>OZ020606.1:114448640-115880219 GCA_963971545.1 Philophylla caesio | reverse complement strand
CTAGTTACAACATTGTACTCGACATTTTAGCACACCTTGTTTTCAACATTGTAAAGCGCAATGCTTTTGGTAAAAATGGGATCACGACAATTCACTCTCCATATCAGTGGTCAATAAATAATATTAAAATTAAGAGAGCTGACATTCCATTTGGTCCAACAATCTACTGACGTATAATCGGAAATCGTCTGACACCATCTATCTTATGGTATTTTTGTGTTAACGAAAAATCACTTTCATATCTCAGAGGATCTGATTTGACTGCAGAATTAAAAAATAACGACTGATCTCTCAGCATAATAGAAATTTAATTATTACAAGAGAATAGAAAAAAATCCGTCAATAACTATTATCGTAAGATACTTTTTATTGGATAATATACTCATATAACTATTAGTTTGAAACTTTTATTAAAATAGTCTTTATAAATAACTTTTTACCATAAAATTCTTTATATACTAATTTAAAGCGGATATATGTTTTAAGCTTTTAAATCTATTTATGTTAAGATTTTGACGCATTTTATTAAAGTATTTCATAAAAAATTTAAAGAAAAAATATACTGATACGTACTAAGTCCAATTAGCCTATCGGTGGGACTTGTTCAAAATCAATTTAAGACAAGTTCAGGAATTTTTTGGGACTTGTTTAGAACTTTTTCGGGATTAGTTCGAGAATACTTTACTTTGAGATAAGAGTTTCGGAAAGCCGTCGAAAATTTACCAAACATGTCCCGAAAAAGTTCCGTAACAGTACAGCAAATATACCGAATATCTGCAGGACAAATTCCGAAAATTTACCGAATACCTATAAAAAGTATTGGAATAGTACAGAAAACCTATCAAATTGGTACCGAAAATGTACCGAACAAATGTCAATCTCATAATAGTCATGAACAAGGCCCGCCAACTAGTACTTGAAAGTTTTTTTCTCCCTTATAACTTTTAATAAAAAAGTCTACATTTGGAATGAAAATTTGGGAGACTTTTTTAAATCGTTACCATTTTTGTTGGTGCTCCGCGGTAGAGAAGCTCGGCCAAACACTAAGCTTATTTAGTGTAAGCTCCAAATTATTATTATTATTATTATGGATTTGTTATTAGATTTTATCTATGTTAGCTTGACAAAAGTCAGATAATTCTCTACAAAAATTAAAATTTCACTTGTGTGGCCACAATTGTTTCAATTGACGCAGTCACTTTTATACTTTATACCATTTTAAGCGATTGTTTGGTGTCAGTCCGTTCAACAAACCACACTAAACACAAATTTAATTGTCTTGATATCATATACCAGAGTTCACCTTGAGTCACCTTTAAAAATTTTTATTGCCGACTATAAGGAAGATGCGCTCCATTCAATACTTTCATACTACGAGTATTTATGTCATAATTTTCTAAATTTTCGTATTTTCCGTTGTGCACATTGCTGTTCACTTTCTTGCTTTGGAGATGGGCATGGGTTTCCACATTTTCAAATCACATATCGTTAAAAGTCCAAAGATAACTTTTGGCCTCTTAAAAACTCACGAAGAAATCATAAAAAAGGCAAACAAATGTAGTTTGAAGAGCACAATTTTTTATTTTTATTTTCGGAAGCTGCGTTTTTGCGGCCATTGAAGTTGAGTTGCAACTTTTATAGGTGATTGCTGAATTGTGTTTTTGCGAATTGTGTTTGAGAGTGCATTGCACTATGCGATATGAGTTGTTTTGCATTTGGCCGGCTGGCGAATGTCTTCAGCGCCAGGCGCGTGTAAGCGGATTTGTGAGTTACATACATTGTGTATGCAAATACTTACATTCATTCATGTAAGTAGGTACATATGTATGTATGTACTTGCTTGCATTCACTTTGTGGCCTAAGAGTTTTGCCAGTTATGTCTGGTTATCTGGCAATTGGTCAATTATTTTTGGCATCTCACTGTTGGACACGCTTTTTGTTGGCATCTCAATCACTTTGGCATCAAAAGGTGCTTACAAATCGACTGAGGTGGAGTTCAATAATGAAATTTCCTCAAACAGAGTGCCAAATTTCAAATGGAGTATATTGATAGATATTTTTTTCATATCGAAACATTGTAATGGCAGCCAATTAATTATGTAATTTATAGGCAATTTACCTTAAGTAATCACTGGCATTCAAATACGATTACTTAATTTACATACATATGCAAGAATACAAATACTTGTTTCAAAACTGCAGTATATTATGGCAATTCGAGATTAAAATATTAAACATAAAATATAAATGGGAGTATTATCTCAGATCTAGGTTAATTTTTTTAGGGGTAAATCTAATTAAGTGCAATAGTAAAAATATCTGGCAACTTTTTTAAATAGTTTTTTTGAAATTTACATTTTTTTTGGCAATAATTTAAAATTACATCGAAACACTGCGTTTAAGTTTGACGAAAAGTAGTGTTTTTATTATACTTTTTGACGAAACATGTTTACTAATGCATAGTTATCATTTGGTAAAACTTTTTACGACATAAAATTGTACAAAATCTGAAAGTGAACAAATGCCGAGCATTAAAATCTTTCACAAATATTTTCCAATTAATTTTAATAATGACTGGTTTAAATTATATCAAAGGGTTTTACGAGTTAAACGCCAATAAATGAAAATAAATACGTCAAGTTTCAATTTTGTTATCAATTTTTGTGATGAGTTGAAGTCTGGCATGATAATATTCTCTAGATATTGTACTAATAAGGACACACACTTTTACTAATGCCTGGTTTACAGTACATCAAATTTTTTCGACATGAAATGACATGAAATATCAATTTATTGAAAGTGCATTTTGAACAAAATTGAAGATTTAAATTTATAAATTTCTTTACAATATATCAGATTATCATCATATTAGAAATGACAACATGTTAAAAGTGAATTGTGGAAGAAAATGAAGTGTGGAGTTATTTCACGAAAATAAATGTTTTGCAGAAAATTTAATAATGTCTTGTTATTATTTGCACAAATTGTTGGCGATTTAAAGTGCTAGCACAAAATGACAAGTAAATCCAACATGTAAAAAGTCCACTTTGAAAGAAGGTAAAGGTTTAAACTTTACTACGAAAATATCTTGCAGAAAATTTCCAAAATGCCTTACTTTCACTAGGTAAAAATTTTGACGACAAAATGATACGAATTGATTTAAAAAAAAATCGGAGACCCTTAAAATTAATTATTTCATGGAGGAGTTTTAAAAAAGTCAACTAAATTTTCGTAAGTGTTACAAAAGTTTCTAATGATAATTATGAGCGAGAAAAGTATATGTTTTTAAGTCATCAAAGACTTTTGGCAACATCGTCTGGACTAGTTCAGTACTTTTTCGGAAATGGTGTTGAACTAGTTCTTAACTGGTCTTGAACTATGCCCGAATAAGTCCCGAAATGATGCCAAAAAGTACCGAAATAGTCTCGAGTTGGTCCCGAACTAGTCCCGAACTAACCCCGGTTTTTAAGATAGAGATTTTACAATATATTTAAATTTCTATAACACAAACATGGATATTGCAAATATACTTAAACTCAAGAAACTAGAATAAGCAGTCCAAATTTATCAAAAATTGTGCGAATAAGTTGTACATACTCACTTTAATTTAAGTTTTTCTGGAAGCATTTTTGGCGTGCAAAACCAAAAACCGATTATTTATAAACTCACGAATCTTTTTAAATATTTAAATAACATTGACATTAAACTTACTTCTAACAATTTTTGAATGCTTTACTTGTATGTGTACTAAATTGGCAAACGTTTTTTTTCGCTGGGAGGAGTTGCGACACTTGCATCTTTGTGCTTGCACCGGAGACCACATTATCAGTCACTTGATGAAGGCTTTAAGCGAATGGACATCGACCAGCGATGTAATTGCTTCAATCTTGAAACAGCTCAGAGGTCTGGAGAGACAGCGGCGAGCGAACCATTAAGCTACCACAAAACACGTGCCCAAAGCAGGTTGCTCGGAATCCCGTCCATTCCGACAGCTCAAGAACAGAACGAAGATGATGGTTACGAGCATTCGTCCGTTCCGACATTCCTCAAAATGCGAAGCTCACTATTAGGCTGCTCTGAATCTCGTCCATTCCGACAGCCCCCAAATAACCCAGGGAGCGTCCTACTGTAAATCAATTTTTGAGACTTGGGATCCAGATATTTATTAAAGTAAACAAGTGCACTTCTTCAAGCGATAAAATATTCTAAATATTAATTCAACCGAAAAGTTTATGGAAAATTTGTAAAAAACTACACCATAGTAGTCGTCAAACTAGGGCTCCCGGATCATCATCCTTAAACGAAGCCTACCAACGAGGCTGCTCGGAACCTCGCCTGTTCTTACGGCCTCCTTTAGCACCACTGCAGTCTGCACTTATTCAACCAGCGGCGAATAAAAATTCTATTATATTAAATAGTTTAAATGAAGTCTGCGGTAAGATAAAATTAAGAGCAAAAGAAGGTAAGGCCCTTTTTCCTATTCCTTAAACACTTAATTGTAATAGGCGAACGGCACAATGATGGGCGCGGACGAAGTACCTGACTAGGGAGGGTTTTTTCAAAATTTACTAACGGTGGATGGTTTCAAGTTGATGCAACTTCTTCCGGATTGCACCAGGACAGTAACAAACAGAAGAGCCTAGTGCTCAAACCATCTCCCGACGAAATTATTGTCGGTAGTGCCGGGAGGGATACGGTACTGGACAGTACGAGGTTTAGTGCACACTGACGGGTATAGGCTTTCGATTGTTACTCCTCGGAGAACTAAAAAAAAAAAATATTTGTGCTCTTATGTCCTACATACTCGTATGTATGTATGTATTTATGCATTCATTGGCACTACATTTCTTTTTCAATCAATTACTCAACGATCCGTCTGAGTTTGTACTTAAGTACACTTCTGTGCATGTGAATCTGTGTATGTATAAATGTACATACATACACACGTACTTAAGTAAGAACTGAGAGAGTGCGTCGACCCCAACAATGCTCCCTCAGCATTTAAGGGTACTCACTATCGACAACATAATTCATGTGTACAAATATAATTACTTACTTCACATGCGAACATTTTTACTAACAAATGTGTATGCAAATGCTTATTAATGTATGTACATATGTACATACATATATTTCTACACATATTGCGAGCAAGTTAATTTAATATCGAATGTCAGCAATGTCAATTACTTTTCGAGAACTAGAGGTGACATGCAATTTTAGTGAGTATCTACATAAGTACATAACTGAAAGTAAAAAATCGCGCACACAAAACTTTTTGCTCTACCTAGCAGAATTGTGTGTGTGTGTGTGTTTACCGAGGTGAAGCGCGTAAAATGCATTTTTGGTGCCGTTTTTTCTGCTTTTCAGTTGCTGAGCTTGACTGCGCTTTTGAAATGAAATTTCTTTTAATTAATTTTTTAAGCGTTTCATGGCCCTGAAATTCCAAGATAAAATTGGCTAACATAGTTGTAGTAGTTTGCGAAAATTGATCACATTCCAACTTAACAATTTAATTTATGATTTGAGTTAGTGACGATTTAATAAGTTTTTATGCGAATCGAAAATATAATTGATTCTTCGTTATTTCGTAAATTAAAAACTACCCACTTCAGCATTTTGTTATGCTATTTTTTATTATAATATATTAAGTTCTGTTCATCCCAACCTAAAGTTATACCCAGACGCGATTTAGTTTTTCTAATAGCGGTCGCGAATTTTCATCTATCATTTTAGGCAAGCTTTATATTTTCTAAAATTTAAACAAGTCTTCTAAAATAGATTTCTGATATAAATACATACATAAATACGCAATAAAATATGTATCCGGTTGCCTGTATGTTGTTTTATTATTGTCTGTCGTATAGGTAATGATCACTCCAATAAACGAACCCGTCATTGCAATCCTGCCATAATTACTGTCTGCTGTCTATTGTCTACTATCCGAAGTGTTGTGTCCTCGCACTCACACGCCACTACTCGCCAATAGTGCTTATCATAATTATACGACATTTAAATATGAACAAGTTGGATTATTTATATTATTTTATATAAATTCTATTATTTTTCAATTAAAATACAGTTTGGTTCCTAACAAAAACTTCATAAACCTAAGTTTCAAACTTCATAAAACATTTAGTAAAATAAGTCAAAAACTTACATAAATTTTATAAAGAGTTGATTTTTCGAGTATGCAGTTTTATAGTCCAATTAATTTTAGTACAACAAAGTACAAGTTTCTGTTGACAGTTTTTTTTTCACCTAACTTTCTTCCTTCTGCAAAATAAAATATCAAAGTTTAACAAATTTATTGTTAACCACTTAAAACTGGAAATTTGTTTAAACAAAATGGAATTGGCTATAGAACTGCATAATCAAAATAATTCTTAAATTTTTTTTGGGTTTGAATTTTTTGTAATTCATAAAAATTGTGGTTTTTATAAATTTTTTAAGAAATTAAATAATATAAAACCTCTTCAATAATGCGGTGTCGCATAATTATGATAAGCACTCTGAAGTAATCACTCATATGGACGTGCATGTGACCAGTTCTCACATTCGATTCTTGCAATTGCCGTACAAATGACAAACTTATGTACTAACTAATGCATTAATATATCTATGTACATACATACATATGTATGTAAAAATAAACATTTCGCTTACCGGTGTAGGTATTATAAAAATATGAACTTTATTAAATGCTTGCCTTGTCAAGTTTTGGTTTACTTGCTTTCAAATAATTTTACTTATTTTTCTTCGGATTTTTTTGCTCCCTAAGTTCCAATCTCTTCTTTAACTTTGTTAATAATTTAAGTAATATGAATAATTTTTAATTTAATTTTTTGAGTTAAGTCAACGAGGGCTTATTTTAAAAAAGATATTTATGTATTTATTTAAACCAGCATATTTGCCAAAAAAAAATCTAAAATTTGCGCATATAACATTTCAAATAGTTTTTTATTTTTAATAAAATAAAAAACGGTTTAAAAAGGTCAACGAACAGTCTAGGTTAAGTATAGCGAGTTATTTATACTCGTATGAATGTATAAAATTCGTACATAATTGGGCTACTGAGGGCGCCATAACATTAATGTTACAGAGACTTACCTAGTATGTTGATATACATACATACATGTGTACAGATGTTGATATACTCGTACCTTGATACTCGTATATTAGTTTATTTATATGTATGTTTTATTTGCCTTATATTTATTTCGTCTAATTGAATGTTTGAAGGCATTGAACATGAACTTTAATTATTCAAATAAAAAAGGAAATATGCGCTTTACTCCTGCAGGAAAATAAAGTGCTTTGCATAATTATAGCACCATCATGTATTGAAAATTTTTGGTAAAATATTTTTCGTTGATTCCATTTTCCAATTGAATGCAGTGCATTCTCTAAAGAAACCCATAAAAACCGTATGTTTCAAAGTAATCAACGAAATTTTAACAAAATCGCAAACGTTTTGATTTGGAAACATCTTAACTTTCGGTATGGCGGTAAAATTTGCAACAACCCAGCAGAAAATGTGTAAAAGTTTCCTGTGCATTTTTTTTTATTTGTTTGGATTTTTGAAAATTTGTGACAAAGTAGTTTAGTTAAACTCAGTTGAAATATAATCTTAGTTTCTTTGCGCTCAATTAAATTTGTTGCAACTTAAACAAAGTACTCAGCAATCAGCTGATAAGTTAAACTAAGTTTAAACTCCGTTTAAAGTTGACTGAAAAACTGACCCTTAGTTTCGTTGCTTGCCTTACTAGTTCTGGGCCAAAACATTGCCGCACATCTTTTTAACCAGACTCTTACGGATTATGTTCGCCTTGTTTAAATGATGTTTTGTGCAAATCGGTACTGTGAAAACATTTAGATTACGATGGTTGGTATGAATAAAATTTGCATTAAGCAAGCAGAAATGCTTCTTGTGTTTAAAAATTATCACTTCTGTACCATAATCGCTTCAATCGACTTCAAAGTTGGAAAAAAAAATTGGGACTAATAAAGAACCGCTTCACAACGTGTTTGTGATCAATTCTCCAAACTTGCACAAATTTTTTACATCCATTTTAGGACATTTTTTGGCACCAGTTTAAGATAGTTTTGATGTAGTTCGAAAGAAGTCACAAAATGGTCCACATATAGTCTTGAACTATTCCTTAAGTGGTTCAGAAGAAATCGTGAACTGGTCTCGACAAAATCTCAAAGCGAATTGAAAGCTTTGCTAAGCCTTACAAAGGTGTTTTAACATAACACTTACTTTTCGTAGGAGCTTAAGTATTTATTGTATATGCGATATTTGAACTCATTAAATTTTATCAAAGCAAGTGAAATGTCTTTTATGGAAAAAAAATTCCAGAAGAACTAATGCCAAGGTAAAACTAATTGGGTTACAAGAATGCAGACTCTTTTTATTTTTTTTATTTTATTGAATATTATTTTATTTTCTACATTAAATGGTTTTCGTCAGAAAATGAACTCTTTTTAATTGAAAAATAATTTAGAAATAAAATGCTTAAATTAGGCGATATGAGACGGAGCTATAATTTTGCAGAGATACAAATTTGTTTAAAGTGTCCACCATTAGTACACTTTCTAGTTTAAAAAATGGTTATTGTATTTAATTAGAAACGCTGAATACTTAGTTGACTGTAATAAAATAACTTAAAAAAAATATTTTTTCCATAATGTTTACAAATACCCGCAAAACGTGTTTCTGAACCTTTTTATTTTAAAAAAAATTTTTTTAACCAAAATAGATACAAATATGTTGATCAACAAAGAATAAGTAGCTGTGTTCCTAAACATTTTTAAGATATTCAAAACGTACAAAGCAACCGGGCGTACTGTTAGAATTCCATCATAGTGAAATAACCATCTACTCGTAAACGAACTCCTCCTACACTTTCCTATACAAATACATATTTATTCACTAACTTTACTCAATCAAATAAATATGTTTGTATGTATGGATGTATGCATAGTTTATATTTGCTTATATTGCACTCCAAAGTCAAACGCTGACAAGACACATAAGGACATGCCAACATTGATGTGGACACTTGATTGGCATACATTGTTTGCGATTACGATTTTATGCCAACTTTGTTATTTTTCGAGTGGTCTGCATCTGTGGTGAAGTTAGCTACTCACACAAATACCCATTGAAAATACATATCTACATACACAAATATTTACTAACAAAAAAGTGTAAATAAAAGGAGAGTACACAAATATAAAACCCTTTTGACCCAACAATTTCAAAGCACTGTAAAGCTGAAATTAATTTCGTTTGGGACATAAATCAAAAGTGTCATTTAAAGTTATTAGTATCTAAAAAATTTTATTTTAAGTATTTGCTTTGGTCAATTAAGATGGAGAGTCATTTGTCCGCTATTTCTGTGTATTGGGCACAAATATATAATAGACAATTAATGTATAAACAAGTGACCGTAAGAGGTAGAGTTTTTATTATTAAAATTGTCTTTAAACAATTATTTTTTGACTTTTACATTTTGAAGATTTTAACTTTTACTTAATAAATGCTTAAATAATAATTATTTGTTGATTTTTGATCGTTATATTTTTTTAAAAAGATGAAGTTTAGTAAAGATTATCTCTTTATTTATAAAATTAAGTTGCATACGTAAAAACGCCCATAACTCGAGAATGGGTTGTCCGATATAAGTAGACTTTTTTCATTTGTATTTGTCTTTCCCCAAGAAAAATGTTACGGACAGAAAACTTTGATAGGTGGCGCTGGTGTCGAGTTTTAACTAAAAATTATAGTCCGATTTTAGTCACATTCTATAAATATATTGGTAAGGGGAAGAAAATCATCTCTGTGAAAAATGTATCAGATAGGTGGCGCTGGAGTCGAGTTATTTATAAAAGTCGCATTTCTGAACCGATTTTAATGAAATTAATGTTGTATTCTAATTGCATGATGACAAATAAGTTTGTGAAAAATTATGTTGCTGGGTAGCGCAGTAGTCAAGATATACAGAAAACTATAGATCTTGGCTGAGACTACAAAATATTGCTTTTACAATCATCAAAGAAAAGTCGGAAGCCACGAAAACGAATGCGAAAATTAGGTGTCAGTTTCATTTTGCACATTAAATACGTTTACAACAGAGTTCAGAAAGTGTTTCATTTACATCTAATAAATTTGGGGCGGGACGAAGTTCGCCAGGTCTTCTGGTTATTTATAAAAGTTAGCAATAAAAATCAGTCTTTAATTTAACTTAAATTAATCAAACATTGTACTACAAAAAAGTGTATTGTCAAATTTAATTCTAAATCAAAAAAAAAATTTTGATTTATTTCACTTAATTGTGCAAAATTATTTCATCAATAACGGTTATTTCTGATGCCCAGTGTAGACTTATTTCTTATTTGAATGATAGTGAATTTGGACTTTAACTTTAAGTGGTGGAGAACAAACACAGCTTCATCTGTTTGGAAAAATAATTTAAATTAATCAAATAATCCAAAATAATTAAAGAATTAAATTTAATTAAACAATCAAAAGTAGTCAAATATTTGAAAAGGTTAATTTGATTATTTTTATTAGCAACTAATCATAACTATTTTTAATTTTAATTAATGTGAGAAAATTTAAGTTATTATTAAGATTAATAAAGAGAAAAAATTCGATTTTAACAGCAAGCAGTAAAAGAAATCCTATACATTTTTGCTTAATTTATTAAATAAAAATTTCAATTGACTATTTATAGAAGAGACACTGTCAAATATAGACAAAAGCCGCTATGAATTTAATGCTTGCAACAATATGCAGAGGCACGTCAGCAAACTAAAAAGCATGTATGTAGATAGACAAGTAAATACTACTGTGTGTAAAAGTACCAGCATAACAATTTAATTAAATCTGCTGTTGATGGAGAGAGGGAAGTTTGAATATAATAAAAATGAAAATAAAACTGAAACGTATTCGTTGAGGACTAAAGAAGAAAAGTATACTTACATGCAAATGCTACGCCGCTTTTGCTTCGTGCTATTGCTTTGCTTCAACTGCTGCTGCTGCCGCACGCCTGCGATAAAACGTTGTGACGAGCGATAAATATCTGCAATTGAATAGCTGGCGTTGATAGATAGATGTAGATGGGTAGGAAATAGCTGAGCATGAAGCGAATGACTGACTGACTGGCTCGTTGGATGCGTGAATGACTGCTGGCCGTCTGCGAGCCGGGCGAGTTAATATTTTGTTTGAGTTTTTTTTATTGCTATTTTAAAAAGATTTTTCTTTTGTTTTGTTACGTTTTAAAAGAAACTCTTTTTTTTGCTTTTATCAGTGAATTCCCGCCAACTACCAGTTATGACTTGTTATTGCGCAGAAAAGCACTCAGGCAGATGTCATTGGATAGCTATGATATGAGCTAACGCACACACACAAACAATACAATTTTAACTAAGTATGTATGTACATACATACATATATGTAGTTATACAGTTATGTAGAGCACTGTGTATAGGATAACTCCCTTTTTCGGAGTAATTAGGAGCATAAATGTAGCAGATTTTTGGGCGTTGGAGCGCACTCTTTTCGGACTGTCACTTTCAAAGTTTGCTTTCAATGCGTATGCAGTAAATTTTTGTATGTGTGTGTTTTTTAAGCCGTGATACACTCGCTTAAAACGTATGTTTTTTTTTTTTAAATAAAAATTCAACGTGCTTATTCACATCAGCATATTGTCATGCAAATCATAGGTACATATCTTTTTAATTGCCACGACACGCCCACTCAAATGTCAACGCTTGCTCAATGATACAACAAACACGCAGACAAGCAAGCCAAACAAAAAACAAACAACAAACAAACACTTACACACATACAATTGTTTGTATGTATTTTGCAAACAGCATCAATAACCACAAAGTGAGTGAGTACACCGGAAACGGACGCGCCAGCCGCCGTCAAATGTCTCCAACCAAATCGCTCGGCTGCTCTACTTACTAAACTGTTAGTGTTATGGCCCCAACTTGCCAACTTGCCACACTTGCCACACTTGCTTTACAGAGTTTTGCGCGCGTCTTCTAACGTTCCACCCAACTTCCTTTTCTACCCGGCACTTGCGCTCGGATGCTGCGTGTGTATACTACAACAAAAAGCACACAGACGATAGCAAACTGCAAACTGCAAACTGCAACTCTAAATACTGCACAGACCTATCCCAAGCGTATCTTTAGTGCAGCTGCTTCTTTGCTTTCTTCTCTATTTTTGCTGCATATACACAGTCGATGCTGCTTGACTCCCGCTCGGCGTAATTAACTTTTCACTTCACTGGCAGCGGCAAATTAAGCGCAGCTACTCTTTTTCTTTTCAAATTCCACGCACTGTCGCAAATTTATGTATGTACGTACATATGTATATATGTGTGTAAAATAAACCGCAAATCAACTGATCACTAGCAGTCATGTGTGTGCGTGTGTGAAATGCAAAGGAATTTTAATTTAATTCCGTAAATTTTGAAATTCAACCAGCACTGTCGTCGCACACGCAGTAACAAATGTACATGCGAATAGACACTTCGAATGCGTTGGCCAACGTTCACTTTGGAATTTTTCCGCCACTATGAAGCGCACACCCCACTTGTTTTCCTTCGACTAAAGTGTCGGCGTCCGTACATTCGTTTGGCGAGTTCGTGCGCTACTTGTGCTTTGTATCTGTATCTATGCAATGCAAACTATATCTGGCGAAAGCGTAGTTAACAGTGGCAGTTTATGTTAATACATGTCGACCAATTAGCCCACATTCACGACAGGCGGAAGTTCGTAGTCCGAAAAATGTTCGTTAGTTACTCCTTGAATTTGTCGCTGTTGATAATTTTTTTTCTTTTTACTGTTGAATGTGCTACCAGCTAGTGCATGCACTATAATTTACGTGTAGCTGCCCAAATGTGCTTATCACTACTCGCCCAACAACACATTTTAAAATTATAAGTACCCACCCCTTTTATTAGCAGTTCACTTAGCAGCAATCTGCCGCTGTTAAGTTCGCTGTTAATTTAACAGTATTCTGTATTTAGATATTTGCTGCTGTTGCAGAGGTTTTCATAACAATAAAAAGCGTTTAGCGCTTTTCAAGTGGTTGTTGTCTTGGATAAAAATTTTCAGTTTGTTACACGGCAAAAATAAATTTGGAATAAATACAAATAACTTTCGGTTGTCAACGTCTTTTGTTCAAATAAACTCAAGTAAATTACTCGCTTTGCAAAGAGATCAGAGAACTGCGTCAGTTGCTCTCGCCTTTGCAAGATGCCTCCAGGTGTTCACACTAAGAATAGAAAGGTCAAACTGTCCACCTGATATTTTTTTTTGTGATTTTTTCGCAATTTAATTTTTTTGGTAAAAATCAATTTGTCTTTAAACACACCATCTTTTTGCAAAAAAAAAAAGATGTTTCTTTAAAAAATTATTAATTTAAAAAACAAATTTTGGCTACTTGGCAGTTGGCCAGATTAAAGTTTCAACTGTCTATGTATTTTCTTTGAAAAATGTTTGAAAAAATTAAAAAGAACGCATTGCATTTTGAAAAATTTAATTTTGAAATTTTTTTGCATTTTTTGTTTATCGTTAAATATAAAAATTATTACAATTTTTATGTATTTTCTGACGCTTGTATTTAAAAGAATAGATAATTACAAACATTTAAAACAAAATATTGCTTAAGTCGGTGGATATTTGTCGAAGTTATGCGTGTTAGAAAAAAAAGAAAATTGTTGTACATACGTGTCTCCTTAAACTAACCCAAAAACAACATATGTACATATTAAAATTTTGTTAAAATCTAAAATCATGACCCGAAACGACCGAATGGCAAGGGCCTATAATGATTGCAAGCAGAAGAACCTACAATTTATACAGAAAAGTTAAACTAATTGTTTCTTATTCTCTTTTATATTTTCAAAAGCTAACAAAAAAAATTGTTGGGTGTGTGTACAACTCTGTACTCTTCACTACTCTTTTCACTACACTCTCCGATATGTTCGTGTGCTGAAATCAAAACTTGAACTGTGTAAAATCTTTTTGCATTTTTAGGTAATATTCTTTTTTTTGAAAGCGATTTCAAGTTGCATCTTTTTGCCTAAGTGAATATAGAATACATGGAAAAAAATACGAAGAATAAAAATTTCCATTCGCAAAATTTTACTATAATCTTGTGTTTCCTTTTAACATCATTTATTTTGCACACTAACTGAATCGGGACTATGTTAACCCGATCATAATTTTGTAGTTCTCAAAAACTGTAATATCATACATTTGAACGCAGAGAATATTGTTCCGCAGTTTTTCTGGATGTAGCTCAAGCTTTCGATAAAGTTTGGCATAAAGGACTCTTGCATAAAATCAGAAAGTTACTACCGCCAAGCTTCCATAGCGTTCTTAACTCGTACCTCTCAGGTAGACGGTTTACAGTAAAAATTAATGATTACATAACAGAAGAGTTTCCAATAAAAGCTGACGTTCCCCAGGGCAGTGTCCTTGGTCCAACCCTATACATTATATTCACATCTGACATCCCAACATGTAGTTCGTTGTTCACTTCAACGATAATACTGCTATAATATGCAGAAATAAGTGCCCAGTAGAAGCATCAAAACTCTTACAAATCCATATGAAAGATGTCGAGGAGTGGCTAGAGATCTGGTGTATTAAAGTAACCGAGCAAAAATCGAAACATGTCACTTTTACACTTAAGCCAAAAACGTGTCCACCTATAACATTGAACAGTGTTATGATTCCGCAGGACAACAATGTTACGTATCTTGGTATGCACTTATGTAGATAGGCGCCTCACTTGGAAAAGACACATCATCGCGAAAAAAATACAAATAAACTTGAAAAGCTCACAATTAAATTGGCTGTTGCACCGAAAGTCTGCATTAAACTTAGACCATAAAATAATATATACATATAAGGCTATTATAAAACCAATATGGACATGTGGTATACAGCTCTGGGGCTCTACCTGTACTAGTAGCGTCGAAATTATTCAAAGGTCTCAAACAAAAGTTCTAAGAGTGATAACAGCAGCAATGTACCATGGCATAAATAATTCAAACATCCACAAAGATCTTGAAATACCCACAGTCAAAGAAGAAATCAGTAACATTAGAACAAAATACCTCGAAAAGTTGCAATCGCACCCGAATCCTCTTGCAAATAATCTAGCAGACACAACTCAAAAAACACGAGATCGTCCGACCTTTTGATGGAGACACGCACAGCCAACGGAGCCCTGTTCACGGGCTTTTAAGCAGAAAGCATTAGATTAAGATTTGAAAACTTTAACGTTTAAGCGATTCAATAAATAAATATATGTACATATGTATAAAAAATTAAAAAAAAAATTTTTTTCTGCAATCCTCTCGATTTAAAATTATCGGCATATTAACATACATTCTAAACCGATATTTTTAGCTTATTCTGCATCTCGATTTATTATAATATTCAATTTTAATAAATCCGGCGAGGTATTAACTAGCACAAGTACTCGGTTTCTTTGTTGGTATATTTGTATTATCAACTATTTTAGACTAATAAAAAAAAAATTTTTCGGATGAAAAAAAAACCATAAAAATTTTGATATACATAAGTATGTAGATATTTTAAAAATTTTAATTTGAGGAATTATATTTACAATGTATAAAAAGTTCGTAGTAGAAATGCCGAATTTCAGTTGTCACAGTGAGATGCTAGCCGACAGGAAAAGTACTTAAAGAAGCTTCCTGAATGCCGCAATGTCTGAATATGGAAATTCTGCAAGACTTATATGGCTACGTAAAATGACGTTGAGCAACACCACCAGCTCCGTAGGAATTGTGAAGCATTTTTCTGAGCCGGTTGACACCAAACGAGGTTTCTGAGAGAGGATCCTTCATTCCTGCTGTTGAAGAAGATTATTATTTTTCAACATAAACGAAGTATCTCTTGTCGTCAAATACACAAGCAGTCAAGTTCCCTCTAGGTGAAAAAAAAAATCCAGACTCTTATTAGTCTATCATATTGGCCATAAGAATGGACGGTACAGGCATCAAGAGCGAGTACCTTTTGTAGTGTTCTAGAGGGACTCTTCGAAAGATGTATGCTCTTTTACTAATTTGTGATGGAACGATACGTTGTACAAGTCTTGACTTTGACATTCACTTAGTTCAGCGAATTAAGATTCAGCACCTCCGCTGGCTATGTTTGGTCGTGCGAATGGATACAAGCGCTCCAGACCTGAAAGTATTCGACGTGGTGAGCGTAAATGAGGTAAAAGGAAAAACGAGGTCTTCTCTGCGTTTAAAATATCAAGCTTTGTACACTTGTGCTTTCAATTAGCGATATTAAGCGAGAGATATAGAAAAGTGGTGTGCTACTATGTTAAACTTGCGCGATTACATTGCCAATTAAGTAAGTAAAGAATTATTAATTAACATCTTTTAACTGTATGTTGTGTATTTAACACGGTTTTTTATTTAATATATATTTGTAAATATTTCATGGTAATAAGTATTTATGCTTAAGTACAGAACAATCATACAGTTATACAATCAATACAAACTTTTGTTTACAAGAGACAATAAAACGCCGATAAATACTTACAAATTGCAAACTTTTCATAAAATTTTATAAATTGTGTCACTTTTTTTGATTTTTGTAATACATACATAGTTACATATAATAGGTAGGTAGGTAGGATTTGTTCCATATTTCTGAACGTTTTAAAATTTTGCTAATGGGGAACATTTGAGTGATGAGCATTTTTTAAGTATTAATAAGCATGTAAACTACATAGTGTAATTCTTTTTAATTTATTTTATTTTATTTTTCACAAAAGTAAATGCCATTACATTATTGAATACATTATCTGGGTCAGTGACAAAATTAAACAAAAAAATATAAATTTTTTTTTCACATAAAATAAGTATGCATAAAATAAAAACAATATGTAAATCACTATTTTCTACATAAATAAGTCGAATGTCGATGAAGTCCAATAGAACAGAACAAATTAATCACAGCTAAAATAGGTGATGAAGAGTAAAATATTAAAGGAGTTTGAAGTTTTTGTGTTTTTTTTTCTTGAAAACCTTACGCCTAAAAGTTTATAAACTGATAAAATAACAAACACGTGATAAGTAAATTTTTTTTTTTTTTTTGGTAAATTGTAAACATTTTTATACTTGGACATTTACTGTTTGTATGTATGTAATTAATTGACAAATATGCAACTTCTCGCTCTTTTTCTCACTCTCTTACTCTTTCAAATTGGCTTTTGATTGTAATCAATAATTTTGTTCATTTGTAATTCTTTGTTTGGCTGCAAGGTAAAAATGAAATTAAAGAATATAAATTATTTTCAAGAATTAATTTGTGCGAAATTTGATTTTATTCTTTGCAAAGCATAAAATCTTGCTACAAAACTTTAATTATTATTTTCCCTTTATTATCTGTATTTGTAAACATTTTACGCTTTAGTAAAATGCTGCAAGTCAAACATTATTGTCATTCTTTCTAGTCATATGTAGTAGGCATGTTGTATGTATGTATTAAAACTGTGTGTTGTCTGTGGCAGCGTCGATTTTTAATACGTTTTCCATTAAATGATTACATTAATGTAACTCCTTCTTTTTGTTCAAATAATTGTCTTATTTTACTTCGACTTCGTTTCATGATTTAGTGTGAAATTTCTTTTATTAAGTTTTTAAGCTTTTCCGCAGCTTTAATCTCTTTTTTTCATTTTTACCAAAGAAAAGCTTATGTTATGCAAAAGAGACATTTCTTGAGTTTTTTGCCTTCTACCTATTTTATATTACATATAGTAGATATATTTCTTTCATAACTTTATCGATCATAAAATTAAATATATTTTTAACTATTTCATTATAGGAAACTTTAGCCGATTTTTCACTAAAACGTATGCATTTGAACAGTCGAACGGCGCGCTTAAGGTGTGAGTGAAATAGTTTGCTAAAATACTGTAGTTCGCTTAAATTTTAGAAGCGCTCAGCACTATGACATTGTTTCAACGATTCCTTTTTTGCACTCATCTGCGGCGCCTTAAATAGTGAAGTTCGCTTCAATTTGTTGCTCATTTTCACTCTCTAACTCACTTAACCCGCTTAAATCAAGAATGTTAAAAGAAATTTAAATATATACCATATAGCTAAATACTCAAATGTCAGCATCTGTCTAAATACTTATTTAAAAATTAACTTTTATGTAGTAGGTATTTGATGCTTGGTACCTAAAACTAAACACTACTACTTAAGCACTTAACAAAAAATAAGTTCATAAATAAATATAAGGAAGTAGAGCAGGCGCAGCGCCTTTCGAAACTCCGGAGTTTGCTAAATTAATCAAAATAGGGAGTGAGTTATGCTTTTCTGTTGTTGTGTTTTTTTTTTTTTTTTTTTTTTTTTTTTTGGTATATGACGAAATGTTTGAATTCTCCAGGAATCCTTTACGCCATTCTTTGTCTTAACTAGTCGTGATGAGAGTTGAGTTAGTGTGCGTATGTGTGGGTGTGTGATGAGAGTATGCGCCTTCCACGCCGTAAATTTATAGACCAGGCTTGGTATTATCACCAACACCGCTGCTGCTGCTCGTATCCGATGGTATTGGACTAGCAGTGGCACTGCGGTCATATTCAGAGCTTACGCTTTCATTGGATGTAATAATTTCCTATAAACAATAAAATATATTCAAATCAAAAGCACTTTACAAGTGTGTAAATTAAAAAAAAAACATAACACAAAGACATTGTTTTACATTAAATTCATTTACTATAACCTCAAATCCAAACACAACTCAAACTCACCTCATCCGCTTCGGTATTCTTAACAATCGCCTCCGGTGTATGCACTTCCACAGCCTCAGCCTTCTCTGCCCATTCTTTCAAGTAATCAACTATATGAAGATGACCGAAATTTTCAGCTTCATCTATGGGCAAATTACCCCAACGATCCTTTGGATTGTGTGGCACCTGACAGTGCTCCAACAAAAACTTCACACAGTCCAAATGACCCTCGGAGGCGGCTAAATGTAGTGCCGTTCTGCCATCATAGTCGGCCAGCGTGATGTCCATGCCGGAGAGGCGATGGCGTCGCAACGCTGTCACATCACCGCTGGCCGCCGAGAATAGCAGATTAACAATTGACAGTCCTTTAGTCTCGTAACGATGCTTGCGTGGATCCTTCTTGTCAGATGCATGCTTTAAATTATCGTAGCGATGGAAATTGAAAACGCTCACCAACTCTTCACAGAATTGCACACCACGCACACTATTGCCTAGCTTGTCGAGTGGTGGTGACCAAGTAAAAATGCCCATTACATTTGGTATGACCAGCATCATGCCGCCGGAGACGCCAGATTTGGCGGGTAGTCCAACTTTGAAGGCAAATTGGCCGGAGTAGTCATAGGTGCCGCACGAATGCATTATGGAGAGCACATCGCGCACGACTTCGGGACGTAGCACTTTCTCTTCGGTGGTGGGGCAAATACCACCATTCGCTAGTGTTGCCGCAATGACGGACATTGATTCGCATGTAGTCTCCATGGAGCAGCACTGTGGAGTAAAACAAACAAAGAATTGTAGAGGGAATAAATGTACATAAAGTTATGAGAGGCTTAGACAGGATGGCGGCCATCTCTTCAAGATTGCATCTATATTCACATTAATTTACAGACAACAGCAACCCCAAGAGAGCTTTAAGAACGGGACGTTTCTCAATAATTATTTACAAGACACGATTGGTAGGACATCCGGGAAGGAAAGCGGCCTCCGTTTGAAAGCGTAATTTTGATTCGAAAGAAAGATTCAAGTTTAAATAGTTGATCGAGAAGTCTGGTCAAATTGTTTACCAAATCTCGATACCAGTTTAATACATTACAATATTGACGTGTGGTATAAGGATAAAGGAATGGAATGTGAATCAAACACGAGTAGTACCTTTTCCTTCACCATAAGGTGCAAGCATCTCGCCTCGCGCTGAACAAAGCACAGGCATTGAGAAACACATTTATATCCATCTATATTTTCAAACGATTACGAACTGCCATGACACTCGAAAACACGCTTTTAAGCTGGTGGTTACCTGATGACTCTGGAGTCAAAGAAAACCAGGCCGCCAATTAACTGGCAAGTATAGAAAATTGCATTATAGGGACCAAATTCTTTTTGTGACCACAAAAACAATCTTCAAAAACACTCTTAACTTTTTACCATTTATTAGTTGCTTAATATACTTTATATATTGATCAATTAATCGATTACAATTTTGAGGAGCTACATAACTTTAAGACAGTATGAGAGAATAACATCAACTACCTTGTCATCCGTCTCACACCTTATTTTTACGCCTGTGATAGAACTCATTGTATGACTATAGTATTGACCACCGCGCCTAAAACTACGTCGTTCATTGATGTTGTTTTGACCTACTGAGCATGTAATAACGAGGCAACAAGGTATTTATTATACATCATAGTTTTAGGCGCAGTATTTATGACAAGAGTCATGCAATGAATTTGATCAAATGTTTGGGAATAGGATGCTAAACATTTATTCGTAAACTACACAAGATGATTTCCAGATAATTAGAAAATTTTGGGCAAGAGTCGCGAGTTCTAGATACAAACATGATTAGGACATAAAATTTAAAACCAAGTAAACCAAATACAAAATTGTAATTGATTGCGAACTTTGCCGTTGATTGCGACAAAAGTAAGACTCTAAAGAGCATGCCGTCACTTAGCAATAATTCGAAATACTTTCTTGCCTCTAGTAATTTTCTTAAATAGCTCTGTTTTTATGAAGATAGTATAATTCTTTTTTCGTGGTAAACTACACTCTTCACTCACCTGGAAATAAAAGTCCATGACCTCCTTGAGATTCGTACGCTTTGGATAACATTTATTCTCGCGCATATAAAAGCCCAAAGCATAATTGCGATCGGCAGCCTCGCGCTCCGACAAGAATACCGCATTATTGAAACCAATATTCTCACCACCCGACAAGCGTCGGAACCACTGCAACGTGTAATCGAACTTCTCAGCCGCCGTCATATCAGGCTTAATCAACGCCTGCAACAATGAACAGTTCAAAATGGCGCCTGCATTGATCATGGGATTGTGTGGTTTGTCTAAAATATTTTAAATAAATGTAAACAAATCAATAAAATGAACAACAATTTCATTTCCGCACACTTACTATTGTGATCCAGCACCAATTCATTGAAATTGCGACCACTTGGCTCTTGGCCGACATACGAATGCACCACTTTCGGGCCCAGCTTCTCCAAGGCAATGGCATACGTCAACGGTTTGCTGTAATTACAATTTGTGCAGTGATTTAAATCGATTGGAATAATTACGAACCTTTACATTTTACATTTTCAATGCAACAAACAAACAAATAACACAAAATGAATGAAGATAGTGTCGAAGGTGGGATGTATAGGTGATGCCAAGGCGCTAATAACGACAACGACACTAGCGACGACGCCAACGACGACGACGGCGACGAAGGGGAATTGTAAGAAGCTTCGAGTCAGCATGACGAAAGCCGCTCACGTCACGCCGTCAAGCTGGTGAGAGCGTTCGCTCGGACTTGAGATGTGACACAAACAATCGCTGTTCATTAGACAAAGAAATTGGATTCTGAAGCGAGCGGAGTGTATTGGGAAAAACACAATAAGGTATGACTTGCTCTGAAAGAATTGTGATTAATGGAGCGAATATTTGCAAAAGAGTATATACGTTTGTGTGCTTGTAGGTCAGCTGCTCAGTGCATGGAAGTAACGGCCGCGCTACGGCAAACCTGTTGCGAGATGACGCGCACCGATGACCGCTTGTTGTTGATTTTTACATGAGGTTGTATGAACTGCTTCAATGTACACATGTATGTATGTATGTATGTTTTTTATGAACAGCAAATTAGCGTCACGTGTATGCGATTCTTTTCACGCTTCTTCATTTTAAGTTTTTTTTTGTTGACATTGAAATTTTTACCTGCAACTCTGCAAAGTGAACGGTATATCTACATCGCCAATGGAATAACGCTGGCCATCGATCGTACAAATGCTTACGCCCCACAAATCGGAGCTGTAGCGCGCCAATTGTGGTATATAATTGGCCACATTGCCATCGGTGTTCGTCTTACATTTCCAATAAACATCTTCGACATCCTTTACGAAGCTCACAAAATCGGGAATGATAAATTGTTGACGGAAAGCTTTGGCAATCAAAACGATATTCTGCGCAACAACACTATAAAGAGGTGGAGAAGACAAAATTAGAAAATGCAAAATGTGCGAAAATTTTCTTGTGTTTTTTTTTTTTACTCTAACTTACGCTTTAAACGTTTCACGATTCAGATTTTGCGTTTCCGCTGACGAGCCAGTTTCATAATTCGACAGTTTGTGCACCTTTTTAAGGTTCTCCATTAGTTCGCGTATGCGTGGATCGCTGCGTCTGATGCCGGTCGTCTTGAGTGCAGCCAAAAATTTGCCCATCGAAATGAGACCCGTCTCCTCATTGTAGAACATATCGAAGAGCACATCCTCAGCGTTGCGTTGCTCCTGCTCGCGATGGCTATTTATATAGTATGTAAATAAAAAAATAAAAATTTTAAAATAAAAAAACTAAAATATCAAATTGTTGATAACTAAATTATGCTAGTTTTTCAAGCACTAAAAGAAACCTAGTGTTAAAAGCTAACAAGTGTGAAAAACTGTTAGTTCACGCTGGCGCATTAGCACCTGCTGACATGTACAAATGCAAGCAAATATTTATTTGCAACATAAGCACACACAAGCAAATACTGTTGCTGGCCAAACGTGTAGGATAGTACAAAATCTACAAATAGCAGAAGAAACCAATAACTACAACTGTACAAGTATACAAAAAAAAAAAAAAAACGAACGCAAAATCAAGTAACTCAATATGCAGTGTCCATTCATGTAACTAAGTATGCTTGAGTTAAGAGCAGCGAGATATGGGTAAGAAGAGTATGAATTTTGATGTATTCTAAGATAGACTTTGCTTTATGCACTCAAGTACCATTCGAAGAAATCACTTGGCGTAGTGCTTTCTTTCACTCGCTCATACTAAACCAATGATGCTTATGCACTGTGCTGTATGTTATGTACTTATGTATATGCAGTTATGAATAACGGTAATGGGTATTTGCAGAAATTGGCGCAAAGCACCATTTAACAAATTTTCTAATGTAACAAATAAAGATCTGAATAGTATGATGGTGGTGATCTGTGGCGAGCAAAGAGGTCAAACTATACTTTCAAAGCATTCATTCCGTATGTTTGGCTAAAATGCACTGGAAATTTGTCATAGCATGCATTTTTTTGCGCTTAATGCTTGTATGTATAGGTGTATGTAATTTTTAAATATAGTAATTTAGGAAAGAATTTTAGATATTTATTTCTGTACGGATTTGTGACAGTTCTCGTGAGCGTTTGTCAAAGTGTCATGGGATTGTGTTTTTTTTTTAGTATTACGCACATTAAAACGGTAGTAGCAGCAAGCTATCCAATTTTGAGAGATCCCTAAACTTTGTCAAACTTTGTTTATATTTGCTTCGTTTACATATTATCAAAACAAAACTGTCATGTTTGTAAGCAATCAAATTATAGATTTGTTCTTTTAAGTTTTTCTTTTTAATGAAATTAATTTGCCATAAGAGCAAGGAGAATCATCAAATATTGCCACCCAATGTTAAAGTAGTCAAAGAGTGCTGTAGACAAAGAGTCCTGCATTTTAGTATGATGTACTCTTTAAAATTGTTTTTTTTTCACATTTGTATTTATAATAAATTCAATACATAATTTTAATTTTTTGTCTGGTGTGAACAAATTCTGTTTACATTGAATTTTGGAACGATTTTCTGTCATCGCTTGTCAAGTTTGGTTTTAAGACAAACTGGTTTCGGCATTGTGCCATTTTCAGTGTCGTTTTCGTTCTCTGTTTACATTCCCTAACTCACAAATTATGTGTTTCGGAGGTTGACACATCAGAGGCCTCAGGCGACAACAAAATGCATGAGATTTTCCCATGCTGCTACCTGTTCAGTATGCCTCGGTATTGCGTGATATTTCATCATGTGTTTTCGACCACAATTTTATGCTGTAATGAAGTTTTTCATTTTCCAAGCTGAAACGTAGTTGTGAATGACGCCAAGGTAACAGACTAGTTGCTACCCAATTGAAGCATGCAATCTTCAGTACCTTTATTCTCTTATATCACACCTTTACGCGATTGAGGAACGGATAGGCAACAATACACACACCATTCGCCAACCAAAGTAGCGGCCAACATTTGAAAGAAATATTCTTTACGAAATTAAAACAAAATAATGGTTCTTTTGTACGAGATTGAAAATGCTTGATACAATTGAATTAAATTTTCAACTAAAAAAACTCGTCTAATATATTGAAGTTTTCTGCTGTAACAAAATTTTACTTCAGTAATTCAATTAGTTATAATAACAAAAAGCAAAACTGGTCTTTATACATACATATAAATAGTACTTTTGTCGATATGAATTTATTAGCAAATAATGAATTTCGGGTATTAAACAAGGCATATTCTTGTTGGTGTGCCTAGTTAAGTATACAATTTTATTTTAACATGTCAAAGAAAGGTATTAGTTCCAATAATAATTTTATTTGGAATTTCTTCAAAAGTATCTTTTGATTTTATTAGTTTATTCAGCAAGATTAACAGACGTATTCCAATGCTGGTGACAAAAATTATCGCTTGACTATTTCTTATAAACACGCTTCCTCGTAAAATTATCAAAATATCAAAAACTGTATTATATTTAAACTTATCAAAAACTTTATGTATTTAACCCAGTGATCAATAGAAAATGTATTATTTTTCTTAATATGTATGTATCAGCATTGCAGTAAGAAAAATTTACGAGTAAGGCGAATTTATCAAGGTGGTGTTGAGGAGCCAGCTGGCTTTTTCGCTTTGCTGGACTGAATGTCAAAGGGCTTCGTTTTGATTGGCTGGCGATATAAATCACCTACAGAAATTTGATATTCAGTCCAGCAAAGCAAAAACAAATTACAGAGACGCGTTTTACTTACATATATACGCTCACCATCACCTTGTTAAATTCGCCTTGTTTACGAGTATAAATTGAAGCACATTTTTCTTTGCTTTTCTATTCTTTTTTTTCTATTTTTCTTTTTTTTTTTTTTTGATTATTTTCGGCCTTAATAAAGATGTATCCTATAAAAATAAAAATTAGTCTAATAAGCAGATGTTTTTATTTGTCGTTCAACGAAATTGGTTTCGACCTTAATGGCAATCGTTAATTAATTAATATATTTGTATTTTTGTTAACGCTTAAAATGAAATGTTAACATCGTAGTTTAAATCGTAGTAGATTTCAATAGCATACTCGTAAGCACATCTACATTAAAAAATTACACAAAAATGTAAAAAAAAAACTGAAAATTTCCTTAAGTATTCAATATCAGTTATGGTATGACCAATTAGAACTTTGGCATGCAAATAAAACGTGAAGAAGGATATACGAGTATATAAATTTCTATGCGCCTAGAGTACACGAGGAAGGTATTTATGTACTTGAATATCGGTGAAGTATTTATGTTGAGTAGAGCATAGTTTTTGGCACTACTCATAATGGCAAATGCATGCGAAAGTGATTTTAATGTATTTTATTTATGGTAGTCTGAAAATATGCCTCAAATTATGAAACGATCTACATTGCTTTGGCGCAAAAATGGTTCATTTTCGAGATGCGTGATGAGGATGTAGAAATTTTGTTTTTTTATATTTATTTGACTTTTTTTTTTATTTTTTTACATAATTTAAATAAACTCAACTTAAAATGGTAAACATTTTTAACATAGTATTAAGCACGGTTTCAGTTGAATATGTATAAACATTATTTGTAACAAAAAGTAACAATTAAAGTCTATGTCCTTAGAGCCCGTTCAGACAGCCCTAAAATTTAGGCAATATTTTGATTATAAACATTTATTGATTGAAATCATTGAGGCTTGCGAATATAATTTCTTAAGATTCGAACAAAAGTAAGGGCACAAATTTTTGAAATTTTTCAAAAAATTATATAGAAATATATGCATACTTATTTTTGCAAAACTTTTATTAAAGTTATTTGAATGGCAACACAATTACTAAAGCAAAACTAAAAATCTTTGCAGAAAATAATTACGTTGTCAACTGATTATAGGAAAAACAAGCAGCGGACAGACATTGAACAAATATTTTCTTCAGATTTTTTAATTTTAAACAACAAACACTCTTAGCAAAATTCGAAAAGAAAAACGTATTAACAAATAATTGTCAAAACAAATACGAAGTAGTGCAAAACTACATGTGGAAAAGATGTGGCGCACAAGAGCTAATAATATAATCAATACAACAACAACAATTATAATTTTAAAAATATATGACTTCTTTGCCGTTAATGCAACAAATATGCGTGTATTTAATGATTATGTAAACATAAGGAATGCTAGCAATAAATGAATTTTTCTAAGAAAAAAATTTGGAATCAAAATCGAATTGTTTAGTTCTGGTTTTACTCACGGTCGCATCGATAAGAAACGCTTCTGTTGTAGGCTAAACCAAAGCGAATTCGTAGTGATTGAATGAAAAAGAAATAAAAGCACAGAGGACATACAAATAGTAATTATTATAAACATTTGCAACGAGACAAATTTAAACAAATTAAACCAATTTATTTGTATGCTATTTGCTTTTTAATGTGTTTGTGCAAATATGTACATTACATTTATTTGGCTTGATTGACAATAAATTGAAAGTAGAGAAAGCGGTGTGAAACATTTGCACAACACATGACAACAATTCAATCAAATTGTAGAATTTACTTAATTTTTAAAAATAAATATCAATATCGTAGAAATCTGTAAATATAATTTTACCATGGCAGACAGTGGCGTTTCAAATAACAGCCATTATTCATTCAATTGCACTTTTTTCTCTAACAAAAAAAACACCCAAGTTTCAAACATTTGAAAGTATGCACAGAAATTATCGAATGTTAAAGAAGTGTTATCAACCTTTTTTTAAATTTTTCATCAGAAGTTTTGAGAAATGTTTAGCAGTTTTTTTTATAAATTTCTAATATTGGTCTCAAACAGTGATTAAAAATATTTTTACTCTACGTTTATGCATTTGCTGTTGTGCCAAATATGTACGCGTATATTTGTACTTGCAAAATAAATTACTTTGCAGGTTTTTAAAATTTTACTTTTTTTTTTTTTTTGATTGAAAAGACCAATAAATATATACATACATGAACTAAAACAATGTGTTCTTCTTTGTTATACTTGTATTAATGTTATTTTGAATAATACTATAATAGCATGATTACAGACGTGTTACATTTTTTTTACAAATTAAAAATTACGAATCAAAACTTTCTGATATACGGTATCCCGTGATTGTCCCGGGAACAATAAAGTGCCAAAAATTTACATCCCTACTACATACATACATATGTATGTAAGGATCACAAAAAAAAATTGTGTTAGTCATATTTTTCTATGTGCCTAACCTCTTCGCATGTTTTCCAGCAAAAGTGCAAGGTTCTACACGTGAGTTTACTCATTACTTATTTACAATATTTTTTAGCAGCCAAATGATGCACGTGTAATAAAATTATTTACCTAATTTTATTTGCTTGCAAATGCGCCTGATGCACGTGTACTGAAAAATGTTTACCGTACTTATTAATATTATTAATAAACGTCACATGTCGCATTATTTCTTATCTTAAAACGAAATCGAATTTGTCCACTACTGTGTCTGTATATGATCATACAATTCATAAAGTTTATTTCTATAATCACTTTAGTAAAAATAAATAATGAGTAAAAGTTATACGTCAATCGCAAATAAACTAATTAAGAAGTAAATCTGCGCAATTTCCCGCATCAGATTTATAGCGAATAGCCGGCGATTGCAACGCGTGTGACACTTTTTCACTTATCAACAACTGATCGCTGTTTTCGTTGTTCGCAAATGAAAAGTGTGTGGGGACAATTTTTTTTCACTAATTTTGTGATCATAAGCGATCTTATGCTTTTTGCGATGAGAGCAATAACAATTAATATTCGAAAAATTCTTGTTCACAATATCATTAATGAATGAGGTTTAAAAATCACTAAGGGTTATTTTCGAAAGTTGTTTTGTGTTCTTTGCCTATTTTCAAGGGAGAGTACTCCTCGTACTTCATACATTTGAATGCATCTACATATATATGTTTACATATAACTTAGCAGTCGCAATAGATGCAAGTGCAGTAAAATTGTATTTTTATTTTTTTATTTACACATCCGTTTGCGTGTTAATACTTATGTGTTTATTTAGTTGTTTTTATTTATTTGCCCGTACCTTTACTATTTTATTAATTACTTATATATTTAACTACATTTCACTAAACTGTTTCATATTTAACCCTAAAAGAATTTACCTTTATTATAGCAATAAAAACTAATATGTTCTCTTTAAAGTTTTAATAATTATGACCACGCTAATTAAGAAATTCACTGATAAATCAAGTTGAGAATGCGTTTTTCCACAGCGCCCTATTGAGCCAATTAGTAAATTTTTTCTATGCAAAATTGTACGTAAGCAATTTATTTATCGACTCGATGAAGGCGCTGTGTGGCGAGATAGGAAAGCGACCTTAAGATCTCTTGTGACCCGATATTGAGCGATACTTCGTTCTGAATTTAAAAGTATTCAATACTTTAATTGTTAGTCAGCACCGAACTCTTTGAATTTCTGTTAGAGGACAGAGAGACAGCGCTTAATTTAGTAGATTAGTAATAAAAAAAACCGTGAGCAGTTTCTAGATTGCTACAATTAATGCTTTCGCGTAACGTTGCTTTAACAGCGTACAAATACCAGAACTAGCAAATAAGTACAGTTTAGTAGATTCTGGTTCATAAAAAATGTGGGTCGACTTATACATATACAAGTCAATCGAGGTTTTAAGGCTGATAAAATGTATAGCTTTAACCTTTCTATTAATTCTATAACACAATGAAACACTACTCTTGAGAAAATATCTATGGACGCGCCACTATGTAGAACAAAAAGGTAATGAATCTGCTTTTTTAGTTTTTCACCAGCAACGCAGATTTTCTCTTTGAAGGAACGCAAAGTTTAAAGTGGGACCCATCATTAATATTTATTATAAAATTTCTCATATTTTTTTAGGATTTCTATAAATTAAATTAAATTATTTTGCCATTCTTCTTTTATTTTCTATCCAATTGTATACGTCGTATACTTTTATAGATTTGTGATAATTTTTTTATAATGGGCTCTAAATAAAAGTTTAAGGTCTTTTTAATAAAATGTAACTGACATGTTGATGAAAAATTTAAAAAGCATATATGTTTACATTTCAATACTGGTATGACGCATATTTTAACTTCCTTATGTGTGAAAAAAAATAAAAATTTTAAATTCAAATAGTTTTGTTGAAAAATATGTAAGTGCATTTTTTATTTTTAAATGACAGACATAAAATAATAAAGTCTAGTCAAGTTGTATAGACTTCTGTTTTTTAAGAAAATATTTAAAATAGCTATGTTCACATGTTTAGTGTTTGAAACATTTTTGTTGTGTGAATTGATATTTTTTAAAGACTAAAACAATATTTCTTTACCAAAAGTGTTTGTGCAGAAACATAATTGATTTTGATTTCGACAAATGTGAGTGCTTTGTTTAATAGTATACGAAGTAAATACGCAGCAAATAGAAATGGTACTGTGTCTGTATAAATTCAAGTTAGCTCACTCACGTTGAAACTGAATGAAGTTTCATGACACAGATGTCTGTCACGGTTATTAATACAAATAGAAGATGACTGCAAATAAAAGCTATTTATTTTTTACTATAGTGGAAATTTTATTGAAATGAAATTATAAAACTAAGAAAAGAGAAGCCTTGTTTATTGCAAAATAAATTATAAAGAGCTTAGCAGTTTGTAGTTTGAACGTTATTATTTTGTTTTATATTAATTATAATAATTTAATATTTTTACTCGTTTTAATTAAGATTAATTCTTGAAGCTCAGTTTTAATTAATAAACTGCTTGAAAATCATTTGATTTGGAGCTGGATAGGAAAATTGTGCTAAGTCGAAATAAATTATTTGGTGAAATTTCTATAGATATCAAGCATTGATATTCCAGGCACATGCGCTGGAAGAAAGACTTATTTATTACAAAATTATTTTTTACTTAAAAAAAAAAACTGCTGTACTCGTATGTACTAATGTAAAGAAAAAAGAAAAGTTCCGAAGCACGAAAGTATTGGATGCAAAACGCGCAAGTCGTACTAAGTTAAGATTAGTTGTGCCCAACAAATATACTGGAGAGAAAAGTAATCCATCACTGAGTTAAAAGGAACTTCGCACTTATATTTAGAAAGTTAGAGAGAAAGAACCATTGACGTGTTTTGTTGAACTCGGCCGAAGTTAAGTAAACATATACAGCGCTAATAACTTCAATGTACATACCAAAAATTAGATAAGTCGCGGATTCTTTCAAACAAAAAAAAAAAAAATTTTTGTTTAAATCCAAAAATGTTTTGGGTTAAAACTTGCGGCTTGAAGTAACAAATACCCTCCTTTTCTCAACCATATCCGATGTTACCAAACCGTGCTTTATCGTAATTTGCGCCCAATTCAGCAGGCTCTAATGGTTGTTGTTTGACAACAGCGGAACTGTATGAAAAAATGGACCTTATTTGATGCTTAAAACGCAAGGCGAACTTTATTGGATTTCCCTTAATTATTTCTTTTTTTCAATAAAGCTGCAGTTCAGTATAATATGCATTCGTCCTTTTTTCTTTTTTTTTTACCTTATTATTGCCGATATTGTGCGAAAAATGGTGCCACGTCGATGATTCAACGAAACGCCTTCAATAATCTCTTCAATAATTTGTGTGGTCTCCTCCAATTCCTTCGCTTTCTCAACATTCTTTTCTTCTAGATTTTTAGCTTCAAGCTCTGCAAAACTCTCGAAGCGAACTTGAGGTTCAGCTTTCATATCATCGCGTACATCAGCCACATCGACATTATCAAGAATTTGTTCAACATTTTTCTGTAGCACATGCTCCACTGCAACATCATCCTCCTCCGTTGAGGACATCGATAATTCTACTTCAACGTTTGAACTAATTAAACTGCCGTTATTTGTTTCACCAAGGAACACCATAGCGTATGAGTAACTTTCAAATTAACAATGTCGGTATGTAATACACCCTTTATTTTCTTTACGTGTAATTTGTAAGCACTTTATTTTTATTTTTATTTTTTTTTTAATTGAGAGTGTTTAAACTGTACTGCTCTACTTTTTGAAAATTAACTTGTACACTGTCTGGTTGCGCGAAAGCTAATGAATTGCAAATTCGAGTTGTTAGTGAATTTATATAGCGAGTTTATGATGCTTTAGACATCGCCAAACCTACAAACCTACGTATAATGCGAGTCAACTCACCCTAAGATGTGTGGCACCTGCTGGCGGCAGTTAGGTTGTTTTGAACCCTCCACACCCAGTTAGCACTCAAATATCAAATTAGTTCACTCAATACTGCACGAGTGTGGTACTCATTAGTCGCTCTTTTGTGCTCAATAAATATTCAATAAATTAACAATTCCCTTTATTATATTATTAAAAGCCTCGTATGAGTTTGCATATTCACAACATGCATTAGCGTTTGTTTTTGTGTGATGGCGGGGGGGGGGGGGGGGCTTGTTTCAGGCAGAAAAGGTGTTAATTTTAAAATCATGCTGAAGTTATTATTTATACTGTGAAGTTATTTTGGAAACTGTTTTTATTTTTTTGTTGGCAGCGAGTATGTACACAATATTTGCATATGATTTTAGTATTTCGAACTTTCATGTTATTGGTAAGACTCAACAATATTTGCAATGAGCGAAGCATAGGAAGACGATGCTTTACGAAAAAATGGTAAACAATAACTGAACTACATTGCGCCATCGACTAAGTCATAAATTCTTTTAACCGCTATTAAACTCGTAGACATACTAAAATTAAATTAACTTAAACTGCGGTACATTTTATTTTTTTTAGACAAACTAATAAGTTGAGTTATTGCTAAGAAAAGCGTTGTCTAGTTTTGCGACTTACTAATTGAAATCGTATGCTTGAAAGCAGACGCGAAAATAGTAAAAATAGAAGACAAATAATACAATGGCCACGAGCATTGAGACAGCGGTAACTCTGTTTGCTGAAACCTTCAAACCAAAATCGCTTTCAAATAAAAATATTTGACTCAAACGTCGAAATTTTCAATGCTAAAGAAAATTACGCATTGACAAAGTCAAAATAAAATTTACATATTTAATAATTGGAAGCAGTTTTTTGACATAATTTTCTATGTAATGCATGTATTTTAAAAAAGTTGTTTCTAACTTTAGAGTCGACCTAAACTACGCTGCTTTCAAAAGTAATAGAATATTTTCAAGTACTCAGTTTTGAAGGCCTATAAATTTTAGTACAGTAAAGTGCAAGTGTCAATTGACTTTATTATAATTTTTTTGTTGCATTTCCTTTTATTTATATAAGCTGAACTTTTGTACGAAACTTTATTTTAGCATTACAAATGTTGTCTCAATAGACACACATGCTAACGTGTGAACGTCCTTAGATACTCGTATTCAAGGCAAAAGGAGGCCGCACAAGTGAGGAGCCCTTAGCCAAGAGTGTTTAAAAATAATAAAAACAATTTAGAGAAACACATTGTTTCTGGCCACCCTTGGTGCGGTCCTATTACATTTCTCTTCATTTCTTCGCCATTTATAGTGGAATCTTAAAGTATGATTTAAGAACGACGATTTTTTTTTATAGAAGTTTATTGTACTATATACCATTCTAATGTAAGTTAATTAAAGGTCACCAAACACCATTAACTATTTGCAACAGAAGTCTTTCGCTTAATATAGTTGAACTAATAAATTAATAAAAGTAATATCAAACACTAATTTTTTTTGTTAGCTGAATTTTCGTTGGCTCTCGAGTTTAGATAAAATGTGGCCCATGCGTTGTTCATCGGTCATACCCAGGGCAAATCCATGAATTATTTATATACTTAGTACATACATACATATATAACAAAATGTTCCTTGTTATGCGACTGATAAAAGATGAATTAAGATATTTCAATATTTATTACATGGGTAAAAATAAATATTTCTTTTGCATAAAAGAGATTAATAATTTTTGGCGTTTTTTAATGTACTGGCATTAAGGTAGTAAATACAAAAAGTGCAATACATTTTAGAGAAATGGAGGACGCTATTTTACGCGACATCTAAACATTCACTTCATTTAAAAATTACATCTTATTTTATTTCTACAAAACTTTTATAATTTTTTATTTAAAACACAAGTTTCAAACTTTTTTACATAATTAAAAAAATCAACTTGTTTTAATAAAAAGTACAAATACAAAATATATTTAAGCTTAAATAAAATGCAAAGTTGAGATTTGTGTATTTGTGCAGCACCGTCAGAGAAAAATGGTCAAATTATACTAAAATTAAATGCCTACCAATGAGCATATCTTAAACTTATAAATAACTTTGAGAACCAATATATTATAAATTAATGGTTCATGACGAAATAAAAATACATATAAAAATGTTTAAGTAAAGGAAAACGCGAATAATTTCCCAAAGTTGCATTCTTATATCTCCATAAAGCATTTTTTTCACATATATATGTATATTCATTTTCAGATTTATAAATATATATATTATGAACTCAAAAATCATGATTTTGCCCAATAGAGGCGCCCATTTTTTGTTATCAATTCCTTTTTTTCTTTCCCAAAAAATAAAGTTTACATTTTTGCAAATCCTTTATAACTTGCAGGTGTTTATGTTACATATATAATAATCTATATCAAGCATCATTTAATTTTTTATTGGCAATAATACCAATACTAATGCCAATACTGATACGAACTTTTAGACAAGCAAGACATTTCTTTGAATCAGAACGGCCACATTTGAGCACAAAAATTTGTTAAAAAGATCCATTTATTAGACTGTGGTCATCATAGTAGAATTTTTGCCTTTTTTTGATAATTTTAGCTAAATTTTTTAACTATTTTTTTTAACTAATAAATTTGTTTCAAAATCTTTTGCAATCTACAATTGATTTTACTTCGAAAATACATAAATAAATCGATCTTGTCAAGCAGCAAGTTACATCTACATATACTATACTTTCCAAAAATTGAAAAGCTTAAAGTAGGACTACGTCTAATTTGCAGGTCCACACCGAATAAATTAAAGACACGGCTGCCAAATAAATAGGTCGAGCCGAGCATGTGTTGTCCAATAAAAAACATTAATTAATTCATTCATTCTTGAATCTAAATAATCGAGTAAGGGGACGGTAGACCCACTCTTACAGAGTTTCACAATTAAAAGCTGTCTGGGTTACGCGATAATAAAATACTCGTTAAAACTGATGTCGCATCTTAAACTATCCCATTATTCATATATGTATGTAAGTACATATATACATATTTATGTACGAGTATGTATAAACAAACTTTGCAAAAATGCAATGACATTCAGACACAGTACTGCGTCAACAAAAAAAAGGAGTGTATTTTATAATAAAAGTTTGACGTTGTTATCTTCAAAGTAAAAAAAAAAAACAACTACTTGGGTACTTATTAGCCAATTTTACGAGTATGTGACAATAGTAGGCGCTGCCACTGAGATTATGAAAGTAAATGTCATGACTAAATTGACTCACACATTTTTATCTAATCACTTTAGTTAAAACGAGAATAATAAATAAATAAAATAAAAAATTAACAACCTGCCACTGTTTCAAATTTTTAATCAATGAAAGTGAGTGGACCGCTTAAGTGTGATTTATAGTTGGTGCTGGTTAAGGTAATTATAAAAATAGATTTGGTATTTTTCCATTTTTTAAACCAAAGTTTAAAGAAAACAAAGTTATAAAAGAGGAAAAACCAGAGATGTTTTTGAGGTTGTTAACATGTTTTTTTTTTTACTTACATGGTATTGTTTAAGCCGTACAAATTGATATCGCAAATACTTTTTGTTTTACTTCATTTAAACTGTCAATTAAATGGATTATCAAAAACATATTCTCTTAAACCCGCTAAAATTAACCAAGTTAACGTTCGGGCAGAAGAACATCTGACGGATCCGCCAGTATATAAAGTGGAGTCGAAACTTTAATGCTTTCACCCCCCTACAATTGTTTTTTAGTTAAAGAAATTTTAAATATAATGAAAATTCTAATTTTTGAAAATCATTGATTTTCAATCCGAAAAATTTGTTTCGCTTCAGCAGATTTCATAGTTGAATAACCATTAGGGTTTTTAATTCAAATTAAAAACGAGTATTGTGATAAAGGTACAATAAAAACCCAAAATAAATTAAATGAGTAGTTAATATTTTATAGTAAGTTTTAAAAATTGGCTTAGTAAACAATTGGTTATTATTTTGGAAGTCTCCTGAAGGGCAAAAAAGTTTGCCGATTGGAAACTGTTGGCTTTAATTTTTTAAACTATTTCTATGAAAAAATGCTTTTTAACCAATAAATTACAACTTTGAACGCTTTGAGCGATCTCTTAACATTTTCTGTTTTAAAATAAAATGGTTAATTTTTTCAATATAGAAGACGCCTACTGGTTGATAGCCATAAATTTAAATTAAAATGTTACACATTTTTAAACACTACATATATTAAACTATTTAAGGTTTAATTGGTTCCTCAAAAAATTAATTTTATAAAAAAAATATTTAACTTTTTATGAAATGAAATTATTTTAATCTAATAATTTTATTGTTTTTTTAATTATAATCATTTAAAAAATAAATAAATGCAAAATTCCTCAAAGACAAAGCAAAAGAATATTTTGTATTTTTATTATGCTTTGAAAAATTCAAAAATTGTTGATATATGCAGCAAAGCCGGATATTTATATCATAACCTAATTTTTTAAAAGGCAAATATTGTGCAAACAATTTTGGTGGCTTTATAAAAGGAGCGAAAAATTTAATAATTTGCTTTTGTCAGAAAGGTATAAAGCAGTAAATGTTCGAGTTATATACTTTTTTACTTAAAATCAGATTTTCGAACATTGAATTAAAAAATAATTAAAATTTCCTAAATTGTTTTGTAATTTAAAAGATAATCTGTAAAAGTTTGATAAACTGACTTACCTCAGCTTTCTTTACTGGCAAACACTAATCGAGAAGATCTTATCAAACATTTAAGCTATTAATTAGGATTTACAGAAATAAAAAAGGTGTCAGTTGTTTTAGTTAAATTTTATTTTTTTTTTTTTGATTAAAATTTAATTTATATTGAATAAAATTTAAAATTTAGATATGCCAGCAATTTTAGTAGAAAACTATTTTAATCATTTTGTTTGCGAGTTTTCATTTGATATTAAAAAATTCAAATTTAGAATTAATTTTAATTATTATTCATTTTAATTCCTCTCGTGTAACTTGCTAATTAAAATAAATAATTACTTTAAGTTAATAATTAAAAATTAAATTAAAAATCACTGCAGAACCGAAAAAGAAAATTTTTTCAACTTTGCATTGGACAAACAATATTTATATGTACATATTTGAAAAATGTGACAATATTTCAACACACTTTTTCTTCGATTTTCTTTCACAATTTACCTTAAATACTTTGAAACGATTTTGACAAAAGTTGGCTTCTGCTCCTGCAAACAAATGCCTCGCACCAATTCACACAGCACAGCTTCATCGTTTCTATCCAATTCCAAATTTTCACACTTCAAGGCACACTTCCCGTTTTGCATTTTTTCCCATTGCATTTTCTCGACTTCAATGAATCGCTCATATTCCGCTAAATCGCTAACATCCTCACACGATTCCGTAAGTGATTCAATGTATCGGCGATGCATATCACGTCCCGTTTCGGTTTTCTCATCGATTATGTTAAGGCAGTTCATTGTTTTTTTTTTTAAATAAAATTTAGATTTTTATATAATTTAAACGTCCCTTTGCTTACCACGCTGCTCTTTGGGTAACACACAACTGAAACTGTTCGTACGAAAATTCTTATTATAACTTAAAATTCCAAAATAATCCACGCATAATTGTATAGCCGATCAAAAAGTGGCATTTGTCAAACGTTTTTTTTTTTTTTGTTATAATTTTTGAGTTAAATGTGTTAATTAATACTACTTAACACAATTCTTTTCGCAACATACTAAAATCTCTTAATATGGCCACAATGCTTACTTTGGTTAAATAAATACTCGCAGTTGTTTGTTTCTTGTTTGTATTAAGAAAAAAAAATGTTTGTGCTCCACTCAAATACAATTCTTTCACTCAACTGCGGATTTCATTTGAATTGTATTAGCTTTTATTAACACTGTATTGCCAACGCCATCTCGAAGGTGTGTAGACTTAAACGTGAAACTTAAATGTGGATAATGATGAAGATGACTAGCGGGTATTAGATTTCTAAAAACTATGAAAAGTGAAGACTGACAGCATGTTGCTCATACGCTAGGGTGTACATGTTAAATGCCTAAAATTAAGGTAGCAATGACTACGTACATATACAATAAAGAATAGCATGATTTGCCTTTCTACAACTAACAATGACTTATACAGAATAAATTAATATTATTTTGTAAGTAAACTACAAAGTATTTTCTATAGAAATTGTAGGTCAATCAATATCGACATGTGACCAACTGCTGATGGCAGAAATCAAAAGTGAGCATTTTGAGTAAATTTTTGCACGTGACGCAAACAGTTCCACTTCACATTTTTCATGTTGAAACTTTAAAATATTTTTAAAGACATCTCCTTACCACTTATTAATGGGCTGTAGTCGAGTGTATAGCGCTTCATCCGCTTATTCTGGAGAATGCGTACCAACTTCCGGCTGTTATAGACAACCAGGTACCGAAATAATGATTATTTTCACATTTTTATTTGAAAAAATCAAAAGTTTTCAAATATCAAAGAACATTTTTAAATATATAAAGGGTGGTTAAATTTTAAGGGCCGATGTTGAATGTGAACCACACCTAAACGTCAAGTTTTTTTCTGCATTTCATTTGACATTTCTCAATTTCAGACTAACTCAATTTGAACATGGAGAGATACAAACGTCATCAATTGTCAGAATGTTGGCAAGACATGGCAACAGTGGATGATCAATTTTCGAAGAAAATCATCTTCAGTGATGAGGCACATTTTAAAATTTAAACACCCTTTACATGTGAATATTTTCTCAAGATTTACAAATTTTTGAACAAAATATAAAAAAATACTATTAATGATTATATTTCGATTTTTTTAAATCGCTCAGAAAAAATAATCAAATATCAAGTTATTGTTTTTTTGATCAAATATAAAACTCATTTTTCGCGTGTTAATTTTTCGTTCTAAAATAATAATTATTTTGTGAGTTGCTGTTGTAATTTTTTTGATCATAAATTAAAATCATTTCTTGAGCGTTATTTTATAGTTCAGAATTAAAAATAAATTTTCGAGCTTTCTCTTTTTTGACAGATAGAAAAACTCAAAACGACACACCGCTTTTCTAATTAGTGCTAGGTGGTTAATTTTTTTTGCTATGACCTCGTTAAAACTTCAAATTTGCGCAGAATTGCTGAACTATTTTTGAATGTCCTGCTTTGTCGTGCCTTCAATTTTATTGCAATCATGTAAAAGTTTTAAGTCAGTAGAAATTACACATGATTTTTGGCAATTTTTCTCTAAGTCGTTGCTCCGTTCGTTCCACATGAAAGAAATTGCGCAAGCACGTTAGTAAAAAAATTATTAAAAATCAACTGTGCTTTGTAGCCATTCGAAACTAATACTTTTCTACACTAAAAATTTAATAGGCTATAAAACTGCGTACTCAAAATATTAAAAAAAAAATTGTTTTCTTACTTAAAATTTTGAATAATAATTTTGAATAAGTTTTACTAAGGAAACACTTACAGAGATTTGAAAAGGTTTGTTTGTATATGACCTCGAAACCGAGGCCCAACCCTCTCACTTGAAGACCCCAATTGTTCTCCATAATTTATTAATAACCTTGGCCTAGAGTATGACGATTGAAGCAATATGGAGTTTTGGAAAAAATTGTTGATGGCTTTTGAATTATTCAATGCACCTGGCCACTCATCGTTGCTTGAGCGTAATTTTTTGGCCAAAAACAACACCAAGCATGGAGATTTTTTACCATTGAGAAGTTAAAACTGTATCAATTTAAGCACTCAAGGCTATATCACAAAAGTTTTTATAAATGCTTTATATCGAAGAGGAATAACTTTCAAAAGGACATTTTGGATAAAAACCTCGCATGTATTTTGAATGAAAGAGGTCCTAATATAAGCAATTTTTAAAAGCTTATACAAAAAGACCACGCAAATTCAACTCTCCATGAACTCAATATATTTGTATGACAACTTAATTCATAGCTCAAATTCTAAACGAACTTTTAAAGCAATCGCATTTATGTGTGCAAAATTTCTGATTTAAGAAACAGCTTTAGAAGAGCTGCCTCAAAAACTCTTTTAAACTTCGTCCTACAAAAATCCTTCTAAAGTCACTTTATTGAAAGCGAAGCAGAAGGCAATCAGTTTGTCTCTCTTCATACATTAAAAGAGTTGAAAGGGGAACGTAGAAAGGAAGACCTCTCGATGCGCAGGAAGGATTTAAGCTACTGAATGACTTATTGAGTACCCTTATAATTGTGCAATATAGATTTCGTTATAATATTGAAAAGCTACGTCTTATAAATCTCGGCTGTTTACAGACTTATGTAAGTCAGCAGTATCCCTCTGATGGCACTCAAGAATTGACAGTTTCAAATTAACACATGCTTCAGAGAGCAACAATTAAATATTCAAAATGTATGGAAGTAAACAAAAACAAATTTCTATTGCTTGTGCTACAAAATCACAATTGCGTTGGAAAACAACTGAGAAAACAACAAGATTACGTACACAAATCGGAAAATTCAATAACAACAAAGACTTAGAGCTTTAAAAAATAATAATCCATTTATGAAAATTTGTTTAAAATTAGCTTCACGTATAATATATATGCAAGTACATATGTATATACGAGTATCTACGAATATATTAGTTAAATTCAGCTAGTAACTATAGCGGAGCAAATATTTTCACACAAAAATTTCTAAAGCAATAATGGATTAAATAAGCTTTGGCATACGAGTAAATATATCGCACGTATTTACATATTTACCAACAGTAATTTGTAAGAATGCATTAAAGATGCTAAATGCATTTAAAAATATTTAATTTAAAAAAAAAATAATAGAAAACAACAACAAATTTTTAAAGCAATAAACGTTTTTTATATCAGCTACAAAATAACAGCGTAATTGTTTTTGTTATTCGCAAAATTGGACAGCGAATGTTATTATCTTCGCAAACAGCACCAAATAAAAAAAAGAAAAAAATCGTTGCTACTAAGATTAAAAACAGTAAAATGTTGTGCGATTATACGCATTAACAATTTGAATTTGATAAGATGAAAAACAAAACAACAGTCAATTAAACCAACCGACGACACGCTCCATTTCTTAGAGTAACGACAGAGTGTGTGCTAAAAGTGTTACGATAACGCAGCGCCTCTTAAGTGGATAAGAAATTTTCAGGACTTATTGTAAATGCAACAAAATTGGAGAAAAGGTATATCTGAGTTGTGACGTAGAGCATTTGAAAAGTGCTGGGCGGCATTTTTTTCGGTGATAATCGCGAGGTAAGTTCTTTATTGTACTTAAAAGTAGTTGAAACAAGTAAGAAAAGCTAAATTCGGGCGAAACCGATTTTTATATACCCTCGCTAGGTATTTTTGTATGGGCGGTGCCCAAAATTTCATAAAAACCCAGTTTCTTTGTTTCAAATCGCTGCTAGTATTAAACTTTACTCAATTTCTTCCAATAAATACTGAAAAACGAAGTTTTTTGCATTTTTCAAAATTTCCGGTGTACGGAAGTTGGGCGTGGTTATGTTCCGATTTCGAAAATTTTTGACGATATCTTACATCGTTATAGAGAAACCTACAGACGTTTTTTTTATACAAAATTTCATAAAAACATAGTTTCTTAATTAACTATCTCTCTAAATATCAAATTTTAATTAATATGTTCCAATAGATAAAGAAAAAACGAAAATTTTTAATTTTTCAAAATTTCCGTTATATGGGAGGTGGGCGGGTTTATGGTCCAATTTCAAAATCGAGGATAACAGCGATATTGAAATTTTGTGACGATACCTTACACCGTTATTGAGATACAGAAATTTTATTCTAAGTGGGCGTGGCAACGCCCTTTTTCAAAATTTCATAAATACCTAATTTTATAGTTCACAATCGCTCCAAATACCGAATTGCTTTCTCAATTTGTTTTAATAGATACCGATAAAGAGAAGTTTTTGCATTTTCCAAAATTTCCGTTATATGGGAGGTGGGCGTGATTATCTATTGACCGATCTTGATCATTTTCAATACCAATGTAGAGAAATCTATGTACCAATTTTCTTTGAGATATTTTAACTTTTACTCAAGTTATTGTAACCACGGACAGACGGACAGACAGTCTATATCTATCTCGATTATTTTTTGCTGTTACAAACAACCGTTATGCAAATAAAGTGTACAAGCACGCTCGGGTATAAAAACAGAGATCCATTATAATAATTATTTTATTTTATGTTGAAACTCCACTTAATTTTGAAACTTCAAAAAAAGGCATCCAAATTTTGGAAAGAATTATAGAAACCTTTGAATAATAATTACGAGTGAAAACCACATTTTAGATAAAATGATAACTATTTTTGTGAGACTTTTATTAAAAGCCTTTAAGTAATAAATTACACGGTACAGCAAAATTCAAAATTTTTCCATACACTTTTGGGTCTTCAAATGACGGGGTGACCCGAAAATTCAGACTGCAGGTTCGGATTCAGCAGACCCAAAAGCTTTTCCCATTGTGATGGGATTTTTTTGCCTGTTGTACAGTACATTTTCGGTATTTTTTCGATATAATTTCGTTACCTCTTCGGTACAATTTCGACACATATTTCCATTTTTATATATTTTTACTTTCGTTACTTTTTCAGTACATTTTCAGTACTCTTTCAACGCAATATTGGTAAATTTTCGGTACGTTTTAGGTAACTTTTCGATACATTTCCGATATATTTTAAAAATACTTTTGCACCTTTTAAACTTAAGTAGTGCTGATTGGTCCCAAACTAGTACCTAATTTGAAATCATGTAAAGCTAAATCGTGGAAATATATTTAGTTTAAGCCTTTTAACGGTATAATAAATGTATTTTCGGGATGCATTCTGCAGTTAATAAGTGTGATTTTCCAATTAGTTTAGTTAATTTTTTTTTTTTATATATTAATATGAGGTCCTTTTCATTAATACCTCTTTATCAGTCAGAAAAAAAGCAATTTTCCCTAATATCCATTAGATACTCGTATTTGTATAAATAACAGCTTTCATGTATGCAAGTATGACACGCTCGCAAATATTGCGTTTGCTCTGTCGTCAGCTATATGTTTTTAGATTAGAACGTAGTAAGATTTGAAATAAATTTATTTTTCTAAAAATAGTGACAATTTTGTTTACTAATTATACAATATGTATTTTCTTATCTTATTTATCCGCCTGACAATTTGCTCTCACAATCTTGCATAGCAATAAAATCTATTTTTAAAAAACATAAAAATTTCCACTGAATGGTCACTTTAATTTTTTGCTTATCAAATTAACATAACTAAATACATAGAAATGCTGTCGAGTGCGCTTGGTGACAATGCAACAATTTTAGTGCGGAATAAGCAGCAATAAGAAGTCGTAAATGACTAGCCGCCATAGTAATTGAGTAACATTTTTTCAAGTGGCAATGCTAAAATTCGCACAGGTATTTTTAAACACCTTTAATTTGTCTAGCTAAATATAACAATAAATCGCGTCTGGGTTTAATTTTAGCTTAAAAAATACTTGTTAACCTAGTTCAATATATATATTGAACAGGCACGACTTGAGAAATCTGCTAAAATTAGCTTACATCTGCTAAAAATTAATTCATTGTATAGGAAAAAAGTTTTTGTTTGTGTTGAGTCATGTTAGGAAAAATTTTATTTTTTTTTCAGTTCTACTATTTGATTGATAGTTACATTTTAAATCAATTGAGGCGTACGTACTCTTCACTCGATGCAATCAATCAAGATTCAAATAAAAGTATTTGGGGGTATTGGCTATGAATTTCTTTTCTAAATAATTGCTATTTAAAGCAGTAAAGCCAAAAGTAAAGTGTCTGTATGTAAATTTTGCATTGAATGAGCGATTGACGTTTCACCATTGGAACTGTCAAAGCGGCTTTTGCTAATGCAAAATTTTAATATCAGCTTGATATGTTCATTAGGAACTTGGAAATCAACAGTAACACTGTGAAGAGCCAATTGCTTAGAAACATTTTAAAGACATCTGCTTAAAAAAATTAGAAAAAAATTTTTTTCCAATATGCTTCATTTTCATGTCATTATTTTTTACTTTAATAGTATTACCTCTTCTTGTTTGCAATTATCGCAGTATTCTTCGATGGCGCAGTTTTTTCGTTAATAAAAAAGTTGTTTCATCATTTAAGCCAAAATGGAGTTATCACAGTTATAATAAAAATTATAAATTTTAATTAATTTATGAGTTTTTAAGGCCGATTACATTTTGGGAAAAATATAAGGAAAATAAGTGAATTTTTGTTGTTTTCGGCCTAGTAAATTTTAATAATTGACAATTTTATTGAGCTCAAAACCAGTTTATAGAAGATTTTTATTTTTGGAAAAACAACAACAGTTTTTAAATTGTAGAAGTTATAGAACTATTTTGGAAATCATCATATTTGCTCATCAGACTACTTTATTTAACTAGTTATATTTATTCTTCATAACCACTTCTACAAGGCTATGAACCAAGGAGCTCGGAGTTGCAAAGCCAACACGCTAAATGCTGTGCTACGCTAGCCGAGTGGACTGCTGCGTTTTTCATCTTCATTAAACAAACCAACTACAAACAAGAGCATTTTCTATAAACTAGCCTCGAGCTCAATAAAATTGTCAATTATAAGAAAAATGATTTAATATTTTTCCCAAAAAACCAATGGGTCTTAAAAGCTCATAAACAATTTAAAAATTAAATAGTTATATGGTCAAACAATAAGAAGAAAAAATTGTTTTAAGTTATGAATTTTAAAAAGATCTCGTGATTGTGGTGTACGTCTATTTTTATACTACAAATGTACGTGTTGTATTAACGCGATTAAATGCATATTTCAATATGTGTGTATTGCTTATTTAAGATGCATGTTTCTTAGGCTGAAGTTTTAGAATATTTTTGATTTGTCTCCAAGTTCCATTTATATACATACATATATATAAAATAACTAAGGAATGACTTGCGCTCCGTAGCTGCAAGTAACGAATTTATGACTAGAAATATTGAATGTAACGTCTTTTGGAAATGTTTTCAAGATTCTTCATATTTTAACAATTTTGTACTGTTTCAATAGACTGAACACAATTAATTATATATGCAAATAATTTAAACCTATTTGCGAAATAAAACAGCGCAATGCAGACTCAGCAAATTTATAAAAGATTTCTTTTTTCAAAAACTAAAAAGACTCTCAAATGTCATCGTTTCATCGCTTTTTAATTTAAGATAAACATTGATTTATTTTTAAATTGCGCGTTAGTTTTATTCACTTTTTAATTTTTTAATTTAATTTAAATAAATAAAGTGCAACTTTCATATCTGTACTGCTGATTTTTAATACATTTTTGTCACCTTTACTTTCATTTAAATCTCAAAATCAACAGCAATTTTAGTGACTGAACTATAATAATAAAAGAGAATGGACTATAAAACTGAACACTAAGTAAAATACTAAAAGTATACAAGTCAGCCACAACTCTTAAATCAGGATAATGCAGAGTAACCCCAATTGATACACACAAAATGATAGCATTCAAGTTGAATAAGATGATCGATCTTAAACGAAATAATGCATTTTTGAGTTATTTTATGTACAGAACAAAACTCGATCCAAATATGTTTTCAGTTCTAACACTTTTGTATTTAGTCATTTAATGGTTGCTCTTTCGAGAGCATTCCTTAAAAATCAATGTAAAGTTTTCATTGATTTTGCATATTTTTTCAAATCTCTGAATATCTTTTCAGTGAAATGTAAAGCTGAGTTATATTTTTTATACCAGACTTATATTGAGTTATAAAAATAATGATTGAATTGAAGTTATAAATTAAGGCTTGCGCAAATTAAAAATATATACAATAAAAAGTGCAACTTAACAAAACAAACGACACAAAATTTCCAAAATTTCCATAATTACCTCAACAACAAAACGGAAAGTACACAAATTTCGCAAGTTTAAAAAATTATCATTAAACACAATTATTCACAAACCAATTAACAATAAAAAATAAAGCATCAAACTGTATGAAAGGTGCACAAATTATTTTCCGATAAGAAGCTACCAACAAGCTTCATGAGCTGCTATAAAGCAATATTAGCTGCCATAAATGTGAGTTAATTCAATGCTATTAGCATTAATCAAAACTGAACTTTTTTTTTTCTATCTCCGCCATATTTAATGTAGCAATTATTAAATTAAATTAAATTTATAAATGTATTTACCGTATGCCGTCATCTCTGCCGGGTGAGTGGTTGGTATCATAAAAGGACAATTTCCGATTGGCAAACACCAGATTCAACAATGGTGCGGCGCGTAAACATTTCTGCAATGATAAGTGGAAAATCAAGTAATGAGAACAGAGAATAAAAATAAATGAAATGTGATACTTATATGAAAAGTGTTGTAAAAAATGTACAAAGACAGCAAAGCACGACGATACTAATGATAAGCATGAACTCAGCTGAATATGTTTGTGTGCACATTTCTACAAGAACTAATGCAAGCTAACGCCGGAGGAACACTTCCAATGTCTTGTTTGTCTTTATAAAGTCTGCAATTTTGCAAAATGAGCAAAACCCACTGAGACATGCCCTGTCTAAGTCGATTAGCGTAATTTGTGCGCATTGCATGGAGAGGTTAAATGTCAAATGGGGCGGCTGAAAGCTTCGTGAAAGCTTAGGTAAATATCAGGATTTTGTCGCGACAGAGAAAACAAAAAAAAAAACTTAAATAGATGACTGCATTGCACTGGCAAATACATAGCAAACAATTTATTGCGTTATTCAAAGATATAGTCTTACGATCGTGGAAAAGAAAAAGCAATTATTGTAAAACAAATGCAAATTAGTTACAATCATTGGCCAAATCTATCTGCAAATTCGGAAGGTCCAAATATGTGCACTTATTGTTGGAAATCCAAAACTAATATTATTGTTTGATTTGTATGATTTACATAAATTTGTTCGTATCAGCCATTTTATTGTTAGCGGACACTATGAGTGAAAAACAAGTAGAGTAGCTTTTAGGAAAACATAAATGAACAACCTTGCAGTGCCACCAATTGCGTGCATTAATCATCTTTAAAAATATTTAAGAAATCTAAATAGCACAATTTATTCATTTGTACGACAATTAGAAAGTCAAAACGAAAATTTTGTGATATTTAAATTTAAATTTGTGGTCTAAAATGTGCACATCACAAATCAGTGGAAAAGTTTAGTCAAAGCATTTCTTTATTTATGCATTATAACACATAAATTGGATGTTTGGGAGTTATATGTAGTGGAAAATTCAGTTTTCTTCACATTTTTATGTAAACAACAATTATTTCAGTGTAAATTTATGTTCTCATCAACACATTTTATGCTCAATGCAAATGATTGGCCAATGAGAAAACTACTATTTTTAATTTGTAATTCAGTATAATTATAGAAATAAAAAGCACGTGTTCTTACAACGCTTGAATATATTCGGATCACTACATAGAGTAAAACAATGGCAATTGCTTTTTGTACGGATTTTGTTCTAGTTTTCATTGCCATCAAATTCCTTTTCACATCTTAAACTGTGGCTACGTGATCTAGAAATCAAAGTAAAAAAGTCAAACCAAATTCATTTTTTAAATTTGCTCTTGAAAAATTAGCTTTCTTCACTTACGATACAATCGAAAATGGATTTCTATAAAAATCATAGGAAAGGTTAATGATGTTACTGGTAAGCTTTACAAATGATTTTTTATGACTGCATATGCTCTATTTTCGAGATTCTACAAGTCCCCAGTGGTGCATAAGACCTGCTCTACAGCTAGATAATTTTAATCATTTTGATCTGAATTTCTATATGCATTGATCTGAATGTCTCACACTCTTCACATCCAAGTAAATGCTCAAATTTTACTTGGCGGCTACTCGTATTGAAAAAATATTACATCAGACTCTGCTAATACAATTAGAGTATTTATAAGGCGGCGTTATGTTTCGTATTATCGTAAAGTCCTACAATTTGAAAATTGCCAAGTTGTGTTATTTTACATCCGTTTCTGTGCAAAAAAATAAAAATGAAATAAAATAAATTTCGAGTTACCGAAAATTTTTATGACTTGACAACTTTTAACAATCTTGATACATGAATTTGTAGCAACTTTCCTCCTCACTTTTTAAATCTGCTTGTGCTCTTCAATAGAACAAACAGTTTTTCTTTAGCAGAGCGGAAGTAATCCCTTTTTTGAGAATAAATATAAAGACGCAAATGATTTTATTTTAGGCTTTCAACATGAATCAAACATTTAACTTTAAACATTTGATAAATCACTTTTACAAAAGTACCAAAGCGGCACATTTTCATTTTTTTCTTTGTAAGAGAGCTATTATAACTGATTGATTTTCATTGATTGATTTTCATTGATTGATTTCTTATCTTCATAGCCACTATTAAACGTTTACTGTCAATTTATATGCTGGTTAACAATTAAGTTAATTTCACTATCATTTTCACGGTTTGTTGTAAACGTGATATGGAATCGATAAAGTCATCGCGCGTCACAGTCTTTATTGTACGATATTCTATTAAGAGTCAGCTCGAACATGATGAAAAACAATAAATGACAATGACACCGTGGGAGGTATTACATAAGCGCATACATATGTATGAATATATGTAAAAATGTATGTACATACATGTAAATTTGCATTGCGAATAATGTACTCGTATATATTTACATACATTTATCAATATACTCGTTAATGGAAATATTTGCCAGCAAAAGCATACAAAATTTGCCTATTGATCGATATTGAATTATTAATAAAAAGAATAATTGGCAAAAATTATAGCAGCCATTTGATGAGCTTTTTTTATATGTATGTATGTATTGTTTAGATTAATATGATTCTCGCTTGAAAAAATAAAAGATTATTTTTACAACGAAACTCATAATGAGTTTTTAATTAAACTTATGAAACATTTAGTGCAGTTCTGACAAAAATTAATATATCTTAATAATGCTTCAAACATTTTTGTTTTTTGCAAACAATCATTCCTTCTCACTAAACATTTAATATTTAGAATATTTAGTCTCATAAATACTTAATTTTTTGTATATGTCCAATCTATAACTTAGAGCAATAAACTTTTCAAACGCATCTTGAAAATTGCATAGAAAGCATTCTTAAATTTGCAGGCATTAAAAAAAATTGCGGCAAACCTACACAATTTACACTTTTCAATCCTCAACGACATTTCACCGAAGCAACCACTTAAAATGTGGGAATTCACGTAACGTAATGTAATAAGATCGTAAAACTTCGATTATTGATAGAAACCAAACTTAAGTTGCGCAGTCCGTTTGCTAAAACGATATTACAGATGGCAATTGGCAACTGACAACTGTCAACCGGAGCCATTTTGTTGGCAACTGCAATTTTGTGGTTACTGAATAAGCGTTAAAAGCAAATTTAAAGTGATATTTATAAACTATTATTGTTTTCTTCATATTTTTAGGAGTGAAAATTGTAAAAATAACTACCAGGCAACAACTTGAGAAGCTAATAAAATATTTATTGCTTTTGAGCGATGTCATTGACTGAAGGCAAATAAATCACTGCCACTTTAAGGAGGCCAAAAAAAAAACTTTAAATCTTAATAGAGAAATGTAATCTAATAACAACTCCAACACAATATCATCCACAATTGTTTACATTATAGGCAGCAGCACCGGAGGTTTGGAGTTGTCTCCCAAGCGCTGTCTAATAGATGTCGTGTTTGTGCAATCTTCGTCGTACTACTTCCATTTTTGCGTATAAGCTGATTTAAATTCAACTTATAGTTGCGAACCTGTCACAACTTTGATATCTTAGACTTATTCTTTTTCATAGTCAATCCAACCACAAGCAGAAAAGCTACAGTAAAATTTTATGATTTTATGACAACTCACGGCTGCTTGCGAATCCTCAAAATACATAAAAGTGTATTTTATGAAATCAAAAGCTTATTGTACACTTATTGAATTATCAACTTTGTCTAGCTCATAAAGAAAAATCGAATGTAAAGTTTTATTTTGAGCAACGTAGTCAAATATAAAAAATTGTATAATTTTTAGGTGTTACACCTTAATATATACTATACATATACATAAGTTTGTTTGGGGCAAACCAAAAAATACGTGTCTCATCATTTTGACCAAAGAGCCTATATATATGAGTTAGTTTTGTTGAAAAATAAAATCATGTCCCGAATGGATCGGTTGTATGTATGTGCGTATATCACGTTGGCCTTGGCCTTCATTTGCTGGCATTCTTTAGCGGAAATAAATCGAAATTGTATAGTTTGGCACAATTTTGGGCAAATTTATTATTATTAATATTTAACTAAGCGAATGCTTAAAAAAAATATATAAAAAACAAACTGATAAGATAAGTTGAGAGAAAAATATGCAAAAACATAAACAAAATAGTTGAGATAAAATGAGACCATTACTTTAGGAATTACTAAAAAAAAAATACGTATTAGTGGGCACTAATTCAAATGTTCCAGTAAATAAGAGCCATGCCAAATAAATTTACCACAGCCTTCATGAAACTGCTTCAACTAAATACAATTGCATTATTTGTATTCAATCTATGGATGAAATTTGAGTTTTCTGCTTAAAACTGAAATACAGGTTGTAAGTTTTGTAATACAATTAAATTGCATGCGATTATTTAAAATCGCCTCGATTTATGCCACTCTCTTTTACCTTATGCAGAAATCCGCAGAGCTTGAAGAATTTAAAGCTTTTAATTCAGCTCACTGCTTACTAAATTTTCATGTGCACATTAAGCCTCCAAATAGATGAATAAGCAAAAAAAAAAAACAGAATGAGTAGCAACAGCTTTTGCGAGTTGCTGCAAAAAATTAAATTCAATGCCAAAAGCCGTGCAAAAATAAAAACCATGGAAAGTTTGGAAGATAACAATTATAAAAAGAAAATAAAGTAAAATATGAACTAAATGAGATGCAAAAGTAAATGTATACCTACTCAAATATATATTTACTTAGTTTGTATGTATGGTAATCAAGTAAATTTGTGGTCATGTTTCAAAAAATATATTTAATGCCTAGATAAAATATATGTTTGGCCGCTGTGATCGAGTTGGTAGCGGTGCGTGCTATAACTTGATATGCCGGTGAATTCGAGGTTCGAATCTCAGCCAGGGCAAGCAAAATCTTAATCAGAGAAAAGCTTTTTTTCTAATAGCGGTCACCCCCAGGCAGGCAATGGTAAACTTCCAAAGATATTTTTGCCATGGAAAGGCTTCTCATTAAATACATCTGCCGTTCGGAGTTTTTAAAATGTTCTAAGCAACTCTGCAAGGTAAATTCAAAATGACATACTCATAGTTTATCAATTATATTTATTTATTTATTTTTAATAATTTTCAATGAAAATTCAGCTCATTGTCGAGCATAAACCACATAAATCATAGTTTAAAACATTGTAGAGAACTAAAAAAAAAATCAGCAAATTTGTATATATAAATTGAACTTTTTTTTAAATAATATAATTTATTGCATATTTTCGTACCAAATTTATGCTTCAATTGTTGAACCTATAAACATACTTTTTAAAAATATATTATAAACTGTCAAAGAAATGTTGAGAAGGCTGTTTTTTGAGCATAAAGCTTTTTTAGCTTTTTTATTCGGTCAATATAGCTTTTATATTTTCGAACTCTTGGCAACACGAATTGTATTAAAGTCAATATTTAAATGTTTATTTAGAGTTTTAATAAAATATTTAATGAATGAATGTTTTCATAAACATACATTTTTCACTTCTGTCTTTTATAATTTTGACGCATGTAATTTGAAAAAAGAAGTAGTTCATAAAATTTAATGAAGTTGATGTCATTTTCTTATTATTACGTTTTTACTATAATCAATGGCAAGGTTTTCTCTTCCAAACAATTTGAGCCACTCTAATGTACATACATACATACCTCATTCATGTGACTGTGTGAAAACGTAGATTTTCGTTTACATTCCCCAATAAGAGGTGTCAAAATCGTGCAGCTGGCAAAAAGTGTTTACATAAATACCAGTTGTTTTTGCCAAAATAATTTTTATTCATAAAAGTACATATGTACGTAAATTTTACAAAAATATTTGCACGAGCGCACCAACAAATACAATCTATGGATATTTAAGCAAGATGTACCTAATTATCTAGAGTTGAACTGCATGTGTATATGAACATACATATACACATACATACATATGTATGTATGCAATATTTATGATTTATTTATTTATGCAATTATTTATATACAAATTCAAAATTACAAAACCAATCACATGATGAAGTTTAAATAACTAATAAGGTGTGAATAGTACAAATGTGTGAAGCTCGAAATTATTATTTTTGGTAAACAATTTTTTGGCATACAACGCACATACACACATACATATGTATGTATGCTTAAATTTTATATATATATATTTTTTTTGGGACAACGTAAACAAAGTTTTTTCATTTTAAACAGTTTAACACAACTACTGATGACAATAACGCCAAGCGATTTTCATCAATTTGAAAAGTACTAAAACAAACTACAATTTGAATGGATGGTGGATTGGGGTAAAAAAAATATTTATTTAGAAGAAGTTACTTTAATTTACCCTAAAACTTTTCAAACGAAGTTGATCACTTTTTTACCATTTTTCTTAACAATATTAAAAATAAGCTGATTCATGTCGAAATCTTATGAATTGCAATTGAAAATAATTTCAACGAAAGTGAATTAACTAAATGGGAAATTCTTCATATTAAATAAAAAAATATTTTCTAATTAAGTGAAACCAGTCCAAAATTAATCACTTTTTGAGTAAATATGCATAATAATAGTAGAGTAAAATATATTTCTTATTGATTCACTTTTACTTTCAAAACTAAAACCCACAAAGCAAACTCGCGATTTTTTTTTATGTATATGGAAAGAATGGCGAAAGAGCGTAAGTAAAAAAATCGTAAAAAATCAGCGGTAATTTAAAAGCCCTTGAAAAACACACTTAAAGAAACTAAAATTGAATGAGCTACAAAACTGTGTACTTTAAAAGTTTAAATTTTTTTTAATTTCGAAATTTCTCGAACTTTTTTTTAGATCATCGTAAATTGGGTTTAAAGTTTGAAAAAAAGGTTTTTATCTTTTTTGTGCGAAAAATAATTTTAAATAATTGAAGGATAATTAACTCAGTGTACATATGTACATGCTTTTACGGTCGTGCTAGTGTTGTTTTCTGAATATTTGGCACAATCGTTATACCGCCGACTGCTCCATTTTTGTTTTTCTCTTTTCTTTTCGTTTTTTTTTTTGTTTATGTCTTTAACGCTGGCGCTGTCATGTGCTGCCTTGTTATGCTCACGTTTTTGCAGTACATACATATACATATAAATATGTTTGATTTATTGTTTTTGTAGTTTATTCTTTTAAATTTTTGTTTTTTTTTTAACCGCTTCGCATGTTGCTAAGTGAAGCGTTCGAAAATAAATAGTACACATATGTGCAAACATAAAAAAAAAAACAGTTGCTGAGCCATTTGTTTTTGCTTAGAACTTTTGTCGTTCAACAAATGTGTATGAATCGTCAAAGAAGTATATATGTATGTATGTATATATGTATGTACAAAAACTGACTACAAATACGCAACTTATGCATCTATAGGAGAATATTTTACGAATAAATATGTATATATGTATATACTGTAAGTAAAAATCAAAATATCCAAAGAGATGAAATCAGCAAACAGATACGTTCGAGTGCACCGGAATTGATAATAATTAATAAAAAAATAAGAAGAAAAATGAGAAAATAAATCCGCTTTCTTGTTTAGGCAACTGATATTGTTGTTTGCAAAATTTAATGCATACATACGAAATCTACGAAACCTGCGAAGTCATTCTAATTACCAGAATATCCAGGTAAAAAACACATATGTATGTGCGGGGTTAATCACACCAATCGATACAGCAAAGATACATAATTACATATTTACTTAAAAAGAGCAACACAATCACCAATCCCTTACAGCTTGTTCACGGTTTTAATTTGATTATTTCGGTTAAAAATCAATTAATGTATGTATATGAAATGTTATCTGTTAAACTTAATTAAAGTGAAACATTGTCTTTGGGAACCGGTTTTTTTAATTATACGAAGAATAGCTGCTCGACACATATTAATACTGGCCGAAAATTATCGACGACTTTTAAGAATTTTTTCCGAGGATGTTTCAAATTTTATCCAAAAGTTAATCGATGCAATTTACATCGACTTTTTTCAAGCTTTCACCTAGAACTGCACACCTATCGATAGTCTGACCTTCGATAATTTCGATTGTGCTTTTTAAAACTATCTATTCGTTCGATAGGCAGAATGGCATATTTAAAAAAAAAAACTTACAAATTTTCCAAAGTTATTCGTTTTTTTTTTAATAATATCAACTTGTATGTCTCCTGCAAGGCTAATTTCGTACAAAACCCAAATTTACGGTGAGAATAAAATTAAAGAGTAAATAAGAAATATAAAGAAACGAAGAAAAATTAAATGAAAAGGGTTCTTTTGTTTAAAGTTTTTTCGCCTTTTAATTTGTTTACTTTCACTTTGGAATTATCAAAATCAGCAATGTGGTAGCCCGAATGCCTCACGTTCAGTTCCCTGGCGAATTCATACAAGATCGTACTGACTTTCTTAAACATAAATTTATTTAATGCCACCACCTGATATGAATTCGACTTGTCTCGGCCGTTGATCGCCTTTGATATCACCCAAATGAATACGCTCAAGGTACGAGTTTCTCGTTTTAAGTATCACATTTTTGAATTTTCAAAAAAAAAATATACAAAAAATAAAATACCAAAAATTATGTCTCTTTTAGAGATGAGGAAATTAAATAATTTTAGCGCTTGATACATATGTACATATGTTAGTACCTACGGCTTAAACTTTGTTTTACCACTTTTGCCAAAAGAAAATGTGACTACCGTACTTAAAGATTTTTTAATTTTGTATTTTCCAATATTTGAACGCAGGAAGGTAACAAAATAGCTTTCGAGGTTACCTTCAATAGCACATTACGCATTAGTTGAAGGTTTAAAATAATTTTACTCCAAGGCACACAAAACATATGTACTTGTTTGAAAGAGAAAACAATTGAGAAATCGTTTAATGATTCATCCGCTACATAGTCTGTACTCACAACAATAGATTTTGTTAGCTTTAAATATCATTCATAAAGTTTTAAAAATAGAACACTGTACTCGTTTTTTTTTTTTGTCTTACATGCCGAAGCTGTGATGCATATCCGAAATTATTTACATTTTTAATGACTTGTCAATTTTTTACCAGTCGTACTAATTGTTGTACACAAATCTGTGTTTTTATGGGCATATTTATGTTCGGATGAATGTTTGTTGAGATGCAATATACTGTATTTTATTTCTAATGAAAAAATATTGTATTTACTAGTTTAAACAAAAATATATACATATGTATATAATTTGATGATATCAACAATTACTTTTTTTTATTAATTGCTAATAAGTCTAATTAAGTCCAAAAATTCATTGTGAAATGCATAAGAAAGCTTTAAATTTAAATTTAAAAAAATTTTAGTTTACCGAAAACATAACTTTTAATTCAGCGACAACAATTTACTTGTGTATTTTGATGTATATTGATAAAAAATAATCACGTGCCAACTCTTTCAACTTCAAACACTCACTAGCAGCCTCAGTTTGTTGAGTTAACTGAACAGCGTGAAAAGATTTAAATTTTTTGCAAATCAGCTGTCTCTTTTGAGAGCGTTAAGCGCTTCGAAATGTAAAAAAGTTCAAGATTTTAGCATACTATACAGTCAAGCGAAGTAATGGAGCGTTCACATGCAACTTTCACTACGCATTGGCTTTGGCTGCTGAACTTTGACAGTTGAGTTGGAAAAGCTTTAAGCGTTAAGTTTCAACCATTTCAGTTGACAGTACGAAATTACATAAAAAATCAAAATTTTTTGAATGATCGGTCAAAATTTCTTTAATGTTTAATAAACTATGCGATAGTTTAGATAACTTAAACACAATTAACTCAATTTTAATTAAAAACTAGAAAACAAAAAAATGGATTTGTTAACATCGTATTTAAAATCTCTCTTATTAATGTTAATGTTAATAGCAATTTATTTTTTACACTGACGGTTACGAAAATATATTTTGTAATGCTTTTTATGCAGCTGGACCCGCTATTCACTGTTTCATTGAAATTAATGATAAGCGTTTAGCTTTAGCTGGTTTAAACGGTTCTTTAACACTTAAAATTAATGCTAGACTCACATGCGCCCAGAAAATAAAGCTTGAAATAATAGAAATATGTAAACTTAAAGATTCATTCATTGAATTCCTTACACTCTCCTATACATTTTCATGTTACCATGAACTCGAGCCGCAGGAATTAACTGTTTATACATTAAATGAGAACGTAATTAACAGCAATGCGTGGGTTTGTTTTCGTTAAAAGATAAAAAAAAATATTAGGCAAATCTAAACATTATAAAGGCTCGTCACTGTAAGTATATTTGTATACATAAATATATGTATGTGTATAGGTAAGTGATTATTTATTGACACTGCACTCAATGCAAACAAGTCCTCAAAATCAAATTACATACTAAAATCAACAAAATTAATACAAGATATATATACATACTATTTACATACTCAGAAAGAGATATGAGCTTACATATATGTATGTACATGGATATAATCATATACAAGGGAAATTCGATAACTATGGCTGAGTATGAGTAGGAGTATTTAATACAATTATGTATAATGATAGACTTATTAGGTCTTTTGTGTATTCAGTGTAATTGTTGCGAATTCGTGGAATTTATTGCTACAGGTGTTCTTGAAATTTTTTTTTTTTTTCAACCAAATCCATGAATTTTCAAATACAACTGCTACAACACCGGTCAACATTTTTATTAAAATATTTAGGTGCTAAGGTATTGTTAGTGGTTTGTTATAAGGTGTGTATTGACCACGTTATTAATTTTAATTATTTTCTTGTGCGTACTTTGCTAGATATCGCCACAAAATGGTATTTAAATTATTTTCTTGAATATACTAATAATTTTCTTATAAAATTTCTTTCCTCTTGGCCTTTAAATGATAAGTAAAAATTGATAATTTTATTGGACTCGAGGCCAGTTTATGAAAGATTTTATTTGGAAAAAAGAACAACAGTTTTGGTGGTAGAAGTTATAGCCGCTTTTTCGGAGATCACCTCATCGACTTCTTTTATTTAATTTAAAATCAACGGCAAAAAACGAATGAGGAAAAATTTCTCAAAAACGTTCTCTTGTAGAATAATAATAATAACGAAACTTTCATGAATGTGACCAATGAGAACGAAAGAAGCGATAACGTTCTCAAAGAGTATTAAAAAATAACAAAACTCTGGGTAACGTTATGTCAGAGAACAAAACGGGAACACAAATTTTGAGGACTAAATGCTTAGAATGAAGAAATGGCTTGGAAAAAGACCACAATGGGAATTTTGAATGCAAGGGCATTTGGTGTTAGTGATGTTTGCATTGAACGGAAAAAACTACAAGAACTGTTAGATGAGTACGTGAGACAGGAGCATGTGATGAATATTTTTAATTTTTTTTTCTACATGATTTCACTGTACAATATAAATTGAAAAAATTGGACTTAAAAGTATATTACGATATTTAGAAGGAAGCTGAATGCGAGTGTGTATTATGAGAAATGATAACATTATTCAAACATTTCTGAGGCTTTTATTTTCTAAATAATATTCAAGCCAAATATTGTTTGCATTTCGTTCTCTTTGGGACGTTTTCACGGTACTGTTCTCATATAATTCGACAGTTTTTTCCCCTTTTTTGTTTTTATGAAAACACTCCTGAAAGATTTGTTCTTATTTCGCTTCAGATTTTTTTAAATTTTACTGAGATTCAAAGCAAGAAAACTACATTAATTGTTTTTTTTTGGAAAAAACTTTAAAATGATTTACTAATATATGTATATACATACATATATGTGCATCTCTTCTCTACAGATACCTACATACATACATATGTATGTTAAGCTAATTACATATCGATTTTTTCTTTTTTAGCAGGTCCCACTGATTTACATTTACAATTTCGACCGAATCACGAGATTCTTAAAATAAACGTTTTGTATTTGAAAATCGTATCTAATAAAAAATCACAAATTTGTTGAACACACGTACAAATGCATGTAGTATGCATGCAATCTGCCTTTAAGATTTGGCACGCAAAGAACTCGTGTTAAACTATTTTTTTGAGGAGTTTTAATTAAAATTCACGATCTTCATGCTAAAATTCAAGTATTACCACAGCAGTTAGAAAACTGCATATGTATGTATATTCACATCACTCACATTTGCTGGAAGAATGACATATTTGGGAAAGTAAAAAAAAAAATTGGTGCGATAAAAAATGGGTTGTATAAACCAAGGCGAATTCATAGAAGGTGATTGCTTGTTCTATCTACGCCTTATGCGGTGGAAGTGTCAAAATGGTTGTTTTGTTTACATTTTAAATTTATATTTATGTTCGTGATGAAAAATTTCATGTGTAAGACAAGCAACACATAATATTATAATGAAATTAATTTGAATATTTTTACTATAAAGTCTCAGGATGTTTGCTTTTTGTGACGAATTTGAAATTCTACCCATTCGTTTATTTTTGTTTTTCTCACATTTTCACCGCAAACCATGATTCAATAATAAAAGGTTCTGTAATAAAGCAGCTCAATCTTTCCCGCATGACAAATCGGCTCCTTAACTGATGAAGAATGTTGCATATTCTACAGTTGTCACTTGTAATAGTAGTATATTGAAAATATCTTCATACTAAAAAAAGCGTTGGCATTACTGACACGTTTGTCTAATTTATAATTTTTTCACTGTTGACATTTGATTTTGTGATGGCAAGAATTTGGGTGAGTTTTGCAAAAATTAATGTTATTTCATAACAATATAACAATTTTTCAATTGAAACATCTTATATATCTTATTTCCAGTGTAATTAACCACAATACTTAGAATGCGATCCCTTCTGTGGGGTATTATTTGAACATTTGTGGCCGAGAAGCTCGTGAGTAATGAAGCTCGTTGTAAATGTTCATATAGTTATTTTCCCAACAGTGTCCATCGTCGATCGACTGGAGCGTCTTCCTGCAGCCGATCTATAGCACTTTTTGAAGGCACGAACACCTACATAAGTTAAATGGTATACCAACTGCATTTATTAAGGGAAATTCTTATAATTAAACCTTTTCATTTAAAGGTGTCTTACACTGTTGGGTGTATACATGTCCAAGTGCAAAACCACCGTCTTCTAACTTTTTTCCTGCGTTATCGTTTTTGAGTAAATAAAAATAAAAATGCGGTATATCGTGACAGTTTCTACAATAATCATGTGGTTTTATTTTCATATTCATTTCATAAATTTGCAGGCCGGTTGTGCTAATCGGAATGTATAAATCCTTTCCACTCTATCTGTTATTAGTTTCTTCAGTTCTAAGAGGATCAGAATTTAATTTTTTTCTTTTCAGAGAATTAGAGACAAGACTTTAAAAGCAAAAAAAAAAATAAAAACGCTTTCAATGTACAGCAATGCTATTCATTCCGATTCCGATTCAAAATATATGCCTGTATAATCCAAATATTTTAAATTTGAAAGTTTTTATGTTTGTAATTCTATCATGTAAAAACGGGTCACCGAGTTGGAATGAGATTTAGCAGGAATACAGCTTATAGCCGTCATTAAAAGACAGGATTTTTTTTTATAAAAATAGCGATAAATGGGGATGAGATAGACTGAGGGATGCATGGTCATGGAGAAAACTATAAATTATTGGAAGAGAGGCCGTACCACCTCTGAATTTTTAATACCGCATTTCTCGGAAAATATATACTTATGTACATATGTATGAGCGATAGAGAACTGAAATTATGTTTTTATACACAACCACGACGATTAAGTTTTTTTAATTGAAATTTTTATTGATAATATTGATTTTGGCGACCTTTCCATTTTAAATTTAGTTCTTTTGCTGGCTCAAGGTTCGACCTTATGTTTTTATTATTTGCCAATGAAAATAAAGTTAAATCTCCACATATTTATTTGTATAAAATGGAAGGGTCTTTACCCTTTACCCTTTCGCAGATATAAGATAGTTAGTACAAAAATGAAATAATGAATTAAAAAATACTATTTTTATACGTATTTTACTTAGTATTTTTCTAATACTTTTTCGCAAAAAAGGGATCACATTTTTCCCAACTATAGATTAAGGAGTGTCAAAATTTAGCTGCCAGTAAGTAAATACATAACCTTTTATAATTGAATCATGACCGCAAACTACACACAATTTTTTACTTATGTATATGTGGAGTATACCACCTTGAATGAATTCGCCTTGGAATACATTTTTTTTAACCGTATCTCACTCAAGTTGTCCGATTTGGTTAATCAGAATTTCTCAGAATTTTAAATTTACCCTCTGAAATTTTTGATAAAAGTCAGGTTGATTTGTATTTGTTGTAAGCAGCAAAATATATTATTGTAATTCACAGATAAAAAGAGAAACAGAAGCGTGCTGCGATTCCATTAGACTTCGAACACAATGGTTTGGTATCAAAAAGTTTAGCTTTCTTTAGACTTTCTAGTGGTGATACCCAAACCTCCATACATTTGAATGAATTCACTTATAATATAATATAATAATTTGGCGCTTCACTATGTATATAGCTCAGTGTTTGGCCTAGCTTCTCCTACCATTTGTAGTATGCGTCTTTACATTCTACCACAAATGGAGGCACCGACAATTTGTGTAAACATCTTCGCCTCGCAAGGGAGTTAGAATAAGCATTTAGCTGATTGGAATATTCCACGTTCTATGAATTCGCCTTGATCGTAAAACATTCCCAGTTGTGTTCATGTTCATGCATTACTTTTTTTCTTAGCTAAAAGATGAATTAAAATGTTTGAATGTAAAACGGCGAAATGCGATGCATTGCATGGCTTTCCTAAGACATCGTAATTGAAAAAAAATGCATTATAGAAGTGAAGTGCCTAAGACTGAAACATTGCTGGATACATGACGATGCATGAACATTTCCGACAAAATTTACTATAGTTCATCAAAATATAATTTATCGAAATAAAAATGCTATTTTTGAAATTTGGCATGTCTGAAACTGATCTTAGACCTAGAAAGGTTTCTTGTCAAATTTTTCTATACAAAAAAAAAATTATAAAAACAACGAAGTCATTGAAATAACATCCCAAGCAATCCAAGAGCACGTACATACATACATACATACTTAGTAAGCACATAAGCATAATGTCAACAAAATACCAAGCTCTAAGCCACAAAATCTTACAAACCATTTCATAGCTTGATTAATCGCTTACCGCTTCATTGCGGCATACATTCGTTTGGTTTTTTGCACCTACTTCGATATTTTTTTGAGCGATTACGTCAGATTAAATATGTACACTCTAAAGTTAACCTCGAGTTTTTGCTCAAGTTCGTCCTTGGTTTTTTTGGTGCGTGTAAGAAAAACAACTTGAAAGTCTTTATATTGCTCTCAAATTATTTCGATCTTGATTTTTATTTAGAAAAATCCTATTTTTAATGATTTCACTTAAAATTTGTTCTTTAAGTTTTGCACTGACGAATTATGAAACTGGAAGTACACATCGCGCAGGTGTTAGATGGCTGAACTTTCCAATGTACCGCCCTAGAAGAGGGTATTGAGGATGCTACGACGCAATTTCGAAACCATTCGAACATGATTAGGATTCTACAACTTAGCCTCCTCCATTAGAATATTGACAACTAAGAAGAACTATTGTGGAAGTTGCCAACATGTGGAATAAAAATACCTCTGCTGGCGTCCGGCAATAGCGAGAGTTTTAGCAGATATTTTTTTTCGCGAGCTGAAGTGCCTCAACTTAATGGAGATTAGGTACCTGGCGAGCTATAAAAGTGAGGGTTTGAGGGAGACAGAAACACCGTAACAGCAATCAAATGGTATAACAGTCCCATAAATGACTGCCGTCATACCCAACATATGCACATAAGTCCTGCCACTATTGCGGACTTTAGGATAAAAATTTAAACCAAACGAGAGACGGTAATATTGATGAGCCTGTCTTAAGAAAAAATATAACATGATGTTTCAGGGTAAAATTAACTAAGCTTCAGTATAGATAGACGATTAAAAATTAAATATATTGCCGTGAGCGTTCTCAAATACGACTCCAAAAGAGCTCCGAAATGCATCCGATTAGAGCATTTGTTGGAGTCATATTAAGGCTCCTTCTAGGGTTAAAATTAAAAAAAAATCGCTCAAGAAGTTGAAACCAAAAATGTTCTTAGCGTTTAAAATACCTACAAATGTATGTATGCACAAAAGTTGGTGCGTGCCGTTTATTGCGCGTACAATTTGTTCAAGGGCTTGTTGGTGGGTTGGGTGTCACAGTTCTTTTACTCGTGCCATGCTTCAAAATCAATATGTAGAACATGCTAAGCTGTTAGGGAAGCTGGGAAACATTTTTAACTTGATCATGTGGACCATTCACACTCACCTCAGCTGAAATTTTATCCTGCAGCTCCCTGCCGGTGTGGCCATACCTCAAACGATCATCCAACCAAACATTTTTATTGTAGAACGTTTGCTGTTTTGCCTCCGTTAAATTGGTGGTGGTGGTGGTGGCACCGTCACCGCTGTTGGTATTGTTGCCGTTGTTGTTGCTGTTGCCGCTTAATGTTGGCGTTTTGCTATTTTTCCCGTTACTGCCGCTAACACCGTTGCCATTCGTTGATTCATCCAAAGTCTCGGCCAAATTCAAAGCAGTCGCCTTACCACGTTTACTCACAAATCCATCAACGAGCAGCGGATTTAAATGGGAGTTTTTGAACAGCCACAAATTTTTAATTGAAGAAGACCTATTAATCATTATTTTTTCGCACGACACTTGGGGGGCGACAATGGACTTTTTGAGTTTTTAATTTCTTTGCCTTTTTGTTTTTTGTTTGATTGTTTGCGAAAGAAGATGTGTCAAAAAGTGTGTGAAGAAGTAATATTTTCGATTTTCCGATTTTCCACTGTCTTTTGTCAACTAGTATGTAGTTGATTTTTTCAAGTTTCTTTTTTTCCACAAAACTACACAGAAGTTTGCACAACTTTTACTATTTAGTTGCCTTTTTGCTGAGATATCTATTTTTGTGAAATGTTTGCTCTATGAAGTTTTACAATTTCACTTCACTTGAAATTTATGTAGTTGAATTGCTTATCTGACAGAAAAAAAAAACAATCGTACTCCTTTATATTCGGCTGCTTTGCTGTGTTGGACGACAAACGGTCACGTTGGCTTCTCACGAACTACTGAACGTCTGGGTGAACTTTTGGCGCTCTTGTACATATCTAACGAAAAGAAAACAACGCGGGCTGGTATACCGAAGAGGGCGAATGTTGGATGGCTGGCTGGTTGGTTGGTTGGCTGGTTGGCATGGTTGTCTCACCGCTGCCGTGAGACATTTTGCAGACATGCCTAGCGCATATGTATTTCAAATAAACTTGAGCATAGTGCATAAAAATATATACATATGTACTTACTTCAATACAAACGAGTACGTACGATTGCAAACATATGTACATTCTTTGGGGCGAGTATATCACGCTGCCTCATTTGGTTCAATACTTCTAATTTTTCATAATAATCTCTCTAATTTCGTGTCGTTCCCTTAGTCGCCCAAAGGAGCGCAGAAAGTATTTTGTCGACTTTCGGTTAATTTCCCATTTAACACCAAGTTACACAAACTTTTTTCAAACACATTTGTGAAAATTGTCAAATCCTCAACTGTGCTGCCGTTTGGGATTCACAATTTTAGTAAGTAGAAAAGTTTTACTTCGAAAGCAATAAGAGAATATATATTTTATTATTTTTAGCTTACTTCTAATAAACTATAGTGCTATCATTATTTTCAAATAAAATGAAGAGATCTCTAAAAATTTCATTCATATAAACTATTTTGTTAATAGGCTTTTGCATTGTACTCTAAGTAAATTTTTATTTAAAAAACAATTTTGAATTTTTTGGGCATGCAGTCAATTTTAGTATAATCTAGTTTCAAGTGGCTGCAAATTGCAGTTAATTTTTGACAATTATTTTTATTGCGATTTCCGTTTTTTTTCGCGCAGAATGATTTTTCAACTATGCTAACTTCGCATGAGAGTCGAAAACACTTTTAACTCGAGTTTTTTCAAGGTTGACTTAAGATGAAAATTTATTAGTTTTCAATTAAGTATTGTATATAGTTTTTAGTTTATAATAAAAAGTCATCTGAAACTTGCTACTTCAGTTAATTTACTGTTAGGGTACCTAAAGGAAATGTTGCTTCAAACATTAATGTGACCAAGCTCGAGATTTTATTGTAAATAGTTTCTATTTGTAAAATAAAACCATCGGAAAACAATAATTTGAAACTTTACCACATCTTTTGAATTTATACATACATATATTTCATTTAATAGAATTTCTTCCCTTGACAAGTGAATTTGACAGTTTTTACAAACATTGTGTTCGGGTGATTTCGCTCCCCCAAAAGTCAAAAGTGTCTCAACAACTCGAGAGCCGTCATTAGTAAAAATAAGCAGTTTTTGGGCAATTACGTGTATTAATTTTATTTCTCGCCTATACGCTCACATTTTTTGAGATTTTTTTTACTACTATACTCTTATTTTTAGAAAACTTTCGCTTTAACGAGATTTTTTCAAGAAGCCCGTGTGTTGTTACGAACTACTGAGATTTTTAAATTAAAGGTATACGAATAATTTGGATTCCACTGATAATATGTATGTATATGGCTGTACATACATAAGTATATGTGTGTACTTCTTTTATTGTACTGCTCATGCTCGTTTCCAGAGCAAATGCTCTCTTTGCTAAAAGTATCTGCGACTAATTTTTCTTCCCTTCTTTATGCTCTCAAGCACGAGTGTGATTTTACCTTTTTGCCTGTTTTTAAAGTATAAATATATGAGCATATACTAGTATATAGTATATGTTTGTATTGAAGGGCTCACTGTGTAGCATAAACATAATCGGATTATGGCTCTGCGCAGGCCTCGCTGTATACCGTAGAGGCTAGTGTACGAGTATACGAGTATATGACAAATGTTATTTGTTTAGTATTAAAATATATTTTTTTTTATTAATTCTTAGATAAATTTATTTATTTATGTATGTATGTATTGAATTCGTTTTTATTGTAAATGCATTAATTGACTAAATGTCTAAACTAAGAAAGAATTCAAGAAGAAGTCACATTTACGACGGAATTCAGTAAGCAGTTTTAAATTTAGACCAGTTCACATTCATTAGTCTCAAATTAAAGTCTATAAATTATGATGAAGCGATAAGCAGAGAACCAAAAAAAAAAATTATAAAAAAAGAAAAAACGTGAACATACAGAAAGGTAAATCTCCGACTTTTAGTTTTATGCCCGAATTCAGTAAGCAGGCTCAGTATCTAATAGAGACAAAAGTCACACTTTTAGACCAGTTGGCATTCATTAGTTTTAAAATAAAACCTCTAGTCTCATAATTGTGACCTGGTGATGAGCAGGTCACAAAAAATTTAAATAAAAGCAAAATAAAACGACGTGAATGCGAGGAAAAGCAATAATCTTTAGCTTATTTTGAAACTTAAGATGAGACCGAGCTTACTGAATTCGGGCATAAAACTATACGTCGGAGATATACATTTCCGCAATAATCTCTACCTCATTTTGAGACTTGAGATTATGCCAAATAACAGAATAACTGCATAAATATTGAGAGTGTGAGCATATACACCGTTAATTGCATATTTTTAGGGAGACAATGAATTTGAAATGTGAAACAAAAAAGAAGTCATCAAATGTTATTTCCGATATTTAAAGATATGTGCAAAAAAGGCATAACTTCCTAAAATAAGCAAACAAACTTCTCATTCCTCTATAAAAAAATAGTAGAATTCGATTGATTGGTAATATAAATAAACAACGCTTTGGAATTGAAATATTTTCCGATTATAATCAATTTGTAAATACACATACATTTGTACATACATATGTATATATATGTATGTGTACATACATACATAGTTCAATGTTTACTATTGATTAGGTCAATAGATTTTTTTTTAACGAAAACTTAGCACCCGACTGTGAGCAATCAATTTTCAATTTAACAAATCAATAAATTTGCAATAAAATGTGAATTAATTTAAGCATACAAATACATACATTAACGCTATCGCATAAATATTAAATGTATTGCAATTATATACATACATACATACATACGTATAAGCATAGTGCAAAAAACAATATTTCCGTTACTAAACGGAATTTTATAACTTTTACAAATTTCACCTTAACATCAAATTGCCGTTTCAATTCGAATTGGTTCAGATGCAACGCTTAGAACTGGCAAATTCACAATTATTTTAAGGTAAACATAATTTTTTTTTAAAAATAATATTTCTACATACATACATACATATACATATGTATGTATATGTATAGAAGTAAATATAGCGCAAACATACATACATGCAGACATATGTACCTACCGACAAAGGTAAGCAGAATTTTAGGAAAACAATTTGTTGCTTAGTTGTTTGCTTCAAAATAATTTTAGTGCGCTCAGCAACAGCAACATCATGTGAGCGCCATTAAAAACAAGTCTCAGTATTCACATACATACTAAAAGAAACTCTGGGCTTTACTCAGCAGTAGTCTAATGTTTGTGCTACGCATTCGTCATAAGTATGTATGTATATAAATATGCACATACACACATACATACATACATTCGTAAGCTTTTATACATATATAATATTGCCAGTGTTACCGTTTTGATCCTTTCGGATCAAAATTGATAACACTTTTGGGAAATTTTGAGATGATACTTTTTTTCCACCTAGTCTAAATTTTTATACATTATAACTTAAACAAAGCAACCATATTTTGTGTGAAGTTTTTTCCGTTTGAAAACTTTTTGGGATTCCATTTTCCTTTGCCGCTGTGACGAAACGACTTACCTGGGCTTAAAATCTAGATGCATTGCAATAACCGTTGTTGAGTGCATTAACCTTTTAACTACCCCTACGATACCAATAAGTAAAATATTATTATTCTCACTACCACTATTTATTTTATTTTTAGTGGCAGTGCAACAGCTTGGTAGTTGAGCTGACACAATTTTTGTTAGTGTAAATAAAATAAATAAATAAATAATAACCAAAGTTCAGAATTGCATGTGGTTTAGTTAGTTGCTTTTTATTCTTATTATAAAAAAGTTAAACATCCAGTTTTGATATTACCGTTTGTTTGTTAGTTAAAATTACCTACATCTTTTATCATACATAGCATTAACTCATTAATATCTCTTGCAAAACCATTCGTGTTTTGTTCGTTCATTCTAATTAAAAACATTTCTTTTTTATAAACATTATTTTAGCTTTATTTTGAGGTGGTACTTTGATACTTAAAAAAAAGAAAGTGATACATTTAATCAATTTTACGATTTTTTTCTGATACGTTTTTTTTTAGACGTCGCGGCAACACCGACTATAGCCATTAGTCACGAACACTGCGTACTAAGTATCAGCTCGTGATTTCCAAACTTCTTTACTTGGCCACAATAGCACATTAACGGCTAACCGAATACTGCAACCACGAACGCTCAACGACGGTCATTCGGTAGTTTTGGGGGCACGGCAACAGACTAGCGGTGATTTGGTGCTTGGGTATGTGAATAGATGTGCATGGATGTTTGTATGTAGATGGATCAGCTTTTGTTCGCATATCATTTGGACAGCTGCCACAATGTTTGTATACTTTAACAAATAAACAGGTATATGACTGTATAAATAAATACATGTATGTACATTAGTGTGTCCCAAAAAAAATCTAATTTGTTTTTTTTTTCCAACGCATACCCTCTTATTTAATTTATTTTATGTTTAAACAATTGGTAATAAAATTTGAAATAAGTGAAACCACGAAAACCTGTGCCTACTTGCATTTAAAATTGTTAGTAGGTACTTGTTTACTGTATTTTTTAATTTTTATTTGTTTTGTCAATTTTTCTTTATATTTATGTAAGCAACAAGTCAGTGGAGTTACGGAACTCTAAAAGTTATATACTAAAAGCTCTTACAAAACATCAGATAACGGGCTCGAAATCGCCCTCAAATATACAAGTTCTCGAATTATTCATTTATACTACTTGACTGTGAATGAAAGCTCTAATCTCACTATTCAAGAACTTTTGGGAAAAGTTAAGAAAGCAACTCAAGTCATTACCAAATTATGTGAAAAAACTTGTTCTCTTATATCAAAATTAAAGAGACATAAAAAAAATATAAATAAATCACAAGCCTTTTTTTAAGCGGCATCAAGCTGAACATCAATTAATTACTTAGGTGGAGTAAATAAAAAGCAAATAGGTAAACTAAAAAGAGCGCGAATTAGAGTTGTTAGTATTACCCTGTCCATTCCATCGGTATCAACGTGATAATAATAGAATATCATGAACCTGAGACAAGCTGTTGATTATGCGATTTTATACAGAGATCTCGAAGACAAAGTTCGAGTTCCTTGCCGTGACACGACGGCTTAAATTTTTGCTTGCCGCCATCACATATGTACATACAATATAAGAGCAGTATTTGAAGCTAAAATAAAACATGTGGTAATCAGTTCAGACATTTAAAATCTTCAACGATAATTGGAAAAAAGTCTATGCTCTAAAAATTCAATGCTTTAAAGAATGAACAATTCCTTGAATTTTGCGGCTCTAAGCTTTCTTTAATATATTCTGGAGGAGATACATATGTACATACATACATACATATTGGACATACGTCAATAAGTGTTTGTTTATTTCTTGTGATAGTTTTTCTTCGTCAAACCATGGCTTCAATGCATTTCGGCTGCTAAAGCACCAGCTATTTCAACGAAGCCAGAAATGTGTTTCATTTTTGTTTTAGATAATAACATCAATGACTTTATATCAATGAAAAGCAGTATATTTTTCACGCGTTTAAAAATTTACGATTGCTTTCTCAAAGGTGACACTTTTACATGGGCGAGAAAAGATACGTTTCTTCAAGTTGTAGAGACGGTCTCAATACTTAGAGCATTGAGCGATACATCTGAAAGAGCAGTCAAATTAATGCAGGACATTCATGGCTTAATAACAGTTGAGGAAAAACAGAAACAGTGTTTGTTACGTTGTATACAGCCACACAGAAAGCTGTATCCGGACTCAAACAAAAAAAAACATTGAAAAGAAAATATTTATGTTATTGTTTGGCCATTTCACTATTTATTTTAAATATTTTTGTTTTTTCCTAATAATTTTCCAATAAACCAATCGGCCTTAAAGCTCAAAAATATTTAAAAAAAAAAGAAAATATATATTGTAAAATAATTGTAAATAACTTTTCACCATGCATTGAAGACTTATTTAATAAAAAAAATAAAAATTATCAAATGATTTCATAATAGTAGTTCCAGGAAAATTTTTTAACTTGAACTTTAACCTCAAGTCGGCACGGGTAACATTATTCTATTGTAATAATATTTTCTATTTATGTTACTATGGTCAAATACAATAAAAATAGATGCGCATATAGGTACATAATTTTGCAAAAAAGAAATTGCGCCCTATATATTGGGGCACCCTAATGTACATACATAATATTATATACATACGTATGTTATGTACGTATATGTGCACCGAAATAATTAGGTAATAAATATATATAACTCAATGGTGTATATTTTTATTTGTGTACATACACATCTGCATACTAGCGTACATGTATTAGTGGTAAATATGTAAGTACATAATGAGTTGATAATTGCGCGCTTATGACGAAAAGGACAAACAATCCATTGATTGTTTAAACCTGCAAATGCGAATACGTAAAATTTGTGCCAGCAGCCGTTTTCGTTTTTTAGACGTACATACATACATATGTATGTATGTATGGATATGAATCCAGGTTGATCCACTGTCGTAACAATGAGTGCTAGGCTTTTAAAGCTGTTTATAATATCGTTAAAATTTATTTTGTATTCTTCAATAAATTCGTCCAAAACATTATCTTGCGAAATATCTTGGGTAAAAATATTTACATATAAAGTAACCATGAGAAATAATCTTGCAAAATACTTCAACACATGAAGCTCATTACAAAAAGCTCTTTTTAACTTGCATCTTGAGAGGTATGAAAAATTAAAATGTCCATTGGGATTTATTTAAATGTGGCGAATTTAAAGTCTAAAGTTTTACTCCGAAAAATTTTAGCAGTTATCGTCTAAGGCATTAAGGGTGTTTGTTCACAAGGTGTTGCAACGGCTTATAATGTGAGAAGGACACACAGTTTTGTAATGTCGAAATTTATTGTTTCAATTTCTTTTTCTGTGCAAATGAAATATGTATATTGAGCTGTAGAAAAACTTTATGATTTTATAACTCAACGACACTGTTCGTATCTCGTAAATGACCTTTTTTGAAGATGCTAAAATTCTACGACAATTATTATAGAAAATAGTCTTAAAATATTCCTCTTTTATTTATACTTTTACTCGCATATATTTGCGTCATGTAAATGTCGAATGAACAGAGCTGTGCGGTTACTCTTTAGTTCGAAACGAAAATAATTTTTATGCGTTAGCTTCCATTTGCATGTTTCCATTGTCTGAATCGCTCGAATTCGAAACAATTTTCCAACGAACAGAAGAAAATTCTAGAGCTATCTGGCATCTCAATATTGTTAATATAAAATATAAAAGCACAATGCAGCAAACTAAAGATGACGCATTCCGGGGTACCGTTACTTTGATTTTGCCGAACTTGACGTCAGTACGCTTTTGTAAACAAGCCATTTCCTTGCATGTGTTTCACATAGTTCAAGTACTTGAAATTGTAAATTATAATATTTGCTAATTTATTTTTGTGTTTTTTGTTTCGAAATGAAACGATGAAACTTTAAATGGTCCGTTTTATATAAAAGTGGCTTAACTATCTGTTCTCCCATTCTTTACTTCTTCGCTCCGCCATCTTCTCTATTTGGTGCTGCACGGACGTCGGTATTTTTGGGACTGCGTAATCTTGTTATCCATCATTCTTGATATAAAAGAGGCATAATGTCAACAAAGTGTTCAGTTCTTGATATCTTCTTTACGAGTTCAATGCTGCAAGTCTTAATAGAAGAAAGCAAATCATGAGCGAAGCCCTTGAGGTTAGGAAAAATGCCGGGAAAACAAATATAGAAAACATTCAACAAGGGACAGCGAAGAAGAAAGTTTAGTTAACGAAACAAGACCACAACTACATATTACAAACCAAATTCTACATGAATCGTACGAAAACTGTAAAAAATAACTCGATTTCTAAACCGAACTTATTCGCACTAATTTTTGTGATTTATTATAATTAAAGAAATTTTAGAAGAATTGCTTGTAAATGCCTTCTAAAGTTCACCCAACAAAAGCCCTTCTCGAAGCTATGGTATAGTAAGTAGCGATAGTAGAAGACATTCCAAAATACGTCAGGCAAATGTCCTTCCGGAAGCCCTTCTAAGGCTAGTGAAGGTAGAAGGTTTTCAGTTTGTGCCACTCCTTACAATAAAGAAAGGAAAAGTGAATGTATGTACATAGAAGAGAAGGAAGGCCTCTTGAATTTGCAGCAGGCCTTTTGGAAGTAAATCTAACTTCTGAAATTAATAAATGAAATAAAAAAATTGTGTAGCAGCGGAACAACACTCGAAATATAAGCAGTTAGACATAGTCAACAGTTTGGAGATATAACCTGACTTATAGGATCTATTGTAGCCAAATTGACACTTTTGTTAGAGGGACGTTTTTCGCGAACTTTTCATATAAAGTAAGTTTAACTACTATGTCACAACCAAAGACAATCCAAGGCGAATTCATAAAAGGTGGTGTTAATCAAACAGCTGTTTGGTGGTTGGTTGTCAAGAGCAATTGTTTAGTTGCAAATAATAAATAAAAAATAATAAATTCCCTTTAACTACAGGAAATTTCAAGATATGGTTCACTATAACTTTTTGCGGTGACTCTAATAGTTTCAAAATTATTTTGCGTAAGTTAAATACAAAGGAGAAAAAGTGTGACAATAACACACCAAAGGGTTGCATTTTTAGAATCGCTACCACCTTACATCAATTCGCCTGGAGACAATCAATACATTTTGAGATTTTTATTACCGCTTATACATACATACATACATACATACATGAAAAAAAGAACGCAACACCCTCGACAATAAAAATAGGTCGCTTTTTACTTGCACTTTTTTGTATACTTAAATTGATTGAATGGCGTACAAAACTGCATACTTGATAAAATTCTGGTTCTATTTAGTTTTAAATTTGGTTACAATTTCTTATAATAATTTCAGTTTTAAGCAAGTTTGAAATTTGGTTTTATATGAATTTCGTTAGGACTGCATTTTAATTGAAAAATAAATGAAATTACACAAAAAGCAAAATAATTGAAATAAAATAGTTCAAATTTGTCAAAGTATGGTTGTGCTATAGTTGTTAAACGCACTTCATACCTACCAGATACGCTCAGCTATGTTATTAACCATTTTCGCACTTATTGAAAAAATTCTTAAATAACTTATTTATCCCCAGCAAAATCTTTACCTGACAATATAAAATAATTTGTAGATTTTACAGTAAACTTGGTGCTTTCATTGTTTCAGGAAACTATTCTGAGCACACGGTGCAACCGAAAAATGCAACTCCTCAAAAGCCTCGCCACACTGCCCGTCAGTCACTCTGACATATAACCGTAAATAGATTCGACATGAAATGCAAGTAATCCTCTTCCACTAGTTGCACATAGGAGAGTGGTGTGTAGCTGGGCTCCTCAGCTGGGAAATATTGTATTTCCTCTACTTCTTCCACTTCTTCAGCAGCATTTTGGTGACTGCTCTCCACACATTCCACACCATAAGTTCGTTTCACTTCACCACTAGCCGTCAGCGCGGGCTCACCGTGACGCCGCAATGGTGAACGCGCCAATTGTGGCGTAGAAGCAATCGCCGCTTGTTGCGGTGTAGAACCACCACCGCCAATTGGACTGATCATTTGTGACATCTCGAAGGTGTGCGCGCTCGTCGATGTAGGTGTACGTTGTTGTTGTTGGCGCGTCTGCTCATTTTGCAGATAAAGCCGACGCACGACATTCATGCGCAAATCGGTGGAGTGGCGTCGCGCTGTCGACTGTGCAGCTGATGAGCCGCTGTGTGTTGTTGTTGTGGTGGCACTGCTACTGCTACTGCTGCTAGCCGTTGCATTGCTTGTGACTGTGGCTGTGGCTGTTGCTGTGGCTGAGTCAGCACCCAACTGCATATAAACCATGCCATGCTTGCGTCGATGCCACATTTCGCGATGTTCACGATGTTCGATTAGCACCTTTTTGCGCACAAATTCGTGAAAGTTCAACAGTTCGGTGCTAATTTCACGACGCACTATTTGTTTTTCGCGCGCAGGCAAGTAGGGACTCTTCAGCGCCAACATACTCTGCGAGGCGGCTAGCATGAGTACGTGCTCGAGCGCAAACAAGCAGAGTTCGCCATCAAGATTGGATAAGAGCTCGTTGGGTGGACAATTGGCTGATGAAACGGATGTAATAGAAACAGATTTGGAAAATTGTCGTTGCGTGCGTGTGTGTGCAGCTGCGGCGACTTGTGCAGCATTTGTGGCGTCGCTGGCAGTAGAGGGCATAACGTTGAGTGGCGCTTCGTGAAAGCAGTGACCTTGCTGAAAATGGAAAGTGATTTTGTTAGAGTTATTCGATTTTTTTTGAAAAACGGTTTACATACCAAATTCAAAACTTTCGTAAAAACACCAACAATACTCAGCACTGTGCCAAATGTTAGTGTTATGGCAGTCTCATTCAACTTCGGCGCGCCAAAATGTATTTCGAAAATCGGCTCATATTTGCTAACCAAAAATTCAGGTGCGCATAGTAAGTCTAAAAGCTTAGGACTGAAGCGCTGTAGGCATTGTACGCACAGCGTGATGATCTCGGTGAGACTGTGGAAGGTATAAAAAGTGTTGTCAAAACTGAGATGCCAGCAAGTTTAGTATTTATTACTTACTTATTGAAAGCGTGTATCACTTCATCGGTAAATCCTGGTCGCTCTATGTCAGATAATATATCCAACTGCAAGTTGCGGCCAGCTATAAGGCATTTAAGATTTTTCGGTTGGTGGAACATGGAAATACAATGACCCATAAGCACTTGCACGGCGCGCTAAGAAAAAAGTAAACAAAAAAAAATGTATAAAAATCCAAACAAAAGGGAGAGAGCCTGCTCCAGAGAGACAAACGGTGGGGAGAGTTCGAATCTTACAAGAATTTTTAACATCGGAGTACACTGCAGACTAAAAGGTCACCGGCAAAAGCTGGGGATCTGAACGAGCGACCTTTGTCGCTTCTGTGACTCGGCAGAAGGGTCTTTACACCCCCTACTTACGGTGTGTGAGACTGTGGCGCGCAGACGGGCCATGGCCGGGAGATCAATACATACAACCCCTAACCCCGGCCACCATCCTGAGCTTTAACATCGGAGCAGCTTCCACCTCGATGACAAAGTAAGAATTTATACGCTAGGTGGCGCTGGACTCGAGAAATTTGCAAACATCGTCTTATGGGCCGATTCGTTATATATTCGATGCGTAAGTTAACTAAGTTTAGAGAGGAACTTTTTTTTAAGTGCCGTTAAATGGCGTTGGAGTCTAAACACTTTTACAAAATCTTATTTCGATTTGCCTCAAATTCGGAGCACGTTTTAACCACGTCAGAGGAACATTTGTTTCTAAAAACAAATCAGACTAACCGTCTAGGTGACGAGATTTTTTCGGGTTATCGGGTAATTATTTTTTTCAGCAGTTTCAAACAACAAAGCACACACAATTTTTTTTTTAATTTCTGTGTACCTTGTAAATGAAATCTGTAAAAAATTATAGCCGCATAAAAAGATAATCCAAGTTGGATGGCTTGCATTTTTTTTTGGTCTGCCTTCTCCCAAAGCAGGCTCCACCTACATATTTCGTTGCAAAATTTAATACAGAGAATCTCCACTCACCATCAAATTAAATAACGACTGCGAGTGTTCCAAGCGCCAAAGTGTCTCGAATTCCACCAAACGAGACAACAAAGTAACCGCACTCTTTATCAATTCCATCGCTAGCGGTTCCAACGTTTGCTTGGCCAGCAGCAATGAGTCCAATAAATATATCTCGTGAATGCCCACGAATTGCAATGCATCTTTCACGAAGTAATACTTGTGTTTCTCGAACAAAATCGTAACCAAAGTAATGCCACGCGTATAGACCGGCCACCATTTCTGCACCGTCCAGCTATTGTCATCCGTTTTTGTTTGACTCAACGCAGCGAAATTCGATTGCAATAAATCCTTTGGTGGCAACAGCTTCAACCACAAAAAATCAGCAACATCGCAGTGCAAAAACTCGACCGAACAGTTGCCCTTCGCGAACACGATCAGCACATCCAACAACTCGACTATGAGATTTTGTTTACTGTACAATTGTAATATCGAACTAGCGCAGCTCAGCAAGCGTTGAAATACTTTGTTCACAATGAATGGCAGATCCCAGTTACCAGGACCACAATCGTGAAATATGCTTGCAACATTCTTGAGTAGATTAAAACTTAGCACCAACGAGTTCGATGATGTTTGTTGTAGATTTTCCAATTCAAGCTTAGCTTGCTTCTCGACGCGTGCGCTATTCTCTAAAGTCTGCAGCTCCGAGCAAATGATACTAACAACCGAGTAGAGGAAATTGAGTGCCGATGCTGAGTCATTCAACAGTTCAGCGGCTAGCACATCAGCGCACTTGATGGTGAATGCGAGGCAGGCTTCTTTGGCGCGCACATGCAAGTCCGCATAGCAAGAGGATAGGCGACTGAGTAACTTTATAACCTGTTTTAACATGTCAGCATCTTCTTCGGGTGTATCAGTGTATGAGAGCTTAAAGCTTAACAACACAAACAAGTACAATTCGCTGAGTATGATGAATGGGCGTAGATCTTCAATGAATTCGGCGCGATCCACCAGCGTAAGTAGCGTTTGTTCAGCTAACTTTTTTAACTGCTGCGGCGGCACTTCAATAAAGAGTGGCTGCTTTTTTAACAATATAATGAGGAAACTTTTGAACGCTGCCAAACGGCAAAGCCACTCGGGTACATCATCGTTGAATACTTCAATGACGCTATAAGGTTCGGGGGCTGGTGTTTTGGGCATGTCAAAGACATAATTGAGCCATTTATTGAAGTTAGCCGCTTCGAAGAAACGCAATACAACTTTCTTTAATTCCGTATTGCCATTCGGCGCTGTTGAGAAGATCTCAATGGAGAGTATATTCAGTAGCTGTGTGTAGACACGCACATTAGCGCCTAGTGTACTGAAAAGCGGATTGCAGAGTTGTGACCAAAATTTTGGACGCTTGGTAAGGTCCTCCACTAAACTTTGCATGCCATTCTTCCATAGCGAATGAAATATGTTCATAATTTTACTTGGCAGTGTATGCTCGACGGTTTTCGGATTCTTATCTACCGCTTCTAGGTAATCCTCGAGGAAAGTTAAAATGCTATCGGCGATTTGCACACCAACCTCTTTGCCCAAAAAGCGTTTCTCTTGCTTGGCATTCACCTTGAAGAAAGCCTCGGTGACGCCTGGCTGCTTTTCGATGCATGCCTCCACCAGTTCGAGTATGGCCACTTTAAGTGAATCGCTTTCTAGTTCATCGGGTAAAAGTTGCAGAAACGTCAGACGTATTTGATCCGGTTCCATGTCTAAACATGCCAGCAGTGACATATTAAATTCGAGCGCAATGCGACGTAAAAGACGACACGATAAAATTGGCAGCCAACGGTCGAAAATATTACTCATATAACTTGTAACAACAGGTATGATGCGAAGCGTGTCGCGTTGCTTCGGTTGCGTGTAGATGAGCGCCTCAAGCGGTGACAGTTCGGTTGTATTGAGTGTGGTAGTTTTGAGACGCAACAGCTGCATGAGTATGCGCATAGCCAGGCGCACCAACAGCACAATGCCATGCGATTGTTGTATCATCCAGTTGGACTCCATTTCCATGGCGTGCTGTAAATAGGCATTGCCCAAAGCAACGAATCTATGGAAGAAGTTGGATAAATCAAATGGGTATGGATAAAGAAGAGTACGCACCTTAGCAGCACTATGCCGTTTTCCATGCTCGACAAACTGTGTATGCAGATGTCGCGTAATAATTGCTTATCCACATTCATTGCATCATAGATATCGCCAATACTTGTTACTGCATCTAAGATGTCGCAAACGAAAGCCATGATTTCAGTGTAGATTTTGTGTCGCTCAGATTGGCTCTGAAAGCCCCAGGCATGCATATGTGGAAATACTTCGCGCAGCAAAAATATTAAACCCGGTATCTCGATTTTGAAGTAGTTTTTGCGCTGTAACTGTTTGTGCAAAGCAATGGCATATTAATGATTTTCAAATAATTTTTTTTTTTTTTTAATTAAACCAAATCACCTTTGTATATGTGCGCAAAAATCCTAAATAAGCTAAAAGAAAATCATAGCGTTCCAATTTTTTCTCCACATCAACCAAATACGTGCCAACCAAACGCGAATCGAAACATATACCCAGCGCATAGTCTCTGTAATTGTCTAGCGTCTCATTTGTAATCATGGGCAGAATGTGTAAATTGATGACGCGCATGAAAATCTCCACGTCCACTAAAGGCAAAAGCATAGTGCAGACATTCAAACAATTCGCCAACATATTCACAGGTGGTTGTGGCACTGCCTTGAATTTATTCAACAAATCAATGCACATCTCTGTAGGATGCACCATTTCTGTGCTGATCGCACTCAGTGACTTGGTGCGTTGTAGTAGACTTTGCAAGTAGTCGAGCCCAGCATTGATGCGACGTACGCGCTCATTTTGCTGCCAATCGCCTTGTGTTTGATTAGTTTCGGCGAGCAAGCAATTAATTTCGTGATGCAGTACAACAAAGTAATTGAGTGTTGTGCGAAAATGTACGCAATAGCCTTCGGGGCGAGACATTATCACGGCTGTTGTATTGGCGGGTATGATGAAATCGAGATGAGGAAATGGTGCTATATCAGCAGTGAGTATATAGTCTTCTTCGTTGATGGCACGCAATGGATATTTACTTTCATCGTATAAATCGGTAAAAATTGGCAGTGATTCTAACTGAGATTTGATCTGAAAGGCAGAAGGATTTCTTATTTTGTTTTTTTTTTTTTGTTAAGTTTTATTGGTTTGTCTTAAAATGCTTACGAAGGAAGAAAAGCCCGCCTGCGTAAGCGAATTGGCCAGCATTGAGATGTGTGTAAAATCTATTGGAAATGTCTCCAAAAGTGTATTGAACAATGAACGTACGCCCTTTTCTGCATATAAATTTAAAGAATTTAGTTTTCGCGTCGCTATAAAGTTATGAATTTATTAATAAGCTTAGTAAATACCTTCTTCCAAACAAAATAACTTCGCTAGTGATGGCCACGATAGCAGCTCGCACAACAGATTATATATGTAGGGATGACGTGCACAGGTGCCATCGCCATCGAAGAAATCACACATATACGTAAGCATGTTGTACACAGTTTTCCGTGCAATACGCGAGACCAAACTGTCATCCTAAAAAATGTACAAAATACCGAGTAACAAGTGTAAAAAATAAGATGTCAGCAAATATGTTATACCTTAAACATTGTGCTTGTGAGCAAATTATGCAAATATTCAAAACATCTGAGATCAATCGCTCTCTTCCCCATTAGCTGACAGGGCAAAAACGTTTCCTCGTCTTCGATCGCCTTTGTAAAACGAATTTTCAGCAACATCCAAGACAATAGGAGTGGTCCATTTTCTGGATTATGATACATTCGTATTATCTCCTTATCCAACGTATCGATAATGTTTAACGCCAATGTCGAAGCGGTATCATCCAAGTCAAAGCATTTCAAAAGCAATATTATCTCGGAGTATGCTAAACGTGTGATTAACTCATTGTGCAAAGGTTTGGCAAAATCCAAATAACTTTGTTGTCGGCCAAAAGTGTGTTGCTTAAAACAATTGAATAGCTTTTCAATATGTTTCAATTCGAAGGGCAAATGCTCACAAATCAGCAATAAAATGTGCAATACTTCGTTGATTTCACGCGCATTTGCTTCTGACCATACAATCAAGCGCGCATGATAATCGAAAAATTCACCATTTGCTAATTGTATAGGCGGATACTCATTGATGAGTTGCTCCAGCTGATTGAGGTAGGAATCGCGTAGTTTGGGCAGAGTAATTTTATTTAAAATTTCTTTGTACTGCACATGATAGGGATGATTGGGAACTTTGTAAAAGAGTAGCATATTCTTAACAATTTTCAATACGATCATGCGTTCAAGAGTATAATAACCACAGATGTCGTCCAATAGTTTGCTCATATTACTCTCCGATGAAATGTGTGTGGTCAGAGAGCTTGCAGAACCGCGATATTCGTTAGTTAGATAGTAGCAGAGAATTTCCCAACACTGTTGCGATTCCAAGTCCTAACGAAAAATATGTATGTATATGTAGTTAAGTTTAGAGTTTTATTTTTGTTATTTTCTTACCAATAACTCCTGCAAATTTTGCGTAAAAGGTAGTAATTTCTGTTGTTTTTTCTCCTTCAGTAAATCTTCCAATTTTACATTTGAGGCAGCACGTTTGCGAAACTGTAGTACACCATCCTGCAATTCTTTCGATACATTCAGCAATTCCTCACGCACAGTGCTCTCCGGTGTTTCATGGTGTATGCCAGAAACAAGCAACCAAAGGCGCTTCCAATCGGTGCTACATGGAAGACAAGCATTATTTTCACTTCAATTACAAATGTTTATACTTACATTACACTGCCGTTTGTACTCATTGTAATTAATGTAAATACTTTTCTATTCCGTTTTAGCGTTATTCAGACAGAAAATCACTTAAAATTTATAAATTAAACCAAATAGTGAGAATCTGTGCATTGCTAAGCCGCCAAATGTATAAAAACGATGCGGTTGCCAACTGTCAAAAACAGCTGATCGACTGCACGCATGACGGTAAAAGATTTCCACTGTAATAGAGCGAATCATCTGCCGAGAGCATTAACCCTTTAACGCTTTACTAAACGTGCGAGCATATTCAAAACCGTATATAATTTTATTCTTGTGTCTGATTAATACTCGAATTCAGTAACTCAGTTTCATCTCAAGTCTCAAAATGAGCTAGAGGTTATTGCTTTTCCTCGCTTTAACGTTTTGTTCTTATTTAAATTTTTTATGACCTGCTCATCACCAGGTCACTCCTTAGAGACTATCGGCTTTATTTCGAATCTAATGACTGCCAACTGGTCTAAAATGGTGGCTTTTGTCTCTATTAGAGACTGAGACTACTTACTGAATTCGGGGGTTAGAGACTTTATTTTGACACTAGAGGCCTTATTTCGAATATAATGACTGCCAACTGGTTTAAAATGGTGGCTTTTGTCTCTATTAGAGACTGAGACTACTTACTGAATTCGGGGGTTAGTGACTCTATTTTGAGACTAGAGGCCTTATTTCGAATCTAATGACAGCCAACTGGTCTAAAATTGTGTCTTTTGTCTCTATAAGAGACTGAGACTACTTACTGAATTCGGGGGTTAGAGACTTCATTTTGAGACTAGAGGCTTTATTTCGAATCTAATGACTGCCAACTGGTGTAAAATTGTGACTTTTGTCTCTGGTGATGAGCAGGTCACAAAATATTAAAATAAAAGCAAAAGAAAAAACGTGAAAGCGACGAAAAGCAATATTCTCCAGCTCGTTTTGAGACTTAAGATCAGACTGAGTTACGGAATTCGGGTATATTGAATACCAACTGGTCTAAAATTGTGATTTTTGTCTCTATTAGAGACCGAGACTGCATACTGAATTCGTGCATTAATACATATAAATAACTCACTTATATATATAATGCTATTAAACTAATACCATACAATAAATATTATTTGAATGATAATAAATGATTGAACACCGGAAGATCCGATTTTTTTACCTTTGCACACTTAGAGATGAACAATAGCGAAAAAAACGATATATAGTATTCACTTTATTTGCAGGAGCTAAAAGCACTTCCAAAAGGCATTATGAAAATTCCAAAGTTCTTCTTTTCTACATTTCCTTTTCCTTTCTTTTTGTATGGAGTGAAACAAACTGAAAGGTCTTCTAGTTTCGCTACCTATAGGATGGCTTCCAAAACCCATATTGAATTTTTTTAGCCCTTCTTGAGAAAGCCTTGCAGAATGGCATCACTTGAGAAGGTTTGTTTTTTTTTAATTATCGTCTGGGTAAGCCTTGCAATTCACTTGCTTCAATGCAATCTTTATCATTTGAGTTTATCTGTTCAACAAAGGTAATTAGGCAAACAGTTTTACATACATATACTCGCACACAGCTGCTTAATCTCACTACTGAATGGGGTAGTTTTCGAAATTTCGCTTTTATACTTCATACTCATACTTAATTACTGGAAGACTTCATCTACATTTTGCAATTTGCTTAGCCTTTTCGGTAAGTAGCAGCAGCGGCAGCAACAGCAGCCACCTACCGCATGCTACCTGCCCCCTTAATGAGCTCTAGCTAGATTAACGGTATTGTTATGCTAAAACGAGCAAAGTTTACATAGCCGAGCCGAACACATATGCACTTTCGGCCTGCTACAATACTCCTTCCACGATCTAGAAAATACAGAGGTTGCGCCTTCCGCAAACCGCTATTCGCTCTCAGCAAATTTGACAGAATCAGCTGTTTATGCTACGTCACAGAACGCGGTTAGTTTTGTTTGTATGTTTGTAAGCATACAATTGTTTGTACTTAAATTCAATGCTTAAAAGCAATTTTATTTAAAATAAAGTTATTAAAAATGAAGTCCGCAGTGTTAAGTGTTAAATCACAAAGTCTATCAATGATACGGGGCTATAAAACTCGCTAAAAGTGATGTGAAAGTGTAGCTGTGCGCACTTGGTAGCAAGTTAAGCTTCTTGTGTCTCCTAATGCTGCAATGCAGTTTTTTTCAAAGCATCCAATCAAACACAGTGCATAAATGAAGTTATTTGAATATAAATATGTTGCATAAAGTGCCGAAATTGGTAAAAACTTTAAAATTTAGAAATCCTAGCAGAACCTAACCTCACATTTTTGTTTACAATTTCTTTCGATTCTCAGAAAAACCGTGTTCGTGACGTTGCACGCATTTTGCTTCACATCATTTTTCGTCGGGAAGGCGCAATCTTGTATTCTATCGTTCTTGACTCCTTCTACGTGACATCCTGTCATCAAGCACAAGCAAGGAAGTGTGTCAATAGACTTGCGCCTCCCCGTCAGCGCTTACAGACCCAAGCGAATGTAGTGAGAGCAGATCTAACGAAGAGAGCCAGTAACAGTAAGCAACAAACATTTATTCATAAAGCAAATGAGTTGAACGAAGCTGAGGTCGCAAGGATGCTCACAGCATCGCTTGGGCGTCTGCGACAGGCTGAAATTTAGTAATAAAAATCTATCGCTACGAAGTAGATCTAGTGCTAAGGCAGTGACTACAGAATAAAGTTGAATAGGAAATTTGCAGATATTTACTTTTTTACATCTGCAAATAAAAAAGAATCAATAATTGCAAGCGGAGACCAAAAGTAAACGAACTGAAAATGACTCAACAAGCTGGACCAACATTTGAAAATGATAGCAGTAAGTAAGCGTAAATGATTTTGCAATATTTTTATAACTACATCCAATAATCGACGTGCTTACATACATTCGAACTCCAATTTATGTATGTAAGTGTGTATATGTATGTGGCTTGCTTGCATACATCGATTTAGTACATACATTTTTCTGCATCCTTGAAAATAGGTTTTGTTATCCTTCAAATTTAGCTCGATTTACTCGGTAAGTTGCTAGTTAGTGAGGGGTGTTTATTTTTATCAGCGAATGTACATATTACTACATACATGTGTATGTATGTACGTCCTATATACTACGCTGTTAGGCAATGGTTTAAAATCGGTTTTAGCATCGCATTAACTTGCAAGGATAGAAATTCTATCATCCACTGCGGCGTTTGTGTGCTTAAGTCTACGCGTGCGCTAGATTTTGATATCGCTCTTGTTATTTTTGTTTTTACATTTGAATGGGGTGTACGGTTTCAGCAACAAATGGACCCATTTTTCCACTCATCGCTTGCTTTTGATGAAAGATTTTAGTATAGAACTGGTAGGTCTGGTGCTGCGAGCGCAACGACGTTTACTAAATGGTGCCGCGCAGAGAGTGAATGTATGGTGAATAATAAAGAGTGGAAACGTTTTCACCACAACTACATATGTACACAAATGCATAAATGTGTAAGTATGTCTACATATGTATATACATACAAGTATCTGTCGAATCAGCAAATAATAAAGTTCTAGTAAATTGCATTAATTAAATCTGTTACAACTAACAAGAAGAAAAATTAATAACAAAAGGACATTAAAAAATACCCTTAAATTTAGTAAGTAAGATTTTTTAAGTTACACCTTTGGAAGATGTACCTAATGACGCAACGATCTCGACATTAAACTTTGTATGATTAATACCCAAACAACATTCATTATAAAAATAATAATAATCCCAACGGTTTTATCCCTCTATACCCGCCCGACCGACGCGAGGGGCATGACTTACGGATATATAAACAAAGATTTTTTTGTTTTTTTTTTCATATATGTTGCGCCGAGTCATGAAAAGCAGAGGTTTGTTAAGTGTCGAGATCTAAAACTGTTCAGCTAGAGAACAAATGCTCATCAGCTGATCCAATAGTAATATATATGTATGTATCTATGTATCAATTATTGAGGGCATTGAGTATAGTTTTCTTTATGTAAACAAGTGAGTCTGAAATATCAAAAGAACCGGAGTAAGTGTTAAAATACTGACACAAACTACGGAGTGGCTCATTTAACTCAAAATTACTTTTACATGGCTTCAGAAAGAGAGGCCGGAAATGTCTTGAAATTCTGGAGGGAACGTTTAGTTTTATTTCGCCAAGAAGAGATGGGCTAGAGATCAAGCCTGTCAGTAACTTGACCAAAAATACAATGCCTAGCATTTCTCTGCGACTAGCAAGTGTAGAAAGATTAATGAGTTTTAAACGACTTATATATGGCGGCAGGTTGTACTGAGAATACCAACGAAAATTTCTTAAAGCAAAAAGCAGAAATTGTTTTGAATTGACTCTATTCGGTCGGAATGAACTTGATAGCGCGGGTTCCAAACAACAAATCCATATTCCCGTATGGGCCTCACTAACGCTGTGAACAGAGCCTTCGTGATGTAAGGGTCATTGAATTCTTTTGACCACCGTTTTACAAATGCAAAAACACCCTTGGCTTTGTTAACTTTAACATTTATGTGAAGACTGAAATCAAATTTCGGATCCCTTGTAATTTCAAGATCAACAAAGTTAAACACTTGTTCGAGGTTATGGTTACATATTTCATAAGAAGCTGGTTGAACTGCTCTGCGAGAAAAGCACATTACTTTACATTTTTTAAGGTTTAGTGGCATGTAATTTTATTTATTTATTTATTTATCTAAAAAGCTTTACATCATCAGCATACCACACAATTTTTTGAATAATTTATTACAGAAGGTAAGTCATTTATAAAAAGTAAAAACAGAATCGGACCAAGGTGACTTCCTTGCGGGACCCCTGAAGAAACATGAATAATGTTTGAGGAACTATTTTTAAAAAGAACTCGTTGTGTTCTGTCAATGAGGTAAGAAGACATACAACGAAGGATATAAGGTTGAAAACCAAGGAGATCGAGTTTATGGATCAGTAAAGAGTGACTTACTCTGTCAAATGCTTTACATGGAATAGTATTGTTGGCTTGGAAGGGAAGTTGTTAGATTATGCGAGAATAATGTTTGCCATCAGCAATTTGCTTGCAAGATTGTTATTTAGACAAATAAATAAGAAGCAAGGTTTGGTTAAGTTTCGTTTTCTTAAGTTTTCGTGTAAGATACGAGAGTAATTTTTTTCTGGCGAAATTCAAACGGTATATTTTTTTCTCCTAGCTGTCGAAAGTGCTCCTTGATGTGTCCAGGAAACAGAGATATTCGAAAGGTATTTTCGTGCGGCAATCGGGATGGTAAAAGGAGTACGGTACCTTGAGATGTCCAAAGTTTTATTCATCGATTCCCACTATTTCTAAATGAAAAAATTTAAGTAGACGATTTCGAGACAAAATGTGTGCACTAAATTTGAGAGAGTCGTCAAGGTTTCGATGAGATGTATACCCAATCGCTAAAAATGAGGACATATTTTTCCAAGCTGTTAGTTTCGGAATTATCGGAATATTGTTTTGAAGCTTAATTTGTAGTGATGTAGTAACCGAAAACATGGAAATAGATGGGGAACTTGTAAGGTTTGAATAATGAAAGACATTTTAAATTTGTTGATCGCCATAGTGTTGGCTAGCAATGTGCATTATTGCCTGCCATTTTCAATATAAGTATTTTACCATTTGAAATTGATTTCATCACACCATTTTTAATTGAAATAACATTTTGATCTTTTGTTAGAAACTTGTGGTCTTACTACTAAAAATAAGGTTTATTACATAACACATTTTTTCTAATCTATCTGGTCAACAAACGATATTTTCCTTTTATCGCCCGATTTAGTTTTATATTGTTCGTAGTTGTGACACTGCATGACTGGAGTAGGCGATCCGCTCGATCTTTTGTGCTTGCTACTTGATCTTTATTTTTCCCTTGTTTTTCCTTTCTAACCAGAAGTTGGTTTTTCTGTCTCGCAGTTTTTATTCGGAGGATGAACTGCGATTTTTAGTCAAGGTTTTCACTTTTTCATTCGAATCCAAACCGAAAGATCTTGGTCGCTTACGCCCCATACTAATAGCTCTTCAAAAAAGTCTGTTGGTAGAGCCTCTGATTATTCGCCACATCTCAACGCATTCAACCGCCTTGCTTTTAATTTTTACTGACAACTTTGAATTTACTAACCCAATATGAATTATTTCTAGCCCTTTTGCCTTGTCTTCCAGATTATTACCAGATCAGCGATGAAGATCTCGACGATTGCGAAGATCTCAACGATGACTCGTTACTTGAAGAAGTAGTCGAAGGTGCCAATGGAACAAGTATCACGCTCATGGGGCGTGGTCCCTACGAACGCGCTTGGACCACGGAAGCCACACGAGCGCTCATTCATATACGTGGTCCCATGCAGGGCATGTTTACCGAGGGCCGACAAAAACGCACCGCCCTTTGGCTACACTGCACACGACAACTTCAAAAGCTCGGCTTTCGCTATAGTGCCGCTAAAGTGCAAAAGAAATGGCACAATATACTCATTACCTATAGTAAAAATTTACCCAAAAAAAAGTCGAGTGGGTATGTGCATTGGGAATTCTTCGAGGAAATGCACAAGTATTTGAAGGATAAAAAAGTCGATATGTATGACTTTCAAATACAGGCGCCACAACACCCAAAACCAATAGCGCCACAACAGCAACAGCCGCCTTCCACGCCGAACAACTTTCAACAAGTAAGAGAAATTAAGCAGACGTCCACAGTTCCAAATGAGATTATGGCGCAATATAGCAATGATAATCAGTTGGCGCTGTTAGCCAATACCGCCGAAATAAATTTGGATAAATCGAATGATGAATTCGATGAAGATTCCACGGTAATGTCTGAGCTAAAACAGCCAAAGATGGAATTTACCGCTGCGGAGTTGCCGTTGGAGATAACACACGCAAATAGTGGCTATGATAACGCCGACGACGGTAATTGTGCTAGCGGCGAATTTCCGCCAGTGGTAAATCCGACGACACAGGAAGATGAGCCCTGGTGGAGGGACTATTTCGAACGTAAACTGTTAGTGGAACGAGAGAAAATTGAGTGCCAGAAAGAGCTGCACCGCGAACAAATGCAATTTCAAAAGATGTCGCTGGTACAACAGGAAAAGATCGAACGGTTGAAGATTGATGCAATCAACAGTTTGACGGCGACGCTGCAGAAGCTGGTGGAGGCGAAAAATCGCAAGGCGTAAAGGGTTTTTGGAAACAAAACATCTTTTTTTTTCTTTATAATTCACAAGTATTTTTTGATTTGAGCCTTTATTTGATTTACTGTATTTACCTATGTACATATAAGCCATTTAACTGAAGACTAAGAAGTAAAATTACTGGAATTTTTCCGAAATACTTATACGCCGTTGTTTGAATTCATGCTTATAATTGCCAATCGATTTCCAATACTGTTGCTATCGATGCAATTTTGCTTTCCAACGACTCCGTGCCATAGCTGAAAATCCACAAATCCGTTGAGAAAACCAGACATTCGCCAGCGCTCAAACGTATGTTCACAATGGGGCACGGACCTTGGCATGGCTGTTTCGGTCGCAGTCGTATATCAAAGTAGCCATAGAGTTGTTGTACAAACACCAAGCCTTGTAGATAAATTTCACGTAGCTGTTCACTCGCATAGTTTTGTGACATGAGTACCCAGCTCGAATAGAATGGTTCCAGATGTAGTGGATAGTAGTAAGGCCGTGTGACGAAGCGACGTGATGCCTTTACGGCATTTCTCTCACAGTTACGCATTTGCAGGAACCACTTGTTGTTGGGTGCAGTGTTTTTGATCTTCTGCAAAACCAATTCCAAATTGAAAAGCTTTTTAAGCATTAAATTCGTCGAGACATCGCATGGATTGCTTTCCAAAAAGTCGACTGGTGAAGTGTAGAGTTCATCGAGGAACATTTTAAGTGAACGTGGCTGATGCGAATCGGTGACAATAACTGGCAGGCCACGTTCTAAGTAAATCGATTCCAGAAAAGAGAAGGTCACATTTGATGTGGCGGTAATGCGTTCTGGAAAGAGATGTTTACATACGAGTATGTAAATTAAATTAATAATTAGAATGAACATATTGAACAATTGTTGCAACACGACACTTTAGTGACACGAAAGAGAAATAACATACAATGAGGATAGCATAAAAGTTGCTTTGAACTTTCCCTGCCATGTGGGGGAAGCAACGATAAAAAAGGTTTCAGGATTAACCCGGACCGATTCGGGATCTAATCGGGACATGTACGATCTCAAATCAGGACTTTTCTACGCTCAGTTTGTAATCAGAGTCAGTTTGCGGCAGTTCGTTACTATATCGGGCTAAGCTTAGGACTAGCTTAGGAACAGTTGGGGCCGATATTCTAAAGTTATTATTTAATTTATATTAAGACATCCTAATTGCTTAACTTCAAATAAACTAAATAAATTAATTAACTTATTCAGGATAAATATGAAAAATATGGAACAATCCAAACAAGGAATAACATTTTTTTCACATTCCTCTTCCAGTCTCTGACAAAAACGTTTCACTTAACTAACTCCGGCCGACTGCCAAATTTTCGACACGTATCACAGAAAAACTCTAGGCCAGTAAAGGGCGTTGATGTTCCAAGTTTATTCACAACACCTGTCGGAGCTAAAGTGACGAAAGCACAGTTGGTCAAGTTAGGAGTGCCCTCTACGAAATTTTTTCACTGTGGCACTTCAGTTCTACCTTATCGCAACGACTCGAGATGTCTTTGCCCCGATGCTACTTTTTAGTATTACACACTTTTCGTGTCACAAATCAAACGCACCTTTGGGTGTGTGCGCAGGTTTACATTGCCCAACACTTGCGTTTATCAAACTTAAAAATCCTTTACCTCCCACAACAAACGAATAACTTACCAAGTGTCTCACAGAGCACGCAATTCCCAGCCTCCGTTTCGTATCGACCCAATGTCTTTGTTGTAGACGGCAACACACTCTGCGCATCCGCCTTATCCGTCGTGCGCTCAATCAAGCAGCGACTATTGTACAATGACGTCCAATTCCAGTAGGGCAACACCTGCAGCAACACCAAACGTCCAATGGCACTCACAAACCAACTAAAGTCATCCGACCAATTGTAGAGTAAATAAAAAACGGTCAAAATGGCCAACACACCGCAAGCGAACACCAAAGATCTGTTGTTGCGACGCTGCAACAACGGCTGACATATGGCACGCATTTCTGTGGCCGTGAATTTTTGTTTCATGCAATCACCAAAGAAGTCAACAAATTCCTTTTCCAATTGTTCCATGTTGACGCGTCTGCACGCGAATACTTTGCATTTGCAAATGAACACCACGGCAACTGCAAGCGGCAATGGAGCAATGGAGCAATAGGTGGCTGCTGTTGTGGGCTGCCATCGCACATGCGCGCTGGGTACATGACTGGCGGCGGTCGCATTTGGCGATAAGCAAGTTAAGGAGTTTAAATTGAATTTAACACTTCATTGCATGCGAAATTGAAATTGAAAGCGAAGTGCTGCTATGTGCAGAGATATGCAAGTAGAATGTGATAAGGGGGCAAAAAATAAGAAGTGAAAATAATTTTTTGCGAAAAATGGAAAATATTTATATATGTACATACTAACGTGTGTTTGTGTGTGTGCAATGCCAGAGAATAGTACGCCAACGTTTCCTTTGCTGATGAGACTCTATAACGTTGAGTTCACTGAGGCTGAATGCTGGTTCAATGCCAACACTGAGCCCGACCTTACACGTTGTCGAATCTTAACTGATGGCTCCAAAACTGACTCGGGGTCAGGATCTGGAGTTTTTATTGAAGATAATGGTGATAAGCTTCACTTTTCTCTTGCGGAATATGCCTCGGTCTTCCAGACCGAAGTATTTGCAATTCTCAAGGCCATGGACTACGTGGTGGAAAATAGGTGGAGGGGGAGGAGTATATGTACGCGTCTGCAGTGTCAGCCAAGCTGCACTCAAGGCATTGGCCAGCCCTCTAACTACTTTCAAACTAGTTCGGCAATGCAAGTCTGAACTTGCTTTAATCTGTGTGCCTGGTCACCGGGGAGTACCTGGTAATGAGACATCTGACCATTTGGCCAGAATTGGCTCGGATTTAGGTGTTCCTCGGCCCACAACCAGCTATAGCACTCCCACCTTCAGCCATCGATTCCACCATCAGAAACTGGGTGAATACTTCGCTCAGCAATGACTGGGAGGCGTCGAGAGGTTGCAGATAGGCAAAACTCATGTTACCTTCAATCTCAGAAGGACTATCAAAACACTTGCTCTCGCTTAACAGGCGAGACTGCAGGCAACTTGTTGTACTGTTGACCGGTCACTTCACGTGGCATAGACACCTGACAATGATAGGCGTACATGACAACTCCATATGCCCATTCTGTTTTGAAGAGGAAGAGACGGCGGAACACTTTCTGTGCTTCAGCCCCGCCTTTGCAAGAACTAGGTATGAGGTCGCGACGTCTTGAGAGACGAACACCTGAGCTCTTTGACACCCCAAAATCTGCTAAGATTTATTCGTAAATCCTGCAGATTTAAAACAGATTAAAAGGAACATGCAAAACAATACAATGGACGGACTGTATTTATGGACATATGGGACGTCGAGTTGAACGCGAGCTGTAAGTGGAATACACACGATTCGATAATGTAATTAACCTTATAATACTGCGCGACAAAATAAAAAAAGGAAAAAACATCTAATCTACAAAAAAATTAACATGAAATATAGATATTCCCATCTTCTTTCTGAAATTTGCTCGAGGGTATCCATTCTAGTCAACTCATCCAACAAGCAGGTTCCTGTAGACCGTTTCAGTTTTTTTTATAGACAAATTCAATCTAACTGTACTAACGCCGTGGTCAGGACCACCCCCGATGAGTCTTCACTGCACTATAACTGTTCCAGATGCCAAGATTGCACAACTATTTCTGTCTTAAACCCATTTATCAATATAAAGCGCTCCCAACCACCCTACCTTAACCTTCAATATGGTCATGTAGAACCTTATTGGTTTTTTCTTTCAGGCACTACCTTTCATGGACGCATCATTTGAGAACAACTCAAATGGAGTCTGAAAACGAACAGATCTGTATAAATAAGGACCATCATTTCAATTGTAACATATTTTGAACCAATGGTGGTTTGTAAAATTTGTCTCACGTTTGTTTGACTTTTTACTAGAAACCTTAATGCTAAAAATAAATAAGCGGCGCCAAGACCATAATTATAGGTTTACAAGTATTTTGTCAGACTTTCCCTAGGAAAAAAGGTCAAATGCTATATATAATTTCAGCAAAGCAAATTTTATTCACGACATGGACTATTTAGTATTTATGTACATTAAAGTATAGAAGTCCAAGTTTTTAATCAGCCCCTTTGCATCTCTTGACGAAGTCACGCATTGCATTACATTCCTCCCTATCGTTCCATGCAGTGGCCGGACAATTTTCGAATGTTTCTATATTGATGCAAGACATCAGCATAGCGCTGAATTGCGAACAGGGCAAACTGTTTTTATTTCCAAATTTTTCAGCAAGCTCCGGATCTTTGCGCATTTTTTCTGCAGTTTTTGCCTTAAACTTAGTAACCTTTTCAACACAAATTCCAAATGCTTCCGTCATAACTGTAGCCATTTCCTCATTATCCGGCAATGCCGTGCTGAGCAATTCTTGAAATTTATCCTCGTTCACCTCATCGCTATCCTCAATGACTTCGGTTTTATTGAAGATGCATTCCATGAAACACTGTAGGTATAGAAACGTGTTTTTTTCACAATTGAAATTTAAAAAATTTTCTTATAAAAAAAATATCTGTCTCTTTTGTACAGATTGTCTATCACTTATAGGAGGCGGATGTAGTCCATGCATGCGCGGTGCATGGTTATGCGGATGCCCACGCATAGGTGGACCTCCACGCGAAGTCGGCATCGGTGGTGGTGGTGGTGCGTTATTGCTCATAGACATCGGTGGCGACGGTGGTGATGGTCTTGCGAATTGGGCGCACTGTTCCATTAGATCGGCGGTGGTGAGTTCAGGCACTGGACAGCACATGTGTGTAGGCTATTTGAGCGAGTGCGAATTTTGAATTAAAATAATGCCAAATAGTCAATATACTTGTCAAATGCAATTCACTCACAAAATGATTTGGTGGTCTCATGCAAGTGAGATCAGCAACATTCGCATTGGTGTTGCGCTAAAATTGAAAAATAAAATTCCTTCAATTTTTAAATAACTTTGCTAGTACTTTAAGCATTTGCCTACCACAAAAGCGCAAATCACCGCAAAATACACAAAGCTTGCCTTCATATTTCAACCGCAACAAATGACAAAATTATACTGACTTTTAGCGAATACTAATGTCTGATTTTATATAAAATTGGCAAAGGTTCGCACGCTTCAGTTGCGTTGAATGGAATCACGCCTCGGATGAATCAATTTGATTATTTGCTCGTGTAAATGTATGATTTAGTTTTAATTAATTTTTTGCACAAATTCCCCTTTTGGGGCGTTGGGAAATATGACTGCCCACAATTATAATTACTCTATACATATTTTATTAAAAATTTGCCGGCAATACATTTTTTTAAATGAGTCAGTTATTTCAAGTAATTATGAAGCATAAAGTGGCAAATTTAAGAAACCTTTGCGTGAATTTGAAATAGACAGAATATCCAATGAGTTTTTTGAGTTAAAAATAGAAGAATATGTTGTTAATGCATTATTTCTGGAAGCTCGTATATTTATTGTGAGGTTAGAATAAAAACGATTATTTTCAAAAACAATTTCACTTATTAAATTTTGTAGAAAGTTTAATAAATAAAAAGTGACTAATCGAAGTTCATTTCCAGGTGAAAAATTGTACAACTTCAAATGCCTAGAAAAACTGATTTGTAGTAATGTCATACAATTACATAATTTTGAAAACGCGAAAGATAGTTATTTCGATTCTTTTTTATGATCTTTAAACTACAAAACAGTATATGCTTTATGTATTAACATATGTAAATTTTGTTCACAAATTATAGCACAAACACAAATCGCATACAATTATTTTTCGATTAACAAAAACGATAAAAATCCTTATTTTAAGCTTTATACATAATGTACTATGCTTTAACAAAATTTAATAAAATATTCAGACTAAACAAATTTTTTTTTAAATATTATTGAGAATACAATTTTTGACGTTCTTTCACAATTCCTCCTATAATTGTGGATTAGCATTTTACGTAGAAAACTGACAGTAAAAAAATTTTGTAAAATCCGTGGTAATTGTACTAAAATTTAATGAGCTTTAAAACTGCGTACCCAAAAATATTATAATTTTTTTTTACGTTCCAAATTTTGATGGTGTTTTGTTAAATCATTGTACATTTTGTACAAAGTTTTTGTTAGAGCATGAACGGTATTTTAATTGAAAAATAATTATCTAGAATTAGATGAAAAAATAAATTGTTCAAATGTGTCAAATTGTTTGTTGTGTGTTAGTGTGCTAGGGTGGGTCAAATTAGGTAAAGTCGCAATGTACTCGTAATGTTCATACCTATTAGGATTGCCGCTGATTTTAATTTTTTTACCATTTTTAAGAAAAATAGTTTTTCTTTTTGCATGTATGTATGTACATAAAATACATAAGAATTTATTATTTATTTCAAATATAGCAGTTTTTTCGATATAGAACAAACATTAAAGTTTATTCTTATTATTATACGGCACCATGTGTCTGTTTGGGCCGAGACTAATAAACTTCGGCAGTTAGGCTCTCTCCTTTGAGAGGCAACGCCAGTTACTCACACTATGTAAAGACAGTTCCTTTCGCAATTTTACCGAAATCGTTTTATTTTTATGCGTTTAACTATGTTCCAATCATTATAAAGCTCATCGGCAAGAGTTATTCTTCGCTTGAATAATTTCATAAAGGCAGAATTGCCCAACTAAGCAAACAAATATGCCTTCGCTCGCCTGGTACTTCTACGCTCTCGTAGAACCCATTTTCCGTCGCATCATCCTTTTTGTACTACGAGTTTTGCGAGCACAAATCAAGTTGACGTTGTTGTATTTAGCTTTGAAGCGGATTGTGGATATTCGTTTGCTGATGCGAGTGAATCTGGAGATAAAGTCTCGGAGTCTCCATTCAACCGCAAATCATATTTATGGGGGACATCCAGTATTTCCATAATTACATTGTAGGTACATTTCCGTGAATCGTACTCCTTGGTACGTTTGCGAGCGATATCAGCGTATGGAAAAGTAATTATACGAGACTTTTTGTTTCTTTTCTTAGGAATATACTATGAACTTTTAAGTGGCGGGTCCCAAACGAAACCCACAATTCATTCCTTTATCGGGTTGGATCATTCAAATTCGAGTTTACTTTTCCCACACGTTCTTGGATCACCCTCATGTAAACGTGTACTATTAAATATCAACTTTTGCGCCTCATACTCGTATAATTGTGTCAACATACGTATTTAGTTGAGCGCAGAGACAGTTTTGTATGTATGTACTTTAATAGGTACGATTTCATTTTCTACTGTTCATTTCACTTTTGTTCTCAGTTATATAATTTATTATTTCATATGTTTAAATTATATTCAATGCAGTTTGTAATACTAATTAACAGTAAACTCTACAAACAAATCAGTCCTCAGATAGAATGTTGAATTCTATTTAATCATTTGAATCAATTGTATAAAAATATTTTAACTCTCATTTATGGTTTTTTCACTTATCGAAACTGAAATTATGTTTTTTCGTTACGAAATTTAAAAAGTGGAATTATTTCCACTGGAATGAAGCTCGCCATATATGTATAGTATGTATTCAATGATAAATATATTTACATGGTACGAAATTGTGGAAATTAAATAATTACATGCAGGGTTGCTTGGCTATCCTAAAGGCTCAAACAGATAACAAAGACAACTAGCTTAATAGATTTTAGCCAACTTATGCCACCATTCACTATTATAGGTCTTTTAAAAACCTAAGGAACGGGCATGGTCCCCGAATTACGAAGACAAATGGCGGTCTCATTTCAATACCCTAATACGTATGCTAGATGCCTGTTCTTCACACACGAGAGAGTGTTCGCGCGAAGCGAATGTAGCGCCGGTGAGCAAATGCATTCCGAACTGTGGCACGTAAGACTTCTACTGACGTATCGGCGGTTTGACTTGCTCTGGTGCGACGTGACTTGCTGTTCTAGTCGTAATGACGTCGTCTGAATAAATTAGATAGTGCGCGTTTCTAACAATTGAGCTTTATTCCTGTTTTGATGTGACTTGAGTTGTGAAAAAGGACTTTAGTAGTAAAAATATGTAAGTGTCGCTAAATTTCTTAGACCCACGCTTTATGAAAGCAAATAAACCTTTGATTTTATCCACTGTAGCTTTAACGTGACCCAATGTGATTCCCCGATCTACTCCCAGTTGTAATTACTTAATTTATAAGAAGCTGATTGAAATACTCTTTAATTAAATTTTAGAAAATTTTAATACAGATGAAATTCGTTATTTAAAAGCTGAAAAAGGAACGGGCGAAGATGACTTGTGTGAGGAACTACTTACGAGACACTTATACTCGTAACGTTGGAAGAAATATTCCAGAAAATAACCTTTTTGCATTCTATCGCTAAGGTAAAATGAGACACAACGAAGAAGTAAAGGTTTACGGATATGTTATGAGTGACATAATTTGACGAAATCACTACCAAAATCAGTGTAAATAAAATCAGTGTGAGCTCTTTTACTAAGCCTATTTAGGACATGAGTTGTAAGATCCAGTAAATTAGTTATGGTCGATTTTCCTCTAGAAAATCCATATTGGAAAATTGAAATGAAAAAGTTAAAGAGTTAACAATAACAGTCGGAAATAATTTAGGAAGCGGAAGAAAGTCTAGCTATGCCCCGACAATTTGGTTTTGTGGAATGGTATTATGAAATTAAATAAATTTTTCAAGGAGAAATAAAGATGTTTTAAGAAACTATGTCGGCATGACAAGTTATATGTACTAATTGATGAAGCGATGGCAACTACATACATACAACTTTCGACGAAGTGACTGCGTGAGGGCGTTTAAAAACAAATTTAAGACAATACATATTCCACTCAATGTCACAGGCCAATTTTATGTTATGCATTTTAGCTGTTTTTTATCATACAACAGACACACCTACCTACGTACAATTCCGTGCATAAATATTTTTACCAACAATAAATCTGACTACACACTACGAGTATATCAGACCGGCAAGAAAAGCTTTTAGCGTAAATTTAGCAACAAAGATAAACGCAGAAAAAAAATTGCTAAAAGTTCACATCAACTGTGCCAATACAGCAGCAACAACTTTTACTTTTAACCAAACGTCAATGGTGCTACCAGACAATCAAACTGTACATACTTACATACATACATTGGTACTCGTATGTACTTAGCTAGCATTTAGTTTATTACAAGGAGATGATTGTAAATTGTGTGAAGATACTTTGCCAAGATGTCAATACCTATACACATACATACATACATTTATATAAACATTTATGTGCGTATGTGTGAATAAATGAGTATAATTTCTTTTTTCAGGTAATTACGTTAATGGCTTTTGTGAAGTGACAACTGCTGTTGAGATTAAATAAAAAGAGCGTTCTGTCAATGACATTAAAACAGAAAGATGTACATATGTATATACTAATTTATTAAGCGTAAATTTTCTTAAATTTTGCAAAAGTATTCTTAAAGTCGCTGGTACTTATTTTCTTTCTAGCCTTATCAAAACTCCACAGACGTACGCATGTACAAATAAACCGTCCATTCCACGCTTTTCAAGTTCCTTTTAAGCTCTTTTAGTTCCGATTTACGTTCAAATAGCGGTAGATTGTTCTTTGGTAAAGAGCTCAAGAAAAGTGTTTCGCAGTCTCATCCTTCTTAAAACAAGAAACGTTCTTACTGCCAATTCTGTTATGGTAGCTTATTGTATAAAAATTATAAAAATGTTTTTGTTAAGTATCATATTCACTCAATACCCTTAACTTGGACTTCTTCTAAATCGCAACTTTATGCCAAATTTTGACTTTGCTTTTCTACACAAAGCCAGCAACTAAACTAAACATTTTCGAGTTGTGTGCAATTAACACGTCTAGACAAAATACTATCAGGTGTCTCAAATCAAAAATGTTTGAATTTGCATAAACTCTTACATTTATGTATGTTAACATATGTACAAATGTATGTTTGTATATGCTTAAGTATGGTACTACAATTCAGCTTTCACATAAGCACTCGCACAGTTCTTCCATTGAAATGTGCAAAACTTGAGAAATTGAAATTAATTTAATACTAACAGCGGTTTAACCGCATAGGAGTGTTGGTCGAAGGATTATCTACGAAGAATTGCAGAAATGTTCGTTTTATTTTAGATATACTCTTACATACGTATAAGCACATTTATTTTCAATAATCGTGTGTGCTTCATACATACATACATACATACGAGATTATAGAGCTTTTTGCATTGATTATATTTACACTTTTTAGTCAAAATATGTATATTTTATTACTTTAAAGATTTGTTCTTATATATTAGTTTATATGTATAGAGATTAAATTTCAAAGATGTATGCAATTCGGCCATTGCAAACGCCACACTCAACATGTTCTCTGAATAGTGTTATAGCTTCAATATACCTGAAATAAGGGTGTTTTTTATACATGTGGTTTTTAAGAGAAAATAAAACGCATATAATTTAATGCTATGGCTAAGAATTTAGCTTTAATATCAAGATAAGGGTTCGCCATTACGGTTTAAAAATGATTTTGGGCAAATGATCGCCGCGGCTGACTCGAATAAATTCCAGCCGAGAGGCCCAATTTTCGACCACTTTTTGCAGCAATTCAGGCCGTATGTCAGCAATAACGCGCCGAATACTCGTATTCTCTTTTAAGGCGTCTTGAAATGGCAAATCAAACTGAGTATAACAGCTGTTAAAAAGACCAACTCCGAAAAAAGTATTGCCTTATTGAAAACCACACGTCTAAAAAAACACCCTTTACATATGTATGTACGTGTAAGTAAACATAGAGACACTTACTTACTTACTAAACTCTAAATATATAGTTTTTGGCAATAAGGAAAACAATAACTTAGATAACAGAACCCACATAAAAGATTTAACTCACAACTCAGCATTACGAATTCCCTCAACTTCAAGTTTAATTTCTTCTTTGGGAACTAATGCATATTAAAAGAGAGAGAAAGTTATTAAGCTGTTAAAAGAGTTCTTTCATTCTTATTAGCACACAAATTATACGTGAAATTATTTCGAAGAGATCCATTACAAATAATTGTATCATTAATATTTACCATGATAAATAAGATAACTTACAGAAAATTTAAAAGTTCATTTTATATTCTTGGGCTGATATTCTTAAATGAATAAATGCACATGCCATTTAAATACATACTCGTATATGATGTATTTTTTAATAAACGCATTCTTTAGGTTAAACTGTATAAATAAATTTTAGAACTTTGTATAGAATTTAGAGCTGGGTCATAATGATTACAAGGGATTGTAATTAGTAATCAATTCCTATAGCCCACAGGAAAATAATTTATTACATTCACAATTCATTAGATGTAATTGCGAAAGTATTTTTATTTTTGGAAATTCCATTATAAGAAATTTTATTTTAAATTGAAAAAATTGTGTACTAATAATGTAATTTTTCTTTTCAATTCCTTTTGCAATGTAACTAAGTAAATGTTTGAAGTAGTTGAAAAGTCATAAAAAACTATCAATTGGTTTCATATTGATATAAATATGTTTTTAAAACTTCTAATTTTTGCTTTAATTTAAGGAATTGAAAAGGGAATAAATTCATTTACTGTTGACTGAGCGTTTACCCAGCTCTGTTTGTAATCAGAGTTTTTAAAAAATGCTAAGTATACAGTTATTTTTACGATAGTTGTAATGAGGAAAATGCTCAGCACAATCGGCGAAAAAAATCAACGTTTCCTTTAAGCCACTTAAAATTTGTATGCTCGTACTATTGTACTAAAATCGCACACTCAACATTTTTCAAAACTTTTGAAAAAAAACCAGTTTGCAATTTTTGTGCAAATTTGTTAAGAAAAATAAATTTATGAAATTTATATTTTATATATATTTTAATTTTCTGTAATTTAAATACGCGTCTTTATGTACTCATGTATGTATGCTGTCGTTCCTGTATTTTTGTGGGGTTTATTTTTGACATTCATTACCTTTGCATGTTTAAAAACAATTAAAATTCAGTACACATTCAACACTGAGGGGGCGTAAAACTATTCTACAAATAAAAAAAGTATTTTTGTTCATGATATATGAATGAAAAATAATTTAATTTAATAATCAAAAAGAAGTCTGATGAGGAAATGTGGTGATTTCCGAAATAGTACTATAACTTCAACCATTAAAAGCTGTTGTTGTTTTTTCACAAAAAATCTTCCATAAACTGGCCTTGAGCTCAATAAAAATTCTAAAATATTAACATTTACTAGGCCAACAGAAAAATGAAAAAAAAAATAAAAAAATAACAAAAACAAAGTTAATAAATAAAATTCAAAACGAAATTAAAATATTTTATATTATTTTGTTGCCATACAACTTGTTTCTATAATTTTAAATTTTCTACGGTGATAGCGGAGATTACAGGGTTCCGTAAAATGCCATAGAAAAGATCGAAAGTCATCTCTTACTAAATGAAGGAGTTTATTTAATGCCGCCAATGAATGGACATACTATATACTGTAACATTTACATATATATTTAACTTAATATTACCGAGCAATAAAGCGCAAATTGCCGCTAAATAAAATAAAATAAAATTATAAATTTAAAATTAACCTATTTTGCGCCAGTTATAGGTCCATCTAGTGCCACTGGCGTATTGATGAGAAAATATGTGAGAAAGAATATTTTTTGTTTTATTGAAAAAGCAGTCTTAAAAAATAAGTATCTTTAACATAAATTATCTTTAAAAGAAATTGTTCCAAAGCTTTTCTGCGTGATATTATAGAAGTAATAGTAGAGAAAGTAGTGATGAGGATACAAGGACCAATAAAATTTTTTTTTTCTATTAGACAAAGATATAAAAAAGTAAGTACCGACTCATTTCTATAAGAAAAAAATATTATTGTTCAAAATATTTGTATTTTTTTATTATTCGTTAATTTTTGGAAAATATAATTGGAATTTTTATAATACTAAGTGGTTTTCTTTTGTTGTTTACTTTTTCACTAAAAAATAATAAAAATTTGTTTTTAACCGCGAAAATGTTTCAAATCTATTTATTCGTAAATCCTGCAGATTTAAAACAGAATAAAACGAAAGTGCGAAATTGAAAAATGTTAAAATATGCTTCAATTTCATATTCGAAATATCTTACAATAACTAGTACACGTTTTTCTAAGGGTATTGTAAAGAAGATAATTTTCTATGTACATCTAAGAATAATTTATTGAATAATGTAAATAAAAATCATGCATGTTTTCATTTTACAAAAAAAAAATTTAATTCGCCTGAATATCTTCCATATGAACATACTCGACAAAACAATATGAAAAATCAAAGGGGCCCTTTCCATTTCAAAACGTCCGGTCGTTTCGGGTCATGATTTTAGATTTTAACGAAACTTTAATATGTTGTTTTTGAGTCAATTTATAGACACACGTATTTTTTTTTTTTGCCCAAAAATTTTTATTTTGTGAATTTTTCGTAAAAATACAATTTTCTCGTTAGTTTCACGAACTCTATTTTTTAAATATGCATAACTTCGACAAATATCAACCGATATACATATGTACATATGTATGTAATATTTTTTTCAAATGTTTGTAATTATCTATTCTTTTAAATACAAGCGTCAGAAATTACATGAAAAAAAAAAATTGTACTCAAAAATTGCAAAAAAATTTCAAAATTAATTTTTTCAAAATGCAATTTTTTTTTTCAAAAATTAAAAAAAAACATAGAAAGTTGAAACTTTAACCCGGCCAACTGCCAAGTAGCCGAAATTTGTTTTTTTAAAGTTATGATTTTTTTACTTTTTTTTTTTGTACGAAACGGCGTTTTCTTGAATTGTTCAACACAAAGCCCTAACAAAAATGATACTATATACTCGTATATCAAAGGACTATTTTTTGTGGGGTTATGTGAAGTGGCTTCTCTACGCAGATAAGCCCGAGCCGATTGACGCCTTGTTGCTGCAAAAAGGGGTCGAAAATTGGGCCTCTCGGCTGGAATTTATATGAGCTAGCCGCGTCGTCAAACCCTTATCTTTATAATAAAGCTAAATTCTAGGCGATAGCATTAAATTTTATGCGTTTTATTTCTTCTGTAAAACCACATGTCTAAAAAAAACACCCTTTACTTACTTTGCTAAGAAACAGATTTTTAGTTGATAATTTTTGTAAAAAATAGGCTGGCGCGTAGTTATAATCGGGAAAAAATCAACTCTAAGGTTAGAAAATATCCCATTAAATTTATTTTAAGGCGCGTGCAAGATGCCTTTTAAAATTTTGTAAGGCATGGAAAATATCAGTCTTGAGAAAATTTGAGTGCGCGTTGCAACAAAAAAAATGTTGTCGTGTCGAAAACTCAAGAGTCTAATAAAAATATGAATGCTTTTGCATCTAAGCGGTATTAATATAAAATGAAGTCATTAAATTTAATTGCATTTGTGGCGAAGCTGTTTCCTTTAGATAAAATATTCTCATTACAATGTGCAAGTAGATAATTTCCATTTCCTCAATAAAGTAGCTTGAACTTGGGGCGCACACTCGTACAGATGTGAACTCATAAATCCAACTTAAAAACCAAAAAAAAAAACTGTTGGGTTCTCTGCACAAATAAACTCTCATAAAATATTACACTCACTGTACTGTATTTTATGCAGAATCGTATATTCTTTGGCACACAAAATGACATTCATAGCAATCCACATTTGTGGCAAGTATGGATGTTTACCTTTTAAAGTGCATATCTGTTAGAGGAGTGCAGAGAGGGCACGGCCTCTATTTCGACATCTTTGGCACTTTGCGAGAAGGGCCAATGAACCTTTTTTTTCATCGCTTGACCAAAACACACTTTACGGCACACGCCGAAGTAGACACAACCAATCGGCCGAGCGGGAATTTGTGCAATATGTATGTATGTGTGCAATAACAACAACCAGTCGTTTGTTGCAAGCGTTGCAGCTTAAGTTGGTGACTTGCTTGGTGCCGCTGCTGCAGTTGCCGCGTTGTTTGCCTGCAATTTATCTTAGAAATGCATAGTTTGCCAAAAAATTCACACGTTAATAGATACGAACATACATACATACCTAAATACATATCTACATATGTTTGTATGTATGTGTGAACAAGCATGTGGCAGTATGTAAATGCGTTTTTTTTTCTTACTCTTTGTGCAAAGAATTCCAGCCAGTAGTGGCCAATGCCCAGAAACTTTCGACTCTGCGACAACTTGCATAAATTGTAAATGAATGAATGAATGGTTGAATGGGTGTGCAAATGCATGAATGACTGGCGAGTGGAATGTGTACCATACATGTACATATGTATGTATGAATGATTGAGGGAACGATTGAGGGCACAACACATGTGGTCAACATTTATAAAAATTACAAAATAAACTCTTAGCGTTACGAATTTAATTGAATAGGTAGAAAGAGTTTTTGCATGCACATTAGGGTGTGTCCCAAATTGCTTTGTTATAAACAGAAAAAAATTGTTAAAAATTAGCGAGAACTTTTAAACTTTCCATACACTGAAATGTATTTGCTATGAAATGTAATACCTAATTAAGTGCTATGTTTGAAGGCCGTGTGGAGAAAAATAACTGGAGCCAATTGATCTCAAAATTTAAGATTCTGCAAATTTAAAAAATCTTAATTGCATAAAACCCAACAAAATAGTTAGGAAAGCAACTTTATTTTTAATTGATGTTAAATATAATAAAAATTATATCAAACTTTATTAGTTTTGAATTCGTTCAAAATTTATAAAAAATAATGTCTCCTCGAGAAAATTGCGAATTCTTTCCAGGTGGTGGCATCCCTGCAACTAAAAAGTTCATAGGAAAAAAATAGTAGAAAAACAAAAATAAGTTTTTACCGCATATAAATTTTTGCAAAAAGCATTTTTGAAATCATACTTTCCACCATTTTTATGAAACGTGAGTGACTCTTTGTCGTGCGACTTCTTTAACCTGATATTTGAGAAGATAATTTGAGACACAAAACTAAAGCGGTCAGTCACCTTATTTTATAACTCTGTGCAACTGCACTGTACACAGTAACAAATTTGAAAAAACTTTGTGTGCCTAGCAACCAGCATCTACACCAATAACAATGTCAGCCTTGAAATCCAACAAGTGCTACTTAGGACTGTGTAAGCAATTGCACCGTAAAGCCCTCTCTCGATGTACAAACACCACACTCTATAAGTATCTCATCACGCCCGACCTATTGCATGGCGCAGAAGCATGGACGATGGCAACATCAGATGAGAGGGCTCTTGGAATGTTCGAGAGAAAGAATCTTCGAAAGATTTATGAACCTTTGCGTCTTTGCGACGGCGAATACCGCTGACGATGGTACGATGAGCTGTACGTGCTTTACAAGGAAGTGGACATAATGCAGCAGACTAAGAATCAGCGGCCCCGTCGTTCGAATTGATGAAATAACTCCAGCTCTGGAGGTTTTTGACGCGGTACCCGCTGGTGGTGGCAGCGGAAAAGGATGACTTCCGCTGCGTAGGAAGAAAAAATACTTGGGATTTCCAAATGGCCAGACAAATGGAAAGCTGGGCATGCTTTGTTGACCTCGGCCAAAATCGCTAAGGCGGTTAACACGCGAATTAAGTAAGTAACATAAGTAAGAGTTTTGCCAATCTCTACACTGTATTTACTTCGTTTTATATCAATTCGTCATGCTTAAAGTACTTGAATGTCATTTTGTATGCATCGCCTTCGTTTATCAAATCAATGTTTCTACGAATTGTTTGTAATTTTTAAAAGTAATTATAAGCTACAAAGGTCTGCCAGACTATTTTGTGGCTCATTAAATCGCCTAAAGTTGTGACATATAGGGATTTGTAAAATTCTAGTTATGTCTATTAAATATCAAAGCTATGTTATACCATTGGGAACGGTCGTTAAACCAGTGTCTGTACTTTAAAAGTGAATTTATAAAATGACAAAAAACGTCATAAAATCTTTAGAAAAATCTATTCTTAATTGACTTATCCATCAATTATGGTAACAATTCCTAATTTACATTTCGTAATTTCTTTACTTTTTAAGTTGATATTAAATTACCAATTGACACACACACCCCAACACTACGCCGCGGTGCACATTTGTATGATGTGCCATCCATTCCAAACAGACTTCTTTCATTTAACAGCTCATTCACCAAAGAAATTCATCATTCCGCACCTTGGCGCGCTGACGGCTCCAACGCATCGATGTCATTTGTCGAGCAGTCAGCGGCTGGTGGCTGCGATTGCCAACTGAAAACATTTACGGCAACAGCGACGAAGAGGAAAAACCCAAACTGCTTAGTACAATTGCTGTTGATGATTATGAGGCTGCTGCTCATTTATGTATGTATGTAAGTACGTGAGTATGCACTGAGTAAAGGTGTGTGCGTGTGTGCGTGTGCGTGGGTGTCACTACTTCTGTTGCTGCTGGCACGAAACAATTTCAAACAGGCATTCGCAGCACTGCACTTTTGTTTGTTCAATAAAATGGCGAGTGGCACTGCTAAGAATGGGTACGAGAAGTATTTTGTGTCTCTTGTGCTGCTGCTGCTCGGTGGTACATTTCGTGCCGTTTACGCTGTCAAATGCACTTCATTCCAAGAAGTTTCTGACGTTTCACTGATTATGCGGCGATGATTGAATTGTCAGCTTCTCTCCCCAAAAGCAGCATACATACTTATGTACTTCGCGCTGTAATACATACCGCGACAAACACATTTGTACATATTTTTAGAAAATCAATCATAAGTAGATATTCGTACAAACATACATAAGTACATATGAAGGTACGGTACGAGGCATTCAAGTGTCTCCTTGCCGGAAAAAGGGGCCAAATGCTGCACTTCATTGCCTGCTTTTATTTTTATATTTTGTGCGAAAGCTGGTGGTGTTGGGGGGCAAAGCGCAAGCTAGAATAGCAACTATCGGAAATATGCACCAGCAGCAATGCAATTCATTGCAGAATATATTATAGCTGCGATTCAAATAATAGTAGTGCAACATATTGGTGAATGATCAGCAATTTATTATCGTTTTTTATTTAATTTTTGATTATTTTTCTTTTATTGGAATGTCCTTTATTTCTTAATTGAAATACAGCTCTGCGGTATTTTGACAAATAAACTTTATTGATTTCAGTGGGTTGTATTGATCTTTCACCGGTAAATTAAATATTTGAAATCGATTTATATCAAGATCGCATTTTAAACGACAAATTAATATAACAAATTATTTGAAAATTGTATAGGCACAATTCAATTCAGAGGTTGCTATTAAAAAGCACTAAGTCGGGAAAAGTTGTTTGTCAAAAAGGTATACAAAAAATTTGTTTTCTAACGTAAATCATATAAACATCAGCTTGAAACTTTGTAAATATTTGTAAAACAGAAACTCAAGAAATTTGTCATCAATAATTCGAACTCTCTACTCAAAGCTTTGAAAAATAACATTACCTGTAGTTGCAAATATTTAAAATAAATTTTTCATTTATGTAATTTTATTTATTAAGCAATCAAAATACAGTTAAATCTCGAACAAAAACCTTAGGCACAGGTTTCAAGGCTTACAGAAAAATGAGAAAGAAAAACTTAAACCTTTTTTACAAAAACTTTAAACTTTTAGAGCTAGAAATTACCGTTGATTTTTGACCTTTTTTTAGTGATGGTGTTGCGCATATAAAAGCTACAATAAAAAAAAAAATCTCAAAAATCACCAATTTTTACAAGTCTGCGAAAAAGTCCTAAAATTCTTAGAAACAAATTTTGGCCGAAATTTGTTTATACTTTTTTCCATTTTCTATAATGTTTATGAGCTTTATTGATTTTTTGGGAAAATTAAAATTAGTTTTTATGCAAAATTATCTTTGTTTGAATTGAAAAGTGATGAAAAATTAATAGAAAAATAACGAAATGTCAAAATTTGAAAATAAAATAATGAACTGCTATTATTTTAACCACCACTGTGTATGCACAAATGCAAATATGTTTGAAAGCCCTTACTTACACGAATGTGAAGTCTATGCAAACATATTAAATATGTAAATACTTGTGTGTGCTCAGAAATGTAATTAAGTTGCTTTCGTTCGTACGTGCAAATAATATCCTTGAAAATCCAACCTGCAAGTCATCATTTTTCGCGCTCCATTTATTTACAAAATAAAAAACCAAAAAATAAATAAAAATTAATGAATATTAAAGAAAATTCAGCAAATCCAGTGAGTTCAGCAGTGCAACGAGAGAATTATACGTTTGCCTTGGCAGACATTATTACTGCGCCAATTTCCCGCATACTGAACGAATATCCGCTTCTTTCATGCTTTTCACTAGCGCGAGTCTTTGGTGATTTTTTGTTGTGTTTGTCTTTAGCTGAAAACTAATAATTCGATGCTGCTGAGCTACCTACATACGTGTACATATGTATGTATGTACATATGTACGTACCGACAAGCGGCATTAATTAAAATTGAGAGGTGTACATACAAATACTATGCATGTGCGTATGTACATATGTTTGTTTGTTTGTAGGCCCATACAAGTGGCATGCCACATGCAGCAAGTGCCGCTGATGAAGCAATGATGCACGTCACACATTCTCACACACACTTATACCAGAGTACAATATTTGTGTGTATGTATGTACTTGTCTTTCTTCTCTGTGCACATATTTGCTTTGAATTTTTATTTTATTTTTTATTTTTTATATGCATGTGCTGTTTAAAAAAAGGATTAAAGTCGTTTTATGACACTCGTTCATTCCTATTCTCCTCTCGAATTGTTTAGAATGCAACTGTGGCGGCATTTGTTTTTACTAACACACACACTTGCCACATTACTAGTAAAAAAAAAATAATGCACTTAATATTTGAGTTATTTTTAATTTTTGTCATAAATCTAAAAATGTCATAAATCCCATCAAAGCCAAGTGTTTGCCATGCGCGTTTCAGTGTAAGTACATCACACAGTGAGTCAAACAATTATTCGTATGTTGGTAATTTTTTATAAAATTCACGCTTTCTTGTAAATTTTTTAAGTTTAATTTTTTTTTAAAACGCCCAGTAAAAATTTAAAAAAATTTAAAAATGTTTCTCAAAATTTATATAAATTTTTTTTCAATAGTTTTCGGAAATGTTTTGCTATGCCGTTTTTTAGACATTTAATTTTGGTAAAATAAAGGATAAATTTGAAGAGCCGGAAAATTTCATTGGGCCATAATCATAGTCGAGTTATAGTCGACTCTAAAGTTAGTAGCAGCTTTTCGACATACTTTTCTGTCAAAAAAGCTGTTGCCAGGCTTAGAGTAGACTTTTACTTGACTATGAATATGTCCCATTGATTTTAAGCATTTAAAAATTGTCTCATAAAAGCATATTCGAAACACTGCATTGCCATTATTAATTAGAAGTTGTGTCCCTCTTATATCGGTCAAATCGTTCAAGGTGCACTGTGGAATTTTTTTTTTTAAACCAAAGAAAAATTTTCAGCTATTTCAAGCTTGTTCTCTAAAATGCTAAATGGTTAAATGGTTGTTCTTTTTTTATTTTGTATGAAAATTTAAATTTTAATGAAAACTTCCTTAAAAATCTTTTTACGAATATTTATATGGCTTACTGTGTATTTGTATACACACATTTACAATTGCGCATATACATAGTAGTTAGGTACATAAATAGTATATTTGTATACTCGAACTTTAACATCCTGCGTGTTGCATGCCTCCAGCTCTCGCCAGCTCTCCGTTTGCTTCACTTAATTGCAGTAAATATTTTATTACGTTTAATGTAATATTTAATTTGCAATGACATATTTTATGTTTAACAAGAATAAGTATATTGCAGTTGTTAACCTTTCAGTGCGAGAGACTGTGGGGGATGCAGTAAAAAGAATATGTAAATTGAGCTTAGTCCAAAAATATCAAAAAAAAAATTGATTATAAATATTAAAAAAATTTTATGAAATTAATGGCTTTGACGGATATTTGCGGCAGTTTATTTAAAGCACGTGCGGAGGGTTAAAGACAACAACGACGTTTGTGGATGTTATAAATCTTAATTGTCTGCTTTCAAAGTATTTATTTGTGATTAAAAATATTAACAAAAAACAAAATTAATTTGAGAGGCTATTAAAAAATTGTATTAAATCGTTAAAACACTTTTTACGACAGGAAAAATGAATGAAGCAAATGAAATGAAGCAAACGAAGTTTAATTAAAACTTGGTTTCATGATTGATATTCCCTTTTTAGGGAATTATTTGATAGAGATACTTTAACGAATTAGTTTATAAGGTAACAACTTGGCGCAATAGTATTGACAATACAGTCACATTAGATCTCAAGTTTAAAACTAACGTGCTTCTCCAATCTCCAACGTTGCTCCTCAATAATATGTACCTCAAGTTGAGAAACATAGCGTTCTCAATAATAAATGATTTTTTTTTTGTATGGCAACAATGCTGTTTGTCAAGCTGAGAAAAAGTTAGTACTCAACTTGAACTCAAATGTGTTTCCCTAATGGTTCCTAAATTTATGATTGCAATGTTAAAAAAAAAAATTTGTATATTTGATTTTTAATATAAATGAATTGATTTAAATTTTTATTTTTACTTTAGTACTTACGACTTCACTAACGTATTTTATACAACAAACTTATTCACGATCACTAGGCCTTTGCTTCAATTTTACTTAATTATGGCTTGCAATTTGCCGTAGCATCTTTTGTTCCTTGCGAAAGTCAGTAAATATAAATTCTTGTTTGTAAACGCTTTTCGTTCTTTTATTTAAAAATCGAAACCGAACAAAAAAAAAATATAATGAAGAAATAAACCAAAACCGAATCCGAGCTACTTTGGAAAACCGAAACTGAAACCGAAACGTTATTACAAAAAGGTTTAATTTCATAGTTATAATTGAGAGATGGAGAATATTAAGTATAATTGCCAATCGAGGATCAATTTAATTCAATGACTTCAAAAACGAAATTGATTTTTTTCTTTGAAATTTAACAATTAAAAAAAAAAAAAAAAAAAATAGGCAAAATAAAATGTTTAATTTATGAAGGTAACTCAATTTAATTTACAAAATATTAGCTTCTTACCACATATACGAATTCAATTAATCCGTTAACCAAATGTTAAACTCGGTAGAGATTTTCATTTATTTATATTGCTCTGTTTAAACATCGTGAAAATATAGAGGAAAGACTTTTTAATTACTAATTCCTTGGTCGATTTGTTATATGTAGCTTGCCGAGAACAGAAATAATCCTTTTGTTCTTATTCTCTGCAGTAAATTTCGGATGCTCGAACTTAAAAATCAAATATTCCATTTGCCAATTATATATGTACGAGCATAAGTTTTGACGTGAAATTAATTTAACGCCAGCCACCAACACAATTCGCATCCTGAATTCACAACAAACCAACTTTAGTCATTTTTTATGCTTCATTAGAAATATCACAGCTTATTATGAGCTTTTTCTTTCGCCAGCTGCTACTCAGATTTATCTGCATTTTGATTTGCTTAACGAATTTATGAATTCGCGGAGTGTTGCTTTTAATTAATAATTTTCTGCAGACAAAGCTAAAGTTACAACTGCAATAAAAGTTGCGCTAGAAAAGTGTGAGCGGTTGCATGTGTGAACTTATCAAGATTTCATATGTACATAAGTACTCGTACAACACTTGTTTGTGTTCAAGTTGCATTTAACAACGCGCCACTACGATAGTGCTCCGTAAGCAAACACTTACTACTTAGCGGCGCACATACAAACAAACAAGTTGACTACATGGCTCTCCTGCATGAGTATCAGCACACCGTCGATATCGCCTCCAACGTCTCCGTTGCCTTTGCAACTTTTACCGCACACATGTCGTTGAACTCCACTTGCACTTTTATTTGTATTCGCCTTTTAGCCGATAGTCTGTCTGGCAGCCGTCTACGTTGGCTAAGCGCACAACGCGACACGATAATGGACGCCTTAATGTTGCGGCTTTAAGGACAATGAAAACACGTACACATACATACAAAGCGTCATACATTAGTATTAGTGCATGAGGTCCTGCAGGAAAATTCGCCACCAACGAACTGTCTCAGGTTACTTCAATTTTCTTTTAAGACAAATGAAGCATTTAGCAAACAATTTTCCACTATATCTGGTTTTTGACACTTACTAACCAGTTCGACATATTCACGAATACCACTTTTCTTGAAACTATGCAGAACTAACTTTCAATTGAATGAACCGTTTCGGGGTTTATGCCGAGACTTTAACAATCATTCCAGCACCTTTGATGTATCGGACTCATTTTTTATAATTAAAAGAACTATTCTATCCTCTCTTAATAACAGCTAACGATCCAATTTTCTTACTTTGCATTTCTCTAACTTTGTATTCGGCTGATTAATTCTTATTCTGTAGCTGACCAGCTTTGGATCTCGACGCTTAACAAACTTTCTTCTGTCACGACTCGGCACCAAAGATTTGTATATATAAAAAACATTCGTACGTTATGCGGATTGAGCCCCTCGTGTCGGTTGGGCGGGAAAGTGGGTTTCCGTTGGGTTGTAATAATAAATAATATATAAGTTCAAATTCAAATCAACAAATGAAACATTAAATAATTGAGAAAGTATTTGCTAATAATAACTGTTCTAGGTAAGCAATGACAAACCTACGAGGAAATTTCTGACTTGGAAAAGTTTAAAAAAGGATCAGCTCAGCGCTCTTATTTTGATCAGCTAAAGTAAAATATCACATCATTTTCGGTTTAAACACCTTTAATTTGTTCTCATCCTAAAAAAAAAGAAGAAGAATAATGACTACAGACCTACAAGTAGAAGGGTAGAACTTCCTCTCTAAATATCTTGAGCGTATACTTCATGAAAATAATTTTATTTATATTAGATCAGAGACTCTTCAGTCTAGCTGTACGTTGAAAAAGAGTTACTCATCCCCTCGCTCCCCTTGACGTGGTAGAAAGCATTTGGATGGAAATAATATATGAAGCTACAACTTTGAAAACTTGTTTGACTTTTCCAGTCTACTTCAGATAGATCATAGCTTGGAGACATGATTCAGGAGCACAATTTTTTAAGTAACACTGCTATACAAGCAAAAAATTCATTATAAAAAATCTGTTCAAAGTTAGGACACTATGGGCTTAACATCGAATAATTTTTACAAAGCTAATATCGAAGATTTAAATTTTTGCAATACGCAAAAACTTTAATTCTAGTAAACAGAATAAGTCGTAAAGAAAAACAAAAAGGAACGCAATTTCAGATTATTATAAAGTACAGTCTTATAAAATACGGGACTTGTCTCTATATTTCTACAGGTATAAGAAACTTGTGCATTACATCGTATGATATGATTAAACATCATTCAATATTTCGAAATTTGAACGTCAACATAAGATTCGCGTGTTCAGCCAATAGGATGTGTTTTAATTTTTAAATACTAAAACTTACCTAAAGTATTGTTGAAGCGTGTTCTGAGTATATTCATAACAAAAAAAAATTGTAGTTATTTTCCAAACATTTTTTGTCTTTATATATTCGGTTTTTCACAAATTTGTATATACAAAATAAAATTTTTTGAATTAAGCCAAAATAAGCTAATTTTTCTGTTCCGTTCTGTTCTTTTCCGTTCTTTTAAACGCCGAATTGTTGGAAAAAATGATTATTTTACTTTACATACACTAAACGGCTTTTAGGAAGCTCTAAAATTACAACTACAACAATTTGAGCGTAAATCCACAACCAAAAATATGGGATCGAATTTTCGTACATTCGCAGCAAATTTTTTCACATTCATTATTGAAAAAGAGATTTGAAAAAGAAAAGCAATTCCATTTATTTTTGAATTGTTAGCCAGGTTTGCTATCAATGGGTATTTTTTGATAAATTTTCCTAATATTTCGACCACAACACTTTTTTATTTCTTTTTCCGACAGGGCATTAATTGTTTAGAAATACACATGCACGCATATGTACACGTAGCATATTTCAAAATTTATCGCATTTATGGGATTCAAGCGTGAACGATTTCCATTCGCCGCAGATCAAAGTAGTTTGCAAAGTTTTTAAAGCACAATTCAAAGAAAACTTAAAACGATAATAAAGAAACTTATAACCAACAACAGTAGTAGACTGAGTAGATGGAGCTGATATTTCAAGCAGTTAAATTTACCATTTTAATTTGCCATTTTTTCATGTATTTTCGCTTCTTTTTTTTTTTTTTTTGGTAAATCACACTTTTATTACTTCATCACTTTGCCATACTTAACGCAAACAAACAAATATACGCATTCATGTCCTTCTCAGAGAAAAAAAAAACTGCTGACGCTCAAAGGCGTCAAATCGTAAGCAATTTATTTTAGGTCCTGCTTTTCTCTACATTTTTTTCACTTAGCGTTTGCTATGCACAAAATATTTATGCTCATATGTAACTTGTGTATTTATTTCTTTGCATGACTTTGTATTTTTTTATTTTATTTTTTTCATATGCGAAAATTCCTCGTAAGTGTCATGTCTGCCAGCGCAGACGAATCGAGGCCCATTTAACTTCCGCTTAGACGGTAGACAGCCATCGGATGTGGTGGGAGGACATCAGAGGCGCCAAAGCGCTCGTCACGCAGCGGTCGCACTTTGAAGAATTCATTGTAAATGTTTTAATGTTGCACGGTATGTGGCATTTGGTATTGCGATACAGTGTGCTGAATTGGTATTTGAGTGCGTTAAATATAAAAGAATTTTAAGTTATTTGAAATTCTCAGAAAGTTTTAATATATTTCTATGTATGTACCTTTAGCCGCGAGTCGCAGCAGTAAGTGCTTAATAAGCTATATTGTTTTCTTCTTTTTCTTGTCCGACAGGGTGAATTGTTGATATTTGTTGGAACGATTTTCAGTCATTCCTTGTCAAATTTGCTTAATAAGCATTATATTTATATTTTACTTTGAGTTTATTGAATTAAATCAATAAAAATAAAAAAATTTAAAAACATTATATTTGAAACTTCGTCTGGTCGGACGACCTTAAGTTATTTCTCATTTCAAAAGTGCACCAATTGCTTGGTATAATTTGTCAAAAATCAAAAGCTCTTTTCTTGATAAATTATAAAGTTGTCAAATGATCTTAATAAATAAAATATTTATAAACTAGTTTTTGGAATGAAAAGTGCTCTTGCATTTTTATATTTATTAAAAATTTTAATACACTAATTTTGACTAAAGTTTTAATTAAACATAGTAGGGATAGTAAGATTTCTCCGAATTAATATTGAAATTATTAAATTGTAAATTATTAAAAATATATAAGAATAATATTATGTATACCCATTTCATATTTTAAACAGTTTAATAAAAAAACATCCAATAACTTCATTATTTAACAATTAGAAAACTATTAATTAAAACTAAAATATTATTAATATGTTTAACGCTCCGAAATTTGTTTAGCATTAACATTAAAAATACATTTTTTGCATCGAAACTAATGCAATAATTTATTAGAAGTTTACACAATTGTAAATCGAAATACAAATTATTTTATTATTTACAATTTAAAAAAAAAATTATTAGTATTTACGCTGACTGAGCACTATGTACTCTTTGTGCTTAGCTACGGCACTAATTTAATTCGAGGTGCCTAAAAACCATTGTAAAGTTTACTTCTTGTTTGTAATAATTTTGTCTTAGATAAGTTGATCATCTCGTGTTGAAATCGGAGAATTTATACAATCTCTCCAATATTGCTGCAGAATACGAAAAAAGCATTAATTCGATAAAAAAAAGTATTTAAAAAAAAACAAAATAAGGCGGATAATCTTACTCCCGTTGAAACTCGTATAACAGACAACGAATTCTTGTTTTAAGACTAATTTTTTTCGTATTTCGTACCTTCGGACTACTCGAAGACCATTGGGGTTAATCAATCTCTGCGCTATTATTTTCGGGCAGCCACTTCAACCTAACCGAACCTATGTATCATTTAGGTGAAAGTGATGGGTTCTGTAACTTCTTACACTATCCAATCTAATAAGAAAAATAGTACAATTATCTTTTCTGTCGATAGTGACTAGGGAAAGAGGGCAACATATAAAAATATTAAGATAACCAGAGGAAGTTCGCCATCAAATATTTTGTGTGCAAATGTGTCTAAGACTTGGCTTCAAAACGAAATGGAACACTAATGGATTTAACTAAATTTTGATTACTCGAAGCAAGAGGGACAATGCAGTATACTTTTCATTAAAGAGATTAAAAAATACAGCAGAATGATACTAAAGTTCCTCTAATATTACAGACAATTTTTCATTTTTGTAATTCTTACCCATTTAGTATTTTAATTCAATAAATATTTTTATTTTTTATTTTTTTACTCGTATAAGTATAATTTTCTTGTTTGATATTATTTCTAATGCGGAAGAACACCAGTTCTTTTTATGAAAGTATTATATGCATTCAACTTAAATGAAGTTCAAATGTTTTAGAGTTTTATATTTTTCTAAATATAAGTACAAAACTTTATAAATACTTTTTTGCTAATTTCCTTAAATATTTTGAATATATGTTATTTATCCAATGCCATATTTCAACAAGCCAAGTAAAAAACCATTCAGAATTTATGAAAAACCGGAGGAAACCTGACTGCTAAATCCGTGTCAATGACGACACACTATTTGATTGAATAGGATAAGTTTTATGCTTTTAAGGTAGCGATTCGGAGATAAAAAAGCCATGTGATTATTCAATAATTCTAATGTACGTTTGTTTAAACAAACCCGAGTCACATAAGCGCGCACAACTATATCAGCTATAAACTGCTTGATAGCCGTAGAATTTATTCTCCAGACATCCAATTTGACTCCCGTTACCCATCAACTTAATGGCTGAAACACAATGCCGACGTACGGCCGAAATTTCGCCCAGCAAAGCGACATCCTCAGCGACGTTCGCCCGGAAATTTCGCTTACTAAAACATAATTACGACTACCACGAAATCAGCTGATTATGCCAAGTTCTATGTCAGCTGATAGAGTGACCATATTGCGCAGATACAACTTTTAGAACATAGAATGAACACGGCGAGAAAAAGACTATTTAACAAAAACAGAAAATGTTGAAATTAGCTCTTACTAAAGTTAAATTTTTACAAGTAACAGAATTAATGCTTTTTAATAAAAAACTAAACATTTTTTTTTCGATTTTAAGACCTTACAATATTTAACATATGGTCACAATGGTTCACATTTTGCCGCTGCTGCCAGCGACGAAAATAGAAATAAATCTATTGGCGCGAATAGACGGTGGTGTGATCTATTTTTTTACGACAAACATTCGCGACGAAAAGTTCGTTGTATGTCGGCATTGTGTTTCAGCCATAAAACAGCACAAAAAGTTTCTTATTCTTGTTACGTTCGTTGCTTGTAGACCGAGGAGAAGACAACCACTCGCCGATGACAAGAGAAGTTCGCTGACAAGGTCGACAACTCGAATCAAATTTCGAAAAACTATTCTCGTAATTTTTACAGCTATAAACCCCACTGTCTCTTATGGTCAACCACACACTGTGAAGTTAGTAATTTAAAAAAAAAAAAATCGACGACGACATCGATGGCGCGAGAATGTCATAAAACCTTCCATTCCATCAACGAAACGCCATCGTGCACGACAAACAACAATTATGCTGGATTAGTAGAAGGACTGTTCAAAGTACAAAGTTTGCAGAATTCGCAATTGCAAACAGTCGGGTATGCCAGAAATTTACAATAAATAAAAAAAATAATAAAAGAAATTGCAACTTCAAAAAACAGTTACAATCAAATATACTCTACTCGTACATTGTATGTACGTATGTATGTATGTGACAACCAAGAGAAGTGGCAGCCACAAATTATTGTCAGCTGCAGTAAAATGGCTTTGCAACCAATATGAACGACATTAAAGACATTCGGACACGTGTCCTTTGTGTTGATATCATGCACGAATAGCTTGCTCGCGCGCTAGCCGACTGACTGACTGTCCTGACTGCCTGACTGCCTGATTACACACTGCTTGCACTACACACATTATCAACAAATTGCAATTGCGGATGAAAGCAAGTGATTTCAAAGATTTTACTACATTTGGCCAAATCTGCATTGTAACTGTGTGGCGAGCGTTGGGGCAAAGTTGTTGGTCTTTAATGTCGCTAATTTGCCACAATCGTCAAAAGATGAGTTGGTTTTTTGTGCTTTGTCGAGTAGAAGCCATCGGAAAAGCGCGACCACACAATTGCTGGATGCAATAATAACTAAAGGACAATGGCGAACAAATGCAATCGACCAAACCTACACGCGCTCACCACTCATCCATCGTGCTTTTGTTGAGACTGTATTTTGCTTTTGTTTTTGTAGTATCAGTTCAGAGTTTATTTTGCATTGTCAGTTCAAAGACAAACAACTTTTCGCTTTCATAAACATTTGACTGTAAGGAGCACACATGCAGAAGCGACACATACAAACAAATGTATGTATGGTATGTACCTGCATGTAAGCTTAGTGACATCGCCAGCAAGGATGCGATTGTAAATTGTTTGTTTTCATTGCTCTTGTTCTTCTTGCTATTGCATTCAATGTGTGTGTGTGTGGTAGTATAACTTTCGCTTTTGTGCCAACTGCGCTTCGTAATCCACGTCGCGTGCGCAACGACACGTGTTGCCAGCCCCAACTTTTGCCAACAACAACAACAACAACAACAGCAACCACATTTCTCTCCACTACCCTTTACGCTGGTCGACGAAGACGAGTTAGCGGCAAAGCTTCGCCTCTGTGTCCTGCTGTAGCCTGACAGACATGCCGTGTTATTCCAGCGGTTGTACGCTTTCCTAGCAGACAAACACACACACGTACAGCTACGCATATGCACTCGTACATAGCCAAATGCACATGAGAGAATATGCAGGCCAAAGGAAGTTAACTGAGCGCAAAAAACCGTGTGGCATAACAGTGCAAGGGAATTGCGTTGATTTGTTTACAAGTGCCGCCGCCGCCGCCCCTCTGCCTTTACCAACGTATATTTGCTTTATATGGCGGTAAGTAGATATTCACTTTTTGTATAGTTGTTTTTTTTTTTTGTTCGATTGTGAATGTGTAAACACATTTCTCATATTTTAATGGATTTTTATTTGTATGCATTGCGAATATCAGCAAATAAAATCTGTTGAACGTGTCAACTGTTGGACTCGGGAGGTTCTTAACGCTAATAAAAGCGTTTTAAGCTTTCAGAAATTTTTACCAAGCGAAGTAAAAGTTTGCTGGACAAATCAGTTTTATGCGCATAACAAAACTTATTAATAATAAAATGTTATACGAGCTGGCGTCACTAGGACTCAATTGCTCACCTGAAACCACAGTGAGAGAATGAAGTTATTTTTGGCAAACTTTCGAACAATTGAAGTATCAGATGTATATTCCTTTAATGATTAAAAAAAAATTGTTCCAAAAAATGTATTATTTGGAATTTATAGTACTATTCGTTTTTTAAATAGCAAAGCTTAATTATAGACCTATACTGCGCTTAACAATTGTAGCACAATCATATTGGAAAATTTTAATAACTCTGACTCCAAATATTTTTGAATGAAAAGAGTTATTCTATCCGACTACCGACTTTTTAAACTTTATATACCTCAAAATACTCATATGAAAACAATTTTTTGTTATATTTTTAAGTTTGCTTTTTTTAACTAATTCAATATTTCAATACATCCTTGCTTTTTTAGTATTTCAATCCAAACAAAAAAAAAATATATATACAGATGATGTATGTACATAGATATATTTTAAGCTTAAAATTAAAAGGGGCTATGTTGATAAAAACTTTTCAAAATACGGTAGTCTCTTAATGTGAAAAACTCCATTGACAAAATTTAAAAATATAATTTTTTCCCTCTTTTTTTATAATTAATATTTTTTCCTATTTTAAAGTTTAATTATACAACCACGTACTGACAGATTTAGGCACTTAATTTTTCTTCTAATTAATTTTAATTTTTTCAAGTAATATATGTTTCATCATCTAAAGAAAACTATAAACACCATTTTTTTAAACTATTTACAAAATGTACAATGATTAAACAAAATTTTATTAACATTTTGTTTTTGTATGCTCATTCAGTTTTAGTGTAAGAAAGTGCAAGATTCAGGTGTCTGCAAGTTATCACCTTTTTTTTTGATAATTTTTTTATTGGCTGTTTCCTTCAAAATCGCGATTATTTTTTATTTGGACGGAATTGAGAAAGGGCGTCAGTATAAAAATTGTAAAAAATCAGTGGTAATTCGCAACCACTTGGAACTTGCACTTTGTTATGCTTAAATTGAATTAGTTATATAGCTGCATATCCAAAAAAAATATAAAAAAATTTATATTAAAAAGTTCAAAGTTTTAATGAAATTTTGATAAATGTTTTCTAAGTTTTTTAAAAAATTAAAAAAATCATTTTTAATAGTGTTCGTTAGAAAATTAAACATATTTTAAATGAAAAATAAAATAAATTATTCAAATGTGTCTCTTCTTCATTCTAAAAAAACATTATTTATTTAGTCCGAAATAGTCCATTAAGCATGGATTTAGGTTTAAATGCATTGAATTAACGTTTTGTCGGGTGTTACATATCAATAACGCATGTCTGACCAAATACTCTTAACGTTATCTACCCCTGCATTTTACCCTCAAAACTGCCACATAGATGGCCACGTCGAATTCGAAAAAGTGTAGTCCATTTTTTCCGTCAGTCCAAAATCGGAAACGGACATTAACTTTTTATAAATAAAAAAAAAAGGCCTAGTCGAAGTAGGGCATACCTGTTGATGATGATCCAATTAATTTAAGTATTTTATATCTATGTATACACATTTATTCAAATTTCATTTATATTGAACTAAACGTGAGTACCAGTTAATGTTTTTTTAAGATATTGAGTAGAGAAAAGATTATACATATGTATCTATGTATAATATGTACGTATTGTCTCCACGACCACGGCACATTTTTTATTTGTTAGAAAAAAATTAGTAATTCTTATAAGAGGTGATTTTACTTACGTCTGCTTTATCTTGGTTTTTATTTTATTTATTTATTTATTAAATGTGAACAACAATACATTTGTTGTTGCACTAAAAACAAAGGAGCACTGGCTGCCAGGACCTTCGGCTCGCTGGTTAAAAAAGTCATTAAGTTGGTAAAATATAAAGAAATAAAGTTAAATTAAATTATATATATGGATAGTCATTACGTTACTTGGACTTACACGGGTGTTTGACAAATACAATGATCTAAATTAATTGGCTTAAATTTGCTAGTTTTAGGTATGTTGCAACTTTTTGAATATTTTCCAAAGAAGTAATTTTTAATACATCATATATGTTTTCGTCTTTAAATATATTATGTCTAATTGAAGCGAAATGAGGGCAATCCCTTAGTATGTGTGTAGTTGTTAAAGGTGACACACCGCAATGTTGGCAGGATGGTGTGTTGAGGCCCGTTAGCCGGAAAGAGTGTGTAGCGATGGAATGTCCTATTCGGAGTCGTGTGAATGCTTTGATGTCGTTGCAGTTACCCGTAGATGGATGGGCGGGCTTTATTCTGTTTGTGTTGACTTCAGTATAATGATGTTTAATGGACTTCCATAGAATGTCATTTTTTTCTCTTTGGAGTGAGGAGACGAAATTTGACCAATCTCTCTTAACCAGGTACTGAAAAGTTGATAATGGCTCTTTTCCGGCGGCCTTCGCCAGTTGATCTGCTAATTCGTTGCCTTGTATGCCACAATGGCCGGGAACCCACATTATTTTTAGGCGGTTATGATTTTCAATCAACTTGTTTCGTATTAACGTTATAATATAACTCTTGTTATTCGAATTTAATACTGATGATATCGTCGACATACTATCGGTGCAGATGATGGTTTTGGTGTTTTTTTTTGGGCGAGTTTGATTGCTTCCCAGATTGCGACAGCTTCAGCTGTGTATATGGACGAAAATGGTGGTAGTAGGCCTGAAGAAGCAGTATCGCCGGAAGTGTTGACTGCAGCAAAGGAAGTATGATTTTTTGACTTCGATCCATCAGTAAAAACTAGGTTCCATTTAGGCAAAAATGGTGTTGTGTGTTCAGTGAAGAGTTGTTGGTAGACACTTTGGGAAGTATTTTCTTTTTTTTATTTTCCTAGGTCCAGAATAAAACTTGATTTTTGCACTGCCCAGGGCGGTAAACTACTTTGTGGATGTAAACGAGGCTTATTGATCCCAATGTCTTTTGCAAATTCGATACAGTGCGATACAGTGGTTTTTAACTTATTTTGATGTTAAGCGAAAATATTTTCGAATTTCCCTTGGTACTTTCCAATTATTATTCACAATAGCACCACTTTCTCACTTTTCAACACTTTCAAGTTTATTTCAACCCGCTTATTTTAACTCAACTTGCTTATTTTTGTTGTTGCTTCCCACGCTATACGATAAGCTACGTAGTGTTCTTTTGCAAGTCGCTTACAAAAGATGAGGCCTAGTGTAAAACATTCGATACTACCGGTACTTTGCTATATACTTATGTATGTCAAGATATGAAACTAACATTTCGTAAATAGTCAAATTTGATCACAGATTTTAAAGTACTTATTTTACTTTGTGGCTAACAACAGCCAAGAAGAGACCCATTTCGTTTACGTATTTTGTCACAAAATCACATTAATAACGAACCATTTCGTAACTTAAAAACTGCAGAAATTACTTTAAAATCAAACCTTGAACAAGTTCTAAATATCTGTGCGGCCCTCTACTGAAATATTTAATATTCAATCTCAATGTCAAGAAAGTTTTATTATCCCAGGTTCTAAAATTTTTTTTTCCGATTTGATTGTCGCGTCAATTAAAAAGCCAAACATAAAGAATGTGCAATTGCTATATTTGAAAAATTGTCTTCATATAAGCTTCATATTATTTAGAAATGCGACAAACTAAAGAAATCGTAATATTTATACACTTGCGGAATTTGCTAATATCGAACACACTGTGCATAGTATTCTCTCTTTTTATAACAGTTTACATTTCATTAAAACGCTTGTATAAGAGAACTCAAGAACTCAATAAACTTGCTTTGTTTACTCACAAAAAACGCCGGATGTCTGCATTTCGTGTACTCATTTGGGCGAAACGGCACAAATGCTTTAAAGTGATGCCGCATACTTTAATGCTATTAGATATTTCTGAAATATTTCCAATTAAATAAATTACTAATATATTTCAATTTGTTTGAAAGCACTTTTAAATTAATTTTGAGAAACTTTAATTCATTAAAATACTATTAAGTAAACCTCTAAACAATAATTTATTGAAAAACTTGCGTTTGAACATGTTATATTTTAACATTTTTGTAACAAAATTCTTCAAACTCACATTTGTTTATAAGCCAGCAAGATTGCGTATGAACAGCTGACTTTCGTAAACTTTTTTTTAGCTCCCCCTTTTCCTTTCCCACTCTCTTATTCCTGCCCACTGCGAATTTGTTTTTATTTAATTTTAATATTTATTTACTTTTTACTTGCGAATAAACAAAACAAAGAGCAGCAAGCCTCTTTTCACAAATTCCGTTTCGTTTCATGTCACGTTTGGGGGAATATCTTCGAAGAGAATTATTTGCTAATTAGAGAGCATAAATAAAAAAACACGCAATGCATACTCATTTCTAAAATTTTCTTTTACAGAGATGTTAAAAAAAATTGCATCAATCAAAAGTCGAATAACCCTTATAGACTTTGCCTATGTTTTTTCTGATGCTGCCATATTTCTTTTTCTTGGGCACTATAACAGTTGGGCTAAAATCAAAACACTTCACCGTTTATCCCTCTACAACATTTGTGAAGTAAAGCCAATCATCCACACCAAGCGTAGGCATGTCCCTCTGCAATGGATCGTTTTATTGTGTTCAAGGGCGTCCTTGAATTCGTTGCTTACTTAGAGGTAGGTGCCGGGTTGATATGCACTAAATTTGACGAAGTTAATGTAATTCTAGAACTCATACGGTTTGTGTTGCATCGTAGCCGTTGCCCATGAGAACAACCATAATCTTGCTCAGAATTCTTCTCTCGAAAGCCCCAAAGCCTTTTTAGCGAGTTTTTTTTGGCATGAAAGATGATTTTTTTTTAATTACCTACCTGCCTACGTTTGACCTTTAGGATGACATTGGTGCTATTTATGCTGGACCAATTTTTGAACCAACATCTGCAAAACGCCGGGGCGAACGAACGCTACGTACCTCAGCTATGGCATTCAGAATGAAGGTGCCAAGGAGAATGAATATTATTTTATGTATAAGCTAAATTATGAGTCAAAAATTATGATAGGTCCATTTGTACAGTAGAGACACTGAATACTCGTCAAATAAAATTAGGATTTTTTAATTTAATAAATATACATACGAAATAATTTTCTGGATCCGTCCCTGCTATCACCTAACCTATTTATTATTTTGAAATCTTCTTAGAGTATAACTAATCATAAAGTTTATTGTTTTTTATTGAATTCCTTCATTTGGACAAATTTACCTATTCACCCCCTAAATTGTAACATCGTACGTATCAGAAAACAGGTGTTTAATTAATAAAATAAAAATGAAAGCTTTGGGAACAAAGCAAAAGCAAGTTTCATAACCTATTTATTCTTATCTATGTTTGTATGTATATATATAAATATCTTTAGCTCCCGTAAATTGCGTTACACGTTCGTTCGCAACTTCCGGAATTCGGTTAACTTCTTCCTGAAATTATTCTTACAATAACCAGTTTATATTTGCTACTTAACCACTTCTACCACAAAATCGATACGCTAAGTTGGTCGAGCAATATTTTCGGTCGTTTTTGGACTCCATTAGCAGATCATTGAAGCGTGCAGGCAGGAAGCAAAAATACACTCAAGCTTATGGTTATTTTCAAAAGAGAAAAGGGGAACATTCTCAGTTATACAAAAATTCGTTTACATACATACAAATGCATCATTTATAAATAAATATAAATGCATAGAAATAAAGGAAGTTAAGTGACTGGAGTTTGTAATTGGTAGTTACAAATATATATATATGTATGTTTATATAAAATGTGTATGTACTGATATATAGCAAATTTGGCAGCGCGAGCATTTCTTTCAGCTTTTTCAGGTCTTTTACTTCCGGGTTTTTTGATCATTACTTGATTTTCTTGTTGACGCCTTAAATTTAGCTTCGGCTGGGGAATATATTTTTTTGCTTTTCCTAAATACTTCCAAAATTTTCGACCACAACACTTAAGAACAGCTATGATTTATGAGCGTTTGTCCGCAGCGAATTTAACCCCAGAGTTGCACTAACATACATTTAAAAAGGTAAGCAAGCAACTACGAACCCTGCAGGAAAATAAGCTGAGTAGCAATTGTACAAAGTCAAAATTGTATTTTCACCTCCAAAGAAATTCGATTTGTGACTGGAATAAAAAATTTTAGGCGACATCGATCGCAGCCAATTTGTTCGTTGATAGTTTAGTGATGCAAATTTGGTGTTAATCAAAGTTTTTTTTCTATCATTTGCCTCAGGGTATCGGCGCTGCAAAGTTCCTAGATATCGCAAAACATTCCTGCTTCGTTCTTTGTCTTTTCCATTTTGTGTTGTGTTTCTTTAACTTTCTTCTCAATCTAAGTTATCCCCATGGCGTTTAATGCAAAGAAGGGAAGATGCGCAATCATAAGGATTTTGTATTCTTAACCAGTACCAGGCGTAAGTAAGATGATATAATTCAATGTTCACCAGCCTCAAAGTCATTTCTTTGATTCCGTCTTTTTAGTATACTATAATAAAGATGTTAGTCGTTTCGACCTTGATGGGCATAATACTTCAAATCGTCTTTTTTGTGTCTCTTCTGTTTGCGTTTCGTATGATTTTTCCTGTTCAATTTGTTCCACATCGCCTAGTTGTCTTTCACTTTGAGGTGGGTACTCCCTTGGTGAGAGTTCAGTAAGGTTTAGAGACACTAAATTAAAGTGCGAAAACTTTAATCGCCCTGTCGCCAGAATTTCGCCAACAAAAGCGGATCCTTTGAACCCACAAAACATATTAACATTAGGGATTGCTCTCTAACCATGATATATGTAACAACATTCTTACGGTTTCCTTAACGAACAGCTAAAGCTCTTCTAGATTTTCATCGTTCACAAAACAGCGCCGGCATTCCCTCTCAGTATAGTGATACAGCTGATAAACGATAAAGGCCCGTCAGTGTGATAAATATATGTTAGACAAAATTTATTTATTGGCTGAACTCTCTAATACTCTCCTTACACCTTTTTACCTTTGAAAATTAAGTAATCAGTCTTCCTCCGTTTTATGCGGCTTGTCTGTGTATTGAATTTCTACAATTATTATATGTACGTCGTAAGATGCTTTCAGGTTTTGCAATCACATACATACATACATATATTTTGGGAGTATACATATACTAGTATATCATAGAATAAGTCCTACTTTGGTAAAAAGATTCAAATTTATCTCTGGACAGACGCAAATCATTATCGTTAAATCTCTCCGCCTTCCTGGACAACTGTATGACACAGAACGCTTACAACATCTGTGTATTTGCTTTGGAAAGACTAAGAAACACCGGCGCCTCCATCGGTTTTAGCTTGCCTTAATGTTTTCTGGTCGACATGACCGACCGCCAACTGTCGTTGTATTTCTGTGCATAATTTATCGACAAACATATTTATAAAATCATGTGTTCATATTTTCAAAAGCAAAACTCCATGTTATTGATACCAACCGAGCATGAACCAATTACTACAGATCACGTATTCAGGCAACCGTGTATTTGTAATTGATTTTGAGAAAAAATGAGTGACGTAGTGCTTTTGAAGTTTTTCGTTTTGCTTACACTTCATAATTTTTTTTAACTTATTCTTGTTGATTTTCTAACATTTTAGATTTTCGTGAAAATTTTCTTATTTATTTAAAAAAATTGAAGTGTTTTGTGATTGGGTGCAATAACAAATACGAGCAAGACAAGTCGCTGCACTTGTTCGGTCTACCGAAAGACCTTAATTTGAGCAAAATATGCAGTGAGCACTTCCTCCCTGAAGATTTTGAGAGTAAGCCAGCTTTTTTGCACAAATTTACATTTAGAGCATTCGCGGTATTTATTCTCCAAACCAATTGTGTTGCGCCGGCGTATTTACTACTTGATGGAAGCGTTGGACGATGTGTATGCAATTACTGCTAATGGTGTTGGTGCTCGAGATGTTGATAAAGTTGACGCCTATGATTTGCCAGATTGAAAATCCAGCCGCGATGTTGTAGCACTTTTGTTAAACTCCCTCCAATGCGAAAACCATAACAATATAAACACTTTTTACTTATTTCCAATAAAATTTACTTAATAAACATTTCAAAAATAAAAATTATTCACAGGTCAATCACAGTATTCTTGTTTTGTTCTCCTCTTTATTACAATTTATTTTCATTTGACAGCAAACAAACATGGTGTCTAAAAGTACTACGTCACTGCCAGAAAATTATTTTTTTCTCTTACTTCGTATTGCGTGATCTGGTATAGTTGGTTCATGCTAACCGAGCATATCTCAAATATTTTCGGGTAGGAAAAAGTGCCAAAAAAAATTTACGCTTAAGCATTGTCCAATAAATAATTGCCTAGTAATAATTATAATTCTTTAACTTTAGCTTAAATGTCGACACTTTCCGTAATTGTCAACATATTCCTACAGGGTATGCTTGCTTGACCGCAAATGTTTACTACTTAATGCCTTCGTCTTTCTAAATTTGCGGTATATTTGTTAATTTACATCCCAATAGATGGGGCAGGAAGAACGACAAAAAAAAACCAAAAAAAAAAATGCACAAACAAAAGTTCACAACACTTCTCAAGTGTAAGCAGCCGCAAACGGATGGACCGTCAGAAGTTGCGGTCTCTCTTGTGGTCGCTGACCACCACCACCACTACTACTACGCCACAGTACACCGCACATATGTACATATGGTTGTACATATGTGTATTTCGGCCAGCGCTGATGATTATCCCTCCCTCCAATGTAAGTTTATACTAACTACACATAAGTCACACTGCGACGCTCTTTGGCGACCGACAGTCGGTCGTTGTGTCGGCTGATCTGTGGCGCTCATTGCACTTAAACATTTTCAATTTCACACCTAAAAAACAAAAAAAAAAACAATGAAAGAAAAAATTAGGAAATGCATACAAAATGACATGCACAGATGCAAAACTGTTCCGAGTTGTTTGTGCACGACAGCGATTCACATACATAAATCTGGCTGTCTGACTGCTTGTGGGTCGGTGGTTTTGTAAATATTTAAATGAGCTAACATATGCAATAAAACAAACTTACATAAGTAGGTAGCGCATGTGAATGCTCCGCGTACGATCGCCAGAAAAAGCTCGAACCATGTTTATGCGTTGTATTACAACAAAAATGCAAATAAATTAAATTCAAAATATTTCACGAATATTAAAATTGAATTTACACACACACACACACTGCAGTTGGCATATTCACACAAACCAATAAAAATGCATACATAAGTACACATGTACTTAAACACATCTGTATACACATACGTACATACATATACACGCATGTTGCTTGTCTGCCTACCAGTTGGCCAGCCAATTTTGAGGGCTTGTGAACGAGGCTGTCGAACGGCAGTTCTACTACGTTCCACAAGTCCAATGGGCGAGCAACCCAGCGTCAGTCAGCGTCGCATTGACATATTCGAGTCAGAGTTTAATTTATGGTCGAATGCGTTCTTTTTTCGTTGTTGTCATTTATTTTTGTACATTTGTGATTGTTATATGTTTCTATACATCAGTTTGTTGTTGTTGTGTTTGTTGTTGCACATTTTGCTGACATTGATTTTTTGTTTCTGCTACTGCTGTTAGTTGGCCTTAATGCATTTCTTCATACTGACTGCCAAATTTATGGCGCCAATAGTTATGCGAGCGTGTGTACATACTAGTGCGAGTATGTATGAAATATGTTGCAGCAACATGTTGCTGGTAAGCACACTTGCTTGAGGCATTCGCTCTGGTGCTATCAGCTAAATGAGGTCACTTGTCTGTTTGCAGCTGTCGATTTAATTAGGATGCAGTGTACTCAGTGTGAGAATGATTTTATTTTGACCAGCGCGCATCACAACTATTCGCCCGATTTAATATTGATCAAAGCACAAACATATCGAGCGGAATGTTGATGAAGATTTTTTGAGAAAAATATTGAGCGCACATTAATTTTTGATTGTAAAAAGTGTGAAAATTAAAAATGTTTAATTTTATTATCAACATTCCATAGAAAATAGGGCGCGTTATATGATAGAATTTCATATGATATTGTATCAAATGATATAATGGCATATCATGTGATATACAGCTGAAAGACAATAAAATACTACAGATCCTAATTATGAAGCAATAGGTGTATAAATATAATATATCAAATGATATTGTATTGCATCAAGTCAAATCATATCATACAACTCCAGCAAGGCCGAAGGAACTCTATAGCATTTTAAAATAATGAAGTAGTAACCTAGAAAAGTATAAAAAAAAGACGGATGATGCGGAATAAAGTCAAATAATTTTATATTATACGATCTTTTGCATAAAAGCATAGAGTCTTCGTGTGTGGGGGGTCCTTAAAACCCAACCGCAGATTTACAAGAACTGAACGCTGGTATTGCACTGAGTGAGGTAAGACGGAAATTGTTGGCGGCAGAGATCAGAATGCTTGCATATTTTCAGTGCCGTGGCATAGTACGCCACCGTTGTCTTCATTGATAAGGCTCTATAATGTTGGCTTATCTAAAACTGAATGGTGTTTTCATTAACACTGAGCCTGGAAAATGTTGAATCTTTACTCTTATCTACAATACTGTGGATAAGCTTTGTTTTCCTCTTGGAAGATATATTTCGATCTTTCAGGTCAAGGTATTTGCAGTCCTCAATATCTTAAAATACATCGTGGCCATCGAAGCAAATATCAGAAACTGTGTGAATAGCATGCAATGACCAGTCATTGACAGTCCAAAGACTGTAGATGAGCAAAATTCATGTTGCCTTCAATCTCAGAAGGACTATTTAATTTTTTGCCCTTAGAAAACTTGTTGGACCGTCTCATAAATACCTGAGAAACAGTATGCGTACATGGCAGCGCTATCCATCCTGCCTTGAAGTTGATTAAACGGCGGAGAATTTCTTATGCTTCTCTCCACGACTGTAAAAACAAGATATGAGACATTTGGCAGCGATGTATTGAAGGACGAGCACCTTGCCACCAAATAATCTGCTTAAATTTATTGATTTATTAAATTGAGCGCCAGCAAATCTAAGTTTAAATATAAACTGAGTTTAACTAAACTTATTTTAAACTGAGTTTAAACCAGCAGTATACGATATTTGATCAGAACACGTTGTTTTGTGAACGCGTCCATAAAAAAAACCGACAGAGGGATGCTAGATCGAAACCCCTTTATAAACTGTCGTTTATAAAACAATTCACAAAGTGTCGTAAAGTGTCGTTTTGTCGTAAAGTTATAAATTTTGTAAACTTCAAGGTGTGTTATTTTACATAATTTTTCTGTGCAATGCAACAAAAACACAAAAATGAATTGTGAGCTACCAAACATTTTTTTGACTACAACTTTATGATAAGTTTATTATAATAAGTTTGATGAATACGTATAAAGTGCAATGTGATATCCTCTTATGTGATATCAAATTTAATTTTCAAATAATTTTATTTTATATCATATACAAACTCATAGAGTTCATGATAAATTAAAAAATTACTTCTAGTTAGCTATCGCTTTATAAATTGATGCAACGATAGGATGATGTTTTATGCTTAATAATAATAAATAGAAGTTAAAAATGAGCTTAAATATTTATCTGCAGTCTTCCTCATAAAACAACAAATTCAGTTCATTAAATATCATCTGTCAATATGATGTTTATATCATGCGATGTAAAGTCATTTACTATGACCCAACATTTAGGAAATATGCTTGAAGATAGAAGGTTTAAAAAAAAACAGATTATTGCAGATTCTGCGGATGGTAAAATCATCACATTTTAAATTTAATTTATGGAACGAATTTTTAGTAATGAAATACTAGTATGCCTTTTAAATAGAAAAGCAAAATTGCCAGTATGCAATATGTCTACATACATAAGTAGAATGTTAGGTGGAGCAGGTGTTTCGCTCACCGCTTGTTACAACTAAGGATACTGTTTTCGAAAATAAGAGTTATTTATGGTTCCTTTTACAAGCATGGAAAAGGATCTTACTTAGTGACCACGTTTCTTATTTATTGCTAAAAAAATTCCTTGTTCATAGTCAGCAGCTATCTTTTTGTTCGGAAAAAGGTCGCTAACAATCACTTTAATAAAATCACCAGCTTACTGATTACAGCAGAGTGAAAGGCGGAGGCGACAATGTATGCTTGACTGCATTGCTTGTCAAGCAGCAATAAATGATTGTACATACTTGAATATTATAAAGATTGTATGTGCACATGTAAATATGTATGTATGTATGTATCTAAATAAAGTCTTCCTCAAGTCTACTAACATATGAACTCTATAATATTGTGACTTATCAGCTAAAATTTCATTTTAAATACACACAAAAGCTTAGCTCATTTCAATGCTTCGACAATGTTACTTAATACAAACTTCTGCTCCACTCCACAAACATTCATAGATTACGAACTTTTGCCGACGCATAGACCATTTGAATACCAGTAAATTGCAATTTTTCCTACATTTGAACACATCGAAGGATATTCATTGCAACTTATGTATGTAGATATCTACCCTTTGAGCAAATTCATCGGTAGTAAAAAAGGCATGAAGCGTGAGTTTATTCATAGCAAAGATTTTTTGTTAGCAGCTGCGTCGCGTTTTTGCTAGATAGCAACAATAGCTACATAGTTATGGAATGCGCTCTGGCGCCAATATCCTTGAACGAAATACTCAAATATTGACAAACTTGCATTGCTCGTGCTCGATTCAATGTATTTAAATGGGCGGCCAATACACATTTTGTACTTTTTGTGCTTCCTTATCCTTTTTTTTTTGATTTCCTTACGCTTATGCTTGCACCATCTTAGGTTGTTGTCCTGCGAAATTGATTCTGTTTGCGTGGCACAATTATGTCTGTGTATCAATCCTGTTTGCCATTACTGTTGCTCGACTCAGTGCTTTGGTGGCGTAAAGCTGCGCGCTCTGTTTGTATGTATGTATGTACATATGTATGTGCGACACAACTACGTTAGGGATAATGTCCTGAAAAATTGTTGGCATGCGAAGAAGATATTGAAACTTATTCAATTAAAGCAACGGAGATAACATTAGGTTTTCAATTGTCACGTTTTGCTGAAAATTATCAGATTCAACATAAAAATAACACTTCTTTTTGGGACAGATAGTTTGCAACTACAGACAAAAAAGGTTGAAATAACTTCTGCATCAAAATAATTCTAAATTTATATTGATATCGCTGATAATTTAGATTATAAATTTAGATACGTAGGTATATTATAAGAAAAATGTTGCTTAACTTATGTCGCACTGAATGAGGGTCAAGGTCTAAGGCAAGAAATCTAAAAATCGGGTCACAATATATTATTATTATTATTATAATTTTATTGAGCTCAAGGCCAGTTTATGGAAGATTTGTTTGTGAAAAAACAACAACAGCTTTCAATGGTTGAAGTTATTATTATTATTATTTATTTTTTTCAGTTTTCTCACATAAATCAAAATAACTTAGATTAATAACATTAAAATTAAAATCCAAGAAAAGTAAGGCATTTTTAAAATGAATTTATAATAGTGTAAAATGCCATCATACATTGAATTCAAGGATATGTATGTACATTGATGTGTGGGGGAGCGTGACAATAAAACAGTATTTACTAATTACAAATCAAATACTAAATAAAAACAGTTTGATATTTGGCTTAAAGGAAAGATTTAAGTATAAGGGTCCAGCAGAACCTTGATTTCATTATATGATAGCTCTAAAAGCAAAGATTTAACTTCAAATGAGAATATGTGCAAATTTCTAATGACACGAATACTGACAGGTAGGGCATTAAACAGCTTACAGGAAACTATAATATAATAGTTTTTGAAATGTGTAGTACGAAATGTTGGAACGGCAACAAGACTAAACGAGTTTTTCCTCATGTTATACTTATCTAAAATAAGGCTATGTAGACAGCCACAGCGAATAAAAAATACCTTTAAAGCCCTGTTATAATACATTTATCTTAGAGGTTGAATTTTGTTTAAAGATGCACCACCCCAGCAGCTAATACCATACTGAAGCTTAGAATGGACTAGAGCGTAGTAGACAGTCTTGAGGGTTACATTTGAACAGAACTTTCTAAGATTATGAAAATATCGAACAGTGGATTGCAAGTAATGCTTTAAGCGCGAAGTTTGTGTAAACCAACTTAGATTGTGGTAAACAGAAATACCTAGGTATTGAAAATCTTTGACTTTGTCGAAAAACACTTGTTGCAACAGTTAGTACGTGAATTGAATGATTGATTTCTAGAACAAAACGGACTGTGCAGGGTGAAACGTTTACATTCGGTAGAATGAAATAAAATGTCGATGTCAGGTTGACTTTTACCATTACGATTGAAAAACATCAGCTGGGTTTTTCTACTTACAATAAGGTTATGTTTAGCAAACCAAGCTCTTAAGATATGAACGTCATGGTTAACACCGGCCACCAAATCTAATGGATTTGTTGAGCCATAGGCAATGGGCAAGGTCGTCCGCAAAAGGGGTAACTTTACCAATAAAAGGTAGAGTGAAAATAGAGTTCAAGTAAATTAAAAATAATATTGGGCCTAAAACTGACCCTTACGGAACTCCTAAATTAATAGCAAGTGAGTTACTTAAACCACCACGGACCTTAACTTTCTGTGTTCTACCCGTTAAGTAGGACTTGAACCAATTGAACACAAAACCACGAAACCCGGCACAATGTAATTTATCCAACAAAAGCTGGTGATCCACAATTAAAAAGCTTTTAAAAAGCTTCAGAAACAAATTTTAAACTGGGAAAGCAATGTTTCCCGATAAAAATCGCTTTTAACGAAACAAATTTGAATACGAAAATGATAATGGTAATGCTATCGATAATAATACAAATATTGATAGCGATAATGAAGGGAATGGCGATGCCTTTGAAATGAATGCCAACGTAAATGAAATATATTAAAGCACTGATCAATTGCAACGGAAGCTGCAAATATGTATGTATGTCGATAACGATAAAAACCATATAAAAAAGGTAAATAAACATTTAAAACTAATTTTAAGACAAATATATCGGTAGTGATAAATATAACGATATCAGTAAAAATATTGGATTAAACTGTTTTAATTATAGTGATCGCTGAAGCTTGATACAAGTAATTTATAGACTGACAATAAATATTTCATACCTTCACATGTCTTTCATTAACTTCAATACAAAATGCAGAGCTAGGTAAATATGTTATATGAGGTGAGATGAGGTGTGGTAAGTTAGACAAGTTTAGATGTATTTCTGTTTCTATTTTATCGTCATGTCTTTCAATTTACCTTTATTTCCTTTGGCCCGTAGTCATAGTCAAGTTAAAGTCGACTCTAAAGTAAAGCATCAGCTTTTTTGACAGATATCTCATCGAAAATGTCAATAAGCTGCTACTAACTTTAGAGTCGACTTTAACTTGACTATGACTACGGGCTTTTGTCTTTAACTCTACGTATATTTTTCCTAAAATGTATCATTTACTTCATCCACGTATTTACCTTTCGTCCTTGTATCAGTTATATTGTTATACCCAATATGAGATCGTTTTTTCCTCATATTAATCTTCTCGACTTTTGGCTTTCCCCACCAAAAGATGCACCGGTAAAGAAGCTTCATTTCCATAAATATAGTACGAGTACAAAACGCTGCAAAGAATACCTTAACTTAATCGTTTTATTCCTGACGATAAAAAAATACATTATTTCGGGGTTAAATGCAAATACTATCAATTTCTTTAATTCTAAAACCTCCTTAGGTCCGGTCATCACATTGACTGCATTTTATATGTGACTTACTTTATTGAAATCTGACATTTAAAATGGTATCTTAGTACATGAAATTATGCTTGGAAATTATACTTGTGAGTTCACAATCGTTTATTTTGAAGATTTTGTTTTAATAAAATACAGCATTCATTTTTTTTTGGTTGCAGATTGGAGCGGAAAAGGAGATATGACCATGAAAACACCCTTAAAAATAATAAAAGTAATATATGTATAAGATATGCGCCGAGTCACTTGCATAGCATTGACATCGCATGAGTACATTTGATGACATTAATTAGTTTTTAACCTTCAAAATTACCTGGGATAAATTCTTCATGCCTCAACCTAGCGGAGTGATTTTTCACAAAATGTTGTACTGAATTCAGTGAAATAAGATTTTCTTTTGAAAATGGCCATAGCGCCACCTGACAGATTCGAAACATATTCGAACATGCTCCTCAGCCATGATTCAATTATAAAAGGTTAGGTAAATAATGACATTCGAATTTTGACACTCCCTTATAAAGGGTTGTTTTACGAAGTATGGAAAACGGGTAAGATTTTGTTACCCTTTCTTAACAAGTAAATAATAAGTAGTAAAATGTTAGTGATTTTTTAAATTAAAAATTTCGAAGATATTTTATTTAAATTAAGAAATACAATAGCTACGCTTACAAAATTTAAATAATTATGGACTTCTTGGTAGATATTTTTTTTTTTTAATTTTTACCTAGCCAATAAATTTTCAATATATTCGTCCAAAGAACTAAACGATTTGATGTTATAAGGAATATATAAGTTATTTATATAGTTTCTTCCTTTTATTTATATACCATTGGTATCAGGGTTAATCTTAATATTGTGATGAACCACTGGACGGTGAAAGGACCAAAAATTTGATTCCGATAAATAGTAAGTGACTTTATGAAGTTAATGGAGTTCTAGGAAAACCACAATAATTCGAGATTTTAGAAAGAAATCTTTATATATTAAAAGAAAAATAAATCAAACTTTATTACTCAATAATTTCGTTATTACAAATTCTTGTTTTTGGCAATTGGATGATTATTTTCAATTTATTTAAACCCATTCTTTCTAGAAATTACAAAACTTTCCACACTGTCACATCGATTTTATGAAAAAGCCAGGTCATTTATACACATTTACATGAAATATTTACGAGACGGGGTCAATCTTGTAATCAGAATAAATGCTGCCATTAAAATCCTTACCGTTTACGCGCACAGAAGAAACAAAAAGTGCTGCTTGTTAGTTTTTGGTATTGAAAAGTTTTGAGGTAACTACTATTATTATTTTTAAGAAGCAACACGGTTTTGATGCTAAGGGAGCCGTTTGACAGAAAGTGAGGGAGCTAGCTGCTTAGTTACCAAACCTTTAATAATTGAATCATGCTCCTCAGCCACATCTTTCGAAAAAAAAACAACCATTGAATTTGAAATCGATAATTGCTTCGATCAATTTCATTTTGACTTGAAAATAGTTTAAGTTGGTGGCAACCGTATTTAGGAAAAAAGTTGCAACGTCACTTTTAATTGCTAAATTTCTAGTTGGTATTCCTACATACATACATACTTACATATGTACTATATACTCAAATGCTACTGTGGTTTCTGAATAAGAAAATCGGACTTTTCCATTTTTTTACTTAAGGAATAAAACGTGACTTCTTCTTTACATTTTGCACTTACGAACACGGCGAAACTTATACAATATTTTTTTTTGCTTTTTGGTGGACAGCTTGTCAAATTGCTGTAGACATTTACTTATAACGCCAGCCAATGAGAAGGAAGCAATTTGACATTCAGTACACCAAAAACAGCTGTCGCCTCAACAAAACCTTATTGAAATCGGCTTGGTGCGTACATATTTACATAAGTACATGCATACATACATTTAAAGTTAAGTAAATTTCTTAAGTAATAAAAAATCATTATAACTACGTTTATGTAGAAATGGTCGTACTCCTTTATGATGCTTTAAATAGCAATGATTAGAAAGCTGTTCAACGTCTTGTTTGCGTACCTTGGCATATCAGGTTGCACTGTGCGGCCACAAGTTTTGTTCTAGATGACTTCTTTTTTTTAAATTTGTTTTGTTTCTTTTACTTCACATCACGTCACGCTGGATGGAATCACGAAAAGCTTGCTGCAGGCGGCTACATTTGTATGTACATACTTATCTCCTGGTCTTATTTCCACACATGGCTCATTTTGCTAACAGCCAACGCTGCTTAAGCCGTATTTAGATGGAGTTTTCATTAGCAACGCGCTGTGAAAAGTAGCTGGAACTCCAATCAAAGTCGGGAGCAACACGCAAGCTAGCAGCAACTAATTGCTGTTGCTGATGTTGCAGTGGCGACGTTTGCTTGTCGTCGTTCTGTTCTGTTTACTGCGTGCGCGGTGAACTAGGAGGATAACTCACGTTTAGAACACAGCACAATGCAGTTGTTATTTTGCTTGGGCTTTGCACTGCGCTCTTGTTCTGCTTTCATTGCATTGGCATTGTTAATCGCTACATTGCATGCCACCAATTGGTTGCGTTGCTTTGCAAACATTGCCACTAAAAAAAAATGGGTGCGGATTGGAAGTGGCGGTGTGGAGCGCATTTGCCAGGCAGCGGCTCATGTTACCAATTTATGTGGCTTTTCTGCCTTATTCCGCATTAAGAATCACCAAAGATAGCAGCGCACGCATTTCCACAATGCCAAAACAGGGATCAGGAACTAAAGCAGAAGCGACATACTCGAACACACATACATATGTACATACATACATAAATGCATAAATATACAAATGTGTCTGGCATGTAGTGCATTCGGGTCGTGTCTCCCATATGTTTTGGATGTGCAACAGCTTAGCTGCGGGTTCCGCTACCGTTGTTGCTGCCTGCCCCATTTGCCACACGCCATGCGCCTCAGTCGTCGCCAGCACAGCGAGCGCTGTGTGCGGTGCATTTGCTCATGCGCAAAGCGCGCGTCAGTGATTTTTTTTTTTTTTTTGGTTTGCTTGCACGCGGCAGCAGCAGAAGCAGCAGTTACGGTAGCTGTGACTGAAGCCAGAAGCCAACGTGAAGGCCTCACGAAAGCTGCTGGCATCGATTACAAGGCAAATGCGCGTGAAGCGATTTCTTGGCATACTCATTTCTTACCCTTTTTTATTTGCGCATGTTTGTTGGCCTTTCCGTCAGTTGGCTGGGCTGGGTCAAATGCATTTAAAAAATCCAAAAAAAAACTACAACTTGTGGCATGCAACTGCGGCACATGCGTAACAATTAAAATGAGAGAAAAGCTAAACAAAAAAGAGATTGTTTGTGTGAAAAAAAAGAAATTACTCCAGCATTCCTGCTAATAGCCAGCAATGTTTGCAGACAAAGGACTAATTTACAATCAAATTTACTTGCCTGTCTTTTATGCGAAAAACGATGAAATGCAATTAAGGCAAATTTTATTGCCGCCATAAATGCGCACCGACGGCCGGCGACTAAGACGTTGACTGCGCTGTGTGGCGTTGGTGGAGTCGTCAGCGAAGGCGAAGACGGCGGCGACATGTGTGGACACATTTGCAGTCATTCACGTCGCGCGAGCTGTCAACATTTGCCAGCGCGCATTGTACATGTCCGAAAAGCACTAAATGTGTCAGCGCCAGACGCAATCGTAATCCCTACGAAGCATTGCATTTCAAGCGAGCGCGCACACTTATGCAACATTATGCAGACGTGCAAATACGAGGGTTGTTCAAGAAGACATTTTATTTTTTAAACTTAATGAAATTTATTGAGACGTTAAAAATCAGCATTTGCTTCAAATTCCTTTTTTTTCGATCCGAGTTCCTAACTGTGGAGCATTTTCGTCATACTTAGAATCAGAAGCGAATCGCAGTAGATTTGGTATTGAGAAACAATTCTTTTGCTTGCTATCATGATAACAACGGACTGTCCTGCCATTGTGAAGTTAAGTTCTTTACTCGCATATGCAGTCGTTTGCCTTCAAATCGACTTCAAATGAAACCAATAGATTTGCGCCGGAGATCAAAGTGACATCGCAGGGAAACTTGTCCTTACCTTGTTGGGCCTTTTTCAACTGCAATTCACGAGCGGCAATTTCTTGTTACACGCAATATCCGATACCAATGTCATTCTCGCGCATTACTTTACGAAATAATAAAACTGTGTGTTTGTCTTCGTATGATTGCTAAATTTTGTGAGAAAAAATATCGGATTTACACCATGTACATATGTACATGTAACCACTTGCTACTAGCATTAATCGTCTGGATACCTTCTCGTTCATGTAATTAAAATAAGCAGACGAACTCTTTTAGATATTATATTTAAAAAAAAAAATGGTTTTATTGAAAATTGCTTTAAGTAACGTCTAAACAATTGAAGTTTTCGCGAATGACTGACTACTCAATTATGGCTGCTCTTTTATACATCGTCTTGCTCTTTTTGAGTGCGTTTTTGTGGCAAGGTTGCCGCATATGCTGCCAATTCGGCCTTCCCTGACGCCAAACCGTCCTCGACTTGCTCTGAGGCATCGTCGTTGGATTAATTAAAATCATCAAGCTCAGGAGCACTACGACAACAAGGTTTGATTTTCTCGGAACTAAATACTGAGCAAAACTTTCGATTTGTAATCTGGATGCCGGGGATATCTTCTACAAGTAAACGATCGTTTTTTGGTTGACGACGTGTGGACCATTAAACTTAGGTTCTAACTTTCTCGATTCGCCGGTTGCTGCTGGTTCTTTTTCAATAACAACGATGCTACCTGCAGTATACGTTATTGAAGTACGATGTTTATCGTCGAATCGGCGTTTCCATTTCTCACGCTCTTGCTTGATGTTAATTAGCGCTTGTTGTCGTTTTCCGTCGATTTGTTAAGAATTCGTTGTATCTGTTGCGTCGTGAATAGCGGCAATCAATCGATTTTGTACGATGTCACGAAGACGAAAAACAAAAATTAATTAATTTGGCGAATAACCTGATGCATCGTTTACATTACACGTTACGTAGATAGCAGTCCTAGTCTTTCGATTTCCCGGTTGATGTTCCAAGATAATTCAATATTGTCTGGTTGGCTCGCGTTCGAAATTAATCAGCTCGTCAGATGCAGTTTGTGCGTAGCGTTAGGTCGGTCGATCGATCGGATAGTGAACCAACTAAGGAGAACTTAACGTAACTCCTGTAATTGTAAGTAATACGTACAGAAAGAGTCATTGCCACGTTTTGGTCACAAGCAGAGTTAATGAGAGCGATTCTGCGCTCCCCACAGTCTTTTTCATGTCTTCTTTTTATCGAATTTCTATAATTAATATTCTCTTTAAGCTTACAATTTTCCAAAATAAAAAAAATTTTGTTCAATGAGCGCAAGAAACCCACTACATACTTTTTTGTTTACGAAATTACTTATCTACGAGGTATTTTTTGAATGGCTATCAGAACAGCTGTGGCCGCTATGGTCGAGCTGGTAGCGGTGCGTGCTATAACTCGATATACCGGTGAGTTCGAGGTTCGAATCACAGTCAGCGCAAGCAAAATCTTAATCATAGAAAAAATTTTTTCTAATAGTAGGTCCCTCCATTCGTGGTAAAATATAAAAACGCACACCACAAATGGTAGGAGAAGCTCGGCCAAACACTGAGCTATAAAGTGTAAGCGCCAAAATTATATTTATATTATCAGAACAACTTATAACAAAGTATAAATAGTTGCTTCCTATTGATCCACCCTCGTATGCGTTAGTATTTTCGTATGCACGCATGTGTTGTCTACTGTATATGTTGTCATAGGTCCATTTAGTTCAATATACTAAATTACACTCAATATTTCTTATTCCATACAAGCTCGATTTCGTATACAAAATCAATTTTTTTTTTTTAAATTTGTATTTATTTAAATTTGAGTCCAGACAATCGTGCGACATTTGCGATTAGGAGCTGCGACTGCTGTCACTGTTGCCAGTCTTAGCAGTTTCAACGACACCACCACCAACACCACCAACACCGACAGCAGCCTCAGCACCACTACAACCAACATTTATTTAGTACCAGCGAGCTCTACGATCGCCACAGTCATCACATTTTGAAGTGCGTACACTGCGGACGACATATCGAACAGGATTTACTGCATTTCAATGTGTCAAGTGCTGGACTTCTGATACCCACTCATTCACTTATAAGTATTTCGTACTTGTATCTTATATACATACATATGATGTTAGTATATTTGTAAGGCGGATTGCACTCGCTGGGTCTTAAGTGTGGTAGCTGAGACTTCCCAGTCATCGACTTGGAAATCGTCAATTCAGTAATGCAATTTTAATATTTATGTACATACGAGTAGTAATCATTTGAAAATCCCGAGCATGAAAATAATTAAATGCTGCCTTTCACTTGCGACTATGATCGGATTAAAATATGATATAACAAAATTGAAGTGCGCTAAAAAATTTTAAATAAAAAGTGGGTAAAACACTAAGTACACTGGCGAGCAAAACCTATTGAATATATTATATTTTGAGATATTAGCAATGTTTCTAATGATAAAATTTTTTCGATAGGTTTTGAAGTTCTTTTTCTAAAAAATGTCACATAAATTAAAGTTTTATATTTTATACAAAATTTTTGATAAGTTACCAGATTTTCGTCCAAATTTCAAAGATTTTAAATCAACAACAAAATTTTTTTTAAATCATAAAATTTGTAGGCTTACGTGAAACAACGTGCTGTGTTTGCAAAGTTTGACAGCAAATGCATCGAATCGTCCAGAGGGCGCGAAATATATCGCTCAATGATCACTAATTTTTTTTAACTGATAATGATAATGAAAATGATAATGATAATGTTAATGATAATGATAATGATAATGATAATGATAATGATAAAGATAATGATAATGATAATGATAATGATAATGAAAATGATTGTAGATTTTGTACATTATTGCACACCTTTTGGTCAAACTCTTTTATTTGAAACCTTATTTTCGAGCAGAGCAGAGCATGAACCCTTAAAATATTTTACGAAATTTAGGGATTTTTTTTGCTTTTTCATAATTTTTGGACTTATGCAACTGTATAAACGAATTAACTTATTACTTAAAAAATATTATGCAATATATTTAAAACATTTTTAAATGAAACATATGTATATTTTTGAGTTCATCATAATGTTCTTTAAAAAAGTTGAAACCATTTGTAACAAAAAGTGTAAGTGTATGTAGCTGAAAAATTTATGTCCCTTCCTTTACTTTTTCGTTTTTGTTTGAGTTGTGAGCGCAATATTTTTCAGGCTAGATCTGAAGCTCTTACTTTTTGTGCGAAGTTTTATTTCGGTTTTTTGCTGAGCTCTTATTTAGTCCCATTATCCTTGCTCAGGTGTGGATATTCTTCAGCAACACTTTCGAATTTTTCTCTCCTCGAGTTTATGTAGATACATATGGTATATGTTTACCATAGACAATAAGGACAATAATATGCCCTAGTCTGTGTTTACATGTCCGTGGTCTTTAGATTTGGGCACTTTATTTCTCTGCTAATTAATTAAAATTATTTTTCCGGTAAAATATGGTTCATTCTCTAAGAAAACACTATTTACAAATGTAGAAACATTTAATCAAAATTTCGAGTTCCAAAAAAAAAAATTATAAAATTAAGTAGTAATTCGTAGCCACTAAAAACTTGGACTTTGTTGTACTAAAACTAAATGAGCTACCTCACTGCACACCAAAAAAAATCTATCAATCCTGTTCTGCATTTCGATTCGGAATGAAAGACATTGCTATACATCGAAAACGAGCATTTATTTTTGGCTTTAAAGTGTTGTCTCTGATTCTCCGAAATAAAAAGAATAAGTGCTCATCTTCACAGACCTGAAGAAACTTACATCAGATTGAGGAGCAAGGATTTATTAATTAATTTTTTTTTAAAGTTCGAAATTTATATGTATATTTTTTATAAAATTTTAAAAGTTGTTTCAATTGGTGATGGTAAGATAAAAGAGAGACAAATAATTTTAAATAGTTGGAGGTTTAATTAAATACCTAAATGTGTGGCAATATGTGTTTGTACTATAATTTGTGAACAGAATGTACATATTTGTGTTATCATTATAAAACAGGTGCATAAAAAGCTTTGTTTTAGTTTTTCCGTACAATGTTAGCCAATTAGTGGGGTTTTTTGCATTTGAAATTGTAACACACCCTTGAAACATTGATGAACTTGTAATATTGTCTCTACTTCGATGGGAAATTACAGATGACTTGGGGGTAAAGCAGCTGTAATTCAATATTTATTATTTGTTATGTATAAACATATTATTTATTTGTTTTAAATTTTTTTTTATTGAAATTGATACTAGAATCATTGCTAGTGAACCCTATTGCAGACCACCCAAAATAGACTGCTAGGTACACTCGTAAAGTAGTACTTACCTAAATATGCAACTTGAGTAGTTGCAGTTGCAATGAAACGTGACCAAACCCACCAAATTAACTTTATTAAAATGCATAAAGCAATAAACTACAAATTTATTAAAAACCACTACTTTATGCTAAGTGCATTAAATGTAAATTAATTTTAGCATTTAAGCGATAAAAAAGTCTCTTTGTAACTGTAAGTATTCAAAGTCACTTTACAGTAAGCCAAATAGGCAGCAAGCAGCTAGCATTAATACCTACTATTTAATTATTTTTTTTTGCTTTTTTTTGTTTTTTTTTTTAAACCAAACCCAGACAAACACAAAAAAAAATATTGCATTCAATTCCGCTCCACACCCAGCAAAGGAAAAAACAAATTGAAAAAAACTTACTCGTCGAAGACAAAAAAAAAAATATTCACATAAAAAGTTTGATTATTCTTCAATAGACACACAAAAAAGGGGCGCAGTCAGAGGAACTAACCTGTAGCATAACATTTACCTAAGTAATTTTTGCCATTTATGCAAAAGTGACAGCGCGTCAGTGGCGCGCTGACGACAGTGCCACCAACTACATATTTAAATAGATAAGTACATACATACATACATACAAATAATAAAAGCAACAAAAATGTGCAACCAGAAAGGTTTTCTATGTATATAAATAGCTGGGAAATCAGTTAGAGTGACAATGTTGACAGCAGCAGCGCCGTCATCGCCACCGCCACCGCCGACTTGCTATTTAGTTATTCATAAACAATAACTACTCGTGCAATTGTCAAAGTTGACAATTTGTAATATACTGTGCATAGTTACGTCAAGAAAACCATGAAAAAAAAATAACAATAGAACAATTGTTAAACGTCAGCAGCTTAGAACACTTCTTCCCGCCTTGCAAATGGCAGTAAAATGGTATACAATTGAAAACAGACCCCGTCCCAATCGGTTAGTTAAATGCTTCAGGACGGTTGGTAAAAATAGTTATTGAAAAAACCGGTTATGTCTCTAAAAATAATTGTCATGGTGCGACGTAAATAAATTCGTTCCAAAGAGCCCTATCTTCTGCTCTGTCGAAGGAGTAAAGAGCAAATTATATAAACTTGTTTCTGAAAATTGCGCGTTTGCATTAGCTGGACCCTTCCGATACCGTCGTTCATAAAACATCAATGGACCTTCCTTATCGTTTAGTAGTTTCTGGGCTCGTTTATCAACTCTTACTTCTTTAAATTTTCTGTAGTGCGCTGACTTTATTTTTATAACTTTCCCAAGCAATTCACTATAAAAGTCGGGATCATACCAAGTGTCTGTCAGAATCACATTATACTTATATATTTTGATACCATAAATCATGGAGAACTTAAATCAACTGAAAATTCTGTGGAAACTACACGATAGTGGACGGAGTATTTTTAGGGTTGTTTCAGAAGAGAAGTCGACTGATGATACGATGACTTAAAATTCAGAGTGGAAGTAAGGATGGAAAATATCAGAGCTAATCGATACGGAGGCCAGAATATCCGCCAATGTAAACTTTTGTGTTGACAGTTAGGCAGCAGCTCATCATAAAATGTCGTTCGTAGCAAAAATGCCATTCTGGCTTATGGCTGGCCGCACGAAGACGGCAACGAGAAATCGCGACAGGCGACGAGTTAAAAACCAACTGCATGAAAATATAACAGTCGCAGCTCATGAACAAAAAATGGTACTTACACAATAGGAAATGTGCAATTTAACGAAATGGAAAAGGTAGAGCTAAAATCAAAATCACTAGTGAATTATGCCAAGGCATTCTCATCCTATGTGATGTCTTTTTATTCACCTAAAGTCGAACTGTAGTTGTTAACCATTTTTATTGGAATAGAAATCGAAATATCGCTTGCATTCATCACAGTACCCTTTCTTATAAAGTCATCGGGAAGCTCGTTTCAGAGATTGTTTTAATATCAGATGATAATAACCTAGTGTGCAGGGCGCACACTCTATCGGCATATGAAAATACCCCGGCGTTAGGAATACTCGATTAAAGGCAAGTGTATCCATTGTCTTATGGCTTATACGCGTATCGGTGCATGGGTCGGTACAGACAGGAGAAATCAATATATTTTGGGATCAGTGTGGCGCTACTAGCATTGAAAACATTCTGAGAAGCAAATTAAGTCAAAGCATCGAAGCATCGAAGCGTTAAATGAAGCAAATTAAACAGCGGTTGTACTAATATAATAACTAAGAAAGAAAGGCAAGAAAGCGTAAACCTATCAGACGGGAAAATGCGACCGTGCGAACCGGAGTCTTATCTATTACGAATTCGGAATTAATGATAAGCTGTGTTCAAAGTGTACTCAAAAAGCAAAAGTGTCAAAAAGGCATCGAAGAACTAGCGCCCCACTGAGTGATTATTTAAAGCAAAAATTATTGTGCTTATAAGGAATACAGTGGGTATACTCAAGCAGTTGTGGGAAGTTCGAAGGAACTTATCTAGGAAAGAGCCGATATAGAGCTTCGCTTGAGCTCTATCTTGACGAAATACCTGACGGTTGTACCGCGAGAGGTATATGGTGCAACGAAGAGACTCGAGTTTTATTTAATTTGCATTGAAGTGGTATTCTACGGAGTTTGGCTTTGTATAAATTAGATGGAAATAAGAAGATCTTTAAGCATGCTAATGTGCATAAATGCTCAATTTCTTGTCTTTAATTAAAAAAAGAAGTTTTGTAGAAATGAACGGAATAAAGAATTTATATAAAAATTAAAAGCTAGAATTAAAACAATGAAAACAAAATCGCGCCTCGCAATTGTTAATTTATTCATGAATGCATAAGTGCGCTTCCATAATAAATCGCTGCTGTCGTAATCTGGTGTGCAGCAGCTTATTACGCTCCGTTTAACATTTTGAATTTCCAAGCAGGCAATCGACCCAACGCCCAAAGGGCTACATACAAAAAAACTAAACGCTCGTGCGCGCTAAAACAAAAGAAAGAAACAAGATTTTATATGCAAGTACGTATGTAGCTCCGTGTGTGTACATGAAAAAGCACAAATAAAACGTACAAAACGCTGCCAACTGCTGCTGCTCGAGTGTCTTTAAATGGCACATTGGGTACTAAGTGTTTAATGTAGGCAACCCGACCTCCCCCTATTTAGGCATTGACGCACACACACAAAGAGACAATTGCAGAAATTTGAATATACCCAAATGAGTGAAGTGGCACGGTGTTATGTATGTACAAGTGTACTTGCTAGTTAAACGCGGTTCTATATACTTATAGCCTCTATTCACAAATTATAGCGCAATCACATATTGACACATTTAGACATTTTATTTTTCTTCCAAAAAATAATTTTCCAAATAAAATATCCTTCATTTTTTAACAAACCCTTAAAAACCCATTTTTCAATCTTGATACAAAATGTACAATGAATTAACAAAATTTCAACAAATACTGAACTTATTTAAAAAAAAAATAATGGAATTATTTTGAGTATGCAGTTTTGTACACCATTTAATTTTAATGCAATAAAGTACAAATTTCAAGTGCCTACCTTTTACCATTGATTTTTGACAATTTTTTTTACTTATGCTCTTTCGCAATTCCTTCCATATAAAATGAGGAAATTTCCGGTGAAATTTTTTCAAAAATCAATGGTAATTTGCAGGCACTTGAAACTCGCATCTTCTTTTACTAAAATTTAATAACTTACAAAACTGCAAACTCGATAAAATTCTAAAACTTTCTTTGAAGTTAATAGTTTTGTTTAATTATTGGCAAGTTCTTGTGCATTTTCAAATTTTTTTATTAGTATTTTAATTGAAATATACTTTTAAATAATTAGAAGAATAATAAATTGTGAAAATATGCAGCCGTGCTCCCAGTTTCACATTTTAATTCCACAATGTGCTTTTAAAAATTTCCTGTGAAAGTGATTTAGTGTGTTCCCAATTTCACAAATTTCTTCGCATATCTGGTCATCCCTGTCACACATATAGGTTATCGGTGTGGCAATTCACAAACAGCTGTTGTTGAAATTTCCCTTTCGGATTCAGCTATGTATGCTCTTTTGAGGAGTCATCAGCAAAACACTTTAAAATACGCATATTTCAATGAATAACTAATACAGAAATGTCATAAATGGCTTCTACAAACATCAAAGAATATTTTAAAAATTATTTAAATCGAAAATAATTAAACATTTACACACTTTCTATCATTTACTTTTCATTTCACATACAACCAAGCATTCGGATTCAATTCACAAAAATGTATGTGAATGTGAAATTGGAAGCACCAAACATGTGATTTCAAACCGAATCCACAGAGAAATTTGTGAATGTGAAACTGGGAGCACGGCTGATGCTTGTACTATAATTTGTGAACAGAAGCAGTAGGCGCGTTGATGGCAATTCTTAAGTGCAAACGCTTAATTGTTGCCTTAAAAATGCTTGCTTAGTAATGACTCAGATAAACGAGTAAGGCGAGGAAAATTAGGAATTAGGGGTTCAGGCGCACATGTAAATTTTACTATCATAAAACTAAAAAAGCAAAAAAAGAGGCCAGTGATATTGAAAGGAACTTAGCGCACTTAAACGCTTTTGAGTTTTATGATTATTTTTATAACGATTAATTTGGGTTTATTTTAAAACCTGCCTCAATTTACGATTCGTTTTGTTTTTTCGTAAGGCAAGACTTTTAAATAGGTTATGAGGTTAAGAATGAAATTGACTTGAGAACGAACGGCTTTTTAATGTGTAAAAACATATTTACTCCCAGTATGGTTCAAATTTGCGTTAGGAATGCTAGCACAATTTGTATTGTTAAAAATTTTAAAAGCCATTTATTATGCCTAAAAGTATGCGTGAAAAAATAAATTTTAAGTAGATAGATTAAGATTTACGGACAGCGACATCACGATCAGGTGAACGAAGACAAAGAAAAAAAACTGTTTGTGTCTACAAACGAAAATTTATCGAATAAATCACAGTTACTTCGGTTTCTATAATTTCGGGACAGGTAAGAATGTGTTCGCGACTATTTCAGTACTAGTGCGGTATAAATTCGGAACTAGTTCGGACTGATTTTGGAATCGTTCAGGGATCTGGCAGAATATGGTCGGACGAACGCTTTTTTTTTGACATTTTCTTTTAAATGTATTCTATCAAATGAAACAACCCTTCGGTTTAATGGAGTCGCATCGAAAGTGCTAGAAAGCAAACTACATATGTGAAAAGTCTCACCATAAATGAACCAAATAAACCTTAACGTTTTAGACCTGGTAAGTCCTTGCGGCACCTTTCTGTACTCACCAATGATTCTGATTTTAAAAGGAAACTTACGATCATACCAAAGAAATTCCAAATTACTAGTGAAACAATAAAGAAGTTTGCGTGTTCTAGAGGCCTCTATGGCCCAGACTTGATTGATAACTCATTATAATAAAAATAAAATCATAAAGCTCCTTGTCAGTCCGAACTCCACTACTATTGTGAAATGGGTCTTAATGATGTACGTACCACAAACGGAGGAGCCTACGGTTTTATGTTATATCCGAAATGTAGATGTTTTTTTTATATAATGCTCCGCTGCTGCTGTACTTTGTGGAAGTTGTCAAGATGAGGAAGTCGAAGAGCATATTTCCACTTGTTAAGTCAATACCCCGGATTCCAGAAAAGACGTTTAGATTTCGCTTTTCCGTCACTCTTGGAGAGATAGCGGAGGTCTAGCTGAGAGACCAAATAGCCTATCATAAAGAATCTTAACACGTTGATAACCCCAGCTAGACCGCACTCACAGAAGACCTTCACAAAGAGCAAGTATGGTTCCGGTGGGTAGAAAATATGTTGCACAGAAACATATTTGGTAAATGTTAAAACAACTGTAGTAACAGAATTTTTGCAATATCTCATTGAAGATGCAGAAAGAACTGATACTTGCTACTTCCGTTTCTTAAAGCTGCATAAATTTAAAATTCCCATCGGATTTCCTCATCAATTTTAAACCACCAGCAATCGCAAGCGCTTTTGAGAAATTTCAAGGACATCCCCAGGAAACATTTAAAAAACATTTACATGCACATACCAGAGATTGTTTTATCAAACCTGTCAAGTTTCTCACACAAATATTTTTTGTTCGTATATTCTGGCACGACGATTTGCACATCCTTTCTCATGGCGAGCTGTCAGAATGAAAAACTTTCCAGACGGAGAAATTTTTAAGTGACAGACTGAGAGACAGACAAACAAACAGACCAACCAACCAAGAGACCAGCGAGCTTTGCTTCTGAGTGCGGTGTTATCTATGCGGCCTTGCTGTCACACCTAAAAACGAATAGCTGCCACAGCTGGAAGCGGATCGAAACGAAAAGTAGCAGTAGAAAAGACAATAGCGGCACATTTCACAGAGAAAAGTGGTGAGAAGATGTGAGCGAGAGGTAGAGAGTAAATGGCAAAGCATGAATAAATGAAACGAAGGAGTTGCAAGCGGACAGAAATTTGAAGGATGCATTGTTAAATTTCGCTTGCTACTGATGATTGTTGAGGTTATGAGTGGTGCTTTTTGTGGGGGAGGAAAGATAATGTAAAAATAGGAGCGGAAGAAAGCAAGACAACTGTAGGCGTTGTTGACAGCAGCAACACGATTTTTATTGGCATAAAGTGGAAAGTGATACTGAGTACAAAAGGGTACTGCTCGAGGCATCTCGTTTACTTGAAAGTAGCAGAAGGAGAAGAAAAATAGTTAACGTTAAGGCAAAAAGTCTTTTATTTTCATTAATTGTATACTTATGTATGTACATACTCGTATGTATAAAAAATGAGAAAATTTTAATATTAGCAAAATTTTAAAAGTTTACATCTAAAGAAAATGTTCGCTAACAATCGCCGCTTCACTTGCACTCCTTTTTTTTGCATACAACAAAACTTTCAATCATATTGATTGTCACGACGCGGCTGCTATTCTAAGCCAGCACCATTACATGTAAGCCATTTTCCAGCAAATGAAGCGTTTGTTGCAACATTCAGCATTCTTTTTTGAGACTACTGTTTTCTTGTTTTTTTTTTTCTCTATTGCGAACAAACAAAGAAAGAGCAACGCTTTCAAAGTTCACTCGCCTTTGCTGTTATAACTGTTGTCTGCTACAAAAAGGTTGCTGCTCCCGGCGTTGGCTACTGTTTGCTAAAAAATTCTCAATCTTACTAAATGCCATCGAAGTCTGTGTGTAGATGATGCATTAGATGCCAAGTGGGTACAGCAGTTGTTTCTTTATTAAATGGCACTAAAGTGCAGCAAGCTGGAAACGCAGAACTGAAGTGCAAAATATGCAAAACATAAAGAAACTCCAAAAGCATACAAACTCAGGCACCACGAATCTGCTGGAAATAACACAAGATACCAAAACGCTTAGAGCCTTCAATTACATGCACGCAGAAATATTTATTTAGCCAATTATCCGTAACTTTTTGGCGCCTGCCAGTCTCAAAGTTTCACTTTCGCTTTCGTATTTGAACAAAAAAACTGCAAGTTCAAAAAAGTTTTCTTCGCGGTTATCATAAATCTCAGCTAATTTACGCGTGCCTGAGTGAAATTCTATACAAATAAAAATTTTGTATTCTACATTCTCGGCCACAGACACGTTTTCTGATGATATACTTACTTAAGCAATAATGTGTTTGCACGTTGCTTGTGCAAACAATCCACAAAATCCAACGCAATAATAATGTACACAAAAGTTATTTTATAACTTCGCACAGACAAAGTGTCGGCAGTCGGGAAATGAGGGCAGCCAAATTGGCGACACTGCGAATGTTATTGTGTCAGGTAAAGAAGCAAAGAAAGCAAAAGGTCATGAGTGTTATAAAGTGCGCTAAGGAAATATATCTACAGACGTACGTAGATGGATACCACAACATTGGTGGATATAATAAAGAGCAGGAATTGAGTTGTATCCCCACAAAACTAATGCGGCTATGTAAAATGATGTTCAGAGCACACTTGGGTTACGAAGGAAGCACTTCACAACACTATTGAATATAAATTCTGATGATGCGTTTGAGGGACCCACGTTACTGTAGGCAGTTATAGGTGGGGTACTGAAGGATTTTGTATACCTTGGATCAACCTTTCAGTACCTGTGAGTAAGAAACAAAGCCAAGAGCGCTCACGAACACTCTGGAAGGATCAAATGCAGATGGACCTGTCTTTACTAACTGGTACAACCTCGCATGGGAAAGAGCGAACTGGTCTTGTTCCATGCCGGCACGTGGTTGTAGTGTCATGTAAGCAAATGCAGAAGGATATAACGTTGAGCAGCAGCACCAGCTTTACGAGAAGTGGGAGGCGTTCTGTGGCGTTTGATACCAAACAAGCTTTCAGATGAATCTTTCTTGGGAGAAGATAATTCAAACAACATAATTTAATCGGTATACTTGAATCAGTTTTTATAAGAGCGTGTAACTGCTAGCGTACGCTAATGACATTGACCCCATCTGCCTTAACACCAGGGAGAGATGCGAAACGAATGGGTGAACAAGAATAAGGCGAAGTATATTCATTCATCAAATACATCGTCAACGCATTCACGCCAGATCACTCACATTATTGTTGTGAGTGAGAAGTTTGAAAAATCAGAGGACTTGTGCACTTAGTAGCCAGCATGAAAACCAATAACAATGGCTACTTCGTACTCAGTAGGCAATTGAGCAATAAGTCTCTTGTTATGCGCGTAGTATTGTGTGGCTCCGACTATGGTGTTTATTGATATCATGGGGGAACTCGTTTGTTAAAACCTTGTCTCGTACGTTCATGACTACAGCATTCTATACCCGATTCTAGGGATACTAGTTGATCAAAGAGTTATAGCGCGCACCGCTACACTCTGCCCACAGTGGCCACTATAAAATAAACCACCTTCTATGAATTCGTCTTGGTCATGATCATTGTGTATAATAACAAGTGAGATATGTTTTCGATAAACGTCATAATCTGGAACAGCTGAGATCACCTGTTTTGCAAAGTAAACTCGCAAGCCTGGCGTTCATTTTACCCGAATGTATTTATTCGGCTCAGCTTTTTCCAACTTCGGGCCATTCGTAATTGTCGACATATTGGCGGCCAGCTTAGGTATCCTGTCAACGCCAGCTTAGGTACCCTGTCAAATGCATCTGTCAATGGTCATGATTCAATTTCATTCATTGACTCTAAATCTCTTGGCATCTCTACAAATGCGATGGCATTTATGCATGATTCAATTAATAATTGAATCATGGCATTTATGTATGTATGTAGAGCGAGCAAAAACCAAATGAAGTCGAATGAGGAGCAGTAAAAAAAATATTTGTGTGAGAACTGTTACAAAAATTGCTTGTCAGCTTTGAATAAAAGGAAATCGAAAATTTGTACATTAAAACCCGGCGCATGCAAATTAAACGTTCGTTAGTTTTTGTTTTAAATTGCAAGTGTATTTGTTGTTAGACTAAACTTAATTAGTATTCTTTCGTGTGCAAGCAATAAAGAAATTTTCTTAAAAATTGTAAATTTGTGTATTTGTGCAAAATGAATGTGAAACAAATTTTAAGGCGAGCAGTCAAATGTGATCAAGAAGGACGCATTTTAGAGGCGGAGAATCTCTACCAAAATGGTGTAGAGATGCTAATGTCAGTTGCGAGGAGAAACAAAAATGTGAATAAGAGAACAGGCATTTACTTGTACGAACAAATTAAATACTTTATTGACCGCTCTGAGGAAATAAAGCGAAGTGTAGAGGAGCTCGTAGAGTGCGGTGTGGTGTTAAAATGTGTTGAAATAAATGACAATGCTACAGGACATAGTTATGAATCGTTATTTGGAGAATTTTTGAATGGGGAAGTAAAAGAGGTGTTGATCGATGAACCATATATTCAACATTATTACCACTACGAAAATCTTACAACTCTTCTAGAGTTGTTGTTAAAAAAGTGCAGCCAGCTCAAATACGTACGACTGGTCACGAAAATTTGGGAGCGCAATCCTAGAAATCAAGAGCAACGTTTGCAAGAAATACAGGCAGATATGGCAAATCGTAATATAAAATTTGACATAAATTTCGAAAATACATTACATGACCGGCAAATTGTGCTTAGCAACGGTATTATCATAAAAATTGGTCGTGGGCTACATTTTTTCAAAAAGGCAGACACTTCAGCATGGCAAAACTATGAGGCGCGAAAGTGTTGGCGAACGAATGTGGATATTTATCGCACCAAAAACATGCGAAACAAACGTATAAGGAGAGATTATTGATTCTAAATAGTCAAAGGAAATAGTATTCAAAATCAGTAATCCTTAAAGGTCGAGTTGTAAAAGTTTTGCAAAATATTACATTTATTTTTATAGCATCCAATGCTGCTTTGGCATAGCCATTGAACACTTTAATAAATAATTACATATGTAAATATATAAATAAGTATACTTTTAAAACTTAGTCGAAATTTTTTATACAAAGAGTTTGCTCTAAGCACCTAAATTTCGATGCATAAAAAAAGTTGCTATTAAAAAATATTTGAAAAAAAAAAACAGTAAGGCGTTGTTCTTTGATGCCTGCTTAAATAAACAGATTTTGCCGATTGGAAAATATTGTATTTTCAAGAATTCTCTACTGTATACTGTTTATCCAAAAAAATTTTTTTTGCCAAGTAAAATGCATGGAAAACTTGGAACGAAATTAAAAACAACGAACTAAGTTGTTTTAATTGCTTTTTTTTTGACATGACTATTCCCGTATTGATCCGGAAGCAGTCCTGAAACTGTCTTGGACTAGTCCCGGACGAGATTCGAAATGGTCTTCAGCTGAAGTGCTGAATAGATTTTTAAATAGTCCCAAACGAGTGCTGCAATGATGACATATAAGTCCTGAACTGATACCGAACTAAACATGAAATGGTCCTGAATAAGTTCTGTACTTCAAGACTTAAAAAATTGTTCTCACTCATAATTGTTATCAGAAGACTTTTTTTGAAGACTTAAAAATATTTATTATTTATCTCGCTGATAATTATTATGAAAAGACTTATATACTCGTACTATAAGTCTCAAAATCATTGACGACTTTAAAAATTATATCCACTCATAATTATTGTGAAAAAACTTTTATAATTCTAACGAAAATTTGAATGGCTTTTGTTAAATTCCACCATGAAATAATTATTATAATGGGTTTCTGGTTTTAACTTAACTTTTTATTTCAGCACTGGTGAATCCTTTACTTCTTCCGGAACCCGCTTTCCGAGTAACACATACAGAGGTATATCCTGTCGATAGTATTTTATCAACCTTAAACAGTCGACACCGATGTGGTCGTAAGTTCACTGCGAGTTGAATTGAAAAGATTGGACAATGATTCGGAGCCTTTCTAGTTGGCTTGCCATTTGTTTAACTAATTAACCGATAATATCAAAAAAGTAAGGAGTAATATTTCTTGTTATTAAATTCAAATCCTATTTACAAGAAAGATTTATAAATACGTTAAAATTTTCAAAAGTTAAAAAAGAATAAAAGCGAGTTTTCTAAAGCAATCCTTATAACGCGAAGAATGCCTAATCATTAAAATACAAATGTGTAACCATAATTTTTATAAGTTTATTGGAGAATGCGTTAGGTTCGTCTTGCTGGGGCGTTTTTAAAAAAAAACATTCATACATACATATGTTCACATACATGCATGCTTGAGTTGTTGCAAGCTCTTCAGATTACTACATTTCCTTCCACTTTGAATGCAGGTCACTACGCCATGATACGTTTAACGGTGCTAGTGTCGGTTATATGTACATATGTATATGTACATATATGTATATTCGCAGCACATGAAAATATGTAATTATTAGAAAAAATAAAAACGAAAAACCGATATAAATATTTATAAAATAGAAGGCCTCGGCAATCTTAGAATTGCATAAATCGACACTTGGAGCAAAATGTACTTGAACGAGTATTTCAATAGTTTTATTTTTTTTTATATTTTTTTGCTGTTTCTACATACATACATATATCCTCCACATGTAAGTATGTACATATATATGATTATGAGCGTGCTTAATATACTTAATTTCAAAACAAAATTTACAAATCAATGAACTGTACAGTAACAAACTTGCTAAAGATATTTGCACTAATAAGCATTGGTTTGGTAGGTAATTTAATTTTGCACTAACAAAGAATTAAACATTCATATGTACATACATATGTATGTGTGTTTGTACACGTACGTATTTAAGTTATCTGACTCACAATCCATGTGCCAACGATTGACACAACCGAGCCAGTGGTTTTCAGGCCAAACGCCCATTGCTAATCTACTCAACTGCGTGATTTTCCAGCATTTCAGATTTTCTTAAGCTCGAATATTTTACTTAGCTACATACATACATACATACATACATATTTACTTATGTGTGAACACCTGTGTTCGAAAAAAAAATATCCGTGCTACTTGTTTGAAAATTTGACAAACTCATTTTTTTCAATTTTCTGTTTATTCTTGAAAAAAAAATTTAAAAATGTTTCATAAAATGCACACGCAAATTTCTAAATTTTTCTAAAACTTTAAAATAATTCACAAATTTTCGTCGAAATTTTAAATTTTTTTACCTAGAATTCTTAGAAATTTTTTGAGCATGCAATTTTATAATCCATTACATTTTATCTTATAACTCAGAAAGCCCGGTAGATGTGCTGCTTTTAATTATGTATATATGTATGTATGTATGTATGTATCTATTAATTGCCTCCGCATTGGTATGCAAAATGATGGAACTGCTTATCTAATCAACGTAAAAAAAAATAAGTAGATACTAGAAAACTTAAAAATTATTTATCTAATAATTGCATTTCCATTACGTATACTTTCTCCTTTAAGTATTTCTGTATAATTAAATTGAATTTAAATTTTTAAACAGTTGGCAACCCTATTCAAAATATAGTTGTAATCCAAAACGAATGCAATAAGGTCGTGTTGAGACGTTAGCTGTTTTTTTCGCTTTGCTGGACTGAGTGTCAAATGCCTGGCGATATAAATTTCTCCAGTTTTTTGACAAACCGTCCGTTGAAATAAATATAAAAAATCGCCACCTATCGGCCACTGTAGCCACTTGTGTAGTACTATTGCTAAATTCTTGGGTTCAAAGCTCAGCCGGAGTATACACATACACACCCACATACATAAAACATAATCTCATCAGATCCATTTTTTACCCAAATTTTTCTCTTCGAATACAGAGTAAATAATTAATAATAAACAAAAACTTTTTCTATGAGTTAGATTTTACTTACCCTAGCTGAGTTTCGATCCTAGAACTCAGCGGCTAAGTGTGCTATATCACGTAGCGCTACACGCTCGACATCAGCGGTCGCCATAATGCAATTTGCATTTCTAATGGAACTTACATTTCTACAAATGGAAATATCTTCTAGGCTTAAGGCAGTCGAAGGCTTTTCTTGGGGATTTTAATTCCGGAAGAGCTTAAGAACTAAAAGGCATGCATCGAGGGAAACTGAGGATGCTTACTGGGTTTTTAAGTGGTCATTGGCTGCTTAATTATAACTGGAAATTCTCTTCCAAATTTAGGTCCATCCAAAATATCTTAATTTATGTGTATGACAAATTTGCTTGAAGATCTTGAAGAGAGATTATCCTCGTCTTAATTATGGATTTTTTGGAAAATTTTGTCTTTAGTGCCACCTAGTGAATAAAGGACAACTCATTGCCGCAGGACATAATAAGGATCTAAGGAATATGTTGTTTGAAACTTTAGTTCATAATATTTTCACGTTACGCCATAAACTCGAGTTGAAGGTTTTATATTTATGAACAACTATTAAGCATTTACATTGAGATGTTTAATAAACTTAGAGTTTATTTGGGCATTTATTTGTTAACTTGTGAAAGTACTCAACACATTTTCGTAAAGTACTAAAATTTAAAATTTCTGAGAAAATCTTTGAAATTTTGATGACATTTTTTTTAATTCTCTTTTTATCTTGATACAAATTAATTGATAAATAAATAATAAAACTTAAATTAAATTAAATTAAATTGCTTAAAAATAAGTAAAATCGATTTATATGAATACAAGAACTTACACGATTCGTTTACCATTTAAAGCTTGATATACAAATAATATTAACCCTTATCGTGAGACTCGCCCGAAAATAAAGTCACCCGAAATTTTTTCATTCGCCCGGATTGAATCCGCCTATTGTGAGTTTCACCCGGAATAAATTTCGCTTCGAAAATTCGAACATGGAAATTACTCTAAAACTCTGAAATGTGTATACTTGAAGTGTAAAATTATCAAATAATTCAAATTCAATAGTAATTTGACAAAATTTATCAATTTTCCCAATCTTTGAAATAAAACTTTCAATAAAGAATCGTTCAAGTATTTATTAGATCCAGTTGGGAAACGTGGATGCAATTTTTCGCTGAAGGTGAATACTAAAAAGGTGTAGGTAACAGTTTTGAAATTGGGCTGGCGCAATCGTATTTTATATAGAATATGTAAGAAATGTCAAAATTAACAAGTCCATATTATTCCCGAAGTGGAAAAAAACGGCCTAGGCTGGAAGACATAACGCTTTTGGTCAGTCCAAGTATATTTTGCATAAAAAACATTTTATTTCTATGTACGTACATTTAAATATATGTAAATTGTTTACCCCTTTCCATTCGGACTAAATTTTCATTGCAGGCCCCAAACTATGCCGCTTCACCCTTAGCTGTATTCATAATTCAGCAACATTTTCCTTGACAATCCTTCTTTGACAAATCCTCTTGCAATATCCGGCTTTTCCTGCAGTCTGCCTAATATTATTCCTCTTTGAACTTTGTTTACTGTTTTGTTCCTGGAATAGGCGATGTTATGTAAATAAATTTAAATTAAATTACTTACATTTTGAATCCGCAAAATTTTTCGCCTCTCAAATTAGTGAAGAAATTGGAGAAACAATGTTCGGAAGCGAAAAATATCCTCCCGGATTTTATAATAACCGAACAGTGAAAAGTGAACTATTTCGGACGAAAACGAAACTCACAATAAGGGTGATAATGTCGAGATAAATTGTTTTGTCAAATTTCAGTTTATGCAAACATTATGTAGCGCTCCTATTATTTTGAACGTTTGTGTACATAAAGTAATGCATTCAAGATAATTTTTATTTTATTTTTTTTGTTGCAATTTTGTTCCAGCAAACTACACATTGAAGGCATAGGTGAATACATTTGCTGACAAAGCGCTTGCAGTAGATATTACCACAAACATACACACACAAACACACATATACATGGATAATGAGTGCAATATAACGCGTCAATCTTTTGCACGCTTATTTGTTTGCTGTGTGTAACCACAAAATCATGATTAAATTACATACCAAACGAATTTGTCCAACAGAGAAATAAAATTTCTCAAGCTTAGTCTAGCAGCCCAGTTCAACTCAAACGCAAAACACACACACACAGCCACTAGCATAGATACAGTAGTCCGCCAAGTAATCATCGATATGTACGATTACTCTTAGTAGAAGCATTCAGCCAGCCGGCCAAATTTGCTGTGCCAACTGGTGAGTAAGTTACCAAGTCACTTTGAAGCGCTGACAGAAAATCGAAAAACCACAAAAACATATCGAGACACTTCCTCAATCACTGGTTAATTCAGTGTGTGCGTGTGCGTGTGCATCTGCGAGTTGGCTGCTGTTGGCGCTATTATTTAAGACGTTACGAGCTGTGTTCGGCTTCTGTGCTGCTACATAAAAAAAAAAAAAAAGTTTGTGGGTAAGAGTGGTTGGTATTCTTCTATTGCTGCTCAGGCAACCGTTGGCGATGTCGGATTGTATAAGTTTGATGAAATTGATTTCTTTAGCCATTGATTGTGGTGGTTAACTTTTACAGTTATACAATTTCTAGTAAATTTGCAAATATTGATTTTTGTTAATACCAAAAAAAAGGAAGATGTTCTGTAATGAACTTGTGGTAAGCGCTACTAAGAAAAATATTTCGTAAATATATCACAATGCACATTGTTTGTATTTCTTTAACGCAAAGAGAAGTCTGTTTTTCTAAATACTTAGAGAAAAAAAGCCCATCACACACTTCGTTAATTTCAACGAAGCTTTCTAGCTACAATACTCTCAGTAGACTAAAGTATGTAGGACTGGTAGTTTGAGTATAAAAATTTAACCGCGGCAGAGTATACCTGCTTTAGAAGCGGCTAAAGTCTAGAGCCTAAGACTTAGAGCAGTCTGCCTGAGAAACTCTTAAGAACTTGCAGCGCTGTCGGGCGACTGGAGAAGAGGGTGAGACACAGGAAGTCTCATGTACGCAGAGAATCTCGCATATCAAGCGAATACTTTAAATGATTTACCAGTTTATGTCGTATTCCTCTACGCCTAGTTAAAGCCTTAGAAGGTATCGAAGAACATACTGGATCCATCACCGTTAAGTGAAGTTAATGGTGTAGGTTTGGTTGAGTTTCCATCCCAATAAGCACTGATCTCGACGTGATCATCTCGGTCTGTACGCATGTTTTTATAAGGAACTGTGTCAACCCCACCGGGACTTCCCTGCCTTATGCACAGTTAATCACGGGATACTTCGAGTGTAGATCTTAAACACTTAAAACTTAATACAACTTCAAAAGTGCAACAGGACAAAGAGGTAAGCGATAATTCATTCTTGGGACATAAGCTCATCCCGAATTTTTTTTTTTTAGAAATTTCTGACTAGACAGTTTTTTTAGCTCATTCAGTTTCAATACAAGGAAATTCAATTCGAAGAACGGTTAATTTTTGAAAAATTTTACTGACGATCTTTCGCAATCCCTTCCAATTTCGAAGGTTGTTTTCGGTCTTTTTCCCTGATGTCACTGCTACACATATTTTACATACATATATATGTACATACCATGAACCAATTACTACAGATCACGTATTTATGCAACCGTGTATTTATAATTGATTTTGAAAAAAATGACTGACGTAGTGCTTTTGAAGTTTTTCGTTTTGCTTACACTTCATAATTTTTTTTAACTTATTTGTGTTGATTTTTTAGCATTTTAGATTTTCGTGAAAATTTTTGCCATTTATTTAAAAAAATTAAGTATTTTGTGATTGCGTGCAATAACCAATACGAGCAAGACAAGTCGCTGCACTTGTTCGGTCTACCGAAAGACCTGAATTTGCGTAACCAGTGGGTGGACTTTTGCGCCCAGTACGTTGAAAAAAATTCAAATATTTGCAGTGAGCACTTCCTCCCTGAAGATTTTGAGAGTAAGCCAGCCACAAGTTTTTTTCAGATACTTTATTTTTAACCATTGATTTTTTGCACAAATTTACATTTAGAGCATTCGCGGTATTTATTCTCCAAACCAATTGTGTTGCGCCGACGTATTTACTACTTGATGGAAGCGTTGGACGATGTGTATGCAATTACTGCCAATGGTGTTGGTGCTCGAGATGGTGTTAAAGTTGACGCCTATGATTTGCCAGATTGAAAATCCCGCCGCGATGTTGAAGCACTTTTGTTAAACTCCCTCCAATGCGAAAACCATATCAATATAAACACTTTTTTACTAATTTCCAATAAAATTTACTTAATAAAAATTTCAAGAATAAAAATTATTCACAGCAGTCAATCAAAGTATTCTTGTTTTGTTCTCCTCTTTTTTACAATTTCGTTTCGTTTGACAGCAAACAAACATGGTGTCTAAAAGTACTACGTCACTGCCAGAAAATTATTTTTTTCTCTCACTTCGTATTGCGTGATCTGGTATAGTTGGTTCATGTGTACATACTAAATTATATGAGTAAGAAGCAATGGAATGTAAAAATTTCAGTAAGAATTGTCAACTCTTTCTTTAGAAACTCATAGAAACTTAATTAAAAATATTTGATAGAGTTTTCATGTCATTCCTAATTAATTATTGAAAATAAGTTTCTCGATTTATTAATACATATTCCAATTACAAGTTTCATTTTACATCTAAGACCAAAAGTTCTGCCAGTTTTGTTGCACAATTGCCAATCACTTCCATAACGAGTATCAAAGCGAAAACTGACAGAAACCAATCAAGCAATTGCTGAGAGTTTCTTTAAGCTTTTATTGTTGTTGTAGCTAGTTACAAGAACGCCTATTAACGAATTTAACCAACGAAGGCTGTAACAATGCATTTAATGCAATAATCGTGTTAACAAAATTTCATACACATAACTCAAATGCCACCTACACCTGCACATACACAAACACACCCGCACTTACATACATACATACATACATACATACTCGTACATTTCATACTCGTAGCATATTTATTGACTTTAACTTATTTATTTATGTATGTGCGCCTTCACTTTAATTCGCTTGCAGTGTGAATGAAATAAATTTATGTGAATGCATTTATCGCATGAATTTAGTAGTTCACAATAACAACAACAACAAACAATAACAACAACCAAAAATAACTTCTACTAAGGAAAAAGGTTATTTTGTGCGGAATTCTAGAGCCAACAATTGAACGGACGTGTAACTTGTTATTATTTTGTTATTGTTGTACTGCTTGTTGTTGCACTTTTCGTTTGTCAGCTTATGAGAAACACTTTGCTAGACAACAAACTCAAACAACCACAAAATTGCTGCTGGCTGATGATTGCTGGCTGCTGTTGCTGTTGCCGCACAGTGTTCCGTTGGTGGACAAAAATCAAAACGTTCATGTAAGATGTACCCATGAAAAATAGGTATTATTTTGCAGAGAATTTATCGCATAAAGAGACGCCGAAGCTCTTTTGCCTGTGGGTGGATTTTTGTGAATGTAGCCGCACTCCGAAAATAGGCATTTTTTAACGTAGAATACGTTTAACGTCTCGGTGTGCTCATATTGTTGTAGTTGTAGCTTTAGATCTGCCAAAAATCGCTTAATGAACACGTAGTAATTAATCTTTCTTTTTTTTTGTAATGCGTTGATGTTGATTTTTAAATCAAACCCTAATATAAACGCAATTGTAGACATTAAATGAGAAAAAAAAAACGAAGTCGAAGCTGAAACCAAAACCAAAGCTGAAACTGAATCGAAACGGAAATCGAAAGTGAAACCGAAATCGAGACTAACATTTAGAACCGAAATCGAAATCGAACCTAAAACTAAGGCCGAAATCAAAACCGAAAATCAAACCACAATAGAAACCAAACCAGAAACTGTATAGAGACAAAATCAAATTAAAAGCTGAAGCCGAAACTAAAATCAAAACTGCAACTGAATCAAAACAGAAATCGTAGCCAAAATCGAAACCTTCCCAAAATGTAAACCTAAACTGAAACCGAAAGGAAACGGAACATAATTCGGAGCACGTCAACTCTTGAATGTAAATTTTTTTTTGTAAAATTTAACAATACGGCGAATGTGACACAAAAAGTGAATAGTGAAAAAATTTGGCCAAAAACTCATTTTTTCAAAAACATTAAAAAAAAAGTTAATCAATTATTATTTGTGATTTAGTAGCATAAAAAACTGCCACAAATAGTAGGAGCAGATCGGCAAAACAGTGAGCTGGTGTAAGCGCAAAATTATTATTATTATTAATTTATTATAAATGTTTGTTTATTTTTCTGTTGGCCTAGTGCATGTTAATAATTTACAACTTTATTGAGCTCAAGGCCAGTTTATGGAAGATTTTTGTGAAAAACAACAACAGTTTTTAATGGTAGTAGTTATAGTACTATTTCGGAAATCACCACATTTCCTCATCAGAATTTTTTTTATTAAATTAATTAAATTTTTTTTTCATAACCACTTCTCCTAGGCTTTGAACCCGGGAGCTCGGAGTGGATCGATTTTCTATTTTTATCCACCATTTGCATTGGATCGAAACACTGTGAGTCGGTGCTATAACGGGTGCAACGCACTACCTCAACAGCTGAGAATCAGTTAGCATATAAACAAATAAAGATATGTATGTATGTATAGGAGCAGCAGCTGAGGGCGTTGCAAGCCACTACATTGCCCTGAGAAGTTAAATCACTACAATTTTGACCCCCGCGTAACTCTTTCCAAAAAATATATTATCTTATGTACATACATACATACATACATACATACACATGTACGTACTATGCATAAGAATTCACTTACACCCACACATCAGCACAAAACTTCACTTCGTTTTCACATACATACATACTTACAAACAGTTATTTGCATAAATCGCGCCTTAAGCCACGCTCACAATGAACTACATTGACTTTTGAAGCAGCAGTGGCAAAGCATATCTTTAATATATGTTTGTATACATGTACTCTTTTGTAGATATATTTGTATGCACAAATGTATGCAAATCTGTCTGCGCGAATTTTCAATTGCAAAGGAAGCAGTTGCAGTATTGCAATCACAAAAACAAAGAACTTTGCAACTCTTTGCTGATTTACAAGCAAATGCAGCAAATATAAATAGAATTTCCATACTTTATTGTCACACTGTAATTTGTAAGTACGTAATACAAATCAGAAATAATAAAAAAATCACTGCCATTTGAAATGTTAATCGGTTAAATTGTCGGTCGCCTGTCTGCCGTTGGGAGCAGCCAAGTAAATAAATATTAAATTTCATAGTAAGGTCAAGGACATGCGACTCACCGACATACATTTGCATGCAATATAATAAATACTTACTGTATGGTATATAGAGTTACAAGTCAATTAGTGGCCGGGGTGTGGCATAGGTCAGTAAATGACTACATACAAATGTGGCAGGCTTGTTTTAAAGTGACAAAGCTAGACAAATGTAATTGTTGTGTTTCTTTCTAAGTGTGACAATGAAATGGAACCTAAATTTTATATTTTTAATATAGTATAATATAAACATATTTAAAAATTTTCAAAGAAGCATTCATCTTCAGAGATTGTTTCATACACAGTGAGGGTTCTTTGAGAATGGCGCTAGAGTAAAGTACTTTCACTTAATTGGATTCATACAAAATGAAAATTGAAAACGCAAGACAATGTGCGGAACATTCACCGATCTGTACAAAACGAAACCACCGAAATCTTTGTTTTACCGATATGAATTCTGTAAAGATTTTCTTGCGAATTTTTAACGATTATCGTGAGTGAGTTTAGACGCAAACTCGTATAGATAATTTCTGTATGATTTCTCAAAAAAAAAAAAAATTCTAAAAGATTTCTTAAAGAACATTGCACCAACTTTCTGAAATCAAAAATTTAACAGCGTTCTTTAATAATATTTTCTTTAATTTCTGAAAGTAAATACTAAAAGTTTTATGTCGAAATTTTTTGTCTTAAAAATTTCGTTCAGAAAATCTTGTCAGCCTCCTGAAAGAAACTCTGAAAAATATGTTTAATTTATTTAGTAATTAATTTGTACACTGAAAACTTCAGAGTTCAAATATTTAAATATGTTCATATTTCAATATGCCGCTTAATTTAAAATCCTAAATTTATATGCAACTATGTCTTCGAGCATTACTAAATAAAAACACAGCAGAACCTTGAAAAATTATGAAGTCGTTTACGGCGTATTACCCTTTAAATTTGTACAAGAGAACTGCGTACTGTCATCTGCGGAGATAGCTTTTAGATTACAATTTAAGAATTTTGCGATGCCTGTAATTGAATGACGGGGAAAATTGTTAAGTTGTAGGTTTTATAATTAACACTTTTTTTATATATACTTTTTTAGCTTTCCAGGTCTTTCCGTATATCTTCAGTTTATTTCTACAAATTAATAGTAATTTTTATTTTCAAATTGTTAAAAAAATGCCAAATATTAAATCATCTCTAAAGTCTGTTGTATGTTTTGACATCCATCGGTTTCTGATTTTATTGTTACAAGTCTTTTTCTGCGCTTAGGACTAGGTTTATTCATTTTTTTTTGTCATTTTATTCTTTGCTGTGGTATTCCGACTTCCTATAAAATGATATACTCTTCGAAACAGAGTACAAGTACAGTTCTACTAAGTACGAGTACTTCAATTCCTTTTTAGTATCGATTCGTTCCAACACTACTTATTACTACAGCAGAGCATTTCGTTTATTCTCGAAAATGTTAAAGTCACATATGTAAGTACATACCATACATATGTATATGTACGTATACTCGTATGTAAAAACGCTATTTTTATATATGTAGATATTTGCACTCTAAACAATAGCTACAATTAATTGCAATCAAGTCCAAGGTTTATTCTAGTTAGGCAATCGCTCCTCGCGCAAAAATATACATATTAAACCTTAATTGCATTGCATACATATGTATATGTACATATGTATGGTATGTATGTATATGCGCGTTGCCGTTTGGAAACAATTTTTATATGGACACTTAGAAATTAGAAAAATAGTGTATATTTAGTTTTTGTTTCACAGGAGTTTTTTGCATTTTTATTGTACAAAATTTAATACTGAAAATTTTAATGTTATCATACACTTGAATGACTTCTGGTGGATTCAGCGCTAAGCTCTTAATCCGTTAGAGTCTTTATGCAGTCCGTAGCAGTTGCATCAAATTGTGATCATTCGTTGTTAGTCTAAATAACCAACCTTTTTCGGGTCCGTTCGTTTCAGCCCACTTCACTAACGTCCACCTATCTTAGTTACACATCGTTTGTCGAAGCTTTTGGAAAGGACGTGATTTCAAGCAGCTTCTCATTCGGCTAAGCAGTGCCGAGGCGGCTTGAGGGAGTTTCTTAGTTCCAGAGTTACACTCAAAGGAATTAACTGGGTTATAAACTGCTCAACACTTTTTCACGCACCCAACTGATATTTATTTTTAAGAGTTTTTTTTGCCTGGTGTAGTTCTCCTAGCTCTCTCGGGCTGTCGGTATGAGCGAGATTCTGAGCACCTCTTAGCTTGGCTTTGCTTTCTGCAGGCCATCTAAAAGAGCAAGCTTCATTGAAGCTAAGCATAACGTCGCTTAAATTCTTTCGGCTTAGCGAGTTTGCTGACGATGAGCTAAAGTACATTTATTTCAGGTTATTGCCGCGAATCGACATTTGGTAGCATTCTTAATAGCACAGTTAAGTTCTCGACGTATTTTGAGTGGCGAACAAAATGTAGTATTTCGTCAATTTTCACTCAAACGTAAGTAGTTCAATTGAACCGAGGATTGAATTGTGTGACTATTTATTTTATATATCGCCACCGCAGGTGTATTGTGGTTGCTTTTAAGACCTTTTTATGTTTTTCAATTGCCATTTTAACACTCAGTTGCCGTGAATTTCTGACTGGGCATTTTATACGTATAACAATTTGTGTGACCAAATATTGGACTGCTAAGTACATATTTTGTTTGAAAATTTTAACTTTAGTTACACTTTCACCTTTTCAACATAAATCAAATTCACAACAAAACAATACTTCGTGAGTGCCATGATCCTCTGCATTGCCTCCCGTAAATTTATATATACATATGTACATACATATACATATGTATATACACACATACTTGCATTTACACATCTATCAATCTGAGTTTATTGATTGTCGATTGAAAAACGATTTCTTAATTAAAAGAAAACGTACACATCGCACGTACCGTTGCACAGTGGGGTATAGGACCCTCAAAACGGAGATTAATTGAAAAATGAATATTGAGATATCCGATTAATGTTTTATACTCGATTATTGAAGACAAAATTCTCCATCATTAGGCAAAGGAATCGATAACATATGTTGCTTATTTCAATTTTTGTGTTGTCTCAAAGTTCGTAATCTTTTTCGATTTTTCCGCGTTTTTGCAAAAAGTGAATTTTTTGTATTTTCAAGTGCAAGTTTTTGTATTTTTGCCATTCAAAAGCGAAATATTATTATGGATCCTTCAACTTCAGGTAATTTCGAACAAAAAAAGCAGTTGCAAGTCGACATTTACCCTGTATAACTAATTTTAATCATTTATGAAAAAAGGTCTAAATTTTAGCCATTCTTGAGAAGTATGTAGAGTTTTAAAATGGTACCGGACAACTTCGTGTTCTGAAATTTATATATTTTTAAAGCTTAGGAACTATACTAATATAATAAACAAAAACATCTTGCGCGTTGTTGCGCCAATTCGATTTTTAACAAATTTTGTAAAAAAAAACGCATGTTTCTGAATACAGTCTTTATATTTTAGGAATAAACTCAAAAAGATTCATTTCTCGGCGTAGTCTTTACAGTATTATTAAAAATGCTGAGGCTTCTCAATTAATAGACAAGTTGAATATATTGAAGCAAGAATTGATAAGACAAACGAATCCAGAGGATATGCAAGACTTTAATTTGCATTTTTGTCGTTTTGTCTGTGATTTTAAGGATCGATGGGCAAAATCCAACAGACATGAGGAGAGGTTTTTGACAAAAAATCAAAATTGGTTAGATTCTTCAATACCGTTTGTGACTACAACAACTAAAAGGGGTCGCAAAGAAATTGATTTCGAGGAGTGTTCCGAAAAAACAAAAGTGAAAAAATGTAAGAATTTAAGACAAAATGTTTCCTTGCCTGTTTTGAGTTATGCTACCCAAATAAGTCTGCGAGCAAGTGGTCAAACAGAAGCAGCAAAAATTGTCAATGAAATAACTGCATCACCTTCCAGAGCAGCGAAATTTAGAAAAAGTGTAACATGTGTAAAACAAAAACAAATGACTGCTGAAGAAGCGCTTGGGGTTTTGGTTGAAGCAAAGCTTTCACGTCACCAATATAATGTTATAAGACAGTCTGCTCCTGAAAAATTCCCTGCGTACACGTTGATTCAAAGAGCGAAAAAGGAATGTTATCCTAAGGTTGAAACTATGCAAATTTCCGAATCGTCAGCTAAGGTATCATTGCAGGGCCTTCTGGACCATACGATTGAACGGCTTGTGCTGCTTCAAAAAAATGTTATTGACACCTTGGATAATCAAGAAATAGCAAATTTAACTTTAATTACTAAGTGGGGGTTTGATGGAAGCTCTGGGCATAGCTCATATAAACAAGCTTTTCATGGCTCAGGCGCTAGTGACTCTTCTGTTTTCATAACGTCCATTGTTCCACTGAGATTAGTATATAATGATAAAATCATTTGGCAAAACCCTAGGCCGTCATCTACCCGATTCTGCAGGCCATTAAAAATTGAATTCACCAAAGAGACAGCGAGTATATTGGTGAGAGAAAAAGAACGAGTTGACAAGGAAGCAAACGATTTGGTAAAGTCTGTTGTGCCAGTAGGAGAAAGGTTCGTAAAAGTAAGCCATAAACTAATCTTAGTAATGATCGACGGAAAAGTTTGCAATGCAATCACAGAAACTACATCATCCCAAAGGTGTTATATTTGTAATTCCACTTCTAAAGAGTTTAACTCTATTGAAAAAATGATAGCGAATCCTGTTAAGACAGAAACTTTGGAATTTGGTTTGTCTATATTACATGGATGGATTCGATTTTTTGAGTGTATTATACACTTGTCTTACAAATTACCTATAAAAAAGTGGAAAGCTGGATCGGATAATGATAAACAAATTATAGATTCTACTAAAGCCCGCATTCAAAATGAATTTAGAGTCAAAACCGGATTGATTATCGACCAACCAAAGCCTGGCTTCGGAAATTCTAACGATGGTAATACAGCCAGAAGATTTTTTGAAAACGCTGAAGTTTCTGCAGATATTACTAAAATCGATTTAGAACTGATCAACAAAATGCACGTGATACTAATAACTGTTTCTTCGGGTCATGAAATACATTCTGAAAAATTCAGACATTTTTGTCACAACACTGCCAGACATTATGTTAAAATGTATCCATGGTATAAAATGCCTACCACTTTGCACAAATATTTTATTCATGGCCCTGAAATTGTATTGCATGCACTTCTACCAATCGGACAACTTTCAGAGGAAGCCCAAGAAGCTAGAAACAAGGACTTTAAATGCTATAGGGAGCACTTTTCACGTAAATGTAGCCGTGAGAAATCAAATGAAGACATTTTAAACAGGTTTCTACTGAGCTCCGATCCGATCATTAGCAGCAAAATTAAATTACCAAAAAAAAAATTTCAAGCCCTACCAAAATCGATAATAGAATTGCTTATTCCGCCAACTATTTCAGTAAGTGCTGTTCGATCTGATGATAGTGATGATGAAACTGGAGATGCACATACATATTTATTTATTTATTTATTTATTTATTTAAGGAACTAGAGGCTTGCAACTCCGACGACAGTGATTAAACTAAATGAAATGCTAGTTTTTTTATGTATTTGTGCTTATTCAATAATAAAAAATTATAATATTTTAAAATTACGACTTCCCTGAATTAATCTCCGTTTTGAGGGTCCTATACCCCACTGTGCGTTGCACAAACAGGCGCTCAGCGTACTCAAAAACTTATATGTGCATGCATGTGAACATATATTTATTTACAGTAACTCACAAAATTTTGCTACGTATATTTAATTTTAAAAGAATATCGTTGGAAATTCAAGTTAAATCGCAGTTGCAAATTCTGCGCCAAATTAAAAAAAAAAATAATTAATTTTACATTAATTTTTAATTTTTTATTTAGAAGTTGAAAAAAATATGTGATTGGAACAGTTTTATAGTGGAATAGCATTTCGTTTTAATAAGCGCATAATAATAAAGTACTCGTATTTGTTGCAAGCGGTACAAAATTCGCACACATTTTTTTTTTAATTTTGTTGATAACTGTTTTTGAAAATTTTTTTTTGCATTGAGCAAATTTTTTCATGTATGCATTATATGAAAAAAAAAATTTTTGGAAGTCAAGTTATCAAAAAAATTTAAAAAATCAGTGCGAAATTTGAGACAAAATGTAGTTGTTTTTTGTACTGAAATTTATTTGGTTATAGAATTGCCTATTCGGTTTTTTCTGGAGGTTCTAAGTAAATAAAAAGTTAAAAACTTTATGAAATTTCATTGATTTTTTTTAAGTATTGTGTGATTTTAAAAAAATATCTGCCTATTCGGGTTTTTTCTAGAGGTTCTAAGTAAATAAAAAGTTTAAATATTTATGAAATTTCATAGATTTTTAAAAAATATTGTTTGATTTTTAAAAAATACCTGTAAATTTTAATTCGTGCGATGTTTTTTAAGTCTTTTTCTAAAAAGTTAACGAAAATAATTCGACCATAAATTACATTTCCGCTATGAAAAAAACTCGCAATGTGATCAATTGTTTGAGTCACTGTATGTGCTTACCGTTGCTAGTGTTTATTTTATTTATGTGTATTTGCATGAAAACTTAGTTGCATTAATTGAAAGTTGAAACTTTGATTTCATGGTTTGAAATATTTTTATGATTTCGTAATGTTGACAGTTGCATGTCAATTGATTTCTCAAAATGTGTTGCATGCACACACATACATAGGAATGTACAAACATGTAGACAATGCAGTTCGTGCTCACAAAATTCTCACCTGAAAGTGTTTTGTAATTGCATACTCGTATACAAGGAAACACGAAAAAAAATCATTACAGTGAAATTTAGTACATTGGATTAAAAAATTCGAAAACACAGGTGTGGAATGAAAAATCAAGAGCAGATATTTGCTGTTAACAACTTTGGTATCTTTCTTTTCCCATTTTCAATTAAAACATGCAACGGTACAAACATTTTGGCACGCACATTAAGTTTTTGAATTTTTTAACGATTTCTGTTGCTTTGCTTTCTGTATGACTGCCGCGACCCTCATTAGAATAAAAACAATGAATACTTAAAAATTTTTTGAGCAGAGTTTTTAATTCCTTTGTTTTTTTTTATTCATTGTATGTATTTTTTAAATTTTGAAATTTTCGAAAGAAAGTGATAGAGAACGACTTGAAGTAGTATTCAAATGCATTCTCAGTTTTGCTGCTTCAAGTCATTTTTTCGAGATATTGACGTACAAATTTTGCAATTTTTATTGAGTTAAAAGGCACATCTCTGTCATAAAACAAAGCTTATTTTAAATTTATAGCACTGAATTATACAAAAAGTAATATTAATGTAAATTTCATATACGTACAATTGTATATATGTACAAATGTGGATCATTTAGACCCAATTATTTCCAATAATTGAAAAGGAGTTTTGCTTTCGTTTAGTACTTTAAAAATATGTCCACAAACTAAATAAAAGCGGCAAACATTGAATCCGATTTCTTTCCCTGAGAACGACCATAAATTTCAATCATAATTTGAAGGAACCCTTTTCCACCTTCATCGCAAACAACTTTGGAATCAGATTTTATTTCATTCTACATACATTCTTTAATTTCTCACCTGATAGTTTTATAGTTTATATAGTTTTTAACTACATATTCCTACTTTAATACGAGTATGTAAAGTAGGCATTTATATTTTTTTGATAAGCGTGCAACGTTTTCACTTCGCATAGATATTTTATTTGTTTTGAATATTGATAACCCTTTCATCTCTTGTACCATAAAGGAAATAAGATGTATAGTTTTCTTTTGTTTGGCGACCTTTAGTTAATATTTTTAAGGAACATTTTGGCAGATTAATTTAGTTCTGGAAATTTTTTTATAAATATGACTTCTAGCACACTTTTGAAAAGCGTGGCTCAGAATGGGCACTTAACATGAAATTTTATGCGGTAAAGTCTTCAGCAAACAGTTTCAGAGGAGGTTATAAAATAAATTAATTACCAAAAATCTAAAATAAGTTTTACATAGTATATGACAAATACATATATTCTTAGTAACTTCATAAAAATCCAAAGGTGGTTAGGTCAACATCTTGCATAAAAAAATAAAAGTCAATCAATAATTATTACAGTAAGACACATTTTTTTCGCTGAATCTATTTATAACTATTATTCAAAGACTTATATTGTCAAAGTGCTATAACTTTACTTTTAAGACTTATTAAAAATCTTCTGATCATAATTGTCAGTGAGAAAAAATTGCTTGAGTCTGAAAGGACGATACCGGTTCGGGAGTAATTCGGGACAAGTTTGGGACATTTTTGGCATCATTTATTACACAGCCCGTGTTAGTTACCAGTCCCGAACGGACCCCAAGTCCTGAACTATCTCCAACCTGATCCCGAAGTAGTCCCGAATCAGTCTTGAACTGGTCCCGAAAAAGTCACGTCTTTAAAGACTTAAAAAATCGAGGACTTTTAATAAATATAAATTTCAAAATGAAAGTCTTCAAAATATTTATATTCGAACTCTGAGTCATCATATTCTTATTCTCATTCGTATGCAAATTTATGTTCATATGAAAATTCATATTCGTACTGATATTTGATGTCAAATATTCCTTTTGTCTGCTCGTCACATATTTTTTTTAAATCGCGAAAATTAATCGCTTGACCCAGTTTAACCTTTATTACCGCTTCTATGCACATACAAACTTACATTTCTACTTGATAACATCGCTGGCGCCAGCCATCAAATCCTTATGATATCAAAAACAGACAGACGTACATACATTTACATTACCAAACAAAAAGTCTAGTTTTGACTTTTCTTCCCTTCCTTCGACAATTTTTATGCATCGAAGACATTAAAAAGTTTTTAAGCCTCCCTTTCATAAACATACACATAACCTGCTGAATGTTCATAAACTTTGCAAAAATCATGATTTCTGATAAGAAGAGTGAGTAGCGATTTGAGCCAAATTTTATTGCCGATTATTGGATGTACTGAGAAGATTAGGCGCCTATTACAAGAGGCAAGCACATACATAAATGCAAGCAAAATAAGAGATGGAAACTTTTTAGTCACATATCAGTATAAACGGCGTTTGTGTGTAAGTATGTACATATACTTCTCAAACATCTATAAATAGACAATGAATGATTACTTTGGCTCGATAATAACTGGGCCAAGAAAACGCTCGCTCAGCGCAAATGCGAATATGAATGCCAAAATGCTAGAACGCTAAAATGAATGAATGAGCTGCTGCTTCGTCTTTTGGTTGAATGAAGGGCCCGTACTGCTGCCGCAAACATTCAGCAATCCAAAGTGGCACAATGTCCTAAAGTTCAAAACCCTTTGTTCCACTTTATTTCTCTGCACTCTGCGTTTACGAGTATTGTGTGAATGTGTTAGAGGAATGCGTCATAAATATAAAACTAACACTAATACGCAAATAAATAGTCGTACTTAAAAATATGCGCACAGAATTTTTCTTGGTAGGCCGTAATTTTTTTTTTTTTGCAGTTAGGCAGGCATCTGCTGAATGCGTTGTGTTGCCAAACGAGAGGAGGACAAAGGCATTGAAATACGAATTCATAATAAACAACTATTTTCCATAAATTACACAAAGCAGTGTGTCCTTAAACTCGAGCGCAGGCTGCTGAACCTTAAACGGAGTTGGCTTTTAAAATAGTACAAGAAAAATTGTTCACAAATCAACTTAGTTGAGTTGACTACTTCGGAGGGAATATGCTCAATTGGACAATCGCAAGATAAATGCATTCATGAAATAATTAAACGTGAAATCATAAATATATGAAGATAGCTAGGAGTCATAGGAAAACTCTCTTTTTTATATTTTTAGAAATTGAATATTACCGGCAGTCCGCCTTGGGAAGATTCGAAAACGGCCTTAACGGGACCTTTTGTGGCAGAAGAGATGTATGTACATATGTACATACATATGTATCTTCAAAATTAAGATTTATTTCCAAACAATGATGTTAAAATTTAAGCAGAAACCAGAATTTCTGTTATTTTTAGCTGAACACATTTTATTTACCCCGACTTAAACAAATCGCTTGGATAAAACAAAAATAAGTAACAGGCACTTTAAGAAGAATCCTTTACACGAAAGATTATTAAAATATATACATGGAATCTAAAAGAAACTGGAAGATTTTTCACCAACAAATTCTGATAACAGATTTGTACAAAAAATTCTGCCAACAGTCGAACAAGTTGCCTGCAGTCTCGCTTGTTAAGTGAGAGCAAGTGTTTTGATAGTCCTTCTGAGATTTGAGTTTTGTCCATCTGCAACCTCTCGACGCCGCCCAGTCATTGCTGAGCGAGCTTTTCACCCAGTTTCTGATGGTGGAATCGATGGCCGAATGTGGGAGTGCTATAGCTGGTTGCGGGCCGAAGAACACCTAATCCGAGCCAATTCTGGCCAAATGGTCAGATGTCTCATTACCAGGTACTCCCCGGTGACCAGGCACCCAGATTAAAGCAAGTTCGTTATGTTAACCAACATAGCTTAATCGGGATTTGCATTGCCGAATTAGTTTGAAAGTAGTTAGAGGTCTGGCCAATGCCTTGAGTGCAGCTTGGCTGACACTGCAGACACGTACAGTTTTGGAGCCATCAGTAAAGATTCGACAATAATTAGACCGGGCTCTGTTTTGGCATTTAACCAGCATTCAGTCTCAGGGAACGTTTTAGAGTCTCATCAGCAAAGGAAACGGTGGCGTACTACCCTGTGGCATTGCAAAGACGCAAGTGTCCATAACTCTGCCGCCAACAATTTCCGCCTCGCCCCACTCCGTTTTATACCAATATCCGTTTCTTTTAAGTCTGCAGGTGGCCTTTAAGGCCTCCCCACGTATGAATATACAAAGTGGCGGTAAGTGCAGCAATACTTCACTTCGGGAGGAGTCTGAATTGTGATTCCCTTAAGTGTGAGGGGAATGAGGGCCTCCAACCTTCTCCGCCTAGTGAAAAGCACTATAAGGGTCAATTTTATTCAGTATTGTCTGCGCTTTCCGACAGAGATGGGCCCGTGACTAGACAAGCCACATCGTTCGCATAGGCCTGAGCGGCATTGTCAAAAGCACCCTCAATGTCTACAAAAACGCCCAAGGCGAACTGTTTTTTATCGACGACCTCGCCAATTCTGGCAACCAGATTTTGCAAATCCGTCTCACAGGATTTTCACGCATCTGGTATAGTGTTTCTTTATTTCTCATTATGTGGACTTGACCACTGTTACAGCAAGCATGACTTGACCACTGTTACAGCAAGCTTCTACTGTCAGCTAATTATAATCAGTTCTAAAATGTGTATAGATATCTATAATGTTGTTATCTCAGCTAGCCAGCCTTAACAATTGTATTTTTGTATTTTATTTCACCTCCTCTTTCTCAACATTCGTAAACTCTTATACGACGACCCGCAAACAAATTATGCACCTTCTTCCCTGCTACTATAATTTGCTGCTCTCGTCACTTGCTCTCAACGTTTCACTACCAAATCATTCACATTACCTCAGGCAGATTCTCTCTCTAATCGCCTCTGCACCGGTTACAATTCAATGCATTCCGCTCACCACTTTCAAACACACAACAGACCGGAAGACGTTCTCTGACAACCAGCGTCAGCCATCGTACACTCACGCGCTAAACCGTTGTTTGTTTGCCTGTTTGACTGGAGGGACGCTAGAGTCGCACCAGCAAAGCATTTGGCCAGCACCAGTGAGTTCAGTATTCGTCGTCTATTCGTTTAGTTTAGATGTTGTGCGAAATAACTTCTACGCTTCTAGTCGCTCGGTTTTATATATTTTTTTGGAATTTTCTATCACTAATTTGACTTTATAATTTGTTCAATGATGTTTGGGAAGTTTGTGTGTTGACGCGCGTATGTGAGTGTAACCTCCTTTCCGCACTCTAATTTAACTTTAAGTGCAATTAATTTTAAATTACTGTAATTAAACGAAATACTGCAGGAAAATAGAAAAAAATTAGCACCAAATGTGCCAACAATAATAATCCCAAGTGTGTGTTGCACAGTCAAATATTGACAGCTGTCACCTGTCGCAGCATTGTCGCAGACGTTGTCGGTGTCGCAGCTGCTCTCATCAGTGTCGCCGTTGTAGCCGCCAGCAATAACCACCACCACCTCATTTAGCGCCAGCGACTTCTCAATGGTTGTTGCATATTTCGCCGGCTCCGCGAGGTAATCACTTAAAAATTCGTCGCCAACTCCGATCGGTCAGAGGCTCTTAACGTGCGTTGTAAGTCAGCTGGAAAACAGTGTCGCACTTTGAAAATATTCCTCTTCCCCTTTCTTGCTAAAGTGTCGGTTTGTTTTTTGTGTCTCGTTGTCGACAATTCGTTGTGCTTCATTTTGTGTTGCAGTTGTTGAATTTACTACACAACACAGATACTTAATAAAATTCCAAAAAAAAAATTTGAAAAGGGAGCAAAAACAACTTACAACGACTACGCGAATAAATTCATTACAATTCATCAACATCAAGTGAACAAAGCAAAAAAAAAAGCAATAATTATAAAAAAGTTAATTATCGTGTTCACCAACGTCGCATTGCGTTTACCCCGCTCTTCGACATCGTCATCAACGTCGGTTAATTTGTTGTTGTGGCCGGCTGCACCAGACGCCAGAGGTCACACAGTTGGCTACTTGGTTGCCTATTGCGCCTCTTATCAGCAAATCGAAGGCCGTATGAAAGTGAATATCAAATGGAAATTAGCAGACAAATATTGTATTGTGTGTAGTATTAGTGTTTAAAAATTGTGAAGTGTTGAGTGCTGAACGATAAGCAAAAAAAATTTTTTATGAAGAAAATTACTGACAAGTGTTTGTACAATAAAATTATTTACACTTAAATATACATACATACATATGTATGGTATTAAATTTAAAATCAAATAAATGATATTTTTAAATAAAATTACTTCGAAAATTGTGGTTTAAAGAGCTGAGTAATACTTCGAGTCAATTTGATGGATATAAGCATTTACTGCGGATAAGAGCTTATAATTTTTAAAAGGTAAATACTAAAGCATAAAAATAATAATACATAATATGATGTTTATATGTAGATATGTGTTTGTACATACACACAGTCATGAGATTATACTTAAGCAGAACTACAATTTAAAAATAAATACATAAAGATATATCATTAAATGGATTATACCCTCTGTTCACAACTTATATCAAAACCATCTATTCACAGATTTGAGAATTTTTCTTCTTCTCTTATTTAAAATTATTTTTCAATCAAAATACCGTTCATTAATTTACATCGAATTAAAAAAAAAAAATTTTGAAGTTTTTAGGTACGTAGTTTTGTAGCTCGTTCAACTTGTGTAAACATATGTAATAAAGTTTAAGTTTCAAGTGCCTACAAATTAACACTGATTTTTGAGAATTTATTTACTGGCAACATCCACCATATAACCTAAGCCCGCGATTATTTTTTTATATGAAAAAAAAACTGCGTCATTACAAATTTTTTTAAAAACGTAGAACAATTTGAAAGAATATCGGTAAAAACCTTTTTGAAATTGTCGACATCGGATTCGAGAATAGTTTTAAGATGTGGTTTAGAGATGGAAATTTAAACTGTTTTAGTAAGTTTCTAATAAAATATGGTACGTAGAAATTGCTTAAGCCTTGACTATAACGAACACAGATTTATTTCCCTCTTCCTCTTTCTTGAAGGGACGAACCTATGTCAACACGACTCACGCTCTTGAAGCCTTTGAAAACGAATATTCTTCTAAAATGCTAGACCCCATCGACGCAAGTTTCGGCAAGAGAGATGAGGAATCCCCTAAATTGGGTTCTAATTTCTGCTTCTTCCACTCGGTAAGAGATATTTAGGCGCTTAGGTTAACTCAAGGCTAAACTCTTGCATATTTAATTGTAAACTAGAAGTTTGTTTTACTAGTTTTGGTTTTCCCAACACTCAGTCTATGAAATGCCAGTAATTAACTTATTTCAGTTTAGCCGGAAACTTATACAATTACAAAATGCAACAGCAACAAAGCGTACCTGGCAGACAGAAGACAGTTGTTCATTAGGCCGGTGTCTACCTTATAATTAGCAAATATTAACAAACCATCAAGTAGACGTCAACTTAATTATTCGATGTCGCGCAGTCAGCGCATGTTGATGCAGGTTAATTTGGCAATGAAGTCATGTTGGTACCTAGTTAATTTTAAATTGACTTGAAAATATGTAGCTTATTATATTTTCAACGTTTACGTTTATTTAAGTATTGGTGTCTGAGCATCATTAGTTTATAAGTTATTTTATTTATGCCAGTTGTACACTTAGAAAAAATATTCCTAAAATGGAGGCAAATGAGCTGTCGTTATAAATAAAGTTGGGTTTGATTTTTTATATACGTTTGTACATATATCCTTATTATTATTACTTTAAATTTTATTTTTAATTTGCATATTTTTACACACGTTTACTTTCACATTGGCAAAAAAGCTTTTTCCATACAAATTTTCATTATTATGCATTTTTAATTTTTTTATTTATTTAAGTTTTCTTAAAACTTTTTGCTACATAATAATTTACATTAAATTGAACATCCATACTCCTACCTCGACGCCGTTCATAAACTTAAAATTGCTTGTCAACTTTCCAGTAGATATATTTAAAATTTTCATAAAGAAAGAAAAAGTCTCTAACAAATTGATGCCAAGTCTTATACAGAATTAGTAACTTTTTACTCATTACATAGAAAATTAACTCACGAGAGGAATTTTCAGGAAATTGTGCCCTCATTCAAAGAAAATTGGTTTTTCTAAGTGTATACAAAAAATTCGAATTGTGCGTTGAAAACTTGTGTAAAAATATCGTTAGAAGTTCCGCTAGAGAGATCTACCATTCCCTCTCTAAACGAGAGTTCAGGAATTTAGATTTGTATACACTTAGGTAGGTAGGTAGGTGTGGCTGTCGCTGGTTATCAGTGGTTGATACGAAGACTTTATGTTATAAAAATTTATAACTAGAAAAATCTAAAATATATTAACACACAAACAAAATAATATCTTTAGTTTCCAAATTAAGAAAAAATCATAAAATAACAAAAAAATAACCACTCCTTTTCTTCCTGAAATGTGCAAAGTTTTACCAGAACAGCTTATGAAGGTTAAATGTGGGTAATTTTTAATTTATTGACCGGCAAGGTTTTTTAGCATTATATTTATATTCACCAATTTGTTTCTTGAAAGCTATTAACTTTGCAATTTCTATTGAATTCTTACAAAATATTTTACTATCTTTTATATTTTCCTTAAGAAAGTTAAAAATTTTTTAAATTAAATTTGTGTTACTTTTTAAATTGAACTTAACGCATTTGCCGAGTCAAGTTTAAATTATAGGTGCCATAAGCATAACCATATAAAACTGCTGATCCAACTAACTTTATGTGCAACACTGTTACCGATTAGTGGTGCCATACCATAAGGCCAAGGCCATAAACATAACCATAACTATCAATTGAATTTTCGGTTTTCCGCCTCACATATTCAGGTACATACTATTTTGGAGCATAAGCCTGGTGTGAGAAAAAATTTGAATTTTTCAATTCCCACGCACTTCTTTAGCCAGCTGCTTTCACTACTCACAATCTGCTAAACGCAACACCATCTGTTTCCTCTTAAACTGTGAGCGCTAGCACTTTTCATACACTTACTTACATATGAACGAGTATTTTCCCTATTGCAGGTAACGCCTTGAAATTCCTTACAGCTGATCACACTTTCACACCACCATTCATAAATAAATAAATACCTGGCTGGTACTCTTGCTTATTTTCCTTTAAATCAAGGCGACCTTCAAAACTTAGCTACTACATATGTTTGATTATTTGAACATGTGCGTTTTTTGAAGGTTATGAAATTTTAATAGAATTCGAACAATTCATAGGCGAGGTTATAACTTCAGTGCAGGTCATAATATGTGTTTTTAAATTAATAAATGCAGTTCTTTGAAATATTGATCGTGCAATTGCGTAAAGAACGATGAAAGTAATATTTGCTAAATGTTGACTTTCGCCTTTTGAAATCAATTCATATCAACTTCAGTGAAAGCACTGAAATTTTTCTTCTTCTATTTTTGCTCCTACAGATTCGTCTTAAATTCATGTAAAACATAGATGTAAAGTAATGATTAGATAATGCTAATGATTGCTAATTAACTTTCTTTTGTGAAATTCTCTAATTCATTAAACAATTACAATTAGTTCAACTAATTCCCATTAGATAATTGAAATTTTTATTCTAATGGTAAATGTAATTGCAATTAGTTGCCATTAGCAAAAAAAATTGGTTTACCTTTACAGTTAGAAATCAAATTGACTTCTGCTAATGCAATTAGATATTCAATTAGCGCGAATTAGAATCAATTATTTTCATATTTTCAAAAACAAAAATAAACTAAAATATTCATAATATGAATTTCACACACATATTTATTACTTATGTACATATATTACATACATGCACACATATTTAACGTACGTACTAACTTTTTAATAACTACAATGACCGGGTATATTCGCTTTCACCAATACGAGCTTTTCAAAAGAAAAGTCCGTCAAGCAACCCCGCCTTGGACTATTAATAATACCCGCAAAGGAAAATAGTCGCTCCACAGGGCCGGAAGACGTAAGCGGTGTGTTGCAAAATAGTGATTTTTCCTTTAATGTATGATATTTGCACCATACATTGGAAGTTTTATCAGCATCATTCAAATATTGATGCATCATATTCGAAATAAAATGCAGGCTTTCAGCCTCCTCAGTCAATTTTGACAATAAATCAGTACTTTCTTCTGCAAAATGTAATCTGATTTACTAAAAATACCATATATATGTGTCATTTATGCAGAACTTACCATTATCACTGAAATCACAAAAGGTTGATTCAGCATACGAACCCTCACATTTATGATTTTCGGTTGTTGCAGCAAGGTTCTCTTGTATGTTTGCACATACAGTGACTTACGGCACTTCGTTTACTTCAATAATTCTTCGGAAACAATTTCTTTTTATCGAAATAATTGATTCTAATTCAAGCTAATTGAATATCTTATTTCATTAAAAGAAGTCAATTAGATTTCTAATTGTAATGGTAAACCAAATTTTTTTGGTAATGGAAACTAATTGCAATTAGATTTACCATTAGAATAAAAATTTCAATTATCTAATGGGAATTAGTTGAACTAAGTCTAATTGTTAAATGAATTAGAGAATATAAACCAATTGCATCAATTCCTAATTCTAATTGGAATTTAACATGTATGATGGAAAACAGCTATAGGTTTTTAGCAAAGATATATAGGGAGTTCACAAAATAGTGATGTACCTATAAATATTTTAAAGAAACCGACCGCTCAAATTTATTAAAAGTGCTTTTTGATGGGTGGGCGCAACCCATTGAAGCATATTGTATCTTAAAAGGTATGAATATTTTGTGGTTCTTTCTCTTTAAGTTTTAGTTATTTTCGTTCCTATACATTTTTTGTAAAAATCAACTTTTTGTGTGATATTCTTGAAATGAAATAACAAAAATTAAGGTAATATGTACATAGTATTAAGGCTTGAAAAATTATCCCCGGAAGTTCATTTCGAGTACTAAAGACAGAAAACTTGTTTACGGTAAAGTTTAAACTTGTAATTCACAACGTATAATTTAATATACATAAATGTCATATCAATTTTTTTGTTTTGCTATGTCTAAACATTTTTTTTTAGTGAGCCCACCCACGAAAGTAATCGTTGCGACGCGACTGCTTACTTTCTCTTTTGAACTCACATTCTTTAAACTCAGTAATTTTCATTAATCCATTCAATTCACGTTAAACCTTATAAATTTATATCTTTTAATATTTTCATAGATAAATTTAAGAAATTTTATTATTGGAATAAATATTCCGTCATTTAAAGTCTGCACAAAATATAAGATCCTTTAAAATTGAAATGTATAATTTGCTTATAAATAAAATAAATTTGCTACTACTACTAGTAACAGTTAAATAATTAATTTAATTAAATATTTATATGGTTTAAGACTACTTTGCCACCAGCATATTATCTGTACAACAAAAACAGCGCAGTCGTGTTGAAGTAAACTATTTTTCCACAACTTCATCTCAGCTTGCAACACAAGCTTAGAGAGAAATTACAGTAAGATGGATTTGATTTCAACTTGAGAACTATGAATACTCCCTTTTTTTGTTTTGGGTATACGTGTTTCTCTATTTACATATGCTTACATATAAATATAAATTAACTATAATCTGTTTAGTAGGTTGTTTACGTATGTTTAAAGTGCATTGACACCCTCTACACAATAATTATTGGTGCTACAAGCACAAATGATTGTGTGCATAGTTTTGAGTTTGTCATAAAGACATACACAACTCTTCACTTCCTCACGAACTCATTCGTCCATTCACTCATAAGTATTGTCAATAATTGCTTGTTGCAACAACAACTGCATATTCATATTCTCAATGCTTGTGATGAATATAAATTTTTGAAAAATAGTGGAAAATATGCATACATATTTACATAAATATAGTACAACATACGTATGTGTGTTAACGTAAACAATTGTCCCCGACCGCCCAAACGTTCGATTCGAGCGCCTTCTCAAGTGTGTGTGTGTGTGTGTGAATAAATTTGACATTCGAGAGTTGGGCGGAGTAAATTGAATGGTGATTGTGAACTTGTCAATTGCCTCAAACATTGCTTCATTCGCTACATATTGTTGTTGTTGCAATTGTTGTAAATATAATTGTTCTTGTTACCACATTTTCAACATAACACTTTTCATTGTCAATGCAGCAGTCTGATAGTTAATAATTTCATATTTTGTTGCTGTCATCGACACTTGAAATGCCACACATTGCTTCTAGTCGTACTCAATCAACGCAATGTTGCCGAGGAGTTTGTTTATTAGCCCCTATTGAAATTTTTTAATACATACATATGTATGTACATAAGTGTAATGCAAGTAATATCGTTGACAGTCAATAAAGTTCAAGTAAAAATCTATCCCTACTTACTTATGTACATGCATACTCGCACATTCGTTTACATATTGATAGTAAATGTAGTGAAATCTCGTCACTCTGACCGAGCTCACTCTTCAAACGAGTGTGCTTGAGTAAAGTTCCTTGTAGGTGTGCCTCAAGTCGTTCATACATATAAATTATGAAAGCGATAGACGTCATATTACAAATAGTTTGCACCCCACTTTCGCAACCAGCCGCCTGAATAGCTTATCAGGCCTAGGCGGCTTCCTCACCTACATTTATTAATTCAATTCCTCGCGTTAACCGTTCCCCTTCTTGCCAAGTTCAACGATTTTTTTGTTATTTTGTGTAAAAAAGTGACTAGAGTCGTTGGCATTTGTTCTCTGCAATAGTTCGCCTCTCAACCTGCTTTATCTTTGCTAATAAATTTCTGTAACATTTTATTTGTTAAATTTATGTTTTGTTGCTGTTTCTTTTTAAATGTCAATTGACACTTTTTACCTAACAAATTTAATTACTATTACATTTGAAATTCGCTGGTAATTCAGGTAAAATTATTGTTATCTAATAAGCTTTGTGGCGCCCTTTGTTTTTTTTTTCAATGAAATTTCAATTGAATCACTTCGGCAGTGAATAATGTTTGCGGTTCGGGGAAGTTTGACTTCCTCAAATGCGTTGTGCTAATATTTGATAAATTAGATAAGGAAAGTGTCCACGTTTGATAGATTTGAGATATACATACGTATTTAAGTTTACTCGTATGTATACAGTTGTGATTCAAAATAGTACTTATTGATTATTGTGGCAACTCGCTTTACTTTCGTTTCATTTTCCACTATTTTTCAATTACCATTAAAAGAAGAGGACGCTTGTGTCACAGCATGTAACTTAAATTCTCTTAAGTCATTGCTTAAGCGTTCCATGATCCGTAAACGTAATTGTATGTTGCGATGAAATCAACTTAACATAAGACATATTAAGGTAACATGACCTAAAATATTTTTTTATGATTTGCTTTGTTTTCTGTGACAGTCAGAGTTAAGCTGAGGTATGATAAAATAAGGTAGGTACGGTGAAGTGAGTTGGAATAAGGGGTGGTGATTTGAGGTAAATTAAGTTGAAAAGAGTTGATATGTGGAGAGTTTAGGTCTGGTGTGTTTGGGAGTGGTAAGTTTATGTGTGGTGAGTGTGTGTGTTAAAGTGTGCTGAGAGCAAATATGGTGAGAAGATGAATTAGCTGCCGTCTTCAACCATTTACATAACTTAACATAAGAAAACATAGCATAACATAAAATAACATGACATAAAACAACGTAGCATCAAATAACATAACATTATATAAAATGCACAACACAACATAATAGAGCATAGCATATCATAACGGACGACATAACGTAACTTAAGCCAACATAGATTAATATAAAACAACGTAACATAACGCAAAAACATAAAATGGATTTAGGTAAGCAGGAAAAGTAGTTGTTGCCATCCCGCACCACATTCTTGCAAACCGTTTTTCGTATTCAACATTGAAACAGAACAAAGAAAAATAGATTTGTAAGACCTCATCCTTCCTCATATTCATCAGTTTATGTTTACATAAGAAAAGGTAAGGTTATGAAATTTCCCTATTTAACAATACAGTACCTTTCACGGAGAACTCTAAAAAGCTAGAAATAGCTGAATTTTTTAAACATTGCCGAAATGTCTCTAGTACTAAAGCGACAATATTATCTCCTACTGAAGCGCAGTGAGATGAGTGTTTGTGGCAATAATGTGAATTAATTTATTTTTAGTTGCAAGTGTACACCTACATACATACATATCTACATATGTATGTACATGACATTTACGATTCTGTGAAATTCCAACCCTACACATGTAGGGTGAACGGGTGATTGTCTCTCAGCGAAATAGTAGTACAGTAAGTCAGTGTGCCTCTAGCAAATATCAGCTTTGCTCAACGTGCTGTGCTACGCTCGTTCTTTGTTGCTCATTTGCCAAAATACTTACATACATATTTTAGCATTTTCACATACATTTTTCTACTATAAGAATATATGTATGTGTGTGCTATGAAAATATTTGCCTGAGCCTAAAGGGCAAAGGAAATACTTAAATTTGATGAGTATGATATGCATATCTGTAACTAACAACAAAAATCTGCGTAAAATTATGACAATGTGGCACACAACGGCAAGACGAAAAGAATGGCACGCAAACTGAAGAAAAGCTTATATTCATATTCATGCATACTATTTACATAAGTACATATGTACATACTAATGTACACCCCATATCGAAATTATAATATCATCACAAATGACAAATTATTTTATTTTGTTTATTTTAGAATAAAGTACATTTTATTCTCTAAAAAAACCAAAAAAAAAACCTAAGTTCAAAAATTATCAAAGCACAAGAAAAATAATTAATTAAAAAAAAAACACTTTTTTCTGTTTTTCAAAATATTTCGTCCTTAAGACTCTAGCACCAATGACATTTTCAGATGTTAAAAAACGCTCACAATGCATTTAAAAAAAAAAAACAGGTGCAGGTAGAAGCCACTAGATGATAAATCAGGTGAATAAGGACAATGAGTTATAATTTATCTCTTTCGACTTGTTCCTCTTTCGCGTACTTTGTGAGACATTGTCGTGGGAAAGGATAGTGCGATGTCTTATGTTTCTTTCTCTTACTACTTCGTGAGCGACAGCTTTTGTGGGATTTACTTCATTTTGAATTACCCCAGCAGTGTATTATTGCACGCCTAACTAAAATTCTCTAGGCAATTCTCGTAAATAGAAAAATTTGCACCTCAAAATATTTAATTTTTTTTTCAAATTTTCACCAAAATACGAAGCTTTTATTTTTTAAGAAATTAACAAAAATTCGAATAACAATTTCAAGTATTTGAACTATAAAAATTGGTTGCAAGGAAATTACTGATTCAGTCAAATTCGTCATACCCAAAGTTTGCAAAATATTATGGAAGTCATAAACGTTGCTACTATGGATTGAATCACATCCTAACATCATATCACAATATATCAAATTACATCACTTTATATCGTTAAATAACTTAACAACATGACTTTATATCGTCCCGTGAAATTTTATTACATCATCGTGATATCACATCACTTCAAGTCATCACATCATGGAATCATATCATGACATCACATCACTTCATCTCATTACCTCACATTCTATCACATCACATAATGACGTCACTTCGCAACAAGACTTTCTATCACAACAACGCGTCTTACATCAACTTATCACGCCAAATCACATCAAATAATATCACACACCATCTCATAACATAACATAACAACACAACTTACTTAAAATAGCAAAGCATAACATAAGAACTAACATAACATTACTTAACGTAAAGGAAAATCGGTTTATATTGGTAGCCATCTCGACGTTTTTCGTTTATTTGCGCGTAATTACACTCGGCTGTGCTACAATTGTTTCACGCACCGTATGTACATATACAAATGTATGTATGTATGTAAGTATATACATACATATATGTTATAACCGTTGCGAAAAAAGAAAACTGCTAACGTACGCTATTCTTCTGCCTCACAAAGCTTCAAATTTATGAGATTCGCGCAGTTGCGTATGATATGTGTGCGTGAATGATAATGATAATCGCAAAATAGCTACGGTAACAACAACGACAACCAAAGAAAATTTGCTATCTACATCATTCATGCCACTCCGCTCAGAAGTAAATGTACTAGTACGTAGGGAGCGCTACCGCTTGGAGTTGTAGCTGTATTTGACATCGCTTTCATCGCTGCAGCAAGGCGCTTTTGAGTGTTATTTATTTGACTACGGCACGAGAGCTGTTCTTTTTGAAATTTATTTCATTGCTTTTGTATTTCTTTTTTTTCTGTACTTGCTGTTGTGCCCTTCCGCTCGTACAAGCCATTTTTTTTTGAAGCATTGATGAAATGCTGTCGACCGGTTGGCTGCCAGCGAGCGACAAAAGCCGTCAGCAAAAATGTTGTGCCATTGCTTAAACACGTACGTACATACATACGTACATAAATTGATAAATGCACAAGAAGGCTTACCTACAATCATACAAATTAACATACAAATATGTATTTACATACGCACAACTCAAAGCTGTGTCCGATCTTTAGCGCTCTGCGTTCTAAATGTGTTGAGTGTGATAAGCTCTAAATGTGAATAAATATGGCAGTCATATCACAATTGTATGTATATTTATGTACATACATACATACATATATGAATGTGGAAATGTGATTCCAACGAAATTGGGGCAATGTGCCTAGGCGTACAAAGAACATTCAAGGCATGCAGTCGTGGATACAATGAATCTCTGCTTTTTGTTTTTTGCTGGCCTTTTGCTACTATCGTTTGCTGGTTGATGACATTTACTTTTTACTTCGCTATCTGTTTTTGGCGTTTTTTTTTTCAAAATGAGAAACCCATGCCGACAATTCGTAGTTACAAACAATGATTTTCATGCCTATCGGAGAGATTTCTCAGCTCTACTTTGATAAGATTCTAACACGTAAGCGAAGAACTGCATAAAATAGTGGGAAGCTTTTCCACGCACAGCATTACTTTTAAATCTAGTTAAGCAAAAATAAACAGATGTTTAAAATAAAACCCAGAAGGGAAGGCAGTTAGTTTTCGTTCCAAAAAGTTGGATTTGTCCAATTCCTTTCCCTAGTCCAGCGAGATGTTTTAATTCTAACCGCTGAATTCAGTAAGCAGTCTCAGTCTCAGAGACAAAAGTCACAACTTTAGACCAGTTGGCATTCATTTTTTTTTAAATAAAACCTCTAGTCTCAAAATTGTGACCGTGTGATGAGCAGGTCACAAAAATTAAAAATAAAAACACGAGGAAGCGTGGAAGCGTGGAAGCGAGGAAAAGCAATAATGTCTAGCTCATTTCGAGACTTGAGATGTTACCAAGTTACTGAATTCGGGCATGAGTTTCGTTAACATAGAACAGTCGAAAATTTGGTATTGAAATACTTTCACCTATTCATGTAGTTGGTGAAAATAAGACCAAAAAGTTTCATTGTGTAGTCAGTGTCGGTTTTCTTTGAGTAAGAAGCGTTCTCGGCTTCGATGCATCCGTTGCTAAAAGATTTTAACACTTTTGTGTATCATAATTTAACCAACGTTCGGTGTGTGGGTTTGTGTTCTACATCTTTTACAACCTGATATTTAAATATATTCAAATTTGATCGGAATATAAGTAAGGTCTGCGAAGTGGATTTTGGTCGTCATAAATATATGTGAGCATCAGAGATCATCAACGTGTGATTGTAAAATGTTCATACATAATCATTGCACTGAATATTTATATGCCTTTACGCTCAAGCGATCAAACTTGTTCGAACACTCATATTCAACGTTGATTTTAATTGAATCAAACCATGCGGTTCGTGTTCGCCCAATGATTTAATCATCGATCGGCTCAAATCACTCAATTCGGGTATTTGTTCGTTTAACTCAACGTGATTTTTTCGATGGAAAATAAATCAAAAAAGACACAAATGAACGCTTTGATTTTTGTGCCGGCAGACAAACTGGATGACGGAAAAGGCGAAATTTGGGTGGAAAGAAGGAATATTAATTTATTACAATAAAATTATATTTATTTTTATACACGCATACATATCTATATATGTATGTACATAAATACATATTAAAAATAATATATAATTTATGAAAAAGATAAGAAAAATAAAATATATAAAGAAAACAATTTAATTCACATTTCTTTATATTAGTATTAATAATTAAGCACAAAATAATAGCACAAAAGTTTAATCGTCCGACATTTTCTACGGAGTTAAATGTCTGCTTCTGCACAACAAACTGAATAAATTTATATGGTTTGACTTTTTTCAAATCGGACTTACTTTCGCTAAAGTGGGTGATTTGATACAAACAAGTTCGATCATTGCACTCATAAATATCCGAAAGACGTGTTCGCCAGCATGATGCTGATTTTATTCAATACTGAGTTTTGTGAGTAAAAATTTTGTTGTATAATGAAATCAAGAAAAAGGTGAATTTTGCTGAGGAAGCCAAATTTGAGTTTATTTAAAACATTTCTGTAAAAATTTTTACTTAACTTAAAAATGCCTGAGTTTGTGTATGAACCGCCTCTTCTTACAAACTTTCGACTTCCTCTAGCTTTGAAAGTAAAATTCTTACTGCAGTGAGCTTGTTGTGGGACATTATACATTAGTATTTTTTTAAATGATTCATTGGCAGTAAAGTCTTTCCTAAAACAAGACCTCACTTTAATAGCTCTCGTTATGAAGATGCGATTCATAAAACTTAAAAAATTTTAAATATATTTTTAAATGAAATTGGTTGCAAATAGTACTTTCTATGGCGTGATTGTACATATAATGATTTACAATTAATATAACTGATAAGTTTAGACAGAAAGAAGTAAAGAAAGTGTAAACTTTTCAACGCCAATCAGTACACAAAATTTATTTGCACAAAAATCTGTATGTAGGTATATATGTTTTACTTGAATTTTTGAATTTTATATCTTGAATTTTAGAAGCTAAACCACCACAAGTTTTGAACTCACTAACACTTGTTCATACATTTATATATAGTATGCATGTATGTACATATGTATGTATTTATGTTTGTACAACTATATTTGGTAAGTTACATATTTCACCACATTCGTAATTGCGATTAGATTATCTATGAAAGAAGTGTTGAGTAATATACGTTGTTGTTGCATACTCGTTCTACTTGCAACATAGCTACTAACAAACGCAAAAAGAAGTACAACATGCTATATATGCTCATACATACATACATACATACATACTTACATACAAGTATGTGTATTAAATGTTATCTTGCATGCCGATTTGACAAGTTTAAAAGTGTTGCAATGTTGATATTGTTGCTGGTAAGTGTACGAGGTTACAAATGAGATTTCCTGTTAATTTTGATGAGTTCTTGCTTAACCCTCGGCTGATTACAAAATCTTCACTCGAAGGCAAAAAAGTGTTTCATGCTGTTGATGATAAATGTGAAACATGAATTCATATATGTACATACATAAATATGTACATATGTATATGCATAAGAAAAATTACGATAAGAAAAACCTCGACTTAAGTTACAAAACTTATTTTTTTTTTGTATCCAAAAATCAGAAATGAAAAGGCTCGCATAAAAATGCTATCGCAATTCATAATTAATAGTTTTTCTGAAACAATCTTGCAATGTTTACTAAACACCAGCTATCCAGGAAGTTTGAGGTCTCCTTTTGTATGTACCTACATATTGATCATATACATAGCTATTGGAGAATGTTAGTAGAAACATATCCCCTATGACAAAGAATCACCTATGGTCAATAGTTTGAGTCACTGTTGGCCTAGTAAATGTTAATATTTTACAATTTTATTGAGATAATGAACAAACATGTCTATGCAAGGATAAGCACACCTTAAAAATGCATTATAATATAAAGTAAAATACCTTATACAGAATTTTGCAAATAAAAACACAAACAACAACCACACAAACAAGTTAAATAGCGGCAGATCAGTTGCTCTTGTTTGTAGTTGATTTGTTTAAGGAAGATGAAATAAACACAACAGCCAACTCGGCTAGCGTATTGGCTCTTCCGGGTTCAAAGCCTGAGAGAAGTGGTTATGAAAAATTAAATTAAAAATTAATTTAATTTAATAATCAAAAAAAAAAAAAAGAAGTCTGATGTGGAAATGTGGTGATTTCCGAAATAGTTCTATAACTTCAACCATTAAAAAAAGCACCAAAATCTTCCATAAACTGGCCTTGAGCTTAATAAAATTGTAAAATATTAACATTTACTTGGCCAACAGAAAAATGAACAAACATTTATTCATCTTTATGTTATTTAAATTTTATAGAATTTCCTTAAAATCCCTTGATATCACTAATTTTTTGAAAATGTTCAAAATACGCAGACAGGGTTGCTATAAAATGGTCAAAGTTTAAAATACAGTACAAAAACTACTGAAGTAAATTTTGTTTCATAATTTTCTGAAATCGTCATTCTTAGCTAAAAATCTGGCAGCACTGCTCCAAGGAGCTGCTCAGAGCAAGTAGTCTTTGCGGCCAGAATTGCTTTTATATAAAAAAGTAATCAAACTTTTATAAACATGTACAGAGGTCCTTTGTTTGGAAGTGTCAAGAGTGATGCATTGCATTTTAGAAAGCTCAACCTATACTGCTCGTTTTCTTTCTTCAAATGGCAACACATGTTTGTGTGAATGTTCATACTTCGTTTTCGAGTCAATCGGCTCAACGCTGATATATAACATCAGGCGCAAGGCGACAACTATTGAAATATTCTACCAATACATTTCTGCATAATTACACATTTTTAAAAAGAGTTCGCAACTTTTCAAAACGATTACTAAATATGAGTTATGCGATTTAAGAAAGTGGCATCAAAAACATTTTTTTAAAGGATTTTTATGTTCAATTAAAAAAATAAGTTTAACGAAATATGCAAGAAAAGAATATTTGGGCAAAGAAAGTTGCCACTGTGCAAAATATGCATTGACAGGATAAAACTGTTACCACCTAATTGAAAAAGTAAATTGAGGTTAATAAGTTAATTGTTGAAAAATCGGTTGGACTTAATACGAGTACGCAGCAAGTTTTGAAGTGGATTGCTAATTTAATTAAATAATCAAGTTAACTGACACCGTGTTATGTTAAAGCAAAATGAAGAAGGTCGGGACGGACATTTTTTTCAGATCTTTTTTAAAATTTAAATACAAATTACTTAAAACGTTAATTGACATTTTTTATTACATGTGAAATAAAAGTGCCTAAAAAATTGTAATGATTTCTTCTATTAGAAAATAAGAACTTTGAAGAATGAAATGAAATGAAATTTAACTAAATGCCTTGCGAACGAAAAAGTTAGTAAATCTAAAACCCTTTCTTATTGTTTGGGCAATATTTTGTATAAAACTTTTGTTAGACAAATATATACAATTTTTCTGCTTTATTATTTATATGCAGAAATTATTTTTGTGCGAATTGCGTACCAAAACAAAGTTCTATTGCCAAAACGGGTTTCTTTAGTCACAAACTTAGAAACAAGTCTAAAACTCTAAGAATTTATATTTTATTCTATGAAGGTGTGTTGCTTATGTGAATACATGCTTGAGATTTATATATGACGGAACATAAATTATCATCTAAACCTTTAAATTTTAGCCAAAAGATTTGGTTCTGCTGCCGGTAATGTCGTCTGCGGCTTATGTCATTGGCGAGTATTTTATTTTTATTTTAACTATGTACGTGCCATACTTTATTTCTGTATCTTTGTATAAACATTGTGTTCACACTTAATGCGAAAAAGACACAAGTCATAATTATTTGGTGTACATATTTTTTTCTATAAATAAACTAATTTTTCATGATTATTTTCTCTTTAATAAAGAAATCTGATTTTTGAGTTGTCATTCTTATAAGTGCGATATACAAAGATAAATTTACATGTATAGATATTTATGTATATTAACTCTATTCATATGTCAAACTCGCTGCTTTGTCACCACACCGACTGTTATAATTTTGTATTTCTTAGTTTTTTTTTGTTTGTTTTATTTTTCAATTTTTTAATGTTTTCGGTCACACGCAATTTCCGTGTCTTGTTTTCAATTCAATCGCACCGCAAACATGTTTTTTTTACCCATTAAGTCTCGATTTAACGCTAGAGCAGCACTGTGAGGTAATCTCATTATTAAAACTCTGAGTTTGTAGTTTAATTTGTGTCATAGCTTCAACGACTAGTTTTTAAAATGTGTTTTTGTGCCTCATTTGATAGCCACACATTAGTCGACTTGTTAATCAGCCCTAAGCGCATACTAATTTCTTAATGAGAAGTTGGTTACTATTTTTGTTTTTCCTTAATTTTTTATTTTTTTTATTTTTACTCTCCATCATCGCTGAAACCTTGAATAAGTATTTAATCATAAAAAAACTGAAAGTTTGATTGGACGTAACGAATGTGTGATTGAATATTCGGCAAATGCTTTAAGTAAATAATTGTCAATGAAGTTAGAGCTTTGAGTTCACTTTGTATGGCTATCAAATTGATTATGGAGCATTCATTGTCAGTGAGCTTGTTGATTTGTTAAATTATTTAAGCCTTACAATAATCAATCACAATGCAGTTTAAGTGTTATAATACCACATAATGTGTAATGAATGTGTTTACATACATACTTACATACATATATACATAAATATATATTAATGTAAATATATACATATGTTTACATAGCGTAGCGCACTTAACGAGATGTGCCTTGAAAATCGAAGTTATTGTACTTTTATATGACAGTCAGTTATACAATTACAAATGAATTTCCATGAATGTGTTGTTCTTTCATAGTTTAATTAACAGAATTTTGTAATTTGTGCTGCAATTTAAAATTAATAATTTCAAGGTCTGCAGAGGGCATATGAAAATAATGATTTTTTAGTTACGAGCGGATTAAAATTCTTGCGTTCGTATAAAATATGTTCATAAAACCAAAAAAAAATCCGAACACATAATACACAAATTTTTAAATTTAAAAAATTGTCATTTAAGCGTAACCAAAAAAATTTTTTTTTTCAAAAAAAAAATATATTTATTTTAAATATTTAATTTATTATAATTAATTATAAAATCGCAACACATAATATAAAAATTTTTAAATTTTGTAAATGTTTATTTACGCGTAAAAAATGTTTGACCGAAAAAAAATGTTTTAATTTTAAATATCAAACTTATTGCAATTAATTATAAATGAACCGAACGCAATCATTTACCACAAATGTATTAAGTTTTTTATTTTTTTTTTTGGTTAACGAGAAAATCGTTCTTGCAATGAAGAAGCCAACATGAGTTGAAACGGCTTTCGAAATGTTCGAGAGAAGAATCTTTTGCAATATTTATAGACCATTGCACGTAAGTGACCGCGGAGCTAGTAAACGATAGAAGTTGAACGCGAATGAGCTCATTAAGTGTATATTTTTTCGCACTGTATAAAGTTTTAAGTAATTCCGAGGAAAAATGTATGTAATGTCTCCAGCTTTGAAATTATTCCTTTGCTGAAATTATTCATTTGCTGTACTAGCAAACCGTGGCAGAGAGGATGGGGAAAGCCTCTTTTGATTTGTGAAGCCTTATAAAACAAGATCTTATTTTTCGCATTGAGGATGTTTCTAATTATTTATGTTGAGTAAATAACTTTGCTCTACTTTGGTGGCCAACTTACTTATAAATTGCAGATAACTGTAAAAGTTTCGCTGAACAATCTAATAATGCGAGTATTTTCCACTACCTTTCTAATGCAAAAATAAATATTTATTACAATTTAAACAGCAGTTAATTAACAGTTAATTATAACTGCAGACAGCTGTAAAAACCAAAAAAAAACTTACAACTTTTTTAATCAAACTGCAACTCAAAGCTCGCTGCCAATCGCAATAAATATTTATCGGACATTCACTGGAATGTGATTTAAACTTTCACATTGTCATTAAATGCAGTTAACACGTTATGCTTTTTTAATCAAAGGATCAGTTTGCATGATCAATCAGTGAAATCGCATCTGATTACGGCGTATTGGCGGCGCAGTATGTTGAACACGCGCGTTATACATTCATTCATTCATTCAATCACTCATTCAATCATTCATACACTCAGGCATTGACTTCGTACAGCTATGCAAGGAGATGGATGCACCAGCTGGGCGGCACACGTCACCTACTTTTGACACACCACAAACAGGCATTACATATGGACGCGTGGAAAACGCCGGACCTGCACCAATTCGAATGGCACATGTTGTCCGTCACAATATCGACAGCGAAATAGCAAAAAAAAATAAAAAATTACACATGCACACATACATACATACATACATACGTATATATGAGTAATAAAAACATCAAGAAAATTAAGAGCCTACGATAACAACAACACCACATCGATTGATTCAATTACCCACAGCGAATAATCGATTTTCCAGTTGAGGTGCGTTGGTTGATATTGGTTGGCTTGATTGGTGAGTTTTGGAGCATAAACTTACACGTATGGTTAGAGTAAATGGCCAAAAGAGGAGAGGGAGGCACTTACATACACATACTCGTACATATGTGAATGCTGTACATTTGCTGTCAATAGTTTGGGCAAACCTGCCTTAACGTCATAGACCAAATGGAGGCAGGCGCAAGGCATACGTTGACACACATTTCGTATGAATATACATATGTACATACATACATACACATACTGGTGGCAGAAATAATAGAAGCACGATATTATGATAAGACTTGGCTATTTTTTCTTTTTTCGATTTGGTATTTAATATTTTTTTTTTGTATGAAATCAACATTTAAAAGTTTGTACAAATTTATAAAAATACATTCAAATCTCCCTAAAAGTTTTGAATTTATAAATTGTTTTTGAGTTTACTGTTTAAAGCGCTTTATTTTTAGTAAGTAAAAAAACTGCCTACGAAATTCCCTTGATTTAGATAACTTTTTTAATTGCCTGGCGTTTTTTTTTCAAATAAAATAAATTTCGTTTCCACTTAATTTTTTCGAATATTCAGACTAGATCAACTAACCCTGAAATTTCGTTGATTTTTAATAATTTTTAAACTGGCTTTTTCTTCCATATAAAAGCAGTTTCGAGAATCGAAGTAAAAATTGTCAAAAATCAACGAGATTTCGGAGGCACGTGAAACCAACACTTGCATACTAAAATTTAGTGGGTTACAAAACTGCTTACTCAAAAAATTACAACATTTTAATTTGAGAAAGATTTTTCTACAAATCGCTTATTTAGAACCACACGCTCTAAATCGCCCAGAAACTTATACGATGTTGGGGGGCTTTCGAGAGAAATGTTTTTTTTTTGTAATATTTATGGCTCTGTTTGCGCAGGTGACTGGTACCAAAAAAGATAGAATGTTGAACTGTATGAGCTTTGTAATAATTGGGCATAAAAACTCAACTATAACGTTGGGCTTGGTCATGGCGATCATATAGATGATGATGCTCCGGTAAAAAAATATTTTTACTCAGCACCCATTGGTGGGCAACGAAGGCAAGGGCCACCCACGAACACACTGGAAGGACCAAGTGCAAATGAACCTGCCTTTACTTGGGGTGAGTAATTGGCATAACCCAGCAAAAAAGAGAGGGAACTGGCAAAGTTTTTTGGTCTCAATCCAAAGCGAGAAAGAGAAAGAGAAGAAGTTTATATAAACACACAATCTCAAAGTTTTGACATTTTATTATTCTTTTTATACAACTTTTATTAATTTTCCATTCAAAAATACTGTTAAGTTTCTAACAAAAAAATTTATATTTTAATATAATTTCAAGAAAAATATTCCGCATTTCCATCAAGGTTTTCTTGGGATTTTATAACTAATTTCAATTTGCAGTTTTGTGGCATATTCAATTTAAAAACAAAAAATGCACACTTGAAGTTACGTCAATTTAAACAAAAATTGACTCAACGGTGTTGCGCTGTTTTTTTTTATATAAAAAATCACCGAGCATGCCTTAAAAGGAAGAAATTGCAGAAGAGCTTCAGTAAAAACAATTACCAGAAATCAACAGTTATTAATTAGCCCATTAAGAGTGCTTAAATTAATCACGCTATAAAACTGCATACGCGAAATAATTCTGAAAATTGATTTACCTTTTTTTTTACAAAAATTTGATACTGTTTTTAAATTGTGGTAAACCTGGGTTCGTAGTAAATTTTTTGTAGTGCAATTGAAAAATATTACAAATTGAATAAAAAAAAAATAGTTTGTTATAAATGCTGTTTTTATTATTTTTAGCTGGGCTGTATAGCTAAGACTATGTGCATATATGTACATATGTATATGTATGTATGTGCGCACTCTCCTTTCGCACCATTTGCTACACACAAACACCTGTCTGCTGTCGCCTTGATAATGTTGTGCGCATAAATTTCAAATAAATTTTATGTACAAACTGGCATCTCTGGAGTACGAACCCTGCCCTGCACGCCCCTCGATCGCTCCTTCAACTAGCGCTGGCACAAAGCGCCTCAGGTATTGTTTAACACCATAAATTGCACTTTTCCTTCGCACTTTGAGCGTTGCAACTTTTCCAATGGAACCCGCTGCCTGCCACTTCATCTTGAATGCCTCCTATGTATTATATTGCCAATCTTGCAATCTATTGCTATGAATATATAGTTACATATGTATGTATGTAAGTATGTAGTTTGTAAGCTGACAGCTGTACAAAGTGTCAGTGAGTTGCTCGAAGTGATGACTTTCTTACAAAAGCGGCAATTTGTAAGATTTAAATATTTATTTGGTGTTTAGCTCTGTGGCGCATAAACGAAAAAAAATATATAACGAAGAAAATGTGGAGCGAAATACATGCAAAAATATAGACATATGTATGTATATTGGTGGATTTAAAACTGCTCAAAATAATTTATTGAAATTGCTTGCAACGCAGTTTTAATGCTGCTAAAATGTGCACGATATGCGCTTTGACTTGTTTTCGTGGAAAACTTATACAAATTTAAGGTTTACTGCTGCTTGAAAGTCAAGGTGAGTAGAGAAAATGCAACATAAATTGTAGCTTTATAAAACGAAAAAAAAAAAAAACATTGAAGTGTTTCAGAAGATTCGCAAGATGCCGTATACGTGGCGTTATAAAATCGTAAAACGTTACCGTAGCTTTAAGTAGGTTTTGTATTTTTTTTGTTTTTTATGCAGCAAAGGGGTACAAATTAATAAAACATAGACTTTTCGAACAATTATATTTAATTGAGAAGTCCGCATAAGCTTTCACAGGAACTGATTAAAGATTACTTTTTGTTCTCCACAACATCAGGCGTGTTGAAACCGGTAATAGGCTAGTATTTAGAAAGCTCTCTATACTCCGATGAACACGTTTTAAAACAGACATTTTGATCTAAGCTTACTTGAAAAATATTGGTTTAGACTTGTTGAAATATTTAGCGCTCCTGATGACGGCTCAAGTTGTGATCACATTGGAGTAGCGATACGAGATCAAAAGAGAAAAGTTGTAATTTTGAATCGATTTTAATCGAAAAAAATCACTACTTAGAGAAAATATCAATTTTTATATTTAGACGAATCGAAATAAAAAAAAATATGAAAAAAAATTATGTCAAACTGCGATTTAAACGAGATTGGTTCATACTTTTATGACGAAACAATTTACATAAAAAGAAATAGTTTTCTTATATTTTTTAAACTTTTTATCTGAGTTAAACTTTTTTTTTTTGATGTTCACAGTCAGCTGTTCGATTAACAGTAGACAGAATAGCTGAAGAAATATGCACATGGAAGATGTTTAAAATAAAAGAGCAAAGAGAGAAAATTCAGAAAAAGCAAACAGCTGGAAATTATCAGTGAACATTTAGCGCTACTTCGTGCTTTCACTCTCTGGGTTTCTTCTGCTAAATTTTCGTTTCAAGGAAGGCTGACTAAAGCACACTATTGTCAGTTATCGAACACAAAAAATAAATTACACATAAAAAGTTTACTGACATTTATCTGTAGAGTAGGGTCCAAAACAAAACAGCACAGGGTTGCATTTTTTTTTCGACTCAATTAATATTCGGTTATACGATGTTCCTACAGCGCTTAATTAGTAAATTTTGTCTCCTCAAAATACACAAAATTCATTTTCTAATTGCCTTAATTAAGGTTTTGTCTGTAAGAGGCTTTAGAAACAAATTGAGCAATTAATAAATAACTTTTTAATGATAAATTGAGCTCAATTAGTGTTACTTTAAAAATCCGACTTAAAGTCTTATGTTTTTGAAGTCATTTAGGAGTAACGTTAGCTTCTTTAGGATACAATAATCCAACTGAATTAAGTAAAATGTGACCACATGTATATATGTACATACAGAAAAAAGTTATAGTCTACATTTTAATCGCACGTTCCACCTTGTAATAATAAAAACATTTAAGTTTTTTCATTTTCCATTTATTTGAATTGATATCTGAATCAAATAGCAATCGAAAAAGTGCAAATAAATCGTTTCTGAGAGTTTCGATACATCGATCTCTGATTTAATCGTTCTAAAAATCGTTCTAAAAATCGTCGTATCGCTTATTAGAATAAACTAGTTTAAACTTGTTGTTATTGTTTCAAATGTTAAATTTTCGTATTTCAATACAACTCTGAAAGGTATGTTTAGTGTGTTATTTGTGTGTGTTATTCGATCAGCTCTTTCTGTTTATCATCATTTTAAGCTTATTTTTAATTAAAGTTAAATGGTGATGTATGTACGTATACATATTTTAAAGAAACCGACCGTTGAAGTTTATTAAAAGTGATTTTTTGCTGATTAATTGCTTGAATACCACATGCGATAGTGAGCGAAATAACACGGTGCGTTCACAAGCTCCTCCTTAAATAACGCACTAAAGAAATACGACCAATAACACGCTTGTGAACTCCCTAAATATGTATATTTAGGCATTTCAGAGGCATTGCTAGAAATACCAATAAAAATCTTTTGTAGAATCTGGCAGATAATCCTTGCCGCACATTTCTTTAATGATTTCCATCTAAAGTAGATATCAAATTTATCTACAAATTTTAAAAATACTGCTTAGGTGATTTTCATTAGACCACACTTTTCTAATAGGGAATATGTAGGACTTTCATAACTGCCTTATATACATACATACATAAATTCTAGTGGATGTACTACATAAGAGTACAAACCAAAATACATACTTATGTATGTATGTAGATTTATATTCACGTACCTCCAACGAAATACATTCTCCTCGTACTCGTATATTCACTTTTAGTCCCTTCCATTCAGTTGCTCACTTTTTCTCCCTTTGCATGTTTCGCAATTACAAATTTCAATTTTTATTAAATTGTCCGCAACCAGCGCAATAACAGCAATAACAACAACAACCGCAATATTAGCATTAAAGTCATTGCTTCATTTATAATTAAAAATTTATACTTTTGAAGCACATCAATGCAACAAACAGCTAACTCTCTTGACTTGACTCTGGTGATTTGTGCGCATGGAGTACACAAAAATTTTTGGGTTATTGAAGCACATCTGCATTTTCCCTCTTGGTGCGCAGTTTGCAGCGTTTTGCTCATAAAATTGTTTCTTTTATTTATTTTGGTTTGCATTATGATTGGTTTAAATTTACATGTGCGCTTTTTATTGATAGAGTAATAAAATAATGATTTGAATTTATGGCAAAATTAGAGAGAGAGTTTGTTGAAACCAAACTTTTGTGTTGAATTTAATTTTATGTTATTTTATTAAAACTGTTTTTTATCAAATGCAAAAGTTATAGACATTTTAAAATCCTTCTCCACTTAATTCACTTTATTCCTCAAAACTAACTTCAGTTAACCATTCAGTTATTGATTATAACCAAACCAGCTTAGCCCACAAAGCTCTCAGCTCGTCGGCGATATCATTGCCTTCGGTCCTCGTGTGACTAGGGTCCTATCACAATCAAACTGCGTTTTTCGAAGCCCACAGTTGGAGAGCGATACATACTAATTACTTGATCAGCTTCAAAGTAATCGTCCATTTTTAGAGTGCCCTTACTGCCTGATAACAGCGCTGTAAACATTTCGTTTATTCCTTTTTTTAAATGCAGTCCTGTGCAAGTCTAGATTGCTAGTACCACAACTTGAGGGCGAGCATTTTAGCCATCACGATCGAAATTTAGTGATAGATCCATATATTCATGCACTTTTCCTTGATAATGATTTCACGGCCAAGAATATTTACTTTAAACTTTGTGCTGAGGGTAGAATTCACTTGTCTCAGAGTTCGAACATTTTGTCATACATTGTGGCTTTCTCAGTAGTCTTGAGGTATTTACAGTAGAGATTTCAACGGGAAATCGGAAAGCTTCCCCTAGATCCAGTGGCCAATAAACAATACTTCTTGATTTGCCAAGTCGCAATAAGATGGCAGTTTAAGCATCGCCAACTTTGTCAAAGTATTCAAAATACGGTCTCTCTTTTCGATACATTTTGAAGTTCAATTTAAATAAAGTTTAAATGTTATGGTTAAATATTTGTAAATTAAGGTGGCGCAAGAAAACAACATTTGGATATTGTATGCTCTCGACCGCAAGGACTATTTTATATTGAAAAATTATACTTATAATTTTTTTAATCAAAATATATTTAGCGACAGCTCAAAGTGCTCAAGGCCCTTGAAGTAATTTCGATATATGAGGAAAGAGCCTTTGAAAATCAATGGCAAAAAAATCACAATGTGACAGAGTTTTTTAAAATCGTTTTGAAAAGTAAAAAATATGCTCTCAAATATGGGTGTTTGAAAAAAATTTGAAATTTAAATAGGTTATTGTTTAAGTCGAAATCAGACAGATTAACCAATCCAATTTTGGATAGAACGCCGAATAATGGATGCAATTCCATAATTTGATAGTTCTGTTTTAGTTAAGAGGCAGTCAGCTACCCCCCCCGAAATAGTTTCCTCGGTAAAAGAATTAAAAAAAATAAAAAAAATAAAAATTTTGTTGAACAAATATTCGCTCGTCGGTGCTTATCATAGCAATGGAAAAGCACCAAATTTCATAATTTCATTTCTGCGTATGTGGTAAATTTTTAATTTTGAATACTATTTATTATTTCAAAAATTCATATTTCAGCAAAAACTGCTGCAAGAGTTTCGCAAAACGCACAAAAATCGCAAATGTCGCATAAAAATTAAAATAAACACATAAATAGTACGTAAAAATAAACAAAAAATAAAGATACGTACATACATACGTAAATAAATAAACAAATAAATCGGACTGGCGACACATGACAATTTGCCTGCGCCACCAATTTGCCCGCAACTCGCATTGCATTTGGCTGCGTTGTCGTTGTTGGCGTATTTAGTGAAAATAAACAAGTCATAAATTGATGCAGCATAAAGCGGCTGATTTACGTGACCACCCAGTGTTGTTGTGCCAATGTCGCCAACAGAATCCACTGATTTACAATGCCCTCCATCCGCCAGCCACCCTATTCCCTAAGCATTGACGCTGTCTCTTTTCACGCTGGATGGGTCGCTGGGCGCACGCGGCCAACGTTTTTGATCTACGCCAAGTGGCACAAAACGTGCGCTGTCATCACGATGTAGCGACACATCGCCACCAAAACCACAACTACACGCGCGCGCCCCGTCAATTCGACTTGAAGTATTTTGTCAAAAGCCATTGCAATTCATATTTGCAGAAAATTGCAAATTTTCCCTCAAAGTCGCACGTCACTAATTAGAAAGTAAAAATGGGCATTGAGAAAATGCCATTTACATTTCATATTCATAGTTTCTTACGACGTAGTGGCGGTGTTTTTGTTTTTTTTTTTCAATCGCCAGTGAATGAAAGAGCAGCACGAAAGGTATACAGAAATATGAAGTTATTTATAGAAATGCAAAACATTGATGATTGCCGCAATTTCTATTCAAATGAACGCAAATATTGCGCGAATAGATTTGCATGCAATTTTTTGAGTGCTAGATTTATTTTAATTTCCACAAATATATACATAAACATGTTCATGAGATATTCTGGAGCGCTGCACCTGCCCTGTGTTTGCAACATTGGCGAGTTCGATGGGTTCAGGATTTATAGCGCAGTTACCCACGTAGTTGTACGTAGCAGAGCGTAGACGGCGGTAGAATCTCATTTTTACTAAAACTCATTACCGTAGCCTTAGCGTAGAAATCAGCTGTTCTTTCATGGCATATCAACTCGCTTCTTTTTGGTTAATTTGTTTTGTTCGCTCACTTTTATACAATGTTGCCATTGATTTATATATACATATGTTTTTGCATAAAATTAAAATTTTAGTTAACATTTTTATAATGTAAATGATCGAATCGAAATGCTGACCTATATAAATAATATATTATGCTATAATCTGCTATATTCGGTAGTATCTTTTCTAATAATGTCAGATTATTTTAAGTATTTGAAAACTACCTTTTTAATGATTTTAAAAAGTACGCAGTGGCAACCTTGTACGACCATGACGAGAGCGAGAACAATCAGCTGATACGTTTCTACTGAAAAAATCAAATTCGTTTGGATTTCCTACGTAAGTTCTCCGTCAACACGAAAATTCTACGGTGGTGAGTTTTCATTAACAAGGCGCTCTCGTAAGATAGGTCGTGTCAGCTGACACCTACGGTCGTTCTACGTCGGTGGGTAACTGCGCTTTTAGTTGAAAATTCAAAGTTCATACATATGTACATATATATTCGGGGATCCAAAGGATCCTCCAACTCCAAACTCCAGAGTCTCTAAATACCTATAAATTTGGGGTTCTAAAAATTTTAACTTGAACTAGCTCAAAAGCCTTGCGAAAAATAAGGCGTTCACGTTTACTCGCATTATTTTCAGTTCAGTCGGCAATTTTTAATGGGCTAAACATAAAAATTTGTTCATCGCTTGTCAAGTTTGGTTTTAAGACAAACCGGTTTCGGCGTTGTGCCATCTTCAGTGTCGTTTTTCGTTCAATAGATTCCCACCCTGTCGGAAACTTTAACGACAACAAAAAAGAACATAAAAATTCCCTTGAAAATTAAATTCAGAACATGTCTTGGCCAACGAAGCTACTTCTAATAGAATTTTCACATTTGAACTAAATAAAGTCAGTTGTTGGAGAGTTTTGCATTCACATTTATACATTCAATGAATGTACCTAGCAGATAATCTAACACAGTTCAAAAGAACATCCAAACAACGACAATCGTATGCTACCTTTTTCTTCCTTTTATTGGCATTACATCCAGGTGATTTAGGATTGCGTACGACTAAAATAGCAAATATTTCAAAGTGATTTTAGTTCGCCGGTAAAAACTTTACTGTCTATTCAGTCCAAAGTTGCATAGCAAGATCATTTCGAAGAACAAAGCGCGAGGCGACTATTTATCCTTCGGCAATAATCTAATTTGGAAAATGTAGACTTCAGCAACTGTTAAGAAGAAATAAAACAATACTATTTTGCGTACCAGATACATTTTTTTATACTGCAATCATTTTGCGATGTTATAACAAACAAAGAAACAAAAGGTGGCCCAATGCCTGAAAATGATTTGTCTTCAAAAAAAAAAGTGTACTGGTGATGACGAATATTCGTTCTAAAATACTTTATAATTCTATGTAGACTGATTTCCAGATGATGAATTGCAAACGTTTTGGTTCGAAGAATCGAAATTGATTTATCAAGCTTTTTATGTCTGAGACCTGTGGCAAAAGAACAAAAAAATTCAAAAGTGCAACACATTACGACTCCTTCACAAACTTCATAAAATTTTCAATAAAAAAACCTCCAGGTCATAGATGTTGCCTAAAGTATTGGCGTCATAAATTGTAAACAATTAAAACATTTTATATTTCTGTCATATTTGTGTGATATTTTCCTAGTGGCAATCTGTTAACTTAATCCTCATACAAACATATGTGTCTACATTCATCTATACAACTCGTATGTTCGACTATTCAATACTATGTAGTGAGCTTTAAATTCTCACTTCTATCAAAACTTTAAGTACAAACTAAGTTTTTATTCCACTGTCTTCGCCAAAGTCAATATTAGCCTCGAAATTGCACATCCTCCGCAAGCGCTAATGCTTTTCTTTAAACCAAACTAAAACTACTTCACTGTACTTTCGAACTCCATTAACTTTCTTTTAAATCCCAGGATTACCGCATATACTGAAACAAAAATATTTGCCTTCAACCAATTTAGTGTATTTTTTGTGTGAATTTCTTTGTTTTTGGTATTGTGATAACAAAATTGAGAATACACTTTGAGTATTTCATTACAAAAGTTGCATCGGAAGAAAACTTATTGGAATGCTGAGCTTTACTAGTAGCTGGCAAATAACTTGATACAGTTGTTAGTTTTTGTTTACTCATCCATTGTGTTTTTTCTTTTTGCTTTCTTCGTTCGTTTAGAAATTGATACCGACCGGAGTGAGTTGTTGTTTTTATCAGCTGCTACCATTTTGCTACTCTGTTACATTTTGGCTTTTTTGCTTGCATTGCAACTAAATATTTTGTACTTTGAAAAGTGCTTTCCTTCCATTTCTCGCCATGTTTGCTGAACCTCTCCTTTGGCAAGCTTTTTGACGCGACTACATTTCGCAGTTCAACTTCATTTTTCTCAGCTTAGTCGATGTGCTGGCTCATTTATGGAATGTTTTTGGTAAGGGAAACATAGTTTAACTTATGGCAGCTTTGTTTTTTGTTACACACTGTATGTATGTATGTATTGTAGGTACTCGATGTTGCGATTGTTGGCAACTCAATAGAGAAAAGAAAGTACGGTGATGATGTGGAGTTAGTAGTTACTAGGCTTAAAAAAAAAGTGCCATTAAACAAAAGAAATTGCAATGTTGGTAACAAACACCACACCACTAAAAAAAATATAGGCTCGTAATATCCCTATAGGAAAATTTCCGATTTCTCAAAATGCTTACTTTCAGGCTGCTATGGCAGCTCAGGTGGTACGCCTTCTCTATTTTCGTTTTCAAGTAAATCGCTTTCGTAAGATCGATCTACATTTCTATGACAAATACCGACATTCATATAAAAAGAATGTCTTAAAATTTCTTTCATATATTAAACCAGCAGCTCTTTCCATTCCACATTTATTCGTCATTTACGAGTATTTTTAATAATTTAAAATACTTGCACTTTAAAAATTCTATTCAACTTTTTAGTCGTCTTCTCCGGAAATATTTTCGCAAAAATCTTCCGCTTTTGAAACAACTAGCAACCATTTTAAAAAGAGTTTTACTTAAAAGCTTTCTTAAGCTTGTTTCGTTTCCAAAAATATAGTAACACTGCAATTAACATATAACAAGTAATTCAATTTAATTAAATTCTAAACCATGAAACAACACTCTTCAAAAATATCTTCTATTTCACAATAATTTTATTAATCTAAACAATGCATAACTACAACTCATAAGTATTAGAAGTTGTTCAATGAAATTAAATTATTTTAATATTTTACAATTTTATTGAGCTCAAGGCCAGTTTAAGGAAGATTTTTGTGAAAAAATAACGACAGTTTTTAATGGTTGAAGTTATAGTACTATTTCGGAAATCACTGTGTTGATAACACAATCGAACTGGTCTATTTACCTGCTCAAAATATCAGTTCATAAACTAGTTAGTTTAATGACTAGTTTCACATTTCACTACGAACGTACTTTGTGGGTATTTGTGTAAGTGTATTATTGTATTGGTACAGTGGCTCTTCACTGCACTTTTGCGAAAATGCTTGATTGCTTTCTATTGTTTTTTGTTCAAATATTGAGAGCAAAAAAAAGACAAACAAACACAGTAGGCAGAGCAGAAGCGCCAAACATTGCCTGCTCCATGGCAAGTTTGCCATTTTTTTACGAGACTATACTCCTTTTTCCTTTTTGTATTCGTATTTGCACTACACTTTTATTAATGTCCCGTTGTGTAGTTTCTATAGTCACAGCACATTTAGTAGTCCGCAGAAAATTCAAATTACTCATTGTTCGGCTATTTCAATTGTTTAGTTTTTCGTGTGCACATATTTTTAGTTGAAATCTGACTACAATAGTATGCAATAAAAATCTTTTAATTCGCGTACTTTAATGTAGAATTATACATTTGTTAGCTCTACTCGTACGATATAATGGCCTTTGAAGCGACATAATGGTCCACATTTTTTGCATCCTTCTACACAAATGTAATTTAAATTAAGGCATATCATATATTACCTTGTCAGATACTGGCTTATGCACATAAAGATATTTAAAATTTTTTTGCTTTTCAACTTCAAAAAGGTACGAGAGATGTGTATTAATATATTCATACAACAAAAATTCTTTAAATTAACATCTTTGTTTATTGGCTTCTTTTTGTAATTATCAAATCCAAAACACCTGACTACTATTAAAGAGTTACTAATGAGTGTCTTTTTGTTGATACGAAGCTAAATTTTCTCCAAAAATCTATGTCTAACACGTTGTTCATTGACCTGAAAGAACTTTTGAAAGCAACAAATGCATACGAAAAGTTAACCGGTGCACAACGCAGAGCATTTTTAACATCTTCAATTCAAAAACTTAACAATGATATGAAATGACCTTGAAGTCCCAATTGTGCAAATGGTTTGTAATATAAGAAAGTACAAAAAACAGATTTATATCGCAAGAAACACAAGCGGGCACCGTAGTATAACCGTTGCAAAATGTTTTTAAAATTATTCATATTTTAATTATTATAGTATACTCGTTTCTTGATGGAAAGAGTACCTAAAGCTCTAGAAATATGAATTTAAGGAGAGTGACCTCAGTGTTAAAACCAGCAACGCCCCTTATCACACATGCGGCAATGACCTCAGTTACCATCTGTGTCCGGCATCACGACTGCGCTAAACATGCCATTACCGAACCTACAGAGGACCGTCCTCCTGGTGGCACTGGACCTTTCGGTGTCGACTCTATGTGCCACCTCAAGGTTTGAAATGTTGGACCGCGAACTACTTTTTTGCTGGACAATTCCTGATGCGTTTCGGAAGGGGAGAAATCGGAACTAAGAAGATTTCAACAAGGGGGCTTCTACAGACCGGCGTCTTTTATCAACTGCAGTTCAATTTCTATAACTCTAAGCTCCATCTCTTACGTCGTTGCCTTCGTATTGATGCCATTTTATGACATGTGTTCAAAAGCGTTCGGCTATTTTACTGCAATAGCTCGTTGGCCTTCTTCTCGCTCAAACAATCACAGTCGTTAAAAACGAACAAAGCAGTATTATGGTACTCAAAACAGCCGTCAACAGAAGAATTGCGAGATCCAGAGGTACATCAAACAACTTCTGAATCTAACAGTTTCGGAATGGCATTCATCGAGATGCAATTACCACCTTCATTAACTCTCATCTTGTGAATGCCATAATTTGAGTCGGGGGTAAATACACATATTGTTGAGGAATCTCAGTTGCCTAGCGCGTCTTGCATCATTCTGGCACAAAAACGACCTGGAAACCATGGCAGGATGTACACCTAGTTATGCAGGGATGTGATGATTTATCGCAAGACAATGAAGGCCCTCTCCTTTTGGTTCGTCGTTGTTGAAACTCCGCATTTCCTGAACTCCCTGTATTTGTTGTGGGATGAACCGATCTCTACCTAGTCGCTACTTTAACAGCTTACTTACTTATTTTAGATACCAGTTAAAGGAGCGGGAATTTTTTATTAATGAGGATAGAAACCGCCTTCTTTTTATATTAGAAAATTGGCCATTCAGGCTCTACCCCAATAAAGTGTCAAAGCGCGGACGATCTATCAACTATCTACAGCTTCTAGGAATTTAACTATTTAGTTGTATATAATTTGTATGTATGCTGTCATGAAAGTATAAAAAACTTTATGGAATTGTTGTTTTATTAATATCATAAAACATTCACCATTATGCTAATACACACATGTAACTATGTATGTATGTATGTGTGCGCGTCGTTCCGCTATTTTACACTCGATTGTTGCAGCACTACCATGATCATGAGAATATTTTAGGTTGCCGGAAGTTAAACCAAGTTCAATTTGGCACTTTTTCGTGTTCACAAAAAAATTAAAGAAATTTTGTATGTACATATATGTATAAATATAAATAGTCGCACATACATACGTTTGCACTTTTTTCTATGCAGCTCTTCTTTTGTTTTATTGCACCCCATTCTAACCCTGTTCGCCGGCTTGTAGTTGAACAAATAGTGTTAATAGCGAGCGCATAAAGCGCAACAACTGTAACTGCAACTGGTGAAAGAGTTTTATGCGATGCTGCTCGCTTATTCACCTACCAACTAGGCAACAAAGCAGCCAAGCAGCCAAGCAAACAACCAAACCAACACTGTACGACAGTTAACAGACACCATTTCGCCGGTTCATACACATACATATCTGTAAATACCCTGTCGGAAAAAAACAGACAGTCTGAAAAATGAACCAATTTTAAAGTAGTTGGAAATTAACTGCTTTGAAACAAATGTCTTTAACGAGTCTTTAATTCTTCGTACTCGTATATTTACATGACCGTAATACAAAATAATTTAAAAACTTTTGTAGTGAAGTGAAACATAAATATGTGTATAGTATATATCAGGGCTGCTCAACAAACGAAACGATACCATTTTGTTTTGTTAACGAGCAAAATTAACTTAACGAAATGAGTTTGTTGCGTTTCGGCGCCATGTTATCAAAACGAAATCAAATCGTTAATGTTGCAACGTTATAACATTTCCGTTTTCGTTAATTTTAATGTGCCTAAAAGTATGCAGCGCTTCTGTTTGCGCTTCTGTTTGCGACGAGTGAATCTCCAGCGTTTTTCTTAACGTTAAATTATCATAATTGCTTTAACGATAATATTTTGAAATGTTTCAACCGAAACACGAGAAAACATTTCGGAACGGTTAAATTTAACGTTAAAATGCATCCTTGGTATATATGTACATACACTGTACTCATAAAAACTCTCATCTGACAGCAGAAGGCTTCACTTACAATTTCCAATAAAAACAGATGACGAATTGACAGCCGTTGTCGAAAACATTTACGAAGAAAACAAAACAATTCACGTGAGAAGCTAATATATTCATAAAATTCTAAATTTCTATTTAAAGCCTTTTCCCATATATTCCATAGCTTGATGGAATTAAGTCCCTAATGAAAGGAAAACCTAAAGAGATGCTTTTGGCTCTTTTGTCCAAGGACGTTGTAGTGAATTTCAACCTCGATGGAACTCACGGAAAAAAAGATTAAAAGATTTGCATAATTTCTTTCCGCCTTTGAAAGGTAAGAGAGTCGGCGATTGTTAAAATATTTCAAATTTTTCTTTATCATTAATAACATAGATGCCTTTTGTATCGAAAATCGTGACCCAGAGGAAGTTACTCGCAAGGCCATTCAGGCGGTAAAAAAACAATGTGTTTACGAAGTACTATGTATGCATAAGAAACTAAATTAAATTTTAATTAAAACGTGTAAATGAACTGAATTCCTTACTTAGTTTAAACAAAAATACATATGAAAATATATTTTATAAAAACTAAACTAAAATGCGTTTTTAAAAAGTTAGAAAAAAATAGGTATAAAATAAAGAAGTTTAAAAACAAATCGAGTTTAAAATAGTTTAAAAGTAGCTGGATATAAATACATTTTATTGCAGTTGCAAAAAAAGTAATTTTAATGTTCTTTCTTTCAAATATATTTGAAAGTGGTTGAAATCAAATGCAGAGTCGGATAATTGACTGGCTCCTAGGACAGCGCCATGTTAAAAAAGTTAGTTGATGACAAGAAAATTGAATGAATTTAAACCACTTGTGGTTCGAAAAAAAAGTACTTTTTAAATTGCTTTTAAAGTAGTTTGATTTCCGACAGGGTATGTACATACAAATGTATTTGTATTTAGTACTCCCCAGTGCTGTTGTAACATATTTGTAAGTCGAAATGAATTCGTGCATTTATTTGTCTACAAATGTACATATGTAATTGTATGTATGGTATGTTTGTATGTATGGTATGTATGTATGTAAGTGCAGATACATTTGTAAATAGCCGCTTATTGTGTTTTCCCTTGACGCTGGGTAATTGCATGCGCGGTGGGGCATATCGAATGTTGTTGCAAGTTTCCGTTAAGCGAACGGCAGAGACAACAACAGCCCAAAGTAGCATTAAAAACCAAATGCGGAACGACTACGACTACGACGACATTGATGATGATGATCGGGATGGAGAGCGGCGAATGAAGCACAGAGCACGGAAAATCTAGCCGCAGACGACAATGTTGGCGCAATGAGAAATAACTTTTGCAAAAAAGCAGAAGCTGCAGGCGAATCTGAAGATGTAGCAGAATGACAACAAACAATAGTCAAACAAATAAGAGCGCAAACAGACAGTCAGGCAACTAGGTAGGAAACAATGTATAGCACCTAGTATAGGCCATACAACTAACTGTCCGCAAAAATGCAGGCCCGCATCACTCCAACGCCTTTGGCCTGAACGCTTCAGCTAGATTTCTGCTTGATTTTGCTTTTGTGCTTTTGCGCTCTGCATGGAATTGGTGCGGTGTAGCGGAATGTCGGAAATTATGCTTTTGCGTCAAGTGCACAGCTGGCTCAGAGAGGTACTCACAAAAAAGCGAAATATGAAGTGTGTCTTCGTGCATACAGGTTAATACACTGCATCTCACATTTATAACCATACTACATTTGAAAATTTTTAACAATATATTTTTCTTTCATTTTAGTTTTAGCGCTATCAATCAATAAGCCTATAAAACTAAAATGAAAGAAAATTACAATTACTCATTATTCAATATCCTAATATTTCTTTTATTAATTTCTCATGATTTTTCAATAAAAATATAGTTCATTCCTGTGCAAAAATCTAATGAGCTCAGGCTTTAAACTCTATTGAAAAATAAAAATATAAAAATTTGACAAACTTGTATCAAGATATTTACCTTTTTTAATTCGAACCTTTAGATTATCACTGAGTACGCAACTTTTATGCCCATTATATAAACGTTGATTTTTGACATTTTTATCGACGATTCTGTGCAACATTTTCCATACAAAAATTCTCGACCATGTTTTAATAAACCCGATTCAATATTAATAACGCCACCAAATAAGACCATTTGCTATTCATTTATTAAATTTGCAATATTTTTCAACTTAAGTAATTTATATACAGAATCCATATTAAACTCATGCTTAAAACTTTATGAAAATTTTAAGAAAATTTTGCTAATATTTTTTTAAAGCACACTTTTTTTTACAAAACCAATTTTGAGAATTTTTTTGAGTACGCAGATTTTTGGCGCATTAAATTTTAGTACCATAAAGTGCAGGTTTCAAGTAGCTTAGGATTATCATTAATTTTTTTAATACTTTTTACCAACGCTCTTCCGCAGTTTTTTCCATTTTATAACAAAATTAAAAATATGTATGGTAATTGGTTGCTAATTAAACTAATTAAAACTTAAACTTTATTGCACTAAAATTGAATGCGCTACCAGGCTGCATACCCGAAAATATTCTTAAAAATATTTTCAACGTATTTTTGCTTTTAATGAAAGTTTTGTAATCTTTTTTTAATTGTGTTTGAAGCCTGGACTACAATGAGATAAAGCAATGCAATTTAGTTAAGAATATATGTGGTACGGTTGTAACTATGAAACGAGGTAAACTTACATGTTATCCACACAATCGCTCTACCGGCACCACAAATGCTTTAGTCCAACTCATTTACTCACACCAACAGCGGTAGTCGTCATAGACGCCATAACTCCAAATGCAACCGTGGTCATGAAAGAACGTTAAGCGACGTTATGTGCACGCCGTTGTTACGTTCGTTATCTCCATTCTGTGGCTACATAAATTACAATTTTTCTGTTGCAACTCTTCCTCGGCATGTTTATGAAATTATAGCTGCTGAGATTGAAATACTGAGGTGTCCATTAAAATCTGGTTTACTCAGCTGGGAGCGTTGGAAATCGTCGAGGCGTATGTGTGTGTGTATGTGATCAAAGTTAGTGAGTGGGTGGTTGGTTGGTGGTTCGTTGCTTTTTCGGCTAAATCTTTTTTACAAGAAAGCTTGGCAGGAAATGCTGCACTTGCGCGTTTGCGATAGAATAGAATAGAATTAACGGTTGTTACTTGTTGTTGCCACTTTTTTCGCTTTTTGTCTATTCAATTATGGCATTTCTTTCTTTTGCGCCAAGGTAGTCATTAGTGGCGGAAAGTTTTGCGGCACATAAAGTTGTTGGTTGTGTTAAAAAATTGTTAGAGCCTGAAAGTAGTTATTCTAAAATTTTTATTTTTTTAGATGAGATGAATTGGGTTTTATAATCTAAGTATAGGACTCAAAGCACAAATTGCGGTTAATATTCGGTATAGCGCCGCATAAAAAGGGGGTGGTGGGCGGTGAAGGAGGGGGCGTGGCACCCCCCCCCCAGCACACCGTTAGAAAGGGGAAAGAATAAACTTTTCCATGAGCCCCCTCTGGTTCCTCTAGACCCTCGGTGAGGCCCTAGGGAAGCCTTTGAAAATGGGCAAAAATCCAACTTTTTCCATACAAAAGGGAGACAAAGTTACCCAGTAAACATTTTTTATTAAACTCCAGACAAAATGTGAGTTCATTACACATGTTAAAATGCGCGATTTTGAATAACAAATTTTTAATATATTACGAAATATATATTTATTAGTAAATAGCGCCGCAGGCCAAAATTTGTAATAAAAAATCGCGCGATTTTTAATTATAAATTTTGAATATATAGCGAAATATATATTAATTAGTGAAAAGCGCCGCAGGCGAAAATTTGTAATGAAAAATCGCGCGATTTTTAATTACAAATTTTGAATATATAGCGAAATATATATTTATTAGTGAAAAGCGCCGCAGGCGAAAATTTGTAATAAAAAATCGCGCGATTTTTTATTACAAATTTTCAATATATAGCGAAATATATATTTAAAAATCGCGCGATTTACATCACGAAATATTTATTTTTGAAAAATCCCACAGACCTTAATTGTGGTGTATATACTTTTGAACCGTATTTCACAACTACTTTCCGCGTACTTTTAGCTTACTGGGTTATATTAACTTCCATTTTGTTTCTCCTTCGCTCGTTGTTTTCAGTAGTTTGACAGAAGCATTTGGCAAGAATTTTAGTCTTTTGTGCGGGGCTTAAAAATGCAACTATTTATTTAAGAAATGTAAAGTATTTAAATAGTTTTAGTTTCTAAAAACAGTAAAAGCTGATAGCACAATGTGTTAGTAATATGTGTGTGCCAAAATGAATGCATTAGTGGCTCGATATTAACTGCAGTGAATGAAATTCCAACACCATATATGTGAAAAATGCAAAAAAAGGGCATTTTTAAAGTTAAATTCTGTTAAAATTTGTGGACGGATTTTTGCAAAAAGATAGTTAAACAAAAGTTTATTTTGTTGTTCATCTGTGTGCATTGGAATTTTTCAATTTGGTTTACGCGTTTAGCCACAGTAAACCAAACTTATGCGGCGCTATATCGAATCCCACCCCAAATTGCCAAGAGGAGAAAGCGATGACATTTTTTTTTTTACAAAATTCGATTTATTTTCATATTTCTTTTCTTTCGCTAAGGTTTATTAAGTAAAGACTTTTAAAGTTTTAAGAGACCTGCATATAGACGAGTTTTGAAAAACTAGTTTTCAATAATTTACTTCTTATAATTTTCAATTGAAATACAGTTCATTTTCAATCGAAATTTTTACTAATTCAAATAATTGTTTTGTAGCTTCTTCAATTTCGTTAACTATTAAAAGTGCATACCTCAAGTTGCTAAAAATTATTTTAAATTTTTGAAGATTTTTTTGTCGAAAATGGTGGTTGGGAAATAAATTTTGCTCAAGTATTTAATGCGTTAAATTGGCGCGAAAAAGTTAAAAAAAAATCAATGATTATCTAACTTGGAAACCTGCATTTTATGAATAAACTTGAATGGGCCACAAAACAAAAAAGAAACAAAACTTGTATGTACAAAATTTGGTGAAAATTTGTTGAAGTATTTATTATAAACTTTGTACATTATTCGAAACTAAAATAAATTGTGAAAATTCGTTTTTTGCAGGAAGTGAAATAAAGCCATGGGCGTTAATCTCTATGGTCTTTTTTTATTAGCTAATAAGTTTGAAGCTTGGTTTTAAGTAGTTTTTGGTGGATCATGAATTATATTTTATTTGAAAATTGTCAAAACTAATAATATAAAAAAATCGCGCGATTTTTTATTACAAATTTTCAATATATAGCGAAATATATATTTAAAAATCGCGCGATTTACATCACGAAATATTTATTTTTGAAAAATCCCACAGACCTTAATTGTGGTGTATATACTTTTGAACCGTATTTCACAACTACTTTCCGCGTACTTTTAGCTTACTGGGTTATATTAACTTCCATTTTGTTTCTCCTTCGCTCGTTGTTTTCAGTAGTTTGACAGAAGCATTTGGCAAGAATTTTAGTCTTTTGTGCGGGGCTTAAAAATGCAACTATTTATTTAAGAAATGTAAAGTATTTAAATAGTTTTAGTTTCTAAAAACAGTAAAAGCTGATAGCACAATGTGTTAGTAATATGTGTGTGCCAAAATGAATGCATTAGTGGCTCGATATTAACTGCAGTGAATGAAATTCCAACACCATATATGTGAAAAATGCAAAAAAAGGGCATTTTTAAAGTTAAATTCTGTTAAAATTTGTGGACGGATTTTTGCAAAAAGATAGTTAAACAAAAGTTTATTTTGTTGTTCATCTGTGTGCATTGGAATTTTTCAATTTGGTTTACGCGTTTAGCCACAGTAAACCAAACTTATGCGGCGCTATATCGAATCCCACCCCAAATTGCCAAGAGGAGAAAGCGATGACATTTTTTTTTTACAAAATTCGATTTATTTTCATATTTCTTTTCTTTCGCTAAGGTTTATTAAGTAAAGACTTTTAAAGTTTTAAGAGACCTGCATATAGACGAGTTTTGAAAAACTAGTTTTCAATAATTTACTTCTTATAATTTTCAATTGAAATACAGTTCATTTTCAATCGAAATTTTTACTAATTCAAATAATTGTTTTGTAGCTTCTTCAATTTCGTTAACTATTAAAAGTGCATACCTCAAGTTGCTAAAAATTATTTTAAATTTTTGAAGATTTTTTTGTCGAAAATGGTGGTTGGGAAATAAATTTTGCTCAAGTATTTAATGCGTTAAATTGGCGCGAAAAAGTTAAAAAAAAATCAATGATTATCTAACTTGGAAACCTGCATTTTATGAATAAACTTGAATAGGCCACAAAACAAAAAAGAAACAAAACTTGTATGTACAAAATTTGGTGAAAATTTGTTGAAGTATTTATTATAAACTTTGTACATTATTCGAAACTAAAATAAATTGTGAAAATTCGTTTTTTGCAGGAAGTGAAATAAAGCCATGGGCGTTAATCTCTATGGTCTTTTTTTATTAGCTAATAAGTTTGAAGCTTGGTTTTAAGTAGTTTTTGGTGGATCATGAATTATATTTTATTTGAAAATTGTCAAAACTAATAATATAAAAAAATGGCGGTGCAAATAATATGGCATCCACTGTTCAAAACAATGGTCAGGGAAAATGTTTACCATTAATTTGTCCATAACTTAATTTTTTATTTAAAAAACAAAAAAAAAATGTGTTTGAAACTATTGCGCATTTTTTTTTGTAAATCAATATTATATTTAAAAAAAATTTAAATAATAATATGTTCACAACAAAAAATTTTGATGGAAAACTTTAAACAAAATAAAATTTATTTTAATATGTTTGAATTTTTACCCAAAACAGTGACGACTGCTTAGTCTGTCCGAAAAACTGCCGGATTCTAAGCACTGGTCTTGTCACAACGTCAGCAAGTATTATTAAGGCGAGTCGAAGGCAGTAGCAGCTTGAACTCCACTTCTATTTAGTTATAATAATTATATTGTTATGCCAAAATTTAATAAATAAGTAATAAAAGTAATTGTGAAGATTGATTATAGAACGAATTTTATTAAAATAATCACCCTTATCGTGAGTTTCTTTATAGCCCGAAATCGTTTGCTTTTTATTGTGCGCTTAGTATAAATTTCGGGTGCATTTTATTTCGGTTGAAGCCCCCGATAAAGGTGCATATTTCTCTGAGATAGAATGTCAGATAACTTTTGAAGAAACTAGACGGAAAACTAGAGGTACCATTCTCTACAAAAAGGTGACTTCGTTCTCTATAACGAGAAAAACTATATTCCTATTCGAACGTTGAATTCTATGAAGTTTCGAATATAAAATTTCCACATGAAAATCGCATTTAGTTGTCGAAACAAGATTTAGATTTAAGAAAGGGTATAGTAATGTAAACTAGAATTTTTTTTAAGGTTACAGAATAAGTTTGCTGGGTCTTTTACTACAAGCGTAGAACATTTTTTTTCCTACTTTCATGATAAACTTGAGAGAAAGTGCCCTTTTTAAAGTGAAAAGATCTAATGTCACAAGCACTTAGCGCTAAATTATGACTCCTCAAAAGAAGTATGCAAGGGAGTGATGCAGCACAAATGACTCTGCCAAACAATTACCCAAAATAATGAATGAAATTTGCTTGACGACAACGTCTTTAGGACATTATTATGCGAGTACAAGTAATGTAATATGCGAGTGTTAAGTCACATGCGAGAAATATTGCAGTCTTCAGACACAGCAGCCGCCGTAGAGCACAACAACAACGGCGTTTAAACTAAAAATAATTGAAATGCTGAAAGTTCTGACTTATTGTAGAAAAGAAATAAAGAGAAGTCGCCAAAGGAGCAGCAAATGGAAGAAATGCATCATAATTAATTTGAATGCACCAGAAATTCGCACATCATCATTTTGGTATTTATGTTGGCATAAACACTCCATTTACATTGTTGATACTTGCATATACATATGTACATACGTAAATATATATACTTCACCATACATATGTACATATATTATTTTCATTCGCTTCTGTGTTTGCATGCTTTATGAAAAATATCGAATTTCTCACAATAAATCACAAAGCACATTTGCGCAACGAAGCAGAAAGCGTGAGAAGGGGCGTTGTGGGACGGCTTGTAAGGCCAATGCATTGCACAACATTTCAGCTTTCCTTACATTTCTCTTTTTCCAGCATCAGTTTCAGTTACTGAAAAGAAAAATAATGTGTGAATTCTTTGGTTTCTCTTGTGCTATTTACAGAGTCTATCCACAGCGCGTCGACGACGACGACGACGACGAATGAATGTTGGGCCACTGCACTTCGAGTAGGAGCAGCAGCAGCAGCGGCAGGGTATGCGCCACTAAAATCCACAAAGGCACAAGTGTTTTTTTTTTTCTGTGCACGCGCAGCAACAGCAGCAAAGAAAATAAGAAATTTGAGCAACCACAAAGTGACGACGCAGGCGAGGCGAGGAGCCGCGCGTGAGCAAATAAAGTCGCAGTCAAAATAAAAATTCTCAAAGAAATAATAATCATAAGCAAATAAATCGAATGGAGCGAAGCGCCTGCAGACGCAGACGACGCAGGCAGTGTAAACAAAGCGCGTCAACCGCAACTTCACAGCTGGTTTTTGCTGAATTTGATATTGTGATACGAGTATTGGGAGCAGCGTCGGAGCGTGCGTGAGTGCGCGTGTACTCGCCCAAAATTTGCTTACGTCTTTATATAAACATATACACAGACATACAAAGGTAGACAGTCAGTCGGGGCTAGTGGGCTGTGTGCTGCCATCGCAAGCGTTTGACGTTTGGCGTTTCGCCGCGTTAATGATGCAAAAGCATATACAAATTTAAACCAAGTAATTTGTACTTGAAAATCGCGCGAGTGAAATCCATGAAATTGAATTCGTGCCTATCAGGCAAAAGATGTTGAGTGGAGAAACAAAACGCGCGCCAACTCTAAGTTCTCATAGAAAAATCTAACTTACTCGTAACTAGCCAGTATTCGTTCTCCCTACACCGGCAGCAGTTCTTATATAGCGAATTTGCAAATTATTTCGTGATTCGCTTTGTGATTATGAGCAGCCGCCGCAGCAATAGCAGCAAAACAGCAACAAAAATCACTACCCCCTCCACAAGTGATTACCAAGAATGCAGCAGCCCCACGACGTGCTGATGATGCCCATTAGCCGTGACGGAAATTTAAAAGAAAACTTTTTTTTTTACTAATCAATCGCGCGCGCGTTCATAAGCGAAAAAGAAAAACAATTAAATTTAAAAAAATAACAAGCGTAAATTAAGAGAATTGAATTGGCAGCAGCGCACATAATTGGCAAAAAACGGCCGAGCGGAAAATCAAGCAGGCAGCGGAGCGAGCAGTAAAAGCAAAGCAGCAGCCACAGCAAGATGTTGGCCGGCATCAGAAAGCGTTTGGCACGCAAGTAAGTATGATAGAAATATTCTACTTTATATTTGAACAGCGAAACCTAATCACTTATAATTTTTGGTTTTTATAATCGCATTTGCCGCTCTGTGAAAGCTAGTAAAGTAACAAAAATTAACTCTGAAATTATAGCCGCAAGTGTAATGCTGGTTAGGTAGTAAAATTTTCAAACCAATTTATGAGTCATTACAGCCACGAAAAGGAAGAAAGAAAACAGGAAAGTCATGCATTCAACATCGAAGCGCACAAGTGTGCAAGTAAAAATAATGGCGCAACGAAATGATAAATTAGTTTCCATTTCCGTTCACCATAGTGCTCGTATTCCAGAAATTATTAAGATAATTGTATGTAAGATTTTATTAGTAACATATTACCAGCAATTTATTAATTAGTTGTAAACAAATAATACAAGATTTTACACATCCAAAAAGTGCATTAATTGATTGCTTAAAGGAAATGGCGACCTAAAAAGAAAATTTTGTATCCCACTGACTCTTTCCGAACTTTGTCGGCTAGCAATTACTTGAGAGACGAATTGCTGACACTAACGTGATAGACTGTGGCTAAATTAGAGTGTTTGAATCTTTAACCTCCCAGTACCGGACAATCACACATAATGTGCTCCATGTCTACTTCCTTTCAAGATATCGATGGCATCCTTCTTAACAAAGGAATATTCAAATAATTTTACCTGTCTAAGGCCCTATACCCCGTCTCAGTTCTTCGTGCATTCTCAGTTTACTCATTCAGCGACTCAGTGACTTAGTAACAGAGTTTTTTCCTCAACTAATTCCGCTAAAAGTTTGGGGTTCCTTCAAGCAATCCTAGCCATTCCCATCAGCTATTTAGTTTTCTTCAATCCTAAAATGCATTGGTGCCTAAAATAGTGCGCCCTTGGTTCTCCTTGCTAAGTATTGATGAATGTCATAGCGCTGTCTAATGAGTCCATGTTCGCGAATTTGCGGCGAACTTTATAATCTTATTATTATTTATTTTATTTATTATAATTACAATACAACAACCATAGGCTATATTTAAGTATTGCATATAAAATTAAAATGATTAAAAAATCAAACAATATTTATTTAAACCTTAAAGCTAAGAGATTTATAAATTAGTTCACTAACGCTATAAAATCCTATTACATTGGAGCTTAAAACTAATCTTAAAACTAAGAAGAGATTTAAAATCGGAAATAAAGGAATAAAGGAAAGAGGATGACAATTGTAAAAGGTAATATCTTTTTTATTTACTCGCTGTGTAGTTTGAATAATGCGCTGTTGAAGTGTGCTGTGACCCTGATGATCCTGGGTTTATCAGGTAGCTTGTTCCAAAGGCGAACCGAGAAAACAAAAAATTGACGTTCAGATGTCATAGAGTTGAAGTTTAAATGAAAGAGTTGATGTGTTCGCGACGATCAAGTCGGTTTAAGGCGGCTTTTGAGAAGCGGGTGTTCGTCTGTGACCATGATTTTATGAAGCAGCGTCAGGCACCTAAGCTTTAGCAGATTATCAAACGATATAGAGGATATCTTTAGAGCCCATACAGAAATATGGTCACGACGTCTTTTACCAAATATATATCTCGCTATGTTATTGTAAACTACGTTCAGTTTCTTAAGACATGCGCTATCGCAGTTTGCATACAGTTCACAACCGTACAGCAGTGTTGGCAGCAAGTAAGATTTTGCTAAAAGTAGCTTAGTTTTAACTGGGGTAAAGTATTGCAGTATCTAAGCTTACCATACACCTTTCCAATAGCACCGTATATGTGATTATTCCACGTCAGCGTTCTAGTAAAAATTACACCCAGGTTTCTCGCTGAGTCGACGAAGGGTATCACTGTTCCGTTTAAGATTACTTTATTGTAGCCATTAAGGTTGAAATTTTTGTTGTAAATTGCTATGCACTGGGATTTGTTGATACATTGATTGATATTATAGGACAGCTCACATATAGTTGCACATCATCTGCATAAACATGAATGTTGCAGTGCTTTAGTACTTGAGCAGACATAAATATTAAAAAAGAAGAAAATCAAAGTACTTCGTTAATTATTAAATATAATTATTAATTTGTGTGTCATCGAGAGTTATTATTTTGAAAAGTATGTGTATTCGTAATAATCACTGTGATAAATTATTTTTTAAGTTTCAAAAAATTTTAAAGTATTTTCAAAAAAAATTTTGAGAGAGAAAAAAATGCATTGGGAATTGTACAGCACCATTTCGAAACTAGTTCAGGAATTTTTGGGGACCAGTTTGAGACTAATTCATCACATTTTCCGGACCATTTAAGGACAAATTCAGGGCCAATTTGGTACTGGTGTTGGAAAATGCAAGACCGAAAATACCGTTCTACCGACGGGTTATCTATATATAACATTCACCGGGCAACGATCACAACCTTCACGAACTCTCTCCCAGCGAGCCATTATTGGAGCTTTACTCTCTACACATAGCAAATGAAGAGCTGGAGATGTCTCGAGAGTACAGCGTCGCTCTGACTCAATTACATTCTCAATTTTCAAGCAGATTACTCAGCAATTCAAACAGTTCTCTACTATATTTGGTTAATAGTCTGTTCGGTCTATCAGTATTACAGAATTTTTTCTTCTTCGGTGGAGTAGAAAAACAAGAAATCATTGGTTTTATTGGTTGCCTTTACCAAAATCTTTTCAATGCCTTTAGCTTGTGTATTATATAAGTATTCATTTTTATGTTTCTAAGCCTCTTAAATGTATTGAAAAACGAAGGCCACTCAACAAAATCTTACAGTAATACCACAGAAATTTACACAAATAAAAAAAATTTTTAATTTAGCACAATGTAATGATTGCTAGCTTAAAATTAAAATTCATGAAATTCTACTATCACATACCTAATGATAACCAAACAACGCCTAAGAGAGCTCATTAAAATTTCAATAGACTAAATTGGCAAAAGTTTACGCGAAAAAAAAAATATCCCAAAGCTATTTAAATGCGTTAATAGCTGATAGGCGCTTAGCACGCACGACAATACGCTTAATTAACGAAAACTAGTTCCCAAATAGGTATTCAACTACAACAATAACTCCATACTTATGTATGTGTACACATAAGTATGTATGCATCGACTAAATTAAACAAGTTGGCAAGCAATTTAGTAGCAGCTGTGTCACAACCACGCCAAAATTGAGCTCGCCACACTTGCCACCCAACAAAACAATAACAACAACAAAAAAACCGAAAAAACGCCGATTGCGTGCGGAATGTTATCATTTATTTACTTTTATTTCAACAACGAAATGTGGCTTTTAATAAAAGAAAATTTATGTGCATTGATAGGCGCATGTAGATGTTTGCATTTTGTGATTAAAGTATGTTCATGGGAAAAATTTGAATATTAAAACAAAATAAGTCCTAAGTAAATGGTGTGGCAAATAATATAAATAGCTGATAACAGTAAGGTTGAATTTTGGTCATTAGTGGCATTGGATGCCAAAAATTGCACAATTGTGAAGGAATTCTTATTTAGAAAAGGTTAAAGTTAAGTAGTTAGTTCATTTACTTTTTTATTTTTTATTTTTGCTGGAAGTTTAAAGGTATTGCACAAGAAGTTTCGTCCTTGTTTGCCTGCATTCGAAATCATACATAAATACATACATACACATTCACAGCTGCTTATCTTAATAAAAAGTAAAAGATAGTAAAAATTCAAATTAGCCAAGTTGTAATTACTTGCCGTGTATGTTTGAGCATAAATATGTCATTTACGTACATATGTATATGCGTACATATATAGATGTTCATAAACACAAAATTGCATTTTAATTACAAAATTCGCGCCAATACTAATTTGGTTGGTGACTCAATTGGTTTGATGGCGTAAAATAGTCGATGCAGGTACATACATATGTACGTGCATTAAGGTGGCTCAAACCCTAAAGAAAAAACACAAAGTTGTAATTCTCTCAAGCGAATCATAACATTTGAAGCATATATATATATATATATATATGTATATAGTGCATATCAGAATTATACGAAACTTTAGTCAAATTATTTTTTAATATTATTTATTAATTTCGTATTAAATACTTATAACATAATTACGGTTAAATCTCTACTTAAAAATGAGAGAATGCTGATTTTAGCCAATTTACTTTTTTTATGATAAAGTAAAAGTTTTAAGCGAATACAAATTTTGACAATTTTTTGTTTGGCTCTCCTCCACAATTTCTTCCTAATAAAAAAAAAACATCGAGCATTCAATTTATAGAAAGAATTGAAGAGCATCTGTAAAAATAAATCTAAAAAAAAAGTATAAAATCCATAGTTCGCTACGGGCTAGAATTAAATGAGCTACGCAGCAATTTTAATATTTTTAAAGTTCAACATTGTAATGAAATATGTACATATCTCTTCATTGCATTTAAGTTGCGAATTTCGTTTTAAAAAACACTTATTTCTAACACTTTTTCAAGTAAATGATTTTAGTTGAAATTTATTTTAGCAAATAAGACATGCATCAATGTTTTTCTTATAAAATATGCAAACGTCTTTAAAAAAAATGATAAGAAACATTTTAAATGCAACTTTCACACTCACTTCATTTTCAGGTTATCACTACAAAATTGTCTCCTTGCAAATTTAACAAAATTTATTGATTTAAAGGAAATTATATTTCCAATGATTCTTGAAAACGAAAACCGGCTAAACTACGCTTTTTCAAGTTTTTAAAAATGATTTACCTTACAAAGAGCCAAATTGAGAGGCAAAATATTTTGATAAAAGTTTAAAAATATAAAATTTGTTTCATCGAAATAAACCAACTTCGAGTCTTTTTTGATTGAAGTATGAACCAGCTTAATATGCATACATTTGTAAGAATGAATATGGATGCGTAAATATGTACAGCGTGTTCCAAATAGTGGTAGCATTGCAATATTTTTGGAACCTTTTTTTTTTATTCGTAAGTAAGCGATCATTTACGGTGTAAAGGATCTTTGATTTCAGCAAAATGATACAAATAAGAACCGCTTAATGCCATTAAAATGAGTATTATAATGGGAGTAAATACATTTTTTAATGAAAATTTAATTATCTTACACTTGGCTGATATACAGGTACCCGGATGTCTACTGAATGCATCTTTTATGAAATCTTATTTTCCTATTTTACCTCTTTTTATGAAATCCTATTTTCAGTTCATGATCAGAAATCGTGTCATGACTACTGTCAATATCACTGCGACTAAATATATTCCGCAAAAATATTATAATTTCTCGATGCGTTTTTAATTTTCCAATAACGTGACAAGTTAATGTATTTTGGAACAATTTTCTGCTAACCAATGTCGAAGACACATTGGTTTTCTAGTTTTTTCACATCAGTTTCATGCAGAGCATCAAACTTTACGGTATTTTTAAGTTCATAAACCCAATTTCTTCTTTTTGCTTTAAGAAATTTTCGCTGGGACTCCCAGTATAACCTGCCACCCTTTATTAATCGTTTAAAACTTATTAATCTTTCTATGCTTGCTGGTCGCAGAGAAAGGTTTTTGGTCAAATTACTGACAGGCTTGACGTCTAGCCCACCTCTTCTGGCCGAAGTGAAGTGGAACGTTACCTCCCGAATTTCCAGGCATTTTCGGCTTCTTTTTCTGAAACCTTACAAAAATAATTTCGAATTAAACGAGCCACTGCGTAGTTTATGCCTTGACTTTAACATTCACTCCGGTTCCTTTGATATTTCCAACTAACTTTTTTACATAAAGAATACTATACTTTGTACTCTCAATAGGTGATTACATACACAATTACGCTTTAAACCAATTACTACTATCAAAAATAATTTAAATTTAAAATCAGCCGATGAACAGTTTTAGAATCTCGACACCTAACAATTTAAAATTTTTGTATTGAAAATTGTCAGGCCATCTTTTTTTGATATATGAACGTGTGGGCATAGGTGTTTTTTTGTATGTTCATATAATTTATCGTTGTTAATAGTGTAATTCGAAACTTTTCTCGAATCACCCTTTATGAACGCACTCTTTAGTTGTCTGTCGTCATGTTTTCCATGTAATAGTCTAGCGATGAGCAATTTCGCCAGTTTACGATTCAATGCAGCCATATGTTTTCCCTTTTTAGTTAGCTATCAATTCGTAATTCGCAATTAAAATAAGCTCAAGCGCAATCAACTAATAACACATGTATGTATGTATACATATGTATATACAATTAGCAAAAAAAAAAAATTGCGTGCTTACATAAACATACAAACTAAGTAAAAGTGCGATATTTATTGGCCAACAACAAGTAATTAAAGTAGCCGCTGATGAGCTGTTGGCTACTCGCTGTCTCCACTGATATATGCGATTTTTTTTTTCATACGTAATACTTCACATTCATTTCTTGTTTTTTTTATAAAAATAATCGCCTAGCAGACATTGCAAAATACGCCGAAAAAAAAATTGAAATTAATTTGCCTTCGCCATCAACTACTACATACTTAACAATTCGCAACGGATTATAAACGCTGACTGTTGTTTATGTATATTTTTTTTGGTATAATCTTTTACTTTTGTTGACTAATGCTATTTATACATTTTATTGTTTTTTAATTACTTTTTATGCAATTTTAATAGTTTGTGGTTTATGTTGCATTGCATGCATAATTGATAATTGCATTTCAATAAAGCTGCTGCCTGCAATTAAAAAAGAGAATGAAAGTGCATATGTAATTTGCGCAAAACAAAAGCCAGTTTTCGAACAATTGATTTGTTTAATGATGCAATAAGTTGTTTGATAATAAGTACAATAAACAATTGAAAAAAATAACACTTATTTGCGGATAAATTAAATTTTACATTCAAATTCAAATAAAATAGTTACTTATGTGTGTACCGAGTTCTTCAACAATTAGCCGACACTGCCGACTGCGAAATACGCGTGAGCCACTTAAGAGCTACTTGTTGCGAATCTAGCTTGTTGAGATAAATTCAAATTTTTCAAATTGCGATATTCTGCCCGGTGCCATAGAAAAGTTTGCTGCGGGTTTTACTAAACAAATATATATACCATTACTTTTATTTAATTAATCCATAAAAAAATTATTTTTATTTTTGTTTTTAAATCCTCAATGGCTGTTATTTTTAATAGAAATCTGTCATGTCTCTTTAAAAGTCGTCAATACAAATCATTCACCAATTTCTATATGTCATACTTAGAAAAGTCAGACAGGCCTACTTTTCGATTACGACAAATTTTAGCGGAATCGGAATCGGAATGGAAGACAGTGCTTTAAATCGAAAGCGAGCACCAATTTTTGGAAATGCAAAACAGACCTGATAATTTTGTACATTGATTTTTTAAAATTTTCTTTTTTGTTGTTGTTAAAGTTTCCAACAGTATAGGAATCTATTGAATTTTGAAACGATTTTCCGGAACCGGTTTCGTCGTTGTGCCATCTTGAGTGTCGTTCAAAACGAACGTCCTAAAACCAAACTTGACAAGGGATGGCGGAAAATGATTCCAAAATTCAATATTTTTTAATATTGTTTGTTAGCTGAATAATGACTTTACGAAGTACGATTTAAAAGATAAAACTGACTGATTTATATTATAAATTAAAGTCTTTAATAAATGTTTTATTTGTTTTAATTTGATTATCAGAAAATTTAATTCAAAGTGAGTTTTTCAATAACACTTTTTATCAGTAATTTAGCTATTTTCGACACTACTTATACAAATTTATTTGTGATGAAGCGTTAAATGTTTCTTTTAAAAAGTCACATGTCCAGTCAGAAAGCGCACAAGAAAGAGGTTACATCGCAATTAAATCATAACAATTTCCTGGTAAGCCGAGATATTTTGTTACCGAAAGTGACGGACAATTTTATATTTTTAAATTTAATAGAAAAAATTAATTTGATGTAAGAAATTTTAAGTAAACTTACATATTTGTTTTTTGTAAATAATAATTAAAATTTGTACTAAATTTGTTTGCTCAAACGTTGTTATTATAATTTGATTTTAATCTTTTCATTTCTGATTTTTATATTTTACTTAAGCGCAATGAAAACTTTCGATTTTTAATTATTAGACGCTGGTAATAAGATTTTTTTATAATTCATTTTTTTTATCCTAAACCATATAAAAAGCTCATTTTATCATCGAATAGAAAATATTTCAAATCCCAGACTTATTTGCACTTTTTGTAGTTTTAATCAATTGAAAAATATTTAAATATTGAAAAAATTAAAATTCCTTTCATTACTGACGACCATTGAAATCAAGCACTAATATTTAATCTTTAATAAAAAATGTCAACCAAATTTAAAAAAAATATTTTTTTAGTTAAAAAGTAAAAATCAATAAATAACTACTAATCGGTATACAGAAAATATAAATTAAATAATAATTATTAAATGTGGATTAATGAGATTTGTATAACTTATAACGATTAGCTTACCTGCTTATCGCTACGAAAAAAGACGCTCATATTCTTGACTCTCAATCTTAGCCTTCTACCTTAATACGTTCAGCAAGACCCACAAAAATACATAACCGAAAAAGCTAGAGTATCATCTACAATAATTTTCAACACCCTCCATGATCATTCGATTATATCTAAAGGTCGCCCAAAATAGTCAAAACAATTCAAAAATTATCGGAAACTAAGAATAATTTTATATAAATGGATCATTCGAAATAAGTGATGCGAAGAGGATGGTTCTGAGTGCAGAAGTCAACGAGAGTGGGGAAGTTTCTTATTGCCATTCACTTGGAAATTGTCCGAGCGATTCTTTTGCACGCGGTTCACACAGCCCATGACTTCCGGGAGATTTCACCCAAGTGTGCTCTGGGTAACGCCCGGCAAAGCTAAGCCTCGAATAGGACCCCCATTTTTAGACGGCCAAAATGTTCTAGGCGGTTATTAAGCCAATTAAGGAAGTACGAGTAAGTAATATCAGAAAATGCTCTAAAGAAACAACTGCTTTTGTTTTTAGAAAATTAAACCTAAGTAACTTTATGAAAATAACATTATCTTCCATTAACATCGTTTTCGGCCATACACTATTTCCAATTGTCATATGCTTACTTTGTTTTTGAACATATCTCTCTAAAGAAACCAGCACCGAGGATGAGATAGTAAGAGATTATTAAAAAAAAGAAAATATTATAAAACATGAACGAATTGTTAGTGAGTTGGATTTTTAGAGAAGATTTTTAAGATTTAGTGATATCATGTTAGTTGATAAAATATGATGCGAGTCTGTTTCTACTCACTTGCTGTAAGTTTAATCAAGATTGCGATTACAGTTACAATTTTAATGATTTCCAAGCTCCCTAATTAATGGCTCTTAAACGTATTTTAATAGCGCATAATTAATATTGCATAAGCGAATGAGTAAAATTGTTAAGACTAATGAGCTTTTATGACCACGCGCTTAGAAGTACAATTTCCGCATGAAGCAGAGAAAATACAAGGTGGCGCAAAAGTAAACTTCCGTTGTTGGCTTGAGCGTATGTTAGACGCGATTGGCGGTCAGCAGCTAACAGCTGATGCACCGTCTGGACTTTGTACGGAAACATCTTCAAATATTGTACCAAAATTCGCTGTTAAGACCGTCGACTGATACCCATTTGCGTGGCACGCCGTCTGGTCGATGTCGACGCAGCTTCCATGACATCCTCGACTACAGCAGCAATATTCTCTGCAGAACGGCTACTACGGGGTCTGCCACGCCTGGCAGCATCTCGTGTTGTGCCAGTCTCTTCAAGGCGAGCGGCTAAACGTCGCAGTGTTTCACCAGTAGGCGTTCGACGGCCAGGAAATCTGCGACGAAATCACCGACCGATTATTGGTCAAATAAATCGTCAGCAATATTACGCGTTCTGGAGCAGTGTAGCGTTACATTGTTTATTAACGTGTATTTCGCATGTGTTTACTACACAAATGTCAAAACAGAACTGACATTAGGGGCCAATCGCAAAATTTATAGCATTTTCTGATAGGAGGATTACTTTTGCGCCACCTTGTACTTATGTATGTTACATAAAAACAAAGAACACAATGACCAAAGACAGCAGGCAAAAGGTAGGCGTAAGTGGCAGCACGAATAGGGCGGTGCAACTTAGAAATATGAGTTATACTGAAAAATGAAAAGCGGAAAAAGAAAAAAGAAAACAGCATTCATTTATAAAAACCTCCAAAAAAAAATTAAAATACAAATAAGCTGGAACGAGCTGCACTAAAAATGCAATTAGTAAATGAGTGCACTACGGGTCGAACTGACTACATTTGTATGCACGAAAATGTACTCGTAAGTAGGTATGTATGGCTATGCCCATGAGCAAGAAAATTAGAGTAGTTTAGAGTACACAAGCGAAAAACCATTAAAACTCACAAAATTTCAGAAAAACCTTCGTTAGTGTTTGAAAAATGAATTTTGAGACGTTGTGAATGAAATCTTAAAGTCTTCCGCATTACTAATGACGCGCAACGAAATAATTTTTCCCACCCACAATACTGAGCATGTCAACCATTAAAGTGTTTGAAACAACAGCCAATCAACTTAAGAAAATAATTATAATTAGTATGCACAAAGTAGGGTACTTATTGATAAATACTTGTTTTTGGAACGTACACATGCAGGGCTCCATTTGAACCCAAAAAAGAAAAAAAAACGTGAAAATTAAATGAACAAAATAAGGTGTGTGTGTGCCCGGCGTGAGTGCAAGTAAATTGGCGTTAACGCTACGCAATTGAAATGTCAGTTAAATACAAAAACAAAATTTTTTTCAAAACAAATGTTTGTCGTTCAACGCCACAAGCGTCGCCAAGCGAGTGGAACTATTATACTTGTACATGGCCTAGTCGCTATTTAGCTATTTCGATATTTACCAGTACCTTAGTTTATTTTAGAAATAAATTCATACACACAAACGAGTACATATGCACTCCTCACAGATATCATCGCTGACATGTGTGCGTTTCGCTGATAGCTGTTATTTTTCTTTTTTTATTATTCCCACTCACGTTTGTACATTTGTATGCACATATTTATGTACGTGACCCAGGTGAAATGTGTAATTTAACTCACTGAAGCAATAAATTTCAGTGTCAACTCATAATTTGTGACCCTAACCTAGCCAAAGAGGCGTAATGAAGAAAATCTAATAAAAAAAAAAGAAAATGCGAAATAGTAAATGGTAAAGAAAGCAAATATGTTCACATGTTTTCTCTCATATCTCATGTATGTATGTACTCGTACATACATACATATGTATGTATGATTATACTTCCATATTTGTTTTATTCTCTATTAGGCCACCCTCCTCTTTCGTTATCACTCAACCATTTAAATTACCTTTTGCCATGCAAATCTAAAAGAACATTTTTATTAAATATTCGTGCATATTTGGAAACACAAAAAATAGTTATGTATTTGCATACATACATATGTACATATATAGATAACAGCCGAAATTATTAGATATGTGTATGTGTACCCACTAGAGAAATATTTCCTCAATGAAAATGCAGTTTTAATTTTTGCTACGTATCGTCCTGATTGGAAAACAATCTCTAAATTAGGTAACTTCATTCATGTTTTATTTCAAGGTCCTCGCTTCTACCACATTTCATTTAGTTTTTGATGTGTGGGGAGTTTCTGTGTGTGGTGAGTTTCTGTATGTGGTGAGTTTCTGTGTGTGGTGAATTCAGATCCGTTAAATGTAGGTATCTTGAGTTTAGACATGTTGAGTTTGTTGAGAAGTGGAGCTATGTGGTGTGGCAAGTTAAAGTGACTTAAAAATACCATTGATTTTTGACGAATTATTAAGACGCGCCACAGTAGGATATGTGAATGTTCATGGCGGCCAAAAGCTTATTTAAAAAAGGAAATGGCTTTCAGTTTTTTTTGGTGTAAATTTTTTCATGCTAGTACAAAAACTTTATAAGCATAAAAATATTATTTTTACTGTAATTTTCAATTAATTATCTTCTTTTTTCAGCAAGTTCCGCAAAGCTTGCCAAAAAAAAAATAAAAGCTGATATTTTTGCCAAGTTTCTTACTAAATAAAAAAATTATAAATTGCTAGATAAGTACTGACTTATTATTAAAATTATTGTAATTTTGTTAAATATCTACTCTTAAAACATGTACAGCCGATAGAACTTTAAAAAAAATTTGCGCCACTGCACACTCTTCCTGCATTTTTATTCATAGAAAGCCTAAATTTTTTTTAATGTGAAAGATACCATCGCACACTGATCTGAAACACCCAAAAAGTTGGCCAAAATTCAAATTCCCCACGAAAAAATTTTAAAAGCATAAAGTTACTAATTTCGGGGTCGGAGAATACGAATTTATGGTAAAAATGGCATCGAAATTTCATAAATTCACTTCATCCTTACGAAAATCACTATTCGTGTGTTCTATGAATTCAAATTTTCGAAATACAAAATGGCGTCTCCAAAATGGCGGACCGAACTTCGACAAATTATAAAAAACAGTATTGGGGTATTTTTGGGGTCGGGGAATACGTGTGACATATTTTTTAATTTAAAACGTTAGCTGTTAAAATTTTGTTCAATACTGTGGCGTTGATTGGAGACACTACTGTGTTATTCTACTACTGTCTTACGCTCACAAAAAAATTGATAATAATTAGGGCTGCAAATGGCTGCAAATGTTTCACATAAATTTTTATTCCCTAGCCATTTATTTTCAAAAATTTACCGAAACTAAAACCAATCGACAACAATCAACAGTTTTCGGCGTGTTTTATTAACTAATAATTAAAATATAGATATTCATGAATGGTGAATTTTGCTGATGTTACAAATACATCACACGTGATTATATTTAAGGAATAACACACTTAATTAAAATGCATACTACCAATTACATTTTCCACGTTATACTTTGCTAATTAATCTACTCCATTATGAGTTATAGCACTTTTAACGTAGGTTGAATTTCAACGTTTTTGTAAATCTCACGAGACTATGAAAACACTTGACTTTCAAATCGTACAGAAAACGAAGTTGGCATGATAACGCTTTATAAATAAGTTCTAAATAATATATCGTATTTAAATTAAAAAAAAAAAAAGATTTGCCGTTTTTCATTTTTGGCCAGCTTTTATGGGTTTCTAGACCAGTGTGCATCGCCAAGAAGATTTCAGAAATCAACCATAAGACAGCGCAACAGCATTTTACCTCATTTTAGCTTGAAGATAGCATAAATAATTGCTACATATTTCAAGGGACATATTTGCTTTTATATTACTGTAGAATTTTACTTCTTTTGTATAATTATTTCGTCTGAGAATGTCCCACGTTAAATTTTCTTGTAACTAATTTTCCAGAACATTTTAAGCACCTAGCAATCTTGAACCTTTTTTCACTTATTCTGAATGCATTTGGCAAAAAATAGCAAACTTAAAATTGCGTAAACACAATTTGGCCTGAGAATGCAAACTGATTTGGTGGTTTTATTATATGCCCATAGAGGCATTTTATCCTGAATTGGCATCATGCCGCCCCTAAACAATGACACTGAATTTTTTGCACAATTGCAAAGTATTTTAAGAAAGTTAAAACTTTTAGGATGGTTGTTCGTAATTTGATTCCAAATTTTCTGCAGACTCTAAAAAATGTTTTTATACGTTTTTTGTTACAGAATTAATTGTATTTTAATTGAAACGCAATCGAAGTTCAATAAATATAAAAACAAAAAAACGCTATCAAAGTTTGTCAATGTGCGGTGGTACTATATTTATGCACAGCACGTTATGTAATAACAAATGCAGAAATAAAAGTATGCACGTATTTCCGTTTACAAATAAAAGTGAGAATAACATATTTATTTTATGAATTTCCAACACAATGTATATTGCCTAACTAAAAAAAAAAAACATGGCAGTGCGAATGTGTTTTTGCTTAACATGCGAGTATAATTTACTACTTGCAAGGGCACAAGCGAAGTATTCCTTTAAATATAATATATGCACATATTTTACTTTATATTTGTCTATGCGTACGTATGTTTTTCTTTTATAAACTGTTTCATTTGCTTGCCTCACCTTTATGTTATTTGCAGACACTCCTTCGCCACAAAATGGCAGTCCTAGGGAAATAGTTGCAGGTTTTTTAGTTTGTGTTATACTTACATACATACATACATGTGTGTGTGTAAATGTGATTATTTGGTTACGCTTTAATTCTTTTAATGAAATCTAAACTAATTAGCTTAAAAAACCACAAAAATGCTCGAACAAATTTTATTTTGTAATCGTTCGGAAGCTTTTTATAAAATGGTAGTCTGTTTGAAAACTTGTGACACAGAAAACTTTCATGACATAAAAACTCTTGCCTATATTTAGGCGCGTAACAGCTACATAAAAAATTTTACAGACCCACAGTCGTAAGTAGCTTTCATAATTTATCAAACAACAATTGTGACCTCAAACAATTAATCTTAAAGGTAGTTAGATTTCATAAACTCCTTAAGTTTATTTAATCACAATTTGTATCTCATTTTGATTAACAAAAAAAAACAATTTAATCGCAAAGTTATTGCATATACATATGTAATTCTGACACATTTACGAATGTGGTTTACATTAAATATACCAGGAAAAGTAAAACTTCGATTATTTTACTTTTCTTTTTTAAAATGTTTCCACATTTTAAATTTTCTATCATTTATTCTCGTACATATTGATCTAATGGACTTAGATCGGAAAATAAATAGTTAATCATCAAAAAAAAATTGTAATGTTTCGATTTTCAATAAACAGTGAACAGATCCAGCTTGCTGAAAGACTGCAGCAAGATATTGCTAACAGCAATGCAGGATATCCAAAGTGAGGTAGGAAAAATGCACTTACTTACAATAACATATCCGGCAATTTTTACATTTACAATCAGACTTCTAACAATAGAAATAATTTGACTTGTCCAAGATTAACTTTTGACGCTTATATTTCACAGACAAATTAAATAAGATTAATCAACTTAAAAAAGTCCATATAGTATACATATATGGTATCAACAGGTAGATTATCCAATTGATTCTTTGTATATTACACCGTGCGACAAATATCAAAAAATTTCAAAACGCACGAAAAAGTCGGAATACACGCAAAACTAACACAGTACAACATTTTTCAGTTCATTGATTGCCAACTCAATTCTGAGAACTGTATTTTTTATGAATAAAAAAAAAAAAAAAAATTTCTTCATGCGCTTATTTTTAACTTGGAAACTGTTGCTTGTATAGGAAAACAATATATGAACAGATGTAGGGATTTTTTAAAATTTATTTCAACTAAATCGGGCTAGTGGCTGTCGAGCTATGTATGTCAAACAACAGGGCCTAAAACGTGATAAATTCCCCTATACGATAGTACTAACTTCAAATCGATATTAAAAATATTTTGGCAGGTAAGAAGACAAAACGAATGATGCAGAAATTATTCTTTTTGGGTCTTATTTCACATACAGTTCTCAGAATTGAGTTGCCAAATCTTGTGTTATACTGTGTAAGGGTCAAATATAGTAAAACTGAGTTTTTAGTTTTTCTCTCTGACGTCAAAAAAAAATTATTAATAATAGTCAGAGCAATGTAGAATAACAACATGGATATCCAATGAAAGAGAAAATTCCATAAAATTGAAAGTAGCTAAATATTTTTGAGTACTAGGACGTATAAGTACATATATATGTATTCAAAATGTTCTTGAAAAATGTATTTTCATATCAATGGCAATAGTTCTTTTTGAAAAAATATGTACACTACCAGATCCTCGAATTTCGTCCTTCTTACTTTTAATTAATTTTTCATATCTTTAACTGTTTATGTTGTAATTATTCATATCTTATAGAGAAAAGTATAAAGTAAAAATAATTCAATACGTCAATTCTCTACACTGATTTTTTGGATTACACATGCAACTTTTCAATGGGATTTCCTACTAATTCCGTCACATCGAAGTTGTCCATGTTTGAAACTTGCACTTTATAATATTAAAATTAAATGCGCTATAAAACTGCATAATCGAAAATTTTCTAAATATTCTCACAATTTTTTTAAGTTTGTTAAATTTTTTGAAATTAATGCAACTTACTATTATAGATTTAACTATATTTTTATGGGAAAAATAAAAATAAACACAAAATATAAATAATAATACTTCACATTTTATACACATATTAACAATGCGTTTAACGAGTATATCTACATATGTATGTATGTAAATATCTGCTTGTTGTATGCCTTTGTAATATTTATATGTTGTCTGATATATTTGCATATGTAAAAGCACTTAAACATTTTTATTCATTAAATGTTGCAACGGAAATTTAAATATGCGTGTGCATATTGCAAAACCACAATACAACACTTTTGTTATTTTCCCAATCCCTTTTCAAATTATTCTGCTTGCATTAGTGTTGCTTTTTAGCCCTGCCTTTTTGTGCAGTTCAACGCTTATAAATGAGTTGTGGGCAAAATGTCAACTGACTGCCAACGATTTACCAAACTGCACCTGAAGGGCTTCCTGTTGACTTCGAAGCGAAGAGAAAAAGTTAAACAAAAAAAAAAAACCGGGTAGTGCAAAAAAAGCCATTGTAGAAAAATATTGTACTCCCCATGTTATTAGAGATTTGTGCTTATATTTAGAGGTGTAAAAAAAAAACCAGACGCTACGTGGCAACACTGTGACAGTGACAGACCGGCAGGCGCTCAACAATCACTCGAACGCCTTTTTAAACAAAAACTTCAGGTTTTTGCAATTTTAAACTTTTAATTTTTTGCTTCAGAGCTTAGTCAGGCGCAACGTGTTAACATGACTTCCGTCCATTAGCCGCCAGTCGGTAGTGTCTTATGTCCAAGTGGCTGTGATTCTAAGAAAACAGCAGAAAAGGCTGAAACAAAAACAATGCAAGCAAATGAGGCACGTGTGCTCCGACGAACATTCCTCGCGGCATAGGAATTAAAGAATTATGTAAAACGAAAAAAATCAAAAATTAAACAAAAAATATGTGCGCATGTAACTTAGTATACATACATACATACATATGTATGTATGTATTTTGTATATAACCATGAGTATGAAGGAATGTTTAAAAAGCCCATTATAAGCTTTTAACTTGATTTAACCAACTTCAATTAACTCTTTGAATTTTTCGTTAATTTCTCGCTTACAACTTTCGAGCCTCTTACAATCACGCGCCTGCTTTTCTTAAATTTTTTTTTTGTTGGTTGTGATTAATGATGGTAAAGTAGTTTTTACATATGAAGTATTGTAATGTATTATTTCCATGGAAAGAGAGGTAGAAACAGTTAAAGGCCAACACGAGTTTTTGATTGTTAAATTTTTCAGAATGGTTCGATGATGTTATCAGACAAAACTGAGACTACAAATTATCTTCAACCGGTACTCCAATAGTTGTTTGTTAACTAAATAGAAATTAATAAAACAAGTTCAAAATATATATAATCTCTAAATACTAATAAATAAGTGATATTAATACTTTAACATATTAACTATAACCCCAGAGAAACAAAGGGAATGTATGAAAAGAGAATAAAATTATTTCTTAAAATATTCTAGGATAACTCAATCTATATCTAATACTCGTAAGCAAAACTCTATTTTTCGAGCGGCTGTGGTCGAGTTGGTAGCGGTGCGTGCTATAGCTCGATATGCTGGTAAGTTCGAGGTTCGAATCTCAGTCAGGGCAAGCAAAATCTTAATCATAGAAAAAGTTTTTTCTAATAGCGGCCACCCCTCGGCAGGCAATGGCAAACCTCCGAAGGTATTTCTGCCATGAAAAGGCTTCTCATTAAATACATACATTTGCCGTTCGGAGTCGGCACAAAATTGTAGGTCCCTCCATTTGGTGGTAGAATATTAAGACGCACACCACAAATGGTAGGAGAAGCTCGGCCAAACACTGAGCTATATAGTGTACGCGCCAAAATTATATATATATATAAGATCGATATAGAAAATTAAATAATGAAAAAAATTCGGTTTTATTCCAACCAATATACTTATATATATAATATTTTTAAATCAATAGCAACTTCCTAACTTAGCAAAAAAAAAAATTCATTTGCTATGCATCGACATAAAAACTAACATTACATTTCAACAATCGTTATACGAGCTGAAAGGCAATTAAACAAAATCACAGTCAATCTGATCGGGTTCACTACCACGTTACACTTTCTGCTGAATTAGAATATGAGTTTCGATTATATAAAAATAGAAAAGTGGAAATGACGGAGATCAAGTGTTATTATTTGGAATATTTTTTGAAAAAAAAAATAAGAACGGTGATGACGTCAGAATTCATAGACATCATAAACTTCCTCGCTCGATTTTTGAAAATTTATTTTCTCACTTTTAATGAGCTATGGTAGATTTTCAAAGTCTATTAACTTTGTGCTCGACGATCATTTTTGACTTTCATTATAACAATTCAGCATTTTTATTCTTATACTCAATGATCCCAATGGGCTAAAAGATTGCATGAACGAAAAAAATTTGAAATTTTTACATTTATATATTTTGTAGAAAGTGGGAAACTGTGGTTTTTGTATGAGAATAAGCTCAAAAATCATTAAAATGAGATATGTAGTTATATGGCCAAAACAATAACAAGATGTATTTTAATTGGAAAAATGGAAGCTAAATTTGTTACTCGAGGCATTTCATTGTTCAAAAGCTAAAATTGCTCGATGTGATGTTATGTTACAGAGAATGTATTTATATATTTGTATATATTTGTAAAGGAAAGTCTTTTTCCAAAAGTTATATATCTAAGAGAGGTATGTTCGTATGAATTGTAAGTCAATGTTTAAGAAATCGTTGTAAAATATGGGTTTTAACAAAAAAAAATATTAAATGCTTTTATATTTACAACGAGTAAGGGATTTAGATTGTATATCAAAGAAAAAAACTGCAAAACTTTTAAAGGCTATATCAAAATAGAGTCTCAGATATTGGTTTTTTTTCATGAAGCAGTGTTAGCTCTGTTTCAGATGCAGTAAGATTTGCGTGCATAAGTCCCAAGGCGATCGGGGTGACAAAATAATTTTCTTGTAACTTCAAACTTAACTGCTTAATCACTGTTTCAGGAAAAGAACTTTTAAAACCATTTTAATTTTTTATTTTTGAATGGTGTAGGTATAAAAAAACGATAGTTTCTGTCATAATTTTATACATTGAAATCGAAAAAAAAAATGATTTTTCATTGAAAAAGCATGAAATGCCTCACCACCAGATTACAGGTGCGTATCTATGTTGACTCACCCATTTCGGATTTCTGTAGAAGAAAAACGTGCTTGGGTCACAATATCTGCTTGTGATGCTTTGTTAATGTTTCATCTGCACTTTTAGTCTTTATGAACTTTTACTATCACTAATTAGTGTCGTAGTTACTCTATAAACGAGCACTTAAATTTTATTTTATTTACAAAGGTTTGTACGCCAAGCAATAAATATGTACATCAAAGTATTTGCGACAAAGTTAATTGGGGTATGACTGAGGTTAAAACAAAATTAAGCCTTATACATACTTCGGTATTGCAATTAATTGCATGCACACATGGACACACACATGTACATATGTATGTATGTAAGCGCATAGCCACATGAGTAAAGTTTTAAACACACACACACACTTAAGCAAGTTATAAATGTAACTCGTAACAGTACAAATCCATTGAACCATGCAGTTGGTGTATGAATGAATGAACGAATGAATGAACGAAGGAATGAATGCATGAATGTGTGAGTGAGTGTGTGAATGAAATCAGACGAGACGAACTTTCACTCAACGCACAAATTTAAGGCCTTTCTAGTTTGACGAATGTCTTCACAAAAGGGAGGCAAAATACAAGAAAGACAAAATATATACATACATACATGCAACATATATTAAATATATACATACACACATACATACATAGGTAATGTATTTAAAATGCAATAGAATCTTTAAAGTGTAATGTATACCTTTAGGTCTAGATAGTAACGAGTATGTAAATATTTTAAGTATATTAGTACATAAATACATATTCGTAAATACATACATATTTATGTATGCATGTAGGTGTGTGCCACATTTGTTCGCTTGTCGGCTAGATATCGCATAACCATATCGATAACTCAACCCTATCACTGATTGTATTGATCGGATATGAACTAAAACTTTTACACATGCCTTTCCAGATTTCAATAATATAATTTTTTCTTTGTACACTAATATGTGTGTTTGCATCATAAAATCATGTAAAATATTATATCATTTAGATAAGTTTGTTCTTTTCTTCTTATTATACTTATGCATTAAATTCCCATCTGATATCGATTTTTGTTTATTATCCACCTTAACTTGCTTTGACAGTCTGCTTTTTATTAACTATTTATCACATTAATTCAGCTGATTATCAACGTGTTCGCGCCGTTTTAAGAAGTTTCCCTTAAGTTTTGCGTAGGTTTGGTTAAAATATAATTTTTCACTTGGTTTTGGAGTTAGCCGAAACTATTCACTTTTTGCTGTACTTTTTAGTAGGTATGTATAATAAATTTTTAAAATAAATTTTGTAAATACTATTCGAATTTAACTGTAAGAGCTGTTGCAGTACACAACAAAAGTGACGCTACATACATTTGTAGAATATTTGAAATGCAAAATTTATGACGCAGGACCTTCACAGAATTCAAAGAGGCATTTAAGTCAAGTAAACGTTAGGTAATAACCGCCTTAAAAATTTGTCTGAAAGGTAGTAATAGTTTTGGCAAAAAGTTAATTAAATGATTTGTACAAAACATAAAAAATCGTATAATCAAAGGATTTGAAAATTGTTGAAAAGAAGTGCGCAATATTTAAAAATTTTGTATTACTGCAATTTAGTGGTTATTTTTGTGATTGATTTCTTTATATCTCCATGTTAAATACTTTAGTAGATTCTAAGACACCCTGCCAAATATCAGCTCCCTCTCGTAAAGAAACTTAGTGAGAGATTCTAAAACTCATTCGTTGATTTCTAATATAAGTAACTAGCCAACATTAAGGGCTGCAATCACATCGTACTTTTGACTTTTATGCAAAAATCATAAAAAAACCTTCAGGATGGAAAACATCTGCCGGATCTTTAACTTTAAATCCGCAAGAGAAATTGATTATCAAACTTTGGCATTTTATGGATTCGCTATTATTTTAGCCGCAAATATATTTATTATTATTATAATTTCGGGTATATACGAGTATACATATATGCGATATAGATGCCGACTTCTGGTCTCTGCTTGGACGAATGCGGTCTCAATGCAGACAGGGTAGTCGACAATAAGACGCGCATTACTTATGCAATCTTGGATAGAGTGGGCTGTTCTTATACATCTTTCATATGATTTTCAAAATATTGCTCAAAGAATATGGCTATTTATAAATAACGCTTCAGTCTTGTGCTTATCATAAAGTGAACCGTTATGGTGTCACTTAAAAATTATTATCATACTTGTATTGATGCGCGACTTGTAAACATTCTTAGGGATGGCCTAGGTCTCACTGCATTTCTAAGTTTCTAAAGGCAAATTCTCCCTCTCATCTTGATTCATAATTTCCATATTTGCTACAATTTGGTTTACATGCATGACAAAGAAAAGGAAAAAATAGTTATGTATATTTAAGAAAGCAGTATTTTAATAGACTTTTTTTTAAACCAAGTCAAATCGTTACAGTTCCTTTTTATATTATTAGCAAGTTCATTAAAATTTTTAATCCTTTATAAAATATATTTAGCCTTTCCATTTATGTTTTATAAAGATGCAATCTTAACTGGTAGTTCGTCCTCACAACATGTGAATGGGTTTTATTAACATAAGTCAGTCCTTCAAACAAATACTCTGGCAAATTACCACGCATAGTATTAAAAACAAATTTCATACTATAATAGAATATTAATTGTTGAACGCTTAATCAGTTCAACGTATCAATCTGTAGTTTATCTATTTGTAATAAAAAATATTATTGGACAATATAGAAAATGCCGCTTAATAAAAGATCTTTTTTTTAATGAATCCAATGTTCTTAGCAATTTCTGCAAAAATATAATTCTTCATTAAATTCTAATTTATTATCAATCTGACTCCGTTAATACGTGCTTATGGTTACTTCCTCAATTTTGTACAAAATAAGCCAACAGAAACTGGCAAAAAATAATTGAATGTGATATTATAAAAAACCACTGTACTCATAGTTTTTAGATTCACTGTATAACAAGGCTGATATACATACTTATTAACAAAGTAGTTTCTCAACCGCCCCCACTCAAAGCCACTTAAGTAGTACAACTCTGGACATCAACTGCATACGAGTATAACAAAGGAATGTGAAAAATTCTGCGCACTTCAAACTTATCAGCGTTAAAAGATAGAAAGCGTTTTTTTTTTTATTTTTAATCGTAATATTATGCAACAGCAAAGCATTAGTCCATATAAACTTAAGTAGTGAGGTGCAAAATAGCACTTTATTGCTTATCGCCAACATGGCTCGCTCCATTTACCATTAACTAACGAGTAGTTAGCGAGTATTCGAAACCGATTCATCGCATTCAATTAACGCAATTAGTACCGCTACATATGGTTTACACACGATTTGTACATTTTTTTTTTTTGTTATTTGTTGTAAACTCTTTGTGGTCACACTCGATGTATGTTTTGCGCTGGCTCAAAGTGCTAAATAGACGCCGCTTGAAAGGAATGCCGTTTACCCGAATGGAAACTTTGATATATTTTTGTTTTTTTCATTTCGTGGGTAGGGCTTAGACAGTCTGGTATCATTATTCAATCAATTTTGAGGGGATTTAGAATGAGTTGAACTAAAAAAAAAACAAAAAAGAAATTTGGCGCGTCATCCCTTTTCGGTGGCGCCCACTCATTTGCACGACTAATTGAAAGTGTTAAGCGGAGCGTGATTGTCGTTGAGGCGGTTAGCGCTGCGTTGTTGCGATAACAATAAATACGCGATTTTGCATCGAAATGAATAAATTAAACGCATGAGCAATTGTACTTAAGCCATTATTGTGCAGTAAAAATTTTCATAGGTTTACATGTATCTCTATTTTTTTTGATTTTTTTTTTACAACACACTTATTGGATTGTCCATTTGCAAAATAATCGCTCATTTCGTTCGATGAACTGCTAATGGCAGCGGATGTTGAAGTTTGCTTTTGCGGCTGTGTTTTGTTGATTTGTGGGCGTAAAAAGTCTGTAAATCATTACGCATATGGGAACATATTATTTATTTGATCTCTGTTTTTTACTCCATTTTTTTTTTGGAGCCTGTGTTGAAGTGATTTAATGCTTAAATGGCTTTAAAAGCTTTGTCTACTGATTTTTTTTTTTTGTTTTACTTTAAACTTAAAAAAAAATGGAGCTTACTCATGCGCCACTGTCAGAAAAGACAAATAGCCAAAATAAGATATGTTCAGTTTTGTTTTTTGTTTGTGTAGCTTTGAAAGCGGAAATGTTGTCAGTGGGTGTAACATGAGTTTAATGTAAATTTAAAACTGGTATTAAAGTTCATTTTAACTGCTGAGCTATGTGTGAATATGTCATTTTAAATGTGGCTTAACATGTGTAATTGTTCGTTCTACTTTTAATTGAAGCAACATTTAGTTTCTAAAACTATATTGGATTTGCCAAACATGTGCTATCTGCGGCGATTTATTCGTTTTGCTCGGAAGAAAATTGAGAAATGAAGTCCGTACTTTGTTTTTTTTTTAATTTTAGAGTAGACATTATTTCGCTCATTTCTTAATCAGATTTCCATCAACAATCTGGAATATATTATTTTTGTGTATCGATTTATTTTTCTTCTTGGGTGTAATCCTGTGCCAATGAAACGAAAAAACGGCTTAATTGTTATTTATTATAAAAATTGTATTAACTGTCCGATTTGCTTCCTAGTTAAGTTAATTTATGTTATGTAATTTTATATTATGTCATAATAAGTTATTACAAGTTATGCTATGTTATGATATTATATGTTTTAATTTTTTGTTATATGTTGTTATGCTATGTAATGCTATGTTATGTTGTTATATTACGTTGTGTTATGCTATGTTATGTGATCTGGCATGTAATGCAATGTTATATGGTATGTAATATGGTGATGTGAGGTTATTTTTGGTATGATGTTGTATAACGTAATTTGTCGTAATGTGACGATGTGACGTGATGTCTTTATATTCTACGATGATATTATGTTATGTGATGTGATATACATACATATGCAATATGATCTGAAGATAAGGAGTTTCCCTTTGATGTACATTTTGCCCACGATGCTGCTTACTTAAAATTATAACTACCAGGACGCAACTACTTTGGTTTTTACCGAATTCGAGAGCTTCAGTTGTTTGCATGGCATCATCTCAGATTGTAAAGAAATTATTTCCTTACAAACGATTTTCAAATTTCGCAAGATATTTAAATGATTAATAAGTTATTTTCATAAAACAAACAGAATAAATTTTTTTTCGAACATAAAACGAAAAATGAATGAGAATGAAATTAATTAAACTCTTTTTAAATCTTTAGAAAACTCTCACAGATTTTTATCTAATTAAAAAGCTTTGAAAAAAAAAATGGATAGCCATTTAGAGTACTCTTGAAGTATATACGGTGCTTTTCGAATTCAAGCACCACGTTCAAAATTACAGAGCTTGCCGCTTATATTTATTTATTTATTTATTTATTTTTTTTTAAGAATTTTCTATTAAAATTCAGTCCATTCTGTAACATAAACTTTGTAGAATACTAAAAAAAATATAAAAAATTTTAACATAGATTTTGCTCCTTTTTTTTGAAAAAGTGTTAGAATATTTTTCAGCCTGCAGTTTTATAACCCATTAATTTTTAGTCTATTATTGTGAAAGTTTCAAGTAGCTACGCGTTACAGTTGATTTATTAGAATTTTTTTTTGTAGAGGGCGTTTCGACTTTCTTCCATATAAAAATAAATGTTGCTTATACGTTATATAGAAGCAAATGTGACTAGTATCAGGCAAGAAATTTCCATTGTATAGACCCATAGTCGTCTTAGCATATTTGTCGCTCCAACGCCCATTTTCTGATTTCACATTTTTCTTTTATTTAAATATTTTTTTACTTTGCCTTACAGCCCGTTAAACTTTATTAAATTTGTTCATTCTATTATGCTCTTTATAATTTACACTTTTTTTACCATTTTTCTTTTAAGGCTTTCTTTCTAAATTCTACAAACTGATTCATCAAACATTTTCCATCTGATGCATCAAATTCCTCAACGTTTTTCATTGTCATTTAATTATATCTATTTATCGCATCTTGCACGCTGTCAACTCTAATTTGCACTCGCTTGCGTTGTTTTTCGTTAGTCAGTTACTTACTTAGTTGCCTTTTGTTTGTTGCATGCCGCTTCGCAGTTCAAGCGCACAAGTTCCAACACTTGACATCCAATGCAAATCTAATGCGCCGATTATCATCACTTCGACGATGCCATGACTCACAAATAAATGTCTAACAAATAGTATATGTATACTGAACAATAGTATACCCCACTACTTAGCACCTCAATGCGCAACATTGATGGTTGAGCTCCGTCTCAACCCATTCCTCTTGCTTTCTCCTCCACCCTTAACCATGGAAAACGTGCCGGAGCGGGCCTGGCAATCATTAGTGCCAATTGAATTGCAAAGTGCAAAAGAGCAGCGGCATTGGAGGCCTCCTTTTTTATACCGCCGCACAGTGGTTCCGATTATTATTTTTGCTGTTTATAAAGTCAAGCGATAAACCTTTGGAATAACAATATTTCTACTTTGCATCACAATTATTCTGGGCTTTTTACTAAGCTTCCATAAGTGAAGTGATAAACAACATGCTTAGAACATTTATGTAGATAACTACTCGTATCTCCGAAGGTCTCAACAATATCATTACCGTTTGGCTTCGCTTGTTTTTTTTTTTCAAAATAGTTATCAAATAAACTACTCTTTTCAATATCTGAAATAGATTTCAATACAAAATATGTATTTTCTTTAATTTCTAAAAAATTCTTTAATATTTTATAACTAGAAACGTAAAAATCCAAGTTTCAATCCTTGTAGAGAATTCATAAACAAACTAAAATATTCGATCATTATTATTTCAAAATGTTTAATTAGAGTTCTTCAAATAATTTGGTAATGCAGTTTTTGATTTTTTATTTTACTTTTTTTCTTTGCATTGTTTGAAAGAAAGTGCTCAAAAATAGAATTTTCCATAAAACTGGATATGAAGAATTTTTTTACAGTTCCTCATTTGTGTTGACAATTTTTTAAGTTTGAAAAATGTTATTGAAATCTAAACAAAGCTGGAAATTTAAATTTATAACTATACGGGTTTAATTATAGAACGAAATGTATGTAGCTTTATTTAAAATTATAAAAAGGACTTAACATAAGTTGATGTATTTTGGAACGATTTTCCGTCGATCCTTGTCAAATTTGGTTTTGAAACAAACCGGTTTCGGCGTTGTGCCATCTTCAGTGTTAACATAAAATAACTTGGTGAATATTTCGCCTGAATAAATATGCCTAATGACTACAAACATAATGTTAAACACATTTTTTAGAAGTATTCAAAAAACTTGTGTTAAATCTTAAGATTTCCGAAAGCTACACGCGAAAAAAATTTGCTTAAGTTTTATAGACAATTGAGATTTGCAAACTTATATTAAAATAAAAAAATTAAAGCTTTTATATTAAAAGTAATTTGAATGTAATCTGCTGGTTATGAAAATCCTATAGTAGTTTTACTACAAATTTCAAATTTGTAGATTGGGTTTAAAAATTTTGCCTAACCAGGTAAATCATCTATACCACTGTGCGCCGCTGCGCTGCTTCGTAACGTATCGCTATTGTTGCATTGCTCGCCTTTTGTCGCGTGTTGACGAGTTCAACTATGCGTAATTTCTGTTTTCTGCTTTCCTTTGCTGCACAAATGCTTACTTTTTCTTAGCGTTGCCGCTAATAGTGCGACGACTTGTTGTTGTTGCTTTATTCATTTATTCCGCGTGTTTGTGATTTTTATGCTAATTTGTGGTGTGCGCGCAATAAACCAAGTGCATAGAATATATACATATATATGTTTGTATGTTTGTAAACTGAATTAAGTCAGTGCAAAAAATAAATTGATTACTAAGCCAAGCCGACCACAGTAGATATGTATGTACATGCATGTGTACAATGTATTAGTGTGGAAATGTGCGCACGGCTATTTGATTTGTGGCTTTCAGGTCAAAGTTCAATGATTTGTCGAGACTTTAACTAAATATTTTAATTTACAATCAGTGTGGTTATTTGTTTTATGCAAATTGCTGATTACTCATTGGTCTCAGGTTTAATCGAATTATTTTAATGTTTACAGTTTCTGCGTAGCTGGAGTGCAACTTAAATTTTTTTGTGTCAACAAAATTATGGTAATAATAATGCGAAAATTAATTGCACAGAGGGCTGACAGATTATTTTAATTTTACAACTGTCGGCGCCGAAATAAATTAACATAATTTGAAATTGTGTTAAACGGAATTTCTTGTCGATTCTTCGCTTACTATTCTCAGTTTTTCTGCAAGAAAATGCAAAATTTCATATTATAGCGTGGAAAATGTCTTTCAGTCAACTACACACCATTTTTAAAATTCGTATTTAACAAAACCATAAAAATCCAAATTTAACTAAAAGTTTTCAACATATTTATTAGAATTTTTAAAAAATTTTGAGCTTGCTCGTTTGTAGCCCCATCAATTTCAGTACAAGAATGTACAAATTTAAGGTGACTAAAAATTTCCGTTGATTTTTGAAATTTATTTTTTGGTATGGAAGAATTAAAAGAGAGCAAACAAATTTATTTTAGCTTAATTAAACTTGCACTTAATGCTACGGATATTAAATGGTCGTGCTCAAAAGCTTTCAAAAACTTCGATTAAAAAAGTTTTAAATTTTGAGTAAATTTTTTTTTTTTAATTTTTAGAAATTTGTTTTCGGTGTAATTATTGACTTGTTCGGCAAAAATTTCGAAATGATTTAAGGACGTCACATGGCCCGCAGTAGAACCCCAAAAAAATAATAATCTTACCTATCCCACCCTACTGAACTAACTCCAGGATTTTTAGCGATAATGTGTAGTAGTAACTTTGGTGAGGCTTAGACAAGCTTCTCTTACAATTTGAGCACCTACAATTAAACGGCTACTCTGAATGAGAGACATTTTAAGTAAGAAACACGCTCTGACGTTTGTCACCTGTCGAGGGGCGACCGGTATTAAAAAAAACTCTTCTATAAAACCTATACCATCTAGTAAAAAATACTCGTATCTACTCTAACAGTTAGTTGGCGATCAGAGCCCACGAACTCTCTGTGGACTGGACTACTGGGCTACTTATTAAAGTATCCAGCTTACTTTAATTTTAGAGTAGAGTAGCATTGTAGGAAACTCCAGTGCTGATGAGTCGGCCCGGCAAGGTATCACGAAGCTCATCACTGCGGAGAGAAAAGGTATTGGGTTTCTCTTGCAATGTTGAAAATTCCTTTTGGTCGGTGGTTGACCGCGGACGGTATGGAGAGCTGCTTTAGGCTAGTCAGCCATAACTCTCAGCCTTGATAGTGGTCTTGGCCAAACGTTTGTCGACGGCGATTCACTTTTGTGGACATTGCTAACCCGGATGATAACCCGTTGTTATCGTTCCATAGATAGAATAAAAATTGGTACCCTAGTGGACTGTCATGATTTTTGTTTCTTTTTGGAAGTTGCCATTGAAGTTGATTTTGAAACCTGAATACCCAGCGGCATTCCGTTACACACGCGACCACGCCACTTTAATTAACTAGTAATTAAACCAAAATTCCACAGTCAATCGATTTACTTGACGACATCCAAACATAATTTAGAAACTAGCTCACATCTCAATAACCAAAACAGATAGCCTCATTGATCTGGTAACCTCATAGCGTACAAAAAGCTATCATGTAAAAAACGAATACTAACCCGATAATAACAAAAAAAAAAAAAAAAACAAATAACATGTAGGTAACTGCAACAAGATAAACAATGCAAGCGCTAAGCCATTAATGCCACAACAGCCAGCTGTAGCAGAGCAGCTTGCTCCCTACCTGGCAACTCGCTAAGGAGGCCACAATTTTTATGAGCGTAAACACGTCCATTGACTGAAATATAACCACTAAACTAACAATCACCAGCAGCTGCAAGTCAAAGCGACTGAAGGTTCAATGACAGAAAGTTGCACAAAAAAATATGAAAACAAAAAGCGCAAAAATTCACATTAATACAAAGTAAATAGTCAACTGTTGTTGTATGTTTTTTTTTTTTTGTAATATTTCGCCACTTTTTTCTATTTAAATGCCCACTTACTGTCAACTTGTTGGCGCGCGCGTTTGCCGATACAAAAGTCAAATACACGCAACAGCAGCAACAGTTGTTGCACTCGGCATAAATGTTGTGGCATGTAGCAAGTAGCAAGTAGCCGCCACGCCGGCTTTGAGTGTAAGAAAAGCATATTTACATATTTACTTACATACATGGAAATAAGTTTGTATGTCGATGCATACATCGTTCGTTTGTAAGTGCATGCGACAAGCTCAAGTGTTGCACGTTGATTATTTGAGTGTTTGGACAATTGTGCTTGCTTTTGATTTGCAGTTTCCGCGACACAAAAATGCAAAGTAAGCACAAGGAAACAAAAAAAAAAAAACAGAAATCAATAAACAGGACTTTTGCCGCACAGCGACAGTTAAGGCAATCAATACTGTTGTTGTTGTTATTGCGTGGCTAAATTGCAGTTGGAAATGGCGAGCGCGCTTGCCTTGCCTGGAGTCCGCAATCCCAGATTGGCCCACTCACGCTGCTCTGCAGATCGCTCGAGACTTGCAGCAAAAAGAAAAACGGCAGCTTAACAAAATAAAAAAACAAACAAAAAAAAAATTGTTACAGCTAACGGCGGCAGCCTCCGTCGCATGTGCCATTTAAGCCATCACAACTTCACAACACATTGTATGGCTATTGGCAATAACTGTGGCTACTAGTTACTTATGCCGAGTCTGCGAGTAAGCCGCTGTGATAGTTGCTGTGCACTTAACTCGTAAATTCAATTACCAATTACCAAACTTCATCTCGAATGTGATTTAATTAACTCGTTGTTTTATAGAGTTGCGAGTTGCCGTTGGCGTTGATTTTGTTGTTGTTATTGCTAATTCAGCTGCTATTTTGACTCAGCGGTTTTTGCCTCTTGTCGGTTAGAAGTGTTTATTATTTTTTGAAGTAACTAATTTACCTTTTATTGCTTGCATTCAACCTAAGGGTTCTGTAACATTAAGCGGCGAGGAGTTTTCGTGCTTAGTATGGAATAACATCGTGCCATATTAAATATTCAAATGGCCGAAGTTGGCATGTACCCGTTAATCCCGTGATAATCGTTGAAAAAACTAAAATCATTTATTTACTTAAATTTATTTTAAAATTCAATATGGTCTGGCCAGAACCGGGTAAACCAGAGTAAAACGAGCTCGATATATTTAGCAATATACTTAGGTCGAGGCAAGTATTTCATAGTAATAGACTCTGCAAAAACATATTGGGCATTCCTTGATCGCTAATAAAAAAATAAGTACTTATAAATATTTATTTAGTAAGACAACACAGAGAAAGTGCAGAAAATAGTTTCGTTATGATTAAACCGCGTTTAAAAAGTTTTTATTTTATGTTTACTAACAATAACTAACTATTATTAAAAAAAAATTATTTGCAGTTTGCTTTCACTTCAATGCACTACAAAAATTTGCTCACCTGCGATAAATTGGTGGGAAAATTTGAACTAGAAAGTTTGATAACTTAAGCGTGCGCGCTAAGCTAAATCGAGGCGTTTCAAGATTAATGTGTGGGAAATTATTTTTGAAAAAAAAGTGTATTTGGTTAAAATATGCAAATCGGTAGTGGTATTAGCTACAACAACATAAACATGCAGCTTCTTCATATTCACGAGTTCAGACAATTTTTCTTCCTTTTAATTAATTTTCATCATTTCTATTTAAAATATAGTTCATTCTCTAAAAACACCTCGTGTTTATAACATTGTTGAAAATAAGAAAAAAGTTTTATAAAATACATGAAATTTAAATTTTTTTTTAAATACATACATATGTATATACAAAATGCTAACTAAATTTTTTAGATGAAAAAAATACTAAACATTGTTTGGAAAGATTTATAGCCCATTCGATTCTAGTACCGTCATCGAAAGAATTATAGCACTTCCACATAATAACACATTTGTACAATTTATTTTTCATCCAATTATTTCAAATTATTTTTCATTTAAAATACAGTTCATCCTCTAACAAACCCCATTTATTTAACATAATAGAAAAATAAATAATAATTTAACAAAATTTCATCAAAATTTCAAAATTAAAAAAAAATAGTTTTTTACAAAATTGCATACCCAGAATTTTCTTCAAAGTCCTGAAAAAATTTGTTGAAATTTTGATGACATTTTTTAGAATTTTGTTTAATTTTTACAAATTTCGTATAAGCTTTGAAACTTCTATTTATGTGGCTTCGGTTAAAGATCGTACTTAATTGGTTGGTTGATGTGGCGAGTTAAAAAAAAAAAACAAAAAATCTCCAATTAGCACCATTATGTGCCGTTTTGATGAATTTTGGAACGATTTTCGTCATCCCTGGTTTTAAGGCAATCTTAAGTGTCATTTTTCGTGTCTTAAAAAGTTCCAAAATTCAGTAGATTCCCATACCCGTCAAAACCTTCAAAAACAGCAAAAAAAATAAATATAATTTAAAAAAAATATAGTTTTGAACTTTACTCATATTTATGTGAACACGACGTAAATAAAGTTAATTTTAACTGACAATATATTGATGCAAAACTCAGCTCACAACTGTGGCACTTTCCATACATTTTACTCCATTTTAGTGTTAACAACGAAAAAAAAAAATGTCGTTTATTGTGACGTTGACTTCTTGTCTGCTGTAATGTGTATTAAAAAAGTGCATCCACACTTTTATGCATATTTACATATACACATATACACATATTGTCTGCCAAAATACAAAGGGCAAAACTTTTCATTCATTAAAATTTTCTTATTTGTTGTTGCTTTACAACGTAATTACAGACTTTTTTTATAAGCTTTTCCATTATTGTTATCTTGCCATCTTTTGCGTTGGCGATCCAGTCGTCGTAAATTCAAAGCCATACAAGCTTTGAGAAGAAATCAAAGAGTACAAAATTTAAGATAAAAAGCAGCGAAATAAAAATAAAAAAAACTAAAATAAAAATTAAAACGAAATGCATTTACAAATACAATTAAAATGTTAATAGGTTTTTTATTTTTATTTTTTTAATTTTATTAATATGCAAACAAACTAAGTTACAAAACAAACATACACTAGAGCTGACTGAAAGGCAAACAGGCATACATACATATGTACATATACACAAACATACATACATACATACAAACATATGTATGTAACTAGGTGCATGTTACAGTCTCATGCGTTTGGTGCAATCACTTTTTTCGCCAGGCTACTATTTGGCTGTCTCGTCACATCCAACTGTTTGCTTCACCAGCATTTGTCAATTCATTTGCCTTGCATGCGGACTTGTATGCAGATACAATTTGTGTTCATACGAGTATGTATGTATGTATGTATGTATGTACATATGTATGTATGGGACGCAGTGCAAGAACAGCCACCATCATTCATTCGCTCCGATGGCGAGCCAGACTTAATGGCTGCCTGTCGGACTGCGGTGAACTCTTGCTGCACGGTCCATATGTATGCAACTTACAAATGTATCCAGTATGCATGAATGTACGAGAGTATGTATGTATGTGCATATATGTATGATAAGTCTGTACAGATCCGAATAACGAATACGCACTGGTGGCGAATTTATATGTACACTCTAATTTAAGTTTCAATACCAATAATAACAACCCTGTAAATTTATCTATTACATTATATGTAAGCATGACTGTTTAAACTTAATAAAAAACTAAAATTATTCGCAATAAGAATTACAACAATAAACATATTCTATCCATATTACTTTAGAAAATCCTTGATTGAACAGCTATTCATAGCTCACTAAGCCCTGGAAGAGATCCTAGATAAGTCAATGTATCACCGTTTTATTAGAATTAAAACCGGTTTTTGATACCACGAATAGAAGCTGCCTTAACAGCGCCAGGTTTAAATCAGCAATCCACGCTAAATTAATATTCTTTGGTAGATTAACGTTGGACACAACTTTCAGCTGCGCCCAAACTGGGTAGGCAATTAACAAAATTTGCCCTTTTTCGACGAACCCAAATATTTTTTCACATCTACGAAAGATATACGGTCTTCTTCGCGTGGGCGAATCAAGGAGCTTTCTTTCTTTTTAATCCATTTCGAGCGCACCGTTTATCTAAACATTAAAAAAAATTATTTAAGCTATTTTTAAAAACACGATTTGTGTTTTTTTGCTCTAAAGTAGGAAACTTTGCATAAAATACTGTAAAAGGGTTTTTTGTGTTTCTTAAGTTTTTCGTTAGAAGGTTATATTTCTGTGGAGGCAAATCCATTTCGCCGTTATTTTCAGGCATTTTCAGAGATCCAAATTAAAAAACAGAATGAATATGGATTTTTATTTAAAAATCAAAAAATTAAATTTCTTATGGTTGGCTTTAAAATGGAGATTTTAATCGAAATATTAAGACTTTTATAATTTTTCTCAATTTTTTAGTTACTCGCATATAATAAATTTATTTTAATAATTTTAAACAACATAAATTTCTTTTAAGCTACAATCTTCATTTTTATACCAAATTTTTGGTCAGATATTCAAGAAAAAAATCAAGCACTTAATTAACTTTACGATTTCAGTTGCCATAGTTCAGGCCGCCACTGTACTAACATTCATTTGCACATATTAACTTTCATACATATCTACATACATGCATACTTACTTGTATGCATCGACTATTGGCTCGACTACTTGTCTAAGTAAACGAAATGCAACAGATAGTTGCAGTCACAAACGCAAATATTGTTCGCAAATGTTATTGTTTTTGGTGTTCGTTTATTTTCTTGTTTGGTTTTGCTTTTTTGCTGCTTTATTTTTTTTTAGCGCCGTCATCTTTCAGCGCATAAGTCAACACTTAACCAAAATGCTTATGAATGAAATTTTTCACTTCTCACAAAAATCGATTGACAGTAAGCTGGAAAAACAAGTTTCTGTTAATACGAAAAGTGAAATAAAAATATAAAAAATAAGCTGGTTTGAAAAAAATTGTATAAAAACTCAAATGAGGCAACACTCACGAGAGTTGCAAATGTAGGCGTCAAGTTTAAGTAAAAATGCAAATAAAAAAAAACTTTGCATTTGAATGTGTGCCTGAACTTATGTATGTACATATGAACAAATAAGCATATAGAAAATTTTAACTATTAATTCGAATTATTGAGGTGCGCAACTGTATTCAAATAGAAGTCGCTAAAATAATAAAAAATTTTAAAACATTAAGTTTTAATACAATCAAGCCTTGGCATTTCCAACTACGAGTATTTTGTATATCTGAAAATATAATATACATATGAATGTATGTATGTATAGACACAAATAAATTTTAGACTTTTATCTATCGATCGACCACAGATTTGTTTTTGATAAAATTTGTCTGTTCACAATTTTAATTTTATATTATTTATTTATTTTTTCAACAAGGGTCTCATTGAATATGCTATTGTTTTCTGAGGCAAACTTACCTAAGATATGTACATATATTTTATAATGCGAGTAATTTTAAAAAAGTAGCAGAGTTTTTCAATTTCGGTGTATGTGTACCAAAATGAAATGATTTCATAGTTTTGCTATCCAAAAAAAAAATGTACTTAAATATAATGATATCTACATCGTCAAATTTAAGATCACAAAATCATGCTTTTGGGGAAAAAGTTGTACATTTTACAGAATTAAATTCGAGCAAAAAGAAATCTATGCACAGCTAGGAGTAGGTATTCTTAAATAATTATATTATAAACAAGTAAAAAAAGCTATCTTCTTATGAATCGAAGAAATGTATGACACCCATATGTAATATTAATTCAGTCTTAATTAATATTTGTGGAGAATTTCAAGTCTTTAGCTGATTAATGAGGGAGTTTTGGTCGAAAATGGAATTTTTGAACTATCGGTTGTATGGCTTAACGATTTTCACTGCTGAAATTGTTCTCATAATGATTATTATTTGTGCAAAATTTCAAGACTTTAGCTGCTTATATGGAGTCGTTTTCGTGTTAATTGCAATATCTGAACAATCGGTTGTATGGGTGCTATATGGTATATCTCTTTGATCTTTGTGATTTTCACTGCTTCTATATAACTTAGAATAGCGGATCCTCTTGCAATATGTCAAACTTGTTGCTGCTTAAATGAATTAGTTATGAAAGAAAATATAATATCTGAACAATCGGCTCCTATATACGTTATAGTCGTCCGACCATTTCTATGAAAGATATAAAAAAATATGTCGTTGCTAAGTACATTTCCATTAAATACGGAAGGAACCATATATAGCAAAAAGGTACATATTCTTCATAAACATTTGAAATTAATAAGAATAATTGTATCTAATACAAAAAAAATTAAAATTTTGAATAATCAATTGGTACACATAAACTTTATAAGAATAAACTTTCACCGTTTTAAAAAGCTTAATTGGGTTCAATTAATAAATTGAATTATTAAATGTGAGAAAAGAGATTGATGCCCAAAAAATAAGCGGTTTCCACCCTTTTAAATAGCACAATGCACTAAATAAGAAATTCAACTAAAAGATCCTTGCATTTATGTCAAGCAGTTAAAGAAAGCTTAGCTTTAGGAAACGGCTTTAAGTAGTGTTGCCAAAAGTTTGAAAAATAATTTAACACAATATGGCAAATAAAATATTATGAAGACTAAAAAGATATAGAAGAAGATTGGATGATGTAAATTTAAATGTTTTGTCTAGTTATTTAGCTTTAATTAAATTTCTAATATTTTTCAAATAAAATATATTTCATTAGTCTAGTTCTTTAGCTTTAATTAAATTTCTAATATTTTTCAAAATAAATATATATCATTATGTAACAAGAACCACATAAACCTAAACATAACAATTCAACAATTTTTTTTTTTGAAAATTTTAAACACAAAAAAAAAATAATAAAATGTATTCGAGTTTAGTGCTGTATAGCTTCTTTTATTTAATTATCACGAAGTCCAACCAGGAGAAGGTGCAAATTTCCCGTGCTCTTGGTGAAGTCTGAAACATTTTGACTACGGAATCTCACCTCGGAAAAATAACATTTCAACATTGATTTAACAGAGATACTAGCAGAAATTTTAGTTTAACATTCCCTGGTTAGGTTGTTCTGTTATAAATGTTGCAAGTGCATATTGATACATATACATACATACATATGTTTTAACGCATTAATGTTTGTATGTAGATATGCATATGAGTAGTATGTCTACTTTTGTATTCAATGTTCGATATGTAATATGTGAATAATATTTATAAGTCGTCTCGTTTTATCTGAAATGGCCGGTGAAGTAAGCAGCTAGCTCCCTCACTTTTTGTCAAACGGCTCCCTTAGCATCGCAACCGTGTTGCTTCTTAAAAATAATAAATAGTAGTAACCTAAAAACTTTTTAATACCAAAAACTAACAGGCAACACTTTTTGTTGGTTTTTTTCTTACATATATGCGGTTAAACCCACCTTTTTGAATCCACCTTGATCTATGTTTTCATATCCATAATTAAAAAATGTTCCTAGTTAATTATAACAAGTTTCCTGCAACATGCTTGAATCATTTAAATGCTTCTAAACATTCCGCTTTTTGTTTTTCTGTAAGCTAACACCATAAACCATGCATCTGTTGCTGTAATGTTAAATTCCGTGGTGTAAACCTTTCAGCCATGTTAAAAATTCACTGGAATATTTTTTACTGAGTCGTTTGCACCTTGTCTATTTATTTAAGTTTTCTGGTCCAACAATAAAATAGCTATAAAAGACGTTTATTTTAAAAAGCATGCGTTATGTGGAAAAGTGTTCTTTCTATTCCATGCTTGTCAATTTAATTATTAAATTAAGTTTTAACAAGAGTCATATGCCCTTACCAAACTTTATATAAAACAGTTATTCAATCGCAATTGCTTTCGCATAAATAAGTAGAGAAAATGCTTTGGTGCTGAATAAAATGTGTCCATGTCAATTGGCGCAGCTTTTCTCTTTTTATACACACTAGAATTACATACTTCACTAGGTAGTCGAGTCAATTAACCTATTTAGCTTTTTTTTTTCAAACATAAAAAATAATCGATAATTTGTTAATCCACACGACCCTCTCCGTTCAAGAACAGCTGCAAATGTTCTCAATCCACTTTAGATTCGAGCTTATCGGCTTATGTGCAATGGAACGTTTATGTGTTTTTATAAGTGGCTATTTACATACTTGCAGGCATACATACATACATAAATATGTGTATGTAGATATGTAAATATGTACAAGTACTGCTTGTATCGAAATTAGACAAATAAATAAAAGAGTGAAAAGAAAACATTTATTGGCCAAGATAATCGCTTAACGATAAGTACTAAAGAAATAGAGTAAACAAGCTTTGACTCCTCAATCGAAAAATTGAAAACAATTATTTTTTTAAAGTATATTCACAAGTAGGTATGAATGTATGTGAATGTGCATACGTTTGAACGAAAATTGTAAAAAATAATGTCATTACGTGGTATGTCTTGTCGTCAAAAATATGAGAGCGCAATGAAGAGTATTATGTAACTAGTAACACAAAGCTTTAGAGCCCATCATTTCATAAAAAATTAAAAGTTTTAAAAAAAAATTTTTAATTTTATTATCAAATATTAATGTTTAAATAGACCCTAACAATTTTTGAATAACTTACGAATTCAAAATTAATAACCCAACATTTATTTCTTATTTTTTTACAGAACGCTAGATATAAAAGAAGAAGATGATGATAAAGACGACATACAGGCATTTTCGCCACCAACGAATTATATAACAATATCTCAAGGTAAAATTCAGCTAGTACACCAACAACGCTCACAAGAAAGTGATATATCCGATGCGCACAGTCGAAAAGATCGGGTAAGTTTTCAAAAAAGCGCTCACATTTTTATCATTTCGATTAAGTTTAAAAAGACGCATTGATAACTTCTGAACTAAAAAAATGGATATGTGAAATGCTTTTAGCAATTTAAGTGCATGTAAAAAATATATTATTTGAGAGTAAAAATGTAGTTAAAAACTTACATAACTAAAAGCTTAAAGAGAGAAATACCAATTTACTTCAACTGGAGCGATTTTCATATGTGATTTCATAAGATATTAATAAGAAATTTCACTAAACACTTTAAACTCGTTAAAACAAAATGTGTTGATTTATATAAAAAAATTATTACAACTTAGTTGGATAGAATAATTCGAGGCTTAAAAAGTATTTTGCTTTTAATGCTTACAGTTCTCCAGTAAGCTTTTTGATTTTAATTTAATTCATTTCTTTTTCTTTAGTTTTTGTTTTCAAATATAGAAATTGCATTAGATCAAAATCTTAAATATTACGCTTAGAATAAATTAATGCGCCTTTTATCTTAAATAAGTGTGATAAATAAAATATGTATAAAAAAAACCTTATGTAAACATATGTATATAATTATTTAAAACACTTGCGTCAAAGTAGCTTGTTTGGGTGTAAAGTGGTTTGATTGGTAACAATTGTAATTATAGTAATATTAATAATAATGGTAATTAAAACTAATAGCATAGAATAAGCGGTTGCTCATACTCATATTTATTTTATTTGCTTAATTTTTTTTTTCAAATATGTACGTACACTTGAGTACCAGCATAAACTATTATATAACTGTATATAAACACTAATTTCAGCTTCACAGATATTTCAAAGTGAAATATTTTTTAAAATGTCATAGCAAATATTTATTAAAAAGTAAAAGCCATATTTGCTTCAAACACAAAACATACTTTAGAAGGTGTCTGGTGGCATTCCAAATACAAAGTGTGATAATATTTCAACTCTATTGACACACTTAAAAACATATCGACGGGAAAGTATACGCGTATGTATGTGTGACGTTGTAAGACTATAAATAAAGAAAGTGGTGCACTGCTTTGACTTTAAGTTCGTTAGACATAAAGGTGGTTTGAACATGCCACGCATAAACCACTAATTATAAAGGGTGTTTTTTTTAGACATGTGGTTTTTAAGAGAAAATAAAATGCATATAATTTAATGCTATGGCCTAGAATTTAGCTTTATTATAAAGATAATGGTTTGTAATTATGTTTTGAAAATGATTTCGGGCAAGGTTCGAATCAATTCCAGCCGAAAGGGCTCAGTTTGCGAACACTTTTTGCAGCAATTGCGGGCGTATGTTAGCAATAACGCGCCGAATATTCTCATTAAAGGCGTCTTGAAATGGCAAACCAAACTGAGTATAAGTTAAGTTGTCAAAAGGACCAACTCCGAAAAAAGTATTTCCTCATTGAAAAGCACACATTTATATATAAACTGAGAGTTATATTGAAACGTACTCGTGTATCCAATCGAAAGTACAATTTCTGTTTATCACGTTTTAGTACAAAGTCTGTTCAGCAGAATTAAAAACCTTGCTTTAACGAAAGTACTTCATTTTCTATTCAGCAAACTACTAATGGTACATGCACTCATATGTATATCATTATTTATTATGAAAATATATTATAAACTGGGTTTTTTCTTTTCACCGGTTTTTAACAACTTTTTTAACGGTTTTATATCTAGTAGAAGTGATCGAAAAACGGCAGCATATCAACTCATTTTATATTTTCATATTTTATTTTAAATGAAACGTCGATCAAAAAATGTCACTTCGCAGTTCAGGGAATGTGAACATTTCCCAAAAAAACGCAAACCAAATATTTAGCCATCCTTGGCGAAATTTATAAATACTTCATAGCCAACTCATCTCCAACTTCAGTATTTTGCAGTTCATGCATTGATATAAAACATCATTCCACAATTCATATTTCACCTTTAATTGGAAGTTCTGATGAATTCGAAAAAAAAACCATTTTCTCCAACATGTCAAAATTTGTTTAAATTTAATTTTAAATAATATGCAATTGGGAGCGTTGGAGCAGCATTTGAAAAAACAAAAAATTGAAAGACCGACGAATTTCTAATACCTAGTGAAAACTGTATAATAAACGTTATAAATACTAAGTAAAACGTAACAATTATAAGAAAATAATGATTTCATCATAAAGAAATAAAACATGAAGATAAGTTTGAGTGCTATTAAGGAATCACAGTGGAGTTCATGTTGAGAATGTACTTTTTCTCATCTCAAATAAAAATGAATTTTTTTTAGAAAGCTTTGGTTAGTACACAATAAGTGAAGGGGCATTTGCAATATGAATAAATATTAAAGAAAAAATTAATTGATTACAACACAAAATTTTTTAACAGATAGTATGTAAGTTCGACGTAATGGTGATCATAAGCAAAGTTCGTTATCGTAGCTTTTACGATTCTTTGAGGTTTTTTTTTTGATCAAGTACGTGTGGCCGCTGTGGTCGAGTTGGTCGCGGTACGTGCTATAACTCGATATGCCGGTGAGTTCGAGGTTCGAATCTGTAGGTCCCTCCATTTGTGGTATAATATAAAGACGCACACTACAAATGGTAGGAGAAACTCAGCCAAACACTGAGCTATATAGTGTAAGCGCCAAAAATTATTATTATGTTGTGCATTTTATTCTATTAAAGAATGAAATTTAATATTACTTGAAAGAAACTGCGCAACACCCTCGGCGAAAAAAAATTCTCAAAAATCAATGGCATATTCTAGCCAACTGAAACTTGCAGTTTGTGAAAATAAATTTTAATGCACTACAAAACTGCATACTCAGAATATTTCTAAAATATCTGAATTTTTGAATTTGATTTACAGTTTTCAGAATTTTTAAAAATTGTTGTGCATTCTGTACAAGGTTTGAAAGTTAATTTAATTGGTTTCAGTTCTGTATCGAGACCTAACAGCAATTTTAGTGTAATTTTGTAGTAGTATGTTGCTTTTAATTGTTATTAAATAAGACAGAGTTACTAGCATGAAACTTCGGCGTTAAAAACTTAAATCGAAAATTTGGTTGTTTATATAAAAATGTGTGCTGGAAATTGTTAAACATGTAAATTTTGCGTAGGTAGTGTGTGTCAATTGAATCATTTGCTGCGTTCTCCTTTCATCGTCGTGGTAATACGATATACTAAATATCTAAGAGAGAATCGAGCAAAAGCACGTAGCTACTGATGACTACTGGTATTCCTGGTAAAAGAATGAATTGCTTAATCAACTACTTTTCTCTGTATATATCTACAATACTGCACAAAATAATAGCAAATAATTTAAGAAAACTAACACATAAAAAATTTACGTAAAAATTTTAAGGCCAAATAAACAAAAAAATCAAAAATACAAATTTCCTACCTCCGATTCACATTGACAACAGTCCACTGAAGATTGTTACTAAAGTAACAAATCTTGGATTTGTAATAAACTCTAACTTAACATGCAAAGATCATGTCAATGCATTGCTTGGAAAAGTGTATTCCACTCTGCGAAATTTGAGGATATCTGGGTATTATACTCCATTAAGAACTAGACGTCGACTAGCTTTACAAGTCATTATGACTCAAATTAAATACGCTGAGGTAGTTTATAGTAGGCTTGATGGTGACTCGATGCGTAAAGTTGAGGTATTGTTTAATAATGTAACTCGCTACGTCTACGGGTTATCAAGATCTGAGTACATCTCGCCATGGAAAAGCGAAATATCGGCATATCTAAAAGCCCGTAACTGCATATTTTTATATATGTAGGATTATCACCCAAAAATCTCCTAACTACCTGTACGAGAAGCTATTATTTACTAAGTCAGTTCGAGTAACAGATCTCATAGTCCCTTACTTTAGCACTTAGGCATCGGCGAGACTGTTTTTTGTCAGCGCTATCCGTTTTTGGAATTCTATTCCTGCTAATGTAAGAAACAAATTAAGCAAGAGCAACTTTAAGAAGTCCATCTTTAATTATTTTAGTGACCTCGTCTATCTATCTTTACTATTTTTTGTTTCAAATCTCTTGGTAATTATTTTTTGATTATTTCTGTAGTTACTAGTTTAATTCGTTAAGTTTACTTAATGTTATTCTTTATGTGAAAATTCTATAATACTAAGTTCTAAAAATGTACAGGTTATTTTATCTTGTTGTACTATAAAAGATCTTATTATCTTAGTGTACTAATGTTTTCCAATAATAAAGGAAATGAAATATGCATTCTACTAGACAACTCGTTAAATAGAAATCATAAAACGGGGCAAATATTTTTCCGAGGAATTTACACTTTTATAAATTTTTGATTTCGGAGTTTTATTACAACATTTTTTTACTTGTTTCATTATATTTTTTACCATCAATGTTTGCTACACACACACATGAAGAGAGCGAGTAATGCTTCAATGCTCCCATTGTTAACCTTCAATAATTTCAAGATTACATATTCAAAACTGGGTTAATTGTATGCTTGAGATAATGATGAGTGACTTGCTTTGCTTTGCTTTTCCTTCGTAAGCAAACTGATTTTCCGTGTTAAGAGCTACATGCTACAAGCTACAAGTTACTACATTTGTACTTTCACACAGTTTTTTTTTTTTTTTGTTTTTTTCATCAACCCTTCTTGCCGTGAGCGCTTCTAACGGTACAAATATCTGTTAGAACATACAAATCATGCATGAAACATACTTTATGGAAAATTGTTTGTTGTAGCAATTTCATGCACTGCAGCAAAAAGTAAAAGATAATCTACCTACATGTGTGTGTATGTGCATTCGTTTGTGTGGATGTGGAAGAAAAGGGGGCGTATGCAGCGTTGTAGAGTTAAGAAAAGGAATATGAAAAATATTAAACCACAAAGCAAAACAACATAATCTCAATTGCAACCGACATTTGAAGCAAGCAGCAACAGCAGCGGCAGCAGTCAAACAAAAACAACCAACCGTAATTAGAACGAGGCAAAATTTTATGTTTCGTGGGCATGACATGCAACTCGAGGCAAGAACACCTGTGTTTCTCATTTTGAGAACACTTGGCGGTACAAATGCACACGCATAGCATACTCGTATTATACAAACATACATACACACACACACATATACATGCATAGATGCATTGAAAACTGTTAACCCAAGTGCATATTATTACAACTTATGTTACAACTTGAAAGCATGTGAGTTTTCCTTTTTGAAACCTCTTTGAGTATTTGAGCTTTGTGTGTGTGTTTTTTTTTTTTTGGTGCTGCACTTTGCTCACATGGGTGGGGACGGACGGACCTCTTGCGGCGCTTGCATGCTGTTTGATGTCAGCTGTGCCGATAATAACATGAATGTCTAATACATCATAGTCATAATCGCTATGCATCTCGTACATTTTGGGCTTGGTTGTTTGCGCTAATGTGGTGTTTTTTCTTTTCTTTTTTTATTCTTTAGCATTATTTTTATATTCAAGTGAACTTTTGAACTTCATTCGCCCTGCGCGATAATTGTGAAGATTGTGCATAAAAGCTCTTAACTCACTTTTTTCAATGATTTAATTCAATTTTCGTGTGCTTTCGTAGAAATATTAGTTTTCGAAATTAACAAAAACAAAAACAACATTTGTAAATGCATTCGAGAGGTATCTTGCTATAATACAGTGAGTATCAAGTGTGTGTGCTTTTTACAGCATATACCTTGTTGTTCGTGTTTAACTATAGTTAAAGAGCTTTATTTACAACAATGGTGTCTTTGGTGACCCCCACTGAAATTTTCCGCCAAATATTTTCATAGAATATTTTAATCCTTAAATGTCCGTTTTTAAAGGATATTTTTTGATTTTCTCAAAAAAAGGGTCAAATTGACCCATAAAGGGACCAGTTAGAGGGTTAAGATCTTCCACAAAAATAATCCTCATACAATTCCACAATACAATACGAAGTGAGTGAAAAAAATAATTGTCTGCCAGCGATGTAATGCTTTTGACACCATGTTTGTTTGCGGTCATATGAATCGAAATTTTAATAAAGAGGAGAACAAAAAAAGAACACCGAAAAAGTGCTGTGATTGGGTGTAATGTTTTATTGTAATTATAACAAAATTTATTGAGAAAAATTGATTGGAAATTTGGAAAAAGTGTTCATGGAATTTGGTTTTCGCAACAGAAGCTGATTTACACGCACCCGATTGCGTACAAATCGCCACGCTTATGGAAACAAAGAATGAAGTGTAATCAAAACGAAAAATTTCAAAAGCGCTACGTCACTTACTTTTTTCTTAAAATCAATTACAAATACACGTTTGCTTGATTGCGTGTTTTGTAGTAGTTGGTTAATGAGTTTTGCGTTGGCTTTACAAAAATATGTTATCAGTTTTTAAATGCAAGAATCTTTTTCACAGCATTTTGTAAAAATTGGCCAAAATTAAAAAAAAAAAATACTGTCCACCATCTTGATTTCGCCATTTTGAATTAAAAAATTTTGCTACGGATTCTTGTTCAGCGAACCCAAAATAGTGATTTATTTAATCAAATTTATTTGGAAAGAAGAGAATTATTTTGAAATCAAACAAATTTTTCCACTTTTTATCTAAAACTGTTTTTGAGCTCTGGTCGGAATTGAATAAATGGATGATTTATGCAAACAAAAATAGTTTAATGGTTGAAGTTATAGCTGATATTTCGGTTATAACCACATCTTCACATCATCGTAATTTTTGTTAGCTTTCCTTCAACACTTTTTCCTAGTTATGAACCAAGGAACAGCGTGGTTTCTCAGCCTGCATTGACCTCTCAGGTATGCGGAGAGAGTTCTTAAGCCCACTCTGTTATGCTCAAGAAGTCTCAAGATCTGAAAATTTGTATTTGTAATAACTTTATTGCAATGTTGTATAATTAAGTAAGAGTTTTACTCAATTGTTCTATTATAACTTATGTTGGAATTAAATAAATTGAAACTTTTAGTCGCTCAGAACCCTTCCGAAACGAGTCATGAATCTTTGAGATTGAATATTACCTGTTGATGAGCGACATTTGCCAGTCCTCCTGCTTTCTTAGAAGCACTGATGTGGATTCTCTGAGCAAACCTCAGAAGGGATAGGGATCATACCGCATTTAATGATAGAGTGGACCGTTTCCGTATCACAAAAAGCCTCTCACGTCCTAGAACCCTCAATAAACAAGCTTTTTTATTGTTTATTGTGGTCCCATATGCATTGATGCGAAGACATTCGTAAACACGCATCTCAATTGGAAAATAATTTTTATTTTCATAGAAAACTTTATGCTAAACGCTAAAGGCGACCCCAAAGAATTGTTTGACAAAAAAATATGAATATTTTTCATATACTCGTAGAACAATAATATGTGTTGAAACCAAGGCACATCAAATAGGTAGCCGCAGCAAACTTTTATTTTTGAACTTTTTTCATATTTTATTTTAATTTGAATTGTCAAATTTTGAATTTCGTTGTGATAAAAATGCTTTCAAAACAATTCGAGGTAGTTGATAAAATATTTTAGAAATTTTAGCTTTTAAAAGCAAAAACAATTTAAATTTTTTTAAAAAACTTTTTTACTGCTGCTACCTATTTAATGTGCCTTGGTTGAAACCAATAAATTTTCGACTTGATTTTTTTCTTTACCACCCTAATGCACTTACTACATACAATACTGTTGCAGCAGAATACAATTACAGCACAACTCACCTGAAACGCGTTAACTACTCGTATTTAGCAATCAAAAGCAAACAACTAGCTATCTAGTGCCTACTACGTGCCAATATAATGCACATTCATTCACTAAAAATAAGCAACCCTGCAGGAAATTAATCTTCTTAATGTAGTGTTTTTCAAGCTAAGGTCTCTGAGCTATTAAAGAGGCTATAGACAAGCTCCAAACCATTTTAAAAGGCAAGGATGTATTTATATTTAGTGATAGACAAACAGCAATTAAATTACGAATAAATCACTGGACTGCCACTGATATATACAAGAAATGGCGAAACAGAACTGTCCTAACCTCTTTTCGGTCCGATCACAGAGGAATATGTATAAAAACACTTTAGCGGATGAACTTGCGAGGAAAGATAAGACCAAAAAACATAATACGTTGTTATGCCTTTCGACACTTTCAAGCTGCTTCTAAGTGACCGGTAAGATCTTTAAGAAAACTTGACTCAGGTGGAATCGAAAGTGGTCTCGCTGTTTATATTATTTTAGGATATATCTCAAATAAAGCGGGGCGTCTGGGAGCTCTGTTTTATTGATGCTGTAAAAGCTGCACGAATTATGAAGATGCAGAAAGGGTCATTCAATTTCTTTTTATTTTTCCTGAGCTCCCAGTTTACGATCTAAGCCAGCTTGATGCGAACAAAATACTCCTGGTATTACAACGGCTCTCTGGCTCATGACCTAAGTGTGTTACTGCTTTAGCTGAAGAAACCTCACCTACACAACTTTTTATAGTCACTTTAGTAATTTATGCCAATAAATTAAGATTTAAATTTCGGTTGCAATGCACGAGAAGGTAGCGAAGCTGCTTACGACTAACTAGTTAGAAATATACCAGCTTGTCGAACTTTCTGCAACAAAGCTCGCTAGATGTTAGACTATTTGAGGCAATTGATAATTATTTTCTGCAGGGGAGTTAACGAGTGTATGAGTGCATTTGCACGCAGCGACTTAACAAGACCACTGACAATGAGCTGATTGTGGTAGACACGCAATTCCTTTGTATATTTAATGCTTATTGATACGAGTACACCAGAGCTGGGAATAACATCAGCCATGACTGGCGAGGAAATCGCAATGACGGTCGCAGCAGCCACAAGCCACAGCATCGTAAAATGCACCAGTAGATACATACTATAAGTATGTTTGTATGTATGAAACTTAGTTGACTTTAAGTTAGGCGGTGCAGCATAGAAGAAAAATACAGTCGGCAATGCGGTTTTACTTAGCCGAACGTCAATTCGCATTAGGCAAGTGGTCCAGACAAAGCTATGCAGCGGTGTGTGTGTGTGTGTGTGTGTGCGTGCGCAGTGGGGTATTTGCGCATGCGCAGAAACGCTGATTTGTTACAAACAGCGCAGTAGTATACTAGTATTAAGTATTCAAGCATTGCGGCTGTCTTCCTAAAGCAATTGCGGCTATTGCTGCCGTCTACCGTACAATTACAATGTGCGGCATTAGTTACAGCTGCCGCAAATGGCAGGCTTAAGTGCTCACTTTCATGCTACTCCCTGTGTATGTATGTATGTATGTTTCTTGTGCTTGCATACTTTTGTAAGTGCTTTGAATATTTGCCTTAAGGCTTTGTTGCTCCCTTCCTTTTTTTTTTGTTTATGTTGTTGACTCTTTGTTGATCCCTGTAATTTCACTAATAGCTCGCTGGCGCGCATTTATCAGGCGCACTAACAAGTGGGAATATGCGCAATATTTTGTAGTTATGTACTTAGATTTTTTTTTCAACAAAAAACAACAAAACAAAAACTCAAATAACAACAAAACGAAATAGCGCGCAAAATCGGCGACAATGAAAATTGCCCAACTCGCCGCTGAAGCCAAATGCGTGGTCACGTTCTCGACGCGCCACGCCAAATGAGAAGGAGCCAACCACCGCTGCGGCTACCGCATCGATTCCCACTGCTGCCAACTGCCACTACTATTCTTACGTGAAGCATATTCGTGTAACATATGGCAAGCGAACTTGAATGGACTTGGCTAGTTGGCGCAATTTTATTGCCTCACTATGACGCACTTTGCGCTTTGATTGCAGGCAAGTTCAATGTACTGCAAACGCACAATAGTCCAATGCAGCAATGCGTGACGCGTAATATCGTGGTGGTGCTTTTTGTTGTTTTTATTTTTTGTTGCTGTTTTTTTTTGTATTTTTTTTTGCTGCCGTTGCATTCATGTGAACGATCGTCCACTTGTGCGCATGTGCAGCGCGCTCTGACGACTCACTGCTGTGCTTAGAGTTGGATTGCAGAATTATTTCCACTATACGTACTCGTATTTGTATGAATATAAAATATGCTAGCTTATAAATATGTATGATGTGCGCAAATACATCTTAATACTTCCTATAACCATATCGAGAATGCTTACGAAGAAACTATTGCTGTGTAGTATTTTTCTCGGAAAGCAGAATGAAATAAGTAAGCGGAAAATTATTTATTTACTATTTTATTCTTGTTTTTTTTTTTGCATAAACTGGTTACATTCTATGATTTCAAGACTCAAGCAGCCATTGTGGCCCCTTCTTGCGAAAACTCAAAGCAAAAATAATCAAAGAAGAAAACACAGACCTTGATGATTCATGATTATCTATTCAAGCGCGAGTCGAAAATAAGTATTTTCAGTCCGCCTATCCAAAATCAAAAAAGGAAAGTTTGCCTCTCTGATAGAGCACAGCCGACTGGCCATTCTAAGTCTCTAGAATGTTACAAAAAAAGAGATAACACCCTCTTATCTCGGAGTCAGCCACGCAGAGCTTCAGCAATCTCACAACGAGAAATGTTCAACTAAAACTTCACTTCTTCTTCTTGGAGTGCAATAGGAAAATGACGGTCATCCAGAACTGCAAGGTCTTTTTAACCGGTAGTATAATGTAAGTGGTTTGGTGTGCTAGCAGAGAGACAGCTATCGATATTGGTAGAGTTTTGAAAGAGCGTTGTCAAATAGATAATTACGCAAAGAGAACTTTTTATTACATCTTAACTTTTTTCGTTGAAGCTGTTTAAATGAATATGTGGTATAAAACCATATCTTTCTCTTCAGAGGAGCCTTTCCTCGGCCACTACCATTGCGTTCTACGTCAAATACTTTCTGGGCTTCGGCGTTTCCGCATATTCGCACGATATGGCCTAGCCAGCTGAGCCGCTTTATCTCAATCCGTTGCACTATAACGTTGTTCTGGTAAAACTCATAAAGAGACTCGTGAGAGACTTACTGATCAATTACCTATTTAGTTTGAAGTAGCTATTGTTGGCAAGAGATATTCTCCGCTGCATTTCCAGGTAAGCGAAGTCCTTTACTTTTTCAAGGTTGTAAGTGGCACCAGCAATGTGGTTGTCTATTTGATGACAGGGCATACATATTTTCAACTTAAAGGTAGTTTAGTCGAAAGCGACCTGGAAATCGAAAAAAGATGGTGCCTGCCGATTTTTCTTTCCCAAGCCTTCAAGATCTTGCGTAGTATAAATATTTAATCGATGATAAATTCATGAGGTCCGAAGCCACACTGATAAGGTCCAATCACTTCATTTAAGGTTGCCATCAGCTCGATCGCCTTTCTTCTCCAATCGTTGCTTTCGATTTTGGTTTGAGCAGATCGAAACAAATTTTTATGAAGCTTAGTATCTGGAGTTTCGTGAAAAAAATGTAATCTCGCAAAGTGCATTTCTAATAAGAATTCCCCATATGTAACAGATAAATGTTTTTTTTGTATAAAAGTAAGTGCTCTCAATTGCAATAAAATTCTTCGTTGTTTAAAAATTAAATATTTTAAGACATTTGGTGCGTTGTTTGACCCTGTAATATCGGCTTATTGACACCCTGTGTATTACTACTACCGCTTTAGAAGCATCGTTATAGAACTAAACATTAACCATTACCTTCCATACTGTACATAACTGTTGCTCTCAAAATTTTTTCCTATAAAACTAGACTTGTACTGAGTAATTTCTATCCATTATATCATACCTGTTACTTAATTTAAACATACTCGTATATGTATTTCTATATAAGTACCATAGAGACAATTTCCTTTAAAAGTATCACATCCGCCTAAGTAATTGTAATCATAGAAAACAGAAACCACTGAGTTTATCATTCCAAATCTGTACGCTGTGAATTTTTTAATGAATTGAACGCGGTTGTCATTTTGCTTATAATACCATTTGCACACTACATTTTGATTTAATTCATACATTTCCTAATTAGTAACAATTTCGTTTATGTTTAGTGTGGTACCACTTACACAAATAATTGGGTGTAGTACAAAAATATATAGCTATGTATACAAAAACACACACAGAAACACAGTCGGCTATTTTCACAACATAATCACTGCCACCATTATAAGCACATACTTACATAATTAAGTGAATTAAAAATTAAAAAAAAAGAAACAATCATAATTTGTGTATAAAAATTAACTTATTTTCAATTCATCGTTTATTGTTTTGCCAACATTCGCACTCTCTCTTTCTCTCTTTTTTTGCTCTCTTCGCAGGAGGTACTGGAAAATCGGATTGTCGAACTCGAAGAAGCGCTTTCCCGCTTGCAGGAAAGGGTTAATAATGTGAGTATCCGTAGCATTTGTTGTAGTGCTAAATGAAGACCAAAACTTAAAGATTAAAACTAAAACTAAAAAGGGTAAAACAATAATGCAATTAATAGTTAAAGACTAAGTGGTCGAGAGAATTTCTCATTTGAATACATGCAACTGCTAAGTCCAGCGCTTATAGGCGCCGCCAACATTAAAGTCTCGATACAATTGTCAAAGGCAATGAACGAGAGATGTTCGATTGAAAATCGTGAATACAGGGGACAAATAACAAGCGGCGAACTCGTTTATAAGGCGAACGAAGTTTGAATCGAATTAAAATGAAAATAAAAGCACAAACCCATAGACACAACAAACACACATTCATTCATATTTGTTTGTAAACTTCTTATACTCGTACATACCCTGTAGGCAAAAGCGCTCATATGAAGTAAAAATAAAAAGGTGTTTCCACCTTATCGTTCTCCAAATAAGTGCAAATAAAGGATTACATGTGATAGTTGTCTTATCGCGCAATTGACCGACTCACACTCGTTCTCTTTGAATGACAACTAAAAAGATTTGTGGGATACTCATTAATTTGCAAACATTTTCAGAGTTTAAAAAAAATATTTACTATGTAGTAAATAAGTATGAAAGTGGTGGTAATCATGTCTAATGCCTTAAAATCATAAAATTTCTTTATCTGTGCAATGTAAAAAAAACCATAAGAATAAATCTTAAGCTACCAAAAGATTCTAAAATTTTTTAATTTTACGACACTTTAGGATGCCAAGGAGGTTCCTCCTTGATGTGTACATACATATATTTCAGGTAATTTTTGTAATATTTACAAAAGAAAATCGAAATTTTTTAAAATTATATTAAAATTATTTTTAAATGCTGGTTTTTTATTTATTGCGAAAGCACACATCTTAAATTATCTCCTATTTGATGGACATTTCATAAAAAAAAAATTTTTAAATCACCGAGGGTAACAACACACAAATTCAATACTTAACCCTCTAAAATTCAAAAGATTACATTTGATTCCAGTTTTCTTTTTGATACCATAATTTTTTTTGCTCCACTAAGTCACATAAATTTAAAAATATTGTATCTGATGTGTTAAATTTAGCTTATCGTGGATTTCGCGTAGTGTTATTTGTATTCTTTCCCTAGTGGATCATTTTAGGCCCCTTTTCGAAAAAACCAATTAAAATCATCCGCAAGCCAAAGTTTTCTATCACGAAATATTCTTCAGTTACTGGTCTTGGCCGGTGTACTTAATTACGTATGTATTTAATAGCTTTTTCTTCACGTTTACTAAAATTTTGGGTAATGTCTGCAAAACAGACCACCCTGGCAAAGCTATTCAATAACATTTTCCAACGACAACTATTTGATCACGTTAGCAAAGCGATTGTTGAATGACAGCATGGATTTTTTGCTGGGAGATCTACTTCTACCAATTTAGTCTTAGTCACTTATCTAATTGTCAATGCTTTCGAGACTCGTTCACAACTCGACGTCATTTACACAGACTTTTCAAAAGCGATCGACAAAATTGATCATTCAATTCTGTTACGGAAGTTAGCAATGTGTGGAATCAGTGGAAAACTGTTGGAATATTTCTCCAGTTTTCTAATAAATAGAAAATAATTTGTGTCAATTGTTGTTGATAAGTCGTCTTTGCTTATCGATGCTTGGTCAGGAATTCCACAAGGTACTCACTGTGGGCCTTTATTGTTGCTTATATTTATTAATGACCTGCCCCAAAAATTCAAATTCTCTAAATGCTTAATGTTTGCAGACGATCTTAAACTGCTTTTAAGAGTCCGTGATATATGTGACTGTATAAAACTACAATTTGATATCGATAGTTTTGCCGAATGGTGTACTGAAAATAACTTGTGTTTAAATACGAATAAATGTTGCGTTGTTTCTTACTCGAAAAACATAATTACTACTCTTTTCATCTATCAATTAAATGCTTGCCCTCTAAACCGTTCTGATGAGATTAAAGATTTGGGTATAATCTTTGACTCTAAACTCTCTTTCTCTAGTCATATTGACTTAATTGTTTCGAGATCTTTTGCAATGATTGGATTTATTACGCGTAACTCTGGAGACTTTAAAGATCCTATGACGTTTTAAAGTCACTATATATTTCTTTAGTAAGAAGTGGTCTTGAGTGCTGTTCAATTATATGGAATCCATTCTATGAAGTGCACTCATATAAAATGGAGAGTGTTTAAAATTTTTTTACCAAAATAGCCTTGCGTAAACTTCGTTGGCCTGATGGCCTACCATCGTATACCAGCAGACGTAAATTACTTGGACTCCAAGCTTTATATGAAAGAAGAACCTGTTCCTCGCTATTGTTTGCCTATAACATAATTAATTCTTATATCAAATGTCTTGAGCTGTCTAATTTATTCGTTCCCTACATTCCATCGCGTGATTTTCGGCATAACCAATGTTTAAAACTATACATCTAGCAAATCGATATAGTAGCGTTTTAAATTTTAACAAAAGTTTATATAAATTTAAGCTTGAACTGTTACCTATTTTTAACTAGTATGTAAAAAGGCTTGTTCTTATTAGACTGAATAAATAAAAAAATAAATAATATTTTGCAAGAATTCCGAAATCAATCGAACATGAACATGAAAGTTGACCACAAAAAATAGCTAGTGATATTTGTGATTTTCCTTTCGGCTTTGAAATGCATTTAAATCGTACTAGCTCTGAACCAGAACTAATTTTCTTTCAGCTCGTACATTTCCTGCAGGGTTTACTTCAACTTATAGAAGTACATACATACATACATTTGTGTAGGATTCTAATAGAAAAAGTAAATACTTTTGGCCCAATCGTGCTTCACATTACAGCCATTGGCCGCCAGACATTCTGGCAGTCAGTCATTCAGTCAGTTAGTTCCGCCAATGCATTAGATGTAACGGTTATGTGTAGCAGAAAGCGCGCAAAGCTGATGTGGCAACTTAATTTCCTGAAACGGACATTACTCTCCAGCCACATTCCGACACACACACACTTCTTTTATAAGTATCAAACAGCAAGTGAATGTTTGGTACTTTAGCTCTGAAGATACAATTTATTTGCAGGAAAATAGACGACAATTCAGTTGTCCATTTCTGCACGCAATTGAAACTAACAGTCATCAGCCACTCGACAGCAGCGCCCAACATAATGTTCCACACATACATACACTCACAAATAAAGTCGAGAGATGTTTCGAGTAAATTACGGCCTTTACATTTGCTAGCCAATATGTACTTATTCCGCCCATCATAGTTAAGCAACTCCCCTCATTCATAGCCCCCACTCAGTGGCCTGGACGTTTGGGTTGCAGCCGGAAATGTATACAATATGGTTGGAAAAATACAACAAATACTCTATAAATATGTTGGCATCCACACGTAAATATTATTGAATGGTTGTCGAATGGTTGGTTCATTCTTCCGCCCTAACATCGCCTAGAACTGGGCTCGACGCGCTTCTGCAATGGCTTTGGTGTTTGGTTACTAAACCAATTTCTGCTGCTATTGCTTCTTCTTCTTCTACTTCTTTGTTCATCATGCGATTTGTTGGTCGTTCAGTGTTTTCGCTGTCAGTTCGTGTATGTTTGTACATATGTTTTTACTATTTGTTTTAGTATTGTTTCGAGTTGTTGTCATCCTCCAGTCATTCCATCCCATTTGTCAATTGTTTATACGCATGTTTTGTTACGAATTAACGTCTCAAATGAGGAATTAAATGTCTGACCACTGCCGTAATGTCGTTTTATGAAAAGCCATCACTAACGCTCGTTAATGTAATCGCCTCAAGATCCAAGGAACATTCAATTCCGGGTTTTATAGTCAGCTTGAATGGAGATAATGCTCTTCAGCTTATGTGCTAGTTACATACGAGTATATTCAAACATAAAAATATATGTACATATACATATATATGTACATGATATCTTGATGATTTTGAAGAGCTGGTCAGCATAGTTTTAATTATGCAACAAATGTGGTTTATTGAAGAATTTTGCAGCAACACATCAGCGTTCTCTGGAAGTTAAGCGGCGCAGTCATCCGCACTTCTGTTGCAAAATTTAATTATTTCCTAGCCTAGATTGAATGTGTAGAAACACAGTCCACCAAAGGTGGGTTAGAGTTTGGAGAATGCGCCAGTGCAACTTAAATGTATTTCAAAGCACTTTTCGCATGTGTTCAATCAGCACTACCGTCTCTTTTTGGCCACAATTCATGAGCATTGTTGACTTCCAACGGCTGGATTTTCGATTCGTTTCTCTTCAGCATCACTTATATAGCTTATTTCGGCTTTTGCTTGCTTATTTCTACCGTGCTTGTGGCGAGAGAAATATAATTAAACCGGTCTACTGTGAGCCAACTTCGAAGCAACAGGGCAAAGACTGATAGTAATAAGCTATTAGATTATGAGTATGTGCAGACTTCAGATTCCATCCTATTATCACTTCGTTCCGACTAAGCTCTGGCGTCCCACGAAGTCTATTCCCATTTTGCTGTTTAGAAGGCGACAAATTAAGTTCCAACGTCACCTCAAGTAACGGGCATATTTGAGTCTTCTACATACCAGATGGCTCTGTCAGCGATCGCTGCTGGGTCCATCTCTGTTTGCATGCTTGTTTCTCAAACGATTAGTTACAATTATTTCCATTGACACTGCTACGAATAACATGACTGTTCCGTGACTGTACGAGTATATGCGACGACTTTTAATGAAGAATATTACTTCTAAAATGTTATTGATAGCTTAATGTTTAGAAAGAATATTTGTTGGCGTTTCTTAGTTTAGACTGCAGAAGAGACAAAGTCTCGTGACTGAAAGATTTATGTTGAGGAGATGATAGCGAAGGGAACAGGGTCCATTGTACTATCCAGTGCATGGATCAACATAGCTTAGAAAGACGTATAATCCGTTTGGTTTGTCTCCGCCCTTGGTAGAGAAATCCAGTGCATGAAGATCAATATTGTCTGCACAATCGCCTCGTGTATTCTGAGTAGAGCTCAAAAGAGGTTTCGCACCTAAAAATACCGATCAGACTCTGGCAAGTTAAATCTTCACTATATTTTTTTTAATAGCGGTCACCCCTAGGCACGCAAAGGCAAACCTCTGAGAGTATTTCTTCCAAAAAGCTTCTCATAATATACATCTGCTGTTCGGAGTCGGCATAAAACTGTAGGTCCCTCCATTTGTGGTGCAACACAAGAGACGCAAGCCAAAGGTGATAGGAAAAGCTCGGTCAAACACTGAGCTATATAGTGCGTGCGCCTAATTAATAAAATAAATTAAAAACTTACATTTGTTGGATTATGCCTTTGGCTCTATTAAATTTTCTATGCGACACAAAGGATCATAAATGTTCCGCAAAATTTTTTGTTTTTAATACTCCAAGAGTGGCCCCATCTGATGGGGCTTATAGATTGTGTTTTTGTTTGACGCGGGAATCCAATTTATATGGAATATTGTTAAAGAAGAGTATTTCGTGTCGATTTCACTGATCTCTATATGGTTTGCAGGCGTACATCCGAGGGCGGGTCAATAAGTCCGAATGAAACACAAGTCTTTGGATAAACAATTTTTTTATTTTTCAACATAGTCTCCTTTGAGTTCTATACACTTTGTCCAACGTTTCTCTAATTTTTTTAACCCCTCAAAAAAATAAGATTTGTCGAGGGCATCAAAATAGGCATTTGTTTGTGAGATGATTTCATCGTTGGAGTCAAATCTCTTTCCGCCGAGCGATTTCTTCAGATTTGAAAATAAAAAATATTCTCTGGGAGCTAAATCCGGAGAATAAGGCGGATGAGGGTGTAATTCGTATCCCAATTCATGGATTTTTGCCATGGAAACTACACATATGTGCAACCTTGCATTGTCCTGGTGAAAAATAAATTTTTTCTTAAACAAATGCGGTCTTTTTTCTTCAAGTCTTCATTAAATCGTCCCAATAAGTTGGCATAACATTCGCCATTTATTGTTTTACCCCTCTGCAGATAGTCAATGTGTATTATACCGCGTGCATCCCAAAAAAAACGGTTGCCATGACTTTATTGGCTGGCAAACCCAGCTTGGCCTTCTTTGGAGCCGATTCACCCCGAAAAAACTACTGCTGTTTAGTTTCTGCGGTTTTGTAGTGGATCCATGTTTCGTCCACGAAACGACGCAAAAACTAGTCCATATTGCGGTTGAACAACGCTAAACACTCTTGCGAAATTGTCACACGATTGCGTTTGTGGTCGATTGTCAGCAAACGCGGCACCCATCTTGCGGAAAGCTTTCTCATACCCAAGTGTTCATTTAAAATTTAAACCACTGAGCCATGTGAGATGCCTAAGGCTTCCACAATCTCTAGCACTTTCAATCTCCGATCGGCCAACACCATATCGTGAATTTTTCCTACTGTTTCGGGTGTTGACACCTCAATTGGGCGTCCAGAACGTTCGGTATCGTCGGTGCTTGTACGGCCACAACGAAATTCATTTAACCACTTTATTACAATTGAAATTGATGGTGAAGAGTCCCCATAGTATTTATCAAGCTTAGCTTTGGTTTGAGTGATGGTCTTTTTCCGCAAAAAATAATGCACACGAAATTCATTGGTTTTCCATTTTCTCCCCAAATCACGCGGTGAATGGCTGTCAAACACAAACTAAATGCCGCAATTTGTTCAAATTTTGACAGGAGTCAACTGACAGACGCCTGTTGATAGAAGCAGTGTTGACACTTCAGTAAAGAGGCAAGAAATTAATTCACGGACTTATTGACCCGCCCTCGTACATATTTACATAGGTCGCAAATTTCAGAAATTTTATTTTTACAACGCAGGGTAATCATTTTTTCTTCGGCATCGATGAACTCACCTGTTTCTCATGCCTTGACTATCAAACGCTCAACGCGCTTCACTTAAACAAATTAATTATGCGCAATTTACTCATCTAACTACTAAGGATATGCAAAAAAACCGCAATTAACTAATTTTTCAACCAAATTCTATTAACATAACGAACTGATACGACGCTTCTCGACAAACCACGCCAATACAAAAGCATGCCGAGCATAACTCCAAGCGAAATACCGAAAGACATTCCAAACGTTGAAAGGCAGACAACTGTCAAGTTCAGTGAGGCACAGCAGCATACCAGCCCACCAGCCTCCAACGAGGCGCTCATTGATGTTTTGGTATTTTCAATTCAGTAATTGAATTGAATTGAATTGAATAACAAAGTGGCGTGGCGGCGTTTCAAAGTCCCACCAACCAAGCGAAAATCAACTAACTGCCGCATGAGTACAAGTATGAGTACAATGTACTCGCACCACTTACCCACCCACAATGACCGAAATTGGCCGCGTATTTTACGCGCACACGCCATTACACCCAGAGTTTATGATGTGAAAAAGCAAAACAGGCGAACTGTGTGTGTGTGTGTAAGTGTGTGTGTGTGTGTGTGTGTGTGTAGTGGCAAGGAATGTTTCTTCAACTCCATTTTCACCAAGGAATGACAGTCTATATTTTGCCATTAGTGTTTGCCGCCACTGCGTCAGTTAGTTAGGGCGTAGTAGAAAATTTCTAATGATTTTCGGCACTGAGGCGACTGACTCTACGAAGGAGTGCCGTAGCCTAGTAGAGATTTGGCAGCGAGTGGGTGAGCGATGGGTTAGTTAACTGACAGGCTACTTGGTTTCCTCAATACAACGCCACTCACGAGTATCGCAAGCGAATTACTGAGTGTCTGATTAGTGAGTGAGTGTGAAACTACGCTGCGTTTGAGAACTGTGGCACAACTATGTTATTTTTAATTAAAATACAGTGCATTCTCTGACAAAATCCATCTTAACCCAAGCTCAAAACTTTGAACGCTACTGAAAAAATAAAAAAAAAATGCCTCAAAATTACGAACTTATTTCTTAGAATTTTGATAGAATGAATATGCAGTTTTGTTGTCTATTCACATTTAATACAATCAAATGCCAATTTCAAGTGGCTAAAAATAATCATTGAATTGTGATTTTTTGGTTTTTTAACACATAAAAAAATTGTATTTGCATATGGAGGAAAATAAGAGCAAAAATATGGGCATTCGCAATTTACGTATAGAAGTTTTGGGGAAAATTTGTTGAGGTTTCTTTTCGATGTTGTACAAACTTTGAAGCTTGGGTTTATATCTGTGAAAATTTGAAAAAAAAAATGTATAAACCTTTCGTTTAAGTAATAATTCTCATATAAATCGATTTAAAATATTTAAATTGTCTATAAAAGATCAAAATTAATGCCTCCAAAGGAAAGCTGGTAAAGTCAAATAAACGGTTTTGTCAAAAGTCCACAGATATTTTTTTTTTTGGTCAGAGCATTCTCTGTTTTTTAATTTTAAAATAATTAACATTAAATAAAAAAAGCGAATTTGTCAATATGTGGTTGTGCTATAGTGGTTAAACGCATTGTATCTGCAGCAAGGTGGGGTACCTGTGCGGAAATTTATTGTCTTTTATGGGCCATGGGCTCCGCTTATCGATTTCCACAAAGTGATTCGACTCGGTTGTTCTTTTATATCTACGTATTTTTCACTTTTTCTTTTAGTTTCATATTTTTTTTTTTTTGTGGATACTTCCCAGGCAAAGCTCCCTGCTGTTTTACCAATTTGGCGCTTTGCCATGTGGATCAAGCCCAGCCCAGTCATGCGACAACGCGTGCATATTTCGGCATGTGCATGTGACTTAAGTTTGTGTGTGTGTGTATGTGTGTGTGTATAATTTAGTCAGCTGGCGGTGTAACGCCGGTAATTCGATTGTGTGCGCTGTTCATTTCGTCGCTTGCGAATTCGTAGCGCCCTTTATCTGCCTGTAAATAACGATTATAGCCGGGATTTTTTTTCAACTTCCTTTTTCCTCCAACTATGCAACGGAAGTCATCCCATTTTCAATGTTTTTCTTTGGTGCATTTTCCCCCCCTCTTGCTGAAATGGTTGTCCGACAAGTCTCTGCGCTTGTATCAGCAATGCGGATGTACATTCGCTTATTCACATAGATACATTTCCTTTCAGTGCCAGTTGACACAATTTAATAATCACTGAGCGTGGAATCCTTTAATTAAAGACGCAGAAAAATAGCTGCTGACACCAAAGTGAATTTAAATCGATTAATTCAATAAAAAAAAAACAAAAAAAAAACGTTTGCGGTCGTGCGAAATGTACGAAGGAGTGATAAGAGAGCGACTTTTGATTAGCTTAAGCTCTAATGATTGTAGCGGAATTTTTAACTGCTCTTAGTGCAGAGAGAACGTAGCAAATTGATTTGTTGTTTGGTCACTTTGTTGGGACTTGAAAGTATACGTATAGCTATAAAGAGTATTCGCGATGCAAATCATTGCTAGCAATTCTTACAAAATATCACGCTTTTTTGGTCAAACGCTTTCCCAGTGTCCACCAAACTTGCAAGGAAGGTTAAATCAGGAGAACAATGTGACAATTCATTTCGAGGGAAACTTGCAAATTCTAAAGTTTGTTTTTCTAGACTTTCGAGTAAATGAGCATGAATAAATAGTACAAAATCACGGAAACACCAAAAACACTATTTGTTGCACAAACTAAATGTCAAATTACTATACACATTTATTTTTGATTGTGAGCATTTTTAAAGTGATTTGCATACTTAAACAAATAAAAAAAACACTATTTTTACAATTTTCAATTTATTTTCCAATATTTTATTATTCATTTGTTAATTGGTATTATTCAATTGCTCTTCTTCTTTATAAATAAATTTGAGACTAGTGGGAAACAAAAAATTACTTTCCTAAAGTGGCTTTCGCCTCCCCATAAATTGGAAATGGCAATGAAAATGAGAAGCTGTAAAAAAACCGATTTAGTTTAGCATTTTAACGATTTAACGATTTAGTAATAAATAGCACAGGTTGATATAGTTTTAAACAAATTATTTAGTAATTGCAACACCTTAAACAAGCTATCCGCCAAAAAAAAAATGTGTTTTAATGATGAAATATTAATATCGCTGTCTTCTTTTGTTTTGCTTAAAGATTTACAATTATTTCTCTTGTTAAGAGAGAATACTACTAAACTTTCAAACATTTTTTTCATAAATAAATATTCCTGGACTTTCAGACGAATGCACCTATTTTGATACAAAATAAAATGTATCTACTTTGCCCCGGCTGAGAGATGACCTTACATTTTAAGCTAACAAAAGAATCAATCAGCTGACACGTTAAAAGGTGGTCAGAGGTAAATCTGCGAAATGAACTGTCAGAATCCCTAAATCTATAATTAAAAAGTAATATTTTATTTTTTAGTAATAACAAAGTGGTCTTAACTTACGTAAAATTTTGTGATTTATTTTAAAAAAATATCTATGAAACTCATTGTTTTCAAAGAGCACTGCGTAGAGGTTATCTTTATAAATTCAGGATTTTCGTAATAAATAACAGATTTTATGATTTTTTTTTGAAATCGTTATATTTGAGATTATTTAAGTATACTAATTTTATCTTTGAGGAAAATCTGCATAAAAAAATTCTTAATTCATACAAAATGGCGAACACACTGAGAGTATAAGCCTTTCCATCAATGGTTTTGTATACCGACTATGTAAATGATTTCATGATGGTCGTTTGGCGTTTTCCAACAATTCTACTATTTTAATTACTTCTTTTAAAAAGAAGCAATATATGTGAGGCAAATTCTCGGCATAGATCCTGATAGCGTGAAACAAAATATACCTTTATTAAATTAAGACTGAAAAACCTAACCTGTCAGACCCACTCTAGGTAAGACCTAGTTATCGACAGATGAAGTTGTGATTTTCTTTAATAGTAATATTAATATTATTAATGCATTATATAGAGCAAATGCGTCAATAAATAAATTTTTTATGACTAAACTAAATTTGCATAATCAAAAAAAGAAAGTTTACACTTCTGAGAAACAAGTTTGAAATTAGGGTGACTGCAAATTCTTTATAATTTTTGCACAAAGTTTCAAAATTTTGACTTGCATACGTTTTGTTGAAACAAAGTTTCTGTGATTAAAACAGTCATTTGTTAAGATTTAGACGAGAATTTAATTTAAGAAGCTGTATATCTCGAAGGGCTGATTCTTTGTGGTAGAGTTTTTGACTCAACCAACATATGTATACCATTTGCAATTATCCTGAAATTAAAAATTTTGTTTAAATTTGATTCTCTTGGATCGTGCTGGTTTGCACTTAACCCTAAATTCGACAACCTGTTTTTTTTTTGTCCTATTCATGTGAGAAGCAAGTTTTGGAAAAATCGAATTCGCTGCACACCAGCATAGTTTAAGTACCTTTTAACAATGTTTTATGGAAGAAATCCACTCTTAATTTTGCCATAGCATGGAGTCATCTTTGGTATATAATTATTTTATCTCAACTGGGTAGAGTGACAATAATTAATAATAATTGCGTTGAAAGGCACTACTTTAAATTACAAACTTATCCGAAATTTATAAGCAATTACCAATTTTATGCCTAAATATAAAATTTTGAAGGTAGTTACTAATTCTGAGTCAACTAGAAAGTATATTTCGCGGTAATAAAAGTGCTACACTTTCCCCAAAATTACGTCTTAAAATATCCACCCGCAAATGGCATATTTAATGAAATGTCACTTAGGAAACTGACATAATACCAAAGCAATCCCCCACCACGCCCCCATTAACTTCAAACTCTTTCTAGTTTGCCACCCCAAAAATTTATAAAAGGGCTAAACAAAAGCTAAGCACCCAATAAGCCAGCATGTTGTTTAGACGGCGCTAACCTAACTTGTCATAATTTTCGTATTGGAGTTGGGGACTACTATAAAATAGGCATCGTGTGTGTGTGTGTGTGTGTGTAAGTAAATGAGAAAGGCAGGTGGGGAGAATATTGCTTTATTTAAAAGCCAATACGTACTTATTTAGGGGTAGCTAACCAAACAACTACCAACCACTTCCTAACGGCTCCATTAAACACGGGCAAAGGCAGACAGCGTCGCGCTACGTCAGCGACCAATGAAGAGAATGTGAATGGGAGTAATTCGAATGATGCGTAGCACCTGCCTGTTAATAGCGGTGATGAATAATGTAAAGTCCTTAAGGCATTACTCGACACAAAATTTCTGTATACTCGTATGTGTGTGTATGTGTGTGTGTGTGTGCTTGTAAGAGTAACATCCGAAGAACAAAAATAGAAAAACGCGTGCAAGAAAACTCTTCATAAAAGGTTATAAAGTCGCCAATTAGTCCGAGAGGACAGCGTCATCCTGTGTGTCCTAGCACTCCATTGCCTATATAACATTGGCTTTATAAATACGCGAACTCAATATACATATGTACATATGTACAATTTTATTCAAGTTGATGCGACGAACGCAGATATGGACGCATGTATGTATATGTCATACTAGGCCAGGTCTATTATCATGCAAATAAAAAATGGTAAAAGCACCGTTTATTGAAAAATTGTTGTGGAGGATATTGCGAAAATTTAACTAAACACATTTTTGGATCACCCTAAAAAGTGGCAAGAAGAACTGAGTGTACATTTGCAAGAAAATAACTATTATAGCAGAAAAAATAAAAGTCAAGCAGTAATTATTATAGTAAGATAACATTTTTGAGGCATAAATTACGATTATTTTGAAACCTATATTATAAAAATGTTTCCATAGTAATTATCAGCAATTTAAATGTTTTTAAACCTTAAAAAACTTTTAATTTGTAACTTATATTTTAAAAGCCTATTCATAACAATTATAACAAAGAAACTAGTTCAGTAAATTTCAGGATCAGCTCGGAAGTAATTGAGGGCATCTTTGAGTTAAGGGCCGGTCAGAAAAAATACCGAAAATAATAACTTAAAAAATTTCTCTCACTCATAATTATTATTTAAATATTTAAATAATTTTTACGAAAATTTGGATGACCATGAAATAATTACTATTTAGGGTTTCTCATTTGAAATATATATTGAAATACAATTAAACCTACGTTAATTTGCCATAAAATGGTATTTTATAAAAATAAAAAACCGGATAACTTAATAAGTATGTATATGTATGTCAGAGTGTAATGCAAGATGAAAGAAAACATTAAAATACATGCAATATTTGGTCTTGGCAGCTTTTCACGCTGAGTCCACAAGATGTATAACATATGAAGATTTGAAATATACATAGGTATACATATACAGGTATTCGTATCGAATTTTTTGGATAGGGTCGTGAAACCACCCATTTAAGAGTATTGAGTACTGCATCTCCGAATTTATTTAACCAAAATATTTCAAAAAAGAACAACTAAAAACAACGCTTACCGCTAAAATAACAGTAATTGATTAAAAAAAAAATTGTTATATCTGATACAAAATATGGTCGTTGCTATGCCAAGAAATAAATTTTAGCGTTGATCGAAAAAAACACAAATTTGTACAATGCTCTTAGGCCTTTTTTCGACCCGCGCTAGTACACACTTACACGTATTCATGGATGTATGTTTACGAGTATATTGCAATAAGCCTGGTTGTTGGCGTACTTGTTTGCCACTGTGCCCGATTCCGCGTCACGCTCGTAATAAATAATGGGCTCTTGAGTACTTGAATGCATTATGCAGCGGTTGTACTTATACACTGATCTACCGGGTACTCAAAGTATGCTACTTAATATTTTCTTCTTTTTTAATGCATGCATTTTTATATATATTTTTTTTTTGTTGTAATTTTTTTTTTTATTGGTAGGCGTGTTTGTGCATGTGCTTGCGCAAACATATGCCGCTGCCACTTGAAAGCGAAAGCTAATTTCGCGTCATTCACTCTGAACGCACAATGCGCGAGTGCATTCGGCGCTTTTTAACTTTTTTTATTTTTTGTATCTACTTTTTTTCGTTTTCGTTTTCATTTTCTTTTGTATTACTTTTTTCTCTTCATTTTTTTTTATGTGTTCATGCAACTTAATTTCAAGTTCTGTTCTGTTTAATGTCCCAGAAAAATTCACGCATTCATGTGCCAACATTGAAGTGACTCTTTTGGCACTCTAAATACGCGCGCGTGAGTGGCGCAGTGGAGTAGAAGAACGCGGCGGCTGAGGTATCGGGAAAGTGTGCGGTTTGTGGTTATAGGCGGAAGGACACATGCCACATTTGAGTGTGTACTTTAAGATTTTGCCTCTAATTAAAATTTACAGCTTGGCTAATTAGAGTGTGGCAAGGATGTTTTGACAATCCACATAAGTACATAGAGTTGTTGAATGGGTGTTGTAGTTGCTAATTGTGCTGGTCTCAAATTTGACAGTAATAAAATGTTTTTTTTTTTTGTTTTGCGGAGAAAGGTGAAAGTGGTTGCGTACATACATACATACAAATTAACAAACATATTTATGGGTGTAAATATTTTAAAAGTTGTAAAATGTAGCAGCAATTTAAGCCTTAGTATCGACATTCTCATCACAATTGAAACGAATTTCGTTGATATTAAAAAATAAGCTTTTTGGTAAAATTTAATAATATTTAAAAAAATTATTTCTTAGCTCATTACACTGTTGGTGATACTTAAAAAAGTAAAAATAGCATTTAGGCATTCGCTATCGGGCGGAAATAAGGCTTTTAAGTACACATTTCTTCGAGTTTATTAATTACATCTTCGCGTAAGGCGTAAATGAACTTAAATAGCAACTTAAATAGCAAATGTAGTGGGAAATTAATAGAAACGTGTCAAATTTTGATTAATTTTCTTTTGTCTTTAGAATGCTGAATACTTTTTGTAACAGTCTGTTCCATTACAAAAAATGGACGAAACTGTCGCAAATTCATTGGTCTCGTGGACGGTCCGTTTTTGAATGAAAATAAAAAGAATTCGTTTGCCTTAGCAAACCAGTTGGTTCGGCGAACAAAAGGATATCCCGTTAAATAAAATTATATATTTAAGCCAATGGCAGGCAATTAGAAAAAACCAGTATTTCTGAAACCAGGCTGATTTCCAGCAGTAAATCAGCCTGGGAAAAACCATGTAAATTACCCGGCTGCTGGCCTGAACCAAAAAAAAAAATTCGAAATCGACCTATGAGACTTTGTTCGAATCTTATCAAAAACCTTGAAATTTTTCTTAAAATTGTTTTTAGAGTATGCCGTTTTGTAACTTAAAGTAGGTCAAAGTACAAGTTTCAAACATATAACAATTTTGTGGACACAAAAAAATCAAATAAAAACAACCCAACAAACATCAAAAAAATATTCTCAAACCTTGGAGAAGTTCATAGTTCTCAAGTTGATATCCACGGTATTTCTCCAAATTTCTCAAACCTTGGAGAAATTCACGGTGTTTTAAATTCAAAAGGAAGAAAATATATTTTCGATTTTTATTTCAGTACTGCTACTAAACGTTTGAGACCAATTGGAGAATCACATTTCAGATCAAGTTGAGAACTAACTTTTTCTCAACTTGAGAATCATAATTATTGTCATACAAAAAAAATGCCCTTTTTGTTGAGAACGCTATGATTCTCAACTTGAGATGCACTTGAGAAACAACGTTGGAGGTTTGAGAAATACCTTAGTTCTCAACTTAACCTCAAGTTGAGCTCAAGCCTAAATGTTTATTGGGAAATATCCAGAAAAAAGTTAAAAAAAGATGTTAAGATTTGAGTTTGGAAGACAAGGTTTTTACTTCATCATTGGGCAATGACCAGTTGGAACTCCCACTCAACATTGAAAGGTGTAAATTTGTCGGCCAAAAGGATTTAGTCATCTTCTTTCGCTCGACTCTTCGTTTTCTACTCGAGGTAACTCGTGCGAAGGTTCGATTCCTTGCGGCTAAATCGGTCTGAAAAGCACTTCAGTCATCCGAAATGTCAAATTTGAAATTGATGGAGAGTTTCTCGTTCAATTTATATCCCCACCTATATTCTAATCCTGCTCCAATTCACTCTTCTGCTATTCACAAGTCGAGTGTGTCATAATATATAAAAAAAAAAGTATCGTTTTAAATAACTAGACAATCTCCTCTCTACAATAATTAAATACATTACGTGCCCACTTAACTCTTTTATATATCTTCAGTTTCAGGAAAAGTTTGAAGTCAAGAATCAAAGGAGCATCCTGCCAGATAGCTTTCAGTAAGGCTTATTGAGGAAATAAGGCAATTCGAAATTCTCCTAGTCAAAAGAAATTATTTTATTTTGTTAAGATTAAGATCCGATTTGCAGATAACGCAGTTTTCAATCAAGATCAAATATTCTGTATAAATTTAACAATGTTCCCAAATATTTTACCCGCTATGTAAATGAACATAAGTCGGACCGTGGGCTGAAATATGAAACGTAGCAGGGCAGCTGGCGTTGAATTGGTATGAGCCATTCATTTTTTAATGAAAGATTTGTGCTTGTAAATAGAAGAGTCAAGCGTTCAAGTCAGTTTCTTAAATTTTAATTTTTTTCCAATTCCAATGTGAAGTTTTTATTAGTAAAACAAACTGACTTCAATGTTATAAGCATTTAAGTTTATCGTTAGCTTTCTTATTATCCTATAATCGGAACCAAAACAAAAGCGGGACGAATTTCGAGTTTCAACTTTCCAATAAATCATTCCTCGGGCGCCATACTCGTGGCTGTGTGATAACATTTATAAAAAATGCAAAAAAATATGCGACGAAAAGTAAGGACACGGTAAGGTAGAGAATGAAAATTCGTAAGACTTAAAGCTATAGTGTTTTGTTAGATATCAAACATTTGTAAGTTAATAATACCTTTGAATGTACCAAAGTGGGAACAAAAAGTAGTGCTTCGAAAGCTCACAAATAGCACTTCAGAAATTCATTATTAAGGCAGTCCATCTAAAGTCCAGCAATGCAAGTGAAGTTTGAACGATTTGAGCGCCTCATCTTATTCTAAACATAGCTTTGATAAAATATGAGTTCTTCATAATATTAAAAAAAAAAAACTGTACTCTTTTTAAGAGTTTAAACACAATTGATTAATTTATAAAACATATTTATATATTTAAAACTTTAGTTATATCAATTTATTTTATACAACTTATTTGCGTGTACATTCAAAATCAATTATTTCACACTCATTTACGATCAAAGGCATACATCCACATGTATGTATATACATATATACTCAATTGTACCTAAATTTCATAGTTTCCGTGCACTTTTTCGCGTTTTATTTGCACTCATGATTCATCACATTACGGCCTGGTGTCATTTTTAAAACAACCCTCAAAAGCTAAAACTACCCTTGAAAAAATCCCCCTTTTTGAAAATGTGGTTGCCCTTAAGTTGTAGTTGTTGTTTCCCATTTAGTCTGTTTAATTTTTTTTTTGTTTCTTTACATCATGTTCGTATTTCAATAATACAGCTAAAGAGCGTTTAAATTAAATGCAAAATTCGAGATATGCGTGACAAGCAAACTGCATGACACCCACTCCACCGAGTAGCGATAAGTTATCGATTTTGAATGTTGCGGCGTTGAGAGTAAAAGAGTTAGATAAAAGTAATGAACAGCGAGAAATTAAAGTTTTTTAATATTTTTTTTAAATTTGTGGTTGTATGCTGGAACTCAGTAAGCAGTCCTAGTCTTTAATAAAGACAAAAGTCACAATTTGAGGCCAGATTCGAAATAAAGCCTCCAGTCTGAAAATAAGGTCTCTAAATTGTGACCAGGTGATAAGCAGGTCACAACAAAATTAGGGCAAACACAAAAAATAAAAACGTATATGCAAGGAAAGGAAATAATCCCTAGCTCATAGTCTCAAATTTGGAGACATAAGATTCATAAGATTATACCAAATTACAGAAAGCGGGCATTAGCCTACTTTATGGTTATTGGAGTATTTTGAATGACTTTAAAGATTTTTTTTAAAGCGTTAGCATTATTTATAGAATTATCGTCTTACATTTAGGTACGTGTCATAACTATTTTCCGGCTTATAAAGCTAACAATACGCGCCATTAAATGCTCTATGTCTTCATATTTAGTGAAAACAAATAACTTGCTAACTGCATGTCAACACGAAAAAGAACTAAAACATTATAGTGCGAAAGTATAAAAGCAGAAACCGTCACAGAAAGTCACGCTGTTTGCCAAATAACTCAAACAATAGCATGGCGAGCAAAACAAAGAACGAAAATAATTGTAAAAATATGCTTTCCATATTTATTTTATTTTCTTTTATTTTTTTGAAATCCGATTCTCTTTGCCTGACTTAATTGAATGTTTTAGAACAGGCGCTATTGTAAGATTCATAAATAAAATAAATTCGCATGTACGAATATCAGTTTACACAATATTAAGTCGGGGAATAAATGTGCAAACGCGTGGTTTACAAATTGAAATACGCATACATAGGTAAAGGGTTTTCCAATAGGGATGATATGATTACTAAGTGTCGCTTCGGCCATTTTAATATGATCTGTCATTTCTTTTTTCATTATATTCAGTAATGTTTACAATTTCATCATGGAAAGATATACGCAAGAACAACGTTTACAAATTATTCAATTTTATTATCAAAATAATCGTTCTCCAAATGCAACTTTTTTAAGAAAATCATCTTCTCCGATAAGGCTCAATTTAATCGGAGTGGTGCGGTAAATCAACAAAACTGTCGATTCTGGTGCGAAGAAAATCCACAAATTATTAATGAACAACCATTACATTCAGCGAAATTGACAGTTTGGTGTGGGTTTCGGTCTGGTGGATTCATCGGCCCGTATTTCTTTCGAAATGAAGCTGGTGACACCGTTACTGTCAATGGATAGCGGTATATTCGAAGAAGTTGATCTTGACAACATCTGGTTCAACATCGAGACGGAGCTACGTGCCACACAGCTCGTGCAACAATCGAATTATTGCGAGAAAAGTTTGGAGATTCGATTATTTCAAGAAATTGTGACATTGAATGGCCTCCAAGATGTCGTGATTTAACACTATTAGACTACTTTTAGTGGGGTTATTTGAAGTCATTGGTCTTTAGCAATAAACCAGACTCTCTTCAAGCTTTAGAAGTCAATATTGAACGTGTTATTCATGGCATACGACTTGATTTAGTAGAAAAAGTACTCGAAAATTGGGTTCATCGAATTCGTTCCTTCAAAAGAAGTCATGGACGCCATTTGAATGATTTTATATTCAGAACTAAATTGTATCGATTGAACTTCACATTATATAAAAAATATTTGAATTTCCTTAACAATTAGTGAGTTTTTTTTTTAAAGAAATCATATCACTCTTCTTGGAAAACCCTTTATATACACATGTACTTACTTACAATTATATTTGCGCATATGTATTATTTATTATTTTGAAATGAAATATATGTACAGTCATGTGTTTTGTTCACAGTTGTTTACATACATACTTGCATTTGTTTAATGAAACACTTGGCAAAGCGAATTTGATATCTTCTGGTTTGAACGCCGCTGCAGGCGTGAAAGTTCTAATTAAAATTTTGACATTTCTCAATAAAAGGGTAGGGTAACAGTTTGACGTATGCAATTCCAAATAAGATTTACGCAAAACAAAGTATTTACGTAAAAGGAAATAATTATACGAGTATGCATGTACGGTGTTGGCCATACAATTTAAAACCAAAATGAAAATTATATTGCTTGCCATTTACGAGTATTTAATTTAATTATAAGAATTTTAATTTCAATGGTATACATCCTCCAACAAAAATCAAACTAAGTTTCAAAGGCTTTATTTTTGAAGCCTTTTTAATAGCAACCGAATACAAAACGATAAAAATTTTCCACTTAAATAAGTAAGTATGTAATTTATTTATTTTTAATAAGTTTTAATTAAAATACAGTCAATTATCAAAAAAATATTTGCACAAATTTCCATCAAAATTTTTTACTTTTTTCTAAGAATTATTGAATAGGCATTAAGTTTATAAGCCATTAAATTTCAACTGCTTTTGATTTTTGAAAAACACATTTTTTTGTTTCATTTGCCTGCATGTAACTCATAAGTGCAATTTAGTTTTGCGCGAAAGGAAACCATCGACTATTTTTTTTTTATATCAAGGAAAACAATTTTTTCACTTAAATGAATAAGCTATAAAACTGCTTACTCAAAAATGTCCAATACCTTTGAAAAAAAGGGAAAATTGGTTTCTAAATTAGCTTTATTTAATTATTATTAGAAAACGAACGGAATTATAATAGAAAGTTATTTAAATTTAAAAAGTTCGAAATTTTGATTGTCACCAAAGTTGAAGTTTTTTTTTAACTTTTACCAAATCCAAAATATATATTTATAGCTTGGTTTTTATGTAATTTTTATTTAAGAAAACTATTAAACATTTATTCATCAAAAGAAAAATAGCCAAAACTTCCCAAATGGGTTTCTCATTATTTTTCCCATCAGTGTAACAAATGTATGCCAGTAAAGTACCACATTTTGAACAGAACAAAAGTTTATGTAAGTTATTTTTTGTTAACCAGTCCGCCGGCGATCTCCTTTCTTCGATCCCAGAGAGGTAACCAATATTAAGAATTTTGTTCTTCCAAACCAGCAGTTGGAGAATAGCACAGTTTTTCTTGGCCAGATACACTCAATGGCCCGCTTGAAGAGCGCCTTGATGCCGACTTCTTTGTTACTTGGCCTCCAACAAGATGTAGCATTTTTCCATCGCGATGGAAATTAAGGCGCCAGATCCCGTCTCTCCCTTCAGCTTCGACCCGCAGTTTACCATTTTATAAATCTTCAGTTGAGATAAGGGAATCACTTTGATCGAAGATCTCCGTTAAAAACTTCTAGATCTTCAATCTCGTCACTCTTTCGAGTATATCCTATCGATTATTGTGTTGTTACATATGTATGCGAGGTTGTAGAAATTTTGAGATCGTTGATGCGAATGCAATCAAATCTATAAGAGAGTTCAAAGTCATAGTTGTGGACGCATACAATAGCCCAGAGACTATCCAACGTTTGTAGTTTACTTGGTCGCAATATTATAGCTTTTTGTGTTTTTTGTAACCAGATCGTTTTGCATATATGTATGTATGTATGTATGTAGTTTTGTTAAGCTAACTATTCCTCGGAATATTTAAACACCGTCCACAATATGTAAGCGGAGAAAAATTGTATAGTAAAGGATACACCCTCATTTGCGCACCAAATCCGTACATATATTAGAAAGATTTTCCGTCGTCCTTGGTCAAATTTGATTTTAAATCAAACTAATTGCATCTTTCTACGACGAGTTATGGACGTTCTACTGTATTTCTAATCTTATTTTTTAACATTGCCGTGTTTCCACTTTCATTCGCTTACCAATACAAAACAAAAACAAAACAATTTGCTCACAGATGCACTCTCCCGACACCACTGCAAAAATAACAACGTTAATATTTCAGTGTCACGAACAGCTGAAAACTGTTCATCCAACGACCGACAGAGTGACTGAATGGTCACGAGATGCCGGCCGGCTAAACATCAAAAAACGAGGGTGGTTAGTCGTTGCTTCTTCCATGGTAGTTCTGCGTCGACGACCTTTGCTAGTTTTGTCGTCGGTTAATTCATCATTGCCCTTTAGTATTCGAGCGGCATTTTTTCCAAGCGCTACACTAAATAGTATTTAAAGCGGCTGGTTGTTGATTTTTTGATGCTTTGTTAATCGTGTTTTCAGTTTTTTTTTTTGGTTGGTGTTATTTGTGTTATTATATTTATTTATTTATTTATATGTGCAAAAAATTTCGACTGCTGTGGAGTAATAAAACGAAACAAATTGCAAACGGACATTTTTTTTAGCGCAAAATAGCGCCGGTGTAGTAATTTAACGTTTATCGCCGCAATGTATTGCATGCCGCGTTTTCATTCCAAACCACTGAAATATTCGATGATTGGCCGTTGTGTGGTGAGTTGTTTTTCAAAGTATAGCGATAAGTTTTTTTATATATTACAGAGACTGTATCGACTTTTTAGAAATCAAAATTTTATCGGACTGCATACAATTTTAATGCTGGCCTCTAAGTTACCATGAAAAAAGCAATCAAATCATCATCAACGCTTTGACAGTTGTCGCTTCCTACCACTGTCCTCTCAATTGCCTGGGCAATAACAAAAACCTGCTAACATTCATTATTCATTTTCAACCAAGTCACAAGCAGCCGGACTTGCAAGCGTCTCTCTCTCCAACAACAAGTGTACCACTCTGTACACTAACAATTTTTCATTTGGTGTCTTATTTAACTGCGACTTTACATTACGCAGTCAGCGCCCAGCAGTGATTTTAAAGCTTAATGTTAATTTAATATTACGCATGTTCATATTTTCGTAAAATCTCTTCCTCAATTTTTCATACAGCCCAGTGGCGGACTTATGGGGGAGTAGGGGAGGAGTTTTGGTGCCGCACTGCCACCAAAAATACACTTTTTTTCTATTTTCCTTAGATAGAATAGTTAATTAACAGAAATCGTGGGGAAATGAATCAGGCAATAGAATTTGTAGGTCTTTTTTTCATTTTGTATATTAAACTTCGCACACGCTTTATATGAAAACAATAGAATTAAACGTATATAAAGTGAGCTTCATTTCACACAATATTAAGTACAATTTCGTCCTCACTGAGGACTTAGATGACATTCTTTAAATTATTTTGATTATAGGCTCCTAAAAGCATTACGGAAAATGCCAGGTATTATTTTCTAAGAGGCGATCTCCTCTTCCCTTCTTGAAGCAGAAAGTGTATTTTTGCTATCTCTGAGATAGCTCGTAAAAAGCGTTGTTGGTCCTTCTTTTTCGTCCCGCACCACAATGTCATTCGCTACAATAACAATGTGACCCGTAGTCCCAAGAACCGAAACCCAGTTAGCAAGGTTAAGAGTGTGGTCAAAATGTTGCTGGTGAGGTTTGAGGGACTTAATTACTACATTTTGCTTATTTGCACTAAAACTTCCGTAGCCAAAAAAAAAATTAAATGGACTTCCTTTTCATAATTTTGGATACGCCACTGACATTTATAAATAAGTAAATGTAAATCTACCCAAGCTGAACGGCGACTATATGTACAACAGCAATAACAATAAAAAATTAAGCCCTTCCGTTGTGAGAAAACCAACGAACCAAGCAACCAACCACCTTAACGCCCACACACCCGGAATACTTTCGTTAAATAAAAAAAAAAACAACTCAAAGTTGCCACTCTTACCCCGCGCTGCAGTTGCAACCGCACGTGCACATGCCACACGCAATCGGCTAAGGCTGTCTTCATCGGCGTTCCCTCTCTCTCTCGCCTCAACGGCTTGCCAAAGTCAGTCAAGCCAACTTGACGCTCTAGCGGATTTGCCCACACTCCCACGCCGACATCGCTGCGAATCCTTTGTACTTGGGGTTTGTCAAAACATGGCATTATGTTCGCACCAATGCAACATGTTGCTAGGATTTGTTTTGTTAATTCGTACAACTGCTTCGAAAATTGCCAACAACCCTTACTCGCGCATTCAAATTTATTTCGGGTTTTTTTTTTTTTTGGTTTTTACTTTTTTGCTACACACTCGTCGGACTTTGTTATTGCATTACTGCGCCACCAATATTACTTGAATCCAGAGTAGCAGCATGCGGCAAATAGCAGGCATCCCCTGTTGCTTTATATTTTCCTTACTCGACATTCCATACTCCTGTGTGCGGGTACTCGCATGAAGAGAAGTCCATTTGAATACTCATCAAATTGATATTTATGCAGATACACACTTCACTCCTCATACTCGCATGTATGTATATGTAACTGTAAATATCTGCATATATGTACGTATATATATATTTGTACGCCAACTAATCCCTGGTCCAGGCGTCTGTCTGACTGTCGACTGTCCACAGGATATGCTCAACTGACACTTGTAATTTATTTTAATTTTTATTCCCCGCTTGTACAAAGTGTATATTCTTGTTCTGTTGCTGAGTGGATGTTGTCGGTTATGATTTTGGCATTCAATCCAACATTATTACGTATATGATTCATTTATGCTAATTGTGGCAGCAGGGCATCCATGTCGACATGGTAACTGGGCACATTTGAGCAAATGACAATGTGGAATTTCCAAAATCTTGCTTGTTTGCATAAGTGCCCCCGCCATGTGATCCAAGGTACGAGTTGGCTTTTTGAATCAAGGAGTTTGTTGCAAGCGTGTTTTGGCCTCCATTGGTGGTTGGTGGTTGGCGTTTGTGGATAACAAAATTTGTTTTTGTGCTTAAGCTCCAGGTTATTTTTTTAAGCTATTCAATTATGCGTATATTTCTAATGATGAATTGTTGCGAAATACATACTTTGCATTTAACTTCGCAATTCAAATATTCAAATTAGGTAAGTGCTTGAAAACGTGGAGTTACTTTACATTTGTAAAAAGTGAGGTGAAACTCTTTTTTATATTTCTAAATTTTAATTTTTTTAATTCAGCTAATTTGCATGTTATTCAACTGCTGCGTATTCTAAGTGCTCATCAATCCACTGTTCATTATGCAAAGGCGTCGTTTGGTAGAATTTTTGAAATGATACCTGACTTCATACGTTCAAGAACATCCCATTACTATTAGTCTGGGACACCACAATTTTTATTAGGGTCCCAATAATGTCGACCGCATAAAACATCACATCCTCGAAATAGCTGTCTCCAATAGAAAGTCAATGACAAACCATCGATTGCATTTCAGGCGAGAAAAAAGTTCTCTAAAATAAAATCATCTACCATTTCTTCTCTTCCGTCTAATTTAAGGAGGTATTATAATATGGTGATTTCTAAGACGGATGATGTCCTAGGCAGGTAGTATCTAAACTATAAAGCGCTCAATACATTGTAGACCACTGCAAGTTGGCTCCAAAAGTGAATCCTGATAACGGATAATTAACCGATGTTGAAAATAATGGCTGCAAGTCTCACATTCCTTTCAAAAAACAAGTTTCGGTAATTTCGGATGGCGGAAAATCGTTCCAACAAATATCGAAAATCATTTTGTTTAATAAATCCAAAAAAGGTGCTTTAACATTAAATTATTTTGTTGAAATTTGTTTGCAAAATTTGGCAGCACTTTTTCGAGATCACACAGAATCAACGATAGCAAATTGTTCGTATTCGTAGCGGAGGGTTGCATTTGTTACTTTTCTACGACGGACTCAGCGATAGCGCTATACATATGATTGCGAGATTAGTTTGCCGATCCAAGATTATGTTGCCTTATTGTGCGTTTTAATGTTTTAAATGTATAAATAATGTCAACATACGAGTACAATCCCAATCTGACGGAATTTTCCCTGAGCCTTTTTGTAACGTAACCTGGAAATAATTGACGCAACCTAATAAAAGTTATGGTAAAATCGTTTTGAGAGACGAATATTTACGTACTAACGTGAGACATGAAAATTATATGTTTCTCTACTATTTAGCATATTTATCAAGAAATACTAAATACGTTGTTGCTGAAACACAACACGACGGACGGCGGGAATTTCGCCGATTGAGGCGATAATTTTAAAGCTTTGAAGGAAAAAAAGAAATACGGCCTTGGCATACATTGCCGCCATCGCTCAGCGGTGGCGATAGAAATAAATTATTCGCTTTGACGGCGTGCAATATCATATAAATATTTTGTCAGTATTACAGCCCTATTCTAATGAAACCTCAAAATTTGTGAGGTTTCTTATGAGGTATATTTTGTGACGTTATTCTTGGCCACACCTCATAAGAAAAAAGCTAACCAAAATCACCACACGAGGTGAAAAGCGTTTTGCTGTCAAAAAGAAGCAAAAGACAATAGCATAAGCATAGGCGCAAACAAATTGATTTGATGGTCCATGAGCAAATGGAGTTTTTTTGTTTGGTTCATTTTCGTAACCTCTATGTAGCATAATTAGACATAAGGCGTTGCTTAAAAATGTAATAAAAAAGTGAATGAAATTTGAATATTAATAAAAAAGCAATAAAAAATTTAAATTTAAATTCATCACTATTATTTCTCATGAAAGACTAAAATTTTAACTAAAAGCTATAGCTTCTTAACCAGCGGTTCGGTTTGCTTCAAATGGTTCAACGAATTTTAACTATGTACATACATTGCAGGCATCGAATCCATATAAAATATACGTCATATACGAATATTATTTAAGAAATAAAAAGAATTTTTTTTATTAAAATACATTAATTGTAATGAAATTAAAAATACAATATTTTTTAGTATTTAAAAGCTGTAGATTGTATGGGGACGTTATATAACGACCCCTAACTCTTACACCCTCTCTTGCATTCTCTTCTCTACCTCTTTTTGCTCCTTCAATACTGCTGCACAAACAAGCAATAACTCCGCCATTCTTGAATATTTCTTTATTAAAAAAAAAAAATCAACACACGACACTGATTGCGAACGAAAATTAACAAAATATTGTAATAATTGCTCAATAAAAATCAGCTGCTTTCGTATTGTGAGGCTGTCGTTCGCACATCACAACTTTCCTGACAGTTATGAGCATTTGAGCTTTTGAATTTACGCCAGCATAAGGGTAACCTCACAATAGTCAGGAACCTCACAACAGTCAGTTAGGTGAGTTTTGTGAGGACATTAGAATAGGGCTGTTAATTTGACAGCGGAAATGTCGCTGTGGTGAATTCGCCATCCGTCGGTATTGTATTACAGCGGAAAGCTTACGAGTAATTTTTTTTCAAAGAAAGTGATTCCTAAATAATAGAACAACAAAAAACAATATTCATTTACCTCTCAGTGGAATTTCAATTTTGTTTTTGCAGTTTTGCTGTTAAAATATTTGAATTTCTTTCATCTTTTAGGCCAAACTCAAGCTTATATGATATTGTTGCTCTACACCGCACTTCAGCATTTTAAAATTCTGTCGAGCAACGTCCAGCGGCCATCAACAAATAGCATTTCTACTTAGTTCCTTCGATGAAAGTTTTGTCAAAATTTCCCAAAAAAAAGTCATTGAATGTCCCAACCTCATTAAATCTTATCTCCGACCATTTCTTGAAGACTTCGTCATCTAAATATTGAAAGTACAAAAATAAGTAAATAAAGGCTGCAATCATTTTTAATTAGTATAAAAGTTTGATGAAAATGAATGTATTCAGTGTTTTGAGAGTCTCATATAATACATAAATAGTCTGTCCTTTGTCATTGCAGAATGTTAAAACTGATGTGTAAACGCAAGAATTTTATTTTTGTGACGCTTGATCATCATTTAACTATTCTCAAATTACTCCTCTACCAATAGCGATAATACATACAGACTTACATAAACATAAATACGCGTTCATAATTTGGCTGCTGTTGCAAACTACACCCGAGAAACCTCTAAGAGAGTATCATAAACAGCTGAGCACACGCCTGAGGCCAAAATCTCGCTGGCGCACAGTAGCTTTAACTTGGTGTATGCCATGTCATGTCAAACAAACATGTCATTTGCTTAGCTACTGTCTTATGTAATCTTTGGGCTGCACCCACACCCAGCAAGTGGCGCCAGCAATGCTGCCCCAACCACTGTGCGCTGGCGCCAATCACATCACCAACAATAATGGCAGCAACAACAACAACAACAACAAAAACACAATTAACAACCACTAAGGCCACATAAGTAAAAACAAAGCAAGCAAGCAAGCAAGAAAAGCAAAGCAACTACTTCCACATTAAGAATAACAAAAGTGATAAAATAACGTGAAGAAAATGTTTAACTCACTCGCGAAACTCGACAGCGGCATAAGCAAAAGCACTCGGGGCACTTGACGGCGGCCAGTCTAGGGAATCGAAGGAAGACTTTTACGACAGCGATTTTTGACGGGTTTCCTATTCTGCGGCAACTGATGACTGCTGCTATTTGCTGCTTATTTATTTTATTATTTTGCTGCTGTTTCATGTTTGCTGGTCAGTCAGTACGTGTGTGTGTGTGTGTGTGTATGAATTTATATAATATACGAACGTATGTGTTAATATTAAGTACATAAGTGTCTATGTTTATTATAACATTTCACTTCCGCTCGATTAAGCACATTTACACACACACAGGCATACGAGTAAATAAATATATAAATGGCATTACGCATTCATTCGACCGCTTGACAACTTAATATTGAACAGTGTATCTACTGATATATGTTCATACATACATATATACAGTCTATATTTAAATTGATTGATATTACACACATGTGTGATATTCCAGCTCTGATAGAAACTCATTTCTTATTTTTGAATTCGCTCGATTCGAACAGGTGCCTTTCTAGTAATATTGCTTATAAAAAGCGAAATCAATCAAAATTTTAACAATTTTTTTTTTTGGAAAATTTATATTGTATCAAAATGAAAAGCAAGTTTAAGCTCAAGTTTAATTTTGACTCTTAATGGTTTTTTGGACATTATTAATAATCACTATATCGACAACGTAGCCTTATCAAACCAAAGAAAGTTAGCTATGCTTTAAATGGCATAAACCTTAACTTTCAATTTTATCGATTCGATAATGCTCGCAAAGTCGAGAAACGAGAAATAACAGTTATCAATTCTTTGGCTTCCCGGCATAAGCGAAAAAGTAATTTTTCTTACAAAATCGAGTTAATGCAAAATTTGACATCTGTGGGTGTTAATCATATTGTGGCTGAATTCTCGACATTTCCAAACCGAATAACTGCATTTTTCATACAGCTTCAAAACGTTAGGGCGCGTTTTCTCGAAAACAGCTGTGAGTGAATTTTTCGGAATTAGTTTCCGATAGCTAAAATTACTTCAAGTATAATTTTTTGGAATATTAAACTATATTATTGTTATAGTATCAATCCTTATTTAACCCTTATGTATTGCTTGGGTTAAAATTATACTCCGTTTTTATAATATTAAAATCTGGCGATTTATGTAAAAACTAATTTTAACTCTGCCGATGTGAGGCAAGTAGTTTTATTTATCAAAATTTAATGAAATTTTTTTAATAATAACATACTTATTATGAATAACTGAAATGATCAAGCTCCATATAAATAGCATTTTTGGCATTCAAACTGATTTTAGCGTTTGCTTTTTGAATTTATTTTCGTAGCGCGTTTCGAAAATTTTCTTCCTTATAACGAATGAACAAAACGCATTTTTTTATGAAATAAAATGCGTAACATTTGCAACAAAGTAAATTCTCAAAAATTAACAGCACTTTTTAAGAAAATTGAAAAATGGAAGTGTTTTGAAAAAATGCATGCTTGAAAATTGCAATAGAAATGGAAATTGTTATGAAAACTTTTTGCAATTTTTATTTATTTTAAGAAATCTTATGAAAAGTTTCAAGCTTTTAATAATATAATTTCTGTCATTGATGGAACTATATTTTAAATGAAAATAACCAAAAATAAATAAAATTAATTTAATATTATTGTCCAGCCAGGCATTTCCGACACTTTATATATGTACAGACATAAGAATTCAGTGAAAAACTTTTGCATAAGAGCATATATTTTTCTAACCTATGTATAACATTAAAATCCAACAGGATTCTGCAACTATAATTAAAATTTGCATTTGTTTATAGTCCTCCAGATGATTTCAAAAGTATTTTTCCAGCTAACATACTAAAAAAACACAAAATTAAAAACGTATTTGAGTATGGTTTTCGAAATTTAAAAGGTTAAACATTTATTTATTATTTTGCTTTCGGTATTACTGTTTTATGTTTGAGTGCATTTAAAAAATAACATTTGAGTGTATGTTAAGAATAAGCTTTTTCTCAAGGTGAGAATCGAAATTATCTCCTTTTTATCAACAAATTTTGAGATTTAAAAATATGTAGACGAGATCACTATTTAACCTCTCATTCATCTTTTGTTGCTCAATTTGCTCCAAGATCAAAAAATCTTAACCTGTAGTTGGACTCAAATCTAAGTGTTTATTGGGAGATATATACACATAAATATGTACATACATACATATGTACATACATACTTAGAACACCAACAATCGGGGTATTAATAAATTTTCTTGGTACTACAATAAATTGGCGAGTTCTTTCATAATTTTAATGAATTGATTCTATTTGTTTTAGAAATATTTATTGCCATATTTTTTATGCTGTCCAATTTGTTATTTCCCAATTTAATATTCATATATTTCATTTCTATATTTTTTCTATAATTTATATGTGTAATGCACAATGTTCATTAATTCCACTGAATGAAGTGTTGATGGGTGTTTTTATTAAAAATAGGTCTGCTATACAATATTGTTCGCTTTGTTTTAATGGTTTTTTTTTTTCATAATCCACCAGCCTTTGTTGTAAAATTAATTAAAGAATAGAAAAATCACATGCGTGCTACACACAAATTAATCGCTTCCGAAATAAATTTACTGTGAATGGTAAATGCTGCCGAGTTTTGTGATTTTCGGTTTGATTTGTTCAGCAAAGCGAAAAGGCTACTTACATATTTACATATATGTATATGTATGAACATAAGCTCCTTTGCTCATGTATTTGTATGTAAGTATTATTATTATTTTTTTTTTTTGCAACACCTACACTTCTCACGCGGCAATTAAGCAACGCCTTTAACGGCAGCAATTGATCATATCGATTTTCAAATTTCCTTTCTTCGCTTTCATACTAAAAGTGAAGCATTATTTATGGACATCATTTAATCATAGTTATTGGCTTTTGTATATGGTTATTGTCGACGGCATCGTTTGAAATGCGCGATCGTTTTTTTATTTTTTGGTTTTGTTAATAATTGTATAACCATTTCTCAACTGGTCGCAATGGCCGTGACATGCAACTATCTGTGGCCGATTAAATATTTTTTTATTTGTCATAAATTTTAATCTAACCACTTGCATCTATGATTGTTTTTTTCAATTAAATTAACATATTCTTGCTTTTTATGGACAGACATACATACATACGTATCTAGATTCATACATTGTGTGTACGTACTAGGGTGATTGACTCGGATTTTTCAAACTACTTTTTTCAAAAATTATCGTAAGGTTTTTTTTGAAATCTTGATTTTTCGAATATCGAAAAAAATTGGTTTTTTTAATCTCCAAAACCAGTTTTTTCTTAGTTGTGAGATAAAGCCTTTGAGAAATTTGCAAATGAATTTTAAAATATTTTATATATTTAGACAAATGTCATAAGAGGACGAGAAAACCTTGAAAAATTCTACGATGCCTTACTGACAATAAGTAATTCTAGCTCGCTTAATTTGCTCAATATAAAATTCAGTAATTTGATATAATCTTTAGTTTGAAAATTGGAGATAATGTATGAGTTGAAGATTATTACCTCTGATCGATTTTACGTTTCTATTTTTTGTGTTTGTCTTAACTTTTGTGACCTGCTTATAACCTGGTCATAATTGAGAGCATTTATTTTGAGACTAGTACCCGAATTTAGTAATTTATGCCCGAACTCAGTAACTTCGTATCATCTCAAGTCTCAAAATGAGCTAGAGATTATTGCTTTTCCTCGCTTTCACGTTTTTTTCTTTTGTTTGTATTTTAATTTTTTGTAACCTGCTCATCACCAGGTCACTACTTAGAGACTTTATTTTGATACTAGAGGCTTTATTGTGAAACTAATAAATGCCAACTGGTCTAAAATTGTGACTTTTGTCTCTATTAGAGACTGAGACTGCTTACTGAACTTGGACATTAATGCCTGAATTCAGTAACAAAATGAGCTAGAAATGATTTATTTTACTCGCTTTAGCGTTTTTTTGTTTTGTTTTTATTTGCTCATCACCAGAGAGACTTTATTTTGAAGCGAATGAATGCCAAATGGTTACCTTTGTCTCTTTTAAAGACTGAGACTGCTAACTGAATTCGGGGGTAAACTACATTTTATTTTCAAAACATTTATTTTATAAAAATAATAAAGCATTTAGTTACAAATTGCGATTTTTCAAATAATTCGAAAACCGGTTTTATAAAAAAGTAGAATAATCGAACACCCTAGTACGTACTTTTATATACGCATTTTTGTATGAGTTTATTTTTTTTATTGCAGCTTTTCAGCGCTCGTAAAAGTCAATCAAAATAATGTTTCCAAGGAATATTTACGATTTTACAATGCATTACTTTGTTAGCATTAATAAACTTAAATGTATATGAATATATATATAAGTTCAGTTGTGTACTTAAAGTTGTGAAAAACTACAATTTTTACATCACATAGTGTCAACTTTTATTGCTCACCAATCGAAGTGAGACATTTTATGATTATTTCTAATCACTTGATTATTAAATTTTAAAAATCAATTTAAATATTTTTATCATTTTAAATTTTTTTCCCATTTCAGAGTCATTGCGTGTCGCCGACGTTTGAGAAGGAGTTGCGTGAACAATTGGATAAGTAAGTTTATATATTTTTTCTTAAAATCATATTATTATTATTATTTTCTTTATTTATTAAGCATTGGCCTACGAAAATGATTGCGGGCAGGAATCGAAAACTAAAATTAGCATTTACAGTGGCCCACACTTTTATAACTTTTTTAATAAAAGCCGTTAGAAAAAAGTTATTTTTGTACTTTCATTTTATTTGAAATAAAATCGGTCAACCCGGACATTTATTTTTTAAGGCCAGTTATAACAGTTACAATTGGACAAATATTTTTCAAGACCAAAATAAAAATCCTTTCTTAATAATAAACAAACCGCTTACTAAAATTAAAGAAATTTGGTATCATTATGTATAATTAGCAAGGTACTTTTATTTCGGCCTTAAAAAATATGTGGCCAAGTTTAACAGTTATTGCTGCAGTAAAAAATTAAAAGTGCCGAATTTTCAAATATTCCAACAGTTTGGAAACATAAAAAGAATCCAATATCCTTCTCCAAGAGATCCTGGAATCAAAGGAACATTGATAACATTATTCTACAAAAATATTTTGCACCGGACTTTTATAACATCGAAATAAATAACGGCTATTTTCGGACCCTGTATAAAACTGCATACTCAAGAGAATTTAAAATTTTTGGTTTAGTCAACAAAATGCCCGAAAATAAGAAATGTTTCAATTAAAACTTTAGAAATACCAAAAATTTATTTTTTTTTTGCCTTGGGATAGGTTGAAAGTTTGACTCGACACTTAAACTTAACAAAAGCACAGGTTAATATTGGCTTTTTCGGTATTAAAAGCTCAATTACAAAAATAACAGTAAACTGCATAAGAAGCTGGTTGCGACTGCAAATAATGGTGAAATACGAAAATATTCGATTGATATTATTAACAGAATATCAGTAAAGAAATTTGTAATATTTTTTGTGAATTTTTAATAAGTTTCAAAAATTATCTCTTTACCTATTCTCTTAAAAAAAATACAAAAACCTGCACTATTTTTAGAAAGACTTGTGAACGCATCTTCCGAAAAAAATTTAGTAATTAAATACTTTGTCAAATATCTGTAATTTGCTGCTGAAATTCTACCAAAACCTTCAAAAGTAGTACTCAAAAATTATAGCTCTTTTCAAATCTTCATTTAATGGATTTACGATTTTCTTGCTTTTTCATTATGTCTCAATTATATTTACAACTGGTTCTTATTGCTGGGCAATGCTATTTTAACCTTTAGTGAATTAATGAACACAAATTGTATTCTATCACTTAATAAAATAACTTTAAATTGTATCACGCTGTGGTAGCCTTGTATTATTATGTGATTAAAATATCAACCCTTTTTGTTTGAAAGAAACATAATAAGTCGCAGAGGTTGAATATATTGCTTACGAGCTCCAAAATGGACTTTTAAGTTTACGCGAAATTACTTACTTCCTTTTAAAGGCTCATAATTGCGCAATTGTCTAAATTGCGTATCATCTATGTACATAATATGTAGGCATTACACGCTCGCAATGTTGCCCAAAAACAACCTACACCAAAGTAGTTACGCGCAAAATTTTGCCAACATTTTCAAATTTACCAGGGAAAAGTATTGCCACGAAACTCGCCAAACCTATTATCAAGTTAAACTTTTTCACAACGAACAATAATCAAAAATTTCTCCAAACACACACATTTTAACACTTAATCATACACAAAACGGTGTAAATATTTTGCGTTCCGAATGCAAATTTTCAAATTACCAAATTGCCCAGCTGACCTATGCTCTACTATCTATGCGCACTCACCAATAAAATTCCAAAGTTAGTCGTTATTTCGCACTGGAAGTTGCCTACACCCTCAGGACTACATTTGACCTCCTATTTTAGTAAATATGCCAACACTTGCCTGGCAGATGAAACACCCTAAAGGGTTGCACAAAATTGGCTATAACCTACTGCTGGTGCTGCATTTGGACAAACGCTTCACAAACTTCATAACTACAATGTAATAACATGAGAAAATTCATCATACAAGAAGTGTTCACATAGCTTGATTATTTACGGTGTCTATGTATGTAGGTATGTACTCGTATGTATATATGGACATACAAGCGAGCATATGAGGATATGTGCTCCCACATTCGGGAACCACAAACTTCGGAAATTGCACAACTACTCAGCTGGTAGCAAAAAGCAGCGATGTGCATATTTTCATATCCTTACTCATACTACACATACGTCATATACACTCTGTTCACAAATTATAGACAAACATATATTGACAAATTTGTACAATTTAATTTTCTTCTAATTATTTGAAATTATTTTCCCATTAAGTACCATTTAATCTATAACAAAAACTCACTATACAAAATGTACAATTATTTAACAAAATTTCATCGAAGTTTTGTATTTTTTAAAACAACATTTTTTAAAACTTTTTCAAGTATGCAGTTTTGTAGCTCATTCGATTTTGGTACTATAAAATGCACGTTTCAAGTGTCTACAAATTACCGGTGATTTTTGACAATTTTTTTAGTGATGTCCTTACACAATTCCTTCCATACAAAAAATAATCGCGGGCTTGCGTTATAAAAAAAAATTGTCGAAATTCAGCTATAGTTTGCAAGCATTTTTTACTTGTAATTTATTTAAATGAAATTTAAGGAGCTACAAAACTGTTTACTCAAAAAATGATGGTTGTTTTTTAAACGGAGATTTGATGAAATATTTTTAAATCATTATTGTGCATATTGCATAAAGTTAAAAAAATTTATTTTTATGGTTTTTGTTAGCGAATAAACGGTATTATAATTAAAAATTAATTTTAAATAATTAGAAGAAAAATAAAGTGTTCAAATGTGTCAATAAATAGTTGTGTTATAATTTGTAAACAGAGAGTATTCATATGTGCATACGCTTCCATTTATGTAGATACAAATATTTGTGGCTCTATCTACTATCCTTAGGGCAATTTAAAATTTTTGGGACGCCCAAATAGTACAGTAGCATTTATTGCCGTTAAATGAATGTTCATGTATGTAAGTGTACTTGTAAACTTATGCCTACAAACCAAATTATCAGCTCTACCTTTTAGCATCCATGGTTGTTGCCACAGTTTTATGTGGTTTATTATCCATCCACAGCGTATTTACATTTATACTTCTATGAGTACAAGTAGAACAAAACATAAATATGTGGTCGAAATGTTGTTGCCTTCGGCTTCGCAAACTTATAATTTCGTCAATTTAATGGGCGTGCTGCGCAAAACTTTCAACCCAGTTTGTGCTTTCTGCCTTTTAAGGACTTAAATAGATTTTAAAAATCAAATTATTGAGAGAATTTATAAAAATCTTGATTAAATATACTCGTACCATAACATTTTGCGTAAATTTATACTCTGAATAAATAGATTTCAGTCAAACAAAACGATTTTAACCAAAAGGAACTTAGTAAACCCCATTGAAGTTTTATTTAAAAAGAACCACATCCACATTGACGCTCTACAAATTCTCCAGCACTTTTTCTGTGCTATCTAAAAGCTTCGAAAAAGCTTTTGGTCGCGTCGCTGCCCAAAGTTGTTTAGAACAACTCGCTGCATGGGATATTCTCTCTCTCTCTATACGTAAATTTCAAGCCAAAGTTAATAGTTCCTACTTCAAACTATTTCTAGGCTATCGCTAAATAGTGCATTAATGCTTTCTACCTCCTTATCGTTTATGTTTTTTCCTGATCAATATTTCAATATCTCGGTTAAAGTTGAAATTGTGTTTCTAAACTTTCCACACAACTCGGTTCGAATAGACTCCTAACCTAACTGAAGAATGTTACTCGATGAAGCTCTCTTCCGTCAAATATGCGTAACTAATGAAAAAAAGTTGCATTGGAGTTTCATTTTACGAAATTTTGTTTTTAAAATAAAAATATTTTACTTTTTTTAACGACTCAAAAAAGGATACTGCCAGCTTAAAAACAGCAGCCAATTTTGCAATAGCGAATTAATCAAAGTAATTTAGAGATTGGCAGTACAGGTCCACTCGCGAAAACTTGATAAAATTCTTAAAACATTTCCATCCTTATTGGGAGTTTCACCCAACAAAAATTCAAACGAAAATTTTTCATTCGCCCGGATACGCCTATTGCGAGTTTCGCCCGAAATAAATTTCTCTTCGAAAATTCAAACATGGTAATTTCAACTGTGAAATGTGTATACTTGAAATGTAAAATTATCTAAAAATTCTAAATCAATAGTAATTTGACAAAATATATAAATTGTCCAGATCTTTGAAATATAAAAGTCAATAAAGAATAGTTCAAGTTTTTATTAGATCTGTGCTAACCTCTTCAATACCACCAGCGCGACTACAATTTCTATACCGCCAGTTGGGAAGCCTGCCATTTTTCGCTAAAGGTGGATACTATAAAGGTGAAGGTAACAGCAGCCAAGCCTATTTTGGTTTCCATTCGATACTTATTTTTCATTGCAGGCCCCAAACTTTTAAGCAACATACTAAGCTGTTTTCAAAACTCAGCTACATTTTCCTTGGGCTTTTGACAAATCCTCTTGCGATTATATGTACAAAAATTTTAATAAAATTACTTACATTTTGAATATGTGTAAATTTTTCGCCTCTCAAAAAATAGTGAACAAATTCAATTAAATAGCCAACTATTTCCGCCTGAATTAATGTTGCCGATAAAGGGAAAATTTCCGCCCGAAATTTATAATAAACGAACAGTGAAAAGTGAACTAATAACAATAATAATTTGTCGCTTACACTATATAGCTGAGTGTTTTGCCGAGCTTCTCTAACATTTGTGGTGTGCGTCTTATACTCGCGTTATACCGAACGGCAGATGTATTTTATGAGAAGCTTTTTCATGGCAGAAATACCTTAGGAGGTTTTCCATTGCATGCCGAGGGGTGACCGCTAGGAGAAAAAAACCTTTTTCTATTATTAAGATTTCACTTGCCCTGGCCGAGATTCGAAACTCGAACTCAGCGGCAACGAATAGTGAACTATTTCGGACGAAAACGAAGCTCACAAAAAAGCAAAACAAAAGCAGTTCATCAAAAATCCATTAATTTCAATCGTCCATTCTCAGATAGCCTACGATTTTTAAAAATTTTACATTCAGGCCACCAACTAAACTCTTAATGTAAAGAATTAAATTAACACTTGCACACATTTTTTAATTAGTATATTAATATGTTTTAATTTTTTCATTTACAGCATGAATCGTGTGATAAAATCGAAAGAACGTAAGCAAAAGCAAACATGTCCGGGCCACAAAACTTTGCAGGTGAGTTCAGTAAATAGAAAATTGTTTAAGGTTAGAGTTAACTATTTACATAAAACTCTTTATCAACATAATATCTATAACTACATACATACATACATACATTCATATCTGTAACAGTGCGAGCTATAAATATTTTAAAATCACTTTTATTAAAATTTGTAACGCAATTTCGGCTACAGTCGAACGTACAGTGCAATACACTTTTTCACAGTCAACCTTTTAACAAACGCCATCAATTTATGCAAGTATTGGTATACTACATATGTACATATGTTACATACATATTTTAACCCTTCTGTTACGTTAAGAAAAAGTTACACTTGTTATGTTAAGGTCATTGAATGACCGGACTTATGTTTTGTATGTGTATTCTACAAAAACCTTATGATTTTAGTTTGTTTCTAATGTTTCTTATTTTTACTGACAACAAATTAAGTTTGATTGTAACATTTCATATCGTGCAATACACTTTTCCACCGTCAACCTTTTTCCAAACGCCATCAATTTATGCAAGTATTTGTATACTACATATGTTACATACATATTTTAATGAAATTAATAACACAAACTGTACTACTTATACGAACATAGTATCATTAACCTCATCAGAAAAAGTTAAGCGCCGTCACATGCATTCCCACTTCAATTACCACTTTGCCGCTTTGTTGATTGAAGTTATTTGCAACTAAGTATAATAACTAAGTATGTACAATTACTTAAGAAATTATCAGCCTAAAAGGCGTACAATTGTTTCGACAACAGTTCATCAAGCATTTTACAAGATTTGTTGACAGATTAAATTCACATGCAGTTTACTCGTATATTTATGTAGGTGATATTGTGATGTCGTTAAATAGCAATGCACCGATTGTAAATGAAACTTAATGACTTTTAGTTATATACTTCATTGATTTCATCAATACTGCATAGTTGTTTCCTGATGTTAATACTACTTAACATCCTTTTTGCATTAACTGACTTTGGTAATGAGTAGTTAATGTCTTGCTTTCGAAATCGTCAATATGGAAGTTGTTTCCCCACACCAGCAAGCATACATTTTACCGAGATCGTCGGTGTTTTGTTAATGTAATTGAAATTCCGCGTCGCTAGCTCACCTGTCGTTGTTTTTGCGATGACATATCTCAAGTAAAAGTAAACAAAGAATATGAAGGAAATGAAAACGAAGTGAAGATGCTTTTAGTGTTAAACGATAAAATGTTTGTATTGATGATTTTTTAAGCTTGTCTGATCTAATAATTGTTGATGCAAATAAAATACTTTTTATTTCACTTTTGCCCGACGTTTCGCTAAATATTTTAGCATCTTCAGGGGCGGCTGTCTTTATTTCACCAAAGAAAAATTGATAGTATCCACAAAATTGTAGCCAAAAACTTTTGGGTAAAATCCGTCAGTTGAAAATGTATTGTTAAAAATCGCAAAAATTTAAACAAAAATGTAAAAGAAAAATTTTTTATTTTCATTAATATGTTTCTTATACCCTGCAACTAAAAGTCTCAAACTTTAATCATCATTTATAAGAAAAAATCAAATTTTGTTTCTAATAACCCTAAAACTAATTATTTTGATTAAATAGTTTTATAGATTTTTTTTTTAATTTAAGTATAATATAATTTTTTTTTGTATATGTGTGTACATTAACATCGCTTGTGTGAGATCTTTTTCGGTTGTTCTTTTAATAAACTTTAAGCATCAAAGTTGCATATTTTGAAATAAAAGCCATCTCTATTCCGCCATTTTAAGAATGATCTCGCAGGATTAATTTTGAATTTTCATATTAACAAATATTTAACAACGTTTACAACAAAATCCCAATCTTTCTGCTTTCAGACCCGCATCACCCACCAAGAAACACTCTTACGTTCCATGCAGCAAGAGAATTACACACTCAAGCGCAGCATACGTCATTACGAACGCTGTCTGGACGATGTAATGCGGAAAGTGGTGGACGCAATTGTAGCTGAAGATATATTGCGAGAAGAGGTGACGGTGCTCAAAAATCGAGTACGCGATTTGGAAGCACAAAATGCGGCGCTCTCGGCAAGTCCGGCCAAGGGACGAGACGAAGGCTATTGTACGATGAGCAGCGGACAGCCGCAGCCGTCGAATAGTCATTTGGAAGACTTGCCAGAAGAGCCCGAACAATGGCTTTTACCGGCCGAACCCTGTTCAACTGAAATGGAAGACTGGAGCATGTCGCAGGAGGAGTTACACATTGGCACGCTGGACGAGGAGCAGCAACAATTGCGTGGTCGACGCTTCGCAGCAAACTTGCGAAGGCCAAATGGTGAAAATGATTGGATATGGAATTCCAATGATTTTCTAACTTCCACAACAGCGGAGACGGATTCTGAGTCGGAAGCGATCTCGCAATTGTTGCAACAAAAGGTGAGCGTAAAGCTTTAAGCATTTTTTTTTTAGTTATAACACTTATTTTCATCTCCACAGATCGTTTACTCCGAAGATGAGGATATTGCGCGCACCGAGTTCACCAACGAATTCTACAAACTGGTCGATATACGTTCAGTCTCGGCGCGTAGTCTCTTCTCGTACATCGAGGGTGAGACGGACGATGAGGATGACGACGACGAGGATGCCGCATCCAGTTTGTCCGAACGACGAGTGCGTTTGCGTTGCAAGCCAATGTTGAATGGCAACCGACTGAAGGCGCCGAGCCCGACGCCAAGCGAAGCCGGACGTGCGCTAGTGACCAGCTGTTCGTCCAGCGAATCGGACGAACATTCACGTTGCACGGCAACACAACACGAACTGAACGGTAGCACTGGCGAAGGTGGCACCGAAGATGAAATGGACACACAGTTGTGCGGCAATGAAAGCAGTGATATTGAAATCGAAGACATACAACTAGAAGTCGAAGCGTTGCACAAGCTAAACGAGCAAGAGTGCATTGAAGCGATAATACGCACGGAATTGCGCAGACCCGTCATTGTAGCACCAGCGCATCCAATGGTCAAATCCAAATCGATGATGAACAAAACCGAAAATGAGCTGAACGGTCTCAATGGTCTGCTGCGGAATGGTGCAAGCGTCAATGGCGTAGATGGCAGACCGCCGCGCGTGGTGCGCAGCGAAAGCGTGAATGGCGCAATCATCGGCGGCAGCGGTGGTAGCATTGGAAGTGGCAGTGGCAGCAGTAGCGGCGGTAGTGCGGTGAGTCGGAGCTCTGTGAGTGCGCACAAGTTGCAAGAACGACTGCAACAGCGACCGGCTAACTCGTGGCGCAAAAGTAGCGGTTGGAAACGCATCGCAACGCCGACAAGTTCGCCCACAGCGCCGTTGTCACCGAAAAAGGTAAGAGCTTCAAAAATATAATGCACGCAAATAAAACATATTAAATGGATTTTTTTTTCTCTTTTTTTGTGTGCCATAGGAAATGAAAACGGAGATAGTGCGCGGCTGTGGCAGCGCGTTGCCAAAAATACCGCCAACGCGTATACCGACCAGCGTGCAACAGCAATCGCCGCCGTCGCCCAAGCAAATCCAAAGTGCGCCACTACATTTTGGCGAAACGCAACCGCAGTCGTTGCAACAACAACAGCCAATACGAAAATCGAAAATTCCTCCGCCAGTTCCCGTGCGACGTTCTTATGCGAGCTAAAACTAAAAAAAATAGCAAACATAAAAATAATACAAAAGAAAAAAAACTACGATAAGATAATAAAATTGATGATGTTATACATTCACATAATACGAAATAAACCGGTACGGTTGAAGTGAATCCCAAAAGTTAATTAATTTAAGCAAATTTATGAAAAAAGACTTATATGTGATATTTGAGCCAAGGCACATTCAATAGGTAGCAGCAGTAGAAAAATTAAAAAAAAAAAATTTGAGCTCTATATATTTTGTTTTTGCTTTTAAAAGCTAAACTTTCAAAAATATTTTATCAGCTACCTTGAATTGTACTGAAAGCATTCTTATCACAACGAAATTCAATATTTGACAATTCAAATTAAAATAAAATATGAAAAAAGTTCAAAAAAAAAAGTTTGCTGCGGCTACCTATTTGATGTGCCTTGATTTGAGCGAAGAAAAGAAAACGCAAAAGTAGTTGTAACAAACCAAACACACAAAACATAAAAAAAACAAAAAAACACTTAGAATGTCGCAAGCAAAATGCTAAAATTAGAGTGTAAAAAGAAACACAAACGTAACACCAAAACAAAAACTGCCTACTCTACAGAAACACAAAAAAAAAAAATATATAACATTTACAATGTAAACATTTATAACTATATCATTAACCTTTTGGCGCAAAAAAAAAATCAAGAATAATTATATAATTAATTATAATTACAATAAGTTACTATAAATCGTTCACTGCCTACAAAATGTCTGCATTGCAAACAAATTTTAGAGTTTGGCAATTAAATGTACATAAATTCGATTAACTTACATATGTACGAGTATATGATATACATACATTCATGCATAGATATATACACGCATAGTATGTATATGTGTGCATATGCTAAAAAGTATATATGTATATTGTCATTTAGCTTAGTGGTTTCTACTATTTTCACCACACTCCCTCTAATAGTGGGGAGTGCTCACATTTGGTTGCAGAATAGCGAAAGCCATTCGAGTAGCTGTAACTTGCTATTCTAAAACATACATACGAATATACATACATACATATGTATGTATGTGCTTACTTATCAGTTTATTCCAAAATCGGTTGTTATATACGCGGGAATATGAGATAGTAAGTTGGGTAAAAGCGCTCGTTGGTTAGTTTCGAAACGAAATTACTATTTAAAGTTAATTGTAAATATATATTTTTTTGGAAAAATTAGAAAAAATACAAAATAATTTTGTATTTATAAGAATATATAAAATTTATTACAAGTATAATTTTTCTATTATTATACTACATTACTGGACATACATACATGTTTATATACTAGATATGCATACATACTTATGTACATATGTATGTATTTATGTAGCTGGTGTTACATTTCAAAGTGTGTATAAACTTAATACTTCAATTTGTTTATGAGGAATTTTTTCTGAACCTTCTTATTCGTTATTTATTTTTACTATTAAATATGTTTTGTTTAAGTTATGCTTTTAAGTACATAGTTCTTCTTAAAATACTTTTAGCAATTTCATATGCAAATATTAGTTTCCTACATTTTAAATTATAGTTGTTTAGTGTTTTTTAGTAATGAGCTTTTCATTCGACTCATTTCTCTTACAGCCGATTCATTTCTTCGAATTGACAGACAGTAAATAAGCGTAAGGGGTTAAGTCTAGTGAATGTGCTGGAAGTCATAGAAAACAAATGTTTGCTTGGACGAATATGTTTTTTTTTGCATCAATCAATCGGTTTGATTGACGATGTATACATCAAAAAAAATCGGAGGCTTACACTGTAGTTCAAATTGAAAATAATTTCTAATTTCGAAAGCCGAAAATTGTTATGGTCGAAATTCTTCGAATTCGAACAAAGTACCTAACCCGCATTTCTTTGCTACTTTCAGCGGAGTTTTTGTTGATTGTTTATTGGGGGTCTGTTGTCTTACTTTTTCTGAACTTCTTCATATTTCGTGTCTAAAAATGTCTTTATTTTTTTTTTACAATGCGCACTTTGAAATGTAACACTCTACATTAGAGTATGCATTCTAATTTGTAAAAACAAAAGATTAACAATTGAAAACTTAACATTTTGCAACCGATCTGTTTATATAAGACTTATTATGATAATCTGACCTTTTTAGGGATTTTGAAATATTTTATTGCGTCAATGAAAATTATATAGATTTTCTTTTGCACAATACTTAAAGGTTTTCCAACTTATAAGAAAAAATTACGACTTATTGCAGAGAGGTATTTTTGAAAAAAAAGGCAAATGCGAACTTGAGTAAGAGTAAATAAAAAAAAAAAAAAAATATTTATTATTTTAATCAAATATTAATAAAACTAAGAGATACTTGATGTTTATTGAATAAATATATTTATTAAAATTTTGTTTTCTTTCTGTATGCATTGTGTTCGACATCATGAATACCTCTATTGTATTATACTTAAATCCTATGTGACATTTATTTTGTAACATATAGTAAACACATACATACATTAAGCATATTCAAACTGTATAAAAGATGTTTTTCTAATAAATAATATGGTTAACAAGAATTTTTACTCGTACAACATTATTTCTATCCACACATAACGCCGATTTAGAAATTGTAAGCATTTAGCTGATGAAATAACAAAAATCTTAAGTATCGTCATTTTAACAACTATTAAAATGTAAGTAGTCTTCCGCACAAACTGTTTAAAATGAATTAAATGAAACGAGTTTAAAAAAAAAAATATATAACCAAATATTCGCATTTGTACTAAAAACTCGAAGGACACCATATTTATTCGTAACATTGTATGTTTGTAACGTAGAAATGAGCTACTTTTATATAAATCATTTATAGATTTATACTAATACAATGAAACAAGTAATCTCTAAATAGCAAACAATAAAATAATTAGCGCAGGAAATCAACAATAAATTGTATAACATTAAAAAAAAATATATATAAAATATCAATAGAAAATAGTTGAACAGAAATGTAGTTATAACGGTTTCTAAAAAATAATAAACTTATATATACCAAGCAATTTGTTAGTGGTACACCTTCACAGTACTTGTGCGTATGGTTAGAAAAAGGAAAATGAAAATGAAAATGAAAAGCGACATAGCAAACAATACAAAAAAGAAAACCGTAACATAAAACTATAAGCAAACTATATATTAGAAAAAAGTAGCTTTCAATGCGCTAAAAATACAACCTTACTAAATAAAGGCTGAGCAAAATAAACATCCATTAACTCGTTGGCAAAATTACGTATCATTACATCGTTTATCTTTTAACAATAGTTATGAATTTAATTTTTATACTTTTTCATATTTTTTTTTTTAATTTTTAATTTAATAAAACTTAAAAATTAAATGACTCGATTATTGATCTTAAAAAAATGATTTTGAACTATTTAGCTATAATGGCGTCTTTTGTTTTTTACAAAAATTTCACTTTTTTTTTTGATATTTTTTGTTTAAATTTAGTAATACGTATTTCCAAAAAATAAAGATTCTTGTTTAGCTTATTGAAAATTGTTATAGAAATAAAAATAGCTAAGTATTTACTACATTATTAAAGTTTCAAATAAGGGTATAAGTTTAACATTTTTATGTTACGTTTTTATTTGTTAAAAGTTACATATTCACAGAATCTAAAACGAAACGAAAATAACAGTGAAATTAAATTTTTGTAGAATTTCTTATAGCATCATAATTTTTTTTACCAAAAACTTTTTGTTACTTAAAAAAAATTTCGAACAACTTTTTTACATTGAAATTGAAAATAAAACATTACACTTTTTCGAAATAAATTTTTGGTTAAAATTAATGAAACTTTATTTGAAATTCAAGTTTTGTAGAATTTCTTATAGCATCATTATTTTTTTTACCAAAAAGTTTTTGTTACTTAAAAAAAATTTCGAACAACATTTTTACAATAAAATTTAAAATGATAATTAATTTAAAAAAATTGTTGAGAGAGGTTATTCAATATTTGTGCGCGCCTGCCCGCACAGGGTTGTATTTAGTGCATTTACAATACGTTATACATTGGAAACGAATTCCTACTTATGATGCAATTTAAAACAATATAAAATAAACAATAACAACACAAGTGCATAAGTGCATAAGTCAAACATTTACTAAATTATTATACCTACATGCTGACATATATAAACACACATGTATGTATGTAGTGAGTAAACGCAAATATAAATATGTATTTACAAGAACATAAAAAAAGGATAAAGTATTTGCATTTGCAGCGAAATATATAATTAAATGATAAAATTCATATTAGTTAACTATGCCAGTAGCTGTATACATATGTATTTTCTTACGCAACTACGGACATACATACATACATACATAACATACATACATACATACAGAAGTTAAGCAAGTAAAGCCATAATATATTTGGCGCCAAAATTTTCTCCACATCTTCCTTCCTTTTTCTAAGTAGCGTAGTCAGTACAAAATGTTAAACGAAATCACTACTAATTAACCTATACTTAATTAAATTATGATATATACTACTATCGGTCTAAGTTTTATATTGTTTAATAATAACTACTACTAAATGCGTATAAACATATACATACATATATATATGTATATAGTTTAGTGTAGCAGTGGCGTTAAAGATTTTAGATTTAGTGAGTATTTTGTAATGTACGATATATTTGTAGAATTTACTCCTAGTTTTTCTCAATGTAGTTAGTTGCTATATACTACCACCTACTTGTATACTATTTAACACTACTATTTTCGTACTTTTTTTTTTTGTTGTGTAATTTTTTTCTATTGCAACTAAATATATGATGAATAAATATTTATTAAAAAAAATTATATACGACTTGTATTTATTAGGAATGAAATGAGTAAATACACTGAAGAAATTAAAATTAAAAATAATAAATTATGAAAATAGTTGTTGTTTTATTATACAAAACCTTTGGGGTGAAAACGTAAGGTGCGAAAATTGATTCGCCAAATGTACATAAATTGAATGAATAAAAATTTATAAAAGGGCGATTAAAGTAGCTGAAATTGTATACACATATTCTTAAGAGTGTAGTCAAAGGCATGGGATACTTTTTATCGAGGTTTAAAAAGTGTGTGCGGCACTTCCCATGCACTCTGAATTTTTGATACCGCAAGCATGTATGTATGTTATGTATCTCTGAAAGAGCTCATATGTACGATTAACTCCTCTAAGGGTAAATCTACCGTTACAGACTTGCTTGAGTTCACAACTCATGTTTCAAATGGATTTAGAGAATTAATGCACACTGATGTTATATACACTGATTATAGTAAAGCATTCGACAGAGTAAGTCACTCTTTACTCATCCATTAACTCGATCTCCTTGGTTTTCAACCTAATCTCCTTCGTTGGATATCTTCTTACCTCATTGACAGAACACAACGAGTTCTTTTTAAAAATAGTTCCTCAAACATTATTCATGTTTCTTCAGGGGTCCTGCAAGGCAGTCCCCTTGGTCCGATTGTGTTTTTACTTTTTATAAAGGACTTACCATCTGTAATAAATTATTCAAAAAATTGTATTGTATGCTGATGATGTAAAGCTTTTTAGATCGTATCATTCTGTTGAGGAAAGGTCCTTACTGCAAGCGTATTTAAATAGCATGACTAACTGGTGTGAAGTAAATTACATGCCACTAAACCTTAAAAAATGTAAAGTAATGTACTTTTCTCGCAGAGCAGTTTAACCAGCTTCTTATGACATATGTAACCATAACCTCGAACAAGTGTTTAACTTTGTTGATCTTGGAATTACAATGGACCCGAAATTTAATTTCACACTTCACATAAATGTTACAGTTAACAAAGCCAAGGGTGTTTTTGCATTTGTAAAACGGTGGTCAAAAGAATTCAATGACCCTTACATCACGAAGGCTCTGTTCACAGCGTTAGTGAGGCCCATACGGGAATATGGATTTGTTGTTTGGAACCCGCGCTATCAAGTTCATTCCGACCGAATAGAGTCAATTCAAAACAATTTCTGCTTTTTGCTTTATGGAATTTTCGTTGGGATTCTCAGTACAACCTGCCGCCATATATAAGTCGTTTAAAACTCATTAATCTTTCTACACTTGCTAGTCGCAGAGAAATGCTAGGCATTGTATTTTTGGTCAAGTTACTGACAGGCTTGATCTCTAGCCCATCTCTTCTTTACGAAATAAAACTAAAAATTCCGAATTTGAAGACATTTCCGGTCTCTTTCTCTAAAGCCATGCAAAAGTTATTTTGAGTTAAGTGAGCCACTCCGTAGTTTGTGTCAGGATTTTAACACACTTTTTACATAAAGAAAACTATACTTAATGCTCTCAATAATTGATACATATGTACATATACATGTATTACTATTCGATCAGCTGATGAGCATTTGTTCTGTAGCTGAAAAGTTTTAGATCTCGACACTTCATGACTCGGCGCAGCATATATGAAAAAAACCAAACATTTTTTTTTTATATAACCGTGCGTATGGAGGGATAAAACCGTTGGGATTATTTTTATTATTATTATTATTATGGCCCGGATGTGTATTAAACAAAACCCATGCATTTAGAGAAAACTGGAATTTATTGGAAAAGAGGGCATCGCAACTGCCATACACATTGAATTGTTGATATCAAGCATCTCTGGAATAATGTTTGACATGTAACTGGCATTACGTATCGATGTATGTATGTATATTAAATAACACCTATGCTTATAGAAAACAACTGGAATTAATTGGAAAAGAGCGTGGCAAATTGAAATTGCTGTTAGCGTATGAATATGTCTCGAACTAAGAATTCGATATAAAACTTAACCCATGAATATGGAAGTAACTTGAGTTTATTGCAAAATTCGGCATGGTATAACATTGCAAGGCAAAATCCCGCGTTTTTAAACTAGTATCATTCCATATTCTTCGGTACTCAACACCCACGCGAACAGGGCCATACATTTTTCGAAAAGCATTTCTCTCAAAAGTCCCGAAGCTTTCTCATACCTGATCAACATCGTTCATGTTTCTGAGCCTACCGAACCCAAAGTAGCAATTAATTTCACTATTTTAAAATACTAGTTTCAATTGACTAAAAATTACTGCTAGTTTTTGAGAATTTGAATTCCTCACGAACTGAAATAAATTGTTACAATGTTGTTATTTTATGTTTCAAAAAAGTGTCTACATTTATTTGCGAGCTTTCTTAAAACACACTCCAAATAGAACTATAAAATTTAAAATCACAAACATACAAGCCTACGTATCATACAACTGCCAACTAAAATCATATACATACATACATACATACATATAATACCACACAAATGTAAAAGTATCACAACAATTCAACTAATCGTTTGCGCAATTCTGCCGCGCTTAGTCTCAACATCGGTTCATCACACCAACACGCTCTACATAGCGTTTCATAGATTTGTTCCTTGTTGCGATCGTATAGCTGCAGCATATCCTCAAATACGGCCAACATATCCAACATATCACTCATCCTAGTCGGCGGCTGATGTTGCTCAAATACTTTGTGTTGCCTCAGCGGTGAACGCTGACCAACTGGCGACTTAATGCAATTTAGTTCAGCGTTCAAATCGCGCATAACATTCATTTTGGTATTTATAGAGCCGAATGGACGACGCGCGACAGGCTGATGCAGCTCGTGCACACCACAGTCGGAGAAGCGTAACTGTTCGTCGGGTTGCTTTGTGCGATTTAGTACATTTGTCAGATGCACCAATGAATGATAAGTAATCTCGTCCGCTGGCAAGTTGGCGCAATGACATTTTTGATGTAATGGCAGTGCGGCGTGCACAACCATCCTACAATCATTTAGGTCGCCTATGGTATTTTTTTGAGCTATGCTATCGGGACGCAGTTTATTCTTAACGACCTGATAGGCGACCACTTCATTGCAAGCGATCCAATGGTAGGGCAGACGACGTTGTCGCATCTGCCACATTGTAATGCCCAAAGCGTATATGTCTGCGGCAGGTGTTAGGGGCTCTTCGCGCAGCGCTTCGGGAGACATGTAACGCATGGTACCCTAAAAAATGTAGACGATCGAGTAACATAATTATGATACCTAATTAAAGGCAAGTAAAAGCTGTAATAATTACGCGCGCATTGCCTTTTGGTGTCGATTTTGTTGATTTCATCTTCAACGAAGCACCAAAGTCACACAGTTTGCAAACATATTGCCGGCGATCGAAAACAGTTGATAGTTTTTCATCCCATCTGTGCGGCTGGGTGCCAACGATGGATACTAACACGTTATGTGGCTTTACATCTAGATGTAGCAGACTCCGTTTGTGGCAAAAGGAAAGTCCAGATAGAATATCCAATGTAATGCTAAAGCAGCGGATTACAGTTAGTTCAATAGTGAGATAAGTATATTGGAAAGATTTTTTAAATTTTCCAAAAATATCTTTAATTAAATTAAATTGAATTATCAAAAAAAAATTTGGTATTTTAATTAATGTTTTTGGTAATTGTATTTTAGCTCATGTTTAAATTTTTAGTACTACAATAAATTACTCACAAAATTCTATGCTCGAGCGGAAGTTGTGTAGCATCTAAAATCGCCTGCAAACTTTGGCCCACAAACCTCTCCATTATGACAATGCCGAAATTTGGCGTGGTTTCAACCTAAAAGAAAAGTTTTTTTTATTAAGTAATTTAATTTATAAAATTACTACCTTCAAAATTCTTATTATATTACGATGCTTCCAACCGAGAACTTGCATCTCGCTGATCATCGATTGCGAATTTGCTTTATTTACATTTCGCACGATCTTCACAGCCACTGGATGACCTTTTAAATATAAAAAATAAAAGAAATATTGAAATTGTTTGATGCTTCGGAAAGTTGGAAATAGATTGAAAGTGATAGAACTTGTAGTGGCAACATGAAAGAAAATTGGGTAAGAATTTCTACAACATTCTACGAAAATGCATCAAAAATTTAAAATTATCTATTTATTTGCTTAAAATTTTTTTTTTTTTAATTTTTTGGTGTATTTTGAGCAATTTAAGCAATAATTACACATTAAAATTGAATCTTAAGAGAAAATAGGATTTCATTAAGTTTAATTTTTTTTTCAATCAAATGAAATTAAATGAAATATTTTTTTTTAAATTTTTTTACTCAAATATTTACTTAATAAGTTTTTTCGAAATTATGCCTATATTCCATATTTGTTAAATAAATACGATGATCAGACAAGTCTAAACACAAGGAGAATTTAACAAGGTGGTGTTAAGGAGCCAGCTGATTTTTTCGCTTTGGTGTACTGTACGTCAAAGGGCTTCGTTCTGATTGGCTGGCGAATGGCTGGCGATGTAAATCAACTACAAAAATTTGACATTCAGTCCAGCAAAGCAAAAGCAAAATACATGGAGGCCTTTTTCTTACACTGCGTTACAAACACCGCGTTACACACATTCTGTCCTATGAACCAAATATACTTTTTCGGAAAGGGGAGAAAAAATAAAAATACACGTGCATCGGCGATTTTCATATACACGTCAGAATTTATTTTTTATGTATAAAGTATTTTTTCTATATATTCTTTATATACTTTTATACATAAAAAAAATTATGATAAACGCGTATTTTTATTTTTTCTCCCCTTTCCGAAAAAGTATATTTGGTTCATAGGACAGAACTAAAGCTCGTTTTAGTAACGCAGTGTTATATACGCTAACCACCACCTTGATAAATTCGCCTTGCCTAAACATATGTATATGTAGGTATCGCTTTTAAAAATGTTTACTTTAAGAGTCCATGCACTCGGGTCATATAATATTTTAGCATTCAAAAGTCCTTGTAGATAAGACTTACTATCATGATAAAGAAGTACAGAGATAGCGACCCGTACAATTGTTGATTGCCAAGCAGAAAAATGTAATAAACGAGAAGCAAGGATGTACTGTAAATTAATTGTCAAATGCATTATTGATAACACTCGTAATTTTCTAGCGAATAATGCATTACTTTTACATTTAAAAATTAATATTTAAACATTTTCTATGAAAAAATTATAAATTTATTTGTCTAGGCGAACGATTTAGAATGAATTTTGAGAAATTTTGACACAATTGATTTAAGCAGTAGTATGTAATTGTAAAATACTATTTGGGAGTTTAAATATTTTCTTTTATTTGAATGTACTTGAGTGCAATTTGACAATCAGTTAACAACTGCCCTGCTGGGTAGTATTTTTGGTATACACTACCAGCAAGTGCACAATAATTTAATTACGCACACTTGTCCGTATTTACTATGAACCGTTTTATGCAATCACCGAAAAAAGGTTTAGGTTTAACATAAAAAATGGTTTTTTGTCAGTTGAGTTCTAAGTGAACGAATATTCAAACTGAACCCTAACAGATGTAGTGCATTACCCTCTACAATAGAATCTACTATGTATATCGCAGACTTTTGTAAATACAATAGGCGGTCGAGGATTTTCATTTCAGTATCAAAAATTATAATGTTAATAAATTTCGCCAGCTATAGTGTCAACAAAAATTCCAATACCCTTTCTGGTGCTTTAATGACGTTCCTACTGGCGTCAACATTGCTTCCCTTAATAGTATGTCATCTTAAAATTCGAACATTAGCAGTCAGAAATTCAAATTCAATTAATTTACATACATTGTACATACATACATACATGGAATGAAAACTATTACAAATAAGCCGTGTTTACCTCTGTAAACTAAATGGAATGAAATAAATAAATTAATAAAATTAAAGCAACAGAAAATTTGAACAAAAAGCGTAATCAATATTTTTTTGCTGCCAATACCCAAAAATTAATTACACACATAAATTAATAAAAATTGGCTGCACAACAAACTTTTAAGTTATTTTCCTACACTGAGTACAGCACTTTGCTCTTCCAACTGTTCTAAAATTGTTTTTGTTTGGCATTTAACTTTTCATACTACATATGAATTTACTTCAAGTTTGAAAAAATGAAACAACGAAAATTGTATATTTACAAAATATTTGATCAAAAACAATAAACACTACCTTACCGCGGTAAATCGCCTTGAAAACGGTGCCAAAGGCGCCTCTGCCCAGAATTTGATATTTGGTGCACATTGGCAGTCCCTCCTTAAGTATCTCATTGCGATTTGGCGTATTGAGGACGATCGCATGTTCACTGCTAGGCGGCAATTGTAGTAATGCCCTGCATAAAGTGTGAAATTTATTAAAAAGAAAATACTAAAATCCTTGGAATTCGAGCTGATTTGATGTTGAGTGCAAGTAAATTAACTAAGTTACATTTTAAAATCTAATTTTGCTGCTGCAGGACTTTTGTTGCTCCGCTTTTATTTTGTAATTATTTGTTCGCAGCGTTAACGGGATATTTTTTTTTTGTTTTGTTTTATTGTTTGTGCTCTATGTAAATTTGTTTATATTTTGTTATTTATTTACTTGACAATAAACAAACAAAAACTTTGTTTACTTGTCAATGTCTGGCTTTCGTTGTAAACAAGTTAAATCGGCCGCAGTGCTTTTAGCAGCACCAAAGTGATCACGCTTTAATTATGAATAATTAAATGTATAATAAAACGCATCGGAAATGCATAAAACGAAAGGTTAAATGTCAGTTCTAAAAATTTACTAAAAATATTAAATTAAGATTAAATAAGTGTATATAAGCAAATATGTAAATAGATAATGAAAATCGAGTGAGCTAACCAGCGGAGAGAACTTGAACGCAGCTTGAAGTTTAACTTTGCGATGTTAACATATGCAAATTTTTTAATAATTTCACATTTACACTTTTCAACTTTTCAAAAACAGAGTTTTTGCGTTAGAGATAGAATTGTATGTAAAAAAAAGTAGGAGATGAGCCTACAAAAATGTATGCCAAAGTGAACCGCACGACGAGCTGAATCGATTTAGCTGCCGCTGCCTAACTATCCTTCTGTAAGGTTTGGCGATATCAGACTGAATTTTGGTAGACAGAGGTACATACATACGTATTTTAATAATCTAGATATTGATTATTTGTCGAAACCGGCACCATAGGAGGACTGCAACATTAATATCTCATTGAACTGTATGTTTCGATATAAGGCCTTGCTTTGCAAATTCCTTCGCTAAAGCAAAAAAGAAGGAGGCTGTGTCAGAGACACGGCCATTAAGTTTAACGTAGAATACGCCATCCGATAAGACAGAAAACATATGTATAATGATAATTTATAATGATAAATAATGCAAGCAAATGAATTTCTTTATTTGATAGTTACTTTTGATGATATACATACATAAGCTTATGATAGGAAAAGAGGATAAAAATGTTTTTAAATTATCAATTAAATTTCTCGCAAAAACGAAGTCAATGGTAGTTATCAATAGTAAAGATAAATGATAAATAACAGACCCAAATCTATTTGATTATTTGAAAGTTACTTTTGAGAATATAGGCTTATGATGGGAAAAATAGGATAAATATGTTTTTAAATTAACATTTAAATTTCTCGCAAAAACTAAGTCAATGGTTGTGTTATCAATAGTTGTGGGAGCATCATTTCGAATATAATCCAAATTAAACGTATCGCTCATAAATTTCGCCAATCTAGTATTTGAAGTGATTTCTGTGTTAAAATCACCACCAATAAGCAGTAGTTGGCAGCGCTTTCTCTGCCTTTACTCTCCTTTAACTTGCCCGCCTAAAATTATGCAATACAAAGAAAGGGCTGCACGAGTACATTTAAATCGCCCAACAGCAAACACTCAACCAAACACCACACACATATTTGTGTGCATGTGTTTATACAATTTTCATTTGCGAAATTTAAATATTAGGAAGATATCAACCAACATGAAATGCATGTCAAACGAAAGCTAACATCTTCATTTGACTACAAAAAAATTTTTAAAAAAAGTTACCGTGCCGTTTCCTTATAATTAAAGAAATAGAGATTACAACAATAAAAACCTGACATGGGTGCCCATACCGTAAGGTAAGACGTATTCTACGCCAAAAGGAGCATGCAACTTTTGCTTTTTATAAATAAAAACATTTACATAAAAAGCCATCAAGTTCGCGCTACTACAAGTTACATTACACATACAACTGGTTTTCCAGATTAGCGATTTTTCTTAAAGCCTCTTCATTTAGGCAGCTAATATAATGCAATTTTGTGATCTTGTCAAACCTACAAAGTCTTCTAACAAAATCATTAAGTTCGCTACTATATTTATAAAGTAAAGCTCTTCTTGGCCTGTCTGTTCAGATTAGAGATTTGATAAATATTTTATGTAAGAAGTATGACTTTCTTACTTAAAGAACTGTTAGAAAGAAAATGATTTGTGCGTCCGGGCAACGCATCACATTCAGATTATAAAGATTATATCATTTACATACTTACATAATATGTGTTCGAGTAATCATATCTTAAAATGTCTAATTTTGATTTGCTGATATTATATGATACAAAAACGCAAATTTTTGAGAGTAATTCTGCCATGAAAAAGCTTTTAAAACTGAGCCATTAGTGTTAAATTAGCGACATTTACTCTGCCACATTTAAATAAATTTTTAATATTTTATAAACATATCTAGGAGCTAATCTGACTCATATTATGTTTCATTATTAACTAACAACAAAAACATACTAACAAATATCAAAAACAATTTATAAATCCTTTGAAGAACGCATATCGCAATTCACAAATCATCAGAATTTACTGACTTATTTTAGACTTTTCCGATATCTTATATGAACAATCGTGGACATAAACTAAAATAAATTGTTAATTGAAAGCATTATTTTCGCTTCACTGGAGCATCTGTTTCCCTGATCTTAAGATTATGTAATAAAAGAAAGCGTCGCATTGCACTGATTCATTAACTGACCTCGTCCACGCCATCATTATTCCTAAAGATAACTGTTTTAGAAAAGTGTTCGTTAATATTCGTTAAACTCAATACTCGCACGATCTTAGAAGTAACTTGAAAATTAATTTTAAATCTATTTGTGTTTATTAAAAAATATTTAAATATGATGTTTTCATATAATTTCCATATATTTTTAATACTTTAAAATTTGACAGAGTTAATGGATTCTTGGATTTTATTTTAAAATATTTAACAAAGGTCTTTACTCAAAACCAAAAACAAAATTTTTTACAAGTTTGCACTATTCACACAATGCTCACAATATGCTTAAAGTTAAAATTTAAACATACGAATATGTTTTATTGCGTATGTGCAAATATAATAAAATTCATTCATACAATTAGTAGAAGATATGTTACGTTATATTCATATCTAATGATATTTACATAATTTATTTCAATACATGTTACAATATTTAAATCCCTACGTACATATACATATGTTTGGATCCTAATAAGATCTTAATAAGCATTTAGGGACGATTGCACAAGTGATTAAAATTATCGTAGCTTAATCAGCGCTTACTCATCTATGAGATGGCCTTAACCGACGCTTTTAGATTCGATTAAGCACTTTACCGTATATTGACTAACTGGCCCTTAGTACGAGTATATTTCAATGCTAGTTTTTTTTTTTTGCAAGGAGTAAAATAGTTTAAAAGTAGTCAATTATTCGTAGTACGCAAATACATAAATAACACTGAATTTAGATTGGTTTTAAAATTTACTTTGTTTTGTTTTCACCGAGCGTCTTTGTATATATGAAAAGGACTTGTAACAAAAAAATTATGGAAATAAAAGAACGTTTAATTTAGAAAGACGCAATCATTATATACAATTTGAAAATTTTAAGCAGACGACGGATATAGTTTTGCATTACTCTTGTTTGGAAAACTAGTTTTAAAAATTTCCCGTTTGGCATTTCAAAATTGGTATTTTTAATTTATTGCTTACATAATACATAATAGCTAAGAAGTGCACATCCGCTTTATTTACCAGTGTAAAATTAATTAGAATAATTATAAATAAATTTACTTAATTACTATAGCCGTCTTTTATGAAGTTCTTCAGTTTCTTTACGTAAATCCTGCAAGGGGAAGAAGAAAAAATTCATAATTGTTTTTTGTTTTTGTTTAAATCACTTCACAAAACTCACTTGGAACACATCCTGTATTCTGTCGGTTATTAATTTTCTTGCCTCCGGCTCAGGCACTTTGCGTTCTTTGAGATCTTTTATAAAGTCATGCAAGTCTATGGGTTCTCCAATATTCAGAGTCACCTTCTTGCCCCACTGCAGTATGTAGGGCTCAGTGTTGGGCAACACCTCGTCCATGCCCTCATGCCACATGGGTATAATGATAGGAATATGTGGCGATTCGTATATGATACGACCCACACCCCATTTGAGACGCATCTCCTCTTTGGTCATGTTAACTTTGCCCTCGGGGAATACGTGCACCCAATGGCCGAGTGCACACTTTTGTATGCATAAGTTGACTGCGTCCTGATAGACACCGGAGCCGCGCACCACTGGAATGCATTTTCCTGCAAATATAAAAGAAAATTAAATAATTTTCATTGTAATTGCATTGTATGTATGTGTGTGTATGTAATTTAATTTGAGACTTACCATACATAAAGAAATTTGAATGATATTTATTGGTGAAGCAAATATCATGCGCTGCCATCGACCAGCGTATCTTGAAAGTGTTACATACATACTTAATCGGGAGCACACCTACATATGTATGTACATATGAAGCAAATATTTAATTAGTTATTAATTAGTCAATCGATGCGTACTTACCCCATAATCCCGGATCATCGAAGCATGAGTGATGATTAGAAATTGTTACTAAAGGCACACCGGCTGGCCGTTTTCCTATCACATTCGTCAGTCTTTCTCTATTGTACACGATTGTTTTGTTTAGAAAAACTGCAAAAAAAAAAACGAAATCAAAATATTATCATTGTATTTAAATGTAGATAGTATGTTGTGCGAAGCATTTAAAATAATGTGTATAATAAGTAAAATATTATCGATAACTGGGGGCTAATTAGACGTTTTATAACCTCAAAGTCTAGCAGGAGAGATAATGAACCAAGAAAAAATCGTTCATACAGAAAGTGGTTAATAGCTGCACTCTTTGCAAATTAGATAAAAATTGCTTATATTAATGTCAATTGGTGATAATGACTTAAAGTTTACTGACAAGATAAGAAATTTAGGTTTTGTTGTGAACTCTATGTTGAGTTGTTCTGATCATATCAATAAAATTGTTGGCAATGTACATAGTTATATGATGTTTTACGTACATATATTAAGAATGTCAGCTTTATTTACACCTTTAGAGACAAGAGGAAAGTTAGATGTTGCTTCTGTTTCGTCTCATAAAATAGATGTACTATTTAACAACGTTTGCCGTTACGTACATGGCCTTAAAAATATGACCACATTTCTTTGTGGAAAACTAAAATTTTAGGATGCAGCATTTTTGATTGATTATCTTGCGGCAAGAAATTGTATTGTCATATTTACACTTATTGAATCTAAAACTCCTAAATATCTTTATGAGAAGTTAAAATTTGCAAGATCTAGTAGGCATCAATGTCTAATAATCCCTAGGTATAAATACTTGTCCTCATCAAGGCTGTGTTTCATCAATGCCGTGAGGCTCTGGAATTCCGTTTCAGAATCAGTCAAGGCTGCTTTTTCAAGGAGTAACTACAGAAAATTGATCCACAGTTATTTTAATTCTCTAAATTAAATGTGATTGCGATTTGAAGGTTTTCCTTACTTGCTATCTTTCTTCTTTTACTTATTCGTGTTCATCTACACGTTCTCAACTATTCTTCATACCAGTCTTCTAGTCTTAAATTTAATTATTAGTATATAGATTAAGATTTGCGTCTTAAGTTATTTGAAAATTAGTTTTAAGCGCTATTCTAGAATTAAGTTTTATAATTTTGTTACTGCAATCCTGCAGAGGTATACTAAAAGACCTAGAGTCTTACTTATACATCCGAATATTTAAAATAAATATAAAATGTAAATATATAAATTAATAATTGAAAGAACTGAAATAGAAAATCCTGCTAGTTTTTTTCCCGTGAAGTCTTCAACTAAAGAAATTTGTCGAAAGAATATTTACTTACTTTTTGCATGCTTAGTAACGTCTTATTTTATTTTTTTTTCAACTATAAAGTTCCAAAATACGATTTTCCTAACCTATAATAAGCTGTTTGTGATCAGCTGTTTTCTTGCTAAAATTTGTTCAGAAAGAATTAGCAACTTAGCCTCAATTTTAAATGTCATTTGTTCTCTTCATTTTCCTTTCATTACAAGTAGTTCGGACCCCGCGAACGCGTTTTGACAAAAATCGGGATAATTAGTAACAATGTGCATCACGCACCACACTATACATTCTTACTAAATTGTAAATGTAATTTATTTATTTTGTTTTGTGAACACATAATTTCCTTTCAATAAACAATCGATCAATGAGCAGCAGGTTTGGCAACTTTTTCGCTAACAAATTTTTATTTTTTAATAAGTTTTTTTTTGGTTATCAATGAAATGAAAATTATTTTGATATTTAAAAAAAAAAATGGCTATGTAAAATAACTCTGCATAATTACATAATATTAGGCCTCATATTTTGTAAGCGACTTGCAAAAGAACACTAGGTTACTCATCGTATAGCGTGGAAAGCAACAACAAAAATAACCGAGTTGAGTTGAAATATGCGGGTTAAAATAAACTCGCTTAAAAACTAGCCGACCTCATTGAAAGTGTTGGAAAGTGAGAGAGTGGTGCTATTGTGAATAATCATTGGAAAGTACCAAGGGAAATTCGAAAATTTTCGCTTAACATCAAAATAAGTTAAAAACCAAGATAGAGCAGACGTAAGTAAAATCACCTCTTATAAGAATTACTCTTATTTTTTTTGTTTTGCTAACAACTTTTACAAACGAACATTAATTTTGACAGACTTTTACAACACTAGTGTATTCAAAATATAAGAGCGTTGATTATAAGCGAGTTGGGCGTTCTTTTACTAGTCGCTTACAAAAGATGACGACTATTATTAATAATCAAAAGAAAAATATCCCAAATTTGTATAACTGTAGGTGCACCTAATATTAATGTATTCCTCTGTGACTAATCGTTTCCCCTTTTTTGGGCGTAAACGCACTGAAGTTTGGCATTGTTTTCCAGATAGCGTTTATAACATATTATTCTATTTTATTCAAGGTCTCATTAATTATTATGGTTCACTAACCAAACAGTATCTAGTCAAGTACTCGTAGTTTGAGTTAAGGTTAGAAAAAACCTCAGTGCATGGGAGTTGCTACGCCTACTTCCCAAAAACAAACTCTAGCTCTCTTCGGAATCAAGTATATCCTATGTTTCAATCCATGTTATAAGCTAACTTCATGCTAAATTTCCGGCCGATTCACTGGGTCGTTTTTGTGTGATTCAGTAACAAGTGTCCAAACATTCAAACTTTCACATTAATAATATACTTAGGGATACTAAGGGTCAGCTTTTCAGTGCTAATTTCAACTCAGATCGGCCGTTAAAACTTAAACTAAAGTTTCCGCAAAAGCTACATGCTGAGCTCAAAATAAGTTTAAACGAAAAACAGAGTTAAACTTGCACAAAAAAACTGGCCCTTAGTTCTTAAAAAAAAAAAACCCGTAAATGTAAAACTTTGGGTAAAAAAAAACCATGGCATTCAGCTTTACAAACGTATTTTTTTCCCTTGCGCAAAATTTAAAATGTGAATATATGGTTATTGTTATAAAAGTTTTACTAAAAAGTCGCTAAGAAGTCAGAGGTTTGTACTGTTTTCTGCGGTCCCAAAGGTGTCATAAATTCAACATTCGCAAGCTAATAAAATTTTCTTTGAACACAGACCAAAAGCTATAAATTTTTATTTTTTTTAACAGACTTTTTTTCGTAAGAAATTGATTGACTGTGAACAACCGAACGCTTTTAGAGAATTTAAGTTTCGAAGCAAAAGCTTCAATACTGAAATCGAGAGCCAAAACGATTAGTAATTAAAACTCAAATTTAAATTGTTACTATTTTTTCACAACTCTTCGATATTCAGTTCAACTGCGATATAAACAATGTCGAAAAAGTTGTGCAAATGTGAGCCATGGACAGAAGCTAGACAAATATACACAAACTAATATACGCGGGTTCAGTATTAATATGCATACGATTAAATATTCTGCCCATATGAACTACACACATACATACATATGTATGTATATAAATACATAAACAATTTTTGCACTCGCGATTAGCTTTGATAAATACGGCGTGTTTCTAGCGTCGTCATATCAAGTTCATTCAGCTGTGTCCATGAACAATGAATGGCACACAAATATTTGTACGTATGTATGAGCGTAGGTGCATAGATGGAAAAGAAACAAATAAAGAAGTGACTTATAACGGTCAAAACCGAGTTTTATAATAACCCAGTACATGTTTTTTTTTTTGTTAAAATAAAAATTAGTTTAAATTTTTGGGGTAAATGTACACCTTTGGTCAAAAAAATAGAAATATCGTCAACGATCGTACATGCTAAAATTAAAGATTTAATAACTTTGCCTACATCTAAGCACTTTTACTAAATCTTTTATTTCAGTTTTTACGATTGTGGATGATGTGTCTATTTTTTTCGCCATAGTTGCATACATGGGTGAGTATGTTTGTGTGTATGTTTGTACATATAAATTAATGGTTCAATGAACGCATAGAGGAGCAGAGATATCATTGAACCAAATAGAATTGAAGCTTCAATTTCTTGCGAAATTTTTTTTCCCAAAATGCCAATACATGTTTGTATGTACATACATTTATATTTCGATCACAAACAAAAGGGGTTCTTCATTAATTTTACGTAATAACTCGACTTCAGCGTCAACTGGCGGGTGAAGCAATATCACCCATATTAATGATTTTTAACAACAAATCGTCTTCAGCACCACCTAGCGACTTCGATAGTGTATCCAAACTGTTAAACAAACGGGAAAGCGAAAGCGCAATGCCCTACAATTGGGTACATTGCATATAAAAAATAAGCCAGGAAATAATGTATAGTGTAAGGCCCTCTTCTTCTTAGAGAAGAGCATTTATAATTCCTTTTTACTATTTTTTTTTATTTTTTACTAGCTACTGTCAGTTTTATGCAGACATTGTTGTTGCAGCCAACTCGGAGAGTGATAGTTTGGCGACTCTCATACCGTACAAAATTTATTGGGTCAAACAAATCAGCGATCGTTGGTGCCAACCAAAAGTTTGTCTGCCTAACATCGACCATTGAAAATTTCACTGACGAGTGGAAAAGAGGATCAACAAATTTTTGTAATGATTTAGATTTGATTTGATTTTCTTAGATTGATTTAGATTTCCGGCTGAGTTTCGAACCTTGATTTCAAATGAACTTCGAGCATCTGCTGTCAAATTTGTTATGAAATCAAAACCGTTGTGCTATCATCAATGTCAGTTTTCGTTCTCCAGTTCCAAAGTTTAAATTAATTTCGGGAAATCGTCGGCTAAGAGTGCTTAGTTGTTAGGTCCAGTTCTTCAAATATTACAGGAGAGACAAAAATTATGTATTTTTACGTTTTCTTTAGCCTTTCGCAGCAAAATGTAATACATAAGCGAGAACGATAGAATACAAAATTGCGCCTTCCCGACGAAAAATGATGTGAAGCAAAATGCGTGCAACGTCATGAACATGAATTGACTGAGAATCGGAAGAAATTGCAACAAAAATGTGAGGTTAGGTTCTCCTATGATTTGTAAATTTTAAAGTTTTTACCAATTTCGGCACTTTATGCAATATATTTATATTCAAATAACTGCATTTATGCTCTGTGTTTGATTGGATGCAGTGCAGCATTAGGAGACACAAGAAGCTTAACTTGCTACCAAGTGCGCACAGCTACACCTTCACATCATTTTTAGCGAGTTTTATAGCCCGTTTCATTGATAGACTTTGCGATATAATAACTTTATTTTAAATAAAATCACTTTAAAGCATAAACTATTGTATGCTTACATACATACATACAAACAAAACCAACAGCGTTTTGTGACGTAGCATACACAGCTGATTCTGTCAAATTTGCTGAGAGCGAATAGCGGTTTGCGGAAGGCGCAACCTCTGTATTTTCTAAATCGTGATACATAAGTGCATTCCAATTTTGATTTTGTAGTTAATCAAAAACTTTATTTAAAAAATTTCTTCTTAGAAGATAATGCTTAACGTAAACATATGTATATATATCCCATATGCACTCCAGTATAAAACAGCGTACAAAAAGAGAAGCAACAAGTTTCAGCGGCACGGAAAGAATGCACGCTTCTTTTTCTTATCGACAGCTTGATTTTTGTTGGGTTAGGTTGCGTATCACCAAATACGAGCACAAGTAAATATCAATAACAACAACATTGCCAACAAATTAAGTACCTAAGTGCGAGAAGTGATATTTTTTTGACAACAAGATTAGCCACAGCTAAGAAAACAAACAAAAAATCAAATGTAAGAAAAACAAGAAACGACGCTGCAAATATTTAGAACAACCTCAAAAACGTCTAGTCGACACAAAAACAACAACCGTGACAACAATGACGAACACATTAAGCGTCGTGCAACGGCACCAACGATGATGCTGCGGATGATGATGATGACGCTGCGGATGATGATGATTGTGATGCGCTCACTAGCACATGTTGTGCAATAAAAATTGTCTATATTTATGTGGGAAAACTTGTCTGCAACAATAATTACTACAACAATAGCAAACACAAAGGAAATTAATACAAGTGAATAAAAATATCAATGTCGTTGATTCTACACACGATTTTTTTTTTTTAACAATAAAAAGGGCAATTGTTACAAGACTTTTTGCAAATTTGAATTAAACATGTAAACAGAATGAGCAATGTACATACGTTTTTCACGAGCTTGGAAGGGAAGTTGCATATTTGCATATTTGCGTTATAAATAGAAAAATATTTGTTATAAGTGCAAATGAAATCTAGAGATCAACGATTCAAAAGTAAAGTTCATACATGCCTGTGCAAATTGTAAACTTTTATTAGGTAGCGACTTTGAACAAAGTTCTTGCAATGTACTACATACATATATGTAGGTAGAAAGTACATATTACGTTAGTTTTTTTTTCTAACAATTGAGTGATGCGATATAGTGTTTGGCTAATTTTAAAATCTACGGCATTGATATAAAAATACTTAGTTTTTAGGTGGCATTGATGTCACAAGATAAGAAAGAAAAATTAAAGCAAAAAAGGTGTAAACTCTAAAATTAACAAGTAAAAAAAAAAGCGGTCTGCGGCTATGCTGAACGCTTCATACCTTTCATGAATTGAAGAATTGTATGAGAGCCATGTGTAATATTAATTCGATATTAATGATTTTGACTGCTAGAATAGTAACAAAAATAATTAATATTTGTGGAAAATTTCAAGTCTTTAGCTGATTAAATGAAAGAGTTATGGCCCAAAATGCAATTTTTGAACTATCGGTTGTATGGCAGCTATATATATTTTATTTGTCCGATTTTAGAAATGATTTTCATCACTGCTATTATAGTTCTCATAATAACTATTATTTGTGCAAAATATCAAGCTTAAGCTGCTTAAATAAAGATATTTTCGCGCTAAATGAAATATCTGAACAATCAGTTGTATGGGAGCTATATGTTATATATCTTTGATCAATACGAATTTCACTGCTTCTATATAGCTTAGAATAGCGAACCTTTTTGCAAAATTGCAAGGCACTGGCTGCTTAAATGAAGGAGTTATGAAGCAAAATGTAATATTTGAAAAATCGGCTCCTACGTATATACACGTTGTAGTCATCCGATCTGCCCGGCTCCGACAAATGTTTAATAAATTATAAAAGGGACTGTTTCATTCAAATAGCTCATAAACTGAGGGACTAGTTTGCATTCAAACAGACGGACAGACGGACAGACAGACAGACAGACGGACAGTTTTTTATTGACCAGCTACGACAATTTATTTATTTATTTAATTCTTCAGTTGAGTACAACTCAAATAGATTACTTAAAAAAAAAAAAATGAGAAATTAAAAAAAAAATATGTAAATATAGACCTAAAATAAAATAAATTGACTAATTACAATTTTAAATATGCAGTCTGAGATTTTGTTTAGAATAAAAACTCTCACAAGAATTTGAGAATACATTTAAATTTTTACAATTTTAGTGAGTCTGCCACCGACGTACGTGTACGCGATTAATTAAACATGAGATACCGAGCAGAGCAATTGAAAATAGTAAGCTCAGGCGAGAAGTGGCAATCGGTATATTTCGTGACTATGTCCCAAAAAACATTAATAATTTTAGTACAGAAAATTCTTTAACAAAACCCATATACGAGTATGTAAGCCTGAGCTGAACTTTTATACAAAATTTGAAATAATTTTTTTTAATGCGTTCATTATTTTGCATTCAATTTTTTTTTAAGAAATTTCCAAATATTCAAAAATACAAAAACACTTTCGCAATTTATTCCACAAAAAGAAATTCGCGAGTTTCCGTTTGCTCGCGTTATTTATATGAAATTCTTATATATGTATGTATGTTTGTATATTCGTACGCATGTATGTACTGTGACAAAATTAATTTTATCTACCTGCACGGTTTGTAATTTTACAAATTTCTTTATTTTCTTTAGAAGTTATCGAGGTGTGAACACTTAAATATTCACCAAACAATTACACGGCTCTACCAAAAAAAATTTCGTTCTTCGTCCTAAAGTTTATTTTATGATTTTCTGGTTAATTATAAACAAAAACGAAAAGAAAATACCTTTTTTCCGTATAAAGTTATCAACGTTATCAAGGCCAATACAATGAAAACTTTGATAATTACAAAAGCCAACTTTTTTATGCTATATATATTTTTTTTTCGTCTAATTACGAACTAAAGAATCTAAATTTAACACTTTTGAGTCTAGGTAAAATTTCGTGTTAACCCGTGTTATTTATACATTTTCATAAGTTCTTACATACAAAGAGTGATTTAGTACAAACGAGTACTTATGTTTTAGTTTTATCCATCAAAGCGAACACAAAAGCTAGTACATTGACTTCGAGACCTGATGTACTTTGGCAGTGGCCTATTTAATTATCTAACTGATATGATTAATCGTACACTTGTATGTTACATGCTTCGGCGATAAGTAAATGTTTGTAAGAAAAAGGCGAAAAATCGTACGCCCCCATGAAACTTTGTTTATGATAAGATTTGTTTAAAAACTAACAGGTTCACTAAGAAAATAAAAAGAAATTGGTAACAGTGACGGTATAGAATAGCTGCAGGTACGTGCATAGTAGGTGCACATACAGCTGTGTTCACAATAATAGCAGTGAATTTCAAAAGAATATTTTTGGAAACTTTTTTTTATTTATTTATTTTTTATTTAAATTCAAAAATTAAATATATTTCTGAAAACTTTGTTTAAAATATCAAACTTTTTATTTAGGACTTTTAGGAAAATTTTTGGTATGCAGTTTTGTTCCTCCAAAACAAAGTGCAAGTTTGAAATGTATTGCTATTATTGTGAACACAGCTGTATATATTTATATACATATAAATAATTGCGCGGCATAATTACATACATACATACATACAAATACACTTTTATTTAAATATTTATGTATAAAATTTTTTTGTAGCTCGTTAGCTACAGAGCAATGACCTAAAACGCTTAGATTTTTAACTCAAAACATAACATCTGCATATTTAAATATGTATATAAGTATATGTAAGTACTAACTTATAAAATATTTATTAGAAGCCGCCAAATATTGGTTGGCTAATGCTTACATTACATACTGGGTTTAATGATGAATATTCAAAGTTCAAATTTTAAACAGAAACTAAAAAGATTGAGTACCTAGCAAATATTTCTACACTAATATTTGTATGAATGCACTATGTCCGAGTGAAACAATCAAATTAAACTATTCTAGCCTTGTTTACCGACAATAAAAAAAATTGTATAATTGCCATACTGAGATCAGTTAAATCAAAGTTTTAAGTGCAAACTACGGTGAAAATTTTTAATTAGCAAATGCGTAATTTCCTTGTCGTTTTTTTCTATTTTTAACAATATTAAAACAATTGTTGATAAGCACTTTCAAGAAATCAGTAAAGCTGCATAGCTCAACGTGTTGAACACGCGTTTAGTTTTAGAAAATCACGATTCAGTTTTTTAATCTGTATATTTTGAGAAACATGTACACATATACTCGTTTCTATGACAAAGCGAATGCACTGAAGTGAAATGAAATCAGAATAAATTAACATACAAAAATACTAATGATTTTTTTTAACAACTGGTGTTGAATATTTCTGTAGAATATTAATTAATTACTATATATATATAGTGTTGTGCATATCAAGAGTAACCGCATTCAAAATGACATATATAGCAAGCCACGTATATTTCTTTTTTATTTTTAAGAATTTTCAATTAAAACTATGCTCATTTTCTAACTTAAACCATAGAAATCAAAGTTTTAAGCTTTGTAGAAAACTAAAAAAACCTTCAACAAATTTGTATATAAATTTTCAACTCTTTTTCTCAGAAGTGTTAAACTTTTTTTTAGTATGCAGTTTCATAGCCCATTCAATTTTAGTCTAACAATTTGAAGGTTTCAAGTGTATAGCAATTACCTTTGATTTTTTAGAATATTTTTTTATCTAAGGTGTTGCGACTTTTTTACATAAAAAAATAAATGTTGCTTATGCGTTGTATGGAAGCAAATGCGATAAATAAATAAATATACGTAGCAAGCAATTAATGACATTTTGAATGCAGTTGCTATTTATGTGCACAACACTGTATGTACATGCATAGGTATGTATGTATGTTGTAACTTGACAAGAGAACTTATTTGATATAACTCAGGCAACATTTGGAAAATAATAGGAAGAGATCATGATACAAATATTTGTAGAGGTAGTTTCACATTTCATTTTTTGAAATAGACATTGGGTATTTTAATTTTACTTTTGTTGTATTTCAAGCACAAATCGTGTATATATTTATATATATGAACATACGTATGTTTCAGTTATTGGATGTATATTCTTTCACCAATGCAATGGAATTTTTTTGATGAATGTAAATGTACAATATGTGGCCTATTATTTAAACTTTGATGACGAATGGTAGTCAAAGTTACGTGTTTTCATTGCTGTACTATAATTTATAATAGAATTGAAAAAACAACAGTATTGTGGGGTTAATATCAAATCAAGGCTTATAAGATTTTGTAAGCCTTAAAGTTGCATTTGCATGAATGAGTTTGGAATTAAATTTCTCAAAAGGCGACCATAGATTTTTTCCAAAGTCTCGGTGAAAATCTTAAACTATTTAAAACTAGATGACCCGGAGAACTTCATATCACCTATCCTTAGCTAAAATGGCTGAACATTTTGATCGATAATATCAGTAATTGCGATTTCCATAGGTTATTGTACTCTTAAATCTGGCAATAAAAAGTAGCAAATAATTGAGGAAACCATAGATTTTTAGCGAGCAATACTTTTTATACTTCATGAAAGACTAATAATTTCTCATTTTTAGCTATTAAATATGCTTTATATTTATTACAGTATTTTAAAAGTGATTTATAAAGCATTTCAATCACCGTCAGTCCCTTTAGTCATAAATATGGAAAGATTGAACTACACCAAGCACCTTTGTTTGTTTGCTATGGTAACATTGTAGTCAGGTAAAGTTTTATTTTGTTTTCGTTTTATTTCGCTTTCCACTCTTTTAACAGTTTATATGAGAGAATGAAATCTTCCTCACAATTTTTCGAAATTTTCTCACCGTTTAAATCTTCCCTAGACTACGACAAACATTTCAAAACCAAAATCAGCTAAATCGGTCTAGCCTTTCTCGAGTTTTAGCGGGACAAACGAACAGCAGTTGATTTTTATATACATATATAGATTATTTTCTTCGGTAAAATTTTGTCGTATATTATGATTTTGCAGGAATGTGTATGACATACGACAAAATATATCGAAAATTAAATACGATATTAAAAAACGAACAGCTCCATTTGAAATGGGTTATTAGATGGAGAATAACAATACGAAATAATTTTACAGATATTTACAATAAAATTTTACAGATTTTAATATTTTGTTCCAGGTAATTTGACCATACCAATTATTTTTCAGAGCGTTCAAAGCACGGAATTCATATGGAGAATTGTCGTATGAAAACATTGTTTGTGGCATACGACAAAATTGGACGAAATCTCTTCGACCTTGCACATGCGACAAAATTTTACTCAAATCTCGGAAACTTAACGAGAAAGCCAAAAACGGATAATGCCATTTAAAAGATTTTTGTTAGTTTAGTATAACTGCATTATAAACTAAATTTGACCAAATTTTCACATACATACGACATTTATTTTTCCGGGCGAAGCTATGCCCTTAGAGGCAAGCGATTTTTGAAACGCCTCATGTACAAATTCAATTTTTTTTTGTTGTCTTTGGTTTTCTTAATGCCAAAAAATAGAGGATTTTTTTATAAGGAATTGGTAGCACGAAAATCTGTCAAATGGTTAATATGGCGTCTGGCATGAGAGAGTGAAACTACCTCTAAAAATGATTTTTATCATTGGAACATATAACCAAAACTATAAAACCGAGTCTTTTCCAGAAGGACGTTTAACGTTATTTTCTTTAAATCTAGCAACAACATAAGTTAAAAAGCTTTCGTGTTTTTTTTAACATCAAAGTGATGAGTTTGAACTCTTCTGAAAATAGTTTGGACAATTTTGGATTAAACATTTGTATTGGTAAAAAAGTGTTTCGGAAGGTTCGCCAAGATTGTCGGTATGGTAGACTAACTATTGTGATTTACGATAGGCGCCTTTAGAAAATGTCCGAAAGTAGGTGTAAAAGAATTTGTTCCGCGTTAAAAAATGTTAGCTGGACAAAGGTTTTGCTTTTAATGCTGAACTTATTGATATAACTTGATACAACAAGAAACCACCTCGAGGTACTGCTATTAACAACTAATATGTAGTTCAGATGTATGTATGTACATACATATATTTCATAACGACAAGAGTGATTTAAGGCTTAATAGCAAAAAAACATCAAAGCCCTAATAGATTGCTTTGTCGAAAGTTTCTGTTGCGAATTTTGCATATGTACGAGTATATATCCTTACGACCATCTTCGACCAGACTAACAATTTACGACACCTTGTCATCGCTTGTATGACTCACTGTAAGCGCATACTTACAACACTCACGTTCATTTTCATTCATTCTTATCAATCATTTATTTTTTATTTATTTATTTTTTACTTACTCAACACGAATTTGGAAAATAATCCCACTGCAGTGATAACAATTTGACTAGCAAAATACCAGAGACCCGAGGTATACCGCAAACGGTGAAATATCCAATCGATGTTATAGCCCATAGCGAGTTGTTGTTGGGGTTGAGACTCTTGTTGAGGCTGGACGTGATACTGTCGAAGCGCAAAGACGTTGATGATGGCGAAATTTGGTTTTTGTTTTATTTTTTGTTGTTGTTGTAATTAATGGTTTTGAAATAAATGAAGAGAGAATAATAAACACAAGAATTAACAATTGACGGAATACATAAGTGGGCAGTTTTGGATTTTTTTTTTATTTATTCACTTACTAATATTAATTTATATTAATCAAATATGTATCACTAGAATAATATGACTTTTAAATTTATTTTATTTTAAGTATATATTTGTATGTACTGTATGTATGTATGTATGTAAGTATGTACATATGTGGTTATATACATATACATATACATACATACATATGTACATACGTTCTTATTGCACTTAATTTTTTGCACAAATGCAAAAACGCGTAAATTGCGTGTTGCACAATGGCTACGTAACACAGGCGAATGCTTAAAATAGCTTTACAAAATAAATTCAAGCAATATTTTTATATCAAATTTTTTTTTGTACTTTTTTGTGACAATTGTACAGAAATAAAATGACGCGTGAGTCAGAAAATGTTTGAAATAAATATTTTTTTCTTTTTATGTATATACTTTTTGTTTCGCTGTATTGAAGTGGATTTTTGTAAAATTTTTTTTAAATAGCGATAAATGTAGCAAACCCGAAATATTTAAAATCAGTTTTAACATATTAGATATTTTTGTTAAAAATGTGAATTAAAATTTCTTTAACTCGAACATAATATGTATATTATACATATATATGCATAGATGTCAATTTCATTTTTAGAGTATATCTACATACATCAGCGTCGTATCAGAGGCATTGAAAAATAAAATACCGTTGCCCCAGTCTCATTTTCATTTATTCAGACATTTCCGGCACGTTGTCATGTTTTATGTTATTGTTGTTGTTTGGAGTAATTTTTTGGGGCATTTCCATACGGTTTGGTATGGAATTATATGTATGTATGTATGTACATATGATTCACCAATTCATCATTAGTCTGTAAAATAAGTCATCTTAGTTCACTGAACTTCACTTTACGGAAAGCAACTGACGACATTCAACGAAAGTGTGCGAATTTGTGTAAAAATAAAACTTGAATTTTTTTTTGTCTTTCGAAAAGTATGGTAAGTTTTGTTGAAATAAGTTGATAGAGTTGACAATATCATCTAATAAAGTCGTGCATAAATTAAATACTCGCACAATTATTTATAGATTATTTTCTGGCGCACGCCAATTGAACTCCAATGCATATGTATGTATGTATGTATGTATGTATGTATGTATGTATGTATGTACATATGTGCATATGTTTATACAAGTTTGTAGGTACTTGTTATAAGTTCTATGTATATCTTAAGTCATTTGACAAACCAACTTATATGAATTTAAAACTTTTTTCATATAAAATTGTATAACGTAATTTTCCAGCAAGTCGCTCAAGTAAAAATCTTGAGTTTATAAAAGATCAAAATTGATGTATGTATTCAAGTTAAATATTGTTAAAGACATATTTTCATTTTTTTTTATATGGAAAACCCTAACTCAATTTCATTTCGTTATCTTACATACTTCAATTAATAAAAAAAGCAACTGTAGAACTTTACTTTTTTGCTAAATTTTCAAAAAAAAAAGTGAGGTCAAAAGTCCGCTGCATAATTTACATATGTAAATACGAAGAAGAATGTCATAAAATAACAATACTAAGAGAATGACGTCTGATGAGAAATGTATATATAAAAAAATAAGAACCCTATTATACTTGTTCGAAGTTTAATAAACATCCGTGTTTCAACTGGTCAAATTTTTTACGACAACTTATGTACATATGTTTGACCCAAAATGCTAATATATTGCCGTTTTTGAATTTTCAAATAATACAAGTACATACATACATATGTACATACTAACTAACTATTTTCGCTACAATCAAATTTAGACAAAACACCTCTGGGGATATATAATTGAATACATACATAGGTACATACATGCATATCAACAGTGGTGGCCAAATGATTTTCAACCAAATCCGAAATGATGCTGCTTGCCACTCAGGTGTACATATTTAATTATTTTTAAGAAATTTCAATTAAAATTAATTTCAATGTCTAGCAAACCATATAAATCCATGTTTAAAACTTTGTAGAATGTTAACAAATTTTAACAATTTTTCATCCAAATTTTCTAATAAAATTTTAGTACAATAATATGCAACCTAGAAGCGGCTAGAAATTACAGCAGATTTTTGTGAATTTTTGTTCTAAGCACAAAGTAATTTTTATGTGAAAATCATATGGCCACCGCCAGACGTCTGCGATTGCAACAGGTTGTAAATATAAATACATACATATATAAATACATATGTACATATATCATAAATACTATTGTTTAAATACATACATACATACATACATAGGTATTGAACGAACTTATTTAATTTTTTATACAACATAGGTAACTCTCCAAAAAATGTATGCATTAAATGCAAATAAATTGCACTCGAAATTTGTTCTATCTCGACCGATGTGCATGAAAGAAATTGAGGATGAGAACGGAAAAGCAGCACAGTGGAGATCGACGTACGCACGTTACTCATACGACACGAGCAACAGAAAGTAGAAAACGTAGTATTTGTATGTACATATGAGTACTACATAATCACATTTATTGTATACATACATATATGTATGTGTAAATTCGCATTGCCGGCGATAGCAAGCGAAGAAGAACTTAGCGCATAAAACATTATTATTATCTATGTATCTATTCATCTAGTTATCTTTAACATATGTATGCAAATTATGTACAATACGTTCAAACGTATGTATGTCTCACTTTAAGACAAATTTTTACGCCCATTCATTGAACTATAAACAATTGTATTTATTTTTCGCAATCAGTGAATTTTAATTAATGCAATTTACCGTTGTTAAAATGCAAAAGCATACACAATTTCCATAGCTAGTAAAGCGCATAAATTGTATGAATTAATTTCGCTGTCTTTTCTGCTGCGTCCGTGGCTGCTGCTACAGCATCTGTCGCAGTTGCAGATGCTTTCGCCTGGTCGTTGCTGTTGTTGTCGACGGAAGTGCGCCACGCTTTTCATTAACAAATTTAGCACAAATTTTTTGTTAATTTTTTCAAAACCAATTCTTGATCATTCCTCACATAATTTAAGTATGCACACATACATATATACATTTATACGTTTATATTTACATACATATGTGCTTGTGTATTAAGATTATTTTTTTTTAGTTTCACAAATATTTTGCGTTAATTAATGTGTTTGCATACTTTTTTTGCGAATTTTTTTGCAGTGTGGTTTTTATACTTCTTCACGTAATTTTCTACACGACGACCACGCGCGCACATTTTTATACCCATCCACACGTTTGGAACTTGAAACAATTACTGGCAATCAACTGCAGCCAACAGGCAACAGCTAGCACGAGCTACATAATTAAAATCTCTCAAAAGAGCAAATGAGCGAGTGGCGTTGGTGGCACGAGTTGGCTTCGTTGTCGTCGACGAGCTGCTGATAGCAGCTATCGAACCCACATCCAACTTGTACATAGACTGTGTTATCAGAATGCTCGTGGCTTCGTAGACAAAACAAAATTTGTTTGCTGCACCGCGCCGGCGATAGAAACTCTCTAATTACCCCAAAGGCATACTAGCGGCTCGCTCTTCATGTGTTTTAACGCTTCTTGTAAATTGTATTCTTGTTGAATGGGTATCGTATACGCCGTGGTGTGTTCGGAAGTACACTGGCGGTTGGAAATAAGCAACAATAATTTTTTTCGAAAAGTTAAGAAAATTGTTTAATATACACACATATGTATGTATGTATTTACAACAAACTGTAAATGGGGCCTTAAATCGAAATTAACAAAATTTGTATAGCTGTACCAAATAACCAACGCATGCATTTGTATGTACATACATACATACATATGTACATATGTATAAGAGGCATTCCACACAATTGCAATTGGTTTAAAACTACTTTTGCGGATGTCTGTAAACGCAAAACAGTGCAATTTTAAAAATGTAAGGTGTATCGGCATAAGCCATTGCTTATCACTTCATAGCACCCAAAATATTAGTTTTATCAAAAACAATTATTAAGTGCTTATTTATATACAAAGAGTCAGAGATTTATAAAAAATTACTTTTTTAGGTAAAACTATTCATACCTTTCATAATAAAAAAAATACTATTTGCTGAAAAATCATGTTTGCACGATTTTAAAATTTTTTTTTAAATACATATGTATGTACATATATGTACATATGTGATAGAACGTACATACATACATACATACATATGTATATATGTATATAAAACAATAAACTGATCAATTTTAAAGGGTGTCTCCTTGTAGAGGCAAATATATTAATTTTTTTGTGAATCATTGATAGATTCGATTTGTGTTGGTATACATCCAAACATAAATACATACAAACAATGATTTACACCGAGACTCCTTACATTTTTAAAGTTGCATACCTTTTGAAAAAACAATTTCTTTTTTCGTTTCTGGGCGTTTTGTCATATCTTATGAGTTTTTTTTACAATATATGTATGTATATGAATATTTAATAAATAAACTCGATTTTTGGTTGAAATAGCATGGAACGGCTTAGATAGCTGAATAGAAAAAATATTTGTTCATATTTACCATGAAAGTACGTTGGTGTCCACTTAATTTATGTCCGAACTAAAACCGATATTTTTGCCGGTTATGATGTTTTTAAATAATTAAAAAAAAAGGTTCATTCTCTAACAAAAGTAATGTAAACTCAAATTAAAAACTTTGTAGAAAGTTAAAAGAAAAATCAATCGTTAGTTTCGCCCGAAAAAAATTCACCCGAAATCAATAAAAAGTAAACGTTTCGGGCAAAACAAAACTCACAATAAGGTTAAATAAATTTTTATCCAAATTTGAAACTTTTTTCTCAAATTTTTTTTTGGAAATTTCTTAAGAATGCAGTTTAACAGCCTATTACATAAGTGTAAATATAGTAATGTGCAAGTACCTACAAGCGCATAAGTATGTGGCAAACGAAAATCTAACATTATAGTAGTAAAATTTAATTAATAAATTTAACTATAAAACTGCGTATTGAGAGATTTTGTACACAAAACAACAGATGCAAAATCTATTTTTTTTAAATAAGCCTACTTATCAGACTAATCGGATTATTTTTACTAATCAAAATAATTTAATTATGTAATCAAAAACGAATGTTTAAATTTTTTATTAATTGAATTCCTGTAGGTTCATAATTTCAAAATTTACCTAATCAAAACATTGATTTTATGCTTATAAAATCGATAAAAAAAAAGTGTATAACAAAGTAATTAAGTACATTTTTTTATACATATTTACATAACTTGATTGACTAAGGTCATAAAACAATTTATTTTATTTTTTTTATGTTACTAAAATCGATTAAAAATTTCTACATATTTTTTAACGTATGTATGTATGTATATGCATACTTATGTTCATTACATGTTTGAATCATCTTTACATACTAAGAAGAAACAATTATATTTTAACATTTTATATGTAACATTTATGTATATTTAATTTTATATTCATTCAATAGTAAATATTTCTTCTTAACTACTTTAGTACCCTCTTTCGATAGTGCAAATTTCTAGTAGGTTCATGCAAAAAACTATTCCGTGTACGTGATTATGTGAAATCTCACAACAAGTTCTCCCTTCTCGACCATCAGAATAACGACATTTCAAACACAAACGACATTGTCGGCATACGTTCTTAAAAGTTTTTCAAGCTAAAGACCATGGATCTCACGCGTAATGGTATCGATTTGAAAATGTAAATCGAATATAGAAATCGAACTTTTAGATAGTATGCGAACATATATGTACATATCTAAATACTTATGCATGTAAGTACATACATACATACGAGTTTTTCTATTACAATGCATGGGATTATAGATTTTCACCTACCCGTTTTGATGAAGTCGGATATCCAGCGGTGCAAGGTTTCTGAATTCGCACACATGTCACGTAGCTTCCCCGTCCTAGGATCCGAAGACGGCTACAAAATCCTGATCCAGTCACAGACAACATCTTTAATCAGCCTTTTTTTCGATTTATTCCGTATTTTTTACGGCTGAAAATTCCTTATAATACTATTAGGCAAAGTGGTTCGGAGATATACACAGCAATGAGCCAATGTGTCCCGCTACAACACTCAACAAGGTTTGTAAAGCTTTCTCTTGAGGGGGCACATGCCTAAAATTAGCCAAAACAAATAAGAATTATTTATTATTAAGTTATTTTGACATTTATTTTTGCTTACAGCTTATCTTTTGCAACGTGTTCGTAAATATTTACGTATACACTGTGAATGGAGTTGACAGGGTTACCATCATCCATTATGCAATAAATACGAATAGCCAATTGTGGTTTAGTGAACGATAACTCCGGAAATTTCCAAGCATGTATTTTGATTTTATAAGTACACGAATGCCTTCGAATTTGCAAATAAAACAAATGTAAATATTTCTCGAAATAAAGAGGAAAATAAAATACACCTTGTGTACATTTTTACCGCCGCTGTATTAGTTTAAGTGTCAGCTGAGTTGTCAACCCTACGCTGTCATCTGATATTACCAACACAACTCTCATATTCTAACCAACATTTCACGGTGAGAGAATTTTTTAATTTTATTTGATAAACATACAAAAAGGACACCAATTTATATCATGTCTGGGCATTTTCAACCACTTAAGTCTTCGCGTGTGTTGCGTAAAATAAAAGAAATCAGCAAACCCACAGGAGAGCCGGTATATATTAACCGTAACCCCCGTAATCTGGAACGATTGCGTATTGCACATAAACCCAATGGATATTACTTAGAAAAACCAGGACGTTCATTTTGGCATAAACTGGAGCTCACAATAAGTGGTCGATATGTTACAGCAGAAGTGAAGCACTTCCTGAATGGACCGGTAGTCGCCGCTAGTACATCCGAATGGGCCATAAAGAAACATTTATACAAGACGCGCGATACACCTGCGTTTGTGAATCTCGCACGCGTACTGGCTGTGAGGTGCCTACAATCTGGTATTACAGAAATGGCGTGCAATATTGACGCGGTTCCTGGTGGCAAAGTGGACAAGTTTATTCAAATTTTAGAAGAAAATGGTGTCAAGTTACAAGAACCTGAACGCTTCGTAGCTCCTTTGCCATGGGACGCTACGCGGGAAGAGAAGCCTTGGGAAGTCCTGGAAAACCAATTAGAAACAGAACAATCAAAAGACGTGTTAACCAAAAAAGAATAGAGACCAATTTTGTGTTTTTGTTATCAATAAATCGTTACATTTATTCTAAATGAAGGTGTTTCTAATTTATCGGTTGCACCAATTAAATTTCCCAGCAACTCAATGAATAGGAAGCTCTCAAGTTGCCAGTAAGCTTATTCGTATTTATCCTTGATATCCTTCCACAGTTTCTAAAAATTTAGCAAAAATATTTATGTAGTTATGCATGTATTCCATCTTACATAATAGGATGGATACTTACTCCTTTATTAACAGACTCGAAAATTGTGGTGGATGCTACATCAAATGCTCGTTCGAAAAAGAACACTGATGCCAAAATCCCCACGGTATAGGTTGAGGTCCTTTTAAACAAAGCATTGTAGATAGCCTTCATTTTTTTGGAATAATTTGGCGTTTACCAGTTGACTCGCAAAAATCGATTTGTGCACACACGCAGCTAATTGACAAGTACCAGCTGTTGTCAAAATTGGCTGTCAACTGTCAAATGGAACGAATGACAGTAGGGAAGAAGTTTTGCGATTATTATCGAACTATGGATGACCGATCAATAAATTTAGTGTTTGTGACAAAAATATTATAAAAAACTTCCCATTCTAGCGAAAGTCACAAAATTCACTACCTGACTATTCTTAAAATAACACCTCATATTATGTACACTTAAGAGAAAATTTAAATATCGGTAAAGAAATAGTATGTATTTAGTTTTTGTTTATTAATAATTTACAATTTTATTGAGCTCAAGGCTAGTTTATGAAAGATTTTTTTTTGGGAAAAAACAACAACAGTTTTTAATGGTAGAAGTTATAGTACAATTTCGGAAATCACCACATTTCCTCATCAGACTTCTTTTTATTAAATTAATTAAATTTATTTTTCATAACCACTTCTCCCAGGCTTCGAACCCGGGAGTTCAGAGTTGCCGAGCCAACACGCTACATACATGCTGTGCTACGCTAGCCGAGTTGGCTGTTGTGTTTATTTCATATTCTATCATAACTTCTACCATTAAAAACATTTCATAAACTGGCTTTGAGCTCAATAAAATTGTAAATTATTAACATTACTCGGCCAACAGAAAAATAACAAACATTTGTTTATTAATCTAAAGTTTCAAAATTTATTTTATCAATTACCTTAAATTGTACTGGAAACATTCTTATCAAACAGGCGGTATATGGATTCGTACTCCGATCGCATACAAATCATCTCATAAGATTATTACAAATGGAGACCGCTCTCACAGTTCTCAAGCAGTATTTCGCAGAATTCATCACATAATTATTATAAGAGTTATTGCATTCCAGATACTTTGATCAGATAACTTAAAAAAGAAACCGCTCTTAAATACAAATTAAAAAAAAAAAAATGAATGGCAATTAATATCGAATTGTTAATCGTTTTGTGGGTTATTGTGAATAGTATCTGAATTTTCCATTGCTTTTTAACCACTTTCTCTTCGTCTCAAAACTATTTTGAGATACTAACATTTCAATAAACCTAAAAAATAAGGCTTCCGTCGATGTACCAGTTAGTTATTTTTATTGAAAGCTCAAATATTAAATTACCAAATTGAAGATCTCTTCTGCTTACATTTAAAAGTGACAAAACATGGTTGATTTAACGGATTCATCGTCTCCATTCCAACAAAGCATTCCAAATCTAGCATTTTATATACCGGCTGTGGTTGTATTTGGACTAGTAGGTGAGTGGAGGTCAATAAATGAATAAAGAGATTTAATTAATTGTCGGTATTTAACCTAAGAAACAGTATTGCATATAATATTACACACTTATTGCTTTTACGGGAATGCTGCCTGAACCTTTTCGTAAATTTGTTTGATATCACCCGAGTTATTTGCCAAGTAAATATGTTTGTATGTAAAGGCGGATACGCTTCCTTTTCGTTTGTTGATGGCGAAAACCGGTTGTTTTGTTTTTGATATTAAATTTTGAAGTTCATTCACACCTAGACTGAAGTGCTTACATATGTATATATGTATGTATGAACTGCATTTACATATGTACATATGTATGTACCTACATACATATATACGTAAATACATGCACATACCCATAGATGTTTATATACATACATACTACATACATACATATGTATAAAATGCGTTATCGTAGCAATTTTGCAACTTGTATGTACAATTAGCCGAAACCTTAATTTTTTCTAGTGTTATCGAAATAAACCTTGCATATGTGATACCTTGTTATTTTCATTATTAAATAGTAATTTTTTTTTATAAATCTTACAGCCTAACGATTGCATTGAAAACGCCAGCAATTTATAGCTTCTAATAGTCTTATCTTTCTATACGAGAACACCTTTAATGGCCTTATCTTCTATGTACATATATGCATATGTATGTATGTATGTATGTTTGTACATACATATGTATGTATGTATGTATGTTTGCATGTATGACTTTCAAAATGATATTTCTTGGAACTTATATTTATTTAAAATTCAGTAGGAACTATAACCGAAGCAATATAAATAAAAGTTCGAAAGCTTATACGAACTTCGAAAAAATTTAACAAATTTCAAAATATTGTCAAAAAAGGCAAACTTTTAATTCAAATTAAAAAATTCTGGAAATGAAGTTTTGTAGCTCATTCAATTTTAGTAAAATTTTCAGTTGGCTAAATAGTACCGTTGGTTTATTCGAATTTTTTTGTCAAAGGTGTTGAGAATTTTCTCCCATATAACGTATCATCAAAATTTAACTTTATATTTACCCAGCATTTTAGTCCTGAATAAGAAGTGTGCATTTTTAAAAAAATTATTTCATTTTTGCGAATTTCGTTAGAACTTTGCAACTTTTTTTTAATATGTTTCGGTTATAGATCCTACTGAATTTTAAATGAAAATTGTCAAAAATTTGTAGATAAATAAAGATAAGTTTCAAGAAATGTCATTTTAAAATTTGCTCTTCTTTATTTGTCATATTAACTGAAGTCTAAGTGAGCCCGTTTTGGGCAGCCACCTTACCTAACCTAACCTATTTCGTGCCAAAATTTCAATTTTAAAAAGATTTTGCAGTATTTTTTACACTACAAATTACTGCATACATACATATGTATGTACATACATACATATATGTATGTATATTCCATGGCAGCTAACCTAATGCAAAGCTTTTCATATCTTATCAAATTTGTACATACATACATATGTACATATGTATATATGTATATATGTATGTACATATGTATGTTTATGTATGTAGGTAAACAGAAAAAAAATTTACTTTGCATTTGAAATATAATTTGTTTTTGGTTTCCTTGCTGACCATTAAACGCGTGTTGGTGGTTAGAGAAGTGCTGACGTTTTTAAAGTCTGCACGGTTCAATATATAATAGCCATAAATTTTGTTTATTGTGTTCAAGAGATTAGCGTAAAATGCATGCACATATGTACCTACAATATACATACATACATACACATACTCATAAATACAAACATACATATGTACATATATTTTTCACATTGCTTTATCGTCGATGTGTGTGTACTATTTTGATTTCAATATCTCTTAACCTACAAAAAAAATCAACACGTCTTCATTTTATTAGACACATTGAATTTAAATAATATCAGTAACTAATTTGGAGTACAACTACGTGGCTGTATAATGAATTCAATTATTTTATATTTTTGATTTTTGTTTAAAAACAGTTTCAGTGCGTTAAATAAATTAAATAACAAATTAATAAAAATTTCGTGCGTGTTAACAATTTTGATTTTGAATTAAACAATTTGTAAGGAGAAAGTGATTTTCTAGACATTACTGGATGAAATTAATATAATCAAATGTTTAACTATTGAAAAGGCAAACAAATGTCTGTCATAATAATTTATTGAAAATTTTCTATAAATACAATAAAAAAAAATTAAAATAAATTCGCAGCCGGTAGGATTCGAACCTACGCTCCCAGAGGGAATCTGATTTCGAGTCAGACGCCTTAACCACTCGGCCACGACTGCTTATTCACATTCAATGCTTAACGTATCACTTAAGTACGCTGTGCTTGCCGGTGAAGTCTCTTTTGTGTATAACAATAGCACAAAAGCAGTGCTGCCAGAAATTCATGAACGGAAATACACTAATATTGAAGTGTTGCAGGCCATTTCGATGAACTTAATTTAGACAATTTTGTTTAATTAGTTTTTTTGTTTAGATGTTTTTAATGTATTAAATTAATTTAGTACGAATATTTTGCTTCTAATATGGACTTATAATAATATTTTGATTTTACCCTTTTGCACGTAATTTGTATCATTTAATGTCAAAAAAGTAAGCATTGAATAATTTTTAAATGTATCCTAATTTGTGGTCGCCAATCATTCAAATTTATTTAGGGAATCTTACACTTTCAGATTATACCCCAAAGAGTATACTCAATAGAAAAAGAAGTTAGAGCATTTATATATTTTCTTTACTTGATTTTTTTGTGTGATCCAATTTAATATACGTGAATTTTTATGAAAGTAACAATATTAAAATTAAATTGGAAAACGCATACCCAAATTCTAAAATAGGCAACAATTACAGTTGATTTTATTTTGTCTCGATCGTTCTAAACTAAGAATTTATTTGCACGAAATATAAACGTCCTTATTATATTTTACATCCAATCTGTGTTATACAGCACAGTTACTTTGACATATGTAATGGTAAACTTATTAAATGAAACACTGCTTATGCACGAACTTTTAATTTTTCTAGTGACTCAGTTTTTTAACTTAAAATTTTTAGCGATTTGTTATTGTTGTTTGCTATCAAATTTTGTTTCTCTCCCTTAAGGAAGGAATCCATTTCATATCGGACATTCGACTAAGGCGAAATTTTGCTTTTGTATAATAGTGGTTAGATTTTTGTGATTTTTTGTCTTTTTTAATAAAAAAAAAATTTAGCAAAGCCTATGGAGAAGAGAGTATGCAATAGTATCGTCGAAAAAAATCTCAAAAATTAACGGTAATGGTATTACTGAAACTGCCATTTTAATATACTAAAATTTAGTGGGCTACCATACTGCACACTAGACTTTTTTTTAATAGTTCCAGTAGGAATGGTCGGCAGATGTCGCTCTCATATCTTGTTCTTTCTTGCACACATTTTTCAGCATACAAATATGGCATTGACGAAAAAAATTTCAAAATTTTGTAATTAATTATTTAATTTTTTTTTTTAATTTTTCTCTTTATTTTTATTTTATTATTAAGAACATTTTTAAACCTTTTTTTTGTATACGAGATTAGTTAACTCACCCCTAACATAGTAGAAGAAAATCAATCAAATGCATTTATTTTTGTCGAAGCTACATACATAACCGTTTGAATTAAAAGTTCTTGGGGAAAAATGAAAAATCCCTTGTTTTACACATACAAGTAAAAATTAAATGTTTGAAAACGCAAACTACAAGAACGTAAAATAGTCGTATATTACAAAATAGTAACAAAAACAGATAACTGGCTTCTCTTTAATTGTCGCAGATAACTGAAAATCATAATGAGAATCATTGAAAAAAAAATGTCGAACCAATAGGATGTCCGATTTGAAATGTATTTCTCTTAAAACATTTGTTAAACTGAAATAAACTTTATAACATATCACTAAGTATAAAATAAAAATAAATAATTTTAAACAATAAAATAATTGCGACTTAAATGAAATACACGTACTTAGCGACCATATTTGATCATATAAGAATTGTGTTAGAATTTCGTTAAAGTGCCAATATCGCCTCTTGATTAAGTACCGCAGAACGATTTAAAAAAAAAAAGAAAAAACACACCACAACATAAACAATAACTTAGCGCACAATGGCTGATGATCCAGTAAATCAACGAAAATTCGCTGAGGATGTTGCAGCACACGCTGCTGCTGGGCCTCGTGATAATCTTGGTTCTCCTAACGGCGAATTTCAAATGCCAAGTGTAGATGAGGTTTGGAAGTTGATCGAACAGATGGAGGGTATTAGCGAAGAGGAGAAGGCGAACTTAAGGGAGAATCTTTACAATCCACAAGAAGGCGCTGCCGATGATTTTATGCAGCGTTATGCACAAGCTCCTGAACCTGTGCACTCCTCCTGGGATTATACCATTTTCTTTGCGATGATTGCACTTATCGTACTCGTTTTTGGTAAGACATCAACACAAGGAAACAATTCTATATTAACTCGCCCCATCTTCTTATCTTTTGTTTTTAATTATTATACATTTGAAAGAATTGTTTGTTTTGTACGTCACGAAGAATATTTGAAATACATACTGATACGAATATATTTGAAATTTCATTAAAAATATTATACCCCTTCATTCAATTTTTCTATTTTCAACTAAATGTAAAAAAAATTGTTAAAAAAGTGTATAAAACGAAACGTCTATGGTTACCCTTTAAATTTTATTTTGTTTAAAAAAACCATAGTTGATTACAAGAGTGTTCGCGCGGCAAACAATGCGTACGTGTTGTTACAAAACTTACTCAAATCGCGGTCGTTTTAGATAAACAAATACATATCTGTTTGGTTTGGTTTACATGTTCATAGAATTGTAAATGTACAATCTTTTTACACGATTCGCATGAGAGTATACATAATGTTTTACACTATAATCTTTTAAAAGGTTTTGGTGCACATATGTATGTATGTATGTGCATAAATACTTATGTATGTATTTATTTAAATAAATAAAAAATTATCATGCATTCGTTTGTGTCGTAAAATTAATTATTTGAAATTTCGAAACGTGGAAAATAACGCTAGTAAATTCAATAATGTACATACATACATATGTACATATACATATACTCTTTGTTCAATAGCCATATCAGAATGATAAACTTGATGATATTCAAAAAAAAATAGTATTGCATTTACAAACATTCGTATAATGCCGCCGCCATTACAAGGGAGAACCAGGGTCCGCGATAAGATTAATGCAAACAAGCACAATAAATGGAGAAACGTTAAAATAGAAATAGAAATATGTAAAAAGAAATACACAAAAAAATAAAGCGCGAGCCAACTTCTACGCGGCTGTATTTCATTATTGCTTACTCTCCCACCATCATAAAGCAACAAAAAAAACGACACCACAACGCTCCCGTACTCCCAACGTTAAACAGCCAACAGCGGTCGTCGGTTTCTCTGCTTTTTCGACTCACTTCTGCTAGCAGTCGAGCGCAATCACTTAAAATAATCGTACACAACATTTTCTTTTAGCTTTGCACGCTCGCTGGCGCGCACAAGTGCCTACACATACATACATATATACTCGTACAATATATATGTACGTGTAGATTCGGTCAAGACGGGAGCACGTGTTTTAACGGTTATGGCAACCGGGGGTGGTGAACATCTTCACATAATCGATCAACTGCAAAGCACTGTACAATCGATTATAAGACAATTTGGCGGCGATAATAGTTATGTCCAACGTCTACTTAACAAAATTCACGATCTGCAGGCGAAAGTCGAATCCCTGTCCGGACAGGAGCGTATCGAGTTCCTGCACAATGCAAGGGACACACTGCGCAACACCATCGAACATGCCGAGCAAAAGCTAATGCAATATACGAACTTTCAGCAGGCCTATAATTATTCTATCGTCGCGGCTGTGATATTTACGGTGTTATTAGTGATTGGTGTGTTTGAGTATTTTTTATTTTTTTAATTTTTAATTTTTTTTTGAATACGATTATTGTGTTAATGAACGCTTGAAATGCTTTCAAAATATCTTAGAAGCACGCGGATGAGAGTTATTTGTTTTTTTTTTTTGTCAATTTCGAGTTCATAGGTTAGTTTTTATCTAGTTTACTTACGACTACATTCAAATGATTTTGAAGCAGACGCAAGTAGTTGCACTTATAATATTATTATATGTGTATTTTACCTTTGGACGAAGCAAATGTCTCTTAATTATAGGGAAATATGTAATTTAAAATAATTATAAAATCGCTACAGATCAGCTTTGAGACTAAATAATCTTTGCTGCGCAGTAGATCCGAGAAAAATAGCATTAGAATAAATTAAAGAAACCGTCATTTAATTCTATATCATGGAGTAGCTTTTTTTTTTTAACTATTTATCAGTAGGCAGCAACATTTCTGTTGTTGCTTTACGTCAGTCTTCCCTGCAAATCGTGTATTACTTCCATTTTATATCGATGTAAAATGCTTTGTTTCGAGTATTTTTTCATTGAAGAATATTCAGCGGTGAATTCTGGCGAATTGCTATGCATATTTTCGCCTTCAAAGCGAGATTAATAATAATGAATATTTAATCTCAATTAAAAAAAAGTTACCTTATATACTGAATACACTTCGTTATGATAACCCTTTTACAAGTTTCTGTAATAGTTGATTGTCTTCTTATTCAGAAGTGAATTGAAAGTCGATATCAATTTGACAAATAAATGTTACTTCCTTTTTTTACTTATCGGATTTTTTTTTTAACTTTGTTTTGCAGTTTCAAATCCTTGTTGGGTAAATTTACGCCAACCATTATTTGTAAACCAGGAAACAACTAATTGTAATTTAAACAACTTAAAAAAATTTGGTTCAAAATTTTAAAGTAGGAAACTATAAATGAAGACTAAGTGCATATTTAAAAAGCAAATACATTTTTTTCTTTGGCTTTTATTTTAATTTTTTGTGACCTGCTCATCACCAGGTCACTATTTAGTGCCTTTTTTTGAAACTGATGAATGGCAACCGGTCTAAAAGTGTGACTTTTGTCTCTTTTAAAGACTGAGACTGCTTACTGAATTCGGGAGTAAATCAAATTACAGCTGTCAAAAAGACCAACTCCGAAAAAAGTGTTGCCTCATTGAAAACCACACGTCTAAAAAAACAACCCTCTACATACTTCCTTTCGCGTAAAAACTTGTAAATACTTTAAAATTCGTATACATTTTTTATTATTTACTGCAATAGAAAACTTATTATTGACTGTCATTCTCGGAGCAGTGGTTCGTGGCTCGTAACGAAAAAGCTGAAGGTAAACCGAGAATTAAATTGCGTGTGTGTTGTTAATTGCATTTCATCGCTTACTACATATGTAGAGTTAAAACGAAAGTAGTTTAACGGGTTTTTAAGTGTTTTGGTTTTCGGCGCGGGCAGGCAATAACAAAGTTTTGAAATTAGTAATTTTATGTTTATGTTTTTGACTTACATATGTATGTATGTATGTACATATGTACCTATGCATGTGCAATACTTAATGAAAAGTATGTTTTTCCGGCAAATAAATATTTTACTTCCATCTTTATATACATATGTATGTATGTATGTATGTGTGTAAATATGTATATCATACGAATATATGATGTATATACATTGTATATTGTACTTTCATATTTAAAGGGTGAGCCATTGGGTGTTTTCGGTTCAAATCGTTTCCATTAATTGCCATTGTCAGCTTTTATGTACATTTATTTTTCTTTTGTATGTTTGTATGTATATTCTAAACTTATTTCGTGGACGATGTTTGCCGAAGAGAGAACATTTTGTTTGACAATATTTACAAGAAAAATTTTGGAATTTATTGATCGGGAATCCAAGTCATGTGTAGAAAAGCCACTTCGTCTTAATCGTAGACATTAAGTTCTAAATTCAATAAGATATTAATTTATTTTCCTGGGGATTTTCCGATTTCAACCTGACCATTAAGCGAATTAAATACATCAATCCATTTTTTATTCGATTTTTTCTTTCAAGATCACAAGATATTAATACAAGCGAAATTCAATTTTAACGAAGTTTTATCTCAAAATTCATCAGACAGTTTTCTTTTATAAAACAACAATTTTGAACGTTTTAAAATCTTTTTTTGTTTTGTTTTTAAGAACAAGCAGCTTACCCTTTATCCATTAAAGCATATCCCTCTCATACTAGTATATGTACATATGTATGTATGTATGTTTGTATGTTTATATGTATGTGCAAGTGAATGACGGTAAAGGGCAAAAAATAAATCGTGTTTGGTTAATTAGCAGTTTAAACTGGGAGAACGATTGTTGCTGTAGGTGGTGTGGTGCTTGGATTGATACTTTTTTTTTTTAATTATGTACGAACATACATACATAGAAGGTGCGCACTTTCTGAAAAACTTAAAGTTTTCTCTCAAATTTGTATCCGAATACAACAAGGTGGATTTATGTAAGGTGCTAGCGATTCTATAAATGCAACGCTTTGGTGGGTTATAGTCAAAATTTATCTCCTTTGTATTTAACTTTCGCCAAATAATTTTTACAATATTAGAGTCACCGCAAAAAGTGATATTGAAACAAATCTTTAAATTTCTTGTAGTTAAACGGAACAGTTGATTAATTGCAACTAAAGAATGGTTTTGTGAATTCGCCTTGGAATACAACTTCTAAATTTTACAAACAGTTGGTTGACTGTTTGTTTAGATTCAAAATTGTTAAATTGGTGCAGGAGTCTTCACACGGAGTTTGCTACGTACTTAGCAACTCGTTACTCCAATGTTGTAACATAAACAATTTGGGGAATCAATAAGTGGGTAGTCAGCTGTACGATGTTTCTCAGTTGGATTAGGTTCCCTCCGAAGTGTACTTAGCACGGTTCCCTTTACACTCAAAAGTAGTTCCAAAAATGTGTTCCAGATGTGAAACACAGAAAGAATGGTTCTTTCAAAAGGCAATTTTGCATGGTTGTTGTTGTCTCAAAGTTGTAAGTCATTTTTAGAAGGCACAATTGAATGGCATTGTGATCATTTCTGGTCATAAGCCGCAATTTTAGCTTGTTGAAGTAGAAGGGGTCACCCATATGCAGATTTTTAGCCTTTCAAAGTAGTGAAATGTGTACGTAATTATTGTTCATATGAATATTAGCTAATTTTTATACATTTCATGCAAATGGTATATTAAGTTTGGTCCGATGTTTGTAAGTACCTTTTATTGAGAAAAGATGGACCCAATAAAAAGTATACCTAAATGATCAGGATAATAAGGTGAGCGGATTTAGCAATGTCCGTTCATCTGTCCGTCTATTTGAACGCAAACTAGACTCTCAATTTTTAAGCTATTTCGATGAAATTCCGCATTCAGGTGGCTTTTCGTAATATATTAATCGGAAGCAACAACAACAAAACATCAGAATATATTAATCATTTATCGGAGTCATAACTGTTCATAAATTAAATAGGATTCGCATTTCTCGTAAAAACAAATTTTTCTTAAAAGACATGCTTATTGGGACTACATTTTGCATAGCCCTACTGGGACATCTCATCTAAATACACACATTTCACATATTCCTTCCCAGCACTTTATAATTAAAACAAAATTCGTATTAAAAGGGAACACATGAAAAATGCAAGAAACAAAATATGCTACTCTTCAACGTGAATAATGAAATGTGCTAGTCTTCCGCGATTATTAAAAACGAGCTACTCTTCATATCTACTTTTTTTTATCAATTTGCTCCACTTATACATATATTATAAAAAAAAGCACCGCAATTTTGCATTTACTAATGTCTGCCAACTTTCCGTTGCTTAACACATTTCCACTTCGTGCGAGTATAAATGTGTTAACCGGTCCCATTAATAATGCATTTGCTATATTTTCTTAAAAAACAAATGAAGAAAGAAATCACGGCAAAGGTTACAAAGTAAATTTTTCTTAACACATTAATGTACCAAGCTACAATTTACGACATAAATTTAAAAGCCAATTTAGGTTTAACCTTCAAATCTATTAAAAAAGTGTTTATATGAATGAGTAAGTGAACATTTATATTTCTTAATGCTCTTAATCTTTGTAACTTTGCAATGGTAACGTGTTTTGGCGTAGAATACGTCTTACCTTACGGTATGGGCACCCATGTCAGGTTTTTATTGTTGTAATCTCTATTTCTTTAATTATAAGGAAACGGCACGGTAACTTTTTTTAAAAATTTTTTTGTAGTCAAATGAAGATGTTAGCTTTCGTTTGACATGCATTTCATGTTGGTTGATATCTGCCTAATATTTAAATTTCGCAAATGAAAATTGTATAAACACATGCACACAAATATGTGTGTGGTGTTTGGTTGAGTGTTTGCTGTTGGGCGATTTAAATGTACTCGTGCAGCCCTTTCTTTGTATTGCATAATTTTAGGCGGGAAATTTTAAGTAGAAAAAAGGCAGAGAAAGCGGTGCCAACTACTGCTTATTGGTGGTGATTTTAACACAGAAATCACTTCAAATACTAGATTGGCGAAATTTATGAGCGATACGTTTAATTTGGATTATATTCGAAATGATGCTCCCACAACTATTGATAACACAACCATTGACTTAGTTTTTGCGAGAAATTTAAATGTTAATTTAAAAACATATTTATCCTATTTTTCCCATCATAAGCCTATATTCTCAAAAGTAACTTTCAAATAATCAAATAGATTTGGGTCTGTTATTTATCATTTATCTTTACTATTGATAACTACCATTGACTTCGTTTTTGCGAGAAATTTAATTGATAATTTAAAAACATTTTTATCCTATTTTCCTATCATAAGCTTCTGTATATCATCAAAAGTATTTATCAAATAAAGAAATTCATTTGCTTGCATTATTTATCATTATAAATTATCATTATACATATGTTTTCTGTCTTATCGGATGGCGTATTCTACGTTAAACTTAATGGCCGTGTCTCTGACACAGCCTCCTTCTTTTTTTTTATAATTTTTTTATTTCAACTTTGTTATTAAAATTAAGCTCGTATCTTGAACAGATTAGCTCATCACAAGAATTGTTTTTTTTTCACGCATAAACTTTCCACTCTATCGGAAAGCGAGAGATCAAGAAATAGAAAATAAAGAATTTTCGTCCAAAAAATACAATAAAATACTTTACTTTTATGTTTTTACTTGATATTTTCTAACATAAAAAGTATTTTCTTTTTTCATTAACACATTTTGTTTTTATTTGGTTTACTTTTATATAGCAGCAAGTATTGATTTTTATTTAATAACAATTTAAATGTTTTTTTTTTTTTAATTTTTTTCAGCGCTCTTCGGCTATAAATTATACAAATCGCTTATGGAAAAGGAGCTGAAGAAGCAGGAGAAATTGAAAACCAAACAAGCCAAAAAATCAAAAAAGACAAATTAAAGTAAACAAATTTTAGTTAATTTATATTTACACTAAAATTAGGAATCTTAACATTCTAAACGGGAATACGCCAATTTTTCTTCGTTACGCTGTTGAATCAAGTACATATGTACATATGTACATACATACGTCGTAGCTCGATGACATGCATAAATGCAATCAAATTTATGTGATTGCGTGCAATTCATTTCTAATGGAGTAACTTGTAGTGTGTTTTAAAAACTTATAAATGCAATATCTATACAAATTGTTTATACAACAACACGTATGTACATTTACATATACACATACATATATTTACAATTGTAGTTTGTTGTTGTGGTTCTAGCGCAAAGAAAACAAAAAAAAAACGGAAATATATACATACATACATACGTTTAATCAACGGAGACAAAAAAAAACGTGCATGCTGACTGGCGGCGTTGTTATAGCACAGGCAAAAAGTAGCTGCAGCGTGAGAAATATATGGAAGGTAGATATTTATAACTTGAACTGGACGACTTTGTTTAATTTAATTTTTTACGCGCCAATTTCGAGCAATAAAAATGCGCACAGAACTTGTAATTTAAAGTACATACGCAATGCAATTGATTACTTAACGAGTTTTAAACACCCAAAACAATAAATACGTATTAGAATGAATATAAAAGTATTTGTATGTGATTTATTTTTTGTCTTAGAAAATATTTGAAAAATGCAAATATTCAAATTGTAGCGTTCTCCGCATCATCCAGTATAATGAGATGACCATTTGTATTATTTACCATTTGCATCTCTTCATCATCCACTAGTAGCAACATATAATTCTCATCATTGGCGCTGTGCAAATCTTCAACACCGACAAAAGTCGCCTCATCTGCAATTTCAACTGTAGTAATGCTGTTAGCTGCCTTCGATTCGAGAAGTGTACCATTTGTGTAATTGAGCGAGTTCATGAAATTATTTGTGACATTCTCGCATTCAAGAGCTTCAGCTAACTGGCTTGCCTGCGTCTTTATGCTTGTTTTCCTTATAGATTTTGGTTGTGAAATGCTACTCTTCTTCTGCTTATTGTTGGCGTTATACTCTTTGGTTTTTTGTGATTGTGTAGAATGTTTGCTTTGAATGTGTCTATTCAGAAGGTTACGTGTAATATATGTGGCGTCACAACCACCAACAATTGTGTCTGAACACCTGAAGCTGTGCGTAGAAGAGCACAAAAAGTGATGTTTGAATACTTTAAATAATTTCTTTTTAGCTTGGGATTACTTACGGTTTATCATCTATATGCCGTTTAATGTGCATATTTAGTGTGTGCTTACGCCCAAACTTTCTCGGACAATGTGGACATTGGAATTCAGACTTTTGCAAGTGTTTTGCAATGTGAATTTCCAGTGACTTGGCATATCTTGTTGTAAAATTGCATTCGCCGCATTTGTAAACTGAGTCCGGATGTACCTGAAAAGTAATGGGTAAAAAAAATGTGTCAGCATGAAAGCTTACGAAACCTTATTTCTTATTAATTTACATTATCTTCGTGCAACTCTTTTTGTGAGCGATGAAAGAAACCTTTGTTACAATGCGCACAAAAGTATCGGCATTCATTATCGTGCACTGCTCGCATATGTACCTCTAAATATCGTCTGCAGCTAATCATTTTTTCGCAATTCGTACAAGGCACAGGCACATGTGCGTAGTCGATATGCTCTTTTAAGGCCTGTTCGTTCTTATAAGCAGCGGAACAGTGCGGACAAAAGACATTTTCTAAATGAAAAAAAGTAAACTATTAGCAACAAAACAAGATTTTGTCAAACAGTTACATACTGTGATTATGCCTTCTAGCGACATGAACTGCTAATGACATTTTTGTCGGACATATTTGATCACAGAATTGGCAATTAAATGCATTTGCTTCACATAGCTTGATGTGACTTTCCAGTTCTTCCGCATTCGTTAATTTTTGTTTACATTTCTGACATGTATTTGATTTATGCAGACGGCTCTTATGACGTTGCAACGCTGTCCATTCACTATAACATTCTAAACAATCCTGCAAGTTATATTTTTTTTTTTTACAAAAGCTGTATCTTAGCGCATTTATAGTAATAGAGAAAACTCACGCCCACATCACACATCCAAAGTCGCTTAAGTGGCAAAGTTTCTAATAAACTTTTATAACTTTTGTGTGCAGACATCATGTGTATGTGCTTCGCTTTCTTATCTGCAAGTTCATCATTGCATACGGGACAGATAAATTTTCCATTTTTATGCACACCCGTTGCACGATGTTTTCTAAGCGCGTCGATATCTTTGAAATCTTGTGCGCAGAAATGACATTTGTAGGTTGCCATAAGTATATTCTCTTCAATTTCGCATTCAAAGCAATCGGAGTATGAGTCGGTAGTGTGTTCCTGTTGTGGTCAAAAAATAATGATAAGCGGTGTACACAAAAAAAAAAATATTGATAAATACCGCAAGACTTTTGTAATCAAATCCAACCAAGCCACAATTCGTACATATGCACACGCGAACTTCGGCGTCCGCATTATGCCATTTTACGTGGTTTTGAAAGATGGAAAAAGTGGGAAATACTCTTGGGCATAAGTCACATTTATACTCAATTTTGGTATGAAAATCTACCTAAAAAAATTTAAATCGATAAGTGACTTTCTTTTTTACAAATATACTTATGTACCTTATGTTTCAAAAGCAATCTTTTAATATGATATGTTCTGCTGCATTCATCACACTTATACTTAGGTTTGACCTTGTGCAATTGCTGGTGCCTGCTAAACGTCTCCTTCTCTGTAAAAATGCGATCACAGCTAGAATGCGGTAAATAAAGCGTGTAACTAATTAAATAAATAATATAATTTTAAGATTATTTATCTTTACATTGTGCATGCTAACGTTTGTAGTGGCTCATGCTCGTAATTCACATGAACGAAGAACTTATCTACATCTGTAAAATCCTTGTTGCAAATCAAACACACTTTACAACGCCGCTTTGACAAATGAAATTGCAAATGGAATAGAAATCTAAAACCAGAAAATGTTGTAAGTAGAGCAATATTTGTAAAAATCTAGCATAACCTTTTATGTGAAACAAACTCCGTTTTGCAATATTGACAATAAGGCTGCTCGCATGCTTTTCGAGTCAATTTGCTGTAGCAGGAATGTTTGTTAAATTGATTAAAGTTGGAGAAACGTAGTCCGCAGTGGGGGCAGCTGCCATATATTTTAATACTAAACACAAAACACTGACGTTACCATAAATGCAATTAAATAAGAAATTACTTTCAAGCTTACCTATTCAAATCGCTGTGTCGCAATACCAAGTGCCGAGCGAGTAAATCCTCATTTGGTATTACAACATCACAATCTTGTAACGTGCATGTATATTCGTCAAATTCGTTTTTGTGCAAACTTTTGCAATGCTGTAGTAAGTCCTGATATTCCTCAAAGTGCTCTGCACAAATCTACAAGAATTATATTCACATAAATGCATATTCATAAATTTCTAGAACTCTACAACTCAAATTAATACCAAGCATTCACTTTGCCATTTAAATTCCATTGTATTTAAATTACTCGTAATGGCTTCATTCAAGTACTCATTTATAGAGACAGTATCGGAATCGTCAGTGTTGAATTCACACAGCAAATCAGGATCATCTGTGCAAAAGACTTTATGAGAACGGATACAAACACGTGTACAACTATTTTTTGAGTTACCTTTTAGATTGGAAAAAGCAAAATTTGGCACCGTCTCATCATCGCTTCCTTGGTTTTCCGTTAATTGGAAGTTGCCATCATCGTCGCTTAAATATTCTAGCATTTTAGAAACATTTGATAAAGTTTACTTATTTATTAAAGGTTCTGGCAGGCGCACTTGTGTGAAAAATATTGACAACGTAGTACCAGCTGAATGTCAAACTATAAGCGACATCTATGTGAGAAACTAGGCATTTCGGCGACAGGGTGGTATTAAAAAACGTATACGTTCTCTGGTACAGAGTAATTAAAAACAAGGTGCATGGAAAACGCGGTGCTATGATCGGCAGATTTTTTATTGGATGCTTTTTGATGGCAGAAATATCTTCAGAGGATTGCCAATGTCTGCTGCAGGGCGCCCGCTAAACTTTCTATGATTTAGATTGAACTTGCCCTGGCTGCTCTAAGGGCCGGTATTACAATGCATTTTTAAGTCGAACTTAAGTCTAGTTTAAGATTTTGCGTTTCACCAACCAAATCTTAAGCTCGACTTAAGTTGAACTTAAGTCGCCGAATTTCTCGGCTTAAACTGATCTTATCTTTGCGAACAGCTCATCATTGCTTGTCAAATAAAATTGTAAAGACTTAAATACAAATATTTGAAAAAATCTAAAGAATTTTCGAAATATGGAATTTGATTGGGGTAGTGATGACTTAGATTACGAGAAAGTTATAAATATTATTGCATTAAGGAGAACTAAAGTAATTTCAATTGTCGATGAGAAAGATTTTCGCCACCGATTTTATTTCAATAATGCTTGGAATGTCCTTAAATTGATAATATCGAGTTAAGGCATAAGGCTATCAGGTATAAGTATCCTTTTTTATTTCCAAAAAAAACATAAACTACTTTAATTTATCTCAAGAACCATGCTTTGTGTCTGGAAAGTATGTTTTTATTAGCATTTCGCCAAAGCTACTGTCTCACGACCCATAACATACAAGTTTACGTCACACCCTATAGCATTGTTGAGAGAAAATTTATAAAACTTCGACAAAGAGAAAAAGGGACAGCGTCAAAATTTAGTTCGGCCCTAGATTACCCACCAAGTAAATCTAATTCGGAGCGAAATTGCTTCTTCTCTTGGTATTTTGCATTTCTTTAAATTAAATAAATCTATTTCTGTAATATTTGAACTTGAAAATACTTTTTTAATTAACACGCACACCAAATCCAATTATATGAAAATTTCAAAACAATGCCGTTAGGGGAAGAAACCAATTCCGGAATGAATTTTAATAAAAACATTGTAAGGTATGAAACAAAAACCTTTTTTTTTACGCACGTTAGGTCGCGTCAGAAATCTGACGAAAATTGAGAAACTTTCCAAATTTATGATATGGAGAGAAACTTTGAACGATATTGTGCATATGTACATATGTATAGCAACGAATTACATTTGAATAAACAAATAATTTTTAAGATAAAAAATAGTCTTCGGCATTTAGGATTGCTGTTAGTTTTCTCTTGATTAAATGGTTGCAACTGTACCTAATTAATATGGGGCCATCCTTAAATTTCTTACTCTCCAATAAAACAATGGTTTATGGTTTACGAGTTCCAAAATTATTAGGTAACATAACATAAAAAGAAAAACAATTTCTGACGATTTCATAACCTCTTTCTTTTATGGAGTCGGTTAAAAATGTGATCTTGCTAAAAATTGTGCGACTAAACTCTAACGATAGCAGTTCTGGATTTGTCGCATAAACGTATAATTGAAATTTAATACTCGTACGCGTCGTTGGCAGTCAAGCAGAGTACTCGTGAGCAGCAGGTTTTTTTTTTTCAAAAAAGACACTAAGGTCCGTTTGCACCATCTCTGGTTAAAATTACCGGCGGTTGGCTACAATTCAGCGCTTAACCGAAAATGGTGTAAACGGTCCTACTTAATACCTTATACCATTTGTATTAGTTTCATGTTCTCCTGGGGCTGTTCCCGGACCGCTAGAATTATTTGCTGAGGAGTAAATATCTTTTTAAGGCTCAGCAAAACATTTAGAGATTCAGTAACATACACACATAAGTAAATATGTAAGGTTAGAAAAATTAATTTGTTTTGATTTTTTTAACTTCTATTACGTGCATACCTACATGTATGTATACCCATTTCATGAAAACAATCGGAAAGAGAGCGTGTAAATATCATTTTATGACTTTGACTAATTCACAAAAGTTGACTATGAAAATTTCGAGACTTTCATGATATCTATTTAAAATGTAAAGCACGTCTACGTACCACTTTCGCGTTGGACAATCAAGGGAGTGTTTTTTTATATGGAGGTTGGGATAGTCAGGGGCGGATCATGAGCTTGATTTTAGGGGTCAACAAATTTTCGGGTCTAGATATGATAGTTATCATATTTTATTAGTTCAAACACCTATTTACACATATTTTATTTTAGATGCTGTAAGATGCAGATAATACAAATGGATGCAGTTCGAAATACAAATAGATATGACATTTTTTATGCTAAAATTAACCTTTATTCTGTTTGTTATGTATAGAATTTTTAATAAACAATTTCATTCTCAAGTATTATTTTTGCTCCATAAATGACTCATGAAATATTCAAAACAGTTTGAGACTTTATCTGGACCCGTGGCCGGTGAATCGTTTTCTTTTTAAAGTCAAGTGATTCATTTGATATTATAAGCCATTAATTGTCATTTGAGTTTTAATAGTAAGTAATTACACGCCTTTTTTGGGGGAAATTCATTATTTCGAAAAATTACGTTTGTTTTATTATAAATTCACGTATTTTTGTCAAGTAAGTTCCTACTATTGAGTTTTTAGCACGCACTATTTCTGAAATCAGTTAGTCATTAAATATACTACCAATCTAAATAATATTCTTTAAAAAAATTTATTATTATCATTATATTAATCAAAAATGTACATCTCGTACAAAATTATTCCAGAATTAATATTGTCTAAAAATAATGAATATATTATTATAAATTTTACCACGTGTGTTATTTCCCTTTAACCCCAAATATTTCACTGAAATGTCGTAAACTTTCCACGAATTTACATTCGATTACGTTTTAATGCAATAATGATAAATCTAATACAAGATTGCGACAATCGAGCATCGAGCTGAGAGCAAAAATCAATGAAATGGAGAGAGAATGAAACAACTTTGAAACCCGTAAAATATGAATGATGAATAAATGAAAATGATACTTCTCGCACTTTCACTCATGTTTGCAAACAAGTAAGATTGTGTGAAGGCAGCTATGTAATTGCATGAAAAGACTATTACTACGTCATCGAATTGGCAGGTGCTGTCAAATCGACAAAGAGCGGGCTCGTGGTTCTCGGATGTCGCAACTTTTATATCACTCGGCCGTGGTTTCAATGCACGCAAAAATGAAATTTATCGAAAGTTCTCAAATCTAAATCGAAACGAAAATTGCATGGATGAGTTGTATGGAATAACTTAATTTTTTATAAACATATTGTTCACTATATTTCTGTATATTGAAATTTTTCTACTTTAAATTCGCAATGATTTATTTTATTGAATCAAAAATAAGTATGTAAGTAAGAGTTTAAAAATGTATTGTATGTCCACATCAGTACAACCAAAAGAATGCGGTCTAAAATAAAAAAAGCAAACATATTTATATACATATGTATGTATTCACCTGACTTTCCGTTTACTTTTTTGTTCATCCTATAGAGTATTAACTGTAAAAAGTTCGACCGTTCTGTGGGATATAAAAATTAAATAATTACGCGCGGATCAAAAATGAAAAAGGAAGTTCGATGCTTATTGGCTTTCTCTACCAGCAGTTTTCACAGGACAAAGCTTTTTGACTATGATTAACTTCTTTGTTTAAATGTGAGCCTTCGTTTTAGTATCTCAACGTGTTTCAGTTCATTATTCCATCAAAACAAATAATACGATTTATCCAGCGCATTGCTGCAATTAAAGTGCTTCCCATAAAGAACATCGACCTTAGGATATCGAAGTCAATTTGTTGTATGCACGAAATTAAGACACATTTTGTATTTTGTAGGGGGAAAGCTGGGAGAAACACCTAGCAACAACGGCAACAAAAATTCTATGTTATCTTTTTTTAGCTTGAACTATTAGTATAAAAAAAAATGCGCCGAACGAAGGAATTTATGTACTCCTACATACTACATACTTGTGTTCATACATAAATGTATACCTTTGCATTTGTATAACAGCACATTGCGAGCGACTTGTTCGAATTATGAATTATGATCGTTGATTGGACGAGCAGATTATAAATTTAAAGTGCGCTAACAGCGGCCATTTGAAAGCGCCAACAGGGGGGATAATCTTTGTGACAATAAATTCTCAAACACAACAGCGGCAACAAGTCAACCAAATAACAAAAAAAAATTTTTTTAAAAAGAAAAACAGCAACCAACTGGCGGCTGTAAGCCTAAAAGCAGAGACGTTGACGTATTGTGAAAACGAAACTGCTCGCGCACAGGCGCACACTGGTGTACAAAAGTCAACGAACTAAAGGTATTTTACGGTGCGTTTGTATGCGCTACGCGTATGTATAAATATGAATACATGTACGAACACATAGAGCGCGACGCGATTTAAACACGTGTAACTCCCGCAATGTGCAATGCCCATTCAATGCAACAAATGCAACAGAAATGTTGCATGCCGCAAGCGAAATATTTACGTTGCGATTGAATTATTTCTGGCTGGTCAAATTGGTGTGTATTGGTGCATGAGGACAATCGGTCAGTCGGTCAACGGAACAACAACAACAACAGCAACAGTAACAAATAATTGCAGTAAAGCGTTTTTGACTGTAGCATTTTTTTGCTTTTAGCTGAGTGTTTCTTTATTACTTTTACTTTGCTCCAACAAATAGTTTCTTTATATTTTTTATTTTCATACGTACGTTTATTTTCTAAAAAACCTTTCCTTCTAGCTTCATTTTTGTTTTGAACTTATGCCACGCGAAATTCGACGGAGTTTTATTATTTTGCAACAACACATACATATTTAATACACGAAAGCGATCACTTAAAGTAAAATTATATAACGGAAAAGCTGTAAGTAAATTTACTTCACATCTCGCTAAAGTCGATTTGTTTTTGTTGTATTGAATACTTTCTATTCACTCGCATATCTGCTTTTACAAATATGTTTTATGAGCTTGTCGAGTTGGGGAGTAGGAGCAATATGCCGAACAATGGGGGCAGTTAGTTCACTCGTTGGCGGCGATTTAAGTTTATATTTTTGTACATAAACATCTACCTTCATAGTAAGCATGCGTTTAGTTGATGTTGTAAGCCATTGTAAATTGACAATAATGACTCATAAGAGTTGCAACAATTATGGACATTATAAACTTTCCATATTGATATTTATTCGTGTGTCTGATTAGGCAAGAATGTTATGAAAAAACAAATATTTCAAACAGAGCTTCAGAAGTCAGTTTTAAAATGTGTTTGCTAAAATAATAATTTTAAGGAATATGTTTTCTTTTTTTTTAATATAAAAAATACTTAATACATACTTAATAATAATAATAATAGTTGGTGGCTTACACTTTATAGCTCAGATATATTTTATTAGAAGCTTTTTTATGTCAGAAATACTCTCGGCAGTTTGCCATTGCCTGCCGAGGGGTGACCGCTCTTAGAAAAAACTTTTTCTATGATTAAGATTTTACATGCCGTTGCTGAGATTCGAACCTTAAACTCTGCGGCATATCGAGTTGTATGTACTTAATATTTATAACTATCATCCCTATTCTAATGATACCTCACAACTGAGTTGTGAGCAAAAATTTGTGAAGTTTCTTATGAGGTATATTTTGTAAAGTTACAGCCCTATTCTAATACCCTCACAAAACTCACCTAACTGACTGTTGTAAGGTTCCTGACTATTGTGAGGTTACCCTTATGCTGGCGTAAATTCAAAAGCTCAAATGCTCATAACTGTCAGGAAAGTTGTGATGTGCGAACGACAGCCTCACAATACGAAAGCAACTGATTTTTATTGAGCAATTATTACAATATTTTGTTAATTTTCGTTCGCAATCAGTGTCGTGTGGTGATTTTTTTTAAATAAAGAAATATTCAAGAATGGCGGAGTTATTGCTTGTTTGTGCAGCAGTATTGAAGGAGCAAAAAGAGGTAGTGAAGAGAATGCAAGAGAGGGTGTAAGAGTTAGGGGTCGTTATATAACGTCCCCATACAATCTACAGCTTTTAAATACTAAAAAATATTGTATTTTTAATTTCATTACAATAAATGTATTTTATTAAAAAAAAATGACGCATATTTTTATATGGATTTGAACCGAACCGCTGATTAAGTAGCTATAGCTATGTTTAAAATGTTTAGTCTTTCATGAGAAATAATAGTGATAAATTTAAATTTAAATTTTTTATTGCGTTTCATTAATATTTATTTATATTTCATTCACTTTTTTATTACATTTTTAAGTAACGCCTTATGTCTAATTGTGCTTCATAGAGGTTATGAAAATGAACCAAACAAAAACAAGCTCCATTTGCTCATGGACCATCAAATCACTTTGTTTGCGCCTATGCTTATGCTATGGTGATTTATGCTGTGTGGTGATTTTGTTGAGCTTTTTTCTTATGAGGTGTGGCCAAGAATAACCTCACAAAATAGACCTCATAAGAAACCTCACAAATTTTTGCTCACAGCTCAGTTGTGAGGTTTCATTAGAATAGGGCTGTTATTCTTGGCCACACCTCATAAAAGAAAAGCTCAACAAAATCACCACAGTCGAAGGACTATTCAGCCATGTTTATACAAAATAGAAAACTACAGAGCAAGTAAGCAGTTCAGTTCACTTAGGCGTTACAATGGATTCTAAACTTAACTTTAATCTTCACATTAAGGCTATATTTGACAAAGTTAGAGGCGCTCTTGCTTTAATAAAGCGATAGGCAAAATAATTTACGACATTAGTTAGACAAATAATAGAGTATGCCTTCATGAAATGGTGTCCCCATTATTAAGTTCGTATAGATAAGCGAGAATCAATTAACAAAAACACCAAATTTTTGCTTAAAGGGATTTTCGGAGGGGTTGCTTTTATGACCTACTAGCCCATGCCTGCTTGTCGAAGTTAATCTTAACTTTTTTTCTGGAGTATACAGATAGTTTAGACCATTAATCATGAAATCATGTAAAATAAGTTTTAAATTATTTGAGCACTTTTGGTGTCTGTGTCATTACTTCAAAACTCACTGCGGCACCTTTGATATTCCGGACCCGCTTTTCAGTATAAAAAAGTGTACTGTCCTCTCTATATAAATGATTGACTAAGTGTAACTTTTTCTGACATGCAGTTGGTAAGTTTTATTATAAATGAAGTCTCCAAAAATGCAGTCTTGAAAAATTTAAGTTACATTATTAACACATACAGGCTACGTTTGCCATAAATATAATATCCACTCGACAAACCTATTGCCACACCCTGCATCTAATTAAATCGATGCATGTATTAGGTCGATTACCGAAACAGATACGGGTATTTAATGCAATATAGTACTTATAAATTCTCATAAATAGTTACAATACATACGTGAATTCCAAAAAGCGTGCTTTAATTATAGTCGAACATACAGTTAGATAACGGTATACTACCATAAGTCGTGTAAAAGAACTGGCAATGTGGGAATATCCTTAATGAGCATTAGTGGGCACCCAGTTTGGATATGACACCCAAACGAAATGAAATCACACACACTCACACATAAACAAAACAAAAACACATGGCACCTATAATTTTCTAAGTGACAAATTATTTCAACAAATAGTGGCATAAATTTTTTGACAACTACCGTTTACGGTTTTTTGGATTTGTTACTTACGAAATCGCAATTTGATCCGCTTTTTTGAGCGTAGCGACTATGGCTTCAACTAAATGTTAAGCAAACAAAAATCGGAAAATAAACGAACAAATAATGGCTCCTTTTTCTTTTGAGATGAATAAAGTGTGGGTAGCGTTTGTTGGTTTGCTTCTTGATATACATACATTTATTTTTTATTTTTTCATTTCTGTTTTAATCTTAAGTTCACCGAAATCAGAGTATTTTCTGAAAATTCATTGTATGTCTTTTGCTTTTTATTATAGCTGTTTGTGGCCTTTAATGCAGCTACTGTTGTTTTACTATATACAAGCAGTGGGTGCTGTTGGTTAAGTTAAGCCCAGCAGTCAATAAAATTAGTTAGTTTTAAATGAACACAAATGGTAGCAATTTGTCTAAATTAGTTGATAAATAGTAAGAAATATTTAAATAATATGTATTTTAACTGTTTAGTTTTATAAGAATATTCAAAGAAAGAAAGAAAACTTTATTTTAAGAGCAACTTCAGTAAGGTAATGTAGAAGCGGCAGCTGTTTCTTTCGCTTTGGTAGACAGAATGTCAAATTGCAAAATTCTAATTGCCTTATAGGAATTTGACAAGCAGTCCCTCAAAAAGGAAAAACTCATATACCACCTTATTGAATTAACCTTGTTAAGAAGTATGAAATTCGCCATTTTGTTTGTTTATTTTTGGTCACAGCTAAGATGACCAGATTTCTTCTTCTTTCATTCTCAGCGCAGAGCTTCACTTCAAATTTATTTATTCTTAAAAATATTGTTAAGTTTGCTTAATCGCACATTTTTAGTAAAAAGTGATAACACACATTTTTTTGGGATATAAAAAAAAAAATTGTGAAATTTAACGAGAGCACGAAAAAATATTATTGAACTTCATGTCATTGTTTGCTTTTTCAACCTGTGAATTCGTGTTTGTTTTTTTAAAAAATGTTAGACCCAGCAAAGTAACTTTATCGCTGTTGAAAAAAATAAGGTAATTTGGCAATTATTTTGCTAAATAATTTTTGATTTTCAGCACTAGTTGCTACTAAAGCAGTAGCGTTAGGCTATAACAATAGTCAAAAGCATCCAGCATCGGCTTAAGCAACCAATGAGCTACTAGGTCGCAGGACCATGGACGAACCTTCAATATTTATTAGCTCAAGAAATTGCCGCTCGTTTATGTTTGCAGTTTCAGCATAAATGTTGGCTTGGTTACATTGCCTCAATTTTGCATAGATCAGCATAGATAAATTTGATTTTTGATCACTTTCAAATGACTCCGAAGGGCCCTATAGAAGGTCTAGAGCAACGATAAAAGGCTTATTGAAAAGATTAATCTCTCTCCTTCCTAATGCTGCAGCAAAAATAGATCACAAATTTGTAAAATCCCTCAGTGCACAAAAAAGATTAGCAGGCGGTCAACATTTTTGCCACAGAATTGGAATTGCTTTGATATTGGAATATAAATTACACTAATGCAACGAAGCTAACAATTATATAACATATGTAGGTACGGAAAAAATTCCACTACTACACCCTTTAAACAGCTGACGCAGAAAGGACCTTCTAAAAGTTTCATGTCACAAAAAATAAAGTATTTTTTTAAACACTGCCACCAAATTATTTTAAGACTTGTCTGTCCGTCTGTTGACGTTCATACTGTAGCTAATGGACCAATTTGCTTCGATATGGGTAAATTTTGATTTTCTTTAATTAAAATCCCAATATTTTATTAATAATATATATGTAGTTCATTCATAACCAAAACCAACCAAATCCTAAAAAATTTACGAATCAATGGTAATTTGTAACTTCTAACTTGTAATTTAATAAACTAAAAGTACATAGATTATAAAACTGATTCAAATTAATTCCCATTATAAAATGAGCGAGTACTAGGCCATAATTGAACATACTTCCAGGTAACGAAAAACTGAATTCAAGATATGTACAAAAGAGAGAGTAAAAGAGGTTACATAGTCAGACAAATAAATCAATTTTAAAAAAAGCTTAAAACATTATTTTTTTGTTTTGTTAGACAATGAATTATATTTAATTTTTCTAAAAATTGTTTTTGAACTTTAAGGCCGATTTCTTTTTTATCAGACTCTTATCGACAGCAACGCAACTGTGCTAAGCTTACGCTGTGTGAATTATATTTTAATTGTAAAATATCAGTAATTAAATATAAGAAAGCTGAATTATCAAAACTTGTCCGTATAGAAATTTAAATTGCTGCAGTAGTTTTTTACGATTTTTTTCCTTCGCTGCGGTGAACCAAAAATTTGATATGGGGATTTTAGGTGTGGTGAGTTAAGTTGTGTCAGTGGGGTGAGCTCAGATGCGGGATGTTAAGATGTGTGGAGTTTAAGGGTGTTGAGTTATGGTCAGTTTAGTTAATATATGGTGAGAATAAGAAGCATCTGTAGGTGTCTTCAAATATATTCGTCTTATTCTCCATTTTGATTTTTCAATTAGGAGATAGTTTAAATCAAAAGAACATAACATAGCATAACGTAACAAAGCATAACATAACTAGTTTGGATGTAGTGAGTTTAGGTGTGAAAGCAATGGCAAACCTCTGCGTGCATTTCTACCATGAAAAAGCTTTTTCATCCGTCATTTGGAGGTACACCGCAAATGTAGAGGCTTGGCCAAGCATTAATCTCCATAAGCCTCAAATTATTATTTTATAATTCTTCAATTTTTTTCGGTTTCTTAATCATTTAAAACTTGAATTTTTATGATTTTTATTATATGTATATGCAAAGTTAAGTGTATTTCAATTGATAAATTATGGCGATTAAATAAATAAATATTGTAAATATAGGGTTAAGCTTTATATTAGAAAACTTCAGACGGTGGTTTCTAACGAAAATTATTTTTAAATATTTTAATATAGGTATGTATTTTATTAAGCAGTGTTGCCAGCTAACAAAAATAAGAATAAATTACTTATAAAGTGGGTAGCAATTGAATGGTGTTAAAAATACTTTTATACACATAGAAATACTTTTAAATTATAACGCCATAGAGTTGTTAGAGTTCTAGTCTGCGTCGCATTAGTACAAAACTAGTTACCACATTCCAGTTAGTACACTAGAATGCTTATTTTCTATTTGAAATTTGCACTGCATGGTTGCTGCTGATTGCTGTTGACGTCATTGAGAGTGTAGGCTGTGGCGCCGCTGCTTGTGTGGCACTTGCAATGCACTTGCAACACTGCGTCCGTCCATAGCTGACACGGACACTTGTCTGCTGCTAAGAATGTATGTACATTTTTTTTTTATATTTGTACATTTGTCTTATTCACAGTGCACTTTAATGAGATGATAATTTGCCTGCCAACACGATGTTGGTCATTCTGAAATGTATGTACGAGTATGTACATATGTATGTACATATGTAGCAGCTTGGAAACTGTCCGATATGGATTTATGGCTACGATTTAATTTTTGGTCAACAACAACAGCAAATGCTTTTGTAACGCTAGCGTGAATTGACGGCGCACATTTAGTGGCAACATTGTATGATATACTCTGTGATATACACTGTTTTTGTGTGCAAGTGTGGCAACTTTCATTTACAACATTATAACAAACACTAGATTTCTTAATAGCAAGCAATTTTTCTCGGTTTCAGCAGCTTTATGAAATGGCATGGCATTAAATGTTGGTATGTAATATGTAGCGCTAAGTAAGCAAAAGCAAAAAAAAAAAACAAACAAATATAAAAATAGCGCATGCGCTCAATGCATTCAGTTTTAGTTAATTTCGCATTTTTATGCAAAAAGTGCATAATGTTAGAAATTCAAAAAAAAAAAGCAAATAGTGAAAATAATTCATATTAAATAAATCAAAATGAAGCAAAAAATGAAGTTAGTGTATCGAAAAAAAACGCAGTTTTTCAAAAGTAAACTAACTCAAAAATTTTTAATTTTTTTTATTATTTGCTGAAAATGTTCTACGCTCCAAACTCTTACGTTAACTCTTACCAGCAGCAGCAAGAGCAGTATTTTTGAGCGTTTTGCTGTGATAACACAATTATACAAATACCTGTATATCATGCAATTAATCCAAGACTGCACTATTGCAAAATGAGTTATTTGATGTTAATTCACTTTTGCACACTATTTGCGATAGTTTTTTTTGTTTTTTGCTCCTTTGTATACGCTAAGACTTAATACACTTAAATACACAAACAAAATTAATAAATTCACCAAAAAGGCATTCATGCCACCATTAGACGCCATATAAATAGTTAGTGGTGGCAACATGCAACAATTTTGAGGAAGTATTGTAGCGGTGAAACATGTTCCGAACCCTCATAAACACATCGATTTTATGGTTTTCATAATTTTTTCTGAATTTCCAATGCACACACGCATAATAAGATGAAAAAAAAAAACAACAAAAAGTAAAACCAACAATTAAATAAACCGCCAAACGCTAAAAAGCACAAACATAAAAAGAAAGGCAAAATGTACAAAAACTAAATACAACAGAAATTCAATAAAAAAAATAAAAAATTTAAATAAATAAACTAGCAAACAAGTAAAAAGCATATGTACATTTGTTTACCATTATGTGGCATGCAACATATGCATTTTTCTTTATGTGACTTTAAAACAATTATGAAAATCAATGCAGCCGCCTTGGCAATATTTTCCGGTTGCATGTGTTTTTATATTTGTTTTTGTATGTACGATTATGTAGCATATAAAAAATTTACGAGCTTATCTCTGCTCGCCTGACATAATGGCATATTTTTATTTTATAATATTATTGTTCGCATTTTCCCGAAATTCATATAAATAATGTATTTTATTTATAGCAGAAAACTGAAGCAAAAATACGTAGTTTTAAATTTCATACCGAGTGCAATGGAAATGAGCTGGAAAAATTAATGTTCAAAGATACGCATTAATGACATAATAAAAAGATTAAATATTTACATATTTGCTTGTTGCTTACAGGTTGTGTGAATTTTGTACGCTTTTATGTGCAATTGTAGAAAAATTCAATTTAGGTTAAAAAGAAGTCTCATCTTGAGTATGCTGGTAAATTTTATTGCGACAGTTTCTAAGGTAAATTTAGTTGTGCGTGACTGACTTTTTTCGATTTCTGGGTTCGTTTCGACTGCTTTCGGTACACGTTGAACACGAAAAATTATAAGAAAACTTTTTTTATTCATATAGCTGTCACACCTCAGACAGGCATTGTCAGTCTTTCATTTACACAGCGAGTGCTGACAAGTTAACGTTTCTCATGTCCGAAGCGTACAGCGAGTCGAAAAATGAATACAAAGTTTTCTTGCGTAGACTATTTTGATAATTATACTTATTGTAAGAGTAGAAAGCACTGTGACCTTTATATCTAATTTGCCCGATTTGCGATTTTGCTTTAGTCAAACTGCCGAGAAATTTTAATATCGAGCCTAAGCCCTTGGAAATCATTCCGCCGTCCGTTGCCAACAGTTGCCAGCACACCAAATTTTTTTGCGTTTGTGCATCAAGGGGGGTGCACTGTTAAAGTATGTGGCTTGCGAAATCTATAACATTCTTGCGAGTATATTCCTCGTTTTGTCAGGCGATAATTCAACCTGCAATGCACTGTAAGAATTTCCGTGATCGTTCTCAGATTACTCTTTGATAAGCCCATGCATTCTATGAATCTTTTTTGTTTGTAGGTACCTGAAAAGCGATTTTGAATGCTCCAGCCCAGATAGCATGTTTGGAAGGATTCATTTTTCTGAGCGCTTCCTCCTCTTCCTTCGTCGAGGCAGACAATGCTAAGACACTTCAGCACAAGCTTTGAGATTACTTGTGAAGATTTAGAAGCGTTATGTTCTGAACTCGCTAGTTTCCGCTGATATTAAACCCACACAACTTTATATATATCACTAACTAGCATAAATTTTTTCCTGGAAGAAAGACATCAGTGCATACAAGGGTCCCAACTACTCTACCCTCGGCTCAAATACAACTACTCCGGCACCTATTTTGGTTTTTGAGCGGATCCTGTACCAGGTTTTAGGTGCCTGACAAAGCTAACCAATTACTTTTGTTGCTCAGTTCGGTTTTGAATCTTTGTGTGAGACTGCAGTCGGATTTCATAGTATCTTTCGGTATTGCTATTTTGGGGCATCGTTTCGTTAGAGTGTCAAGCTTCCTCCGAATCAGATACCCCACTGCCTCGATATTAGTACTGGTCATGATCAGGATAGCCATCTTCGCTTAGATTTTCATGTATACGGGAAGAGGTGTTTGATCTTCATATCTTCTGTTATGCGAATGCAGCTTACTGAGCACTTTAATAACTCTTTGCTGATGCGTTCTATCTACCCAGACAATAGCTCAATTGATAATATTGGGTCTTCTATTGGGGATTTCCAGGTTAGTTTTTAATCTAGTATGCCCTCTAGAATATCTAGTTCTATCTACTTGAGTTCGCTGAAGACCATACACATTTTAATATCTTGTTAATGGTACCAGAGTGGTTTTAGTTGGTTTGATTTTAGGCCAACCTTTAGCGCACCACTTTTGGTTATGCTTAAGTACACTCTTCAAATTTATTCAAAACTTTTTCTTAGCAATGATAAATTCGTTACATATCTTTTAACTAGGAGCAATGTGTTAGTATTTACTCCGAATATTGAATGTGAAATGATTTTTAACTAAAAGTAGTCGAGCTGTCTTTTTTACGAGATGACAGAGACACTTCAATCACATGCTGTGCGTGTAGTGATTGTTGGAATGATTCCTGCTGGCACCGTCAGGATTTGGAAATGAAGGAGACTGTACAATATATCAACTTTGACATTCAGCACTCGCTAGTCGCAGATGCCAAGATCGGGTGTCTAATGAAAATGAAATTGTGATTTTTGCAGTGTTTTAAATATGAATTTAGTGATTTAAATATGAATTTAGTGACGGTAAATATACTTAACATTGGCATTGCTTATATATTATTATTTTTAACTTTACTGGGAATGCTTAGAAGTTTTGCAAATGGTTAAAAATTTGTTTGAAATAATCCCATTCTGCTGCACTACAAAGATTTTAATAGCTCTTGCAAATTTAACCAATACTCGTTCTTCAGCAAAAACATAAAGGAATTACGCAGTGTAACCTAAGCATTTTACCCAATAACCAATAAGCGTGTGAATCATAATTTTGATATACTGTTTTCTTGAAAAAGCTTCCCATAAAATACGTATGCCGTTCGGAGTCGGCACAACATTGTAGGTCCCCCCATTTCTGGTAGAATATAAAGACGCACCAACAAATGTTAGTAGAGGCTCGGTCAAACACTGAGCTATATAGTGTTAGCGCCAAATTATTATTATTATTAATTGCTAAATTGTCCACAACTTTTCTCTTCAACAATTCTTCTCCCTTAACGAAAACCATTACAAAATATATGAAATCAAGGAGAAAAGTACCATGAATATTAGACGAAATCATATCAGTCTGTTATTCAATAAATATTCCAATAATGTACACCAACCAAAAATACAAAACACATCCAATATGGTTATTCAACCCAAACTCAATCAACACCTCACTACAACGCTATAAAAAATCCACTACGCCTAATACTATATACATTCACAAATTTTACGAATTGAAAGAACAGCTCAAGAAATATTAATTCATATATACCGATGGCTCAAAGAAAGATGACATTGTCAGCCTCAGCGTAACCAAACATAAACAAATTATTAAATCCGCACTACTACCACCATTTAGCACCACTTACAGCGCTGATTGCTATATTCGAAGCAATATCGCACAAATACAAACTAAAGGGAAAATATGCCATATGCACCGACTCTCTTGCGTCCATAGACGCAATAAGAAACCCAAATAACAATGAATACTATCCATACAGTATTAGGAACTTACTCATAAAATCATATCCAAGACTAAAATTAGTTTGGGTACCTGGCCATGCTCAAATCCCAGGCAATGAATTCGCGGACCATACTGCAAAAAAAAGCACTTATGAGACCTCTACTAACCATACCGAATTTAAACCATAAAGATATCAAAAAATATTTCAAAGTAACTCAATGGCGAAAGCACAACACTTGTGGGATAAACAAACAAAAACAGACAAACCAAATGTAACTAATATTTTCAAACAAATACAAAACCTACAACTTCCCCGAAAATCTTAAAATAATAATAACAAGAATTCGACTAGGCCACACTAGAATTACTCACGAATACTTACTAAACAAAAACATTGACAGAATATGTAAATTTTGCGACCGACAAAATATTGACATTGAACATATTATCGATTCCTGCCCATCCTTTCAACAACAAAGACAACTTTACTTCTCAAACGAATCAGTAGTTACATTACTAAAAACCCCTAACAACGAGAACATTTAAACAATTAAAAAAATTTTAAAAGCCTGTAATTTACACGAATTAATTTAGTAAAACCTAAAAATACAATACACACTTGTTATACCCAACTGGAACAAATAAGTATAAGGCCATAGACGCCAACGCTTAAACCTCTAACTATACTATAATTCACTTATATTATAGTTATTTTTAAATAAATAAAATAAATAAATAAATATTAATATTTTCTTGAAACCGCTAATGTGCAAGTGCTACAGTGATAGAAATACATTGATTTCCAACTAGCTAAATCGTAAATGTGGAGCGTTAAGAGCAGCTCATACGTTAGAATTGGTCACATGCAAAAGTCAATATTTGGTTTTGGTTAAGAGATTTTGCTAAAAAGATTCGCTTGTACGAGAAGTAGGCCATGAATATTGTAAAAACACATTATTTATTCCATTTTCAACAAATATTTGGTTTTGGATGATATTTTAATGATTGCACTGTTGCCGGAAGAAAATTAATTCATAAGGAATTTCATTTTATTAGTATAAAATTTACAGCACTGTAACCAATTTCAAAACTATAACTGCATCTTAATTACTATGAAAGTTTGTTGAATTTTGTCTTCCCTGTCGTTTTTTATTTTTTTATTGTAAGTCGATATCAACCTGAACTCATTTATGAATATACGAGTAAAGCAAGCTATAAAGGACTTAAGGCGCGTACCGCCCCAAAAGGAAATGAGTGAATGTGACTATCTAAACAAAAAATACTTACGCTGTTTTTGTGGTAAAGCTTTTGTAATTGGCTGCCAATAATATACTTACATGCAACTTCACAGGGATATTTTCAATTGAATTGCTTTATTAAATTTTTAAACTAATGAAAAATTATTATTTACTATCTATTTTTCCTCGCACACCCAATAACAAAATTTTCGCAGTTTATTAATTAAAATGTGCATAAATTTTCGAATACAATTTTTTAGTTCGATTTGAAAATCATTAGTTGCATACACGTCCAGCATAAATAAGTCAGTATATATCGACTATCAAATTAGCGATACTATCGTAAATGCGATTTAACTTTTACTCAAAGCTTTTTATGGTCAATCAACGTGCGTCCAAACAAATCAATTGCAAATAAATAAGTTCACATTTATGTCTATGTAAATGTGTGTGCAAGTATAATTGCGGAAAAACAGAATTTTGTGCAACGAAAAGTGCGAGCGTAAATGTGATTGCGAGTGATTGTGAAAATTGGCGCATGGTGTGGCGCATGCGCTAATAGGCTGACTAGCTAACTGGCGGATAGACTAAGTAGCTGGCTGGCTGGCTGGCTAGCTACTTGCCTCCATTTGGCCACGGGCATATAGCAGTACGCACATAAATATTACGCCGTTGACGTTCGAGTACTTTAACCACCAATAATATTTCAACAACAGCAATGCAATGCAAGTCGAGGATTGTATAGCTAAAGATTAAAATGGCGGTGATTCGGTTGCTAACGCCATTATTGGTACTATGCCTGTGCACCGCCTCCCCCGCTTTTATGCTTCACCACCTACAGCACACAATTACGTAAGGCAGTAGGTGGTTTAAGGAGCAGCAGCGAAGGCACACACAACAATCACACCTGTTATAGTGGAGCGCTAACCAAAGTTAGTCTCCCAAAGTTAGTCACTCAAATGAAGCAGCCTGCGCGCGGTAGAATTGATTAAAAGGCGTGCTGTGCAACAAGCGTCTGCAACATGTTGCCTGATGCCTGTATTTTTGAGGCTCGCCATTTATGGTTCGTGGGGGAAAATATGATGACTTTAAAAGGCGGCAACATTATAGCTCCGCAATGCGTGTATGTGTGTGCTGCATGAAATATTTACACGAATTATTTAAGAAATCGCAAAAATCGAGCGATTTACAAGCAAAAGTGAATTCACACAAAAAGTTGCGCACTCAAACACACACACACACACACAAAATTTTGCAGAGCAATCATTTTGGCAGCGCATAATTCACACAAATCGGGTAACAATAATAACAAAAATGTATAACAAGCAACTAAGCGTAATGCAACAATAAATGTAATTGTATTTGCAAACGGGGATCGATTGCTGCCACCACAACACTCCAAAACACACCAAGCGATTTAAACACCTTCGCCACCAAAAAAAAATCTATAAAAATCGGCAACCAACCACTTGCGGCTCTTTATACGCGTCGTAAGCGTTTTTTTTTTTTAATTTACGGGAGCTTGCATATGTTTAGGTACCCTAGGGTGCTTCTTAACTGACCCAAAATTTAAATAAAATTTAACAAAAAAACTGAAAAAACTTGACAAGGGATGACGGAAAATCGTTCCAACAAATATCAAAAAATTGCATTAAAATTTTTTTTTTATAAAAATTAAATTTTTTTTTGTTAAAATTTTTTTTTTAATTTTTGGCAGGGGTCGCACCTTCTTATTTTTAGGTTTGAAAAGTCGTTCAAATTTTGTTTTCGCATTTTAAACGTAATACTCAGGGTCTTCGCCTACAAGAAAAACAAATATTTTAATAAAAGCTTTATTTTAAGTAGTTTACCTGTAAGCGTGTAAAATAAAAATATTTAAATTTCAAGCGGTTACATACATTTTTTGAAAATTTGTTTACTGCCACTTCTCCACAATTTCCTCCATATTAATAAAAACTCAAGGATGCAATATATGTATGGAGGAAATTGTGGAAGAGCGTTGGAAAAAAACTACAATAAACCGACATTAATTTGTTAACACCTCAAACTTGCATTATTTTTTACTGAAATAAAATGGAATAAAAGCTGCGTACTCAGATTACCCAAAATTTTAGGCTTACCATACAATAATTTATAGCAAAGTTGCGACTACTTAAACTCAATTTAAAAACAAAAATTCGGGTCAGTTCACGTAACTTCTGTTCGAAAGTGGAAAAGTAAGATACACCCTAATGTACCGCTTTGTATGCTAAATAGTATACACACATACTAACACACACATGTGCATGTGTGCAGTGAAGGGGGCGTAGTTAGTCGTACGTAATGCTACTTTCTAAAATATGCCGCCTTAAAATAACGAAACTATTCGTGTATATAAATTTTTTCCTTCACTGTGTCGATTTTCCTTAAGTAAATACCGCATTTTAATGCATGCACATATGTTGGCAAACATGTGGAAAATCGCTTCGATTTACTTTCGTACCCATTCGAATTGGTCAGTACGAGTATAAGCCTTACTTTCATGTAAAAAAAAAATGTAACACTTCTTTTTTCAATTGATTTATGGTGAAGTTTGCTGAGGCGGTTTTCAGTCTGCTCGTCAGTCGGATTGGCATTTGCCTTTGATTTTAAGCAGCAAATTGCTTTTGGCAATTCAGACATAAAAAACTATGCTAGTCTTTCTAAATACATTTACTATTATGCGCGTATAAAGCAAAATCATTATTTTTTTCGTTTGTAATTACTTAGAGAATTGTGAGAATTTTTCTTGAGAAAACTTCTAAATTTATTATGTAAAGCATTTGTACACATATTATGGTAACTTTGAGGAGTATTTAATAATTTTTTATTTGTAAAAATAATAGTTTTTAAAGATTCTACAGCACATCTGCAAGAACTCCTCCCAAAAAAGGCGTTTTGCGGTGAAGTGGATCACCTGAAATGAAAAAACCAAAACGAATTTCGTTAAAGTAACATATAATCTTGTAATTAATCGAAGGAATAAGAAAATTTTTTTTTTCACAAAATGGCGGCTTTAAAAATAAATATATTTTTTGCCATAATTTTGGCCTTAAATTGAATATAAAAACAAAAATGTTTACCCGTAATAAAAAACCTCGATTAAGTACTAGAAAATATAGTTCATAAGCCTGTGTACATTTTTGAGACTAATCGGTTCAGCCGTTTCCGAGAAATCTTGGTCACCGACTTTCAAAACACAGTTTTGAGAAATACAAGGTTAAAGTTTCAAAAGCATTTTAAAATGCCCTGACGCGTCGTTACAATTATGCGTAAAATTATGGGTGCAACTTCAAAAATAACTGTCCGATTGACTTGACATTTTCAGAGTGTTAACTTGAGTACATGTACATTACAAAAAAAAACAATCGATTTTTTGAAAATTCTAACTAGATGTAACGCCTTAAGGATCGTTCCTCGTCTGCGCACCACAGTCTCACACTGCATTCGCAGGTGCTGTGTAGCCTCTTTTGCCGAGTCACAGAAGTGACAAAACTCGCCAGACGAGAATCCTAATTTATGTACCCTACAAGAACATGCTGACAGAGTTACCAATACACTCTCATTCATAAAATCAGCACTGACTGTCAGCTTACCGGTAAAATGACTGCCATGGTGCTTGCCAAAAAGAGACACTCCCGACTAGCTAAGCTTACTATGGTTGCATATATGCGAGAATGAAACAACGAAGTTTTCATGTTTATCTTTACTGACCGTAAGATGACCGGTAAAATAGTTGTCATTTATAGTTGCACAAAATGGACAATGACCATTTAAGCAAATTTCGCATATGCGTGAAAGAAAATACGATAAATTCAAAGGAAATTTGCAAATGGCACACAGTATTCGGAAAACTCTGAAGTGTATAGTTGCGAAAACTTTTAAATCGTCGTTTTTTTTATAAAAGAAAAGTTTTAAATAAAAAAATAGCTTTTCTAAATGCTAATTATAAAGAAAAGAGGATTTCTTATATTAATATAAAACATGAAAGACCTCTGCGCAAAAATACTGATGGAGTAGCCGTAGTTTGTCTGGTCAGGGATATTTTTTTCAGGACGGACGAAGGAGACTTACGCAGCAAGCAGTTCTGCGCAAAAAATAGTTTATCATTATTAAAGTTATTAGCTTGTAGTAAATCAATAAAATTTAATAAAAAAAAATATAAAAAACGTGTTTATTTAATCAAACAAAAAGAGGAAATATCATTTGATGTAGGTAGGGAGCATTGACGCAGTAAAAAGAACGAAAGTGAGCAGTAGAGCTATATGTTTGTCTATTTAATAATATTAATGTGTTAGAGTGAAAAACAATATCACACGTACACATTTGGTGACATCAGTGTTTACATAGTGGCCCTAAGAAACTGATAGCAACTTTGTTCTAAGTGCTGACCAAATTTTTTTTAAGCCACTGACCGTCAGATGTACGGTAAATTGACCGGCACTGTTCTTGTAGGGTAGGTGACATTTCGGGTCTATGAAATAACTCCCACGAAATAAGTCCCACTTTTAAAAACGAAATAAGTCCCACCAAAAATTGCTATTTTGAAAGTGGGAGTTATTTCGTTTTTAAAAGTAGGACTTATTTCGTCAATTGGTGGGACTTAATTCGTTACGCGTTTTTATTTTAAGTGGGACTTATTTCGTTTTGAGTGGGAATAAATTCGTTTTGTAAAGTGGGAGTTATTTCAGCAATGGATGCAAAAGGTACAATATTCCCTTTTACAGAATATTTACAAAAAGGTGTTATGATTTTATTATTACAGATCGGTCCACATAACTTTTCAGTTTTCGATTCTGAAATCCGCACTACGTCTGCAATAGAAGCTTACAATAGCGTCATAGGAAAAAGCATTCCAAAGAAGGCTACTTTTTTCAAATTTGTAGCATTTTTACAGATGCAAGAATTTGAAAAAGTAAGAAAATTTGAACTATTGATGAATACCAATGGTAGTGTGGGAAAAAAGCGTATTAAAAAGTCCTGTGTTTTGAAAGCAGATATGATTTCGAAATTCAAGAATGATCTCTTACAAGGTACTATAACTCCTTCTAAATTCCTTGACCAACTTCTGTTATCAAAAAATAATTTAATTGTACAAATGGAGCCTGATGAAGATATTTTTGAAGAATTATCATATTTGGAAGAGGACATTGAAGACGAGTCGTTAAACCATATTGAAACCAGCCAGAATACAATTAATAAAAATATGTGTGTGGTTTGTTTCATAAAACAGCCAAATATCTTATTTTTTCCTTGTAAGCACTTGAAATTTTGCAGTGAATGCTGTCTTACAATGCAAACTCACAAAATTGATCAAACCAGTAAACTAGTATGTGCATTCTGTCGTGCAGAAGTTCATGAAACCCTTCAAATAATTATCTGATAAATAAATGATTTTTTTATGGAGGGGTGCGATAGAGCCATGAAATATAAGGCCATTATGGCTTTATTTCTCTATAATACCGTCTACCATGCACTGGATCTTCAAGCCATTTATGAAGGTCGATATTTTAATCCTTCCGAAACGATTTCCATCTTAGTAATAAGAACAATTGATCTGTACTTAATCCATTTACGAATCCAAACGTTGTTACTAGTAGGCGTTCTCTATACGTCCGAAAAAAGAATTAATAATAAATTCTGGAACTCTATCAAAATTCGTAATATCCATTCCATTAAGAAGCCTTCTGCAAGCTTGCATACGATTCTTCTTTATTATTCCTCTGCTTTGAGTATTCATATTATTCGACGTGTGGTTTTTTCGAAGAGCCAAATACTTCTTATTTGAAATCGCATTAAACAGTGAAAAAGTGGGACTTATTTCGTTTATGAAAGTGGGACTTATTTCATTTAAGAAATATATTATTCAAGGGGGAGTTATTTCATTTTGAGTGGGAGTTATTTCATTTCAAGTAAATTTTTAAATCATTTCATTTTGGTGGGACTTATTTCGTTTTCAAAAGTGGGACTTATTTCGTGGGAGTTATTTCATTTTTTTAAGCAATTTTTGGTGGGACTTATTTCGTTTTTAAAAGTGGGACTTATTTCGTGGGAGTTATTTCAGAAATTTAGGCTTACTTTTATTAAATAAGTGGTGAAACAGTACCACTAGTTATCACAGAGCTTAATAAATTTTGAATTCGCTAAAAATGTTTCATAGATATATACTTGTCGAATATTTATTTTGACGACTGGAGCTTAAAGGTCACTCAACAGTAGAATCACATTACAGTCATGAGGGGCAAAAATCATTCTAACGCCGAAAAACTGATAAACTGCTTGAACAATTAGTTTAAAATAAATCTAGTCTTAAGCATCGCAAAATTAAGTTTTTAAAGCTTTGATTAGTCAAGGTTTATGCGAAGAGCTTGTGACCAACTCGACCGATTTCATATCAACACTCGTGAGTAATCATTCTCTGAAATTAGCTTGTAACCAACCAATTTTTTCGTGACATCAAGAGCTCTACATAAATAAACGACAGGCGTAACCTCTTTGGCATACACGAATGTGCAATGTCCAAAGAATGTCATTCCCATTACAACGCATTTATCACTTCATCAATAGCGCGATTTGGTCAATCACTCCTTCTGCTGACAACGCAATGTTACTACTCGTAAACCACAATTACATCCTACTTGCAAGCACGTGTACATATATACCATACACCAAAATACATCAATACACCAACGCTCAAATCTTGCTTTCTTCGCCACTCTCCATCTAACTTCAGTGGCGTGCTGTGTAGGAGTGAATGATTTTGTTTAATTTAAGTGGAAGTACGCCATACAAATCTTAATGGACAACATTGCCTTCATGTTGGTTTTGCTTTTGTTTTTGTTTGTATTGTATATTAATTTGCTCCCGCCTATTCGTGTATTTTATCACCTTTCGTTAGGCACATGCAATGCGAGTTTTTCGCGTGTTTTTGTTTATTTATTTTTTTTGTTTGTTTTTTTTTTATCTCTTTTTAGGCACAAGACAATGAATTTGCAATTTGTTCCTGTGACGTTGTGTTCCTTTTAATTGATTTACATACTCGTACATGAAATTTGTTCGCATGTACAGACATTCATTTGCCCAGTCGTTGGTTTATGGAGTTGAGGTGAGCTGAACTGATCGGCGGTGAATGGTGCTGTACGGCGCTGCTCAGCTAAGCCATTTGTTGGTCATGTTCACAAATTTGTTTTCCACATCGGTATGCTGTAAATTGAATAATGAAAGGCGTTCACAGGCAATGCGGATGTGTGTAAACATACATATTCACTCGTACGTGCAACAACACCCATGTATAGATATATGTTTGTGTATGTGTTTGTTATGTTGTGTTCGCACAAAATTTTACGCGCTTTGATTTTGATGTAATTGATCGTCAGGAAAATGCGTCTGAATTTATAAAATGCAAATTTATGTATATATTTTTTCCTTTTTCTCACATTCTCTTCTGACAACACATTTTATTTACCAAAAAGTCTTAATGAATAGTTAACATTCATGTTATCATTAAACAATTTTTTGCGAGCACTGATTGATGGCGGTTAGCAATTGAGTCTCTGTTAGGAAGCTAGTAAGTTGGCAAAAATTTGCAAATTGGTGGTTGAAGTAGAAAATTATACACACTCCAAAGCGAAGGATTGATAACCTTAATTTTGTGACTCATTGTTGTTTTTATTTAAATTTACCAAACAAAACAACCAAACATTTATAACTGTATTCGTTTAAAAGTGCAGAAACGCGTATCAAGATAATGAAAAACATTGAAAGCGAACGACCACAATTTCAAAAAAAGGGAGAAAATATTGTATTATTTCTTGATCGATCGCTTTGAAATTGCGTCGATATTTTTGCAATATATTCCATAGTGTTGATATTTTATTATCAATAGATAAGTATTTGTGAAAATTTCAGTTCTTTTTTTTAACAAAATTCAATCACAAGCTTCATTAAATGTTGATATGCATAAATTTAGAGTTCAACGCTTTTAGCGCCAAATAATTGAAAAAAAAAAATGTTGTCGGTTTTTGACAATTTTGGTCAAGGGACAATTGATTTCGGACAGCCATTCAAATCAATTTTTTTTGCGAAAAATTGCATACACATAATTTGGAGTGCAAATAAATTTTTTTCCTCTGAAGTTTTCGTTTTCAAATATTCGATTTCTGCAAGACAATTTTATTATAATATTTGTATTTTATTTGTAATGTGGCAGTCTTTTGTTCCCACCTATTTCATAGTAGGGCCAAAAAATTCTTCTGAACATACCGTCACCCTGGTTATAGGGCGTTGTGAATAAAAAATAATTAAATAAACAGTTATAAGCATATATAATGAAGTGATAGCTTTATTGTAAATCATGTGAAGCATAATTATTAACAAAAATCAGTTTTATTTTCATTGTTGTGCTTTGTGATATACGATGTTTTTTGTTTGATTACCTGGCGCATAGACAAACAAATCTGATGGTTTTTCAACACGGGAACAGGCAACATACAATTGACCATGTGAGAAACATTGGTTTTCCAGATTAATACCACGAACACTTAATGATTGCCCCTGGGACTTGTTTATGGTCATAGCAAAAGCAAGCCGCATTGGAAACTGTAGTCGTTTAAACTCGAATGGAACATCAGTCGGAATCATTGTCGCAGGGAATTTGTACACTTTTGGTAACGCGCTTTGTGTTTAACTGATATAATGACGTGAAAACCAATGCATTTTAAAGTAAAGCAAAAGAAATAATATCACGAAGCCAACCAAATTGAAAATCAGTACTAATGATCTATTACATTTTGTAACTATTGTATCCTTAAAACTACCATGGGAATTTAATGGTTAATGTTTCTTAATTTTGAAAATTTATAGTTTTACATATCTACCTTAATTTCAAACACCAACACCATTTTTTGTAATAGGTTTGGGTGATGATGTGCCTTTGTCACCTAAATCTTAATCGATTTAAAAATTTTTTTTGTAAACAAACCTCGCCATGGCAATAACGAACACAAAAAAAATTATTCCCCAAATTTTCTGACATTGTCCACCTTTACATCATTCAAAACAATTAAATCATTCGATTAAATATAAAATTTTGTAGAAAAAAAAAATTCAAATTTTTCTAATTTTTGTTGAATTTTCCGATTTTTCCACTAAGAATTTTCTATTTTTCCTTTCAAAAAGCCATTCCGGATAAATTGCACACCAAACTTTCTATAAAAAATCCGTTTTAGATTTTTCTAATTTTCCGACTTTTCCGGCGGGTTTTCCCAAAAGTTTTTTCGACAAAGACTTTTTCCTGGTGACTATGAGCAACTGGAAAAAAACTCAACAAAATCGGGCCAGCCGTTCTGAAGTTATGCGCTTACCAACACATTTTGCGATTCATATTTTATATAATAGAAGATTAATTAGATATTTGCATTTTTTTTTTGCAATAATTGTATACCTTTTAAGTTATTTAAGAAAATTTGATGTCTGAACAACATTAAATGTTAGTGTCCATACGCTAAAATTCGTTTTTTTAATATGAATTTATAAACATTTTAAATACAGTGCCTTATTCCGACTATCCGTCGTCAAGCATTTAGAGATATTCTCGGCGAAAAACATTTCCCAAAATCAACCATAGTTCGAAAGACGCATTCAATTACATTAAAATTGAATGGTCGAAAATAATGTTTACCAACAATTTAGCTAAAAGCTCGGCGCGTTCTCATTTATAGTGTTAAAAATGTATATCAAAGAAAAAGCGAACTTTGACATTTTGATACTAAAATTGTATAATTTGCATACATAAAACTTTCTTACATAATTTTTAATAACAAAAAAATACAAAAATAAATAAAATGCAATATCGGGAACGTTTTCGAAAAAGTGTGCAACTTTAAAACTAACTAAAATTTTTAATTACATCATAGCTTAATTAATGGAACCACAACACTGAAAAAATATAAGAAGAAAATTGTTTACTTTTCTTAGCGCCAACTTTAAAAGTGACACAAAAAAAACATACATAAATATCTCCTAAATAAGTTCAAAAAAACAAATCCCATAAGTATTATTGCGGCTTAAAGAGGCAACTGTCTGATTTGAAATGGTATTTTGTGGAATGAAAAATAAATTTTATGTATAAATTGATTTTTTTGCATTAAGTGAAAACAATAAACACGTAGCACCAGACAGTTTATAGCTTGTGAATTTGCAGAAAAGGACGGGCTCTTGTGGTCGGGGGACAGATAGAAAAAGTTATTCATCGCTAAAGTCAGGTAAAATTAAAAGGTTTATATTCATTTTTATTTAATTCATATGCGTGGTTTCGTATAACATTGGCAAGTGTGAACATTGGCGTTCGTAAACCGCAAACCTTATTGGCTATAATGAAAGGCTTTTGAGCACTAGAGATACATATGTATACATTTTGCCTGAGGAATGGTGAATTAGTTGAGTTACAGAAGCTACTTCACTGTTGCGTTAAATTGTACCATCTGTTTCACATTTTCCCATGCTAAGAAGCCCACATTCGTAATACAGTCTTCTAAAGACAGAATTTTTTTTGGAGCGAATAGTTTTACCAGTTTGTTCTTTTCAAACTTTTGTTATTCAGAAGCAAGATTATTGGCATCTTAACTTGTTACATCAAGAACGATAGATTATAAGATCACGCATTAGCGCAGAATTTGACATTTCTGGATCAAAGTAAACAAAGAATATGAGGAGTAGGAAAACGAAGAGAAGCTAATTTTTAGTAATAAACTTTCGTTTTGATTTCGAAAAAATGCTAAAATAATGTTGTGGACAGCGGTTTAATTGATAAATTGCGAAAAAATTTAAAAGAAATGTGCTGTGTTAGCTGTAATATCGATTTTTGGTTTGTTTACAAACTGCCAGAAATGTCAAATGCGGCAAAACCAAAGTAGCGGTACACCGGAATGCGCCATCGTGTTGTTACATCTACTTATTTTTAAAACAGATTGCTGTGGCTGTGATTCTTGTTGTAGCAACACAACATTATTTGGGAATGCTGCTGAAGTAACTTAAAAATGAGTGTAGAGTAGATAATGTCATTGACAATAAGGACCTAGAATGTAACTGCACATTCTTTACTACATATATGATTCTGTATGACAACGATAATCTTTTTCTTATAAAGATTTTATACATTTAAAACAGACAAAAATAAACATGAAAATACATTATTTTTTGACTTTAATAATTCCTTTTAGTCGAGCTGTTTTGTGCTGTTCAAATAGGAAAAAAAATAAAAAATTTGAGTTGTATAAAATGATTATAAGGTCATCTTTGCCATCAGCAGCTCAGTGAAAAGACTTTGCCATGTAAAATGAAGAAAGAATTTAAAACAGGAAAAGAGATGTTTACCATTTGCTGCTACAAGTAAATTATAAGCCTCATAAGGGAAATCAACCGAATGCAATTAAAACACCAATTAATTTGGCTATGGGAGCAAATACATTAAATTAAATAGAAAAGTGTGAACAATAAACAATGCCTACCTCTAATTAAAATTTTTAATTTTAAAGTTTCTTCCTATTCTATATAAATGTATTAGGTTGAATCAGACAATGCTTTAAAATAAGTAAACAATAAATGTGGTTCACTATTACATTTAGTGCCGAAATTTACAAGCAAAATTTACAATTAGCTACGCTTTTGTAATAGGTCTCTTGCCTCCTACTTTTTATTTCACTACCCCACCCTACTGCTGTGCATTTTCAGCAGTTGCCCTCAAAACAGGCCAAGTATCGATGGTGAAGGCGTTACAGCGAAGTGTGTAGCATTAAGCAAACAGCTATTTTTGTTATTTCGTATTAAATTTATAATTTCTTCCCAGCATATTTTGTATGTATTTAAAAGTTTCTGCATTAAAGTCAAGGATAGCTAATTGCTGTACGTACGTTAAGTGCGAATCATGAATTGAAGCAAATGAAATGCCATAATTTTCAAAAATATATATTTTGTTTTCGTTGAGATCGAAAAAATTGACAGACATGATTTTGCATTGCGCTTAAGAAACTATTAAGCAGTTAATATACGAAAGTTTGTTTAAAAAAGCGTGAACTAGCCGGTAAAGGAGTGGGCGGGGGGGTTCAAATGGCGTTACAAAAGCGTGTTGCTGTGGATTTGGGTCAAAATGCAAAATGCCCGCCAACGAACAGTAAAAACGTCAGCGAAATTGCAAAAGATTAATGAGCGAGTAGTTGTTGGCGGTCTGCTTTCTGATAAATACTTGTATTTGCCAAACGACTTGAACATTTATGAATGGTGTTGCCTGCAATTTAAGCGTTTGAAAAGCACAATTGGCAATGGATTACAAAACAATAAAAATTTGCATAGATATGAAATGTGTGCAGTTGTTTGTTGAAGCACAAAAGCGCTGAAATATATTTACACTCATAAATACAAAGATTTCTTTATTGCAAACACAATTATTTGTTTAAATCAAAACGGAAGACTTAAGACACGAACTTGCTGGTTTCAGCTAAATGCTTCGAGTACTTTGTGTACAATTTTTTTTAGCTGCTTGAAATTTATTTAAATACGAACAAACAAATTTCTTATATACATAATAGATATTGGCATATTTTGCGTTTCCAATTGTCTTTTATTTAATTTTGAATTTTTTTTATAAATAACATACAGTTAATTCTATAACAAAAAACCATGCACAAGCCCCAGACACAAAGTTTTTAAAAATTTATGGCATTTTTATAAAACTACATACAACTTTCGAGCTAAAAAACATTTTTAAAATTTCTGTCGTATGCAGTTTTGAAGTCCATAAAGTTGTAGTTAAATTATTTGTAGCTAAAATTTACCGCTGATTTATTTCAAACATTTTACTGATGCTCTTTCGCAACTATTTTTCTATGTAAAAACATATATCGAGCATGCGTTAAATGAAAAAAATAAGAAGGAGGGTAACAAAATTATAAGAAATTCATGCAAATTTTTAGCTACCTGAAACTTGTACTTATTTCCACTAAAATCTAATGAGCCCCTTTATTGGGTTTAAAAATTTGTTGCAAACTTGCTGTTTTAATTCAATTTTGTACACAACTCTCTTGAATTTTTTTCTATGGATGAATGATCTCCATATTTTAATGAGCTGAATCCATTTGATTCCTTTATATAGGAAAATAAAAAAATACGTCGTTTTTTCGTGAAAGTTTATACAATTTTTTTCTTTAAATTTAAAGCAGTTCAGCAATTTAAACATAAACAAAAATTATAGAACGTATTTTTAATAAAGAAAAACATCCAACAATCATTTCCAGCATTCAAGTTCGTGTCATAAGTCCTTTGTTTTGTTATTCATCAGCAAATAATTAAAATTTTTTTCGCCTTTGACAAATGTTTTTTTTTATTATTACTGAGCAAATAATCTACATATGTTTACTTTATATTTCCTGCTAAATATTATCTCTAACTACTTTGTATACGAAAAAAATCATAAACAATGAATTAAACCACCTCATTGACTATTAATTTCACCTGCCATATCGTCTTGAAGTTTTTCAATGAGTATGCAAACCTGCAGGCATTCTCACACAAGCTATATAACCAAATTTTTATAAAAACAACTAAATTTTTCACGCTTTCGCTTTCTATGCGTCGAAAGAAGCTAATTGAATAATCTGATACTTGATAGGCAGCCACCTCATCAAGGGGCCACAAACCGTTGTTGGACAACGGTAAATATACAAAATAGCAAAAAAAAAAAAGGCAAAAAAATGTAAATAATTGCCCTGAAGTGTGTTGGCTAATCCAATGGCCAACAAGTAATTACACTCAAGCCGACAATTAATCTAGAAAATCTTTCAACTCGCATTGCATTGCATTAGATTCGATTTGAATTGTGTATCGCACGCGAAATTTGTGACGGCTGTCCGGTTGCAGATTGCCGATGGCGATGGCGATACCGATGCCAGCAGCTGCCAGGTGATGGCAAAGATTTGGACAGCCCGCCAGCCACATACTCAGTCAAAGTGGACGTGTGTGTTTGTAAGAAACGCTAAATAAAAATTGCTGCGTTTAAAATTAAACAAAAATATATATTTGCGTACTTTTTGAACTCCTTTCAGCAATTGAATTGGCGAAAATGATGAAATTAATGCTTTGGTATGCAGTACATGCCGCCATACATATGTACGCACATACATACAATAACGTTTGTGCGAACGTTTGTGCACAAACATTTTAAATGGAAATTATTTTTGTAATTATTGTGAATTTGATTGGAGCAATATTAACTCGCATGTGTCAGTGTGAATCATGCGATAAAAGAATATTTGCAAAAAAATAAACTAACAAAATTTTTTGTGCACTACAATAAATATATTAAATGTAGTTAATTTACTTAATTTTTTTGTTTTAGAGCTTTTAAGTGTTGTTAATTAGTACCATAAGTTCTACTGTATGCGGCAATGACACCATTCTTTAAACAATTGTTATTTATCAATGTCAAAAAAGTATAAAAATATCTTAGCATTGAGTGCGCTCTTTGAACTGGTACCATCTTGGTCATCATCTGAAGAATATTTAAATTTCTTCAGATGATGACCAAGATGGTACCAGTTCAAAGAGCGCACTCAAAATGCATACTTCAGGTTTCCTTCCAATAAAAATAACAAAATGTATTTTTACAATATGTCTATTTTTATTTACTAAAGTTATAACTTTATTTCGCTATTAACTAGAGTATTCTCAGTGATTTTTAATATAGATAAGATCAGGCCAAAATACATGTTTATAAAAAAACCAACCAATATAAAGCTTATATGGATACCTGGCCACATGCAAATACCAGGCAACGAATTCGCCGACCTTTCTGCAAAGCATGCCCTAAACGCCCCCCTCACAGTCACACCAAATCTACTGCTCTCGGACATAAATCTTTTCATAAAAACATAACTCCACCAAAAACATTACAACACAGACAAAAAACTATCTCAATGGTAAACAAACATTTCGCTGAACTCATAAACAATTAATGATTATCTCAAAACTCATGCCAAATATCTACCCAGAAAAGATCAGACAAAAATTACCCGATTAAGATTGGGACACACTAAACTTACCCATAAACACTTAATGGACAAAAATGTATCAAACATCTAACGTAAAGAACATTCTTGATAGATGCACATCCTTCGACATATACAGGCAAACACTCGCGAACACTAGCCCTTCCTTCTTCTTCTTTTATGGCGCTACAACCATTTGTCGGTTTGGGCCGAGATCAAAAAGCTTCGCCAGTTCCCTCTCTCCTTCGCGAGGTTACGCCAATTACTCATACCAAGCGTAGACAGGTCCTTCTGCACTTGGTCCTTCCGAGTGTATTCTTGGGCGCCCTTGCCTTCGTTGCCCACCCATGGGTGCCGTTTCGAAGGACTTTTTCACTGGAGCATCATCATCCATGCGAACGACATGGCCAAGCCATCGCAATCGTTGAATTTTTATGCGCTTGACTATGTCTACATCATTATACAGCTCATACAGCTCGTCATTCCATCTTCTTCGGTACCCGTCGCTGTCGCGAACAGGGCCATAAATCTTGCGAATAACATTTCTCTCGAAAGCCCCCAAAGCTTGCTCATCGCTGGTCAACATCGTCTATATTTCTGCGTCATATGCAAGGACTGGCACGATGAGAGATTTGTAGAGCGAGTTTTTCGTTCTACCGAGCCCAAAGTAGCATCTGTTGGCAAGTTTTGTTCTTCGTTTGATTTCAAGGCTCACATTATTGGGATCCCGCAAAACTAATACGGCTATGTAGAGTGACGTTGAGCAAAACATTTAGCTTCGTCCAAGTTAGGAAGAACCTCTCCGAGCCGTTTGAGACCAAACGAGGTTTTAGACAAGGTGACTCACTTTCGTGCAATTTCTTCAACCTAATGCTGGAAACTGTAATAAGAGCTGCCAATCTGAATCGCAGTGGTACTATATATAACAAAAGTACGATGCTGCTTGCGTATGCGGATCGTTGGCCTTAACAACAGGGCCGCCAGTGCAGCATTTTCCAGTCTAGAGAAGGAGTAAAAGAGGTTGGTCTAGTAGTGAATGAGGACAAAACAATGTACCTTGTGGCAACTGTTGGCAGCTACAATTTTGAAGTAGTCAAGGATTTTGTATACCTGGGATCCAGCATAAATACCACCAATAATGTCAGCCTTGAAATCACTAGCCCTTCCAGCCTACTAAAAAATCCCTCAACCGAAAACTTAACGACTCTGATCAAGTATTTAAAATATTGCAATTTATACGACGAAATTTAACAGTCTACATACAACACACATATGTACATATAACAATAGTTATATAGTACACCAACATCAACACCAACACTTACTACTTAAACCATTTACAATCGATAGCTTAAGCCCATATTGTTCTATAATTTAGTTATAGCTTGAATATCTTTATAAATAAATAAAATAACATGTAAACTGCGTATCAAAATAATAACGCCATTGAAAATCGAAAAATTTTTATAAATTTGCATATCATTTATTTAATTTATAATATATATACATATAATTTAATCAAAGCTATACTTTTCTTGAGCACAAAATTTATTTTTTAAGTAAGGAAATATACAAGTAAATAATATAAGTACACAAAAGTCGAAAAATTATCTTTTGTATTGAATCAAGAACTCCGAAGAGAAGTGAAGAAAAAAAATACCAAGAAACGGTATTAAAAGAAGATAAACTTAATTAGCGCTAGAGTAAAAATAAACAATATTTAAAACCGAAAAGAAAAATAAATGAGCAATTAAAGCGAAATGGTACCTAATGAAAAATAGCCAAAAAGTATATATTTTAAAAGTATAACAAAAAATCGGAATAAAAGACTTTGCTATACATCGAAAGCGAGCATTTATTTTTGATTTTAAAGCATTGTCTCTGATTTTCCGAAAAGAAAGGAATAAGTTTTGATCCATCACTGAACTGAAGAAACTAACAACAGATTGAGGAGAAAGGATTTATTCTCATTCCCATTCCGACCAAATTTGTCGCAATCGAAATGCAGAACAGGCCTGAATAAACTGGTTGCATTAAATGAGCGTTATTATTTTGATTTAGACATTGATTGGTGCTGAGTTTTTAACTAAAAAACATACCTTTAACCAAAAGATGACTAGGAATTTTTTGCAATGTCTTAAATATATTTAAAGTGCGCTGAGACATGCAGCGCCCAATTAAGGTATAGAATATTCGATACTTTTTTCTTTTCTAAAAAGCCTTTATTGTCTCTAAACCGTCATTGGCTAAAAAAAAAGCAACAATTTTTTCACGTTTTTGTAAACTATTTTTGAATACTTATTATGTATTTAAAATATTTTCAATGTTTGCAAATCTGCATCCTTAAAAATTTATTTGCGCATAAATAATCGTTTAATAAAAACCGGGAAAATAAATTTTCGTGAATGACCTCCAACTGCCCTTGCAACTGAAACTTAAATAGAAAAGGCTTAACTTAGGAAAAAGAAAAAATAAATCTCGAAAAAAGGAGCATTAAATTTAAAATTCGGAATCTGAAAAATTCTCATAATCACTGCTTTAAAACCAGGCGCCATTTAAAAACCAATTACTATAAAACAAACAGTAAATGTTATGCGTCTGTAAAGGATTTAAACAATGTAAACAGTAGATTTAGCCAATTTTATTTCACACTACAGATTGTGATTCGAATTAGTATTGAGAGTAAGACGAAAACTTCTTCTTGATAATTTTATCAGATAACATTTGGATATTGAGACACATACGCAAAGGGCTGAAATTTAAGGCTAGTTCAAATAGTTTAGCCCATATTTAAGAATTGAGACAAGGGTTGCCCTTTTAAGAAGTGCGATAATCAAAGCATTACCCCAGAAGAAAATTATTTAAAAACAACGCAATAAAAATATCATTGTGCTGCTACTTTGTAAAACTTATAGCGTATTCAATCAGGAGCAGGTACCTTAATTTTTTTTCATACTTTTATGTAACAGTTTCAATTCATACATTACGAATGGTCCATCTAGTCACGGTCAGTTTTATCGTCGAGAATTATTAAGATCGTTTTGTCAGTGCGGAACAACAAAGTTTTAAAATGCATAAAGAAATGTAGTCTAAGTAGACCGAGCTTTCAAAGCATTCACTAAACGACTTTGAATTAATTTTAACGGAGTGTAACATACAAAACTCGAGACTAAAGTATAAAACAGTTCTCGTACATAAACATGAGTAACGATGTCATACAATACAATACCTTATTAAATTTGCTTAATAATTTCATTGAAGCATACGAACGTTTACAAAATTACAATTTAATAAATGTTCACACACACACGCTCACGCATTCTAATTATGTCATAAAGCTTAGCGGAAGCGTCAGCAAACATCGATTTCTCGCTGAATTACATACATATTAAATTTGCCATATCGCAAAGTGGTTGTAATGCTGATACAAACTATGCAGGCCCACATACGCACACACACACACACACACACACACAAGCACACATTGGCCGGTAATTGCAAGCACAAGTACACAAGTCAACGATTGCAGCAAATGTAATTACCAACGAGAATGGGCAGACCAGCCAGGATTTCTGCAGTTGTAAGTTAGTTTACTTCATCATACTCAGTATTTACATATTTTTTCAAGCGGATTTTTTTTACTATTCACTTACATACGTGGTGGCGAGCGCATAAATGTTTGTCGGAACGAGATTACGCATGTTGGAAAATGGGCACAGTGGGCAGTTGTGTGTGTGAGGACAGTAGTGGAGCAGGCATTGCTCCAGTGCCAGTGCCAGTGCCAGTGCCAGCGCCAGCTTATGACTCGGCCTTATCGCAGCTGATATGCGGCTTATTATTTATGTTCATGTGTGCGATAAGAAAAAAAGTGTTAACAAGCAGTGCAGCAACAGCAACAGCAACAACAACAACAACGAGCAGTGATGAATGCACGCATTTGCATTCGAATAAACTCAAAGGAACTGTTTACGCATACAAACATACATGCATACATTTGTATGTTTGTAAATGCGCGCAGTCAGTTGTGTGGCACGGCCATATTCGATGCGGTAGCAGCTAACAGCAATACCGGCAGCAATTAGAACGCTCATTAGAGAAACGCAACTGTGGCTGTACGATAAATTACTATCGAAGTAGTAATAGCAACAAAAACAGCACGTACAATGACGTACACTTTATATTTACTTAATACATACTAACTATGTACATATTTATGTAGCAAAAACAACAGAAACAACCAAAAATAAGAGCAGAGCTACTAATAACACATTCATAGCGAGTTGTCAGTTGATTAAAAAGTCACAGTCGTAAACAGTAGCAACATTCGTGCAACAACATACTAAACAAAAACAACAACAATTGCAGTAACAACAACGTTAGCAGCATCAACAATAACAACAACAACAACATGCTACAATTCACAGTCGCTGTGTGACGGTAGCTGCGCGCTGGCAAAGTGATTAAGTGCGATTTGTGTTTGCACAGCGTTGTTGTTGTTATTGTTTTTGTAATTTTTTGTTATTTTTATTTTTCTCTTTGACTATACGCTAAGTTGTTCTTGTTGCAACAACGAAGGCTCGATGTTGCCACTGCTAGTGCTGGTGCTGGTGCTGACTATTGCAACTTTGTGGCAATTCAATTAAAGCGTTTGTAATCGTCGCTTATTTCTTGTGCTGGTGGTGGTGGTGCATGCTCACACATACATAAATAAACTAACAAGAAGTACCTTGCGTATAACAACTATAGCACAACCACTTATTGAATATTTTTATTTTTCTTTCCTTTCTAAAGTTTTTCAAACAAAATAATGTTTCTAACTTTATAATCATTCAACGTAGTTTTGTTTTTGACTATGCCATTTTTTTAGGGTATAAAAAAATTCAAGTTTGAAATGGCTTAAAATTAGCGTTGTTTTTTAAGATTTTTTTTAGCTGGCGCTCTTCCATTTCGCTAAATATACATAACTCTTTTAATAATAATAATAATCCCAACGGTTTTATCCCTCCATACACACCCGCCCGACGTGAGGGGCGCATCCGCATGACGCACGGATATATAAAAAAAAATTTAAACGACTTAAATATGGCGCGGATTCCAAAGAACATATCCATTATCCAGTATTGGTCTCACTAACATTGTGAACAGAGCCTTTGTAATGTAATTTGACCATCGTTTTACAAATACAAAAACACCTTGCAATAAAAGAATTTCAATTTTGTTAAAAAATTGTTTAACTTGTACAAAATTGAAAACAAATTGAACTTTTCTTAATTCATTGCTTAATCGTGGGGTGAGATGATATGAATTTATGTGGTGAGTGGTAAGGGAAGTGAGATAAGGTTTGGAGAGGTGAGATTAAGTAAGGTAAAGTGAGGTGTTATTTGATGAGGCGAGTTGTAGTGAAAAAAATTGTCGTGTGACGAATTTCGAATGTTGTTAGTTAACGTGTGGTGAGTTAAGTTGTGGTGAGATTTGGAGGGCTGAGTACAGGTATGGAGAATTTGGAAACTTGAGAGTTTAGATTAAGTGTAATGACAAAAAACAAGCTGCAGCTCGTTATGTTCCGCTAACAAAGTATCATAGCTTATTTCACCATAGCAGCTAAGCTAACTCACCAAAACGAACACATCGTCCTGAAACCTCTTTGTAATGTTAGTTCTTTTATGGTGAATAAACATGTGGTGAGTTCAGATATGGTGTGCTTGGATTCGGTCAGTTTAGACGAGGTGTGGTAAGTTCAAGTGTGTTAAAATAAAATGATATGTGTTATGGTAAGTTCATTTGAGGTGAGGTAAGCAATTAAAACATATTTATGAACCATTTCTTATTGTCTCCAACGATAACCGTCCCAAATGAATTCAATAAGAATATACTCGTATTGTCGAAATTAATTTATGTGTGTTTGAGCTATAGTCGTTAAACGCACAGCAGCACCATGCAGACATGTATATAAGTACATATAAAAACGTGCACAAACGTTAATGTTGACTTTGTTGTTGCCATCCTGTCAGCAGCAGCTGCACCATCAACATGTTGCGCTTAAAAGAACGGTGCAACAACTTTTTCTCAGCATTAGCAGACTACCATAAATATACGCTTTCTTACCAGCAGCTAGTGCTTGCAACGCGCAATGCTTTTTGCAACATGCGCTTATTTTACTTATATAGTTGCTGTCACAGCGAATGCAGCACTGCACTCTTGCCAAATATTTACTGTTGTTAGTTAGCGTTAGACAGTAGCAGCAGCAGCAGCGATGTCCTGTAATTTATGCGCCCGTCATTTCGCCTGATATTGTCGCTGACGAAATGTCTGCCAGTCCGCCAGCTAGCCAAGTTTGTTGCTGTTTGGACAATTTGCGCTTGTTGCTGACTGCCAGGCCAACAAGAGTTCGCGCGCCCATTGACTGCGCTCATTTTTAATTGATTTGTGTCAAAGCGGGAACAGCAGCAACATTTCACTCTTAACATTTCGTATTCAAAACTTTTTCCATACACTTTTTTTGTAGCCGTTTTTACTTTCAATATACTCGTATGAATGCATACTGCAGGTATATGCTGCAACAATTCAATTATTAAATTTTAAATGCGTCTGTCTGCTGGTTGGTAGTGTCTTTGCTGCTTTGTTCGCTTGTCTGGCGACAATAGTACATAGTTTGCGCCAATTATTATCAGTCGGTCATTGAGTTTTTTTTTTTTTGATTTTTCGTACACATACGAGTTCAACAATGACAAATGTGCCATTGCGTGTACTATCGACTTGAATGTGAACATTTTAATAGGAGTTGTCTAATGTTTAGCGTAAAAATGTTCCAAATATCGAGCAGAAAAAAAACGAACATAATTAATATATAAATGCTAGTATTTGTATTGATACAATATGACATTATGTAATAATTGGAAAGAGTGACATATTAATAGCCATTAAAGTTAATAAATATGCGCATGGCGAGTTGTTTGCGTTCGGACAAATAAGCCAATTATTTTGGTATCATTGTACAGAAGCGTGTATATTTTTAGAGTGTACATATGTATATATAACTAACAAGTAAATTTAAAAACTGTGCGATATATTTTTTACACTTTTCCAAAAGTAGTGACAATCCATTCGTTTGTGAGATTTTTCTTTGGTTTGTTCATCACGACATATTTGGCGTATCTGGTGTTAGAAAAAGTATTTAAACCTTGTGAAAGTATCGCTTATTTTTTATATCGAGTTTAATGGTTTCAATGTAAGTTGTAAGAGCAGGAAAGCTCAAAGTTTGATTATAATTGGTAATAGCCCACAAGCAGGAAATGCCACCTAGAAAGTGCAAAAAAAAAATAGAACAACTGGCTGGGCGGTACATTCGTATGATGTTTAGGAAGCACCTGCAATGCATTTGCAAATTCCTAAGGCAGGTCAAATTGGTTGCAAATTGTTTTGGTATATTATGGCTTTAGACAGCAATTAATTTCAAAGATTTTGCTAGTATAAGCTTAAAGTGCCCTTATGTTACTACCGAGCCTCCGATTCGGCAGCATTCCGTTGGCCGAACATTTGGCGTCTCTCAGAAATCGGGTCAAGCATCTTAAATAAGCGTTTGCAACCTTATTTTGTTCTGTCAATAAGGGCAGTGTAGCCGCCTCTGTGCAAGCTTTTCTACATTTATTAAGCAATGAACTTTTAGAGTTCCAGCGATAGATAATACATCCGCACTCTTAGGGATTGACCAAAGTGCGTTCGCTTCCGATTCGAGTTCCCTAAAAAGTGAGAGAAATAATTCATGGCTGCTATCTAGTAAACCTAGCATAATATAAAACATAAAATAACATAAAATAAATCGTAATGCTGGTTTTTGCACTTTAAATTAATCCAACCAAAATTAAAAAAAAATGAATTTTGTTATTGATTTCCTTTGTTTAACTGTGCGATGGTGCTGAGTTGAGCCGAGTTCAGCTGTGAGTTTATCTGTGGTATGTTTTAGCGTGGTGAGTTTAAGTGTGGTGAATAAAGCTGTGGTGAGTTTAGATGTGAAGCGTGAATACATGGTGCTTTATGGTAAGGTTTGGTGAATTCAAGTATGGTGAGCAGAAAGTAAACTTATTAACGTCCCCAACAATTTCCCACAATTTCCCTGTAAGCCATTATGCCCAGAGCTCATTTGAGGTCAAGTCTTTTTTGTTTGACCGTTTCCTGTAGAGATCGTCAATATTGCAATACTTCTTTGAATTACGCCGTTTTTAGGTCCGTGTTAGGAAAACGCAGATCTAATAGCAGTAGGGATTTTGAAGTATTTTGATTTAGTTGTACCAAATTGGACTTTGCTTGCAATGTGCAACCAGTTGTCATAATATTCGATAAAGAGCAATATTTTATGGAGCAAAGACTCTTACGTTGGTATGATGATAAACAGACCATAGAGTAAACCAGAAACGAAGGGAAACAGCGACCTGAGAGATTTTATGTACCTATTCCTACTAATCCCTAACATTGAAGAGTTTCCAAACACTCAGCTCTTACTGTACAAAATAAGTATTTCGCCCTAGTGGAAAAATGTTTAAGAGTATGCGATTGATTGTGTTAGGCTTAATGAGCTATGAGTTGGCGATTATTGGCTTTCCTCACTTTCAAGTTTTTCTGTTTCTTTTTTTTTTTTTTGAATCAATTTTGCCTGTAATAGAGACTGAGACGGATAACTGAATTCTGGAATTAATCTATTTACCCTGACTCTGACTTTGAGACTAAGTAGGCAATGTATCTTTAATTGCTAGAGGGTATAATTAAGATTATATATGACATGCGAAGACATTAAACTTCTGCTTCTTATGCGAGCTGGCGGAAACCATTAGAAAAGTTTTTCTTATAGTCGGTCGTCCTTCGGTGGACAAAGCCTTGCTTACCAGTGCATTGCTGTTCCCAAAAGTTTGCTAAAAAAAAACAACAATTTTTCATAAATTTCAGGTCACTCTATTTTTGGCTCAATATTTTGAGGAGTAATAAATCAAAATCGTACAGCTTAAGTAAAGACATTGGACACTAAATTATACGTCATAATTTTGTTTATTAATCGAAGCACGCGAAAAACTACAAAAGCTTCCTAGCAGAGGAATGATTAAAAACAATTTTAAAGCAAACAATACTTAACTATTAAGATAATCAAAAAATTTCGTATTTAATAATTTTATTTTATTGAAATCTAATTCAATTGTTAGTTTTATTTTTTTACTTTTAAATTTTCCAAAATCCAATGTATGTTCAAGTGGTAATAAAATAGTAAATAAACGCATTAAACGCATTTATGAGTGGCGTGAAAAAGTTGATATCACTTTATTATCGGCTGACAGCGTGAACATACCTGTCTATGTATAAATAAATACACACATACATATGTACATATGCACGAGTATGTATGTGTGTAAGTTTTGGTGTCTGTGGTCATGAGTAAGCTATTGACTAGTAGTAAGGCATAATTTTATAAGATTGTTTCATTATTTAGTTGAAAGATACACGCAAACATAAAATTTTTACACAGGTGTCTTATGACAGTGACGGCTTCATTAACAGATTGTTAACAGGAAAATGCACACATGAAACAGCACGAAACAAAAATATTGTGAAAACGGGCGATTGAGAAAAGAAGCACGTGAAAACTACGAAGCGTTTTATTTTTTTAAAGATAAGATCATAAAATAAAAGACTGCGGCTGCGTCATTCAGTCTCCATTGATTTTGATGTGAGATGTTTGCTATTTATGTTTTTTGATTTTCTATAATTTTTTCAATAGTAGTTGCTTCACTTACCATGTAGCCAAATTAGCAAGTAACTTTAGTGAAAGAAATGCTGACTTGGTGAAAATTAACAAACACTTTTAGACGCTTGCTTGTGAGTGATGGGAACCACCGAAACGCAGATAATACAAAAGCGAAAACTTGAGTGTGAAAAACGAAATTATAAAAAAACAAAAAAGTACATTCACATGCAGCAGCGGGAGCTTTTATGCGCAATTTTATCTTACTTAATAACAACAAAAGCATGAAGTAATTTTGCAGACGATTGATATGAAAACTATTACCAAAAGGGTGAGGAATGTCAATCTTTCATTTTAATGTAAGTAATTTTATTTTCATTTTCTTTGAAATTTTCGATTGTTCGGAGCGATATACGAAATGCATGGGTGTGTAGTGAATGGCTTGTGCACGCACTCCAAATGGAAAACAAAATAAATAAAAAAAAAAACACTTAATTCTTTGGTTTTACACTCACCTCAGCTGGTAGCTAGAGGTTGTTTTTTTTTCATCTGCTTATTTATAACATTAATTAAACTATTTTGATTTTTTTTACAAAAATGTGCACAATTAAAATTATGTTTATGTGCATGTGCATGTATTACATAAAAACCGTGTGAGATTTCTAATCATGCGCCTCTCAAGCAAAACAAAAAAAAAAAAATTAAAAATAAAATAAAGCTTGGACCAATTTGAATTGTGCGTTTGAATGTAGGTGCATACTTTTTGTTTTTGTTTTAATATGATTTATGGTTTACGGCGTTTGACGCTGCTGCATTATCAGATTTGTTATACGCCCACAGCAATAAATCAAATGCTCGAAAAAGCCAAATGGCTTATGTTGGTATTTACATTATTTCAATTTGCTTGTGTTTGCACTCATGCACTTGGCATTGTTTGCCCATTGTCTATGGCCTTTGATTGAAATGATTACATATGTATCGCTAATTGCTGGACAATGTAATCAATAATATTTGATTGTTTATAGATTTGCGATATGTGCTGATGTTTTATTAATTTTTTCTATTTTTTCATTTATTTAATCAAAATTCATATATTCAATTAAATAAAAAATGTAATCTTATAATAGAATTAGTGAGAATTAAAACTAACGTACGCTTTGCTTAACATTTTGTGGTTACATCTGAAAATATACCGATTTTTGGGCATACTTTTAGTAAGTAATTTACTATGAAACTAAATTTTGGAATTATATCTAAAAAAATGTAGATTACTTTGTATAATAACTATGAAATGGATAGTTTTTTTTGGGCGAAAAAGCGAATTCAACTGCCCAGACAATTTTGGTTGAGCTCGCTATCTCGCTGATGGGTTCTGCCTCTACCAGCAGTTATCTCGTAAACTACTTTGTTTTTAGAGCTTGCATCGCTCTCTCAAATACTTCAAGGTTCAACTTATCGGATTGTGTTAGAACAAAAATGTAGAGAGACTTATGAACTTTGATTTTGGTTAATAAAGAGAGGACCTTAATGCTTAGATGACATACACTCGCCTAACGAGGGACGACCGCTAGTAGTATGCACTTTTTCGTCGCTAAGATCCGATTCCGAAACTCAGCGGCATAACGAGTTATAGCACGCACCCCTACATATTCGACCTTAGCGGCCGACAGCAGATAGAAACTCTTAAAACAATTTTACTTACTTAAGATGATGAAACGCGTCATATAGTATAAAACTGATTTCTTTCATGTGAAATGAGTAGAGTACCCTTAAATGCCAATCAGTACGTATGTCGTCGTCCGATAATAATCTGAAAATTAGCAGTTACATGTACATGCTTTTACAAACTGCCTGGTTCACTGAATAATATAAATACTAAGTTTCTATTTGTTGGAACGATTTTCCGTCATCCCTTGTCAAGTTTGGTTTGGAGACAAACCGGTTTCGGCGTTGTGCCATCTTCAGTGTCAAATTTCGTTCTGAAGAAGAAAACAATATACTAAGTTTCCTTGTGATAACATCTCTAGCTCTTTGCTCTGATGTATTTCGCACTGTGTCTTCTTTCTACATAAACATCGTCACGCTTTAACTTCCGAAATCTCATTCACACAGCTCACATTGCATCCGATCTAAACGGGGCATGCAGGCAGCGCCTTTTCTTTTTATAATGTAATGACATTCCACATCGTTCGCCGGGTTCGCTTAAAGACCACGACGAACTTAGCAGTGGCAAAAAATTTAGTATCATTGCACAAAAATATCCCTAATCCATCATACCAAGTTAAGGATCCCGACAGTGTCGATCAACCTTATGTTAGCTTAGCTTTCGTCGTTGAGGCTGAGTTGCACTCGAACTCCAAGTATTTCAGATAATTTTACGTGTCTTTTGACGAACATTAAAACAGTCCTTGGCAGGCGCTTAAACGAATAAGATCGGGACGTTTCCCCTCTCACCTTAACTCACTGCATACTCAATTCGGGAGCTGCCAATACAACACTAGCGCGAAACTACCCGACAGCTCTGGGTAACTTGACTTGTAGAATAATCGTTCAAATCAATTACAAATGAGTGACAATGCGAAAGTTTTCCTACTTTTGCGCACTTAAGCATCTTCAAAATGCCACTTTGCCGACAATTTCGTAAACTTCCAAAACCAAAATGAATGAGTGCAATTCTACGAATACTCCAATATGCTCCTAACTAACTTAAACAGCCATGAAATCAGAAAGACTGATTACAAAAATTCTTTAATTTAAACAATTTGCAGCAACAACAAATTTTTAAACAAGTTACAATAATATTTTCAAAATTGTATCATCATAATTCCATTAACAACACATTAAAATAATAAAAAAAAAAAACACAAAATCTGGTAGTTACAAATCGATCAAAGCAATAAACACAAAAAGTAAAATACAAAATTACGTAGAAGGAAAAAATAAGTGGGACAATGATTGGCGATTAGCTGCAGATCGAGACAACAGGCGTCCGCTAGAAATTGTAACAGCAGCGGCAGCAACCTCCTAAACTGCCAAATTGATAGCTTAGCGCACGACAACAAAAGCTACGCAGCTTTGTGGTGCAACATGCGGGCAAAACAATCACAACACACAAAAAAATGCTATTTTTAGTATGGTGGTGAACAAAAAAATGTGGATGGACCCTAGCGGGTTAGTATTTTAAGTATTTCAATCAATTTTAAGTTACAAGATATCAGATATCACAAGAGCTGCATATGTTTCTAAACTCGTTGAAATTTATGGCAATACTCGTATTTAATTATTTGTTACTCAATAAATTTTTAAATAGCCTGTGTATTAGGACAAATAAACTGCTTTTAACTTTATCGGAAAAATATCGTTAAATAAAAATCTGAGAATTTAGGATATCTACGTTGAATTGCTACCTCATTGCTTTAACATTTTAAAAATTAAAATTTCCGTAGAGAAAATAAAAATAGTCTAATTTGTAAATATAGGTTTTTTTTATTTTTTTATATTTTCCTTGGGCTCGAAGAAATCAAACATTGTTCACAAAATTATTTGAAATGTTGTAACGAAGGCGGTTTGATAATTCGGTGACTTTTTGAACGGAAAATATATTTGTTTGGCAAAATAGCTTCATTTTTTAACAAAATCTCCTTTTAACTATAAACACCTAGTCCAGCTTTTTGCAATTTTTTATTCCTTCCAAATAATAGCGTTTCTCAAAACTCTCAAAATAGGCGTTTGTTTCTGTGATGACTTCTTCATTTGACCCAAACCGCTTACCACCCAGCCATTTCTTCAGGTTTGGAAATAGGAAACAGTCACATGGGAATTAATCTAGAGAAAATGCTGGATAGTGTAGCAGTTCGTAGCCCAATTCAAGGATTTTTCTTACAGTAACAACACACCTGTGCATGCGTGCTTATGGTCGAGTGTGGACAAGCGCTGCACTCATCGCGCGGATAGTTTTTTCATATCCAATTATTCGTGTAAAATGTAATGTACCCGCTAAGTTTAAATGCCTACGGCCTCAGCCAACTCTCGGACTTTCATTCTCCGGTAATACAATATCATTTCATGGGTTTTAACGACATTTTCTAATGTAATGACCTCTTTTGATACGACCACCACGGAACTCAGTAAACCACTTCTTAACCATTGAAATTAATGGTAAAGTGTTCTCATTGTATTCATCAAGGTTTCCTTGGTTTCGGTGATGCTTAATCAACACATTTGATTTTGAGGGGAAGTTACAAATTCGTGCTGGAAATATTACCCAGCAAAAATTCGCAAGCAGGAAAACATTTTATCAAAAATAGCTGATTGCAATTTGAATAAATACCTAATTTTTGTTTAAGAATTTTAAAGGTGAAAATTATAAAAGGTGATTGTGAAATATGCAAAATGCAGGTAAATGTTCGTTTGGTTAAGTTTCGTTAGTGGAATGTTTCAGGGAAACACTAATGCAATGGTTTTCATTTTGCATACTTGAATGAGGACAAAAATTCAATCAGCAGTTAATGTAAATTTGCAAGCATCTCTCTTTGAGAGAGAATACTCTAAAATTCAAAGAAATTTTGTTGTTGGATAGTTCTTGCTGGACTTTTAGACGAAGAGACCTAATGACTCAGTAGTCTATTAATAGATGGCACTTAAGGGCAGCAGTGAGCAATACCGAAATACACACAAATTTTGATTCTATTCAAATGAGAATAGCTGTTCAATATGCTTTGGAAAGTGCTCTAATTTTGAAATGCACTTTAATGGTGTTTGCCAAACTTCGCATTACCTTGGAACCAAGAAACAAAAAGGTCTTTATTTAATTAATAAAAAGCGTGCAGATTTTTATGACCATAACTGTATACATATTTACATGCATTGCAATTGCGGCGAATAAATCGTGTGCGGATAATTGTTGACTTTTGCGAGAGATCGATGGGAAATGGAGTGATGGTTTTAACTGGCTAACAGGCAGCTAAAGCAGGCAGCCAGACCCGAACATAAGCGGCCTTAGCAGCCACCACAACAACATTTAAATTGTTTGCGATAGCAGCAGCAACGGCGGCAACAACATCGACATTGCTCGAACTACTCACTATCAATCGATCGAATTGGCTTACACGCTGTGCACTTCTATATCGCCTCTGTCAGCCTTCGGCCTCCTCCTTGCTGCCACCTGCCGTTTACTGCAAGCGCTCAGCTAAAAAAATCAAAAACAAAAAAAGAAAAAGAAAACTGTGTGTCTCACATTAAGGGAGTGCATTGGTGCAAATAAATCCTAACGTTCAATTGTTGGCACCATGTTGCATGTTGTCACATGTTGCATGCTGTTTGTGGCACGTTTTGGCTGCATTGCTCGCGGATGGCTTTTGGCTGATAAGCGCGAATTTTTTTTTTTGCTTCCATTTCTTATGCATTTCCATGCGTTATTTGCAGTCTTCTTTTGTTTCGTTTTGTTGCAATGCAATTTGTCAATGATTGATTGCGAAACTACGACATTCGTGCAACAAATTTTTCCTTATTGAATTTGTGTAAAATAAGTGTGCGAGTATGTGGAGAAAAGAAATGAAAGAATACCTACATACTGGTTTCCATGTGGGTTTCATTGCTGTGGGTGTTGGCTTGGCATGAAGCAGGAAATATTATTGCTCGCCAATTCACTGATTAAGATGTTACTTTTGTGGAGATTCAAACGAATGACGTTTCTAATGGAAAGTGTCACAGCAGAAAGCATAAGATAATGCACCAATAGACAAGCATGGATATACTTACATAAATATAGTTACATAAACGTACGAGCATAGCAGTGATTTGGCTATCAATCATGTCTAGCTAGCTTCAATATATCCATGCCTGTTCGCTTAAAGCCAAAAAAGAATGCACTCAAATTTATTCAAAAGTGATGCAATAAGAAAGAGCAAATGATTTTTTATATTAATTGATCAAATTTGCTGATAATTTTCTAAGTATAAATAAGCATTAGGAATGTGCGATTATTTGAACAAATAACACTGTACAACAGGCAAAAAAATCAAACTGGGTTTCTCAACGGTTTGTAAATCTTGGGTCTGCTGAATCCGAATCTGAAGTCAGAACTTTCAGGTCAACCTAGGTTTTCTCTACCGTACGTGGTTTGTCCAGAAAGCGGCATTTGCAAAAAAATTAAAAAAAATTATATTTAATCCTTGAACAAGTGTAACTAAAGAATTTTGGGATCAATTTATCATAATATAATATATATTTTAAGATTTGACCGCATACGGATGTTGCTGTAGTGCGAAAAACTAGACTACATTTTCTACTCATTTTTTTTTAATTGGCTTTTTCTTATATTAAGTAACAAACAGTTACAGCTTGCACAGAGCATCGCTAGCTGATTTGTTTGATGACAAACTACTTACAACTGTCGCAAAAAGACAAGGATGGAATTCGAATTCTTGTCTCGGAAAGAAGTCTGATGATGGTGAAGTGATATTCACTAAAGTAGCTTATACTTTTACCTCAGCTGATTGTAGCTGTTCCAAATTTGTGCATTTTTTGCATTCCAATTTACTTATATTGAAACAAGTAAGAAAAGCTAAATTCGGGCGTAACCTAATTTTTTTTTTAAATAGCCTCGGGATATATTTTTCATAAAATTCCCGTTTCTTTGTTTCAAATCGCAGCTAGTATTAACCTTTACTCAATTTCTTCCAATAAATAATGAGAAACGAAGTTTTTGCATTTTTCAAAATTTCCGTTATATGGAAGTTGGGCGTGGTTATGGTACAATTTCAAAAATTATTGACGGTAATGCTAAAGGTATCAAGGACAATATGTTCACCAAATTTTCTGATGATACCTTACATCGTTGTTGAGATACTTACAGACGTTTTTTTATAAGTGGGCGTGGTAATGCCCATTTTTCAAAATTTTATAAAAATCTAGTTTCTTAATTAACTATCTCTCTATGGCAACGCCCATTTTTAAAAATTTCGTAAATACCTAATTTCTTAGTTCCAAATCGCTCCAAATACCAAATTCCACTTAATTTGCTTTAATGGATACCGAAAAATCAGAGTTTTCCGTTATATGGGAGGTGGGCGTGGCTATTAACCGATCTTGTCCATTTTCAATTCCAACCTACCCTGTCCAAAGAGCAATCTTTGTACCAAATTTCATTGAGATATCTCAATTTTTACTCAAGTTATTATAACCACGGACAGACGGACGGACGGACGGACGGACAGACAGTCAGGGCAATCGATTCCTCTTTTCATTCTGATCATTTTAGTACATATATGTATGTCTATATCTATCTCGATTATTTTATGCTGTTATGTGAACAATACCCTTGTGTACAAGTACGCTCGGGTATAAAAAGATTGTTTTAAAAAATGTAATGAGTTAAAAATGTACTAAAACATTAATTTTTTAGAATTCTTTTTTACAAATGGCGCTTTTATGGACAAACCACGTACTCTAGACGAAACCTAGGATGACTCGAAAATTCTGACTTCAGATTCGGATTCAGCTGACCCAAAAACTTAAGAAACCCGGGGGATTTTTAAAATCTTAAATTTTGTTGTACCGTGTAATTTTTAAATTTAAGATTAATCGCGAAAAAGAACATTATATTTATTCAGATTCTGATAATTAAATTAGCACATTCACATTTTTGATATAAGCGGGACGTTATTCAAATAAATGTTTAAATGCATCGATACAAGAATTCATATTGGCAGCGACGAGAACACCGAGTTCGATATAAATATATACTTTTTTGACTATTTATAGAACTTTAAATTAATTTATTTTTAGGAAAAGATGCAAAACCACAAAGAGAGTCAAACTAAAATTTACTTGTGCATATAATAACATATAGTATATCAAGAAGCCTTTATGCAGTATTATAGTTAACAAAAAATTCCCAAATTTAGATTACAAAACATTAACGCTTAATAAAGAAAATTTAATATAAAAATAGTGGCAAAGAAAACCTAAAGGTAAGAAAATACGTAATATTCATTCATAAGTTGTAGCTAAATTCGCCGCAAAAGCATTTATCCGCAAAGACAAAATAATAAAACAATAAAAAAAGAGAGAAAAAAAAATATAAAAAACAAATCACAGTCAATTCGCCGCAACTGAAAACTACACGCTCTCAAGCGCTTATTTCAATACACGAGTGGAAATTAAAGTAAAAAAAGAACACGTTTTAGTTCGTTTTCGTCATCAAACCAGTGAAGCAACTGAGAGCGCTGTAGTTTCTGACGTGCGGCTTTTTCGATAAAAGTTGTGAACTAACCGGCTAATACTCTCGTCTTTCGCGTCTCGCGTGCAAACAATGGCTTTACAAGTGAGCACATGGTCATTTAGAAGCTCGGTTGCTTGAGGGCACTTAGCTAAGAATAACAATGAATTGAGTGGGCTAACTCTTTTATTGAGTACATATTTTCTTATGAATATGAGTAACTGAGTGCCGAAGTACTTGAGTGGCTATTTAATATTGAAAGTGAATGCCGACTGTTTTGTGGTTTCACTTTCATTTGCTTGACTCTTGAACTCAATTGCTCCAACTAAGTGTGTTTGTTTGCCTCTGTGTGTTGTTGGCACTGCTCCAAATTTTTGCGGCACACTCTTAGGAGATACTTGCAACCTGGTGGACGGGAGTTAGAAGACTGTGCATCATACATTGTAATTCACCATAGATTGGAAAAAAATGTAATGCCTAATGGAACGAAGTGAAGTAAGCAAATAAACAAAGAATAAAATAAATATAAAATAAAAATAATTTAAATTAAATTAAATTAGTATAAAATAAAATATAACAAATTAAAATATATAAGATATAAATAATAAAAGAAAACATAATAAAACCAAAAAATTTAGTAAAATAAATTTAAAAAAAATAATTAAAATATAGATAGAATGAAAAACAATTGAAAAGAAGAAAGAAAAAAAAAAGGAGATAAAAAGTAAAGAAAAGGAAAACAAAAATCAAATTGAGTTTAGTAAAAAATTCATATAAATAAGATACAAAATTAAATTAAATATTATGGAAGTTCAATGAAAAAGTAAATTGCAATAAAATAAAACCAATTGAAATAAAATAATTAGCAAATAAATGAATGTAATTTAAAAATTGGCAAAAAAAAATTAATAAGGCTTGATTTACACAATTACACAATTATAATATTACTATTAACAACAATAAAAAATTAAATCGAGGATATATTTTACAATGAGTAATTGTAATAAAGTCAAACAAAAAATATAGTAAAATAAAATAAATTAATCTAAATTAAAATAAAAGAGAATTCAAAAAGCTCAATTTAAACAAAAAAAATATAATAAAATTAATATTAAATGCAGTATAAATCAATTTGAATATATACATACATATATAAATCAGTGAGGCAAGCCATTCAATGGAAACTCCAATTAAGGCAGTGATGTGAGGACGATTTAAACTAACTCTGCTCTGGCTGTAAAGATATAAAACGGAGTCCTCGATATTCCTCCAACAGAAATATTCTGACGCAAATAATGTCCAAAGTGCATGTCGCCATTTTAGATTGAGTCGGAATGGAAAATAGAAATCACGATATTCAGATAACAGAGATAGACTTTGAATACAATTTCAAAGTACATATCCCCGACAAAAACAAATGGCATCTGACACCGTACAGAGTAGTACGGAGATTTCATGCTTCTCAGACTTTTCGAAATAAGAATCTTATTAAGAAACTTCTGTAGTTTATTTCAAACTGAGCTACAGCAACGGACATGACAAATTTTATTAATAAATATGTACACCTTGTTTCCATGACTTCCTTGAGAACAAGTTATCTAAGCGAGGACACAGAGCCAGGTGGTGCCTAGCGAAATCTGAATGCAGACTAGTGCGCGAAAAATGTATTTGAGGGAAGTTTATTGAAATTTGTCAAATCAAGTACTCAGCTTCTCACAATATTACCAACAGGCCACTTGATAATAAGAAAGAAAGAGAATTAGAGTAGCTTCAGAGTTCTGCGGAACCATTTATTTGTGAACCTGTGCAACATAAGTGCAGTCTTACTGAATAGGTTGCGAGATTCGCTAAGCGATTGGGATTGTCTAAAAACAAACTTTGGGATAGGTCTGTACAACCTATTTTTCTAAGCATTACAATAGATAAAGGGACCATCGAACGAACTCTACAAAAATTGTAAGAGATTCGACGAATCTAAAAAATTAACTTTCCTTCGGCAAGACAATGTTGTGCAGTAAATAGTGAAATGCGATTAAAACACATACATATATACGTTTAAGTAAAGCAGCAAACTGCTGTACTCGTAATTTATTTGAAAATAATAATTTTTGCAAAGTCACGTGAAAAAGCAAACACTCTTTCGCAGATCAAACACAAAAACTCCAATCTACCTTTTCGCTTTGGCGCACGCGCAATTACCACGACAGCCGCTGCACGCTTACCAAACACACCACACCGCCAGAGCCAGAGCCAAAGCCAGAGCCCGAGCCAGTCACCCAGTCTGGCTAATAGTATGCACATACATATGTATGTAAGTATGTAGTTGCCTTGGTTTTGTTAGCGCAACGCTCACTTCGCAACGACTAACAACAGCTGCGCTTGCCACTGTTGTTAACAGAATTGTATCGACCACTAAAGCGTGCGGTTGACGACGCGGCTAAACGAACGCGGTAAAAAATAATTTGTTAAACATTAAACTGGTGTGTGCAAATTATTGAATATGATTAAGAAAAAAAATTATTAAAAGTTATTTTTTTTTTACTAAGCGCATGTGTATAAATAATTTTTAAAATGGATCACACAAGTTTCTAATTACTATCATTTGCCACCAATAAGTGCAAAAACAGTGGCTAAAAATAATTAAGAGACCAAAAAAAAAAAAAAGAAATTCACAAATAGTCAAAGAGGCATTTATTTAAATAATAGCAATAGCCACTGCGGCAGTGAACGACGTTGATATCACAGACAGACAGACAGACAGACAGACAATGCGTATGGCAGTCGCTGCTGTGGATGTGAACCTGTGGACGTTGCTCAATAACGCGTCGAGGTTATCGACGATTCGATCACTCGAGTTGATGATCTTTATTTAATATTTTTATTTTCAATATTGTTTTTTTTTTGTGTTTTTTTTCGTTTTTTGATTTACTGCTGCGTTCGAAGTGATTGCAACCAGTTACTAGTTTGGAGAGGCAGCGAATGTGATAAAGCAAAACAAAATAATAAAATTGAGAAATAAAATAATCTTTTTCGTGATAAATTTACAACGCTGCAAAAATGGGGAGGGAATCGGAAGGCGTGAAAAATATATGCGCACATATGAATTTATCAATTTACAGTTAAAAAGCAGCAAATATGACGTGTTTGAAATAAGTGTTGTATACATTTGAACGACATTTAAAATTTGCATAATATTCGCAATAAAAATGTCGACAAACAAATCGAAAAACAAACCAAATCTGCATTACAAAATCGTTGGCGCATAATTAAAAATATGAAAAATAAAATAAAAATAAACAAACGAAAAGTCCATTGTAACAGTACAAAGTGAATGAAAATAAAAATATTTTTTGAATACATGTATGTACATACATAATTAATGCATGAAAACATGAAAATTTAAATTTACACAAACAAACCAGTATGTTGCTTTTGTTTTAATCAATGAGCACTAAAGTAGCGCTCGAGCATAATGTAAAACCTGTCCTTAGAAAATGTATACATTTGCGATTTTATGCATATGTGTCTGTGTGAATGTATGTTTTTGCGCGCCTGCGAGTGTGTATGTGTGTGTACTTGTGGAAAAACAAAAAAAAAAACAACGAAAAAAAGTGTGGCATAAATAGATTATGTCGCTTAGCAAACATGAAAATAAGCAGTTAATACTTATGCAGCGCAGTGTATTTGTACAGTATCGCATAAATCGAAAGTCCCAAAACACAAAATAATATTGTTTGCAACTTATGTTTACTTATTTGTTTTTAATTATTTGTGTTTAAAATAAAAATGTAAATAAAAGCCTAAAAGCAATTTAACGAATTTCACAAAATGTTCGTCAAAATTGTGCATTTTTTTTTTAAATTTAAAATCCGAACAAAAATTTTGAGAACGTAGTCTTATAGCAAATATAATTTTAGTACAAATATAATTTTAGTATATGCAAATTTAAAGTGTATTACAATTGTTCCTGATTTTTGAGAATTTTTATACAGCATGAATTAAAAATAACTTCAAAAATCAACTTAAAAACGTGCACATTTAAGTATTAAAATTTCTTGGACTAGAAAAGTGCACCCTCAAAAATATCTTAAAATTTCTGAGGAAAAATTTTTAAATGCTGATGAAAGCATTATTTTTAAATCTAGTATATTGTTACGAATTTTGCACAAACCATTAAACTTTTATTTATATAGTTTATGTTATAGCACTTTTATAAAAAAATAGTTTAAAATTTATTCAGAAACATTAGTGGCCAACTGTATTTGCGTGTGTGTATTTGTGGCATTTTGCAAGAAATATAGCAAAGCCAGCGAAGGGGTTCATTACTTTAGAAAACCAAATTGAAAAACCGCAGCACTGCAGAAGTCAGCTTTACTTAAGTAAATTATAGCAAAGACAACTGTGACTGTCTGCCTGCCACTCGATACAGCGAGCTAGCGAACCAGCGAATGAAACCATACGAGCGACTGAAAATGTTGCGCGCTGAAATGCAAAATATCAAATAAAATTGATAGCCGCCACTAACTGAAATTTTATTTCCAAACTTCACTTTTTTCTAAGTAATTTTCTTTTTTGTCTACGTAAAATTTCATTCTACTACTACTTTTTTCTAATTAATTGCACATTTTTTTTTAAACGAATCTTTTACCAACGGCGCGCATGCATTACCGTGGCTAACGAAACCAACTGAGCTCACTTTTCGCTGCTTTTCGCTTTGAATAGTCTAGGCTTGTTGCCTTTTTGGCTAACTATTGGTATTAGCTCTTACGTTTGCCTGTTGTGCACTTTGAGATGCCAATTCTGCGTCTAGCATTGAATTACATTTGCATTTGTGGCCTGTGTCTGTAGTTAGTTGGCAGCGTTGTGCGCATGCGCCAACGAGTGTGATTGCATTTGCACATTTTCCAATATACCAGTTGCGCGAAGTGTTGTTTGGGGGGAAAAAAAGCACACAAAAAAAAAATAAATGCAATGAAATCGAAATAAATAAGAATTTGTGTATTTGCAAAACTGGTCGCCGATGAGTGAGGCTTTTATGCATTTTCGTACGTTTGTTTTGACTCCTTCATCTTTCTTGGCTTTTGTTTTATTTATTTATTTCTTAAGTGTTGACGTTGCAAATCATTGGACTCAAGTCAGAAACGTGACTTAGTCGTCTTTATTTTACATGCTGTTTAGTTTTAGAATGTTTACTTGGACAATACACGACCTTTGCAAGAGAATGATGGCGAAGGCTCTGCTTATAATTAAATGCGTATGTGACATAAGCGGTGGCATTAAATTATTCGTAATTTTTGGATTATGAGATTAATAAATAGATACAACAAGGCTGAGAATTTAATGAGAAAAAATCGGTAAATGTTAATGTCAAGGAAAGAAAAACCTTTCAAAACTGCAGATTTTCAGTTTTCTTAAGTTAGGAAATTCCTGCAGATAGTTTAAAAATAGTTTTCTTTTACATATATCCTTTCTACCTGAATCTAAAGCGAGATTAAAATTTCCTCAAAAGTCATTCTTATGAAACAGGCCACGCTCCTTAATTATTTAAATTGTGTTTAATCGAAATGCCTTTTTAATTTTTTGTCTAATAACTCTTAAATATTTACCATTGTTGTATAAGCTTGAGGCAAAATTTGTATTTAAAAATTTGAATTTATGTTAATTGGTATGTTTGATAACTAACTAACAGTTTGTTAAAAATGCAATACCTTTTTAATATAATTTGTTAAAAAAAAATATTAAAAAAGCACAAACATTATTTTAACATCTGATAATTAATAAATGTCGTAAGAAATTCTAAACGTGACTTTTGGTTGAATTTTGCAACTTCATCATTAAGTGCAGAAAGTGGTAAAGTGTATTTGAAGATAAAAAAAAATAATACAATTTCAAGATGGAATTTTAAGCCGACATAGCTTAGTGATTAGCAACGACGTGCAATCGCCTGGACTTAGCCGGTTCAATTCAAAAATTCAATCAAAGAAAAGCCAATGGTTAACCTCGCGAGTGAATTTATGCAATGAAAAAAGCTCTCCACATTTTTCGCTAGCTTCTGCAAGTTTACTTTGCGACGCTTCGAAATCTCCCATTACAAAAAAATTTAAATTTTCTTAACTACTAATAAATGCGAACAACAGTTTGACTTTGACGTTTGCATATTCCGAAATTCCCAATGTTTATAAATCTTTTCATTTATTAAGTATAAACTTGTAATGATAGTCAGATCGAACCATAAACACAGTTTTGTAAATATAATTAATGGCATGAATATGAATTTGGATCATAAATTTAGGTTTTAAAAATGTTTCGGTTTAAGTGCCAGGCAGCGGGGAAAAATCAATATCAGTTTTCTATGTAATTTAAAAGTTTTGTTAAAATCAGTTAAGTAGAATTTATAAACATACATTAAATCATTTAATTAATTGTCTTAATACTTCTTACCAAATAAAACATTTCGGCCATAGTTTTCGACAACTTTCTCCACTTTTTGTGCGGCGTCGACGTGTCCAGCGTATGTGGGCTAAAAAAAAACAAATGTTTTGCAACAATTCACAAAAAACTTGAAGAAGGCAAATGGCATGTCTTGAATCCGAAGTGACGTAAAATTTCTTCTTCAACAACGCTTCTCGCAAAATGAGCAAACCTTACAAAGACAAGGATGTGAATGCTTCATTGCCGTCTATTCACTCGATTTTTTTTTTAATTTTTCTTGTTTACAATTGAGTTGAACGATTTGTCATATTTACACTTTCAGTAATACTTCTCAAAAAGAATAAATCATGATGCGAATAATTGTGAATTGAATAATGTATGTGCCGACTCTATTATTTTTGATTGATATACTATTTTTCATATAGTTTGCTTTCGGTACAAAATTTTGATCAAATCTTTATTTTCATCATCTCAATAATTATTAAAATGTAAGAAATGCTAAGTTTTACATGAGTCATATCATACTTATTTCAAATTTATGAGCTACAAGTTTTCTTTCACATCTTCAATATATTTGGAATGGGAGATTTTAAAATTTATTTCCCAACCCTCAAATGTCTATTCAGATGAATAAATTAAAAGAAATTCAATGAGTAAGCATTCAAATGATGCAGCAATGCAGGGTCGAAATATTTAATTGTGATTTTAAAAATGAACAGAGCTAAAATGACGTTGTACTTTTAATAATTGAACGAAGTGAAAAAATATTTTCTCATCGACTTATTTTTTTTGTTTGTTTTTTATTAATAAGTGACCACAGATGAATTTCAATTCTCTTGAGAAAATACTCATATATCAATCTGGCAGTATAAAAGAAAAAGAAACATTGGTCAACACATTTGTTTAGAGTCGATTTACAAAAAATCTCTAATAGTTTTTTTTTCTACTTCCTTACAATTGCATACGAATGTTTAACATATGTATTTAGTAAAATATGTATCACTTTTCAGTTCGCTCAAAAGTTCAAAGAATTTGTAATAAAAATTATACACATATGTTTAATTTTTTGTTTGTTTTCGGTTAACAATCACTTGTCGCTGCCAATGTACATAGCGAGCAAAAATAGCACAGTTGGTGGTTAATCGTCGGATATTTATCAGAAAAATCCGCTCTCCAACTGTTACTGTTTATGCCGTGTCGAAAATGCGAATAATTTGTAAAAGTCGGTGATATGTTTATCTAAATAATTTTTATAAAAAAATAAAAAAACAGTAGAACTTGTTTACCATGAAGTGACAAGGATGTTTTTTTTATTCAGTTGTATGCCATGCAAATTAAAAGAAGATTAAAATTAGATTATCTTTATAACGACAGAAATTGTACTATAATAATTCTTATTCTTTACAAAAAGGCAGTATTTCCAATTAAAGTTGATGCGTTGATCTTTTTGATTAAAAAACAAAAAAAGGTCATTAAACTACCCGCAAAAAATTCCAAACAGTTGAAATTAAATTTTAAAAAAGTTATCGTATGAGGTAATTTTTTATTATCTTTAAAAATTTTAACGATTTTCTCGCGATTTCGGAAAATTGGTGGGAACGTGGAAACACTGCTTACGAATTTATTATCGTAACAAAATCACATCTTTAAGTTATCAGTTAATCTTGCAATAACATACCTACAAATGGCATACTTTTTGATAAATTAAAAAGGAATATTCTTTTTTTTCTTTCTGCTCCAAAATCTTTCAGTGGTGATTTAGAAAGATTGGCATAATTACTTATGATTAGTTGCAAGTTAATAAATTTACAAGTACTGATATTATTTCTAAAGTATTTTAATAAATTTTATTTCAAGAATTATTTCAATCAATTTATTTAACAACTTTAGTAATTGAAAATAGAAAGAAAATACTACGAAAACTACAAAAAAATTAGTTTATATGTGAAAGCCTTTTTTATGATATCCAAAAAATAATAATTCTTGGAAAATATGCATAGTTTTATGAAATTTCTGAAAAGAAAAATATAAGTATAAATAAAAAATTATAGTTTTTCATAAAATATCATTTCCAGGATTAGAACCAAAATTCGGCCAACATTATAAAAATAAGTATTTACGAACTTAAATTTATAAATAAATTTTAAAACTTTTAAATAAGTTTTGGTTAAATCTCTAGTTTTTTAGAATTTTTTCGCTAAACAAAAAATTTTAGGTTTCGATGTAAACATTGTTTTTTTTAATATTTTGCTTTATTTTTGTTATTGTTGGAAAATTTATTGGAGCGTACTTCCATGAAAAAATAGGAAAATAGTAAGAATATGATTTCATTAATTTCAAATATTAATTTTTTTGTTTTTAATATGGTTTTAAAAAAGCTTTTGCCTAATTCAAAATTTCGAATTAAAGATGAAATTTAAATAACTTAAACGAATTTAAATTAATTTTTGAGGATGTCAGTCAAAAACCACTAAAATAATAATATTTTGGTAGAATACAGACATTTTATAGAGGAAAAGATGAGCACGAAAATAAAAAAATCTTCCGAAATCAACAAGTGCTTTATTATTATATTTAAAATGATTTGGAATATGCATTTCAATTTTTATTTTCTGTGTAAAACAGTTCAATTTTTAAATGAAGATTTATATTTATTTTTTGCTTAAAAAAAAATAATACAAAAAGAAAAAAATTTATGGGATGAGTCCCAAAAAGCCGCTCTAAGCTCGACCACTCAATTATTTGCTGTTTTCCCATGTAAATAATTTTTTTTTTTTTTCATTCACATACAACAGACAAATTTTAAATTGTTGCTTAAATTATTTTTGAAATTGCCAGAACGTGCTTTTGTTTATTTTTGGTCCGTATGAGTAATTTTAGTAAATTTGTTGTAAAAATAGTATTAAAATTCAAACCTTTCATACTGTGTTGTCGACTAATGTCAAATGATTTGAAAAATTTATTTGTGATGTAAGACAAACACCTATTAAATATGTACACACAGCTCGATTTAAATTTAAAAACCCAACAATTTCGTATGTTCCTATTTCAACACAGACATTTTTTTCATAAATGCATTTCTGCTACAACACAACATTCAATTAATAAAAACAACATTTCTTAGAATATATAAATTTCAAGAAGCATACACACATACTGATGCTGTCTTCAAACGCATCACTTGCAGCCTCCTCAACTTGCCGCGACCTTCCATTGCTCAATCAAAGCAGCTACTACTTTTTGACATTTACTACGATTTAATGACAGGTTTCTTTATTTTATTCTATGCAACTATTTTCACAGCCAATTGAAACTTCATTAAGTCTTTGCAAATTAGTTTACTCAATTACAAATGCAAATTATAAAAACAGCAAATTAAAAATGCAACTAAAATAATGAAACAAAAAAAAATTCCAAATAGAATATAATAAAAATTGCATTTTAAAATTTAAATCATAAAAATGTTTGAAAAATCTAATGTTACGCGAGCGGCAAAGCAGCAAAATCAAAAAAAAAAAACAAAAAACAAACAAAACAAAAACATAAACTAAACACCAAAAAAGGCAACACTGCAGCAGCGTTGCGCGCAGAAGTGACAGCAGCAGCGACGCGTCGCATAAAAACCACTATTTCCAGCTGAACAACTTCTCAAAAAGAGATTTGTACGACAGCCTTTTAAGTTATTACCGAAATATTTCAATGAGCGGCGTTAGCGCAACGAAAAAACGGCTTAACAGCAATCAGCTAATATACTAATACACCATGCCGTACTTACATTCAACCGTATATACATAAATACACACACACACATACGTTGAATGCATAAAATGCTTAGAAAATTGTATGCCTAGTACTTAATAAGTATGATTTCAAAATTTCGCGACATCAAAAGTGCATTTAATTATGCGGCGCGGCGCGTGCTTTGATAGGAATGAGAATGAGCTGCTGCAGAAAGTACATACTTTATATACTTTATTTATTTACTATTAGCATTTTGTATTATCATTCATTTAATTGTATGTATTACACATATACATACATGTTTGTATAAACGTATATGCACATATGAATATTTAAATAATTTCTTGCAACATTTCAAACTATTGCCAACGACCTCTGTCACAGTTAGAGCTGCCACACTCTAACCGCTTGTACTATGATTACTTAGTTGCCACATTATCAGTCGTCTACAGCCAACACATATGGAGGTGTTGACAACTGGTTTTTTTTTCTGTCTTATATTTTTTGTTTATTTTTCTTTTTTTTCCAATTGACCAAATCTCAGCTTCAGATTGTATAAGATTTGAAAAAAATGAAAAAAAAAATAAAAAAAATATTCTGAAGAAATATTGCCATTTTAATTAAAAATCTCCCGAATGGTCAATGAATACGCCTTGAGAGCATTGCTAAGTAAGCTTTGAAAGCAATAAGCGATTGTTGCAAATGCACTTTTGTAGGGAAGGCGTTAAACTGTTATAAATAACAGCAAATGTTAGGCGTAAACAAATGAGTGAAGAGACAAAAGTAATAAGTTCGTAATGAAATGGAGTAAATTTAGTGGCCGGCCAAACCACATTTAGATATGTAACATAGTTACAAGCAACAGGCCAGATATTTATATTTACATACGTTTATAAACGACTGCCTGTGCTGTTGATGTAAATAAAATAAAATTTAATAAACGACTGAAATACAAACAAATAATTAAACATGTTAAAAATTAACAACTTATGATTCACTAAAAATTTGTTAAATCAAAAAAACATTTTCAAGCAAAGTTGCTTATAAATTTTACTTTGTTTAGTTTAGATTGCAACTCTCCGCCTTATGTGCCACTTTTCAAAAAGCGTACAATTTTCGAAGGCAGATAATTTTTATGAGCCACTACCATGTAATTCGAACTCAAAAACAAATCAGACAAAGAAATCATAAGGCGTTCGAATAAAAATTATTTTCAATTCGAAAAACAAGGTAGCAAATTAAATATTTTGAAATCAACTCATTTTAACATTTTAGCCCTAAAGTCGTGCACTAATGTATCTTAAAAAATATGATTGCTGTTTAATTCATAGATTTAAATTTAAATTACACGGTGTGTTTTTAACAGATAAAATATAATTATGAGAGTTTTAACAAATTTTAGTATTTAAAAATGTTCGATTTCTGGAGAGTTTTTCATCACGCATTTAAACTACGGCGCTTTTGATATAATAAAAAAAAAAGGTTAGTGGATTCACAAGATGCCGTAAAATGTCGTAAAGTTGTAAAATAATAAAAATTTTCTATAATTAAAAATTATTATTTTTTGTTTTTATTACATTACACAGAAAAAGGATGTAGAAAAAAAAAACAATTTTAAAATTTTATGATTTCATGACAATACGCCGTTCTACGATACCTCGTCTTTTAAATATTTTTTTAAGCAAGTCTTATGCGCAAATAGTTCCAAATAACGTTTTGTATTATGAAAATCTTGTACATTACGCTCTTCGAAAAGCATATTCAATATTTTTTTTTTAAGATTTTCAACATTTTTCAAATAATATATTAAAAAAACTAAGAAATAAATTTCAAAATCTACAGAAAAATCTTGAATATTGTTTCTTACCGATATAGTTGTAACAGCATACTAAATTCGCCATAAATTATTTGGAAATTCTAACCTGGGTTGCTGCTGTCTTCTCAGATGATTGTTTGCGCTTCTCTTCATTCAAGAGTAGTCTTTCCATTGATGTCGTTCACAAATATTCTTTCTCCGACACCTTGCCTTAGTCTTAGCAGACAATGACAATGACAATGACAATGACCTGTGTACTTAAACATTTGATATGGTATTTTTTTTTCGTTATTGCCAAGAAGTGACCATTTCCAAAGAATTTTCCATCATCCCTTTCCCCAAAACTCACTTAAGGGATTAAATGCAATTGATCGCTTATAATACTTTTAATTTGAAGCGGTGTATCTTTAGGTGAGATATATTGGGAATAAGGAAGTTAACTACTCCTCTCCTCGACATGCTACTCACAGAATTTATTTTTAATAAATATTTGTAAGTGCAATTTCTATAAAAATAAAAAAAGTAGATCACCATTTTCAAACCAATAATACCAAAGTTTCCTTAAATAAAAGAATTGAATAAAAGCAATAATCTGCTTAGCAGAAATCGATTTAAATAAAAAATGAAATTTCCATAAATTAAATAAACAATTAACTAAAGAAATTTTAGCACAGCAAATTATCGATAAAACAACAACAGCAAAAAAACATTAAAAAAAATGCGTAACTGAAATTAAAACGAATAGGAGAAACTTCGAGTCAAACCCACAGAGTTAATCTTTTTTTAATTTTCTTGTGTTCGTTTTATTTGTAGTAATTTTTCGTGTCTATGTTATAACCAAGTGTTGCCAATTTTCCACGCAAATAATCACACACATACACACACATATCCATAATTATGAATTATTGTGAAAAAGTAAAGTGTATGCGCAACGTAGTAAAAAGTAAATAAAATAAAACCAAAACGCAAACAAAACAAATAGGAAAAAAATAAAAACGTAAAAAAAAATTTAAGAGCAGCATTAATCGCGCTCACAGCATCCGAACAGTCCGACGCCACAGCAATATGCCGGCCTTAAAGGCCAAACAGCAACAACAACAAAAGCTACAACAAATACGGCAACTGCATTATGAGCCATCACTACAACAACAACAACGAAAACAATCAAAACCACTGCTGCTGCTGCTAGAAAATCAAAAACACACGCAAAAGCAAAACCAAGAAGCCAAGAGCTGGTTCTTACAACTAATAACAACAAACACAGCAGTGTCCACTAAAGCAACAACAAGAATTACAGCGATGCGCTGTAATAGTAAAAACATGAGCATTAACAATGGCAGCAACAGTGGACGCGGTTGTTGTCGCAGCAAGCGCTCATCATCATCATCAACAACATCAACATCACTCGCCATTGCGCTGCTGTTGCTTGTCGGCGCATTTGTTGTCGCCTCGGCAGCCGGCAATGGAGGCGCTGCTGATCGGGGTGGTGGCGGCGGCAGCGGCGGCACGTCTGTGCGTACCGGCGCCAGTAATCCACGTCTGCCCCGCACCAGTGCAAGTCAGCTGAATAGCGGCAGCAGTGGCGGCTTGGGACTGGGCGGCGGCGCTGGCGGTGGCGGCACCAACAGCTTCAAGTTGGCCGCAAAAACGCTGAACAACACACGCAACGGAAATTTGCGAACAAGGTGAGTGACGTTTTGAAAAATAAAACTCTTATTTTTTTTCACATTGACTCTTCTTTTTGCATCGCTGGTGCAAAGCAAAGAAGCATTTATTGAGGTGTTGCTGGAAAATTTAAAAATAAGTAAATGCATTCGGGGAAAGATTGAAAATGTAATGAAAGATCGCAAAAACCAACAAGAAAATGAAGAAAATCAATGGCAGCAGTGTAGAAAAATTAGCTGTAATTTTAAATTAAGTTTTACAGAATTTCATATGTTTTTGTAAACACATATACAACGGCGCCCAAAATAATTGAAATGCCATATTCGCACTTTTTGCTAAAATTTGAAATATCTATGCATTTTTAGCATCATTTCAAACTTAAAAAATTCTTTTTAATTTTGTAAGTTTTTAAATTTTAAAATATCTATGCATTTTTAGCATCATTTCATACTTAAAAAAATCTTTTTACTTTTTTTGAGTTTGCATTTTTTAACCCATTAAATTTTTGATCAAATAAGTGCAATTGTCCAGTGTCAACGAAATTTTGTTTATTTTTTGAAAATTTTGTAAACTAACGAGCTAGGCATTTTCTATGAGATAAAAGAAATTTCACAGTCACCTAGACAAATTTTTAATAATTAACGGAAATTAGTCGACACTTGAAGCTTATCTTATTACAATTTAATGAGCTACAATACTGCAATCTTAGAAAAAATCTTGAAAGTAAAAGTTTAAAAAAAATTTAGTTTTGTATGAAAATCTGTCGATCTTTTGTAAATTTGGTACGAAGTTTGAAATGTTGAATGAATTTCTTACAAAAATATTATCGTTGAATCTCAATTAAGTGACAAAATAAAACGAAAGATCGATATTTTTTCTTTACATGTCTTTTTGATCAACCTTAAGAAAAATGTGAATACAAATCATTATTATTTTTAAACTCTTCTGAAAAGAAATTCAGTTTGCTAATTGAAAATAATTTGCTTTTCAAGGATGAAATACCATTTCATTGGACAATTTGTATTTTCTCCCTTAAAATCGATGTACACCTTTGAACATTTCATAATTCCTTACTATTATTTGATTAACAGATACAATAAAAATTACAAGAGTTTTTTTTCGGTACACGATGATCCTAGAAAGTGATAGTATTAAACTTTTAACTTTATTTTTTTTTTTGTTTTGATGTTGCCAGTATTGATAATTCGGTACTGGTATTGTCATTCGCGTTTTTTGCCAAAACCCGAACATAAATTGGTAGTTAAAGTGCGCTGCCGACTTGGCAATAGATCATTTCTTACCTACATACATACATATCTACTAAATAAGCAAATGGTCAACAGCGTCACAGCTGCTTTCAGTTAACTAGTTGAGAGAATATGAACGAAAGACTCAAGCAACGAACTTGTTTGTTGTCAAACTTAGCTAGTAGCAACAATTTACATATGTACGTATGTACATTCATTTCTTGTCTATTTCGCATTCAAAACTAATACGAAACTATCGAATTTCGGTTAATTTAAAAATACAGCAAAACAAGGGCAAGTGCAGCAAAGACAAGTTTGGCTGTATCTAATTTGACCGTTCGTTTTAATTGCTGATTTTTATAAATGCATATTTTTTGTTTTAATTTTCTTGTTGTGTTTGGCCACACGAAAAGTGAGTGGCCAACGTCTGAAGCTGGCAAAATGAGTTGCTAGTGCTAAGTGGTGTCGATTGTTAATTTCCTTTTTTTTTTAAATTTAATTTATGATATTTTGTTGGTATTGCAGTGCTTGTTCTTGCCGAGATATTAGGCAACATATTACTTATTAAGCGTATGCATACAAATTTAATTTTATTCCGGTCATTTTGCCAACCCACTAGAATTATTAAAAAATGACAATTAACTAAGCCGAAATTTGATCGGTCAAGCAATATCGTGTGTGAGTAAAAACGGTTTTTTCGTTTTTTTTTTTAATTTGCTGAAAAAAACTCGGAATACGGTATAAAAATTCTCAGCAGCTAAATAAAAACAGAACGCGACTAATTATTTTTTGTTGAATTCTAAACGACTCAATTGGCATTGCTCCTTTGACTACTGCTCTTCTATTTGGAAGTCAGTAACTCAAAAATTCATTTTCAGTACGGTTCTGGTCTACTAAGTAGATGTTCTATAAAATAATAGGCAAAATTTTTTATTCGACGACCGCAAATGCGCTCTAAATATGATGCTGGTTGATGATACCAACGTTGGCTAATCTGTCAAGTACTTTATATTATTTTACGAACAGTTCTCTATGACTAAAATTCAATTAAATATATTATTATTATTTATTTACAACCAATCAATCCAGCATCCATATTAATAAAAAATATTTTACGATAATTTTCTTAAAAAAAAATTTAAAAAAAATGTTTTAGAATATTAAACAATATTAAATTATTTAAAAACCGCGAAAATGTGTTCATAAAAACTTTTTCTCTCAGTTACTGAAAAACATTACTAAGCGGGCGTAATAAAATATACCAAGTTTTGCAAGGAAAATTTCTTTTTTACAATCGGTTCCTTTTCTCAGACATTTTTGAAAAAAAAAATTTTATTCATTCTAATTTTTTCACTAAAATATCATTCATTTTGTAACAAAAGAAACATAAAAAATATTTTATAGTTTTTTATGTATGCTGCTTTGTTGTTAATGTAATTTTAATTTAAAATGTTGATGGTTCGAAAAACAAAATTAAACTCATATTTATATTAAAATTCAACTCAAACCTATATTCACTTAAAAAAACGCACTTTAATGTGTGGTTATTAAAAAAAATTTTTGTGTACACAAGGTTTTGCTTTGCTTTTTAAGGTTTTAGTTAGACAATGCACAGTACTACTCCAATTGAGAGATTATATTTGTTTTGCTCTTTTACATTTAGGACCAGATGCAAAAATTGGAAAGTAAGCAAAAAATTTGCCCGCAAAACTTGTACGTTGTTCAAAAATAAGTGAACGCAGAATTTTCGAAAAAACTAAGTTGTGTGCGTTTTGCTGTTTTCATTTGACAGATAATAAAGTATGTTAATAATATTTGTCTTCTATGAAAGCATATTCTTCACAAACACGTTTATTTTCAGAAATTTTAATTTATTCTTCAACTATGATTTTTTTTTATTTGAATACATATTAATGCAAATATTTGTTTTAATAAACAGAACATCCGTTAATGTTAGACAGTTGAAATTATGCAAATTAGCATTTTGAGCCACTTAAAAAATATATTAGTTTACATTTAGCGCGAAATCGTTGCGATAGAGACTTTTAATGACCCACATACATATTTTTTATACACAAAGAATAAATAATATTAATAACATATGTATGTATTGGTTCAAACTTTGCTTTTATTGCTATTTAAATAATCGTCTGTCACACAAAATTTACATAGTATTTTATTAGCCCATTGCTATTGGGTAACTAATAATGCCATACAAATACTTATAATTTAAATAAGTCACTGATTAAATAAAAAAAATTGTTTAATAAAATAAAGCTAAGCTCATGGAATGTACGACAAGCCATTTTTTTAATGTTTCCTTTTTTAAGAAATCGTCGAAAACGCGCGCCAATCATTTACTATGAAACTAAATATATTCATAACTAGTTACTAGACAGTAGTTCATTATTAGCTTTTCAATTTGTTGACAATAATTTGCATTTAATTCAACCTAAATTATATAACCGCAAATAATAATACAATTTTGTTGATGTGTTAATTTTATTGCCATTCATTCACACAGCGCGCATTTGGTAACGTAGTTATACGCCGTGACGTAGCCACCCGCACACGTGCTAAACTGACCATAGTGAATTAAAGAAACTAAAAGAAAAAAATACACACGCACACACACAGAAAAGATTGCACTACTCTATTTTAAATATATATTTACAAAAGCAAATAGTCGGCTCGTCGCCGCCGGTCACACTTGAATCGCAATCACATTCATATTCTACTCATACTAGTTTTTTCTTTTGGTTTTTTTTCTTTTGTGGCAGTTAGATGATTGTGGGTGTGTCGTGTCGCACAATTTTGTATGCAATTGAATTGAATTTGCATAAAGGTGAGTGAGTGAGTGAGTGAGCAGCGTGAACCTGCTGAGTGTTGTGGAGACTCGAATTTGTATGCGAATTCACCAGTAGCTGCTGCTGTTGTTTCATAGTTTTGCAAGACATCGAATGTAGTTTTGCTTTGCATTTCGTATTCATTAACATATTTAATTGAGTGAGAAATGGCATATCGGAAAATTGTATACAATCATGTGGTGGTAAATAATGCGGATGTGTTGCGGTGTAGGTACTGCCTTGCTGGTGGTTTGTTTGATTTGTAAAATTTGAGTTAAGAATTTGGGCGCTTTTTGAAAGTTTGCTAAGCTTTGCGAAGATATTTAGACGTTAGTGACTGGTGAAAATATTTCAGAGCAAGAAGTGTATGAAATCGGTTAAATGGAAAGCTTTAAACTCGAACAAAGCTGACCAAGAGCATCTGTTCGCATTGATTCTAAAAAATGCGTCAACTTTCTATTTATCGGTTTGTTAAAATAATTATTTAAAATAAAACGCAATAATACCCATGCGATTTCTCCGTAAAAAAAAATATGTTACTCATTTATCTTCAAAATACGCAAGGTGGAATTACTGCATTTTCTAATGAAGTCCGAAAAAAACTTATTTGGAAATATTTACCAAAGTATTTTCAATCGTTTGCCGCTTTCAACTAGCCTGGTAACAATTCGTACAATCTAAAACTTTCGACAGTTAATTATATTGTTTTTAATAGTTTGATAAACTCATCTACATAATTAAATATGCAAATACATAAGTTGGGAAAAATGGATTTGAATAAATACTTATTGTATAAATATTAAAGCGCATTAAGTTTAAAATTATTCTAATGAATGCTTGGAAACTTGAAAAGTGTTTGCTATTCTTAAATGAAATCCCTTAAATAACACATCAAGTTTAAGCGCCACACTTAATCTGCTTAAATTTCGAAAAGAGACGTGGTCGTACATCAAGCAAAAGCTTAAAAATGTGCAATGAATCTTAATTCGTTTACCATAAATAAAGCAAGAAATATGAGAATTAACACTTGTGAATCTTCAAATTTGGCAATATCCATTTATCAAAAATATTTGTTTTATTTTAATGCCTCATTGAAGGCACAGTCATTGACAATCGACCATCAACGTATAAAAACGATTTGACGCTAACTAATTTGTATCCAATATTTCGCTGAAATAATATTGTGAATATACATATGTGTTGTATTTTTTTTTTAGATTTCTAAGCTTGTCATATTCCTTTATTTAAATTTAACATGTTTAAATTTAAGCTTTAGATAAGGGGACGGAAATGTATTGAAATTTTAGCAGTTACAAGATTTGATGAAAATCGCGTTTGTTAAAACTTGCAAGAAGATAGCATATATATATTTTATATTTCAAATTGAGGGGTAGTTGCTGGACAAGTTTTTCTCAGCAAGAATTTACTAGCAAGAAAGTAGCTGATTGTAGTTTCGACAATTGACACAATAGCATTCGGGAATTTAAAATATACAAATTATAAAATAAGACTAATTACAAATGCAAGAAAAAAGTTAATATTCGTTTCCTCGAAGTTTTTTAGTGAACATGTTCTGGAAAAAACAAGCAGCGTTCTCTACTTCCCAGTTTTGAATTTAAGCAGGAAATCAATCAGCCCTTTGTAAAACTTGCAAGTTTCTGCCTTTCTTATAAAGTATCAGTGCTGTCTATAAAAAAAAAAATTAACGAAGAAGAAATGGAAATTTTTATAGTAATAATCCATAAAATACAATTGTTTTAAAATCCATTCTTAACAACGAACTAATATTTAAAATATAAAAAGGCCTATGTTACAGCACACACTCATCCCAAACTCAGATATTTAACTTCAATTTGTGTACTGAAATTATCCTACGCATGAGTTAAATTCACACTCTAAAAACGTCCCGGAATGTTCGTTGCTTATTTTTGCTTTTTCTAAGATTATTTATATATTTGATTTGAAAAATTATGCGTTATTTGGAAAATAGTTCCTTAATTTTGTTTCGAAAATCACACATGACATTAGAAGATTGGTTTTATTTATGTCTTATTTGAGAAATAAAGTTCACATTTGCAATTATTAGTCAGTCATTTATATGAAAATTTGAATTTTTTGCAATAAAAAACTCTGTCCCTAAAGTAAAAGGGGCTACATTAAAACATGTCGAAATAAAAATCAGCGAGCGATAAATTCGTTTATTCAATGTCTGTTTATAAGTTTTTAGTTATGGTATCCACAAATTTCCAAATCATTTTTAATTCGAACTGCGAATGGGCCTAGATTAGAAAAACACACCTAATTCTAATATCCACCAACAACTAATTCCTTAATGCTTTTTCTCATTTATCTTAACGTTTAGCATTATAAGACTTAGATAAATAAATACATTTTTTTTTTCAAACTTTATACAAAAGGCAACAACTTATGCAAAAACCAGTTTTAAATATTCATAATGAACATATTTTTCACTTTGATTCCTTTAGAATTAAATATATCGCTCCATATCATATATATAATAATTATATATTGGCAGTATCGACAAGTGCAGTCAGCAAACATTACAAGACTAAATTAATAGAAAAACCAAGTAAACGTATGTAAAAAGGTCACTTGAATTAAAAAAAAAATTCCAGTGGCGTAGCCAAAAATTAATTGTCGAACTCAATTTTTTTGATCGTTTTAATTAATATTCGTTTATTTATTTATTTTTTTTTAAATTCTAGTTCATTTGATAAAAACCCAAAACTCAAAATGGTACTAATATTTTTACAATATTCGCAATGTCGTTCAGTTGGAGATTTTTATTATCTTTTTTGATGAATATTTCTAATTTTTCCAATTATATAATTTAATCTACATATGAATATTTTTATTATTGCAGTGATAGGCTAATCGATCTATTTAGTTGATGTTTCGCTAACTACCTTAGCATCCTCTGGGGCGATTCTTTATTCCATTATATTATTTATAAACAAAGCATATATGCAGCCGCGATATCGTCCGTGTCCTCCTTCTTGTTTATGGGTTTTTCGTATTTTAAGCTTTCGATTGTGTATCTCATCTTTTCCCTCCTCTCCTTATCTAATATTAAATTGCATTGCTTAGATCAGCTGTGTGTCCAGTGCTTAGTAGATGTTGTGCCAAAGCTGTGCTGCTTTTCTTTTTTCTAATGTGTTTTTTCTTGCACATCAACCAAATGGATCGATTAGCCAATCATGGCAATAATAAAAATATTTATAGAATACTTCTATTATTATATACTATGTGGAAAAATTTAAAATATTCATCAAAAAAGTTAATAAAAATCTCCAACTGGACGACATTGCGAATATTGTAAAAAAAAACAGTACCATTTTGAGTTGAGCCACCAATTTTTTTCTCTTAATTGAATTGAATGATTCAATATGAATTAAATATTCACCTATAAAAATTGCTTATTAATACAAACGAAATCGTTTTTTTTTTTATTTCCAATTAGCTATGAAATAAAATTTTAATACTTCATCAGCATACTTTAGTTAATATAAGTAAACAGCGTAAAAGCCCCACAGAGTAAAATAATACTCTTTAAATTTATTTCTAGGTGCTCCTACAGATATGTCAAACTTGGATGTATGTGTTTGTCAAATATGTATGTATATTTACAGATACTAATGCAAGTAAAACCTGCGCATGCGCATAACGTACATTTGTATTAAAGCTATCTCCCTTTGATTGCTGAATTCTTACACATTGCGCAGAAAAGTTAATGTCAATATACAAGTATTATATATGTATATGCTGCATATGAAGCACCATTTGGTATATTTACAAAGTAAACACCTTTGAAATTTAGAAAGTACATATTGTTTTTCGATGAGAAAAAAACTCTCAATATGTTTTTTACAGTAGATTTAAAAATCGGCGTTCTTAGTTTTGCAATTCTTTTCGCAGTTAACTTTATTTTTAAATTAACGTTACAAAATATGTTTTGCTTTGTTTCATTGAAGTTTGATTCGAAATAAGTATCTTTTCGGATTGTTTTTTTAATAAAAATGTTCTCAGCTAAATTTTAATATACATTCATGCTTTGTTTACATATATATATAAGCTCTTTTGTAATATTAAATAATTATGAACTTCGAAATTCTTCGGGTCCTGTAACTTATCGAGTTTTTATAAATTTTATAAAAAGTTTGAAACTTCATTGCGTAAAGTTTTTTTTTGAATCATGTTCTCCATTTTCTATATTGTTTTTTTGGTCGAGAAAAGGAGGTATGACAAAAATGTTTACCTCTCCGAGTAATAATTCTCTCAACCACGAAGCGTTTAAGTAACTTGAAGGTAGAAATATATTTTCCCAATCGATAGTTTGGCTTTGCCCAGCGCAGTTCAGTTTAGTTCAGCTTTACCACTGACTGCATAAACTCGTTTTCATCGCCTTTTTGAATACATTTCAAAATCAAATAATTTGTTTCTATTAATTGCATGTATCAATACTTCAAGAAAACTAAACTACTAAAATAATTGAACACTTGCCTACATACATATATTAAGAAATTATCTACAACTTCGCTCGTAAATTTGTATATTTCAAATACAAAATTTTTTTTTTCAAATTATAGCTAAGTATACATACAAAAATATGTAAAAAATTATGCGCTTCTTCAGCGATTTATTTGATGTTTGGCCCCATGAAATGTTACACAAGTTTTCTTGCAAAATCCCGCTGCGTTAATTAGCCAACTGCAAATGAAACCAAATACCAATAACAAAGTGCGACGGCTAAAAACCAGTAGTTTTATGAAATAAATAAAATGAATAACAATTTTAAGTTATATGGAAAATAGCAGCAAATAAATTCTTAGCAATATGTACTAATTAAACGCATTTTCGATTAGTCACTCATTTAATTATGTAAATTAGTGAATTCATCGAAGCAAGCCCGCCAACATCGTATGCTTTACGCTCTTCTGCGCTTATTTATATGATTTGAATTCAGTTTTTGATAAACTCAGGCGTCTTGCATAAATCATTAATAAATTTTTCTAATTAGCTTTTAAACCATTTAATTGAAATATTTTTCTTAATATTTATTGTATGTAATTGCTTGAGTTTTCGTATTTATGTCATTGTCAGTAATCATAAAATTAATTAAAAACACATTGCTATTAAATTTCACGCTGACAAATTAAAGCCGATAACAATAGTAAAGAAATAAATCTTATTTCCGGTAGTTATGACATTTTTTTTCTCATACAAAGGTTGGCTATTTGCAATAAGCGCCTTTAGAAGAATTCTTTCTATTGGTTTATGCCTCTGAATTTTTTGCATTATGCTTGGTTAGTAGCAATTATGACAACAAATAACCAGTTTTTATTTTATTTCTTTTTAATTACAATTTTAATTTTGTCAAAGAGCGGCCGCATCTTGCGGTTGAACGAGAATGACCTAGTTCATTAGGTTAATTTGTCTTGTGTTTTGTTTTACTGGCAATTTTCGCCTTAGCTTCGATACATTTTTTATCGAAATTTATGTGTACGATTGGAAACATTAAGAAATTCCATCTTGTTTATTGACTTTATTTAAATTTTCTTTTAAGTTATGTTGTGCGACCTCTTATGTTGTGTCTATTAAACGAATGTAAATGGGATTTCAAGGTTAATTGAGTGCTTTATTGACAAAAAAATTTTAATCTTGCTGATATCGTTATAATAATCATCATAAGTGGCATTGACACTGTTATTACCTTTATCGTTATCTCTATTTGTGATTATAATTATCATTACTGTCGTAAATATCACTATAATTATCATTATCATTATCATTATCATTACACAGGTCTGCAACAAAAATGCTGTCTAAATATATCCAACTGATTTCTAAGTATGTATTTAGGTGTTCTGAAAACTAAAAAAATACTCAAAAAATTTTATTATAAAAAAGGGTTTTTTTAAGCATTAATAATATCATTAATTTCTAAATAAGGAACACCCTGTGTGAGCTGCATTAGCAAACATAAACATGTTGTAACCTAAACGTGCGCGCTCTGATAGTGTAGAAAGTGGCGCGGTACAATTACGTGCTAACTCGTCGACCCAGCAGAGTGGCGTTTTTTTTGTATAGATTCTTCCAAAAGAAGCCTTAAAGCAGTTCTGCTTCACAACGGCGGTTTCTATACTTCCATTCCTGTCGGTCATTCCGTACACCTCAAGGAAACCTACAAGAACTCGGAATTGATTCTTTGCAAATTAAAATATAAAGACCACGGTTGGCAAGTGTGTGGTGATTTCAAAATCTTGGGCATGGCGCTTGGACAGCAATCTGGGTTTACCAAATTTCCTTGCTTTTTGTGTCTATGGGATAGTAGAGACCGAACAAATCACTGGACCAAAGAGTGTTAGCCTCCGAGGGAGCTTAAAGTTGGCGAAAAGAATGTCCTGCATGAGACTTTAGTGCCTCCTCATAAAGTTCTTGTACCACCGCTTTACATAAAGCTGAGATTGATGAAGTAATTTGTAAAGTCACTTCCAAGAGATGGAAATTGCTTCAAATACTTAATATCAAAGTTTCCAGGCCTCTCGGAGGCAAAGTTGAAGGAAGGTGTTTTCGTTGGACCAGATATTAGACGGCTTATGGCTGATCCACTATTCATCACAACCATGACGGATCCTCAAAGAGAAGGGTGGATTGCCTTTAAAGAGGTCATAAATAAATTTTTAGGCAATAACAAAGATTCTAACTACAAACCAATCGACAAAAGAATGTTAAAAGCATTTCAAGCTTTAGGTTGCTTCATGAGTTTAAAAATACATTTTCTTCATTCCCGCCTCGACTATTTTCCAAAAAATTTAGGAGACGTGAGTGAAGAGCAAGGTGAACGATTTCACCAAGCTAATAAGGAGATGAAAAAAAAGATACCAGGGAAAATGAAGCGTTTCAATGATGGCAGACTACTGTTGGACGTTTCAAAGAGACCTTCCCGATGCTTCCCACAACCGAAAATGTTTCAAAAGGAGTCTCACTGAGAAAAAGAAATGTGTTTAGTGCTTACAAATTAATGTATTTTACATAAATAAATTAGTTTTGTTACGCAATTATAAATTTAAACAATTTTTCTTAATCTTTTATATTTTATTTTAAGATGATAACTTGTTTAACATAGACACCTACATTGTCAGAAAGCGTGACGTTCTATGACAAAATTAAAGTTATTTTCGGATTCAGCACACCCAAAAACATAAAAATTACACAAAAAACCAAAACAATTATTTTTTTTTGCAGACTTGTGTTATCATTACATTATCATTATCATTATCATTATCATTATCATTATCATTATCATTATCATTATCATTATCATTATCATTATCATTATTATTATCATTATCATTATCATTATCATTATCATTATCATTATCATTATCATTATCATTATCATTATCATTATCATTATCATTATCATTATCATTATCATTATCATTATCATTATCATTATCATTATCATTATCATTATCATTATCATTATCATTATCATTACCATTATCATTATCATTATCATTATCATTACCATTATCATTATCATTATCATTATCATTATCATTATCATTATCATTATCATTATCATTATCATTATCATTATCATTATCATTACCATTACCATTATCATTATCATTATCATTATCATTATCATTATCATTATCATTACCATTATCATTATTATTATCATTATCATTATCATTATCATTATCATTATCATTATCATTGTCATTATCATTATCATTATCAATATCATTATCATTATCATTATCATTATCATTATCATTATCATTATCATTATCATTATCATTAACATTATCATTATCATTATCATTATCATTAGCATTATCGTTATCATTATCATTATTATTATCATTGTCATTATCACTATCATTATCATTGTCATTATGCTTATCATTACTATTGTAAATATTATTATCATTAACATATGAATATTTTTTTGTTGTTCGTATACTTTTCTTTATTCGATTTCTGCCGAATTCGTCACGTTGAGCTTGCAATATTTTTTCAGAACCCTTCTACTCTAAGAAAGTATTAGTTAGTAGATTGCTCTTATTGCTAAAAGATCTGTCAAACACGTTATCAAGTTTATCATCACAAAAATAAAACGTGTTCTACTCTCATACCGCGTCATAAAATATTTAACACATTCCTCAAAGTCTACCAAATTTGGTTAATATATTTGCAGTTTCATATTGTTTTTTATATCAAACAGCCAATAAAATTAGAAAATTATGCAATAAAAAACAAATAAAAATAAAAATACATACATACATTTTTTTCAGATAACGGGGAATACAAAAGCCACGGAATCTGGTAAATTAAATAACGAAAAGTGATTAACAGAAATAGTCGCTGCTCTTTTTAAATCAATGCTATCGAAAAAAGTTTTATTAACGAACTAAGTATAATCGCCGCTACAGCATCGACAGTTTGACACTTTCCATAATTTAATTCCAAATTGAATGGCTATTAATAAACTACTAACAAGACAATTGATTTTAAGCTTTTATGTCGAAAAATCATTAAAAATTTAAACACTTAAATTTTAGTTGGAATCAAAAACATTTGATACGTATTATTGAATATTTGTTAAGTAAGTGTAGGCGATTTAAAACGTGTTGCTGCCGTGATTCGTTAATTTATGAATATTAATATGATCGTAAAATTTAACATATTATTTACATATATAATAATAGAATACATGTACATATGTATATTAATGCAATAGGAAAACGGAATCGCATGTCACAATCTGCTCGGAAATTCATTTATTCTTGTTGAACTCCTCTGAACCGAATCAAATCGATTCAAAAGTCACTGAGCTGACTGACCGCCCAGCCTTAATATTAATATTAATATTTATTTCTTTTTTTATTTTTGCGTTCGTTGCTGTCAGCATGTTTGTTGTATTTTCTTTTTCTATTTTGCATCTCCAACCCCACCATGTCTGTTTGTATATGTATGTGTACATAAGTAATAAATTGTGCGACAAGCCAAACATAAATATAATACAAGATCATAAACGCAAGATGTGAAAAGAAAGCATACAAAAACAAAACGCAGAAGGTGGATTACAAAAAGCGAAAGCTAACAATTATGCCAATGATATTGTCTACATTATTTTATATGAATTTGTGTATGCGTGATTGTATACGAGTGTAATATCCATATGAACATAAAATATGACAACACGGCACAATGTTAGCAACTTGATGAAAATAGGGTTAAAAAATGTTAATTTAAAAAAGCGTGTCGGCATCCAATTTTTTAAGTACATGTTAATAATGTAACCATAAATAATAATGAAACGAAAAATATGTTTTAATACAACGTGATGACATTTTGTGTCTTCTTTGCATTCCTCACTCTCAACACCAAGGCTCTATATATCGCTATAACGACAGCAATAAGGCGATTCCGAGCCTGAGAATTAAAGCATCAGTTATACATGTTTTTTTCTAATAGCGGTCACTCCTCGGCAGGCAATGGCAAACCTCCGCGAATATTTCTGCCATTAAAAAGCTTCTCATTAATTATATCTGCCGTTCGGAGTCGCCGCCTGGTTTAAGACTTAAGACAGAATTAATGCGATCGGTAGTAGACGTGACCTAGTAGTTTTGTTTGCCGTAGGCCACTTATCGCATTTAGAGCAATTAACATTCCGAGTACGTCGGCAATGATAGAAAGCGATAAAGAGTGCGTATAATTGTCGAATGCTTGTGCATAGTATTGTTCTAATGAGTGCGGTGCTTTAGTATCTCCGATCAGCTGACACAACTGAATGGTTCCTTTTTCAAATAAGTTCGGTATTTAATCATATAAAAAAATCAATAATAAAAATAATAAAAATCAAATTTAAAAAATATGTATTCGTTTTATTTTTTCACATTTTTTCTTCGATTGAAATAAAAGTTAATTTCGCAACTATCGAAACCTTACGATATGATATGAAAGTGAAAAATCTCTTGATTAATTTCTGAATCCTTCCTGTCACCCGATACATAACTGTATATTCGAAGTGATTAAATAAACTTAAAATATGAAAACATAGCATAATGACGGATAACGTAATTTTTGAGATGAGGTGAAGTAAGGTGAGCTGATTTGGGGTGTCTCACGTTGTGAAAAGACATGAAGTGAGGTGAGATGAAAGGAGTTGTAGTGTGATTAAGTTTCGTTTAGGGATGTTAATTGTGGGGAGTTAAGGAGTACTGAGTCCCGGACTGGTGAGTTCAGGTGTGGTGAGTTTAATGTAATGGGTTTAAGTTTATTAAGTTATTATATAGTGAATTCATCAGAAGAAGCACTTGTCGCTCACAACTATTTTTGTGTGCACTTTGTCTGTCACCAACGCATTCGATTCTACCGATATTTTTAAAATTATTTTCGTCTTTTTTGTGTTTCTTATGTTTTCATACAAATTCTTCGTGAAAAACATTGTGCTTCTGCTATAATTTTTTTTTTCAAGCTTCGCATTCACTGTTCACTTATCGCTTTATATAGATTTTTTTTCTAAATTTACTCCACTTTATACTAGCACCACAACACTGTGCAACTAATTTGAAAAACTGAAATGTCTCCTATGACATCTTCTTGACACAAGTGCCAGAGTTGCTGTGTGCGCTCCACCGCATGCGTGTCATTGGACCGCATCTGATTGTGGCTTATATAATTTTAATGAACACTTAGCGCACTAACAACGCCAAAATGGCAGTATTCCGGCGGTAAGTGTGTTGGTGTTAAGTTCTGCTTCGAAGAAAAACAAATAAAAAAATAAAAATATTAAACAAATGCGAAAAGAAACTTGATAGCCGTTTCATGGGTTTAATGTGATTTGAATTAATAGAAATGCTACATGTCATTTATCAGCGAGAAACTCCGCAAAGAAGCAACAAGGTTTGCATGTACATACATACAAGCATGTGATTAAAAAAACGTGTTTAAATACACATAAAATTAAAAAAAAACGCATATGTAATTAATCAAAAATAGAAATTTGCTATTGTACGTATATACAGAAAAATTTCTCAAAAATGGCCAATGAACCGCATTCGCCGATTGATGAGAGCAAAGTGTTAAAAAGGTTGTTAGTAATGAAAATTGAAAGAAATCAAATGAAAGCTTTTTGGGTGCAACATGTCTTTCTCGACACTTTTTTGCTGTTGCTATAATAAATTGAAATTTTTGCAATTTTCTTTACGAAATTCCGCCACCATGTCGAAATAAAAAACATAAAAACCAATTGAGCAATAGAAATACGTAAATGCTACAAAACTATACACATGTATCCTTACAATCTCAATCATTTGCAACCGAACTAATCAACGATAACAACAGAAGATTGGTAAAAACAGCAGCTCAATAGTGCGCCGTGTGTGGTAAGTTGGTGAGATAAAAATCAACATAACAATTAACCAAAGACTTTGGAAATAAACTTGAAATGCTATCACAGCGTGTATTGAAACTCTGCTTGACTTTTTCAAAACTTTTGTTTGGTATGATGATTTTTTATAGATTTATTTTTATTTTTGTATAAAACTTTGCCATTGTTTCTTTGCATTGGCACATTCGCCTTCAATGATTAAAGCTGATTAGGTTAATTAAAGTAAAATAGCACTGCAAAATAAAAAAAGAATAAGAGAAATCACAATTATTTATGTGACAATGAGTATTCAAGTTGTTGTTTGTTGTTGGGCGCTGATGTTCGAAAAGTGCAAGCGTGCTTAGCTTTTTCCGCTATGCGATTCTTGACTTCACTATACTTCACATAATGTTTTGCTCTAGTTGTCAAGTACGTTTGTAAGTAAAGCATACATATGTATAAATGTAAGTGTGTTCAGCGGCAGTTAAATGATGAACAATAATAACGAAGAGAAATGAGAAAAATTGTGTTAGTATCGCAGAGGAAATTAATCAAGGCTTTTAAGGTAACATCTACAGTTACATGAAAACAAAATATTACAAAAATGTTGGTTATTAAAAAATGTAAAAAATTTAAAAACTATTTTAAGGCATGAATTTAACTCTTTTCCTGCAAAATTAATATTTATATAAAATCGTAAGAAGATAAAGTTGAAGTGCTACTAGCTTCAATACCTTCTTCGTTCATTTTGCTCTAGTCGCTTTTTTAATCTTAAAAACTTTAGCCGCATTTTATGCTCTACTAATTTTAACTCGATTTCTATTTGTATATTTTTTTTTATTTCGAGCTACTTAGTATTTTTACGAATTAACTTCACATTCTCTTTAGCAATTATGTTGCTTATGTTCAGGGTAATTTAGCAACAGATACTTGCTTTACAAGTCACTACTTCTTGGAATTTCCAGCATCAATGATTGGGCTCTGTTTGCGTGTTGCTTTAAATTGGTACAAAATAATTTTATTGTATATTTAAACTAGAGCTCAATTCAATTTAAATGCATTTACAAATTTTCCTCGTGCACGTTTTCAAAGAGTTCTTATTTTCTGCGCTGTTCAAAGCCGACGACGAAGAGCTAGTAGGACGCATGTACCAGCTGTACAGCACAAATGTGTCTGAAAAGCATTAGAGTCCTAGTGCCTACACCTTAAGAAGGGTGATCCTGACGTGTGGCTTTAGGCCTAGCAAGTTCTTGGAAAAGATTCTGGATAAGCAATTTGAAATACAACACCTTTTTGTCAACTTTAAATACGGAAGGAAGATTTCCCACATGACAATTTACAAGCGTTATTGAAGGTTTGCTCAAAAAAAAATTGCGAAATTTGAAAAAAATGGTGAAAAAATCGCCTTTCTTTCTGTTTTTCATGGTTAAAAAATATTTATTTTTTAATTTTTGGTCAAGTTGAGGTAAATTGTCACACAGAATATAATAACAAATAAAACGCACCAAGATTTATTAAATTCGGTCCAGCCAATCCGGAGATAATTTGTCCACAAGTTGAAAAAATGTCATTTCGAGAAAAACGCGTTGAAAGTTTACGGATTCTCTCCGGCAGCTGCGCGAGCACCTTGAGAGAGCCGAAAACTCGCATGCGCTTAAGGCCGATATAGACGATTTTAAATTTCGAATATTACCAAAATATTTTAGAAACTTATTTTTGAACCTATACCTAATGATTGAAAAATGCAAAAAAAAAAATTTTTATTTTTTTTTTTAATTCTTAAGTATACTAGTACCTTAAATTAAAAAAAATTGGGCGAAGCGAACGTTGTGTTGCAGCTTTTTGACGGCTAACGCTGGACAATTTTACATGCACGCTTGCACAACGCCCATCTTTTAAAAGCCTTTTCTTAAAATGTAGCCTAAGTTAAAACTAATTTCTTTCGTCGTTAGGCGCATTCAATTTTTTATGAGATTATATTTTAAATTGTTGCCATTTCTTGACTTTTGCTAACATTGAAAGTGGCACTGGTCGTTCTTTAAAACACATTTTTTGAAAAATCTTTTATTATTATTACTTAAAAAAGGAGTTTCCCTAAAATATTTTAATTGAAAAGATTTCCAGTTTATTTGAACAAACAAGTTATAAATATACTTTTGATATTGAAGCAAATATTTCTTTAAAAACAAGGAAAGTTCTGGTCTATAAAAAGTTGTGAAAAGCAACTTTCCGAAAATGGTTAAACACGATTAGCGTCAGTGTAATAAAATAAAATGGTTAACAAGTGGCCATTTAATTTAATATACATTCTAACTAAATATTTTTTTTTTGTATTTCAATATTTTAGGCAACCAAAAATGTTGCCTCAAGGCGTGGGCGGCCAAAATCGCTAGTGTCAGTCACGCTCATGTGGGTGTGCTTGCATCGGTTGTTCGGACAGCCATTAGCGGCAATAAAATACAAAGCGTCTAAAGTTGTGGTCACTTCCCAATAACAAAATAAATTTAAAAAAAAAATCGAAAAAATATTTTTAACTAAGTAACTAACAAGCATCGCTTTTCGAGTTTTGGTACTTTGTGTACGCATGTTATGCTTTGGGGAATGTGGCATGTGCCAGCAGCTGTGCACATTAAACCAAAAAACGAAACAAAAAAAATGCGTTCATACGCATGCGTACATATTTTAGGTTAACTTTAATGCTGCCCGCTCGCACGTTGACACTGAGTGAGGGTGAAATGTGGAAATGAAATTTGGGTTGGCAGTTGACATGGCAGCATTTCAGCAGCGCCCGCTGAACCGGTAAATGCCGCTGTGACACTGCGGCAGTGAAGGAACAGCAGCACAACACAGAATTCAATCAAATGTTGCAAAATTGTGGCAGTCATGCGTGCTTGTGTCAGTGAACGTCCACTGTGGCTTTTGTAGTTCTGGTTTACTTGCTTAAGAAAAAATAAAATAGTTTGGACATTTTAGTGATACGATTTTTCTAATTTTTCCCATAAACTTCAGCGAGAAAAGTAGAAAAATTAAGTCCAAATCTGGATTGAGAAATTGGTTGACAATAAAAACAAGCTGTAAAGATGAAATGAAGCTCATCAGTGCGAACTTTGCTGAATAGAGTTACCAAAAGAAAAACCTTAAATCTCGTAATTAAACTTCTTATGCTCTCTGCTAATACAGTTAACCATGAACTAAACATATTGCACTACACCGAAAAGTTAATAAGTTTTTTTTATTAAATCATCCTTTTGCACCATTCACAATTCAATTCCACTTGCTCCACCAAATAGCCAGTCAACAATTAACGTCTTTGGTTTATTTATTATCATAATTTCTTCACACATTTATTTCATGTAGGGCCTTTGTAATCATTAATATTTCAGCATTATGTTTTTTTTTTTTTACTTTTCAAGCGAATATCACTCTGCGAAGCCTGTATCCAGTTATTTCATGCTTTTGCGCTTCTCAAACTTTGCTCAGTTTATATTTTGCCTTTGTTCTTTTCATTTTTTAATAACCTACATAAATTGTAAGCGAAAAATGAATACGAATTTATAAATGATTGCAAATGAAAAAAAAAAAAATATTAATACACAAATTAATCCCAGTTAAGTGGATTATCAACTTCGAAGTCAGTTCCCTTCGCCAAAATAATAACTCAATGAAATGCTTGTCATTATGAGGCGTTAAGTACACATAACTAACTTATGTAAGTGAAAGATTAAAAATGGTTAAAAATTAATATGAAAAAGAGCTTAAAAATATTTGTATTTAAGTGTGCACTTAAGAGTTTTAGCACTAATTAACCGTGACATATATTCAATATTATTATTTAATATTAGACTGCAGCAAAATAAAGAAGCAAGATAATTTTCTTGTACAAAATAGTTGAATAAAGAAATATTACCGCGGCATGTTACAATGTTGTTTACAATAAAAATTTCCTAACTTTAAATTTTGTAAATTAAATATTTTTTCCGATCAGTTCTTTTTAATTAGTAGTGTGATTTTATTTCAGCTTGTCTGATCTGAGTCTTGAAGTGCGAATAAATCTAAGTTATTCCACTTTTTCAGCCCAATACTTTTTAGCTTCTTCAGGGGCATTTGTTTATTTTATATATATAAAAACATTGTTAGTATAAGCAACATTTCGTTGACATCACTAAAAATTAACTTAAACTCAAAAAAATACTACAAATGAAATTTTAAAAAATTACAATGTTTGTTAATTATAAAATATTAACATTTTAAAAAATTTTTAAATGCTTTGCATTTAATAACTTTCTACATTGTAGATCTGCGCGGACCAGTGCATATAAATTGATTATAGGTTAGATAAAATTTTTAATAATCAAAAATCTTAGCACACACTACATTCAGGGGATTCACTAGTTGTCGTAAAATGTCGTCAAGTTGTTAAGTCATACAAGTTTTTGGTAGCTTTAATTTTTTTTGTTTTTGTTGCATTGCCCAGAAAAAGTATGAAAAATAACTCATGTTGAAAATTTTCAAAAATTTTATGACTTTACGAAAATATGACACTTTACGACATCTTATGAATCCGCTAATTGTATTTTTGGAAAAAAACCAGCCAGCAGATAGGTACTCCGTTGTTATTTATTCGTTACGATTGGGAAAAATTATGCGGATTTGTACGAGTTTTGAACTAATGAAATCTTATATTTTTGTGGGTTTTTTTTTTAAATTAATTCTGTATTCATCTGAATTAATTGGAGTCTAAAAAATGCACAAGAATTATACTTTAAAGTCGAAATTCGCAAAATCGTTCTACATACTCGTAGTCTACTCGTATATGTATGTGGGATTGAGGAAACCCCAACATAGTTGGAAAACCCTTTAATTTTAACCACACATTGTCAATTTTGCTACAAAACTACATCTCTACAAAATTAAAGCTACATCGACGCCGAAAAAAGACCAACGAGTTTTGAAGTAACAGCGAAGTCAATTAGCAGCTCGACGAAAAGACGCGAATACAAATCTTTTAACTTTTTTTAAAATACAAATTTAATATTTTAATCTTTCAATATAACTTTTATTCGTTAATAAAACTTTGTAAAACCGTAAACTATTCGTTAAATCATTAATGAAACGGATGATACAAAAGTGAGTAAAAGTTCTACATGTATAACAACATAAACTTTCGGCGCTGGACAATTTTATATTTCCTTCATGCATTTCAATGCATGGGAAACAATTATTACCGGAATTTTCATGCTCTCACCTCTAAGAAGATTCTATATAAAACAAAGGATCAGAAAAAGCATTTAAGGTTTCCTTTTTATTTCTTGTATATTGGAAAAAAAACGGATTTTCATCAAAATCAATATTATTCAATCAGCAAACTCTGCTTGCTGGGAAAACTTCAAAAATTAAGTTTCATTTTATTATCTATAATTTTTAAATATAAACTATTTAATAAATATTTAATTAACGTAAAAAAAGAACACCCCGTCCATTTTATATTCCATTGATCATTTTTTTTTTGTTAGAAAATGGCTATATTAGTAGAACTTACTGCAATTTTGATTGGTGAGAGTCCAATAAAGTGTCAAATGGACATGCAACGCCTTGAAAGAGCTGAGAATAGCAAACGGGGCAACATTATTTCGAGAAAATAAAACGCCTTAAGATATAAATTAATAAGTATATGTAATTAATTTGATGAAAAGGAATAAGCAAATAAAGAAAGTTGTACTTTTGCATAAACTAACATTTTATAAATTGCTCTTGGATAGTCACGGGCAAAAATAACAACAGTCATTGTTTTAAATATTTTTGTAAATTTTCTATAAACAACATATCAATACATTTTTAAATGAAAACGAAAGCGCATACTATAAATATTTTACAACAAACATAAAATCGGGCTGAAAAATAAACTTGTTTCCCTAATATTTACTTTTAAGTAGGCAAATACCTATTAAGAGATTTTCCAGTGTCCAAACGGTCACATTCATTCAAATGATATTTATGTACAAAGAACTAACAGATGTAAAGTACATTTACTTCTAGCGATCTTTTAATGTTTTTGCTTCCAAAAAAAATTTACATTTATGTGATATGAAACAATCCTAGTGGGATAGAGTAATAAATTATCGGCTTATATTTTTTTTAACCACCCTAATGTTTATGATTTAAGTTCGAATTGTGTGAGTTCGGAGTTTTTGGGCTAAAATGAATACACTAGTTTACAGAAAAGTTCTGACCTTCAAAATTTCATAGTTATATCAATACGAAATTTTCTCATGTATCGGAATATAAGATACAATTTTGTAAGAGTATAACCGTTTTCTTATTATTGGTAAATGCCAATTTTTTTTAGTTTTGGAAAAACGTCAGTTCACTAAATTGAAATTCTCTCCGGAAGCACTTAGCCCATTTCACTATCCGTTTCGTTGAATTAGCAACACTTAAATACACCATTAAATTGTTATACAATAATTTTTAGTCAAGCTGTTGACGATTATTCCAAGAATTTCGCTTTATTAAAAAAAAAAACATCGGAAAATATTGTTTTCACAGTTTTATGATTTGTCGCTAATTTCGCAGTTCATGTGCCGAAAGTCCAGAGGTCAAAATAAATTCTACAAAGTCCTAAACACTCTTATTCTTTACCATAACGAAGATTCATATTTTTAATTTCCTTTTCTGAAATGGTTTAGTTGCTTTCCACGACATTTAACGCCGAATACCACGGCAGAGACATTATGCAAGTCACATTGCAATCTGACCAATGCAACAAACACCATTTCGAGCAGACAGCAACTACTCGTATACAATCACTTTGCAATAACTGACTTACATTTACAAATTCGAAAAAGAAATTTCTCGGTATTTCCATAATTTAATAATGTCTTTGTGCTTGCTCTTGCCGCTGCGGCACACACAACCAAAGGAACAAATCCCTGGTGGATTTCAACAGTAAAAAAAAAAATAAATGAATAAATTGAAAATTAAATGGCATAAAACATGAAGAAAGATAGTCAATCGGCGCTTACAAATCGCTTGGCTTGAATGCCAAATAAAGAATTGCGGTAGGAAAAAATTCGGCACCCACTTATTACGCATTCGCCGGCACTTTTCGTGCAATGCGAAAATTTTTTTTTTTTATTCCTTTCACTGTCGTTTTTTTTTTGCACTTTTCTCTCTTTGGTGTTCCTAAGTGTACAATTATGTGTGGCATTTCGCTTTGCTGATTTGCGCCCATATTTTCTGTGTATTGGCCTTTCATTTTGTGACCATAAAAAGCCAAACGGCAACCACTTGCTGTTGCAGCAGAAAATATAAATAAAATATAACAAAAAAAAAAATCGAAAAACAACAAAAAGACGAACTACAGCAAATGAAATGAACTGAATTATTTGCCAGTGAATTGTTGGCAACCGCATTACAATCAATTTTGGAATATAAACACAAAACCATAAACCGAAATGTAAGCGCATAACAACAGAGCCACGGCATCGTAGTGAATGCGGCCACAGCGCATGCGCGCCAAACACTCGACGCTGCCTGCCCACCCAAATTGATTTACTTCCCATAATTCAAGCCAATGCGGTCACTGGCAGTTGCTGGTGATGGTGTTGAACTGCAAGTCGCGAACTTGCCACCAACCACCAACCGCAAACTCGGCAAATGAATAAGCAGCATGCGACAGCAATAAAAAAAAATAAACAAAATAAAAAAAAAACAATTATTACAAAAGCAATAAAAGCAGCAATTTTTTATTGACTTGTAAGCGGCGATTTTATACTCACACGTACATACGTATATTTAAGAAAATAAACATACAAATATTTAAAAAAAAGAAGAAATGGTTTATATATTCGTTGCAAATTTTTTTCTTTTGTTAATATCTGTTCCTACTGTTTACTTTTATGCTTTATATTTTACTTTATTATAATTTTTGCTGTTTTTCTTTTGGTGTGCTGCCTCCATCTCTCGCTGATCTGCGGTGACTTTGACTGCAGGCCATCTTTCACTTTATCACTCACTGTTGCATACACCGACAGCACAACAATTTATAACAATAACACTAACAACAACAACAACAACAACAACCACAGTCAAGTATCATCATCCACAGTGCACCGTTATAGGCGTTCAACATCCATTGTACAGGTTCAACTGCTGTGGCGCTGTGCCGTTGAACATCTCGTGGCAAGTTGGCGTGGGGCGCTTTGTTGCTCGCTCTGTTGACGGCCAGATTGGCGGTTCGGTTGAATGAAATACTGAAATACCAATAAACATAGTGCAATGCATTTATTACAGTTGACAACAGCAACAAAAACCCCTTCACATATCTACAGATGTACATATGTTGGTGTGCGTGTGTGTGTGTGTGTGTGTGCACTCTGTAGCTCATTGTTATTTATGAAACACTTTGGTGTGGCCTAAAGGCAGGCTCAATCGGTCCGTCGGTTGGTCGATCGGTGGCAACAGTAAAGTGCTGCTCTGAATGTTGAGGTCAAGTTGCGCCTCTTAATTTCTACATACATACATATGTATGTATATGTGATAGTGTTGTTGTTGTTATTATTTAGTTGGCATTGTGTTTACGCATTTTTCGAAAGATGTTTCCCGAATGTTTTATATTTTATATTTAAAATTTTTTTTTTGGTTTTGGTTTTTTTGTGCTATTGTGCTATTGTTGTGTCGAAATATGTATTTATGTGAAATGTATGTAAATGCATGTCATTATAAATGATTATTAAGTTTTTGATATAATCACATTGAATAATGAAAGGAAAAAAAAAATTGGCTTTGATTTTGTTACTTTGCTACTTTGCTCGTGGTAGTACATTAGGCAAGGTCGCTCCTCAAGTCAAATAAAACAGTTGCTTGTATTGAGCAGCTACCACCCCATTTGTAAGCTGATGTGGAGAGAAATCCAAAACGAAACGACACATCTTTATTTTTTCATTTTTGGAATTCGCTGCCACAGGTGCACTTGGTGTATTTTTCGGCAACAAATTTTATGAATTTTCGAATACTTTTACAATAATAATTATAGATTAAAAATCTTTTGAGTACCTTATACACTTCATTGCGGGGGTAATAAACTGAGTGAAGATATAATTAAGTATTGAGTATTTAATAAAACCTTCCAACTCTTCATAACAATATATACGAAAACTACAAGTTTTAGATACATGCATATACACATATATAACCCCATGTTTCCTGCTTTATAATAAATTTATAATAATTTAACAAATTTTCATAAAAATGCGAACTAAAATTTAGAGCAAAATATTAAATACTGCTGATTTTTGACAATATTTTAGAGTGAAAATTGTTAAACAACGAATCCATAATGTACAGTGAGATTTTTGAAATTAATTTCACTATACCGTTAATTAAAATTATGACTTCTAATTTTTATCAAAAACTAATCGACGTTAAAGCTAAAAACATGGCCAAACGATAACTAAAGAAATTAAAATAAGAATATATTCTAAAATTATAAAATAAACTTTAATAAAATAAAATAAAATACAGAAAAAATTATATAAAATGAAATAAAATAAAATCTACTCAAATATAATAAAATAAAATAATAAAGTGATTTAAAATAAAAAAAAATTAAATTAAATACCTTTCATGAATGGAAGAATTGTATGGGAGCCATATGTTATATTTTATAGAAATTAATGATTTTGATTGCTATAATAGTGCCAATAGTAGTTTATATATATTAGCTGATTTAATGAAGGAATTTTGACCCAAAATGCTATATGTTTTATTTATCCGATCGCAACTATTTTCGTTGCTAAAATAGCTCTAATAATAGCTATTATTTGTGCAAAATTTCAAGACTTTAGCTGCTTAAATAAAGGTGTTTTCGTGCTAAATGAAATATCTGAACAATCAGTTGTATGGGAGCTATATGTTATATATCTTTGATTCATATGATTTTCATTGCTTCTATAGAGCTTGGAATAGTGGTCCCTCTTGCAAAATGTCAAGCTTCTTGCTGCTTAAATGAAGGAGTTATGAAGCAAAATATAATATATGAACAATCGGCTCATATATACGTTATAGTCGTCTGATCTGCCCGGTTCCGACAAATGTCTTAAAAAAGGGCACCTGACAGACAAGTTTCATTCAAATTGCTCAAAATCGGAGTTTGCGGACAGACGGACAGACAGACAGACAAACGGACATGGCTAAATCGACTCAGCTCGTCACTCTAATCATATCGGTATACTTTTTGATGGGTCTAACTCTTATCGTTCGGGTACTTACAAACATCGGACCAAAGTTAATATACTATTTCCATGAAAGGTATAAAAAGTTGAAATTATATAAAACAAAATTATGAAAAAAAAATAAAAAATAAAAAATAAGAAACATGAAATTTAATTAAATAAAATAACTCAAACAAAAAAAAAAAACAAAGCACAAACTGAACCAGTTAATGAAAAAAAAAATCAAAATTAATCTTCTGGGAGATGCACATGCTTGCGAGTTTATTTTTTTATATTCACACTGTAACATATTTTAATTGTTGTAACTTGTAAGACTTAGCAATGTCTTTACGTATGTGACGAAATGAATTCGGTTTCTTCCAAATAACAACACAATGTTAAAAACGCGACTTACTCAATGGGTGTTGAAGTCACTTCAAACTCTCAATAAATCACACATGAATAAATTAGCATACTTATGTGCGTAGGTACATATATTTGTAACTCGATTGCCCCCCAAAGTTTATTCATATTCATATTGTGTAATATTTGAATGAGGTGTTTTAATTGCATTCAAGAATGTATAAAAACAAAAGTTAAAGATGCGCAGCAACACTCATTTGATTTCCAAAAGGGCATTTGGACTTTTGACTGCAAGTTGCTGCACTACAAATTAAGTGGCTAAAATTTCATAAATTAAGCATTTAGTCAACTTATAAGGAAGGCTAATTGAGGAAAATTGTATTGAGATAGATTGACACTTGTTAATGATTGCAAAATAGACACATCATTAAGCGAAGCTTACAGGTACTCGAAGGTTTAGCTAATTTAGTTGCACATTTGACATCTATCTATCGTTTTGAAATACTTTTGCTCGTGCATAATATTTTATTCTTTAATGCTAATATATAATCAATTAAGTTCTGTGTATTTTGTATTAACTTAGCGACAAGTGCGATTACAAGTCTTCTGTAATAATTAATAATATAATTTATTGCATTGCATTAACAGGTTTATATTTTACTGAGCCGAAAAAATGAGATTAGAATTTAGTAATTCATATTAAAGCTATTCATTGAAAAAATATATATTTACATATATTTATGTATGTATGTTTTGAATTTGTTTGTTGACAGAAAATTATTTTTCATAAAGACTCTAAGATGTATGCATTGTCAGCATTTTTTGAAGGTTTATATCATTTTACGTTCTTGATGTTTTTCTAGCAACGCATGTGACTATCAAAATACTTAACGCAAAAATTTAGCATTGACAGTTTTTGACTGTTGAAAAACGGAAAAAGAGAAATAAACATTTAAAAAAATATTTAGTAAGGTGGCCTTAGAGTAAGCAGCTGACTGATTTGTTTTTTTTTTTTTTTTGTTTTATCGCCGTGGTACAGCAAATATCAAAATCATTTGTTTGTTGGTTGGTTTTGACATTCGCTGTACCGAAAGCAACAATAAAATACATACACTTTTTGTTTCTTAAACATTTGCTGTCACTTTTATAAATGCACCTTGAAAAATATCAAATTGAAATATGAAAAATGATGATAGAGAAGCTGAAAAGGGAGAATAGCTTTTCCAAATGGCTCAAATATCAGTAAATTATAATATTGAAAGGTAGAGATAAGTTTGACAAATAATAGTTCTAAAACTGGAATTGTATTGAAATTTAAATTTTTCAGATTTAAATAGGCATTTTAACCACTTGCATCGACATTTTTGACATTATGCATTTTTAATTTATTTTTCACTTATCGAAACAAAATAGGTGTTTGATTAGTAAAATCAAGTTCACAGGGTCTTTTGTTTCCGGAAAGTATGTTACTGACAGTGACCGTAAAATGTATACGTACATATAAATAATCATGAAATTTATATAATATCAAGTGTTATTTTCGTAATCTATAATTATGCTATTCTAAATATCCATGTATGAATCTATTAAAAAAATTGTTGCCTAAGGATATTTAACATATTTTACAGCATACATAATAGCAGCTAATTAATTCACATTCAAGTTCATGTTGCATTCAAACAATACAATAAATTGCCTTAAAAAAATAATGAATAACTCATATATATAAGTTATATATGTATATACGAGTATATACACAATAAATGAAAATATCACTGAACATTTTTTTGTTTGTTGCTTTTTCATTTTGCGCATAATCAACAGACATTCTAACTCGTTAATCACATGGCAAATTCAGTGAATATTAATGTCAAGGTGCCCTTAAACAAAAACAAAAAAAGACACTACAAACTACCAAATTCACACATGCAAAAACAGACAAACTAAAATATAAACAATTGAAAAAAATATTACAACAATCTGCGCATTAAATTGAACTTCAGTAAATTACAAAGCTGCGCAGCTGAAGTTATTTCACACACAATAAATGTCAAATTGCGCATACTTTTTATTAATACTTATAATAAATGTTTAAGTAGACATAAGTATGTATGTTCTTTTTATGAAGACATAACAAATTGCCTTTTTGAGACAAAGAATATAAACACGATTTGTATGAACAGTGAACTATAAAGGGACTGACAGTACTTCTAATCTATGGTTCTTTGTAGATGCTACTGAGGCACCCTTTGAAGACTTTAAAATGTATGCATTTGAAATTTGTAAAGGATAATAGGTATTCAGAGTTTCGGATGATAGATCAAATATGAGTTAAACTTTTAAAGTTGCATTGCTAAAACACTCTTCTTCTAAACTATAAAGAAATTATTTGTCAATATTTTAGATGACAACATTTTTTATTCAATTTTCATTATTTTATTAAAATATAAACCATTTCCGAACAAAATTCATATAAAAGTTTTGCAAATTATAAAATAATTTTAAAATCTTTCCCTGAAATTTAAAATATTTAGAATTGTTTTAATATGAAGCTTTGTAGCTTATTTAATTTAAGTGTTATCAGGTGTACATATTAAGCAGCTGTATTGATTTTTAACAATTTTTTTTAATGTCGGTGTCGGGCAGTTTTTTTTGCATATTAAAAATCTGGAGCAGTAATTTATAGTAGATATTGCAGAAAAGAGTTTGTAAAATATGGCCACTTGAAACTGAGATTAAACAAATTAATGAGTTACTTAAGTATGTTATTAAACAAATATATAATTTTTATTTAATAATAAAATAAGGTCATTATAATTTGCTAATATGGAACTTTATAGGGGCTTTATTGTTAAAAAGTATATTATATGAAGGTCATTATTATTTTCTTAGTAAATTGGAAGAATCAAGGATTTGTAAGCATAAATAAATCAGTAGTAATAAATTTCAATCGCATGACCGCTGTGGTTAAGTTGGAAGCGGTGCGTTTTTTTTCTAATTGTGGACACAATGCGGCAGGCAATGGCAAACCTCCGTGGATAATTCTGCTATGAAAAAGCTTCTCACTAAATACATTTGCCGTTCGGAGTCGGCACAAAATTGTAGGTCCCTCCATTTGTGGTAGAATATAAAGACACCCACTACAAATGGTAGGAGAAGCTCGGCAAAACACTGCGCTAAAAAGTGTTAGCGCCAAATTATTATTAATATAATAAATTTCAATAGAGATTACTAGTCAACCAAGTTACTTTCGTTAATAATGGTGATTGTATTTTTTTTTTTTTAAATTAAGTAATTAGTAATAATTATAACTAGAAATAATGAGAGTATGTAATTTAGTTTTAATTGCTCGTAAATCCAATTTATGGATGAAATCAAAAGACTTAATTATTTTTGATTATTCTACATTGGTTATGATAAAAGCATCACCAAGAACACAATGTTTTATACATTAAAGGTTTTATTAGAATAAAAATAAAGTAATAACAAACACATTCAATTTGACAAAAAAGATTCTATAGAGATTGAAAATAGCTAATATATTCTTGAAAAATAGAAGTTTATCATGGTAAGATCAAAATTAAGTAGTATAAATCGCATTTTAAACAAAAAATAATTAAAATATATATGTAAAATGAACAATTATTAAAAATTTCAAAAATAATTCATAACAATCTAAAACGAAATATGTAAGTAATGAACATGATATATTTTAATTTTTATATTAATAGAAAATAATCAATATTTCAGAAAACAATGCTAGTGGTTTGTTTATTTGAAAAAGAACGATCAGAAGAATCAACAGAAGTAAACAAATTTAAGACTAGTTATATGACTTCAACTATTGAGTGATTAGCAAGTCTTAAATTTTTTTCTTTTGGTGATTAATTTATATTTCTTTAAACACACAGAAATATCACTTTCTTATCTCCTTAAGAGCTAATCAGAAAAAGTACTTTTGTAAAAATACATTTCTTAACAATAATATTCAATCCGTATTAGATAAGCTTATGGAGATGTTCATAACAGAGCTTACATTTTTTTAACAAATTTTTAATTTCAACAATTTCGATTTCTATATTAAATGAGAAAACTGTATTTCCAGAGTATTCCTTTCTTTTTTACATCGATGGCTTTTTTGTCTTTTGAAGCGATTAAACTAGCAAACTTCTTTGTAGGAAAGTAGCTGTAGTCTTTTTAAGAAAATAAGTGAAAATCAAAGCTGAATGGGTTTTAAGGTTTCACATTAAACAAGTAGAAATTGTAAGAATTGGCTCGATTATATAGTTTATACTCAAAGTTGAGTGGGAATGAGAACGTGTTTTTTTTAGATCCCTTATGTTAAAATATGCAACAAATTTAGAAAACAAATTTCTTATTTAACATATTTTTGAACACATTTTTGTCTGATCGTTCCCAAGCGTTTTATATTTAAAATAATGCTTGAATTTTGGAACTCGAATTTTATTTGGATTTAAATGTCGCGTTATATATAGTAGCCCTCAAGGTTATATGTATAAGCGAGAAGCGTGATATACTGACATTCTAAACTATATGCAGATACAAATATATTTTTTAATTCAAATTAATATTTAGTTGCTGACATAGACAAGTGTAACATAGGAGAGACGGAATATGCATATCATTCAAACAATGTTTTACACTTGTCGGCTTCGACATGTTTTATAAAGGTTTTATTGTTTGCTTGTAATCTCTTTCATACTGTGTTGCTTAATTCTGTTTTTCTAATTTTATTGTTAATATCCGTTTACTAATCCACTTTGCATATAATTTTTCACCATTAAAATAAGGGAGTGCCACATAAAGCGAGAGGAAATTGCATGAATGCCTCAATGTAGTTCACTTCAATGCAGACAAACATATAACATATAATCTCAATTACAAACACACCGAATGTATATATAATTGTATTTGCAAAAATTTTGAATAACTAAATGAAAATATGTAACAATGAAAATTATTCAAGTAACGCCAGCGCACAAGTGTGCCATAAAAGAGAACAATATGTAGACTAGGTTCATATAAATTACCAACAACATTGCCATATGAACAACATTCACTAGCATTTGACGCCGCCGCCACCGCCGCCGTTGTTTTGCTGTTGCTGACACGCGTCCATTTGTTGGCCAAGTTTGTGTCTGCAGTCTTTTGTTTCGGTAGCATTTTCTTGTGGCGAATTAGCCAATACTCGGCGAATTGTGCGCGCCATAATACACGGGCCACATTTTTTTTGTTTTTATTGACTTGCATTGTTGTTGAAATTATTTGATTCATTTTTCTCAATTTGATTACTTGTACAAGTGTTTTGTATTGTTTTATGGAAGCTTGTTTAGGAGCTGTTTCTTACTCTTGTCGAAAAGTTAATGGAGGCGTATTTGGTTGCTTGCAAGTTTATGTTGTTGCTGCTTTTGTATTTTTTTTTTATGTAGTAAAAATGCGTAAGTAATTCAGAAGGTAAAAATGAATGTTTTATTAAAGTTTAATTCACAAATGGGAAGAAGTTTTTGGGATGGAAATAAGATAAGTTGCGCAATGTAGTAAAATGGAATTTAAACAATTTTAAGAGAAAAAAAGCAGTATTTTTGCAAGATTTATTGACTCAAGGAAAATTTTACATTTACGTATATCCTTTAGCTCAAAAATATTTTTAAATATAATCATTCCAATCCAAGATAAAGGCTTTAATTTTTAATTTGCAATAAAACCTTAATTCGACTTAAGCTATATTATCTTGTCATAAGACAAAAAAAAAAATCGATAAATATGTCATGGAAAATTAAAGAACTTATCTAAACAGGAAAAACCAAGCAAGAATACTATAATTCATTATCCTTCACATTTGCAAGGTAATGGATCCAAAAGCTATAACTTTTACCAAAAAAAAAACATTAAACAATTTCAAAAAAGTAAGAATACTTATGTTTCTGGGTAATATCGATGGTAAGGTAAAATTTTGTACATCGTCAAGAATAAAGAAACTCGATGAAAAAATTAGTAGAATTCAACAACAATTAAAACGAAAAAATCAATGAAATCTCTTAATTTTTTACTTAAGGTCCTAACTTTGATATTAGGATGATACGGTGCAAATATGAGCGTCCAGTGTTACTAAGCACAATCTGTACAAAAACAAGTAGATTCAATTGTTTGATAAAGTAAAACTAATTAACAATTATTTGGAAAATTAATTACTTCTGACTGAGACTTAATAAAAGCTTTTAAATCCTCTAATATTAATTTTATTAAGATGATTTTTTAAGAAGTAATTACATACGTACATCTCTCCATTTTTGCCACCAAAGCCGAACCAAGCCGAATTAGGAGTTAATTTTTTGAAGATTCGGCCAGAACCGAGGCGAAAATTTTAAAAAGTTACTAAAACCAATTGATTTTTTTTTCGGTCTTATAGCAAAGAGGAGAAAAGTAATTTATTTAATATTTATTTTATTAACATATTAATATATGAACATATTTTTTGCTACTTTTTTATTAGAAAATGTTATTAAAATATTCTGAAAACCGTTGCATATTAAGGCCTAAATAGTTAATTATAATTATTTTTACCAATATAACTAATGTTAGTAATAGATTTTCGAATAGAAGTTTCTATGACGAATAGGTTGTAAAGTCATAAAATTGAAATCAGTATATGGAGCAACACATAAAGGCGACAAATATTAGTACTTAAATATTATAAAGTGTCTGATCATATAGAGGTAAGAAAATGTTCGACCATAGTCAAAGCCGAAGTTTTGTTCCTTTTGAATTAAGTTGCTTAATTTAACTTCTTTAATATCAAATATAATATACAATTTTATTAACTAGTTATTAATATATTTTTGAAGCTGGGATTATTATTAAAACCAAAGATAGGTGGTAAAATTACTGATGAAGCCGAGTTATTTCATAAGTATTTGCACACATTTTTTTTAATAATTCGTCATACTAAATTTTCATATACTTCAAAGCAGCGCGCTTAATTGTTTTTAATTTGAATAAAGTTGAAATTTTGAAACAAACATTTTTTTTTAATTTTCTTTAGTTTTAAACTTTATGAAAAATGCATAACAAAGTACAATAATATCGCTGTCAAGTTTATTTTTCTGCCGAACTTAATTATATGTGCTTAAACTTACCATTTCAATAAATTGTTATAAAATATTTTTAACTCGACTTTGTACTGATTTTAAAAACAATTTTCAATCTATTATTATTATAACCCAACGGAAACCCACTTTCCCGCCCAACCGGCACGAGGGGCTCAATCCGCATAACGTACGGATGTTTTTTAAATATACAAATCTTAGGTGCCGAGTCGTGACAGAAGAAAGTTTGTTAAGCGTCGAGATCCCAAGCTGCTCAGCTACAGAATAAGAATTCATCAGCCGAATACAAAGTTAGAGAAATGCAAAGTAAGAAAATTGGATCGTTAGCTGTTATTAAGAGAGGATAGAATAGTTCTTTTAATTATAAAAAGTGAGTCCGATACATCAAAGGTGCTGGAATGATTGTTAAAGTCTCGGCATAAACCCCGAAACGGTTCATTCAACTCAAAGTTAGTTCTGCATAGTTTCAAGAAAAGTGGTTTAAAGTTTCTCGTTGCACGGGAGGGTACACTAAAATTAATTTGCTCTAGAAGAAATGGACTTGAGATCCATCCATTGACTAATTTTACCATAAATATTATACCTAACATTTCTCTGCGACTCGAAAGAGTAGGAAGATTAATAAGTTTTAAACGACTAGTGTAAGGGGGAAGATTGTATGGCGAATCCCATCGAAGATTTCTCAAAGCAAAAAGTAAGAATTGTTTTTGTATTGACTCTAGTTGGTCTGAGTGGACCTGATAACGAGGATTCCAAACTATGGAACTAAAATTGTATTTTCTCATTTTTCTACGAATTTTTAAAAGTAGAATTTTTACGTTTAATATGAAGATCCTTATTAGAGAAAGAACTGTACTTTAATTAAAAGAATAACTAAAATTCCCTAACTGAAAAACAAATTAATTAAAACCTGCAAAAAATGTACTAACTCTTACTTATTTGCTAAACATATATAAATTATTACGTTCTGTTTTTTTAGGAAAAAATTAAAAAAAAAATTTTGTTTCCTAAATTTTTTCAATATGTTTTAATTAATATGTATGTTTATTTAGCGCTTGTTTGTTATTGCAGACCGCTGCGGTCGAGTGGGTAGCGGTGAGTGCTATTATTCGATATGTCGCTAGGTTCAAAGTTCGAATCTCACTCTTGGCAAGTAAAATCTTAATCAGAGAAAAACTTGTTTTCCTCGGAAGGCAATGACAAACCTCCGAGGGTATTTCTGACATGAAAAGGCTTCTCATAAAATATGTCTGCCGTTCAGAGTCGGCACAAAACTGTAGGTCCCTCCATTTGTGGTAGAATATAAAGACACCCCCATACAAATGGTACGAGAAGCTCGGCCAAACACTGAGCTATATAGTGTAAGCCACAAACTATTATTATTATTAGTTATTGCTATCTTTCCCTGAATGAATTATAAGAAAATTATTACATTCATTTTCGCCTCTGACTCAATGTTATACGAAATTTTTCATTCATATAAAACCTGATTTCTTTGCGGCATTATGCGCATAAATCAAAAATTCACAAGCCATCATATCAACCTTCTAATTTATTATATCTCATATTTCATAATTAAAATTCAAATGTACATAAATACCGCCGCTTAGTCGTTAAGAGTGAAAGTTTTTAACGCTTACTGCTGGCCACTCCTGAAGAAATTTCCCTTCTATTTGTATAATCAATAGAAAACAATTTAGATCGCTGCAACTTACCAGATTCAATATGTTCATATGTAGGTATGTGTGTATAAACATACGTGCAAAAGTGTGCACATACAAACAAGTGAACGAACACTAACTAATCGTCGAATGAACATATATTTCAGGTTAATAGTTTTATTAATCGATTATTGAAAAAAAAAATTATTTACGTTCATTCACCTCACAAATTACATAAGTGCAAAAAGCTAATGGAAATAAAATTCAATGAAATACTCGATTGAGACGAATTTTACTATAGAGAAGCAAGTAAAAAAAATAAACAAATTATATAATTTAAAAATTTATAATTTATCTAAAACCTTACGTCGTCTTTATCTTTAATTTTGATCGAAGCGTATGCTATTGTTTTGATTGAAGTAATTGCTTCTAACCCTTATGAGCTTATTATTGAAATGTGCCAAATATTTTATGAAAACGAGTGAATTGGAAGACCGTTTCGACAATTCACACATCATTTATCATTTTTAGTTAAAGGCTTAAAGTGTCTGCTGGTTTTTTCTCTACTCGGTGCTGCTCTACTGAGTTTAACTAGATTTTCTACTTCTTTTTGAACTCAACAATATTTCAATATATACATAATTAATTATGTAGTTTCTGCTGCAAAGTGCTTTATTATTTGCATACCTAAATCGAAATGCTTGTTCGCTTCTTTGTTTTAAATTGCCATTACCTACACTTTATAAAAACTTTACGCCGCTCGCATAAAGTTTCTAGGCCTATTTGAACTCTAAGGGACCCTACTTAACGACTAAACCCTAAACCAGACTAATTTCAGGTATATATATTATAAAAGAAGTTGCAGCCAAATATATGTATTTTATAAAGTCACAAAGGTGTAAGATGTATAAAAGAACGACCCATATATACTTCTAAAAAACTCTTAAGAGAGTTAATAAGATGAGAAACAGCGTAAAAAAAATATCTCGAATATTCGGAAATATATGTAGATAATTTTAATATTCATCGTTGCTCTATTAAAGGTGCTGTTAGTTAACAGTGATAAGATACCACTAATAGCATCACTGTTAATTTTAACATTTATTAACTTCCAATGTTAACTGATTACAATGTAAACTTTCCCAAATGTAATTGTTCATTAATAACGTTTACATTAAATAGAAATAAGCTTAGGCTGTTGTAATATTTAACAGGCGTACAGAAGCGTTATGCAGGTATAAATTAATGTGAATATTTTCGTATTTTAAAAATGGAGTGAAAATATTAGATAATCAACCTTGAAATAATTTCATTTGTAAGCGATTTCGATAAAATTATTTTGTTATTTTTTAATTTTTCAAAAGTAGTCCGACAACATTTCATACACTCACTTACATGTTGTATCAAATGGGACATTCAAATTATACAGTTACGCGAGCATTAATGCACAGTTATAAATGCAAAATCGTGATAAGCAAAAACAAATTTAAAAGGCATACAATTACAATTACAGTTACTTAAACAAAGATAAATCTTCAAAATGAGGGAGCTAAAAATAAAAATAAGCGAAAGCAATTTTTTAATGCGAAAGGTGTGTATTGCGATAATAATATTTTTGTATTTGCCTACCTGGGTAATGTCCAAGAGGCTCCAAAGCGCAGGTCAAAGATCAAGGATAAGTATGATTCATTGGATTTTAGAAAATATGTAGATAAGTGGTAAATAAAAACATAAAATACTTTTACTTGTAATTTTATTTGCAAACATGAACCAATCTGCTGTTAGTTCAGCTTGTCGCGTTCTAATAAAGCCTCTGTTATTAGCAGAACTATGTAAGCACTAGTAAGCAGTTATCCCCACTGCGAGTAAAAAAATATGAAATCCGTAATATTTGCATATTCAATACTGAAATTATCTCATTGAACATAGATTGTGTTCATACACTTTTTTAATTAAAGCCGAATTAAAAATTTTCAAACTCTAGCGGTACAAGATAAATTATGGTATAAGTAATCTTTGGAAATAAACATCAAATAGCATTAAAAGATTATAGTTTTAATTAAAGAGTTTAACGTTGGTATTACAATGGAACCGATCAAAAAGGGAACTGCTTAGAAGATTAGCTTGAAATTCTTAAAATTTGTTTATGTTTTTTAAGATACTGATTCTGTGAAAAAAGCGAAAGTGATGTGATAATAGCTGTAATTGCTTGTTATTTAACTTTCCATAGTTACAACCTGTTTAAAATGTTACCAAGAAGAGTTTAGTGATAGCTCAGGATAAAGTAATGCTGATGAAGATTTTGAGAAAATATTCTAGATAAGTTCTATCTTCGAGGAAGTTTACAACATATGTAGCTATTTAATTAATTTCAAATATTTGTAATATTTCAATGTTAAATGTATAAAATGGTAACACCAATAAATGTAATCTTTCCAGTAGTAGACCTAATAGCTGACTGCTGTTGTAAAATTTAATAGGCGCACAGAAGAATATTTTAGTATTTTACTTGTGTAAATACAAAGTGTAGAACGTGCTTATCTAACCTTGAAACCATTAAATTAATAATTGATTTCTTTAATGGCTTGAACTTTACTACATTTTTTTTATGTTTTTTATTTCAAAAGCTACCTGACAACAATTTTGTTGCTTGATTACATATTGCAAACGTTCAAAAGCGCACGACAAAATTAACAAAATTACACGAGCTGAATTGTACAGTTATTAATGCAAATATGTATATGAGCAGTAATATCATACATGCATACTTGTATATTTTTGAAAACAAATAAAAACATAATTTTGTTTAATAAAGCTTGCCGTAAAATTTACAGACGACAAAAGAAAACAAAATATTTTTAATGTGTGAGCAAAACGGTTTAAAATTCTTAGTGAGCCGGTTGAAGAATGTTAAAGTGATGCGTTAATATAAAAATAAAATATGGTTACAGGAAAAAGCGTGCGTCGCCGTGTCGATTTTTAAATATTTTATAATGCGTTCACCTAAATTTTAAGAACTGTTTTATTTTTATTAAAATATATTTCATTCGCTCACAAAAATCATTTGCAAGCCTCGAATATTTAACAAGATTTATAAGAATTTAACGAAACGGTTTGATTACTGTTTTTAAGTAACTTTAAAGATTGCAGTTTTAATAATTTAACGAAACTTTCATCAAAACTGCTACGTTTTGATAACTGTTTTAAGTAAACTTTTAAGATTGCAGTTGTTTAGCTGCTTCAATTTAATTATAAGCAACTGCAAGTACCGAGTGAGTTAAAATTATCACAGATTTTTGACAATTTTTTCAACAATCTGGGATCGGCATTTTTTTTCTATACTTTCACTATTTTGCCTATCCGTATTTTATTCGAAGGACAGTTCTCTAAGACGATGTTTTTTTACTTTAATTGTTTTTCTAGAAGCATTTTTCCGCGCTTATCATTAAGTCATATGTAAATATAAGATCAATTTCTGAAAACATTAAACTTTAAGATAATACTATAAGGAAAACTATAGAAATGCTACTTTTTTTCATCTAGACCTTAAAGGAACTATAAAGATAGCGTCAAGCAAGGCACCCAGCGAAATTGAAGTTTTCAAGATAATTGCAATTAGTTTTATAAGAAACTTTCGCATCATGAAAACTGTTATAAAGCTTTTGTTCACTTTCATATTTACAGTGCTATTTTCTGTATACATTTTTAGACGAGAAAGAAAACTCAATTCAAACTTGAGACGATTGAAGCCTCTGTGGTCATAAATGAAATTCAGATTGAAATTGTTTGGAATTTTCAGATTTATAAAAAGTTAGAGCTGTCTTAGTTTCAATAAGTGCAATGGCAAAACGTGTACTTTGAACACTAATAACTCATAATAGTTTTTATTTTGTATTTAAAAAATATTGTATATATACTATTAGTATTGCCAGATTTTTTGTCAAAAAACTTTAATTTCCAAAAAAAAAGTAACATCCAAAACGAAGACTTTGTTTTAGAAAATAAATTTTTTTTTATATTTAATTAAACATAAATAAAAAAAACCAATACATTTTTAATAAAATAACATTAAAGGTTTAAATTATACTTAACTATCACTAAATCACATTTGGTTTTAATGAAATTCAATTTCATTTTTTTTTTCGTATATTGCTTTGTTAATTTTATTTGATAGATACAATTTAGAACAATTTGTTTAAGAAATCATTTGTTTGTCAAAATGCCAGATAAAGTTGGAATATTTAATTTAATTAATTGTTTTATTTAAATTGATTTGGCAAAATATTTTTTCCACAGTTTCTGTAATTTATTATTATGTAATTTATTCTTTCAAATGAAAAGTTTCGGAAAACCTGTATTTGTACTAGGAGGTAATTAAAGAGAAATTTAAAAGAAAACTGTAATTTACAGCTAAAACTGTGAGTCTAGCAACATTGGCCACCAAATCCATAACACATGCACCATTTTTTTGTATAAATAAAATTCTAGTTTGAAAGTTATGTAACTTGAATTATTTTAAAGTTTAAAATAGGTTTGAATTAAAAATTTAGAAAGAACTTTTGAAATAACGTAAAAAATATTTTTTTCCGTCAGTGTTTACGGAGTTTGAGTATAACTTACAAAGCTATTAACACTTAGTATTATGTGTGTATTGTAAATAAATTTAATTTACGTAGTTGTAAGATCTTATTAGATGTATGTATTTATTTATATATATATATGTAGTTATATATATATATGTATGTAATAGATGTCGACTCTTGTAAAAATTTATTAGGCGCAGCACACATTCAGAACAGCCAAATAAAAATATTGAAAGTGAAATGAGCAAATACAACCAATTCATTTAATTTATTCATAATCGATTTCTTGTTTCTTTCAAAATTTACAAATCAGTATAATGTAAACTGGTAACAATTCGCCTGCTAAATTACATACTGAATTACAGCTCACAGAAAGAAACATTATTATTATACAAGTTTGAATGAAACAGTTATATGGAAATGCAAATCGAAGAGTAACAATAAGTAAGAAATAAGCAATCAGACAAAAACCTGCATTATTGCGCATATAATTAATAATAGATAACCGAACAGGGTAATAATACGACCATACCAAATTTGTATACATTTTATAATATTTTTACGAGGAAATATTACTTGATAAGATACAGTCTTATAGGTTGAAGAAATTGAAAGTGATGCTTTAATATATTTCAAATAGATTATGTATGAACATTTGCCTACAGGCTCGAAAGAAGCTTCCTGGAACTGCACGACATATGTACAAGCTAAACAGAGTTAAGAATAATACTTGTGGTTTGATAAGTAAGGTCCAAACAAAAGTAAAATTCATAATTTGATTCCACTTTTGTATTTAAATTTTAACTGGTTTAAAAGTTAAGCTACATATGAATGCTTCAAAGTAGGTGCTGACCGAAAGCAGTATTAGTTTTTTTAAGAAAATTTTTTGAATACAACGACGAAATGGTATTGAATATGTGTTTTTTTAAAAAATCAAACGCGACAAAAGAACGGAAAAGTAGCAAATCTGCGTTTTTGAGTTTTTCTCCGTGATGTTAAATTTTTTTTAAATGCCATCCAAGTTTTAGTTAGGATCCGGCATTAACAACTTATTAAGATATTTGACATATGTGTACATATGTATGAGTGTCAAATTAAAGAATGGCAGTAGTAGAACTTAATTTATTTTTTTTTCATTGAAATCCTGTCCTATAAATGTTAACAATTTTTTAAAGATTTGGCAAATTTGAGACATTTTTTGCAAGTATTTTTTTAACAAGTATATTTTTGAATTCTCCTAACTCTCTTATTTCATCTGATACCCACAGGTATATAGATTTTTGAAATGATGGGTTCTAATTAAAAGTTTGATATTCTTGTTAAAAAAAATCCTGATGCCGGAGTTAAACTAAGAATGCACTGTTAATATATTTTTACTCCCAGTTTCGTTTGTATATTGATTTTTTCGTGTGTTTTGAATTATTTTGTTTTTTGTGACCTGTGCTAATCGAAAAAAAAAATAAATATCATAGGAAAATTTAATTTAATGTAACTAGTTTTTCGTTTTACTTTAAACATAGACAATTCTTAAATTAATTAAAAAGCAAATACAATTCTTTATTAAACCAAAATTGAAAAGGCTGCAAAATCACATAATCAGACATTTTTTTACAAGCGCGACGCGGATAAAAATCAGTAAAATATTGTTCGTTTTGGCAGAAGCTATTCTTCCTAAAATTAATAATGCAAATCAAATTTTCGACCAGAAAAGCTGCCCGATTTGCATCATATTAGCCTATGAAATTATAAAACAGTAAAATTATTTGAGCTATGCTAGTGTTAGTAACAAACGAAAGTCTTTGCTGTGAGAATAAATGTGATAACTTCAATTCATTCACGTAGGTAAAGCTTTGTCTTGTATATTTTTGCTTTTGTGTAACTTCTCATCAAGACAATTTGTATAGTTAATTTTAAATGTAAACTTACTAAATTGTTAACGCTGTTATATAAAATCCCTTTACATGCATGACTTTACCAGCAATTTGTAACAGATTTTGACTCTTGTAAAATATTATTAGGTGCACAGATGCGATAGACCAATGAGTATTGTGTGTGAATTTTGTAAAAGCAGCGTTGCAACAAATTCATTTATAAGCGATTGACTGGATTTGCTAAATTTTTTTGTTACTACAAAAGTGGTCCGACAACAATTTTGATCGCTTGATTACAATATAATATACTCAAATGTTTAGACAAAAGAATATTATTACACGAGCTTGATTGTGCCGTTATAAATGCTAATATGCGCATAGAATAAATATGGAAATTCATAAAAAGGGTAAAACTCTTATAAAGAGATTACATGAACGAGTTGATTTGCTTTTAAAAATATTTGTATACTTTTTTATTAAGTACATATGTACGATATATATATATATATGTTTATATCTTTTCAAACTCTTTAGCCTGTTCAAGAAAGTGAAAGTGATGCCTTAATGCATTATTAACGAGGTGATGTATGTTTTGCATTTGTAAGCAAAAGTTTTTGCTTCTGACGCAACAAGCTTCTAAATTACTTTTCGATAAAAAAAAATGATATTTGTATGCCATAGGGAACATCAAGAATTAGGAGATTAGCTTGGGTTAAAGTTAAAATATAAACAATGATCAGCATCCACAAAATGTCCAATAACTAAAAAAAAACGAACGTAATTTTTTAAAGTTATTTGAAACACAATGTAAGAATTCAGTTATATTAATAATTTATTTTGCTTAGCTGTACGATGAAGTGCGGTGAGGTGAGGTGAGATGAATTTGGTTAAGGTAAGGTCAGTTAAGGCTGCGTGCGTCGTCGATTTGGGTATAGTAATTTGGCTATGATAGATTAAGTATGGTGCGTTAAGGTTTGGTGAGTTCAGGTGTGGTGAAAAGAAAAACTTATTGTCGTCTTCTTCATTATCGTCTCAATCGCCATGTTGCAATTTGAAAATTTTTTTTTTAATTAGCTCAGTTCTTTCATAACCTAGTATGTAAGTCTCAAAATAAAAGGCTTTGCATATTTAAATGTAATTATTTTGCTGATATTTATTATGTATGGACTTAATATAAGTTTTAAAGTAATACTTCACAAAATTTAACTTACTCATAATTATAATTAAACGGCTGTTATGTATGATTCATAATAAAATGTGTATTAACATGAAACAATTATTATTATGGGTATTTGGAAAAAAAAGTTATATGAGTATATGTTGCATTCTGCATATATTGCTTGCAATTAAAATGAAACTCGAGAAGTTTGTGTTTTCGCTTATATCTTCCGTTTTTATCAGCGAAGCCATTTACACTTCTAGTAAAAGGTTTTCAAACTGATCTTTCCAAATGAATATGTTAAATACTTTTTTTCGAAAGTATACGCACTTTCACATTAAGATAACGATTTTACACTTGTAATATTTAACGGGCGCACAGGCGTTATAGACAAATTGAGTCTTGCGCATCTGCGCACAATTAACCTTGAAATTATTTGAAATAATTTTGTTCATTTGTAACCGTTTTACGTTCATTTTGAACTTTGTGAAATCGTTTTAATTTTTAAAAAAGTGGTTCGACAACAACACGCTTGCTTATTTTGGAATTGTATTTAGGTGCACCGCACAATTAAAGAATAATACATTTTGACGAGTCGGAGGGCATAGCGAGAAATGCAAATATTAAATATTTATTATGAAAGACCATAAATAGGTTTTAATATAATAGATTCTTTGCTAAAATACAATTTATAATTGAAAGCTATATAAGAGGTTAAAAAGACTTGTAGGTGTTCTTTCAATATTTATTATGGAAGTAATACATAAGGAGGAGGGCATTTGAAGGAAGTGAAAGTGATGCGAATATATGTATGTGAGTTATATATAAAGCGATTATATATTTGGTCATTGCATAATTTAGAAAGGTAAAATATTATATCAATTCTTAGTATTATGTTAATTTGCAATGTAAGCTTTCAAATATCGTATCCAGCTAAATAACATTTTAATATTTAGCTGTATACGATATTTAAATTATCAAATTTTACATTAAACTTTCATTGATCTATAACAACTGTACGCCTGTTAAAATTTTACAAGAGCCAAGGTCTGTTGCATACTACTGTCAAACAAGGAAAGCAATATAACAGAGCTCTTTTTCTGGTAAAATTTTAACATTAATGCTAGATTCAACAGAGCTCGTTTAAAATTCTTACATTGCTATTAGATTTAGCAGATCTGTGTTCTTGTAATTTTCATATTTAACAGATCTCTGGTGAATGCTAACATAGCGGCTCAATTTAACAAACCTTAGCAAGCAAATAGGATAGACTAAGCACGATTGGGTGGTGCCATTCTAGAAATTCTGCTTACAACATGTCGATTGTTGTAAAATTTTAACAAGCGCACAGAATGGGCAGACGAGCAAAATGTTAATTATGAAAGTGAAAGTGAAAATACATACAACAAATTTTTTTACTTACAAACGCTTTCTTGTACTTTCCTAAACAATTTATTCTTTCAAGAGTAGTCCTACAACAATTCGATTGCGAGATTACACACAAATGTATGTACGAAGCTGTTTCTACTGTTATAAATGCAAATAATAAAAAAGGCTGCTTTTTTAACGCCGTGCTACAAATATAATTACAAAGTGTTTTACGTTGACTTTTGTAAAATATTCATGAATTTCTGGCATTTATTTTGAATAAAATGCAAATAGCTTCATTGGTAAAATATTATTTACTTATCAACGACAGAGTTGCACTTGTTGAAAAAAACGAAAGTGATGTCTTAATAAGTGTATTGAATTTGCATACAATTTACCAGCAATTAAAAATATATTAATAATTACAATAAATATTAATTGTTTTTTGCGTTTTCTTAATGAAAAGGCTCTAAGTCGATAAAGTCATTGACTAACTCAACTGTGACCGAGTAAAAGCAAACCGCTAAAGTTGGAGGCGCATTCAACAATTGTTATTGCAATATTAAATAAATAATATTGCATTTGTTGTTGCTGCTGTCAATGTCTGCCGCGCGGTTACATTATTAGTTAACGCTTTATTGAGCATTGTTAAACAAAAAAAAAAAATGTTTTCAATAATAAGTAAATAAAGCTACATGTTATAAGTGTAAGTAATACACCAACAGCAAAAACAATAACAACAAATAGCAGTCATTCATTGAAATTTTTTGTGCATATTTATATGTGTATGTGCGTACTACATAGAGGGCTACCTATTACCTAGCAATAAGGCAATTACATATTTACGATGTAGTTATGTTTGTATGTTATGCAACAATGATGCAGAAATCACAAAAAAGACGTTTGCAATTTTCATACTTACACTACACAAACACACACACACACAACTATAAACTCAACTGGCTATAGCATATTTTAATAATTTTTATGTGGGTAAATAGGAAGCTTTTCTGCGGTTCGGTTTGAATAAAATTATTGTAAGCTGGCTGAGAAAAATTTTAATTTTGTTTTAACAAATACTTTTACGAACATGCACACGCATACGGAAAGGTGTAAATATATGAATATAAGTATGTATGAATATACATACATAAATATATATGAATAGTGGTAAAAAGTTGGTCGCTTTCTTCATAACAAAGTAGAAATTTATTTCTGGTTGAATAATGATGAAAAATTTGTTGCATTTCATTGTGTCCCAGTTGGTGGAGAAATTTGTATGGTTGCATAAAGTATCTAATGCATAAATATTTGCTATGTTTACGCAAGTAAGCAATTTTGAAAGTAATAAATGCGGGAAAATATTTACTTTGTACATAAATTTGCAAAGATGATAATTTTAAAATTTTGAAAATTATTTAGTTATAGGAATTTTGAGGCTCTAGGCAACGCTGTAGGAAGTACTCGAAATTAGCAATAGCTTTCAAATATTTCAATGGACCGATCAGAATAAACAGATCCACCCTTTGTAGCACAACTGATCCAACAGCCGACCAGAAGGGTTTTAAGATTCCCAGCAGAATTTCAAATCTGAAATTGGCAATGCAGTTATTAGCCCCCTCCATTAGTCGTTGGTTCATTGCTTCCGCTCAGAATAGCTGAATTGAATGTAACTACTCTGTTTTCTTAGTAACGTAGCCCATAAATTTCATTGCTCTTAGCGCCTTAGGCGTTTGCCATCATCTTATAAGTTCTCTGCCTTTGTTAATTTACACATTTTTACCGCCAATTATTTCTTACTGATTTTGTTCACTTAATGCAAATGGTGTTTTGTGCTAATTCGGTACTGGGAGAACAAATAGATAAGGGTGGCGGCTATAGTTAAAATTTTTGTTGATCTAAAAGACCGGCCTCCTACATACGTATGTGTACAAATGAGTTCAGGATTATTTGAAGATCGTTTCATGACTGGTTTACGACCATTTCAGCACTTTCGGAACTGTATCGGAATTATTTCAATATAGTTTCGGGACCTTTTCAGGACTTTTTCGGTACTGTTTTGGGTCTAGTTCACGACTTTATCAAATACATTTCGTAACCAGCTTAGGAACGTTTGAGACTAGTGTGGGTGTATTTTGGGACTGGTTCAAAGGCTACATATAGCGGAACCAATTATTTCAAGCCTTTTATGGGATCGTATAGGTAATAGATCAGGAATATTTCGAGAAAATTTCAGATCTATTTCAAGAACATTTTATAGCTACTTTTGTGTAATTTCGAGACCATTTCCGGAACAGTTTGAGCCTCTTTTAGAAAAAACTTTGGAATTTTTTGTGATCATTTTGTGGCAAGCAAAGGACCATTTGGGGATCGTTTTAAAATAAGCTACATATCATTTTGGGACAACTTCGAAACTTTTTCGTAACCACTTCAGAACCGGCTTTGGGGCTAGTTCGGGATCATTTCGAAAGTGTTCCAATTTTAAAAAAGCTGTTTCTTTTGATGAATACATTTTTTTTTTCACAATGCTATGCGATAGTTGATCTTGTATCATCAAATAAAATATAAAACGATATAATGAGCTATTCGTCTATAACTTTCTCAAGGTCTCTTGGACCGATTAAAAAAGTATGGCCCTAATATTGATTTAAACTTTTTTCATTACTAGTTTTAAGTTTTCTTGTCAAAAAATGGTTGCTATATGAAGAAACCAACGTATTGTTTATCAAACATCTATACTTTCAATTGAAATTAAACTAATGAAAACGTACCACTGCACGCAATATTGCATAGAACACAAATGAACTCTTGAAATGCACGCATGCGCTGACCAAATATCAATAAAACATTCACTTAGCCGAGCACAATATGTACTCGTACACAATGAACTCAAGCTATGTTCAAATGCATGAACTATTGATTTCAATCAATTAAATTTGACATATTTACAGCATGCAAATGTTTTGCTAAAACAAAAAAAAAAAACTAAAAGAATAATGTAAAAAATATTGTATCGCATAACTGTCAGGCAATTAATTTATATTGCTGCACAAAAACCGGTGGACAATTGGATGTTTGCAGTTTTTAGCAAAACAAAAAAAGACATTTATTTTTATTTTAAAATTAATTGAAATTAAAACAAAAATATTTAATAAATATATGTATACAAAACTAATGGACAAACGGCTGGCGCACAAAGTGTTAATGGCATGCAATTAGCACAATCATGATTGCTATCAGCATAGGCGCAAATGAAAAATGAAAATGGAAATGTAATGCAATTGCACATTTAAAAATCAATTTAGAACCCAAATTTTAAAACATAACATAAGAAATAAGGCAAAAAAAAAAACGCAAGCAATCGTTTGGAGATAAAGAAAACTATTAAGCAATTGCTGTGAAAAAAAAGAAACATTTTACTGCACTTGTTGCAGCAGGCACGCATAGCAGCGCAACGCATGCACCAACAAACATACTCGTACACACACGCACTACACATGTGTACAGTTAAGCATGCGCGCACCATAAAATAAATACATTTATGTATATTAAAACATTTCATGCATTCATTTTCATTTTCTGTACAGCCATATACGTTTATATGGCAACTTGTCTAGCCAAAATTGCGGCCGCTAAAAAGACAAACCAACTTTTTTTTGTATGTACTACATGCCGCTCGATCGAATTTGTTGTTGCTGCCGTCAAAATTGAAACGCCCATTTTCGCTGCAAATGCAACTGTAATTCTGTAGCACCAAATGCTCGCATTAAAAACACACTCGTACATACATACATACATGAACACCTCATTGCAAAATTATAATCGCAGCAAATGTGACATTTTTCCTTTTCATTTATAAAATAATTTATATTTTTTCTATAAAAAAAGTGTGCATTCTGTAGCACAAAAAAAAATGGAAGAAAGTTTCAAACTTTTATTAAAAAGAATTAAATAAAATACATTTTTTTTTCTTAATTAAATAATTCATAGCAATTGTTAATTTTATTGAGCTTGAGGCCAGTTTATTTCAGAGATCACGACATCTCCTCAACAGATTTATCTTTATTTTATATATTTAAATCTTTATCACTGCTTCCGGAGTTTAATAAAATAATTGTATTATCAATTATTACTAATTATTTGAAAATGCCCTTAACAACTGCCTTAACAGAAAATAAAATAAAAAATATATATTTGAGTAAGCAGTTTGATCTTCCATTCAATTTAAGTCTAATAAGCATTAGAGACAACACTCTATTATTGATGGAGTGGCACCTTTTTTTAAAAAAAAACTATCAAGGCGTTTGTAAGACTTAAAATTTTTAAAGTTTTTAAATTGCGCACCAAGATTGAAATGTTTTAAATTCGGAGAAAAAAGTTTGAAAAAAATGTGTACAAAATTATGTGAATTGTCAGAAAATGAACTGCATTTTAAAAGGAAACCAAAGAAAATTCAATCAAGCCAAAATATATATTATCAAAATCTGTCATTAAAGGGTGCGGTCATAATTGTGAGTTCTAGTATATTTTAATTTATGCATACGTGTGCAGTTTATGGTGAGCGATTAGAATCAGAACAAGACAGAAAACGCAAAAAGAAAAATAAACAAAAAAAATTAAAACAAGTAAAAAAAAAGCTGCCGAAGACTTCATACCTTTCAGGAATGGAAAAATTGTATGGGAGCAATATTTATTCGATTTCAATGATTTTGACAGCTATAATAGTCCAAACAATAATTAATATTTGTGGAAAATTTCAAGTGTTTTGCTGATTAAATTATGGTTTTTGGCCCAAAATGCAAAATCTGAACTATCGGTTGCATGGCAACTATGAGTTATACGAGTATTTATCCAATCCCAATTATTTTTACTGCTAAAATATTTATCATAATAGCTTTTATTTGTGCACAATTCAAGACTTTCGCTGCTTAAATGGATGAAATGAACAATTGGCTCCTATACACCATACGTTATAGTCGTCCGATCTGACCGATTCCGACAAATGTCTAATAAATTATAAAAAGGCACCTGACTGCCAAGTTTCGACTCAGCTCGTCACCTTGATCTCTTATCGTTCTGGTACTTACAAACATCGGTCCAAAGTTAATATACCATTTCCGTGAAAGGTATAAAAATAAGAAATATTAACAACAATAAAACTAGTCTAATTTCAACGTCACACCAACGGCCTCTGCCGCTGCCACTCTCGATTTCTGATGCTGCGCATAAGATTACAAACGGACACATGCACACACACACACATGCAAAAGTTCATATACAGAATAATCAAAAGTAAACATATGTAAATTTGTATGTCGCTGTCAGTAAACGTCCTTGACGCTACAAGCGATTCAACGTATGTATGCGCCAGTTATGTCAGACAAAATGGTTCAACTCCAATTCACTCAAAGTTATCGTAATCAACTCTACTTAATGTGCCGACGAGAGAGTCAAGTCCGCCTAAGTAATTTCAATATTTATTCTGCATAAAAAATCATTTCGTGCAGTGACTGAAGCTAAGTTGATGTTTGGCGTTTTTTTTTATATTTTATTTTGTATTGTTACACAAAAGAATAAAAGAAAAAAAAACAAAAAACAAACAAAAAATATCAAAATATAGAAAAGGCAGCTGCATAATGCCTTAACAGCAAATATTATATATAATTCGTATGCACTAAGATCAATGCAGACACATTTACACAAAAGTTCACATACATATGAACATAAGTATGTTTACCCAGTAGCGTTTTGTATGTGGCACAATGTAACGCCTCGGGTGTGCATTTGAAAAATGTTAATGTAAGTCGCTTATAATAAGAGCACATGCACTGATTATCAACGAACATATAAATACACACACCTTATTTGTCTATATATAAGTAGATATGTATGTTGATATGTGCGCATGCAGAGTATATATGTAGTTATTTGCTGACCTTGCTTGATTTAATTAGTAAATTTGAATTCGCCTTTAATTGGTTGCGTTTTTAATCACGTTGGATGGGAAATGGAACTTGACGTTCAATTAGTTTTTAATGAGACAATAAAAATGATGAATTATTATACTAATGTTACTAGCGATTATTTAAAATACTCAGTCGTAAAAATTTTAAATTATATTGATTGAGTTTTTTATTTACAATACAATTGCTTATTGCTAACTTGGTCTATCAAATGTTGTACTTGTATCCCAGCTATGAACGCTCTAAATTTTTGCAATTTGGACTCAATTTCGAACTTGTTTTTTTTTTTATTAAAGTGACGAATTTAGCGTTTTACTGAACGGTAGATACCAAACAGTTACTTTATTTTTAATAATATTAATCGCAACTGTTTTTACCCTCCATTTCCGCCCAACCGACGCGAGGGACGCATCCGCATGACGCACGGATTTTTTTGTTTTTTGTTGTTTGTCTTGCATGCCGAGTCATGAAAGGCTGGAGTTTGTTGGGTGTCGAGACTCTTAAACTGTTCAGCTACAGAATAAAAGTTCATCAGCTGATTTTAAATTTAAATTATTTTGAATAGTAAAAATTGTTTTAAAACGTAGTTGTGTATGTAATCCATCATCTACTGATCTACTGTATAGTAATTATTGATGTAAAAAAGTGAGTCGAAAATATCAAAGGAACTGGAGCGAAAGTTTACGTCCTGGCATAAACTACGGAGTGGCTCGTTTAATTCCAAATTATTTTTGCAAGGTTTCAGAAAGAGAGGCCGGAAATGTCTGGAAATTCGGAAGGGAACGTTCCACTTCACTTCGGCCAGAAGAAGTGGGCTAGACGTCAAGCCTGTCAGTAATTTGACCAAAATAGTATGCCTAACATTTATCTGCGACAAGCAATAGTAGGAAGATTAATAAGTTTTAAACGATTAATATAGGTTGGCAGATTATACTGGAATTAAGCAAAAAACAGAAATGGTTTTTGAATTGACTCCTTCCGGTCAGAATGAACTTCATAGTGCGGGTTCCAAACGATGGAGTCATATTCTAGTATTGGCCTATTGGCTAGTAGAAAAAATGGCATTCAATTGTAAATCTGTAAGAGTCCTATGGGAACATAAAAAGGGTTCCAAATCGTTAATAATTCGGCATGTAAAATTTTTAGTGAGAGGTATTTTGAGTATATAGTGTTGTCGCGGTCTGATCCTGCAGTAAAAATTGCGATAGGCCTCGAACTTGAAAGCCTGATTAAATATGTGCGCTATGTACGCCAAATAAAGTTGAATTTTAACAGGCGACAGCATTGCGCATTAAGTGAACACAATTGTCATTTGTTTGATTGTTTGGTCTGCTTTATATGATTTAAATGGTCAAAGGACCTAAATATAAAAATTAATATACATTTCAAATGCCATAACCCGAAAAACTATTAAACGATTTAGTTGAAGTAAGAAATGTGTAACCTGTTTACACAATGCAACACTTAAATAAGGAATAGCTCCGCAAAGTGGCGCTAAAATCGGAGTATTCAGAAAACCCGTCAGATTCATAATTGATATTATAAATCTTTGAAATCAGCGTAATTTTATTTTAAATTTTCAAATTTTAATTTCTCCTGGATCAGTATTTTTATTCATTGCCCTGTTGTTGTCTTAATTTTGGAAATTTATTACAAATTTTATACGTTTTAAAAGCAGGTTATAAATTAGTTCTTTAGTCTCGGCCAATATTCCCTTCTCAATCGTTTCAGTAACGTGGACATCGGGATCTGTTTTTATAAATATTTAATGTGTGATTGCTTAACAATTGATTCGTATATGATTAGTTCTGAACGTTGACTGAGCTCTGTTAAGTGAAATGTGACCAAATTGACTCTGATGGGAGTATAAGTTGTGGTAGAGTGATAGTTTTGATTGGTATGGGTTGACTGATTAAAGATATAAAAGACACAATGTCTGTTGGAAATAAGAAATTAGATTTAGCAGAAGGATGGTACAAAAAAGCACAGTCTGAATAATAATGCTCCCAATCCCAATGCTTGTTTTTTTATATATAGAAATAATAAAACTAATTTTTCTTAAACCAAATCAAGTTTAATGTTCGCTTAAAAGTTCCGATGTATTTACATAAAACCCCAATTTTTCGTTAAAATCATATATATTACTAAAAAATTTATATTTTTAAATCTATAAATTTCATTTCTCTTTAAGAAACTTCTAAAAAAGAATAATCAAATGCTAACTTAACAATTTTCAATTGATAACTTTTTTTTTGGTTCACCAAACACCAACATAAATTCACGCATTAAATATATTTATGTATATTCAAACAAAAGGAACCTTTAAATACTCAAATAAATTGTTGGAAAAATTATAAGTGTATTGTTTTATTATGTCAGACATAATTTTTCAATGTAAAAAGGCGCACATTGAAAGAAGAGCGTAACAATGAAATTGTACAAGCGAAATTATGTCTTTTTTGACAACTACAATGGAGAGTGTGAAGATATTAAATGTATTCATTGTATATTCGCAATAATTTTTACTTTTAAGCTTTACATGTGTTGATATATTGAATTAAGAACGACACATAATGACAAAAATATCAATGACAACTTAGGGTTTTTTTTTATTGTTGTACATTTGCTGAAAGCGGGCTTTAAATGTTATGAAAATTAAATGGTAGCAATTGTTAACAGCGACAAAAGCATTTATTTTGTTAATATTTGTAATATAATAACATAGTTTTCAACAGATTTTTTATTGTTTTTGGTTGCCAACAAAAATGTTTTTGTATTCAGAAAATTACTCGTATGTGTATAAAGAAATCAACGAAACTAACTTACCACATTTAGTTTCGATTGTTGAGCGTAGCACTTTCAAAATGTAACCAGTATTATATTTTGAAAATCAAAAGAGTTATAAGAAATTAGTTTTTTGGGACAATTAAAAGAAATTAGTTTTTGCGTTTGCCTTTGGTCGTTTGTTAAATATTTCAAGATTTTTTTTATTATTGATAATTTTTCGAATATGATTAACAAATTATATTTGATCGAAACAATTTGTTGATTAAACAAAAAAAAGGTACATTAAAAATCACAATACAAATAATTTTAATAATAATAATCACAAATGGCTGCACAGATAAAAAATCATTAAAAGGAAACAAAAATTATTTACGAAATTGTATATCGTTATTGCTATGTAAATGGAAAATTTCTAAAAAAAAAAAGCAGTAAAACACGCATTTTTAACAAAAAGTTTAAGTTTGCTTTAGGACGATATTTTCCAAATATAAATATAAATAGTTGTTAACTGGGATGAGCGTTATGAATAAATCAATATAAATTAATTTGACGCCTCAATTTTCAGATTTGGTTTTCCTCTAGTAACTAAAAACTCTGCGTAAGCTAGCTTTTCATATATATAACTTATAATACTCCTCATAGTTGTCTATTTGAACTGTTCAATACTGTAACTAAAACCTTTTAAACTCAAGATTTAAAAATTTGACAATAACGAAAAATATTCAAAAAGTATCATCAAAAGTTTCAACTTTTGTGTAAGTATCGGCAAATTTAATTTTTTTATAGAAGAAGAATGAAGCATTACCGTAAAAGAAACTGTGAAAAATTATTGATAATTTTAACCCACTTTTTCGTGTAAAAGTTCTAAAAATGCTAAGAAAGATATTTAAATGTTGATGAAATATTTTGGTACTCACCCTTCTGTATTTGCAGTGTTAATGCAGTAAGTATATCTGAAACAAAATCCATAAATTTTCAAATACACTTCCAATACTTACACTGAATACACAAAATATTGAATAAGGCTTAAGCTTAATTTTACAGATTTCTTCAGTTTCGATTGGCATGTTATAGAATGAGCTATATTTTTGTATAAGAAAAATTAATAAAAATTGACAAAAAAAATCTACATAGTCAGGACTTGTCGGTATATCGGTGTGCTATAGTTTTTAAAGGTATTACACAGTACGACAAAATCAAAATAGGCTTAAAATAAAGAAATACGCGTCTCGGCGTTTTGCTGTAGCACGTCAGAATTTTAAGAAAATCGATTTTTAAGCTTCAAAGGACCGTGAAGGTTCACTTCTAATGTAATACTATTATAAAAAGTTCTATAAAAACAAAATGGGTGAACCGATTTTAATGCTTGAGCCATTTTTAAAAACGTAATTAAAGTAAAACGCCGAGACACGTATTTTTTTATTTTAAGCCTATTTTCATATTCTGTTAATATTTCTCATGTGTACCAACCACTGTCGTACTGTGTTATAATACATTTTTTCGAAATTGATTTTTGACAATTACAAATGCACTGCCTTCAGCTTTCTAAATTTCGAAGAGAGCCGATAGATTCTAATGAAACAAAATATACATGTATGTATGTGTATTGGAAATAAATGAACTCTCTCTTATTGATTTCAAAAACAATTGATTAGCTAAAATTTGCTTAAATATTTTACTAAGATCTTTTAAAAATTGTAAATAAATTTGCTATAAAAATGGAAAACATATGGTATAATCACAACAAATATGACATTTTTATTTAATAAGTTTTTATTATTTTTGAAATGCAGCAAATTCTTGAATGAAAATTATTAGAATTTTTTGTACATAATTTAAAAAAACATTCAACAAACTCTCATAAAAAAGTGTTTTTTTTTTTTAATTTCGGTGTTTCGTAGCTCATCAAATTTTTGTAAAACATGATAAGTGCCAGCTTTAGGCTATTAAAAATTACCGTTGTTTTTTCCAATTTACTTATTGTTAGGTATCCGGAATTCCTTTAAAATACATAACGTATGTTCAAAATTTTTTTTTAATTACCGAATAGGAAAAAGTGCACTACAACGTCCATAAAAAAATTGTCAAAACTCAGCAATAATTTGCAGGCGCTTAAAATTTACACATAATTATACAAAAAATGAATGTAACTAGTACAAATTTTGTTTTAGGTTCGTGTTGTTGCGAGAAATTTATTTTTATATTAAATTTAAATTTTTTATGAAGTTTTTGAAAGTTCATTTATTAAATGAAAAATAAACGATCTAAAGCTTTCAATATTTTGTGCAATTGTACAGCTATTTAAATAGAAGGTTGCCAGATTCTGGCCAAATATGTAAACTTATAAGGGTTTGATACTAAAAGATTTGTAATTGTTATAGAAAAATTGCTTTTGCTTTCAATCTTCCGGCTTATACTAATATCCTATTGTTGAACAGAATTCGTCTATACATATTTATTACATTAAATGATATACATAGATATATATATATATTATACATTATATACATACACATATACATTATATACATATTATATACATACACATATACAATTCATGTCATAATTTCAATTTTACGATTATCGCAAAAACAACTAGGTGCCAGCTTACAATTATTTCTTCCAACTGTTCTGCAAAATATGTTAACCCATGGCAATTAGTAGTTGCAACTGTTTTATGGAAGTGAAGTAAACTCACAGGGAGAAACCTTTCAGCGCTAGTAAGATTTGAACTAAGTGACTTTACTATTGCGTTTTTAAAAGCCTCCCTTCTGCCCTTTATGGAATATCAAGTATACAAGGCAATTAACCCAATGTGATCTTCTCCTAAACGCCATCAATTATCGACAATTCCCATTCTACGCTTTCATATTACATAATGACAAGCGTTCATTAAATAAATGTCAAGTTGTCACATACCGATCACCGTAACACGCATCCGCCAATCAAAGCGGCCTGCTGGCCTACACGAAAAAGCCTGCGGCTAGCCAACAGCGCCTTAGTAGTCAAACGAACCGTCTAACGATCAGCGCGATTCGGTTAACTAACCCGATGGGCTGGCAGTTAGCCAACCAAACACTTGTCAAGTTAGATCGTAAATCAAGTGTGAGTGCGCAAATGGGCCTGTAGGCGCAAAACTAATAGCAAAAGCTCAACTGCGAGCAAACAAAACATCAGCAGCCAACAGCCAGCAGTCAACAGTATGCAGCCTGCAGCAGAAGAGACAGCACACTTATATATACATAGTTGATTATTTGTACAACGGCACCGGTCAGCTTCAAGCGAGATAGGCAATTGCCGCCGGTCTCTAGCTGCGCGCCCGCCCGATTGACGGTTGGCTTTGCACGTTTTGCGAGGTGAAAAACGCGCATCATAATGCCGATAGCTAGCAATGTTGCACTACTACTTAATGTGTTCAACGATGTTGATGTTATTGCTGCTACTGGCAGTGCCACTGCTGCAGCGCTTTGATTGACGGCCAAACAGCGTAGATTTATGTATGTCCGGTGCGCGCAGAAAGTGAACCACTACCGCTTGACTGCGATCGAGGCAATCAGTGAAGTGTAGCAACGGCGATGATAGACAGCAACAGCAAGAGCAACAACAGCGACACCAGCAGCAATACCAATGCCGCTGTGGTAGCTGATGATTTTAATGAATCACTGACCAAACATAGTGATAATGCCATGCCGTGCCGTGCGGTGCTGTGCTGTGCTGTGGTGTGCTGTGGTGTGCTGTGCTGTTCCCGTCAACGGCAACGCCATAAGCGGTGGCGGCATGCGATGATGTAAACAATTACCGAAAGTGACGGTGACAAAATCAAAACAAATCGTTAAAATTTTCATTTTTCTGTGTTGATGCACTTCACCGATATTCGAGTAGGAAATGCGTGCAATGCATTAAAATTCACTGAATTGTATACGCTGAATAGTTTTCAAAGATATCTAAGTGCACTAGTGAAAGTTAGGAAATTGTAAATATATTTTTTTTTACACTTTTAGTTATGTACTCGTATGTATGTATGTGGATAGTCACCACTGAATATATGTCAATTGACAAGCTGGCTTGGTCAATGTTGCGCTGACCAGTTTGGCACACACAGCTGACAGCAGCGCATCAACTACCGTTGCAAACACTTTTGTGGTGCTCTTTTTGGCAGCTGCCAATTGGCTCATCGCATGATTTTGATCATATTTTGGCAAGCCATTACAAGCTTACATGCGTCAGTGCAATGACTAGGTTACTTCAGCTGCATTTTATGTTTTGCTAAATTTTTTTAACTCATTTCATTTGTTGGTCATTTCTTTATCGTAAAAAAAGCAATAAATTTAGTATTTTTAACGACTACCGAATTTAAAAAGTTTTTTCCTATTTTTTGCAACGCACATTAAAATATACCTTTTTTAATGTTAAAAAGCGAAGATCAGTTTTATATTTAAATCTAAATCAAACTCAAAAAAAGGATGAAAATTTCAAAAGAAAGCTCCTCGAATTGTCACATAATCCCATGTAGGTTAGTCAATTTAACTAACTTTGATATCGTTGCCATAAAAAAGAGCATAGAATTATAATATACATTTTCCTGTTCTACATGGAATGTAGTATAACCCTAATTGATGCATTTATCACTGCAAGGTCCCATGATTTAGGTCACAGTGATTTGTTTAAGCCTTTATGGGTAATATTCGTCAACGAACACTCTTTCTTTTTATTCATTCTTCGCATTTTATAATAAGGAAAATTTTATTTTATTTTTTAATTAGGTTTATTATTATTAGGGCGTAGTGTTACAAAAGTTCATGCTACGTTTTTCCATAAAAAAATCGAATATAAAAATATCTTCGACACTTTAAAGAATATTACCTATTCTTACCGTTACTGATCAGGTAAATTTTATTACGTATTTGTAACACCCGAAACTGAATTTGATATTCTAGTGCAATGGTTACAACGTTTTTAGAACCAGTGGGCACATCTCACATTGTGATAATAAAAGGTGTCCAATTTGTCAATTGAAAACTTAAACAAGCATAAATTAATGAAAGGTAGCTTAAACGACAGATATAAAGTGTATGTGAAAGAGCGTTACCATTTAAGGACGAAGGAAATCTAATTAGGAATAGAGTAGAAAATCTAGAAAATTCAAGAAAATCATACTTTTTTATTGAAACCAGAATATCCAAGTTAAAAAGATTTGTACAAAAATACTGAATGGTTCATTTAGAGAATTTATTTCTAATAAATTTTGTATGGTTTTCTTCATAATCAGCTAAAGTATTTTGCTACTTTATATATTTGTTGGGACTATTTTGCCAAATATGACCCTTACTCAGATTCCCATAGATCTTGGACCAAAGCAACTTGTTTTCTTATTCGTATTAAATGCAATTATTTCGTTATCACCATGTAAAAAGAGAGCTGAATAATTGCAATATGCTGTGCTAAGCCATGTGTTTTCCTGATTTTTTTGTAAGTTCCTAATATTTTCTAATCAATAGGCAGTCCATTCTGTAACGAAAACCAAATATGTAAGTTCTCATTTCAAATTTAAGACACAATTTCTAGCATCTATGTATATATTGCTCTTTTAATTTTATCAATTTTTACTAGCGTTACTAAGGATAACTTTTTTATTAAAACCTATGCTCACATGCTTTAAAAGTTAAAAAAAAAACCTATTTTTAATGAAAGTTTGTTGACATTTTTTTTATAAATTCCTACAAAGTCTGAAACTTGGTTTTGTTAGTAAATTCTCTGCAATTTAATTTAAAAATATTTAAAATTAAACAAAATACTTTGATGCACTATAAGCATATATTATAAATTATGGTGTATCAAATCTACTTAAAGCATTTTTTGCATTTTTCACCAATGGCCGGTGTGACTCATGAGGAAGATTATCATACATAATTTATTCTGATTTTCTTCTGATTTTCCGATAGTTTATAATTTATTAATTTATTAATTTTTTACGCAGTTAAATTGGGCTTTCATATTTACATCAAAGTGAATTAACTTTTGCGACTTCCTTTAAAACACACAAAATAAAAATACTTATAAAATTAGAAATTAAAAATTAGAAACGTGTTTCTAAAATATTGCCTTTCCCCATTAAAAAAAACTGACTTATTGTCAGTAGCAAATATCATTTTTCAGTAGATGAAAAGAATATTTTGCTTAGCAGTTTGAAAAATACAAAGTCCAGAGGCGAATCGGATATATAATATTGCAAGCCTAGTAGCACAGTTGAAATATTTTGGATTCACAAAAAATTTTAATCGTATATCCGAAATGTGTTTCAGAAAATTTATTCTACGAAATACGAAAGGTATTTAAGAAAATTTTAATATGAAAATTTTAAGAAGGGTGTTGCGACCAATGGGAAAATTAAACGAAGCACAAGTCAACACAAACCATAGACTTACTGAGGTGGAGTGAAATTTTGCGCTTTTGGAAATTGCTTTTAGCTTGCCTGTTAAAACTTACCTTTCAACCCTAGAAATATTATTTTATAATAAGGTCGTTAATAAATTTATATTTATTCATACTCAAAAAACAATGTGTAATTTCTTTTTCCAAGAATTTGGATTTTTAACGTCATAGTTGGCCGCTGTGGTCGAGTGGGTAGCTGTGTGTGCTATAACTCGATAAGCCGCTGCTGTGTTCGAGGTTCGAGTCTCAGTTATGGCAAGTAAAATCTTAATCAAAGAAAAAGTTTTTTCTAATAGCGGTCACCCCTCGGTAGGCAATGGCAAACCTCCGAGGGTATTTCTGCCATGAAAAAGCTTCTCATAAAATACGTCTGCCGTTCGGAGTCGGCACAAAACTGTAGGTCCCTCCATTTGTGGTATAATATAAAGACACACACTACAAATGGTAGGAGAAGCTCGGCCAAACGCTGAGCTACATAGTGTAAGCGCCAAATCATTATTATTATAACGTCATTCGAGTTCATTAGTAATTGTAAATTCCCCACGGATTATTTGTACTTAAAGTCAATTAGAAGAAGGTGCATTGTGATATTGTTTAATCTGAGGACCAAGAAAAAGACGTTTAAATATTATTAATAATAAAACAAACTAAATAAAATAATAATAATTGCAAGATTTAGTATTAAACTTTTGACATATAACCAACTGCAACAAACAACAAAAAATTGCATATATAAAAGGTTATTTATCACGATGAACATTTAATATATTTATTATGCCGAAATACAAATATTCCGAAGGTTGTTTCGATGATTCCATTGCCAATATTATTTAATAGCCAAAGTGAAGCCGCAGCACAATTAATCCAGTCTTGCCAACCAATTTTTGGCCTTTTAAGTTTTTTATTTTATTGCTAATAAATGCCTAATTAATGTAGTAATTTTTTTTATTTAATTAATGCTTTTTTAGTTAGAAATAAATTGGAACTTGTTCGACCACTTTTTGTGACATGCAAACACAACATAATTGCAATAGCTTTATTTGATTTCTTTATTGTAAGTGCGATCTTTATTGTAGCAAGCGATTTGAGCTATGCAAAAATGTATTTAAACAAAATTTTGAAAAAACTATTGCCAAAAATGTGGTCGTTGCGCCTCTCTTATTGCAAAATAGCTAATCATGTCACCTTAGGCTGCGATGAAAACCGGCCGTGGCCATTGTTTTATGTTTGCTATGAGTTAACACGAATTTTCAACGTGTGCCGAAAAATTAATAAAAACGATTTATCAATAATCATAAGTTATTAGCAAAATGTAAATATTAAATTTTTATTTGGAATTATGCAATGAAATTACTAGACGCTTATGCAACTACGGTTGTTTATTTATAAGCAACAATAAAATTCGAAACATCAGCATTTACTTTTATTTCTAATTTTATCTTTATTATGATAACTTGAGAAGGAAGTGGAAATGTTAAAGATTAGCTATAATAATATAAGAAATAAACGGTAAGAGAAAAAGTTGTGTCTCCATTCAATTGCATTTTTATTTTACTTATGCATAGAAAAATTAATTTTTAAAAATAGTTATGTCAGTGAAAGTACTATGGATAAATGCATTGTCAATAGCAGTAATAAAAACATAGGATTTAGTTTCGGAAGGAAAATTATATTTTTATGTAGAAGTAAATGAGTTTCAATAGATGATACCAATGATACATCTCTTCATCAGGCTTCTTTCTCAAAGGCTTCTGGGCTCGAAATTCAATTAAAGGCGTTCTTGGCTGAGTCTGTTTTACTTTATTCTGCTGAAAAGTTTTGTATTCATAAAAATCAAAAAATGCTGAGCTATGTTTTTAATTTGTTCTGGGCTTTGGTTTGTTTCATTTCACATAAAAAGTACAACGTGGTTCTTGTTTTAATTTTTGGACAATAATAAAAATTATTTCTTATGTGTTACATTTCTTGTGATTAACAAAAAAATTAATATAAGAATAGAAGAGGAAACAAGAATTCGTCTTCTGTGTAAACTGTGTAACAAAAAGGCAAAAAATTTGTAATAATTTCACTGAATGGAAGACTCATTTTTACTTTTCAGAATAATTTCTTTGTTCAAAAATTGTTTACTGCTAATATTATTATAAGTAAATACTTATATTATTATTTGACGGGTAGTTTTTATTTTGTTGGCGGTCGATATGTATCCGTTCAAACGAACTAAAAATGTTTTGGAGTAACACCATAAATATATTCTAACAGACACATAATTAGAAATTATTATTTAAGTAATTGGCCACAAAATTGTGTCGAACTCTCTATAAAAAGCTGTGCGGCTTTGCTTTGGTACTTACTGCAGATATATTTAAATGCCAATGAGCTTTTTTGAATTTATTGGACAAACAAATGTCGTGAGCTCTTTCGGTGGATTATATTTGGTGTGTTCGCTAATAGGCAATCGGGAAGAATTGTCTCTGGCGTTTTTTTATTAAGCGTTCCATGGAACACAAAATATGCAGAAAAATATCAGGAAGGAGCGCAAAAGGGTTTGCTGATTATTTCCAGCTGTTCGCTTTTGTACTTGTTTTTTTAAATGTCATCTTCTATTTACCTTCCAACTGCTTATTTCTACTAGAAACTGATAATGTACGTAAGTATTAATGCCTATCGGTGTTTGAGAGCTGACTGCTCTATCGCAAATTTTACAGTAAATATAGCCACACAAATTTCTGTTTACACTTAGTACAAGATAAAAGAAATTTAAGTATGATAACACTAAACGTCACCTGAGAGGCGGAACGACTTTTGTTAACGCCGAATTTTAGGGAAAATATGTACGTTCGTTTTCATATCAATTTTCTTGACTTTATTAATCTATTACATTTTGTTTTCAAATTAGCTGGTTTTATTTCTTAGGTTTTGCAATTTTTTAATAAAATTAAACATCCATATAACAAATACATTTTTTTTTGGAAAAGTGGCATCAGGAGCGGTGGTTGGTATCAATATATAAAAAACGGTGCCCCCCATAAATTCAGAAAGAAAAAATTCAGAAATTCTATTTTTCAGAAAAATTTATTCAGAAAACACTTTTCAGAAACAAAAAGTCAGAATGAAAAAGTCAGAAAAAACTTTTCAGAAACAAATAGTCAGAATGAAAAATTCAGGAAACTTTTTTCAGAAACAACAAATCAGAATGAAAAATTCAGAAATCACTTTACAGAAACAAAAAATCAGAATAAAAAATTCAGAAAACACTTAACAGAAAAATGAATGAAAAATTCACAAACTTTTATTTTTTGTCAAGATATTTACATTGTACATATATACATATGTATGTATAAAAAATAGTACAACTTAGAATTTTAAATTATGTGCAATGGCAAGCATAAAGCTAATTAAATCGCTTTCCCGTTTATCGTTTTCAAATGAAGCGACAATACTACTCAAACGATAGTCGAAATCTTTATACTTCTTTTTGCGTTTTCGACATGGTTCACCTCCAGCTGAAAATTGCTGAAGTTTTGTGTCAGTTAAGACCTGTTCGTTTTTTATTTTATTTATAAAATTAAATATGTTGGGGTGTGTTCCAAACGCACTCCGAATGGCGTTGTGCCAACCTTCAACTGAATTATTTGTTCGTGCTTCACCCAGTTTGGTTATGTTATACATGTTCCACAGCTCAATTGGAAACAATGCTTTTTTTCTACGTTGCTGTGTTCCGTGAAGTGGCAATCCAATATAAGTTACTTCGAATTAACTTAACAAGTTTTGGATTTCGGAATTATATTCCTTTTCTTCGTCATCTTTGTAAAATTCCAGTTCGGATATCAATCCGAATGCCTCTATTACTTTCGCTTCAGGTACAAAAGCAAGCGCCAATAAATATTTCAAATTCATCGCAAAAATGGCACAGGTTTGGTATTGTATTTGAAGCCCTAAAGATTGGATATGCCTCCAAACATTTTTGGCAAAATGAAAAAAACAACCATTAACGAATGCTTCGGGAAATGAACTTTTTACTGAATTGATCGCCGCTTTTTCGAAATCCAGCATAACATATTTTGGTTTAAAGGAACATTCTTTTTCTAGTATGGTCTTAAAAATGATGTTATATGTTTCTTGTTTTTTGTTACACGCTAGTACATAAACCAAAGGAACTATTAAACTATTTAAACCACCTGTATATAAAAGAAATTCTATAGAATCGAGAAGTGGAATAAAATTTTATAAATGCAGTACTTGCCATGTAAAGTGTATAATTGGGAAAAAAGTGAAGGAACAACAGAAAACGTGCCGTCCATATGAATCGAAGAGCAATTTGCTAAAAATTTCAAATTTTCTTAGATGGACAAAATGATTAGCCTCTGATCGTTTGGTCCACTGTCATACAGCAAAAATTCTTTTCCCTCCATTGTTTTGGTAAATTCATTTTCAAGAACTAATTCTTTAATGTTATTTGGATTTTTCGGGACCAAATTTATAGCACGTGTTCGCCTGACGGTGCGCATCATTTGTTCGACTGGAGGGAGAATCGGCTTAATCGCTTCATTTGCATTTGATGTAATTTGTCCCACAATATCTCTCGAGGTGCTAGGCTCTTCAGCAGCCTTTCGTTTTAGGTTTTTTGTCAATCTATAAACTTCCACTTTTCTAGCATCTGGTGCATGTAAATGTATGCCTGTTACCTTCACGTTATTTTCACCTGCCTCCATATAGTTATATCGAATCAATCTAGCACCACACTTCGATTCACGTTTTTTACTATAAAATATTCATGGAAGTCAAAAAGCCATTCGAATTCATGATATACATATAACTGAGTTCTTACTCGCTACAGAAATAATAATCTGTTTCGTCACGCGACCAGTCGAATGTATATTCGTACCCATCAAAGAAAATTTTTTCATGTTTGTTCTTATGGCTTAAAATGCACTCCATTCTGATAATACGTGGTAACAAATTATTTTATAATATTGATATAAATTAGGGCTTCGCAACGTTTTAATGCGATTTTGACAATAATTTGCAACAGTAATAGCACTCGAAATGGATAAAACAGACTAGGTGAGAATAATGTGAAGACGAATTAGAAAAAAATCTACAAAGCTTTGTCCTCATCTTTTCCACTCTTTAATAATTTTTGTATCAAAACGTGGTACCTACATCCCATTCATGATAATAGCTGGTTATGCTAGCGTATATACATACCCACATACTTATGTATAAACACAATTGCAAACAGGTTTTATGCATTGCTAATATTGAAAACAAGAAAATGCTTATAAACATATTTGTGTACGCGAGAATGTACCTATGTACATATATTAATATGAGCATGAAAAATTGCAATAAGCGTAACCACGAAAATTAATGATAAGAAAATAAAAATTTTAGTGATCAACAATGGATTGAAATGAGGAGTTAGTAACTTCTACTACTAATATGAACAATGCGTTTTTAGAAAGCTATCAGACGGCTGAAAAAAAGAATGTAGAAGTAAAAATTCCGAAGTAAAAATTCAGAAGTCAAAATTAAGAAAGTAATCAGACGGCAGAAAAACATTAAATTTTGCGCAAAATTTAATGTTTTTTCTGCCGTCTGATTACTTTCTCAATTTTGACTTCTGAATTTTTACTTCGGAATTTTTACTTCGGAATTTTTACGTCTGAATTTTGACTTCTGAATTTTGACTTCTGAGTTTTGACTTCTGAGTTTTGACTTCTGAATTTTGGTTTTCTGAAAAAAGGGTTCTGACTAATGTTTTCTGAAAAAATGTGTTTCTGAATTTTTGTTTTCTGTATTCTTGGGGGGAACCATAAAAAACATTGCGTGTACAAGGGTTGAAGGACATCCAGCCCAACCTAACCTGACCTTATTGCACTATATTTTATATCCAAAACAAATAGTGAAAATTTTTTTTTATAAATTTTATTTAAAAAAAAAACTTGTTTCCAATTTTATAATTCAAAACACAAAAATAAAACAACAACTTTTTTTGGTGTAAACGCAAAGAGAACAACTAGTCAATACTTTATATAGCGGCGCTTCTTATCTCCAACAAAGCACAAATGTTAAATGTATTATTTTAACAAAACTTGCTGAAGCAACTACAAAAAAAAACCACTTAGGTGATTTATAGCCGCAGCAAAAAAAAAAAAAATTAACCCAGATCATAAACTAGTTAAAGATGTCACCGCTCGATTAGCGGCAAAAGCAAAGACAAATAGCATTTTCTGTGACATTGTTGTTGAACAAAAACTTTGGTAAAATATATAAACGTTTGTACGTATGTAGGTGCCATTCAATATCAATACAATGAATGCTTCGAATTTGTAGATATTTAATCAATATGTGTCGGTTGACCTCGACCCAGTAATATAGTTGTAGAGTGAGGCACAAAACCAAAGTGAAAACTAATGTCCTAAACATTAGCTACGCTTAACAAATGAAAAAAAAATCTACAAAAAGTTCATTGAATGAGATTACACGAAGTGGCGAAAAGATAAATAATTAGTTTTATGTCACAAACGGAAATAGTCGCAAAGTCGGGTTGTATTATAATACAAATTTTAACTGTGACACAGTTATTTAACAATTATGCAATTTTACCACACAATAACGCTTCCGTCACTTATTTGTACACACAAATTAGTTTTGGTGTTAATTTCATAATATTTTGTTTGTTGCTTCTTCGGTTTTCTTCCCTACTTCCTTCCCATGTTTTGTTAATGCACCTAAATTTTTTTTTATTTAACCACAATTTGCACTTTTGTTTACCCACGAAACAAATTCACACTCAGTCAGTTTTAGTCGTTGACAAATAACCCTGCATTTATTTAAACTTTTATTTCCTAGCGCCAACGCCTACAGCTCGAAGTTATTTAAGTATTTGCTCTTGCCCTCGTCTCCAATGCCCTGCTTATTGTGTTTTATCTGCTACTTGCTGGCTATGACAGTGCACTTGTGACTTTTGACACACCCTGTTTAGTGACACCAACAAAGATTTTAATAGGAAAGATTGTCTAACGAAAGACTTAAGCCACAAACTTGCTGCATGCGCAGCATGAGTGGGAAAATATGCTAGAAACGGAAAATATCGTTTTTGTAGCAAATAAAAAAAAACTTTTAGTCATGCTTGAACGTTGCATTTGGTTTTTACTTTCTTTCTACATTGTTAAGTGGCAACAGCACTGTACTTCAGTAAGTACTTTATATTATAGTGGTAGTTGCGGAAAATTTGCATTTTTCAATTTTTATGTACTTATCTGTATATATACGTAAATATGTATGTATGTATATTTGTATGTACTTTCAACACTCACTTTTATGTTACGTAAAAGCAATTTGGGCCAAGAAAGGGTCGCTGATATGATTTTGTGGTAAAAAAAAAGTGTACACTGATGTGCAACATATTAATTACCGCGACTAAAGCTGCTAACTCGTTTGAGAAAAATTTTGCAATAGGGTGAAAAGACATCTTTCACGTAATAAATTTGAAATGTCTTCCGAATTTGAAGAAAGCTTTTTGAAATATTTTGTTCATGTATAGTACGAGTATTATCTGTATTTATGAAAATGATTACAAGTTTTAAATCATAAATGATAAATATATATTTTTGAAGTTTAATTTCAACATTTTTAAAGACTCTTAGAACTATAAAATATATTTTGAAATATTTTCTTCCATTCCTTTAACATAAAAACATTCTTTTAATCCGTACTACAAAGTCAGGCAGCAATTAATAACCAATTTTTTTTTAAATTTTTTTTAATACTCATTTTATTACAGTTTTGCACAAATATTGTTTATGATACTTTTCTTGAAATTTATTAAATTCCGTATGGTTGGGATGATAGCTGATTTTAGGCACCGTTTTGGGTTTACGATTTGATTTTAATGCAAAAAATTAAAAATTGAAGAGCTTCAAACGAGACACTTTATAAAATTTTCAATATTTTGTTATTAAAAATATTTCAAGACGCGTGCTAACGATTTTTTTTTAACTGGAAGATGTGAGATAAAGTAAGGTGTGATACGGTGAGGTGAGGTGAATTAAAGGGAGATGTGAAGTGAGATGGAAAAAGTGAGTTTGGTGTAGTGGCTATAGGCGTGGGGAGTTTAAGTGCGAGGATTTAAGTTACGCTTAGCTTACGTGTGGTGAGTTTAAGTCTAGCGAGTTTAGATATGGTGATTTTAGGAGTAATAAGTGAAGATGTGGTAAGCTAGGTGCGATGCGTTGAGGAATGGGGGTCTAGGTGGGATAAGTTTAGGCGTAAGAATTTTAAATGTGAACAATTTCAATCTGTTTAGATTTGTGCCATAACATAGTATTACGTATTTTTACATAACATAACTGAACATAAAGTAACTTAGCATAACATAGCATAGCATATATTAACGTAATTTAACATAACATAACTTACCTTAAAATAATATAGCATAACATAACTTAACATAACTTAATATAACTTAAGATAACATAACAAAAAGTAGGGCGTGCTGTGTTTAGGTTTCCGCCGTATTCCTCACGTGAATTTTTCAATTTATCAGCGCCTCACATCAAAATAAACAAAAATTAAGTAATCGTTTACAAAATAATATAAATTAAGCTGAAGCTTCTCACTCATATATTTTTGGGAATTGAAAGTCAAGTTAGTTTAACCAATAATTATGATCAGCAACTGGCAATTTTCATTTTAATAAATTAAGAAAGTTATAATCAATTTCGGAGAGTTATACAAATTTTTTTTCTACTCAGTCTCTTTACACTTTCTGTTCCCTATCAACATGATCAGCGCTTATACATATGGAACTATAGAGAAAGCTGGTCAACGCGACTCCAGCAGCTAAACTTAACATTTCTGTTAAACTTCATGAAAGAGCGAATGCTATTCTAAGCTTGTATTGCATTCATAAACCAAACATTTCAATTAGTTTTTTTTCAATTACTAATCAATTACGATTAGAATAATGGAATCAAATTGCAATTATTTTTCAATTATTCTAATCGTAATTGATTAGTAATTGAAAAAAAACTAATTGAAGTTTTCTAATCAATTATCTAATTGTGAATATGGATCTAATCTAATTGCTAATGATTGCAATTACTAATCATTATTTAACAGCTATGCAACAAAGTTTCTTGCGAGTGCGTTGCTAAAGTTTGTGCTTTAATTAGGATGTGACTGACTTCAGGTGGCTCACCTTCATTCAAGGTCACTGTTGGCGAAACCATTGGGCTCAAATTAGCAAAAAAAAAAACAAAAACAGTGATTGATGGAGCAAGTAAAAAAAAAATAAAATAAAAATACGTAGAAAATGCAGCTACAACGAATAGGTCGCTCATCAGCCACAACTGCTCCAGTGGCAACGGCAGAGACATCATTTAACTACCTTTATACACAATTACAACAAAAATTTCACTAAAGTTACAGCACGTTATAAAGCAATAAAATTGTTTAGTAAAATGAAGAAAAACTGATGATAAAAACTCAGCTGATGCGCAGTAAAACAAAACAACAACAACACTGCATCGTGAAGACTGCCGAAATAAAAAAAAATTAAAGCGCTAAAGTTCAGGTCGAAAAAAATGGGTAATAAAAAGCGATATGAACAAGTGATAAAGATAAGCGATGCGCAGTTAAAATTACAGCTATAAAAAATTGCATATCGCTTGACGGTTGGTGGCACTGCCAACGGCTGTCGTCAATCGGCAATGCAGGTAGTTTGCAGCTGGAAAAGTTCAATGACATCTTGCACGCCCACAGGTGAGTGTCCGTGATGAGGATGCCTTGGCTGCTGGCGTTGTAAGCGCATTATGCGAGTCATTGCTTTTGCGATTAGAAAACGAAGAAGCTGATAAGTAAAAGCTATTTCTCCCATTACTATTTTTTCATCTTAATGTGAAATTTTATTTGCATTACCGTTTTTTTTTCGACATATTTACAAGCAATGCAGTAAAGTTATTGTCACAATGAGCGTGTGATTTCTGCATTATCTCCTCTCCAACTGACAACAGGAAGATTTGCGAGGCAACACATAACTACTGCCAAAAAATCACATTATTGGTTAAAGAAAAGTTGTCACGGCACTAAGTAGTTACCAAAAAAATAAAATCGTATGTATGTAAGCGTGAAATGGACGAAACAGTGAAGAAAGATGTTTTTGCTAAAGAGTTTTAAGCAAAAATTTGTTGTCGCTGGCTATGCATTTTTTTTTTTATTAATACATAATTTTTTTTTATTGTGAGCCTTTACACAGCTATTGCAGCGTGACTCGAACAGACTAGGCTTGTTGGAAACTGGTTGAAATGTTGCTGTTACGACAGCATAGCGACCTTGGAGCACGTAGACATACTCGTATACTCGCATATATTTATTTATGTGAATGAAAAGCCAAAAAATTAACCAGCATTCGCACACTTGTCGCTGCAACAATGTTGCAGTTACAGCATTGGCTTGTTGGCTCGTGGGTTGTGGCACAAGCGAGTTTAATATTTTGCACGTAAGAAACCTCGCATCAGGCAATATATTTTAGTGTTTGATTTCGTTTTTTTTTCTGCATTCAAAGCAACAGGCGAGAAGCTAAGTACTGGTAATATTAATATATTTATAAAAATACACTCTGTTTGAGAATTATGATGCCTACGAATATTGACAAAATTTAGCAATTAATTAATATTTCATTTTAATTAAAATACATGTATTTATCAGAAAATAAAAACAATATTTTAAAATCTTAAAGAAAGAAATTAAGAAATATTCTTCAAACAAATTTTTAAAAATCTGCTGCGATTTGCAGCTTCTTTTAACATACACCCCATTGTACTAATACTGATGTTGAAAATATTTTATAAAAAATTTGAAAAATATCTACATAAAAAAAAATTCTTTTTGTGGGTTTTTTGGAAAATGCATTGTGCATTTTAATCAAAAAAATCAACTAAATAAAAAACGGATTGTAATTGCCAAAATACCGTAAACGACAAATAAGAAATTGGTTACGTCTATTTTCTTAAATTCAATGGCAACTACACAATATATTTGAATAAAGATGTAGAGCATCCTAACAGTTCTCGACAATTTAGTGTTAGACGTAAAAGGCTTGTACAAAATTGGCGTCGGTTGCTATCTTTGCCTTTGGGGCTTGGAGAATACAAATAATTGCTTGCGCGAAGACATCGAAAAGAAATGAAAAAAACACCATGCGTTGCGATCGTTTTTCAGTATCTAAAGAGGTTTCAAAAACCAGATTTGTGATGTACGAACTTCAGAGTGAAATAAATTTTAAAAACTTTTTAATTTAAATGTACAAGTCCATAGATTTTAAACGCAAATATTTCGAAAAGCAATAAAGTATTTTTTTATTAAAGTAATTATTTTTTCTATGTTTATTGCTGCAAACTCTCAGGGCAACCTACGTAATATGCGTATTGCAAGAAGGCTCAAAAAAATTGTATGTTACTATTATAATCATAGATTGACTTTTATTATTTCCTCTTATAATAGTTAAAGCCTCTATAGAAAAGTCTCATATCGCATTTGCATATATATAAAATAAAACCCCGTTAAGGGGGAAAAATGTTAAAGTGTTAAACTTTTTTCGCATGTTAGTCAACACGTTTTTGCATTTACATATGTTTGTATGTATGAAAACACAAGTATTAACGATTATTTATTTCTTTGCTGCATTCACATGTATATATTTACATATTTACATTACACATTTGGTGGGAAAATATAAATTATGCTCTAGGACGATTGCGTATTAATAATTTCGCCTAAGCTTTGGCAGCGAATGCCATTTATTATTTTACATTTTGTTTTTTTTTGCAACGGCTTGCCTTTTTCCATATCTGATTTGCTTTAATTTTTATTCATATTATGTTTCTCATGTTTCTTAATTAGCTAGCAACACCTTTCGTTAGTTTTGCTTATACTCGTAGCTTGTTCATAAATATGTCATATTTTTGTTTTGATTACAATTTTAACTAAGACTATATTTTTTATATTATCTTTTCAGGTTTGTACGCGAAAACGGAAACTTTTGATTGTGCCATTAATTTGGTGGCTGTGATGTGTCAGTTGGTAATTTAATTTTTTTGTTGAACTTCATTTGTATATAAATAATTGTGTTTTGTGTCTTGTCTCTGAAACGAATATATGCATGTCAGTGTATTTTTAAAGAAATGCTAAATTAGCGTAAAATATTTATTTGAATTAAAAAAAATTGCACGCTAATTAAATATTAAAGGTGCAGGTTTTATGTAAACCTAATGTTTTAGGCAAATACGCATCTTATGATGGGAAGAAAAAGCACATGGAATTATATGTTATACCAAAAGATGGTAAATTTAAAAGATTCCGAAATTTTTTTAAACAGAGTAAGCTTTCATTATTAGAAAATAACGCTTTTAATTTCAACGTATTCCCTAAAGGTGATAGTTATCAACTAGATATGCAAAAATAAAAATGAATGCAACCAATAATGGAATTCCGACAAAAAAAGGAACTAATGTTTATTTACTACGGATTTATTATCTACGTAATTTGCTCTCTCTGTATTACCTACATATGTATGTATATGTATATACTCTGTTCGCAACCACATAATGCTAGATTTTGGCACTTTATTTTACTGTAATTAAAATTATTTTTCAAGTAAAATATGCTTCATTCTCTAAGAAAAACAATAAAAATAAATAAATTTCGAATTTTTTAATAAAGTTTTTACACTTTTTTTCAGCTTGTAATTTCTTGGCTCATTCAATTTAAGTGCATGAAAGTGCATGTTTTAAATGTCTAGAAGTTATTACTGATTTTTGAACGTATTTTTACTGGCAATTTTCTCCATACAAGGCAAAACTGCGATTATTGTTTATATGGAAGGAATTGCGAAAGAGCATCAGCAAAAAAAAATGTTCGAAAATCGGTGTTAATTCATAGTCACTTCAAACTTACACTTTGTAGTACTAAAATAACATAAGCTACATATTTGCATACGCCAGAAGATTCTAAAATTTTTTTTTTAAACCTTCGATATTTTGATGCAATTTTGATGAAGTTTTTATGAATGCTTATAATTTTAAAAAAATTAAATGTATTCACTAGAGAATTGAGAAATGCGTCAATATGTGTTTGTAGTATAAGTTGTGAACAAAATGTATGCAGGTATAAAAAAAAAGAAATTTTAAAATACGTATTCAAATAAATAACTTAAAAATTAATCACCGTATGTTAAATTATTGAATATATTAATTTCATTAGAAAATGTCAAGGGCTGCAAAGAACTTCATACACGAGTTCAGCATAGACTCAACTGATAGAGTAATCACTTCAGTTTAAGCTCACTTCGGCAATGTAAAATTTAAACATGGAGCAATTACGAAATTTGTATCTATTATTGCGGCGATTCAACGAATATTAATATTTTTCGCTAGGCATCTCGAATAAAAAATTAATTTTAAAGAAATTTTTCATTTTTTTATTTAATTTTAAAAGCACGTTTAAAAAAATTGCATCTAATTTAGAGGGTTTGGTTATTTAACTTCAAACTCATTGTAATAAAATGTTAGAAAGCGAACTTGATGAGAAAATTTTAAGTTATTTTTTTAAATATTATAATTAAATGAAGTTCAAAGTTTATTTCTTTAAGTTTACAAATTAAGAAAATTACAGAATACTATTTTTATATACATGTCCTAGCGCAGCGTGCCAGCTATAAAGGTATATCGGGCTTAATAACCCTTAAAATTCTAACAAATGATCAAAATAAAAATCGAAGAAAAAAAACATGAAATTGTAAAAAAATGCAGATAAACACTAGACTACTTATACGTAGGCATTCTCAGAAATTTCCTCATTCATTTCCTCATTACAGTTCGTATCCATAGAGAGTCTTATTCAAGCATGATTATCACCTGCAGTGATCTATCAGATTTTCTCGGCCACCCATTCTTTTCTGGATGGTCCATAGAATGACTGGGAGTCATATAATCAATCGCGTTTGGTCGGATACTGCAATAAAGTAACAGCGCAAGAGGTTACTACTTTATCCAGTGCCGTTTTGCAACTGTCTACTGGTTTTGACAACGTCTTCCAAGAGTCCAGTTCTCTTAACGCTGCCTGGCTGCTAAAGAGACATAATATAGATTTTTTTACAAAAAAAAGTGATTAACTTCTTTAATAAAATTCATGAAAAAAAGTGTGTACGATATATCGTACAAAGTTTAGTAAAGGGTTAAATTTAATGATTGATGATGGCAAAACAAATAAAAACTTGAACAAAACAGACAGCATCCGCCACAAAAAGAAACTCAAAAGTGGCTTACAGCACGAAGTCGGAGAAATATTATCTAATACTGCCTGCGAATTTTATTAAAAATGTCAAGCTGAATCTGTGAAGCATAGTTTGAGATAATTGTTAACTTAAGAGCATAATGTATTGCAATTGTTTTTTATTTATTTGTTTTTTTTTGTTACTTGCGGTCCAATCATTAATTATATTTCAGTGTATTTTGACTTTCTTCATAGTTTTATTACAACCTTTATCTAATAAAATTTTACTATACTTGCTAGCAAGAGAAGTCTCTATTAAACTTCGCCTAGTTGCAGGGTAATGACAATCTATAAAAATTGCACGTATTTTAAAAAGTTTTGCTAAATTATGGCAACTAGTGAAAGTTTTTGCCATCTTATTATTGCATTGTGAGTTGAGCTTTTTTATGAACTTCCCCAACACTATTTTCTATACTTAGCTTTAAAAAAAATATCTCTTAAATACAGAATAAAATGTGAAAAACGTTTCCAGAAATTACACAGGAAATTGGTAGTTAAGCGGCAAATTTTACAACTATTTAGTAAATGACCGCAGTAAAGAGCGAGCGGCCGGCCAAACGCAATCACAACAAAGCAAAGCGAAAAGGCCAAAAAAAACAAAGCATTGCAAAATAAAGTACATAACTAAATAACAGCATTAGTGCTATTGGGCGCACCTCAGTTTCATCTTTCACTTTTCGTTTGCCGCCCATTTATTATTATGTTTGCAATGAGGCAGGGAGCTCACTTCGCTTAAGCCACTTTAGCTGAAATTACATAGATGCTCGTACACACACACACACACACAATACATCACTTCATTTCACTTAGTTAGCTTACAGGCGTAGTTAAAAGTGTTTCGAGGATTGGCAATTTTGCGGCTGATGGCCAAAAGTGCGCTCAACCAAACGCTTAAGCGTTCATACAAAATTCGTTAGACGACTCGCTACAGATATTCCACTGGCAGATAAACACATGTGCCAATATACTCGTACATACATGCATATACATATAGACATATGATTATAACTGAGAAGCGTCCACTCTACTTGACCATTGGTTAGTGAGATTTGTTGTGGCGGCAATGTCCGACAACCTGGGTGAGTGACAGCAGGCGGCAAAACTACAGCCGCCGTAGCAGCAACAGTCGTGCAACCAATGAGCCATTAACCAAATTAGAGCAAGCACTCATTAAAAAAACAAAAAAACTCTGAAATATACACCTTCCCGCTGTTTGTTTTTTTATTTGCTTTTCAAATACTTTTTTTAATTGTAAGTCGAAGTATTTTTAACGCATTAGACGCTGTGATTTTTTAATTTTTTTTTTTATTTGTTTCAAATAGAAAGTACAGCTTTAACTTAAAGTAAGTACTTAGGAATTTGCTTAAGTAAGCAACACTAAGTGGTATGCTTTCAAAATATTTAAAAAAATTATAATTTGCGCAATATGTCTGGTATTGCAATGGAATGAACAAAGGCGGCGGATTTTACGAGCAACAAAGTTTTCTGTAACAAATACTTGGAACTTTAAAGTAGCAATGTTAGTTGTTTACTGAACTACTTTTATGCATAAATGCTATCCATTTTAGGAAATGGGCACATGACTGCTTAAGTACTTTTGAAAGCTCACTACCGCAATTTGCAGGAAGGTATAATATTACACTCCTTTGTTATGAAATTGGAAAAATTAAAATGTGTTTTGTTTATTTTTATTAAAACAATTATATTCCCACTACTATATCAACGACTATAGTAATCTGAAAATCGAACCATATGGAAAACTTATTAAAATTTAAAATTTTAGTATGCAAGTTTCATATTCCAATAAATTCTGAGCTTCCAAGTTGAAAGCATCTGAAAATTCGCATTTATTTGTATAACGTATTTTTGTTGAGAAAAAGGCTGCAGACTTTTGTGGACTTATTACCCCTTAAACGTTACTTTGTTATTTTTATAGATGACTATAGTCATTTTGCCATATTCTTTTCAAATATTTGGTACTGAAAAAGTCGGACGTATTTTCAATGTTTATTTTTATTTGCAAAAATAATTTTGATATTTTTTTCTTAATTTGGTTTGAAGTTTTAAAAGTTATTGTAAGCACAAATGCGAGAACGTAGTTAAGTTTCGATCATAAATAGGAACTAATATATTTGCTTTAGAAATATTATTGCGTAATGTGAAGATAAACATAAAGTTTTAAATTTAGACAGGAAATCTGTCAAACACCCAAGATCTAACTCTTCTGTCGACTTAATATGGACTTTTATTACGCGCCTTTTTTCATTTTTGTTGTTTTGGGCCTTTTATTACACCCTTTTAGATAATTGTTTTTGAGTTTTGTGAAAAAATTTCTTGAAAAATTTTGTTCGAAAGACAAGAATCTTAGTTATAGAAATAATGGCAGTTTTTCGTAGAAGAACACATCTCCTCATCAGCCTTATATCGCTGGAAATATGAAATGAAGAAAAAATTCCAGCCATATCACGAGAGCTTTCTAGAAATTTTGACCATTTCACAAAGGCATATTATAACTACGATAAATTTCTATAAATTTTTCTTGTAATTTAATTTAACAGATCGTTGGAATCTTTTATGTGTACGAGTATATATTATTTAAGGCTTGGATCTTGTAATCTTCGGCCTGTGTATAGAATAGTATTCAAATAAAAAAAACTAGCCGGTGACTTGAATATATTTAATCATGGATAGATTATGTCGAAACAAGTCAAATGTTGATAAAAAATTGCTAAAGCGTTCGTATTTGTATCACTTTAATTTAAGTGATTGTAATGACTCTGCAATTAAATTTTTTCCAATTATTAAATTATTTGCAATTATTTCTTTTTTTTATTTTGAAATAATTGTTTTATTTTAAATTAAACGTGGTAAAACACTGATGACAGTGGATCTAAGATTTCATTATATTAGATGCTTCTATATTTTCACATAAAATTAAATTATCTTGTCAAAAAAATTTCCTTTAAAAACAAATTTCAAGCTTTCGTTTTATGCAAGGAATTGTAACCAGTAAAAACTTAATTAAATTCACATGTATGACTAAAATTTTTACAAACAAAAGGAAAATCATTTGCTAACAAAAACAATGTTCTTGAAATCGTGTTTTCAGAAAATGTGTTTGCAAGGCAATCTTTTTAAACAGATTAAGGTTCGTCCTTAGAAAATAGTAACAGTAGTGGGGTGAACAAAAACTTGTTCTCGTCTGGCAAGTAATTAAAAAATAAAAGACTTAAGCAACGAACTTCCGTAGTTGTAATATCTACCTGTCATTCTACAAAAACCCGTTAATTGGCAATGTAAATAAAATTTGAGAATTTCACCACGGTTACCCGGATATGTTGCTAATATATGTATAATGAAATGAAGGTATTCAGATCAACATAGCTATAAAGTCAGTTGTATATTTCCATGGAGTACAAACGAACCAAACAACTTCCACTACAACTTATCACAAACTCACCTTGCAGTCACATCATTATTACCAACAGCATTGAAACGCTTTTGTTTGAATGTTTTAGCCGTAGAAAGTGATATGCTTGAGAAGCTCATCTCACAGCAACCAGAATCAAACATTCAATTAACAAAGCAGCAAGACGACGAAAGTTTTGAGGTAAAGTAGGAAAGAAACATTTATAAATTTTTATTTGCAAAGTACTTACTGGCTGTACGCAGTTCGTTCAAAATATCTTAAAACACTACTTTTCTGTTGTAAAGATTTTGTATTCACATCCAAAATAATTTCATAAAAATCTTTGATTTCCTTACTTTGCATAGCTGAAAGATTATTAAAAAAACATATATTTTATATCCATTGTTCTTGCACCCACCCATACATTTAAGTTGTTAAACCTTTGTTTGTATATAGAAAACAAATATTTAGAAAATTAGCAACGGTCATAGAACCAAAACACAAGCCACACAGAACAATGAGCAATAAGAATGATTAAGATTTTTAACTTTACAAATTTATTTGTTAACCAAAAGTAGACAAATCGGACGAAACTAATCAAGAAAATGCACCCAAGTATGTGTACGTATACATATGTATACATATGTACATACATAACCCACATAGTGGACCACCCGTTGCTTGAGGCATTGCGTTTAGTGCCCCTGAGGAGCTGCCACTGGCCGCCAGTGCTAATCGAATTGTCTGCTCGTGACTGCGTCGATGGCGGCGATGGAAGTGCTGAAAGGTGGCCTTAACGTAAGTAGATGTGCGAATGCCACCAAATTCGCGCAAACAAATTACTATGAAGTGAATGGAGTGCGCTCAGCAGTTGAGTAGCCAACGAGTTGTTGGTTGGCGGCCCCTATTTTCTATTCACAATTGGGTATTTTTTTTTTTTTTTTTTTTTTGTGTTGAATAGTGTGCGCACGCATTCATGCATGCCGCCATGCAACAGCAATGTGCCACACGCCCCAACTACATGCATACAAATATATAGCTAATTTGTGAACAACAAATCGTGTGCGTGTGATTTATGCGAACGTTGCAGGTGGCAAGGTCAACAGCGCCGTGTGGTGAGCATGAAGGAGCGAAATTGAAGGAGAGCTGTCGGCAAAAGAATTGCCAATGAATGCGAAAAACAAGAAAGACACTTTTGCAATTCATCGTGGCACATCACTTTTCTTTACTTATAAAAGTAATATAGCTAATGAGAAATCACACATTGAGAAATGTGAAAAGAAATGGCTTATAGAGGTTTAAGAGTAGTCACTCATTCCATAAAAGCTGTATAAAATAAAAATCCAATCCTTTCTTGCTTCCAACTTGACATGCCGTAGATGCGCTGAATGCTTTTCTTGGGTTACATAGCGCGTTTCACAATTAAAGCGTCATCACATGTAAAAAAATTTTTAAATTTAGCATTTTGTATTTACCTGCCAATATTTCTCAATTGAAATACAGTTTATTCTCTACCAAAACAAATAAAATACTAAGTTTTAACTAAGACATATTTTTTAGTAGCGGCAGTAGTGCAATTGAAAAATAAAATAAAAAAGCTTATTTTTATGTATTTTGTTTTTGATTGTATAACTTAAAGTTTAATATACATTTTATCAACAGTTTTGAGTTGTACTGAAATCATTATTAACTAAACGAAATACACAATTTGGCAATTCGTTGCTGCTACTTGTTTGTTGTGCCTTAGTTGAAACTCTTTTCAAAAACTAAAAAAAAATTTTAAATTTATTGTAATTATTTAAGAGCTGTAACGCCGATTAGTTTATTTGAAAAATCATAAGGAAAAACAACAATATTCAAAGCGGTTTTTAAGCTCGTAAATAATTAAAATGAAATAGTTCTATAGCCAAACAATAACAAATAAAATGTATAAAAAGGTTGATCCAGCCTTATACAAACAACTTCTAACAAATAGAAATTGTACAAACAGCAACTACACAGTCAAGTAAAAATAGCGGCAGAACATGCAAACTTGATTGGAGTAAGTTGTGAAGGGAAAATTGGAAAAATAACAACAACTCACAAAGCGTAAGCTTAGCTTCATGCGTTTATTTAGATGCCGACTTAAGTATTACGCATGTTGTTGCGGGTTCGACTCCCGCAGAAGGCAAGAAGAAAGAAGTCTGATGAGGAATTGTGGTGATTTCCGAAATAGTATACGTACTATAACTACTACCGCTTTGAGTATTTTTATTTTTTTCTAATAATTTTCTCAATAAACCGATCGGCCTTAAGGCTCGAAAATAATTTAAAATTGAAAAGTTATATGGCCAAACAATAACAAATAAAAATTAAAAATTATTTCTTAAATTTGAAAAATTTTAATCAGAATATCTGGAAAAATGTGTGTAAAAATGTTTATAGCTCATAGGAATATAGTATCAAAGTATTCAATCTTCAAATCGCTACCAATTGCCATTGCTTTTTGAAGGTTAGTAAAAAAAAATGTTGAAAACGAATTCAAAATTTTGACATTTATGTAAATGTGTTTTTTTTTTTTTTTTACTATAGCGAGCACTTAATAATTAAGCGTTAAACTATTTACTTATATTTACTTACATACATACATATACATACATTAGTTTTCACAGAATATAAATCACTCCGATTCTCGCGTAGAATATTACAAATACTCATTTTTGTTCGAATTAAGAAGAAGAGTTATTCTCGTATTTATGTAACTAAAAATAATTAATATGAAGTACTTTTGTAACTGATTTTTTGTTTGAGTATTTAATAAAATTTTTGTTTGTTTGTTAGTGCAATTTGTAACAAATCTCTTATATTATTTGCAAAGGCTATTTTTATATGCAAAAGCCTTTTTTCTACCTTCAAGCGCAACAAAATTAAAAGATAATTTTTTTGCTTAAAAGCTATCTGAGCAAAGTGTATGTTACTTTTCCCCCTAGGTCACGCTATGTTTGACATAAAGCAAATAATCGTATTTATGGACCTATTTTCCACTCGGTCGTTCTTGGCGCATACTATGTCTATTGGAAGTAGATTCGGCAGCGCTCTACTCACCTTCGCAGTTGTTGTCTTTAAATCTCCCAGTATTTATAAAGAAGCCAAACATTGCCCTTAATCAACCTTTTCTAAATTATACAATTTTACCAAAAATACTGTCTAAACTAATATTTTGTTGAGTGTGATGTTACAATAACGGCAACAACAACCACAGTAACAATTATTATATTAATATTATTATAACTTATACTTAAGTAAATTTTAGTGAAATAATTATGATTCACTACAATTAAAGTTCAGTTATTCATAGGTAATACATTTTATATAACAAAATAGCACTTTAGAAACACCATTACCTTGATTAATGGTGTTACTTAATTTTGTAAAAAATAATTTCACTGATCACTTCTTCATTAACTTTAATAAGCTGTACTTGACAATTAATATTTAATTCATATTATTCATAAATGTACAAGTTGTATAACTATTTAAAAATTGGCTAATTTTTTTTTTAATTGGCACATAATTATTTAATTTTAAATACCTATTCAATTCATTTACAAGTTCACTTCAACATAATGAAATAATATATTTTAAATGAACGAAGCAGCGAGTGAAAAGCTTTAAAGTTGTCGCCGGTTAAGAAACCAAACCACTTTGATGAAATAAAACAATTTTTTAATTGCTGAAAAGTAGTTTCGTTTTTGGGTAACAGCCCTGTACTCCCCTTACCATTCGCAGCCTTGGCACTCAAGCTTTTCAATTATGTAGTAACAAATTTTTCACACTAACAATTGGTAATTAACTCGCAGCGTTGACAAACGTATTTATAAACATTTGAAAATTATTATGGTAAGGGAAAATACGATTATATTTATACACACATAAACAATTCTTTTATAATATTGCATGTGCTTACATATAAATTCGTATAAACTTGCATAGTCGTACGTGTGTTTAATACATAAATATTTATATTTTAACCATTAGTAATATATTTTTGACGATATTTCTTCTCATTCTCATTATAGTTTCATTCACATTCAAGTTGAAAGAGTGCTTAGAGCATTTAAATATTTATTTTTTGTCTGCCTTTTTTGCTATTTTATTAAATTCTATCGCACTTAAATAAGCTTAAAAGCTAATTAGCTGTCAAGTGTTTGAAGCACGCACCGTTGCGTTATTAACACTTTTAGCGCTAATTTGTTTTTAATGTTAGTGGCGCTTTTAGTCGTTAGTTTATTTTTTTAATTTTTCGTTAAATTAATAAATTTTAAAGTTTATTCACAACTTACCGCCCGAAGTATAACCAACACTGACTTCAATAAAAAAAACAGTGAGGTGCATCGTTGTAAATTTCCGTTGACATGCTAACGCTTGAAAACTGATAAGTTTGAGCTACTAATTTGCTTAGTTTTTTTAAAGCATCAATTTATGTTTTCAATCTTAATTCGAATAGAAAAAATTTTCTAAACTAAAATCACTAAATACTTTCAAATATGGTCGAAATTTTTGAATGTACTAATTTAATAAACTCCTTAAACAAAATTGAACGGGACTTATTTTGAATAAAGCCTTTATTTGCAATATTACCAAACTCAATACTCTACATATATCATGTCAGCTATAATAATAATATAATAGTTTTGGCGCTTACACTATATAGCTCAGTGTTTGGCCGAGCTTCTCCTACCATTTGTATTTGGGTGTCTTTATATTCTACGACAAATGGAGGGACCAACAATTTTGTGCCGACTCCGAAAGGCCGATGTATTTTATGAGAAGCTTTTTCATGGCAGAAATACCCTCGGAGGTTTGCCATTGCCTGCCGAGGGGTGACCGCTTTTAGAAAAAACTTTTTCTATGATTAAGATATTGTTTGCCCTGACTGAGATTCCAACCTATATGTTCCAACATTATTTCGGGCTTGCCGCTTGCCGTGACGTATGAGTAACCTGTTACCACTTCTAGGTAACTTTCAAGAAATAAAACCGAAACCGTAACCCCTTTGAACCGTGTCGTTTTTCAAAACTGTTATCGTAACCGTGGACACTTTTTTTGCATGAAAAGGAATAAAACTTTTGTTGAGGTTAATAACAGAAACCTGTTTTATAAAACTTGAAATCAAACAGTGCGTATAAGATTTTCTCTCTGTTTAAGAACAACTTTTCTTTTGTAAAAAAAAGCTATTCAGGTACACCTGATAAAAATCCCTTTTTTTATAGAATTCTTAGCATAAAAAGGAAACAACTGTTTTTAAATATACATTGAAGTTAACTCTCGTTGCTCGAGAGTCCTCAAAATATTAATTGTAAAATCTTTCAAAACAAACTTCTTGCATTCTATGTTAAGCTCTTAGAAAAAGTTTATGTGCAAATTCTCCGTTTAACAAAGTTCACTTGGACAGGTTCTATATAGTCCTCTCAATAAGTTATATATGATCTATACATAAATATGTTGAGACAGATTTTTTCCATAAGTAGTTATTCTCTAATGACTTTAAAATTAGTCTAAGCGAATTGAATAAAGTTAACCAACAATTTTAAATCATTCATAGATGATTATTAATTATAAACAAAAAAAAACTGAAAATGCAGGCATGCACTTTATTACTTTAATGAGATTATATGTCAAGCTAGCTGCAGTGCAAAAAAATTGTACCCAAAAGAATTGCAAGATAATCTCAAACTTCTTCCGAACCGGTCACGAATTGCTTCCCGTTTGGCGTCGAACGATTTCCAAACTGATACCAGAAGGATATTGAAATGAATTAGAACTTTTTAAACATTAGTACCGAACTGTTTAGTTGGGTTCAAATGCACTTGAAATTAACAGGAACTAGATTGGTGCAGTAAAGATCCTTAATTCACCACTGGCCTTACAAAAATACATACATTGAGTACAAGCAACAAGCGATTGGATACTTTTTAGTTGGAGAATTACGAATAGGAGTGATTTGTGCGACAAATCAATTCACAAAAAAAAAATATTTTTTATTTGGTCAACGTATCAAATCACGATTAAATATGATTTTTAATTGAAAGCGGATTTAAAATAATAAAAAATAATAAAGAATCAGGTAAGGCTCAACTATAATATACGAGTACCGACACATTTTAAATGAAAATTATAAAAAATAAATCAAAAGCCTGCACTTGCAAACAATATAATTGAAGTTTTGGTGTTTTAGATTTGACATTCGATTATCTTCTTATAAAAGACCAGTACAAAAATGTGTACTGTACAGAAGCTAACAACACCAAAATATCGACAGAGAAAAAAAATTGATTAGAAATTTCATTGCCTATTACCTTGAATTACTAAACTCTGAACACTGTTAATTAAAACGAATGCTTTCAATTAAACAAATAGTACACATTTTTGTGCTGCAAGTGCATGCAGGTGCCCACATCCGAAACTCATTAAGTGCGGTAAATTGGCAAAATTTTATACAAATAAATTTCAAAAAAAAAAAATGTTACTCATACGCCACACATGGCCGCATGGCAAATTATAAGGTGGGCGAGGTAAAAAATATAAAAAAAATGAAAGCACAAAAAATGAAATATAATCAAATGCGACGCAGGCAATTATTGAAATTATACCACCAGAATTACGCGTTAACGCAGTGGCAATGATTAGCGATGCAATTAACATGACAATCAACAACTACAACACAAGAAAATAAAACAAAAGACAAACAAAAGCCATTGGCTGTCAGTAGCTGCAAGCGAACAATGCTTAAAATTAGACGTTGCAAGCGCGCGTTGGCTATGCGCCGTCACTATTCGACTCCTGTGACGAGCGGCAAGTGGCTGGCGATGTGTGTGCGTGTGTGCGTGCGCGTGTGTGCGTGCACTCGCTGACAACCGTGAAAATGCGCGCTTAGCAAATTACAGCTGCAAATTTCAATGCCCAAGCGCCGATTGGTAATGTTGTTTATTTGCAAAGCATAGAAATACAATTTCGCAGATCAACGCATAATTTTAGAGTAATCAATAAAGTTTTTGTGGTTTCTCTATTCTCTGTTTGCCTTTAGTTTTCAGCCAGCTTTTATAAGTTGATTTTATTTTAATTAATATACAATTTGTTTAATTTAACGTTGTTTTTTTATTTGTAATTTTGGTAGCCAACTTATCGTTCTGCAAAATCAACTACAAAGCTAGCCAATACGAAATGTTTTACCAGCCGCCAGCCTGCTACACAACCAAACAGCCACACAGCCACTCAGCCACTTTGCCAATTACATTGGTAGTCAAGTAATTGGTCCGCCTAGTGTATATTCAAAAATTTATTCAATCAGTCATCGAGAGAATTATGACAAACACAACAACGACAACAACAACAACTAAGTACGAACTGCATCAACATAACGATACGTGTGAGTTGCAATCCTTTCGATCGTTTCCCCTCACCAAATTTAGTTGCCCATCAGTGGCGTATTTTAGTTGCCATTGCCAGTTTTGTTATCGCCTTTGCTGCTCTTGTAGCGGCAATTGCCGCCAATCATGACGGCGACGTTCACGACGACAACAACAGCGCGAGACAAATTGGCTGCTGAAAGGCTGTCGAATTGAAGCGATCGATGCGATCTGAGATGCGTGTGCCTACATACTACGAGTATGTATATACTCGAACATACATACTAGGGTGATTGACTCGGTTTTTTTCAAACCGGTTTTCTTCGGTTTTTTCATAAATTATTGTACGGTTTTTTTTGGAAATCTTGATTTTTCGAATATCGATTAAATCGGTTTGTTTAATAAGCAAAAATGGTTTTCTACATGCTAGTTGTAAATTTAAAGCCTTTAATAAATAATAGAAATACGGCAGCACATCGACTAATTTTACATCCATTACATATCCATTATATATATTCAAAATCCATATAATTTGCAGAAAAAACGAAGCATATATATTTAAGAAGATTTTCTATATTTAGAAAAATGTCATAAGAGGACAGTAAAACCTTTAAAAAGTGGTTAATTTTCAGTAATTTGGTATAATATCAAGTTTTACAATTTGAGTTATGTCTGATGACAATTGAGACACTTTGCTTTGAGAGTAGAGGACTTGCGACCAATTATTGCCAAACTCGTGACAATTGTGACTCTTGTCTATTAGAGACTGATACCGTTTACTGAATTTGGACATTAAACAAAATTGTATTTTAAAAAAATGTCTTTCATAGAAATAATTGCATTTAGTTACATGTATGTATATACATTGTTCTAGTTTTTTCTTACTCAGAACAAGAACCGGCTTACCCGATTTTTTCTTGATTTAAAAATTCGGAACCAGGTTTTTTCAAAATGCCATTTTTCGAATACATCGTAAACCGGTTTTATAAAAAAGTCGAATAATCGAACACCCTAATACATACACACATATTTATGCCTAAAAAATAGAGTGTGCGTTACGCTTTAGCTTAGTTTGCTTGCTTGTTTGTTTGCTTCAGCTGATATTTGCTGCCACTGGATGGAATGACTGGTGGGTTGTTCGTTGATAGTACGCTGCTATTTTGCTATTAATATTGATTGCCTATTCTTTGTTGTTATTGTTGTTGGTGGGTATTGCTACCCATTTCATTGTTGTTGCCGTCATTTGGTTTAAGGCCAAGGCAAATTGCTCTTTACACTTTAGCAATTTTGATGTATGCAAACGATTGCTCTTGTTACTTCACAAAAAGTGACTTGCGTTTTTGATTTTATAATTTTTTTTTTTTTGTTTAATTTTTGTTTTGTATTTGCCAAATGCGTTTTCTTCGAAAGTACAATACTGTTGGAAAGTGTGATTATTGCTGCTAATTAATTTTAATGAGAAAAATTTTAATTTTAAATTTACTCACTTGCCCCATCTTAAAAATTAATGCGAATAATATTTTTTTTTTACCTACACGCAATAAGTGAGAGTGGCGTCAATCCAAAATTTTGAATTGAAATTGAGGGTGTGTAACAGAAACAAAATACTGGCTAGGGTCTATCTGTCAGATAAGTTTTAGTTTGCCAGCTAACTGCGATCGAGAACAAAAATTGACAGTTTCATCAAAAACGGACCTCAGTTGTTATACCACAGTAATGGACGATTATTTATTCATACATTTTTGCTATATGATTTTCATGCGAAATCTCGAAGTTTTTCGTAATTTTTTCAATGACTTTATTGGCTCAGTTAACTATCCTTTTGCTGAAAATGTATCAGTATTAAGAAGGAATGAGGATAATTTGTAAAATTTCTTTAAAATTCGAATTCGATTTTTGGGCCAAATACCAAATACCTAATTTTTCCTTTCATTTTACTTACTAAATAACTCAATGAACTAGCAGTCCTTAGCATAGAAGGATTTCAAAAAAGTTTTAAAATTTCTTACAAAGCTTTAACTTTGTCAATGGCAAGCAAAATCCCAATAGTTTTTCGGCCACCAGCTACTGGCTAAAAATTTGGCACTATTAAGAAGGTTTACGCAAAATTTGTAATATTTCTTAAAAAGTTCTAATTTTGACAAAGGCGATTTAATAATATGATTTTCCGGCCAAAACGCCGAAGTTTTTCAAACTAAGTGAACTAGCTTCTACCATAAAATTTTCCATTATTAAGAAGGTTTGCGCAAAATTTGTTTAATTGATTATGAAGCTCTCAATTAGCTTAAGTAGATTGCATTCAACTTTATGACTTTTTTGGTCAAAACTACGCAATTTTATGGGTTTAATTCCTCCGTACTTCGAATAAAATCAGTAAATAAAAGTAAAAAAAAGCTAGTCAAAACGCTATTGGTGCCTATAATATCTTATCAAGAGTGTGTATTTGGTTGCCTGGACAAGGCCTCCATGAAAAAGCTACAATTACTAATTAATAATGCTGCTAGATATATATATATGAAACGAAAATTTGACTACATTTCTGAGTTATCTATACAAATCCTTGGCTGTAGCTTATCTGCATTTTTTGACCGTCGCTTATTGTTATTTATACACAAGATAATCTACACACGTTGTCCGAGTTATCTCTTCTTTAAATTAACCTTTGCGCAGTCAACTCGTACATGCAACAGTCCCACAATATAGGTATTCAGGTACCTCCAGAATGTTTTTCGTTAGAGCTGTTCAGTTATGGAACTCTTTACCCAATAAATTAAAACTGGAATCAAATCTAAGGCAGTTCAAATTGGCAATTTATTCTATATTCTTACTCTAAGTCTTAATATTTCTATATATTTTTAATCGCTTTTCTTCCTTTCAAATTTCTGCTACCTCATGTACACTACATTAAGTCCTATATTGTTCAAAATAAATAATTTTAAAGTATTCACTTTTATACTTAAGTAATTTGTGTGATTATTACACGTTAAAAGACTATGTCTTACTTGTGTCTAAATAATAAACTTACTTACATTTAACTTACTAAATAATCTTAATGGAAATATGCTCGTTCTTTCGTTCGTGTACAAATTTCTCATTTCAGTTGCTAATTTTTTTTATAAAATTAAACTAAATTTACTTCAATGGTACATTAAAATACTCCATAAATATCAGTTTTGATGGTGCCAAAATGTACTATCATATATTAAGTCGAATGCCTTTTGGATGGAAAGGAATAATTCTTACAAACATACGAGTACATATCTTACGTACTACATCACTTTTTAATTTTTGTTTTTATGAGATATGGTAACTTCTTTGATAAGCAGACATATTACCTGAAGCTGTTTTAAGCATTTTTTCAAAGCTTTAATGAGCTTCAGGTAACGTTTTTTATATAAATACTCGTATGTATATATAAACAAATACTTCCAGATAACGAATTGCATTTTTGAAATTAATTAATTTAGGCAATGAAAGACTCAACAATTGTATTATGGAAAATAAAAAGTGAAGTGATTATTCATATTGTACTCGTTATTGTAAAAATCATTCGGATAAGTTTAAAAAAAAAAAATTAACTGACTGTTAGTTCTAAGGTCAAGAGTTTATAGTAAAGATTTTTTTTCCCACAAGCGGTGTAGTTAGAGTTAAATTCTTTTTATTTATAAATTAACTTTTCAAAAGTTTTCATTTTATTTAATTAAAATGTTCAGGATTTTTCTAAGTTATTTAATATTGTCGCAGTTTTGTTGCTATAGTGTAATTTTATATTATAACACTAACCGTAACGCATTAATACTGAAATTAAATATTTGTATACTAAATTATCCAAACAAATTTCGGGAATCGAAATCTAATATCAAAATATCAGTCTAGCTGCACTGTTTTTTTTTATTTTTATGTATTTTAACATGAAAACAAGAGTTTTTATAGCGTGCCTTCGCCTCATATAAAATACTTTTGCTATCGAATTTTTTGCATTGGACGTCCTCAACATGCGAGTAAAGAAAATGTTATTACACATACATATATTTTTTATTGATAAAAAATGTACCGAAACTATGGGAATCGCCACATAAAAAGTGTTCTTAATAACAAACTTGGGGCTTGTTACGCGTTACTTGATTGTTTGAAGTTGTCGTTTTGTCGATTTATCGTATAGCAAATTACCATGGTCGAAAATTGGGTATATTTTAAGATAGTCGGCAATTATTATTAGTTAATAGAAATTGTTTTCATTTCTGTTAGTTTACTTTGTAAAAACATTTTATTTTTCGCTACTAATTGACGTTTATCCGACAAAAAAGAATTGTCGATCATCTGCTAAAAATGTGTGGAACTTAGTAGTTTCAAATTTAGTTCAATAGACTATCGAAAGCAAGCTAAAAATACGTACACTATTAAAAAGTTGACCGGGAAATAACTTAAATATGTGTGAAGAACCCAAATAATAGTGAAAAAGAAACTCTTATAGCTGCAGCACTGAGCTGAATTTTACGCCAACCACTAGTTTTTACTTATTAGTTTTCTTTTATTTAAATCCTGCTGTTTTTCAACATACAACATATTCTGTGGCTAAAACCATGTAAGCCAAAGCTTTAAAATTTAATAAAAAAAAAAAAACTCAGACGTCGAGGACTATAACTTTGTTCAGCAAAAAAATTCTTACGATGTCTTTTTTAGAAAAATATGATAGTTAATATATTGTAAAAAAAAGTTCTTAATGTGTTGGTCTGAGTATGCAGCTTTGCAGCTCATATAATTTTTGTACAAAAAAGTTAAAATTTTTAGTAATTTTTTATATTTAAAATGTTGATACAAATTTTCTGTATTATTTTAAATTTCCAATTAAGTTTGAAACCTGGAGATATAAATTTAGTTTTTGGTAGAGAATGAGTGGTATTCTAATTAAAAAAATATTTGAAATTGAACGTGAAAATGTGAGTGTCGAATAATTCTGATAAGAAAGTGTCGTATAATTCTGATTTCCGAAATAATACTATAACTTCTACCGCTTTGAGTATTGTTGTTTTTTTCCTAATAATTTTCCAATAAACCAATCGGCCTTAAAGCTCAAAAATATTTAAAATAAATAGTTAAATGGCCAAACAATAACAAATAAAATATATTTCAATGTTAAATGTATATGTTAATTCATAGCAAGTTTAAAATCCGAAATGTCGTATTACCTAATTTTACGAGTAAACTTGCATTACTTAATTGATTTATTACAGTACAATGTCACCTTTTACTTGGGGCAACAAACATTTTTGGCTTTTTTATATGGTACACATACAACGAACTCGGTTGTGTATTTATAAATAAGTATCTCGTATATACTTACTTACGAGTATATGCAAATTAGGTTCAGTTAATATGAGAAAAGCTGCACAAAACTGCGTTACATAAAAATGTACAATAATCAATTATTGTTTTAACTTTCAAATACATATTCAATAATAACATTGTGATATAATGTTATATTCATGAAAATATTTAGAGTAACCTTTTCCTCTTTTATCTAGCATAAAATCAAAAATAATTAAATAGCTTTTATTTAAATAAATGATTTATAAGTGTTTAGTAGCTAGCAACATGAAATTCATGAATTCAAAAAGGGGTTTACCCACCACGCTACTAATAAAAATGCCAACACGAAAGCACATCGAAATAGTTAAAATAAATAATATTTCAAAATATCTCAAATAGCTTCCAATATTTGTATATCACCAGTGACAAAAGCAAAAGCACGACCAGCTTTGAAATGACTTACCCGACGTGCGTTTGGTAACTTGCATTCGCTGCGAGTTCGTATTTTATTCGGTTTGACAACGAGTGCATACCTCAGCGCCTCGGCACTTCGGAACGTCCCATGTCAAGACGTCACTCTGCTATCAACACGCTGGCTAAGCGCCGCATTTATTGTTGTTGGAGAGAGTTAAGTGGCATGCGCTTCTTGCCGTTGGTTGGGTTGCATCGCAAATCGTTTGGTGCCAAATAATTGTTGCACTCAACACAAATGTTTTTCCTGGTAGCAACAGCAACAACTACAACAGCAACTTAAATCGCATAACAACACTTGAATAAACAAAAGCTGACGCTAGCTGGCCTCTGTCGTACTAACTGTTTTTCCGCCAGCCACAGCTGTCTGGCTTTTGGCCAATTGGTTGACCGCCAAGCCATGCCGAGCAAAGCCAAGCGAATCAAGCCAAGCAAAGCTAATAAACACAGTGCGGTAGCGCTATAATTTTTTTTTGTTGCTCGACGGCCATTAAAAGTGCCAAAACAAATAAGTAAACGAAATAGGAACGAAACAATGGCATAGAGCAGCAGCAAAATTAAAATAAAAAAAATGCTTAGACAATAAAAAAAAAAGTTTAAAGTAAAAAAACAGTAATTTAAAGATGTGTCTTGTCAGCTAAAGATTGAATTTGTAAATATACCAACAACAATAACAGCGACTATTTGAGCGACAAACATTGCTGCAATTCAATTGATGACTATTCGTGACCTTAAAGTCGGTCCGACAATGCAACAGTTACAACAGTCAGCGAAGCAATGGAAGAAGCAGCAATGCGAACCCACTGCTTTTGCAATTTTGCTGCTCTTGACTTTTGTTGTTGTTGTTTGCTACAAGTTTATTGACCATTTGTACATTTTCAATGCTTTTTCTGCTGCAGACCTTTAATTGTTTAGCCATTTTTTGCTGCGCTGTACTCGTATCGTATAAGTTAGTGCTGCAGATAATTTCTGCATTGCTGATGATTTTTTTTTCCGAATTGGTATTGTATAGTTGTTTAGCTTCTCCTTTTTTTAATAGCGACTCAAAAATTGTTTTTTTATTCACATTGAGTACTACTCAATGGGAGATATTTTATTTTTATCATACACGACAATTGTGAAGTGTTAAATTTTTTAGCGGCAAGTTAAAGTTCTTTTTCAAAGGACCCCCAAGTTTGACGTTAGGACACTTTATCAAAAAATCCTCACAAATCTATACAAATAACAAACTTATACCTTACTTTACCACATGATTTTAAAGGATTCTTACATCCCTTCCCGAGCTCTTCCCCTCATTCTTTCTACTAGAATTTTTAATTTAAAAATTAAAAAAAAAAAACTTTGCCAAAATTTTTTTTTATTTTTTTCTAGTATTTCTTTTTTTGAAAAGTTAAAACTATTTTTTGAAAATATACGTTTTCAATATTGTGAAACATTATTCTTTAATTTGATACACATTTGACATTGTTAAACTAGGCTCTAGAATTTGAGTTACTATTTAAAAAAAAAATCTGAAATATTGGAGAAAACCTAGAACCGCATTTATTTTCATTGGGTTCTAGTAACGAGCGTTTAGAGATTTTTTTTTTCGGAAAATTATATTGAACTCCTTTACATGTTTTCCATGTTTCGTATTTGAATCATAATTTATAATAATTTAACAAATTTGTATTTAAAAAAGACGGATTTTCTTCTTTGTGGTATACAGTTTTATAGTACACTCACTTATAGTAAATAATAAATTTCTGAGATATTTTTATCGCTTTCGTTTGCAGCGATAAACCTTAGTGACCTGGAACTTGCACTTTATTTACTCAAATTGGATGGGCTACAAAACTTCATACCCCAAAAATGGAAATAGAAATATGTTTTAAAATGTAATGATCTTTGAATTTTGTATAAACATTGAAACATTGGTTTATATATGTTTTTGTTAAAGAATTCTCTGCTTTTTAATTGAAAGAAATAAAATAAATTATTCGAATTTTTCCATGAGAGTGTGATATATTTTTGTCGAGGAACATACCTCAAGAAACCAAAGTTCATGTTTGAATCGGTCCAGAAGCACAGGCGATGAAAACATTAAATGAGAAGACTTTTGGAGTGTTCGAGAGTATGATTTTTTACTACAGGGAATAACGGTGGAACGATTAGCTCTACTTCTCTGCGTTGTAAATACCAAGCGATAAAAGACTTGAGAACACTTGGTGTTTCTCATTGGCGCCAATTAGTGAGAGAAGGGAAAAACAGGTGCGATACGTTAAGCTCGGCCAACATTTTCTAGACGATTATAGGGTGAACTAAGAAAAAAAAGAGTAATTGGTTGGATCTCAATTTTTTTATAGTTTTGCGCCGAACATTGATAAAAATCATATAACTTTTTGTAGCAAAAATACTATTACCTCCACAAAGTTTTGTATATTTTTTTTTGGAAAGCGTTGCGAAATGCGAAACAAATCAAAGCATACAAAAATGTAACCAGACAACATAAAAATAATGCCTTCGGAAATTCAATTTTCCGAAACACATAAAACAATTGCACTACATTTACAACTAAGTACAACGATTGTGAAACGAAAATTTGTTACATAAATAACACGAAACTGCCAAACATTCTATTGCCAAAAACGAAAAGATAAATGGTTTAATGTACCGACTGAAAGTTGCCAGCGGGATGGCCAACAGACAAACGGATAAAGTTGCTGCAACAAAGGCAATTGATGATTTTTTTATTTCGAGTACCATTGCTGCAGCTTTTATTTTGCAATCATTGCCCGGAATGTAGTCGCAACAAATTTCGCATTGCCGACCTGTTGCTGGCATTGTTCGAGGAGTCACATAAATCCAAATGGATTAGAAGATTTGCGAAGAATTAAGTGCAGAGGAAGAAGATTTGGTATGAACATGAAAATCTGCAAAGGCAAAATAAAATAACGCAACGAAAAAAAATCAAAACAATTGTGCTAGCCGCGTTTTTTTTTTTTTGTTCTTTTCGAAAGTGCTGCGGAAGCAATGAAATTGCTGTTGAACACAATTAAATACACACACAGCTACATGCGAGTACCAGCAAATATGCAAACATCAATTGGACGTGCCCGATGTTAGCGTGCAATCGCCTGCCGCCCACCACAACAGCAGCTACAGGCGAAGAGTTGCATGCAAAAGCGCACCAACGGCAAATATAGAGGCAACAATAAAAGCAATGACAATGGCAAAATCAAGCGGCAGCCAAGCAATAGCAATTGTAATTGTGTGTACGACTATGTACGTATCTATGTCATAACTGGGTTAAAGCCATAAATCAAGACAACACGTTTTCTAGCACAACCGCCGGCATAAAAACAATCAGCAGACAGAATGGAAGGCAGCGGACAGAGAAAAAAAAAACACACAGACAAATGGAAATTAAAGTCTCGTGGTACTGAAAGTGATGAGGGCGGATTGGAAGGACGGTCCACTGAGGCGACTATCATGCAACGTCAACAATCACTGCTACAAGTAGTCGCAACAGTAGCAACAACAATGCCAACCAAAATGAAAATTTTTTTTTTAAAAAAATGCAACATGTGCCGGTAGCTGTAACATCTTTGTTGCTGATGCGCTTGGCAGACATTAGAATAATCCGGGCGATGTACAAGAACGAGTAGATATTAAATACAAATGAAATACTTGCGAGTTTATGCAAAAAATTAAAACATAAAAAATGCACGTGCGCATTGCGCATCGCCAGCAAGCGTGACTGTGATGATGAGGCGCACAAGAACAATGCGACCACAGCGCCACGAATTGGCTGACAAGCTTATAAAAACTGGCAGCTGAGGTGGTGAGGGAGGGGGTTGAGTGTGCCTGCTACCACTTAACTACGACTGCTGATGGCTCTTTTTTCCGCTAGCTTTTAACACCAGTTAAGATCTGATTGCAGTGTGCGGTGAGTGTTCCGTTTGAGGCGAGAAGGAAAAAGTTGAAGTAATGTTGTTTTCGCAGGCAGCAGAGTGCAACAGTACGCCAACATATGCGCTGAAGAGTGAAATGCTGGTGGTGGTGGTGGCGGTGGTGTCTTGGCGTTAAATGCCGAATCGCTTCGACAACAAATGATTTTCCTGCTGATTTTTGTTTTTTAATGTGTCTTAGCTCATAACATACATTTTTTTGCTTGCAACTATAGCACAGTAGCTCTTCGCACGCCCAGTCACTTTAACTAGTGCTGGACGTGATTTATGGCGAGGTGACTGCAAGCGCCGGGCAGTCAACTCAACGTGGCATGTTAGTGCGTTGCTATCAACCTCATATAAATACAAATATTTATGTAACTATGTATGTTTGTAACTATATAGCGAGTGGTTTTCGGTGTGAAAAAAATATTATCGTTTAACAAATGTAAACATATGTAAATCGCAAAAAACTATACAGAAAAAATGAAAATTAGTATGTGAAGCTTAATTTAGCACCTGAACTGTTTCCGAGTGATTAAAGCATAAACAAGAAGGTATAGTGAGTTGATAAATTCAACGCCTCGTAAACAAGTTGTCTTAGATAGGGCTATTGTAACTTCCTCAAAGCGACGAACTTTTTAAATAATTTAATTAATTAACTCAAAATGTGTTCAGAAGTATTGCTTCAGCTTTAGCTGGCAGATAAGTACTTACATATGTGAATTTGAAGAAAATTTGGCAAATAATTCCAAAAGTTAATAAATATCGAGTTAAGTTACATCTGCAGAACGGTGCAACTTTTTTCTCTAATAGAGCACGAGTCTACTTGAATAAATATGAATAGGAAAATGATTATAAAAATTAATATGAATTTGTAAAAATATATGAATATGAATAAAAATAAAAATAAGAATATGATTATGAAATATGCGTATGAGTATGAATATGAATAAGGACGTGAATATAAATACAAATATGAATAGGAATTGAATATGAGTATAAAAGGAATATGAATATGGATATGATCATTAATATGAATGTGAATATCAATGTCATTTGAATATGAATAAGAATAGATATATCAATATGAATAAGAATTTGAAAACGAACATGAAACTGAACCTGGACAAAATTATTAATAAGATTATGTATACGAATATGAAGGCGCATGTGAATATGAATGTGAATAAGAATACATATACGAATATGAATATGAATGTGAATGTGAATATAAATATGAATAAAAATGTGAATATGTTTAAGAACATGAATGTGAACAAGAATATGTATAAGAATATGAATGCGCATGTGTATGCGAATGCGAATATAAATATGAATATAAATATGAATGAATATATATTTTCGCATTTTTATTCATATTCATATTCATATTCACATTCATATTCATATTCGTATATGTATTCTTATTCACATTCATATTCACATGCGCATTCATATTCTTATACATATTCGCATTTTTATTCATATTCATATTCATATTCATGTTCATATTTTTATTCATAATCTTATTAATAATTTTGTCCAGGTTCAGTTTCATGTTCGTTTTCAAATTCTTAATCATATTGATAAATCTATTCTTATTCATATTCAAATGACATTGATATTCCCATTCATATTAATGATCATATCCATATTCATATTTCTTTTATACTCATATTCAATTCCTATTCATATTTGTATTTATATTCACATCCTTATTCATATTCATGCGCAGATTGATTTTCTTATCATATTCTTATTTTTATTTTTATTCATATTCATATATTTTTAAAAATTCATATTAATTTTCATAATCATTTTTAACAAGAACAAAGTTGCACCGTTCTGCAGATGTAACTTAACTCGATATTTGATAACTTTTGGAATTATTTGCCAAATTTTCTTCAAATACACATAAGTACCTATCTGCCAGCTAAATCTGAAGCAATACTTCTGAACACATTTTGAGTTAATTAATTATGTAAATTATTTAAAATTATTCACATTAATTTAATTACATATACATTATACATAAGAGTGTGAATATGAATATTAATGTGAATAAGAATACGAATATGAATATGAATTTGATATTTATATTAATATTCATGTTCATATTCGTATTCCTTTCGTATTCACATTGACATTCATATTCTTATACATACTTACATTTATATTCATATTGATATTCATATTCACATTCGTATTCTTACTCACATTCACATTCATATTCACACTCATATGAATACATATACATTATACATATTCAGATTTATATTTATATTCATATTCGTATTCGTATTCATAAGAATATATATACGAATATGAATACGAATGTGAATGTGAATACGAATATGAATATTAATATGATTACGAGTATACTTATAAATATGAATATGAATACGAATATAAATATGATTATGAATATGAAAATGAATTAAAATATACTTGTAAATATGAATGAAATTGTGACCATAAGTAGGAATATGAGTATGAATTAGAAGAGGAATAAGAAAAAGAAGATTAATGGTGATATATAAATACTACATCTTCTAGCATTAATTGCTGTCATTCATTGTTCAATTTGGTATGTAAGCAAACCAGCTCCTGTCATTCGTTGTGAGAATATTATAATTAAATACATACTAAGTTAAATTTATATTTTATTTACTATGAAAACCGATTTGTTTACAAAGTTCTTTTTTTTAAGTACTAGTTTGTACAGATTAAAGAAGCCAAAAAATCACGTCAAAATTTTTTTAAAATAATCTTAAACAAACGAATATATTAGAATTATTGCCACATCCAACAAAGTAATTATCTGAATCGCCACCACACCGGAAGATCATAAAGCCATTACCACACACTCGACAACAGAAAGTGACTGTCAAAGTGACAGTTCAAGTGTTAGTTTACAGCGTCTACGCAATTCGTTGTTACACTCGCACAAATACAAAGCCACACGAAGTGCAAATGCTTTCAAATTATGTCAGCAAATGCATGGAATATGGGATATTTTGGGACAACAAAAATTTTTGCGTAACGGTAGTCACTACTGATTTTTATTGCGCGTCTTTATATGTACATTCATGTGTCGCTAACCACAAACGAAGTACTCTGCCGGTTAAATCTAATTTGCGCAGTAAATGTGATTGTAAAAGCATTTATTAGATGCATGTAGCGCAACACAGTCACAATCACACAAACACATGTATGCAGCTGTGAACAAGTGGGTGACAAATTGAAATAGCGCCATTCACTTTTGCACGCTCTATTTGTGAGTTTGTCGGTAAAGATAAGAAAATTATTTTTCCGTTACGGCGTTGCCTTTAGATTATTCTCAACTTATTGAATTTTAATTAACTAAGAGATTGAGTATATGATGGAGCTGATTTCATATCTATTTATAAGCAAGAATTTCATTTAAAACTGACGAATTTTTTTCTTCAAGTAACGTTTAAAAATATTTCCCTTCCTTAAAAAATTGCATATTTTGAGTACTTAAAATACTTCCGCAGTAAACTATAAATTTTTCAATTGAATTAAAATAATTTCGGTTAAAAAGTTCCTATAAAACAAACATAAGTTATAAAATCTGCTAGCCTTCTTTGTCCAATGACCTCACCGCAAATAAATAAATTTAAAACAGCCTGCAATTAAGTCTAGAAATCACTTGTGGTTTTGCAAATTAATAAAAAAAAAAATTAACTACATAAAACTTAAAAAAAAAAATCACCTACTAAACACTTGTAGTGAATGTGTGTCTGAGAAACTTGTAAAGCTTAATAAATTACAGTTTGATAAATGCAACTAGTAATTAAATTCATAGAGCACAAAAAAGCAAATAAATGTATGTAAATTAATAGTTTTTTGGCCACTACTCACGCAATTTTTTCTATGCGCATGCGTAGCCAAATCTCTTATTCGCGCTCTTATTTATGTGACAAAAACTCTGGCGGGCATCAATTATATTAAATTTGATTTGATAGCACATGACGAAAATATGTAATTACTCGTAATAAGTTTTCAAAGGTAAAAAATTTTAAAATAATTAATATTTTATACGCACTTCGAAAAAATTGGTTTCGAAAATAAAATTGCAATGCACATAAATTTCGGTATGCGCTGAGTAGTAGTTGTTAACAATTTTGCGCAGCGTAAAAAAAAAAAACCAAAAAATTATTTATGAATTTTATTAGAATGGCCAGTGGTACTGACACCGTTGGTATCGCTTTTTCACATTTTTTTAGTGAGCACTTGTGGGTCATAAAGTGGGTCAAATGTGGCCATAAATTTGTACAACAGCAGGCAATTAAATGATTTTACCGAAAACACTTGAAATTATAGCAAGAGCAATTCAAAAACACTGATAAATGTACTAAAATATGCACCTGCATTCATAACTGCTTTGGCATATATTATGTATGGTACATATTTGTTATATTTTCAGTAATTTATGTGCAATCAAGTGAAATTCAAAAATTTATTTTTCATGTTATGTAAGCACATTTAGAAGATTTTAATGATTTTAAATTTCTTAAAGTATGTTTATTTAACTAATTATAATTTAAATATTGTGTCAAATTAGAAATAATTAAAGCCTAGGAAGCATCTTGTAATTTAGAATGCCTCAACAAAACGTATTTAAAGTCTTGGATCCGAATTTAACACTTTTCAATGCACTTACACAAAATTTTATTAGGATCTACCGAATTTTTTATTATTGACGTGTCATAATATTTATGATCATTCTAGGCTTTGATGAATTAAACTTATCATACCAGCACTTACCCTTTTTTTGTGTTATTTTAAATTGATCAAATCACAATTAAAGAAATGAATTTTATTTATGAAAGTGAAGCATCAGCTCGAATGAGATGAGGGAGCTTGAGCTGAGGTGAAAATAGATAAATCACAATTATGTGAATTGTGGTTAGGGGAAGCGAAGTGAGTTGCAGTGAGGAGAAAAGAACTGATGTGTGCTGAGTTAAAGAGTGGTGAATTTCAACGTGAGTAGTTTGATTGTGGCAAGTTCGAGTCTGTTAAGTGTTTGTGTGGTGAGCTCCTGTGAGGTGAGTTTGTGATCTTAATTGCGACGTGTTTAGTTGTAGTGAGTTTCTGTGTGGTAAGTTTAGGAATGGTGAGCTCATCAGGAGATTCACTTCTAGCCGACTGCGGACTGATTTCCGTGAACACCATTTCATCTCATTCGTGTTAATTTTTTAATTTCCAACAAAGCATAAAAATATCATAGCATAACATAACGTAATATAGCATAACATTATTTAACCTAAAATAACATAAAGGTAACGTGTCGAAAAGCATTGTATAACATATAACATAACATTATATAACCTTAGATAATATAACATGCGTTAAGCTATGCTGAATTCAGATATGGTGAGTAGAAGCACTTGCTGCAGGCTCCTCTCATATAAGTGTACACCATTCCAGTCTTTTGAAATCCATTTCGTAAAGGAAAAATTAAGAATCGTAAAAGACACAAAAACCCCAAAGCTTTTATATTTTCTATATTAAAATTAAATCGAAAAAAAAAATGTAAGCCGATAATCATTAAATGGAAATTTTCAACTGTGATTAAAATCCCCGCTGCTTCTGAATAATATCGAAAATATTTAATACACTACCAACTGGGGTACCTAAAATTTCATAAATTATATTATATTCGAATATTACGCTTTATTCTTTTGTTTAAATTTTGGAAAAATTATATAAAGGAAATATCATCTTTCTAAAGACGAAAAAGGCAAAAACAGTATGTGTTTTGAAGTAGGCAGATAAGGGAAAATATTTAGAATTAAGTCATGTTGAATCATAATCGAAGCCACTTTTAATATTGTTTAGAAAAATTTCAACTTTCTTAAAAGCCATTCCCTGGAGATTACTAGAGTTCCCAATTTGAATATTTCGGCACCCACACACATTTTTTAAACAAATTCTACACAATTGATCTTCCTTTCCATTGATTATTCCATGCGCTTGCTCTCTGCAGTAGTTTCAGTCAAAGGAATGAGGAAGAAAATTATAATTTTTCTAGCAGCTAATATCTATTTTGCTCATCAGTTTAGCACTGTCTGAAATATAATGATGGACCTTCCTTTCCATTGGTTATTCCATGCGCTTGCTCTCTAAAGTTTGTTTCAGTCAAAGGAATGAGGAAGAAAATTATAATTTTTCTAGCAGCTACTTAATAACTATTTTGCTCATCAGTTTAGCACTGTCTGAAATATAATGATGGACCTTCGTAGCATTCAAGATAACCAAATTTGATGAAGAGCGGCATGTGCAACTCAGCTTGACACTAGCTTAGCTTGGATAATTTTAAGCGTAAAATCTTGCTTTTAATATGAAGTTACTACGGTGTCAAGACTTTCATCAGCAGTAGCTTCTTTAAAGACAATGACAACAAGTCTTCAAGTGTATTTCACACGAAAATTATCTGCATATGTATGTATGTATGAACGTATGAGCACACATCGACATACCTAAAAATTGTCATAACAAAGCCTAAGTTATTTTGATTAAGCGTATGAATGTAAATAAATACATTTAATTGTTTACTTTCAAATCGTTTTATAAAAAATGTTACCAACTTTACGGTGCAAACATAAAAACGAATTTTTCAAACCTATAATAATAAATTTTCATCAACAAATAAGTAAATATTTGTATTATTTATGTAATCTTCATTCCCCAACTGCTGTTATTTACTGCATTCAAATAATTACCCAATATTCCAGCAATGATGACATTTTTTACAGTCTCACTAATTCCGAACAGCGTGTACTCCCAAACCACCTGCAACGTGGATAATAAAGTCAATTTAATACACTTAGCCATTCACTTTTCTTAAAAGATAGTTTATCACATTGCTTAGCGTTGTGGGATCTTAATATTTTAAGACGCCAAAATGTTATCTGTAGATATGTATACGTGAGTATACGTAATTTGGACGAGAGAAAATCAACGAAAATATTTAGGCATTTAAAACTTGCACTTTTAGTTGCACGCGTGCCACATAAAATAATTATAAAAAAAAGTTTTAATACATTTGTTCTTTTTATGAAATTTTATTAGTTATTTGTAATTGTGTACAAAGTTTGAAACTATTGTCCTTATCATTTTTGTTAGAGAATGGACTGATATTAATTTTAAAATATTAATTATTAATAATATTTTTTTATAGGCATTCTCATATTCCTAGTCGAGGTAGATAAAGCTCCCTTTGGTATAGCACAAAGAGATCAGAGCCTCTTAATAGAACTTGACACATTTTTTTATGACATTATACGCAATCTCATTTAATTCAATTGGAGTAAAGCATCACCATTATTAAGATCATCTTGCTGACAGTCTGAAAAGCCTGTCGATTGATGATGAAGACACGGTTAGTGACGTGACATAAATACACCTTCCAGTGGCAATATTGCGATGTGCGAACATTTTAAATTCCTAAAAGTTCTTCACTATTGAATCAAATATCCAACGATTTTAGTACTTATGCACTTAGGCTGTCGATGAGGGCAATAAGTAAATTTTTTCTATGTTTTTTATGGTGGAAAAATGTAAATTTAATTCAAGTGAATTTTCTGAAGTTATTCAATATTCGAAATTACACTTAAGTCTTTTTTATGCGGTGTATGCGTTTTTCAGAATGTCGCATAAAAAAGTTCTTTACGTTCATACAAAAATGGAGGATTCGGTGCAGAATTTTGACAAACCGCATAAGTTTAGATATTGTATGTAAAAAGCCCCAAAAGCCATATTAAGGAAAACCAAAAAATTAATTTCTTCAAATTCTGTTCTATTCAAAACTAAAAAAATTAGTTGATTTAAACATAATTTAAATAAACAAAATTGTATCCGTATTTAATCAAAAATAAAAAAAATAGTATTGCAGCTATTTCATGAATTATGTTATTACAAGCAAAATGGAAATGGCGACTAAGGAATTATAAAATAAGGATAAGTACTTGTACTCTCTCTGTCTCCATTACACTAATGAAAGTGTTAACTCTAATAAACAAAAAAAAATCGCTTAAGCGAAAAAATTGTGTAAAAAAAAGTCATAAATTCAAATCCACGTTAAAAGAAAACCGCATAAAAGATGACCTAAATGTATTGTACTTAGTTCGTAGGAAGTGTATACCCTCTAAATATTGTTTTTTATTTTCTAGACGTGGAATAATAAAGCATTTGAGAAATGAATTACACAGATGCTTATATCACACTTTTAATATGAAGCAATTAAATAGCTTTTAATGTATTCTATTTAATGTATATGTTTGCATGTGCATAAATTTGTACTTTTAAAAATATAAATTTTCCAAAAACCAAACCACAATTGCCAGAATACAAACACCTGACAAAATGTAAATATGCATGCAATATTTCTCAAAGATCACCCGCAAAATACTTAAATGTTTGTAATAATCTTTGTAATATTCTTACTCAAAATGAAGATGTTAAAGATTTTTAGCTTAGACATCGTTTTGCAATACATCATCTGCATTTAAATGCACTTAACATCAAGGTAAAAAATTGTGGAAAGATTTAGTATTTAAAGCAATTATTGCGAGAAGTGAACGTAAATGATTTTGTGCTTAATATTTTTTTAAGTTTAAAGCAAGCACCTATAACCTTCAAATATCTTGTATGTACTTCCGAACATGTAAGTTAATACAATTCTAAACGCCTTAGAACTAAATTTGCCTAATAAAAAAACACAGCCGAAAGCCCCGGCAGCTTGTAAATTATTCTCGATTCACTAATGGCAATTTTAATTAAAAAATTTTGTGAATAAATAAATCAATACTTATCGGTACATATGCGCATGTGAGTGGTTAAAAAAATTAAAAAGAAAAATATCGCAAATGACCAACAAACCAATTTTTTTGGTGTGTTACGTTTTTGATTCGAGAAGCAAAGAGCAGCTGTTGTATTTTACTACATTTAAGTACAACTTAATTAGTGTGGCATTTACATACATACAATGTACACTTACCACCTTTGTTTGGATGTTTGAGTCGGGCAATTGAAGTGAATTGTAATACTTAATTTTATTGTTGTACTTATTAACTTGTGCGTTACGCCAAAGCCAAATTAATGACTTCAATTCACAAACAAAGCAATATCCACCCGCGTAAAGTTTGAAGTAAATATTTGCCGAGCAGTTTGAACTTTTATTTTACGAGTATAGCTGAAAAATTTAATTAAAAGAATTGATAATAGTTCATTAAAGAAATACAAAGAGGGTACGTAAATAATTTAATATTTGTGGAATAATTACAAAAAGCTAATGAATTATTTGAAAAGGAACTCTTCAATGATTTGAACCAACTGAGTTATTTAACACATTCGAATGTACAAAATATTTATCAAACCAATGCCGCCTCAAGTTCAATTAAAATTTAATGATCGCAATTTACTTATTTTTTTAAGATCTGAACTTTTGTTTTATGGGTTTTAGTTATTTTTTTGGTGCAAATATGTGACGGACTTAGAACATATTATAAGTTATATATCGCTAAAACTAAATTACATAGAACAAATGAAATATTTAATAAATAATAATTTTTCTTTCGAGGTTTCTTTGGAATTAACTTTCAAAAGTTTTCTTATACCTTTTTTGGGTTTTCCCTTATTTTAAAAGTCACGAAGCAATTACAAATATGTGTGGCCTCTGTGGTCGAAATCGATATGCCGCTGGGTTCGAGGTTCGAATCTTAGCCAGGGCAAGTAAAATCCAAATCATCGAAAAGATTTTTTCAAACAGCGGTCACCACCCGGCAGGCAATGGCAAACCTCCGACGAAGTTTCTGACATGAAAGAGCTTCTCAGAAAATACATCTGCCGTTCGGAGTCGGCACGAAAGTGTAGGTCTCTCCATTTGTGTATATATATATAGTGTAAGCGCCAATTTTTATTATTATAAGCAAATACCAAGAATTAAGGGATATTGAACTGTCAAGGGATTTCATGGGCTTTATTTCCTTCATAATTTAAAAATTGAGACATTTCCTATGCTTTCTATCAACTATGAAAACCAATTAGAAAAGGTATAAATGAGAAATAAATGAGTGGCTATTTGATGCATCTTGATTTTCTTTTATTTTTATTAAACAGGGTGTCTCCAAACCAATTGAAATTGGGTATTTTATGCCTTCCTTCACTGATTCTGATGATGTCATTTTTTTTTTGTTAAAATTAATCAAGTGGTGTTAGGGAGGGGCAAAGGGGGAAATTTCAAAATTTTTAGAAGCTGATATTTCACAAACTAATGCTCTTTCGGCCGCGCTTCAAAAAAAATAACCCTGGCCGGAACACTTTTCCGCGAAGGCAGCAACACAAACAAAACCAAATTTTCCATAAAACTTAAATTTCCATAAATAAAATTATTTATGAAATGAAAGCTATTTCAATGGGCTTTTAGACAGACTTATTTTTACATATAGTTAATTACGTATTTTTAAAAGAAATATGTAGTTTTTTTTTTTTTCTCAAAAATATATATAATTTACATACAAATATACATATCAAATAAAAGATCTTTTAATTACCTTTCTAACGAGACCAATATTGTAATAGTAATAGTTTGTGAAATATCAGCTTCTAAAAATATTGAAATTTTCCCTTACCCCTCCCTAACTCCCCCCACCACTTTAATTTATACTAAAAAAAATATACCATTAAAATCTGTAAAAAGGGGCGGGCCACGCCTACTTTTTTTCTAACTAGTTCCAAATTTTTTTTTATAAAAGCTATAAGATCACATTTTAAAACATAGTTTTCGTAAAAAAAACTATTTAACAGTTTCAGAAATTTTTAGAAATGTGTTGATGACTCTGTATATTCAAAATTGTTTGACTACATAAGTGTGGTAGGAACAAAATTTGCTCGAGATAGTCATATAAGAGAAATGTGATCTTTTTTTTACTTACATCTCAAAAAGCGACAAATTTATTGGACGTAAACGATCTTCTAAATTCTAAAAATTATTGCAATATTTTTTTTGAACTTTGTCCCTTCTCAGTCGTTAATGCACCGGGTGCCCTTTCTTGCTAACTTATCAAACAAACCATTAGCTTCAAAAGAACTTCTTTGATAACTGGTGTTCTTTCTGTTTTGACGGAAAACTCTCCCGTTTCGAAATACATACTTTATATATCTTCCGTTTTCCAAGTTTTAATGTAAAATTTTCCAAGTTTTTTTCTAAAACTTTACATAGTATGTATATGAAATATTCCAAGCTACTTGTTGATCATTTCCAAATTCCATTGAAAAACTATCGACCAAGCCCAGTACATAATTAAATACATATATATTTATGTATATATGTATGTATTTGCAAAACTAACCCTTTTTTTGTTGAATCGATTATGTGCAAATATTTGTCAATATAATTGGCCACGTTCATAAGTGGATTACTCGGACACATTGGTGCATTATTACCAAGAAAAACGTTCACACAAATGGCCAAGCCAAGTGCACCAAACTTTTAATTGCTACGTACAGAGTGCGTAAAATAATTATAGCACACACATTTTTTGACAATAAAATTTTTTTTGTTTAATTTCCATTATATTTCAGTTATGATACAGTTCATTCCATAAACAAATCTAGACGAGCCCAGTCCCAACTATTTAAAAATTCCAAAAAAATATCAAAAAAATTCGTCAAAATTTGAAGTTTTTTTGCAGCCCTTCAAAATACTACGGTGCAAGTTTCAAGTATTTAAAAAGTACTGTTGACTTTTTGCAGAGGGTTTTGCGTTCTGCTCCCATATAAAAATCAATTTTTTTAATGTGTTCAATGGAAGCTAATGGAGGAAAAAAAATCTCAAAATTCAACGGGAATCTTTAAACACTTTAGACTTACATTTGCAAAATTTCTAGTAAAGAGTAAGAAATTTCAATAAAATTTATTTTTCAATTTTGCAATGAAATTTAGGTTTCTATAGGTTTTAATAGAGAATAAGCTCTATTTAATTTTAATAATATTATAGGGACTGTCTAAGTCTTGCAAACCCCTTGCACGATTCACGGCTTGCTGAGATTATAAAGCTTTCTCTATTTTTCCCGTGCAAATATATACTGTCAAGGCTTATCAATATTTTTTTGGACTATAATTACATCACGCAGTGTACCTATATACATACCCAGCTGACTAACTACTTACTTATCTACATATGTACACATATGTATGCAGACATTTCAATGGGAAAGAAACATTTGTTGCAACATTTAAGCGCACCCACTGACACCTTCGTCGATTACCTATAACGTCGACTAACTAACCGCTGTGTACTCGTAACAATAACCAGTGGGCGTATTAAAATTCAATTCCCCATGCAAGTGTTTTCCATCGGCACCATTACACCAAAGGATTGTTTTGGTTAATGGCGCAGAAAAATAAACAGGTCGGTGTGTAGCAAAAAACGCCTATTACATATATACAATACATATTTATATATATACACATACATTCATCGGACACTTGGCACGTTTATATTAATGAAGTTTATTTTATTATTTTACAATTGTCTTTAATTGAGTTTGTTATGCTAAGATATGGTAATGTGTTGATTTCTCACCAGTCGCACTCAAACGATTTGAGTTGTTGACCTTAAAGTTTTCCGCGGCATAATTATGATTACAAATTAGAGCGTTATGGGATTTGTTAGATTAAAAAAAAGTTTGTATGTACTCATAATCGAGAATTTTTAAAAGAAATTATTCTTTAATTTGTGACAACTGAAATTTGACACTCCTAAGTCAATAGTTGCATTTTGGAAAACTGGAGCAAATTAATTAATTGAAATCACACGTTTGGTGCTACCAATTTCACATTCACATACATTTTTGTGAATGGAATCCGAAAGCATGGTTGTATGTGAAATGGAAAGTAAATGACAAAAAGTGTGTGAATGTTTAATTATTTTCGATTGTAATCATTTCTAAGATATTCTTTGATGTTTGTAGAAGCCATTTATGACATTTCTGTATGAGTTATTCATTGAAATATGCGTATTTTTAAGTGTTTTGGTGATGATCCTCAAAAAAGCATACATAGCTGATTCCGAAAGGGAAATTTCAACAACAGCTGTTTGTGAATTGCCACAAAATAGGCAATATGTGTGACAGGGTTGACCTGATATGCGAAGAAACTTGTGAAATTGGGAGCCCACTAATTCACTTTCACAGAAAATTTTTAAAATCACATTGTGGAATTGAAATGTGAAACTGGGAGCACGGCTGATAATACCTTTATAAAAAAGTATAAACAAATTTTACTTAAGCTCACAGAAGGAACAAAGTATTATTTTTATTTTAGTTTGCACTTTTCTCTTTTTTTATTTTAAAGTGTAAAAAAAAAAATTTCATTTATATTGATACCGCATTTATTATGGCGTTAACTTTGTATTCATTTCAAAATGTTGTTGTAAAATGGAACGATTTTCCGTCATCTCTTCTCAAGGTTGTTTTGGCGAAAAAAAAAACAAAATTATTTTTAGTAGTGTAAAAAGTTATAAACTTTTTTATAGTTTCAATTAATTGAAAAATAATTAAAATTTAATATAGGTAAATATGTATGTGCTAAATACATATATACACATACGACTGTAGCTTAAGTTCAGCATATACTTAACTCTTTCTTTCTCTTTTTTAAATCGATCGTTAACTGGCACACCTCAATTAACTCTCTGCGTGAAAAAACGACCCTTAATTAAAATCTTTACAATCATTTTTATTACTTTCAATAAACACTCCAAATGCGCTTCTTTTTTTCATTTAATTCACTCTTTCTTTTCTTTACAGGTGAGTGAATACGATGCGGCACACTTTACATTTCTAGTTATTACGAAAGCTTTTTGGTAAGTGGTCATGAAATTTTTACAAAAGTTGAAAAATAGCTACGGTTATTAAACTAAATGCGTTTTTATTACCATGACAAACTTTTCTTTAAATGTATTGATTTAACGCTGTTGGATTATAGCTTGTACGCCAAAAATCTAGAAAGTATTCAAGCACCTTAAAGCAAATTTTTTGGTGTGAATGCACTGAGATTGTAGAAATTGTGCCGCGAAATTCGGTTAATGGAATGAGGCAGTTATTTTGATGGTATTTAAGAGTCAGATTCCCTATGTTTTTTGTTTTTGTTTATTAGTTTTATTTATTTATTAAGTCAAACATGCAACCATAAGTTAAAGTAAAAAAAAAAAAAAACTCATAAACGTTATTTAAAGGCGCACTGTTTATTTGTTATGCTAGAGCTGATGTCAGTATATTACTTGTATAAATATTAAAAAAAAAAAAAACAAGTAAGAAAAGCAAAATTCGGGCAAAACCGATTTATATATAGCCTCGCGATATATTTGTGTAAGGTCGGTGACCATGATTTCATAAAAATCCCGCTTCTTTGTTTCAAATTGCTGCTAGTATTAAACTTTACAGTATTTCTTCCAATAAATACTGAAAAACGAAGTTTTTTGCATTTTAAAAATTTCCGTTATATGGAAGTTGGGCAAAATATGGTACAATTTCAAAAATTATTGACGGTAATGCTAAAGGTATCAAGGACAATATGCTCACCAAATTTTGTGACGATACCTTACATCTTTATTGAGATACCTACAGACGTTTTTATAAGTGGGCGTGGTAGATAAAGCCCATTTTTCAAAATTTCATAAAAATCAAGTTTATTAATTAATTAAATTTTAATTAATATGTTCCAGTAGGTAAAGAAAAAACGAAATGTTTGTATTTTTCAAAATTTCCGTTATGTAGGAGGTGGGCGAGGTAATGGTCCGATTTCAAAAATTTTTAACGGTGATGACAGTGATATTATGGAAAATTTGTTCACCAAATTTTGTGACGATAGCTAATACTGTTATTGAGATACAGAAAATGTTTCATAAGTGGGCGTGGCAACGCCTATTTTTCAAAATTTCATAAATCCCTTATTTCTTAGTTCCAAATCGCTCCAAATACCAAATTTCACTCAATTTGCTTTAATGGATACCGAAAAATCTGAGTTTTTGCATTTTTCAAAAACTTCCGTTATATGGGAGGTGGGCGTGGTTATTGACCGATCTTGATCATTTTCAATACCAACCTACCCTGTCCAAAGAGCAATATATGTACCAAATTTCATTGAGATATCTCAATTTTGACTCAAGTTATTGTAACCACGGACATACAGACGGACGGACGGACAGACAGGGCTAAATCGATGTCTCCTTTCATTCTGATCATTTTAGTATACATATATATGTCTATATCTATCTCGATTATTTTATGCCGTTACAAACAACCGTTATGCGAACAATGTTATAATACCCTTGTGTACAAGTACGCTCGGGTATAAAAAAAACTAAAGTGGGGGTTTTTTCATAAGAGGAATAGAATCATAAACGACAATTTTTAGATATTTTGTATAATCTGCCTGTCTGTTGATCGCAATTGAATGTAGTTTTTACTGATGTGTAAACATTTTTATCTTGAAAAGAATTTATCTTTTATTAACTATTATTAATGAATGAATAATGAAAACAAGATATTTTTAAACTGAGGTTATTATCTTTTAATACAAGTGGATGAAGCTATGGTAGCAAAAGACCTACGTGAATATTGCTGTATAGAACATCAGATACCGTAGATTATTTAAAGGTTGTATTTATGTAGTATTTAGCCCACAATTTCGCAGAGATTCCTAAGATTCCCAAGGTTCATAGTATAATGAAGATTCATTTGATATGAGAATGATAGCAAAAAGAGAAAGAGACAATGAATGACTCACTTTAAAATTTTTTACTAGAGAAATGGCTAGTTAAGAATGGAAGGTTCAATTTTGTTGGAGAGTGGCAAAGTTGTTTCGAATGGGGAATAAATAGTTTCCACATTGATTATCGAGTGTTAGACATGAAAAATAGTTTATTTTTACAATCTTTGTTTTTTTTTTTGCGGCCAATAACCAATGATCTCCAAAAGCTCGCCTTCTTAAGTCAAGAGCAAAAGATCTTATGGGCGTAACTCGTAAGTCGAAGGTAATATGTATAAGAAAATTGCTTTTTTCAATCAGAACGGAAGTGTACATTAAGTGTATATATTTTTCACTTTGTCTTAAGTTACTGATTCTTTACTTTATGCAATTTAGTAGATAATGATTTCTGCGAGAGGCGTTGACGAAAAAAAAAACGTTAGCAACTTAAAAATACACAACACGACATTGAATATAAAATGCTTATTTTTATCTGAATCATTTAATGTCCATAACTATTTATTTATGTACGGGTATGTATCTATGTATGTACTTCGAAAAACAAAAACATAAATAAGCCAGCAGCTGCGCTTACACGCAAATTCAAATGCTGTGTCTCATTATCTATGAGTCAGTCAACCTAATGCAGCCGAATTCAATGTCAGGGTGCACTCAACTTCTCAGCGCTGGCCAATTGTTGCAGCTCATCTGGCCGTGCATTATGCTTACTTTGAAACTTAACTAAGCAATAGATTTGCTTGCATTTCAATTCAAAAAATAGATTTCTATTCAGCACTTAATTGACTTGCTCACAACAAAGGAAGCGGCACGAGTACGCCTCCTTCAATGCGTGTCTATCTGCAGCTGCCACCAATTCGTCGCCACCTTCTACTCCACCCCAACCCAACGTCGACGACTACTACTGCCACCTACACTTTAATGAGCTTCCTTTCAAACACTCGCTTAGCGATTCATTGCGAAATGATAGCCGCAAGCTGCTATATTGGTATTTATATTGTTCTCTCTTTTTTTTTTTGGTTTTCTCGTTATCGTGTTGAGTTTTTATTTTAATTTGCGATGTCATCAACGAAAATTTCCATTTTATTTAAAATCAATTTCAATTGTTTGGTTACTGCAATTTATCGTGCAGCTGCAATTGCTGCTGCAACAGCTTATTTTGTTGAACATTTCCTTTTTTTTTGTGTTAATAGATAAACGCTTGTCGTGATCTTCAATCGTTGATTGTCTTTTTGGTTAAAACATAAAGTGTTCGTAGTTCTTTAATAAATCCCACAGCGCTTGGATTGCAATCAACTGATTCATAAATAAGTTATATGATTTTTTGCTTGAGATTTTGAGTAGAAAGAAAACTTAATTAGACAGTTAAGCATAAAATACGCGATTGACATACCCCAAACCTCATAACGATACTGAGAAAAGCAGCGGGAAACTATCGTCAAAATAAAATTAATCAATTGCTATTGGCACCACAGCAGTAAGAGCAAACAACTTCGTTCAATCATTTAGCCTAAATTAATCAGGTTTAGGTGGGTAAAGGGCTAAAATGCCTTGAGACCAATAGCTCTTAATATCACTTAAAAAGCTAAAAGATATTATTTATTAGTCGTTTATCATTCACCTGGGTGTCTCTGCATCTGTAGACCTAGCGGCTGAGCTTTTTTTTCAAACGCATTTTCTTAGGAAGTTTCTGACGATAGTTCTTATTTTATTCTCGAATAACTCGAACCCCATTATGTTTAATAACAAAACCTCATTTCTAATCGTTTTCATTATTACTCTCATTCGCATACTATTTCCATTAATACTTATTTCTATTGCCATCTAAAAAGCTTGTCACTTCTTAAAATTGTTGAAAGCAATAAAATTAAGATCATAACTGTTATCAAGAGTTTTTTCTTTGCACTCATCATTATCCATATCCATACAATTATAATTATCGAAATGATATACCATTATTTCAAGAGCTTTGTCGATATCATAACTGATGCCGTCACTCTAATTGTTTTCGTTATTTTTATTCACGTTATCCGTATTGTTTATCGATATTTGTAAAGATATTATTAATAATGTTTGAAGTCAATACAGCGATATTGTTATCGTTACCATTATCGATATTCCTTACGCTAACATTTTTCTTAAGAATTTATAAAAAAAACATGTTTTCGTAGCTAAAATTGGATTTCAACCTTAAACTTGTGTAAAATAAATGAAAACCAGTTTTCGCTAAAAAAAATTACTACTTGTTCAACTTATTCTAAAGCGATGTCTTTTTCATTAGTCTGTCTAATACATTTATGGCAATGAAAAGCATATTTTGTCATACCTTGTTTAGCATTTTTGGAAAACGGATGTAAATTGATAAATATCAAGACCATTCGTATTAAAAATTTATTCAGTTTAGATATACAATTTGTCAACTTACTATTCTCATTTACTTCACGAAAAATAAATGCATGTGTATAATTTAATACTTTTAGAAACGTGCAGGAAAGCATTTGGAGTTGGTGCGAACACATTAAACCCACAAAAAGAGTTTTCAACTTGTTTTCGCTGTCTGTCCGAACATATCAGCTGGGAATCGCTCTTCCGTTTCCAATTGTATTTATTTATTTATTTTTTCTAAAAATCGTGACTTGCCAATTTACGCGTTTTAATTTACGAAATATATTCATGCAGTTATTCATATCGAAGTTTTCAGAGACCCATAATAATCTAAATTTTCGTAAGAAGTATAATAGTCTTTCGATAATAATTATGAATTAGAAAATTTTCTAAAGTCATCGATAAGTATCTATTATTTTGAGGCTTATATTATTAAATTGTTTAAATGATAACTATCATAGAAATATATTTTTTTAAAGTTTTTAAAAACCTTTTTTCTGAAAATAATTATATTAAAGTGTTCTTAATTATGAGTGAGCTATTTTTTTTTAAATATTAAAAGACTTTTTTAGACTTATGTGAATTAGTCTTAAACTAATCCCGAACGAGTCTCGAAATGATGCAAAAAACAGTCCCGAATTTTTTCCGAACCGGTTCCATTTTTTAAGACTGAACCATTTTGTCTCCCTCATAATTATTATGAGAACACTTCTATAATATACATCTCAAAGTAAAAGTCTTTGAAAACTAAGAATAAATTATCTCGCTGATATTTATTTTGAAAAGGCTTTGGATAATAGTTTGCTCGAAATATGTCTGTCTTATGTACAAAAATGATTATTGATTAATTTATATTCTTTTCCCTTATAATAGTTATGTCTCTGGAAATTTTACTGTATTTCTTATTTCCTAGTTATTGTCAACATTCTTTGTTATTTTTTGCAGCTATTATCAATATCGATAATTTTATTTTTATTGATATTTCAAATTTATACACATTTAGCAAAATTTTCGATATATTTATTTTTCGTCATATATTATCGATCAAATATCAAAATTGTTTGTCGTTTTGTTAAAATTTTGAAATCGTAATCCTTATTGTATTTATCTTTGTAAGTATATTTGCTTTTTGTGAATTGAAGACCGATTATTTTTTTTCTTATTATTAAAATTTACACAGAGGAGTTTGAAATTGCCTCCTTCCCAATTACCACTGTGAGACTTAAACCGGGACACGATAACATAAGCACTAACACCTGCACAATGGCCAACTTTTTCTTCCCTTTTCGCTTTGATTTGTGAGCAATATTTTAGAAATTTGACTTAAATATGCCAAATTGTGAATTTTAAACAGGTCTTTTTTTTTAAACATACACATGCAACTGTAAAAAATTAGCAATTTTAATTGATCGCAAATTGAACAATAACGCAAAACAATAACAAAAACAATAACTGCATTTTAAATTTAATGCCGAAATGGTCAAACTGACAAAAGCCGACAAGTTATACATGCGTATTGTTTTTTTTTTTGGCATTTTTTTTTATCTGCCTCAAGCTGACTTAGTACTTACTGACTGACCGGTGGCTAAATGAACCAGCCTATAAGACAAACATTTGTGTACAAGTATATTGAGGCAACGAGAATAATAATATTTTGCACAACAAAAAATTCATAAAAAAAAAAAATATTAAACAATTAAAAACAATAAAATTTAAACTGACTGCGACAACAAAATGATTTATATGCACGCTGCTGCGCAAAAATTTGCGTCGTCAAACAAAAGCGCATTAGAGGCAAATAAATTAGAGTTAAATTGAAAACCACTTCTAATTGATCAGCGGCGAGGCGGCCAAAGTAGCTTTCAGCCAAATAAAAAAAACATTTTTTTTTTAAATGAATCGAACGAAAAGCCTGCAGCCGCGCACACGCACACGCACAATTTAACCTGTCACCATTGCATTGCCTTCTAACGCCTTTTAACGCAACCGCCACAGCTGTCACCTGATATCACGTGGTGTTGTCACACCGCCGCCCTGCTGTTGCTGCTCACTCTCTCGCTAACTGCAAATCTTTAAATCTGATCTGATTTCGGTTGTTCAATCGTTGTTGCACTATTTGGCAGCTGTTTAGTTTGTTGTTTTACGACAAACATATAGTGGCAGCAAAACACTGACTACGACCCCGATTTTTGCCCCCAAGTGCCTGCCAGTTCGACTGATGTGCGTACAACTCTATTTCGCTAAAATTCTATGCGGTGCCACAAATGTTGTAGTCGCCAAGCTAAGCAGAGATTTATATTGTATCAGAGTATATATTCGTGTATATATGTTTTGTACAATGTACATATGTTTGTATATGTAAGTAGATATGCATGGCTATGTGTGTAGACGTTTGGGAGATAGGCCTGTGTAGATAGGCCATTCAAGAGTTGGATAGACAAGTGGACAGCGAGACATAATGTTCAAGTGACACTGACATTTGTTTAGATTTCTAACAACTGTCTACTGTTGTTGCTAATGCTGTTGTGTTGTTAATATAAAAATGTAATCGAGATCGCCACTAGCTGTACAAGCACACAGTTGTACGCTCGGTAACGAGTACATTCTGATAGCGCGGCACATGCCGATGGATAAGAGAACACATGTAGCGATGTAATTAGATTTTTAATTTAAAAAATGCGACTTTAAATCGAGGCATTTTTGGAGTTTATTGAATGAAATGATTTCAAACAGAATGAAACAATATTGCAAAGAAAGAAGGCGAGCTAAATCTTAAATTAATTAAATTATTTGGCTTAATAATAATAATAATTTGGTGCTTACACTATATAGCTCAGTATTAGGCCGAGCTGCTCTTTCCATTTGTGGCGTGCGTCTCTTATGTTGTACCACGAAAAGAGGGACCTACAGTTTATTAAGTAGTATTTTATTAGAAGCTTTTTTATGGCAGAAATGCCCTCGGAGGTTTGTCATTGTCTGCGGAGTGATGACCGCTATTAGTAAAAACTTTTTCTATGATTATAGATTTTGCATACCCTGACTGAAAATCGAAACTCCGCTGCATATCGAGTTATAGCGCGCTCCACTACACCCTCGACCACAGCGGCTGTTATTTGGCTTAGTTTGAAATTTATTGTAATGGAATGAAACGAAAAGAAATGGAGTGGAATAATATGAACGACAATTTTAGCAAGTCAAATTAGTCCAAGATGAGATATGAAACGTAACGGAACAAACTGAATCGAAATGTAAAACTAAAAAAAAAGCAAATGATATTAAATGACAAGAAATGAATTGAAACATTATGAAATGACACGAAGAGGGTTGAATTTAATTAAAATAAACAAAATGGAATGGTATGTTATGAATGACATTTATAATTAAATGATTTTTTATTTTCAATAAATCGATGTTTAGTGAGTTGAAATAGAATGAAATGAAATATAATAAAAAGAAAGCTCAGAAAATAAATTAAAGTTTTAAGAAATATTGTAAGAACAAATAAAATGGCTTGGATGATATAAAGCAAAAACTATTGGAATGATGTGGTTTCGACGTCGTCGTTAACCAAAGTTTACAAGTAATACAAAATACGAAGAAAACCAAAAGATCTGAACACGCTTAAAAATAGTGTGACTAAGGATGAATCGATTCAAGTAAATTCAAATACATACTCGATATTTTTCTCAATTTATCAAGTACTCGATACATTTTACTGCAATCCAAGTAAATATCGAAAATGAGGTACTTGTATCAAAATATGAAGCAGTATGCAGTCGAGTAAAACAATTTCATTTATGGCAACACCATCGAGAGTTAATTATAGAACAAAATTTGTATGTCTTTGGGAGACGAAATGATTCTTTATTTGTCCTCACCCATACAACGCACTACATTTTCGCAGCTACATATATAAGCAAGCACATCTATACGTAACGGTTGTTGGGCCAAATGTCCCCTGCGAGTAACTTTTCTCAAACACCGGTACAACTATATCAAAATTTCGAAACCAACTTTCAGGAAAACGCTTAGAAAAGATGATTTTTTTAGGAAATATCACAAAAAAGGAGTTGTTTCGATCAATGAAATTCTTTGCACAAAATAGAGTTTAGAGTTCTCTAATATATGTATATACTCGCAAATATATATACTAAGTGCTAAGATAGCTTAAACGCTTGAAAGTAATTTTTTCGATTATTTGGTATAAACAATTATTTCAGACGCCACTCGCACTTTTTTATATCCCAACCATTGAAGCAAGCTACATCCTATTGCCTCGCAGAGTAATTAGAAAATATACTTCAAACGATAATAAATATTTGATTCTTGCTTTGGGATTATAGAGCGTAAAAAATGTTATAGCTTTAATTTCACTGACACCTAATGATGTTTAAATAATCTTTGTAAAATTTATAAATATGTCCATATTAGCTACTGGTCTTACTCAGATTCTCATTAAACGCGACAATGAAATTTTTAATTAGCTTTAACTGCCTCATTGTTAAACCATCATTCAAGTTTACAAAGATACGGGTATGTTTGTATATTGTTTGCAAAATGTTATGCCATTAATAACTGACCATTAAGCAATTAAAATTTCACACTTTCTTTTTTATAGGAATATGTGGTATGTACATTATATATACACAGACATTCGGACATATGTAAGTCTGTATGCACGTTTAAATTGTCTCGATAGTCAATTTATTAAAACAAAGCTGCCTAATTAATTTATTCATTAATGTTTATGTACTCGTACTTATATGACAGTCAATTAAAATACAGCTCATACTTTAAAAAAAAATCAAATAATTTAAAATTTCATACTTTATACAATATTTATATGAATAAACAAAAATATCTCAATAAAATTTCAGCACAATCTCGAACTGATAAAAATTTGGATTTTGTGAATATGCAAATTCGCAGCCCATACAATTGTAGTATGAGTTAAATGTTATCGATGATTTTTGTAAATTTTTTTAATGCTGCTTTTTCGTAATTTCTTCCATAGAAAGCTTATTGGAGATTAACTATTAAAGAAAAAATGCAAATCAATATTTTTAATGATAGTTTCTGGAAATTTTCTGAGTATATCATTTAAGGGATAATGATGCGCAATTTTTAAGTGCCAACGAAATTCCGATTGATCTTGGATAACTTTGACGATGTAATGAATTATTTTCTATAAATATGCTGGATAGATATGGAAATATTTGTGTTAAAAACTAAATTAAATTTTTATAAAACAGCAATGAACAGTTGATAAAAAAAAGCTAAAAACTGTTTTTTTTTTTCATTTATATGTGTGTATTTGAGATAAATAGTTCTTTTTAAAAAATTTCTGTTAATTCAAATATGCTAAAAAATCGTACAAAACCTACGAAAATTAAAAAAATGTGTGTAAGTTTGAAGAAAAAAGACACAAAAACCTTCCACAGAAAATGTTTTATTGTACATCAGGATCATACCTGACCCACATATTAGCTAGTTTTGGCTACTCATTTCTAGTTTTACTTCATATCTAAACACAAGCTTTAAACATTATCTACGTTGTTATTCTATAATAACAAATAAAAACTTTGAACTCTAACAATTTTTTAACAAATTTGAAAATTAAAATTAGAATATTTTTAAGTAGCCCTGCCGTTTTGTAGTCCATTCATTTTGCATGAAATTTCGCTTTTCATACAATCTAGATAGGAAATGAATTCGCTTTTTCGTTTAAAGTTATAATTTTTATCTTAATCGGTATAAAAACTTTGGCGACAGACTTATGGCAGAAGATTTATTGAATATTATGAGCAGTCAACACTTAAATGACATCTTCAAAATAAAAAAAAGTGAAGCGGTGCCTTTCAAATTTATATGAACATTTATTTCGAGATTTTTCAATGAAATGCATTTAAATCTCTTCAATTATTTTGTAAATCACTTTATTATATTTTTCTTAAAGCTTCAATCCAGTATTTTCTTAAATTTTTTATTGAAGAATTTTTTAGCGAAAATTAAAATTTTAATTTTGTTGCATATTATGCATGTAGATACGTACATACATATATATGTATTGACGATATTTGACTTTTTTGTTGTTGTTGTAGCGACTTACAATAACTTATCGTTTGTTTTAGTTAAAATAAATAATGGCAACATTTGCAAATAAATGGCTTTAGGAATCAACAAACAATAACCGCAAACCCAAACACAAATTAATAGATTGAAATTCGCTGGAATTCACTCCGCCCATTTTATGGCATGCAAAGACATATCCATTAAAACAACAATTGCGACATGTATTTAAGTGCCAGTAGTTGTTGTTGCTGCTGCTGCGGCTGGCAAATAGTTGATATTTATGTAACTTAATTTCTTTCAAGCTTAATCTAAATAGCAAACATTTTTTTTTATGGTTTTTTTGTATTACTTACCCATTTTATGTGCGCTTTCGGTGTAATGTGTGCGTGTGTGTGTCTGTGGCGGCTTAAAAGGATTTTGCGATTTTTCTTCGAATTCGCATGCATCGGCCACACACGCACACACGATGCTCTACATACGTTTATGCACTCATAAAATTGTACATTTACGAACGCTTTAAAACAACATTTACAATTGTATTTAAAATTACATACAAACTTTAGTACGAGTATATCGCCTCTGTGGCAATCTCATTGCGCATGCGCACCCCAAACTTAGCTGGTTGGTCGGGCAAAGCGCACTCATCGCAGCAGCGCAAATTCCTCCCAGCTGCGACTGGGTTGCCGCCAATCGGAATGGTCAAACGCCATGGCTGCTAAATGGCGAAATTGCCACATTGTCTGTCATTCAGGCATTTTTGCGCATTTTAACGCTATCTCACTCGTCTATCGCCGATTTAGCATTAGATAGTATGCAATGCACTGGCGATTACCATATACATACATACATACATACATTCGAATATTTGTGTGCGGATGTGTATGAGTGTGCATGTGGAGCGAAACATAAAAGGAATTTGTTGGCCTAAAATGACGGCGCGAAATGGGAGCAAAAACAAAAATGTATACGATATCACCTCTTTTGGGTTAATCGAATTTATCTGGTGAAAGTAATGTAATTGAGATCTCTGCTACTTACAAAATATTTACGCTGTTTAAGAGATTCATAACGAAAAAGTGTGACACTACAACTTATCCTTTTTATTTTTATTTCAATTTATATTTGTTATTATTAGAATTTAAGAAGCAGTAAAATAAAGCTATAAGTTTTTATATAAATGCAGACATAAAATAGTCTCCTATATTGGATTGAATGTATGGAAAACAATAGCAAACGTAGACAGAGTAGCAGTCAAGTCTTGTCTTTCCGAACCAAAGCAAAGCTTAGATCATTCCTGTAAATTAAAGAAGATACAGAGAAGGATTTATAGTTAAATGGTTGCTGCGCTGACGAATATCGCGACCCATTAAACGATTACCTCTACAACTTTTACAAAAACATGGACATAGTGTATAGAACAAAGCCTAAGCAAATTTTCGATGCTTTCATTACAACTTATTGGAAACAGCGGAAGAGTGCATTTTCTTCTGGATATGAAAAAACTTGGTAATTAAATCATATATTAAGCTAAATATTTTTTAAACAAAAAATAGAAATAATAATTCTTATTGCTGTTTCAGATCTAATCAGTCAGTTCTGACTTCTTAGTTTATAAAGTTGAGCAGTCATTTCTGATCACTATATCCATCAGCATTGATCAGTCAAATACCACTTTCCACACAAACCTAACCTCAAAAAGAATTTATATGTTAATTCAATAAAACTCCCAGCGCTGAAATTTTATCAATATGTTGTAAACATTCAATTTAAACGCATACCTCTCATAGAAAAGTTACTTCAAAAGCTCCTTATAAGTACCATCACTGTGTAAAGTAAGCGCGGTTATTGAAGAATCTTCAATTTTTTTCAGGTTAGTATTTACTAATGATAACATTGATTTTGGCGACCTTTCCATTTTTAAAAGCCAGAAAAAAACTAATTTATTTAGTACTAATGGTAAACCCTTTTTTCACCTATTTCAAGTTGAAAAAAATATATCATTTATCGTTTATCTTATCATCATTATTATAATTGCCAATTAAATAGACAGTGGTGTCTGTGTACATCTGGAATTAGTTTAATCTGAAAGAGTAGCTTCTTAAAAGATCGCGGTAGTAGCCTCTAGCTATAAGTCGAGTTTAGCTTAAGTGCAAGCTTAAAAATCGTAAAGAAAATTAGTTCTTACTACTTTCATAAAATTAATTATAAATATGCCACCAGATTCTTCCATTCGGTTACAGCTTGATAAGATCTCAGCCGCGTTGCCAACTAAAAACATGAAATGCATGATTTTTAATCAGCTGTTTTGACAAAAAAGCAATTCAAGTACTGTTGCAAGTAAATAGTGAAATTTTAAACCAACACATATTAACCAAGGTTTTTGTAAATTGGTATGTAAATATATTCCATTCTGTAGCGCAGCGTAGGTTGCTACAGTAATATTACAATTAAGTTATCTTCAATAATAAAACGTATTTGTATTATTAATTTCACTGATTTATTAATGTTTAATGATGTTAATGTTTAAAGTGAGCTAAGTTTTCGCCCCAATTACGCATAGAGAATTTGATCAAACCGATTCTGCATACGTTGGATGGATTTTACCATAAGAGCGATAATCTCTTCGAAGTCAAATTATAATAACAAATAAATGACACTTCTAATTTAGCTGTACAAAAACAAACTATAAAGCTTTAAACAGAATTAAATCGCCCACCAAAGCGCTGTCGCCGGGTGAAATTTGTCGCAACCGTAACCTAATTCGTTAAATCGTATAAGAAGCAATGCTTCCTAATTTCTTCGATTATATATTCAGTTTTTTTATTCATTATACATATTTGTCGGAAAATATTAATTTTTTTTTTCATTTTAAATAATTTCTTAGTTTAGATATCTCACCAACAGCTGCCGTCGTCGTCCGGCGATAGAAACAACCAAATTACTGAATTCCGGCATTAAAGTTTCGGTCAGGAAATTATCGAGCTTAGCATTACTATTATGTTATTTTATTCTGGGTAAATTAAAATAAAAACAACAACAAAAAACTTGATTTAAATAGAAAAAAATCTGTTAAAAATTACTTTAACTCAGTATTTTTTTTTGGCGAAATGGATAGTAATTTAATACTAAAGAAAATAAGTTAGCTTTCATTCCAAAAGATTAATTAGTTTTTAATTTTCAGTTATGCCTTCCTATGCAGATAAATCGTAAAAAAGAAAAATTGAAAAAACTTAAAAGCTTGCAGCTAAGAAGCAGTTAAGGCTTGCGCGGAAGCGAAAAAATCGATTATGTTGATTTTTTTTTTTCAAATACTACTATTTCGGCCAGTGCCAGCTAACGATTAATCGAGATTCCACGGCAGTACGAAATCTCAACTATTTCTTTAGTTCGTGATAATTTTCTAGTTAACCCAAAAATACACCAGAAACAACAACACGTTATACTATATACATATGTGCATACGAGTATATTTAGTCGAATAGCATGCGAGTAAATGTGTAGAAAACTTTATTTTTCTGCACATGTTGCAAATGATTTATGTTGTTGCCGCGTGTGATGTTTTTAGTGTCAAATATATTAATGCACACACTTGCCACACAAATGCTTGTATTTATGTCTGTATGTGTATACGTATGTTGCTTGTAGGTACGCGTGAATTATTGCGTCCGTTTTATGTCGCACAGCGGCAAGTGAATCGTTTGAAGTCGCAACGCTACGCAGTGCAGTGTAAATAATTTTTTTTTGTCGCAGACCTCAATATTGCAACATAAGCTGATGATGTTGTTGTTTTTGTTTTTCCATTGCTAGCAATCAAAACAGTGCAAGAGGTGTTTGATCCTCAAAACAAGCGGAAAAGGCAAGTGTAAATTGTTGATGAAAAGTAAATTTTAACATTACCATGTCAAATTGTCCAATAAGGAAATAACTACATAATTTAAGCTGGCAAGGAAACATAAAATGAGCGAACAATGCAGCATAAATTTTAATTTATGACTTTAAATAGTAATGTTTCCCCGAAATTCATTAAGAGTTGCAGCCTTTTTTAGCGCTACTTTTAAGTCAACTGCAGTAAAATCAAGGGAAGAGGCAAAGTATGTTATTTAAATAAATTTTAAATTTTATGTTTCCTTCGTTTAAAAATTGTATTTGACATTTTTTAATATTTTTTTTATACAAAATTTTTATCTAACTATGGATTTTTTACTAATCAATAATTACGTATGCGAATTGAGTGGCAAAAATTTAAATAAACGTCGTAAAATTCACCATCGCAGAAAAACTTGCGCAAAGCTAAAATCTATTTATTAGCTGTTTCTACACATTTTTTCTTTTTTTTTTTTTGCTTCTTAGCAATTTTTTTTTGTCGTCTCAGAAACCAGTCGATCATTATGCTTACGCCCATTTGGCGGCACGATTAATGTGGTTTCCAAATTTCTTTTAAACAACCACCGTCATTCGAAATAAATCAAACAATATTAATCCATAGTGTCCATACACATACATATGTACATACATACAAACGCACATATTTATGTTATTGGCTTGCGTTTATTACTGCAATAAGAGTAGCACATAAAGTAGAATTCTTAATTAAAAATCGTTAAAAACTTACGAGCACGCGCGTACATATCCATACATACAAACACACACACACACACACATTCCTGCGTCTACTTCAATGCAATTAAACTATTCCTCTAAGCTTTTTATGTTCGCTCTGATTTTTGCAAATGATACTTCTTTTTTTTTTGGTTTCTATGTCTATTTGCATTTTTTTGTTTGTATTATTTACTTTTTCTGTTTTTGCTTTTTCGTCATCGAAATGAGTTAGAATGTAGAATGGCTTGGTTATGCAATTCGAATGGGGCCAAATCGCAGATAAAATCAGTTGAAAATAAAAATTTTTTTGCCTTCAGCTTTGCCCTGTTTAATTAAAAGCTATTAGAGATTATCTAATAAAAAAAAACTAGTAATAAAATGTGGCGTTAGAAAAAATTCGATAGAAAGAGTTGTGGAAAGAGTAGCAAAGGATACTTTTGCTGTTGTTGTAAATAAAAGCGTTTATGTAAATGCATTTAATGGAAAATATGTGGTTGCTGTACAATTTCAGCTAAATAGAAATATCCAAAGTTGCGATGCTGAGAATAGAAACGCTGCTTTTCTATTATTTATTTTAATGATGCACGTCTTGTTCCTAAAATTCCGAATGAACGTTGGGATAGTCACCCACACTGCGAAATCTCCAAACTCACGTGGCCGTCTTACGATAAAAGGCGCACATCAAACCTTCTGGGGCTAAAAAGAAGCGAAGTCTCTACCTTAACAAGAATCCTCACAGGGCACTGTCTAATCGGTACTCATGCGAAAAGACTAGGAGTAAATGCTCCGGAGCACTGTCGCATTTGCGACGAAGAAGAAGAAAACGTGGAACACCTACTTTGCCAATGTCCAACTTTAAGCAGAAGAAGACTTCGCACGCTTGGCAGACCAACTCTACAAAGCCTCGCGGAGATAGCGCTAATAAACCCAAAAGCACTGTCGAAATTTATCAAGTCAACAAAATGGTTTGAACCCGATGTGCAGGAGAATTGAGAAGCGAACTCGCATATGGCAGTACAATGGGCCACGCTAGACCTAAGTGCAAGGGAGGGTTCTCTTCCCAGCCATTCCAACCTAACCTAACCTGTTCCTAAAAAGCAAATTCTTAAAACTAAAATTTATAAAATTGAAGTTTTATATATTTGTTAATAAACGGATTTTGCGGAAGCGTTATTTAAAAAAATGATTTTAAACCAATTTAAAATTTGTATAACCAACTAAGACTGGTGGTGTCGGTTATAAGTTTGATAATACCATACTTGATGTTTTTGAATGTTATTCATAAAAGAACAGCAATAGATGAATATGGAACTGGCACTTAATTTTGCAGCAAATAGCTAAAAGTATATCTCAGGATGCCCTCAAAAAACAAGTGAAATTTAAAGGCACTGGCATCACACCAAGAGCATCACTTCGCTATAAGCGGCGCTCGAAGAGAATCCTACCACTTTTTTCTACCTTTTTCTTTGCAACACGCCCAACATCGTCAAGTGTTGCCATTTCATCTATCGTAAAGTGAGCAGTGGCTCTTCGCAAAGAGATATCCACTGTTCTACTATAATTTAGTCGTATTAGAGAAGTTGAAAAAAAATATACTTGAACTAAGTGACAAGGAATTGCGTCAACATGTAAAAATGTTTATTTTACTCAAGGTCTCTTGAAATTCGTCCCTAGAAACACAATTCACTGCGTTCATGGACTGACTTCAAGCTGCTTTTTCTTCGTTTTATGTATGAGTGAAAGTAGTGGCGGGAGGAATGAAACAGTAGAAGTGATTAGTAGCGCTGTCTTCTGTCTAAGGTTTCCAGACCAATGCAGTTTTTTCTAGTACTAGGTAGATTCAATATTGTCAATTAAACATATTATAGTCTCTGATGACCAAGCGATGCGTTGCTGAATGGTTGGAGAGATACATATTTTTTAGCCCTCAAACGATTTAATATTAAGACTTATATTATGTAATTATAATAGGTAATGGACGGGATTTGTTGAGGACTATTTCAAGACCACTTAAGGAACTTTTTCTGAACCATTTGGGGACCATTTCGAGACGAGGTCGGAAATATTTCGCGAGTTATTCATGGCCATTTCAGTACAAGCTGGGGTTCATTTAAATCCCAATTGTACCGAAAATGTACCGAAAATTTACTTAAAATGCACATAAAAACGCATCGAAATGGGAACCCAAATGTATCGCAGTAATCTAGAAATATTAAAGAACAAGCCACGCGCATTGGAAATTATAAGTTTTTTTCTCACTAGTAATTATTATGTGTTTAATACTTAATATATGTAAGACTCAAAATAATAGTTATCACTGAGTTAAAAAAAATGCTCGCTCATAATTATTATCAAAAGATTATATAACTCTTGCAAAATTTTGAGAAAACTTTTTTAAAATCTCCATCCAAAAAAACATTATAAATCTTGGCCGCGCTAGTTAAGCGCATTTATTTCTATTTTGTTCAATTCCTTTAAAATGGGCGGATTTTGTTCATTAGACGAAATTGCAAGCTGTGCCTTATGATAAGAGAAAATAAAATATACATATTAAGCATCCACGAAACGACAAACTTTTTCAAATAACAAAATTACTTCGAAAATGGAATATATTTAAATACAAAAACTAATTCGAAAGTTAGTCGAGCTTTTCGTTTGCAATAATTAAAGTTTATAGTCAGGTGAATACAAACATATCTTTTGTACACTGACAAAAAACGTTTCTGCATGGAAGTTGAGTAGTATGGTTTTTTATGTAAGATTTTTTTGTCAAAGTATTGCCTGCCATCTTATGATTGTCTTTCGAAAGACTCGAAACTTGCTTTCCTAGAATTTTCCTGTTTATTTTCTTTTCTCAGTAGCTCGTATTTGCTTGTCTACCGAACTAATTCGCTTACTTTTCCCTTAGCGCAATTCTAGTAAATTACAAAACTCTAGCTCAAATTCCATTACTTTTCAGTTCACCCTCGTATTATGACAACTTTATTTTTGTTACATTTTAAATACACTAAGTACTATATAATTTACACTGATTTATAGTTTAAATGGTCTGTTGACAGTTGTTGCAGTCATTACCAACGCCACTTAATAATATTTTATTATTGACAATACTGGGATTTTATTGTAAATAATGCGTTTGTAATTATTTTTTGCCGCTGACATTGTGAAACCGTTTGTAAGAAACCAAAATGCTAACATTGAACAAATGCGTCAAATAAAGTAGTGCGGTTGTATTGTGTGAGTGTGTGCTTAGTTAAAAAAAAATGTAACAAATACTCGTATATTTATATACAATATACATACATAGATATATACGTATATATAAATAGTATATCTTGAAGCATGGCAGCACCATTGAGGCTGGTGTAGCCTGCGACATTTTCGTTGCAAAATAAGCGAATGTTGCGACAGAATTGAAATAAAGTTGTGCCACAAGCGCGGACTTGACAGCCCGAAATACAGTCAAAATTGGGCATTTTTAATAACTTTAAGTAGCTATGTATGTTTACAAATTTTTGTATGCTTTTTATATGCCACTTATGCGCGCTTGCGTATGCCAGCTTGATCAATTGTGTCAAATTTTAACTGTCAAATGTCATTTTCGACGGCAAATTTAATACTTACTTACACACAAAAAAAACGTTTAATTTATTCAAATTCAAACATACAAAAGAGTGGCGGTGATAAATAATAAAAAAAAACAAAAACCAGGCAACAGCTTCACTTTTTTGCGTCATTGTTGGCATGTCATTGTTGAATTTGAACCTTGAAGTGATTGTAAGTGTCAAAAACTCGTCCACTATAGACACGAACACTTACACACACATACATATGTACTTATTCACAAATATATTTCAATGCTTTTAACATTTCTTATAGCAGCAAATGGTTTGCCAATGTAACTACTCGTCGTGTGGCTGACAGAAAGGTCAAGCACTTGGCCCATTGCAGCCAAGCCGGCAAACTTGTTAAGTCAAATATTTGTTTAGCAACAAATTTGTTTACTACCTTTGTTTCGCCAAAGACTTGCGAGACTTACCTTCATGCATACATACATACATACATACATATGTACGAATCTAAATAGACCCATGGCTTTAATGGCGAATATCGCGCGGTGATTTGCGTTAAATGTGTTGCAACATGCAACCCGTCCGTATCAAAGGAGTTTGCGCGCAAGTGAAAGGCAACCACTCACACTAAGACACACTTTTGTGAAAATTAACTTTAAGATAACCGTTGCAGTGTTAATGAACTGTACACTTATAGTAGTATTTCTTTACAAACATATTTGTATGTATATCAAAGTTATAACACAAATTTATTTTTTTTTTCTTAAATTATATAATGACAAGTTATTAATATAAATTTTAAAAATAGCAGCGCCATGCAACAGAGGCCATCAGCTGTCTGATTATTTACCTTATGCGAAAGTAAAAATTATTAAACTAAAGATAAAACTGATACATAAATAAAGATATAAGGTAGACTTAAAGAAGATCCTGGTTATATCCCACTTAGCTGGTCGTTTGATTTATTTTTAAGTTGTAATGTGCTGTTGTATTCTTTGACGAGGGCTCTTTCACGATATTGAAAGGGCTTGAGTATCCATGGGGGTACTGATGGGCACTGGTATTCTTTGGCAAGATGATATTATGTGAACCAGTGATGCTATTCCATCGCTGTAGGGACATTTATTTCGTTGGGAACGATTCAATAGATGAGAATGGGTGAATACCGTGTGACCAAGTAGTAAACGTATAAAGGCAACGCAGGTGGGAATGTGTGCATATTGTCCTTGTATGATTAACAGTTATGTAGTGATGTGTGTACACTTTTCAGTCGTCTTGCCAAATTGAATGACGCCCACTCGATATCTCGGCTACTATATCTTATTTTGTTAGGTGACAATGAAAGATGGAAGAACTGATTGTTACGTTTTTAGCAGCGGCATCCACATTTTCGTTACCTCTGAGCTCCATGTTTGCTGAGATCCACATTAATTTCAATTTGTTAAATGAAGTTTGGAGTGTGTCACGAATAGCGAAAATCTTTTTTAGGCTTTTAGCTGGTGACTCAATAGCTTCGATGCAGGATCTACTGACTGTGCATATAACGTACGTCCCCTTATTCAGTTTAGAATATTTGATGTCTTCATATATGGCGGCTAGTTTCGCTGTGAATACTGAGCATATGGGGTGTAGCAGGTCATGTTTGATCAAATCGCCATTTTCTCATTTGTTAGAGCAAAAGAAGTTGACAAAGAAGTTATTGAGACATCCGTGAAGAGTAGAACCTAAAGACAGAAGATTATCTCGCAAATTACTTACTTACTTAATTGGCGCATTAACCGCCTAAGCGATTTTGGCCGAGGTCAACAAAGCACGCCAGCTGTCCCTATCTCGTGCTAACTCGCGCCAATTGGAAATCCCAAGTATAGCCAAGTCTTTTTCCACTTGGTCTTTCCAACGCAGAGGAGGTCTTCCTTTTCCTCTGCTACCACCCGCGGGTACCGCGTCAAAAACCTTCAGGGCTGGAGCTATTTCATCCATTCGAACGACGTGACCTAGCCAGCGGAGACGCAAATAGTTTTCTGTATTCTTCGCTAGATGTTTTTCTTTGCAGAGTGCCATAGTCCTAATTACGTAGGAGTTGTTTTTGATATGCCAGGCCGGATATATTTCTACTTGTTGAAGTTTACAGAAAGGTGGCGAGCCCAGTATTTTAAAAATTTTGAGTGAACAAATATAAAAAAAAAAGATTTCATCAGAACTTATAGATTGTTTGTAGTTTTTTAAAAGGAATTTTATGTCATATAAATATTTTTATATAAAATATGCTTATAAAATATTTGTTTTAAACTTTAATAAAACTTAATGTTTGCTATATAAAAAAAATTCAGCAAAAAATTTAACTATTAAATAATACATCGGAGAATGAAAAATTAAATCTATTTGTAATGTTTTAGAAAATGGAATTGTGGCCACTGTGGTCGAGTGGGTAGCAGTGCGTGCTATGACTCGATATGCCGCTGAATTCGAGGTTCGAATCTCAGCCAGGGCAAGTAAAATCTAAATCATACAAACGTTTTATTCTAATAGCGGTCACCCCTCGGCATGCTATGGCAAACGTCCGAGGGTGTTTCTGCCATGAAAAAGCTTCTCATTAATTACATCTGTGGGTCCCTCCATTTCTGGTAGAATATAAAGACGTACACTACAAATAGTAGGAGAAGCTCAGCCAAACACTGAGCTATATACATAGTGTAAGCGCCAAATTATTATTATTACAGCATTGCAAACTTATTTTATTTGCAGTAACGTTGGTTGGAAATATTTTGATATAGTAATAATTTGGCAATATTTCGAAATTTAATCTTAGTATATAGCTCTCAAGAAAATCAAAATTTATAAAAAATTAAACTCAAGAAATGAAAAGAATTTTTCTTCTAAAATAATTTCTTAAATCAGTCTAAAGCTATCAAGAAAAAAATGCTTGTATATTTATTTCTTCAAGTAAACTGACAACATCGGCTAATATTTAAGTGTTCAAAAAGTTTTAAAAAAAACTTCATTAGACGTACGAACTTTTTCCAGTATACTTATTAATGTAAGAAACAAGGCAAGCTTCGAACCACTACAAACTTTTGATCATTAAATAAATTTGAGACGACTGAGAAAAAATTTAATTGAATCTTATAGTTATTAAGTAAATGCCGAGAAATAATAAGCGAGACGCTGAAAATCAACAGAAAAATGTAAAAGTCTTGGGTAAAATTTCAGCCAAATAAAAAAAAAAAAAGGAAATAAAGACAGGTGTAGTATTTATAACAGATCGATGCATATACATAATTAATAGTTGTTGAAGTGTGTTTTACATATTATTTAACAACATAAATTTCTATTTTTAACATATTAATTTTTGCCACTAAATATGACAATTAAGTGTTCATTTATTACATTTTATTAAATTTTTGTACAAATAGTATATTGTATTTGGAACGATATTAGTAAATACCAGATGGTAAAGAGTTAGACTCATCAAAAAGTATACCTAAATGATAAGGATAATGAGCTGAGCCGCTTAAGACTTGTCCGTCTGCCCGCCTGTCCATATGTTTAAACGCAATTTAGACCCTCATTTTTAGAGCGATTTAGAAGTAGAGTATGAAATTTGTCACACTTTGCTCTTACTAAAAGTAGGAGGCTGATAGTTAAAAGTGTCAAGATCAAACCAAACAATTTGGGTTTGTTCTAAGGCCCTATCATATTTATGAAAAAAAATCTTTTAAGTTTTTTGGAGATTTTTTTTTATTAGTGATATATGTAGGTAAGAACTTCACCCATCACTGGTTGTGTAAGTTAAGAGTTAAATAAAATCTATAATAAAAAAAGTAAAACGTCAAGATTAATTCAGTACGACATAGTAAATAATATAAAATTGTAATACAATAAAACGTGTTTTACAATTCTTCCATTCAAGGGAAACGCCACTGAGAATTGCTGCAAGACGTTTGGGGAACTCAATTTTACGGGGTCGCTCATTGTTAATTAACGTTGTAATGTTAAAAGATGAGGGATTTTTATAGGTTAAAACATGAAAATATCTAAAAATTTCCAGACTTGTTATTCTGTGTTTTGCAAAGGAAAAATATTTAACATTTTTCTCTCACTTTTTAAATTCCTTGAATGTTTTCATTAAATACTTATTATACAAATCAAAGCTCCTTACTTATACATGAATGTATCATGCTTTGGGACACACTTGGACCGATACTGTTGATCTTTACAATACTTTATTATTAAGTATTCATTCAACTCCAAGACTTTTGATATTCAAAGTATTTCATGCTTATGCAATTTCTTAAATCACAATACCATAGAATAAATTAAACAAATCTCATCAAACTTTTGCCACCGATTATCACATCATATTTGTTACTTTCATTATCAAAGAAAAATCAACAATGTTGAAAAATCAACACTTCACATTTTCACAAACAACAGAAAACATTATAAATGCATAAATACGAATTTCAGTATGTTTTCCGCATTCACTCATTAAAAATTACAAATAGCTTAGCACAATTAATCGCTTAACCATAAAAAAAAGCACAAAATTCGAAGAAACTACGCGGAATTGAATAAAAACTTCTGCACAATACGAGTATTTCCTTATGAAAATTTTCGGCATAAAAAAAAAATCAAGCAAATAACAAACAACACTCAACAAAGAGACACAGGAAAAATGCCAATGCAAATTTAATTTGGCAATAGGCAAAAGTGTATGTCGACAATGAAAAACCAAAACAAACAAAAATTAAAAAAAAACAAATGCATAATTGTCAATTGTTGCAGACAACAGCCGCCGCAACAACAACTGAAGATATACACAGAAATTACCAAAAATAAAAATTTCGCGTTCATTTTCTTCATCTTAACTCTCTGCTAAAACAACGACTGCTGTCGACACTTGCTACTTCTGTCGTTGCGAATTTATTTTACGGTACGTTTGCGTTGTAAAGCGTTTATTTGTTTTATGTTTCGTATTAGTGTTTTTGTGTGTTTTTTGTTTTTTTTGATCACTTAACTTTACGTCGGAAATTGAACACCGCGCACAAGTGTGAATTATTAAACCTCCGACCTTGACAGTGACTATATACATACATATGTAAGCATTAATAATTTTCGCACAACAGAGGAAAGCTCAATGTGTGGCGAGTCGTTTACGGCCATCTATCCAGCTGTTGAGCGTGGCCCAAAATAAAACAAGGAACTAGCTGCTGATAATTTGCTTTTGCAGTTTGTACTAGTCGCGAACACACACATATGAATGTATGTACGTTATTAATGCGAATTTTAACGCATCGTTTACTTCACGCCACAAATGTATTATATTTGTCTTCACTTGAATTTAACAAATTTGATTTATTTTCAAATACTTTTTTTTTTTAATTTAAGACATTACGTTCAAGCTGCCATTTGATGAGCAGAAATAAATCACTACAGGGCAAATATGACAAGGTCACTGTTGTTATGTTAGATCGAAGCGATGTCTTTGGATGGCTGCCTTTATTGTCGTTCACTGAATGAAAATGCGAAAAATTACACGAGTGCTGGCTCATAGCGGAAATTACTTATAGAAAGGCAAATTTAGTACATTCTCAGTAGTTAGAGCAGTGACTAATCGCAAATGAAATACTTATTTATGTGGGAAGTTATTGAAGTTTTAAAATTACTTAATCTAAAAAAAAAATTTAACCTCAAAAGTTTTAACCAGCCAACGAAAAAAATAATAAATAATATTTTTTTATTAAGAACAAAATTTTATCTAAATTAAAATATATTGATTTCACAAGCTGTCATTTAAATGCAAGCACGTTTTCATGACTTATCCACTAAAAAAAAATTCTGCAACTGCAATGAAAGACAAATTTATCATGAAATCATATTTTATAAAAAAAAAATATTGAAATATTCATGATGCATCTGTCATTTTTTTAATGTTCTGCTGACAAGATAATTCAACGTTTTAAGAACTTTTTTTTTTGTTCTTTTGCTTGCCTACGTTCATAATCGTCTTCCCGTACTAATCACGATTATTGCAATATTCAACAAATATTCGCTAGATGATGAAATTAATTAAAATTAGAATAGAATGGAAGTCATGAAAAAAGTTTTTTTTTTGTTTTTTATATTCTAAACATTAAAGTCGTTGCAGCATCAGCAGCCAATCGTTGTCATAAATGAAGATTCCTTAACATTCAAATTCATAACGCCGCTCGCTATTGCTATTTGTTTGTGAAGTACATTGGCGTTTTAGTAAGTTTTATCCGCTTTTTGCTTCCCAAATGAACTGTAATTAGTGCAAGCTTATTTGCTGATTATATTGACGATATAAATACACTGGAGCGGCATTGAAAAGTGTAGTTTGTCTTTGCTTAAGGCGTTATTCATAAATTATAGTATTAAACAGATTAGCATTTTGATTTATTTATTAAGGGAAATATTCATGAACATTTTACACTTAATAAGAAAAATTTGGATTATGAGTATGCAATTCTATAGCTTTATTCAATTTTAGTATAACAAATTATAAGTTTAAGGTAAATTACTGTTAATTTTTGAAAAAAATTTTACTGTCAATGTGTTACACATTAATCGCTATGCGTTATTCGTGCATGGAAGAAATTGCACAAGGTCGTCATAAAAAATGCCAAACCTGCGTACCCAAAAACAATAATTTTTTAAATTTCGAAATTTTGATTCACATTTGATTTAAACAATTTTAATTCAAATTTTCATGCGGTCTCACTCACAGTTTAAATGAAGCTTATATTTTTTTCCGTCAGAACTCATATAAAATTCAATGAATTAAAAGCAATTTCCATTAAAACGTCTTTCGTAAAATTAAATGTTTATTGACATACTTGCTGCAGATCATATATAGTATTCATATATCAGAGACCGATAATCGATACTTATCCCAAAAATTCAATCACAAAGTTCTACGATTCAAACCTTTCTCCTTAAAATATTCTGTATTAAGTTCAAAATAGATAACTGTATAGACATTCAGTACTGGCAACCTGCCACTCAAAAATCCTCAGTACTAAACTTGCAACAAAACTTAAAATTAAAATTGGTATGGATTTTTAAAAGGACCGGTATCAAAGTAAGCGGTTTTAAAAAGTACTCAGTGCCACGAAAAACATAATAGTTCGTTTTTTTTAAATGTGTATAAAATAATTTATTGATAAAGTAAAATTCTTTTAGCTTTTATTAAATTAAATTTTCTAACTTTAAAGGGAGTGGAATTTTCCGACAGATATCCCTTAGAAAACAGCTGTTACATATTTTAGAATCAACTTTATCTTGACTATTCCTTCGTTCATAATGCTTCCCTCACTTTAACAGTTGATTTTAAAAGTCTCTCACCTTCTGATTCATTACATAATTTCTAAATTTCTTTTGAGTTATTTTTATCAATGCGCCTGGTTTAAAAATAACACAGATATCTCAATCACTTTCAATTTCAATTCCATTAAGTCTGACTAGACTGGAAGCTTTTTTATCGTAAGATCAATAACAAGAGGCACAGTCTTTCTATCTATCAAATTAATTCAGAATAGACCTAAACTCCTTTTTGAGGATGGAACCGATCCTTTTCGGATTGTTCTTTTTTGATTTTAATAAAAATACATTTTTTATTAAACTTCTTTAAAAAAAATGTGACGGTTTTGCAAAGCCTTTATAAAAGTATAACTATGTGTTTAACTTTTGAATTTTTTTGCCATTTGCCATGTCTTTTGCAACTTTCGATTCAAGCGAATTATCAAATTTAGCAGATGAGCAATGATTTTTAACTAAAAATAAATAATTTTTCAATAAACTCATTTTACTTGTAATATCCACCATTTATGTCAATGTTCTTTGTCGAGATCAGTGAGATTATTTTTTTAATTTCGAAAATTTACATAGTATGACCAAGAAAAATTAAAATATCAGTCAACTAGCATTTATACAACGCTGAGTCAACAAAAAAAAAATACCACCAAATTCGATGTCTCATTGTAAATTGCGGACTGCGTTTCTAATAGATAACGACTTTGATGTGTTTAACTTTGATTTGAACTCTAAATGTACGAATCAGAAAAGCCCATTAAGCCTCACTAATGAAAGCTGTGATTAGATTAAGCGCAACTATTTACCAATCATCAAAGATTGATCAGCATTTTTCAATTTTTTCCAACATCCAAACAACTTCTGTTTACAAAAATACTAAAATATATTTTTAAATAAATTATGTAAGCAAGATAATATAACATTTTCCAAGAAGAGATTTAGTAACAAAACAAAACTTAATTGAAAGAATGTTCAATACACTAATTTCTCATTTTTACCGTTCGTCAGATTTTTATCAAAATTATCTAATCAAATCACACTACCACCTTAACGAGCTCATCACGCTGCCGTGAACTGTCACTAAAAATAACTTAATAGATGCATATTTCAACGCATTAATGCAGTTGATTAATATATCAAAATAAGCAGGCCATAACTAACTCACTCCTGCGACACGTCGACGTTGTATTTCCAAAGCAAATGTGGCTTGCGAAAATCTTTATTTATTTCTTTTTTCATTTGTCGATGCGCAAATGAGCAACGCTTATCGCTTATCGCGTTATCGCCTTATCGCGATGTTGCGATTTGATTTGTGTGCCAGCGTCGCGCATTAATATTCACACGGCAAACGCAAAGCGGGGCGGACGAGAGAAGCACTGACCAATGCGAAATATACTAAAATAAAGTATTTACGTGGTAGTTGGCTACAGCAAAAGGCGTAAAATAAAAAAAAAAAACTGCTTGGTTTAATTTTGATTTATCACCTTTGCGGTGATTATGCAAATACGCGTGCGCGTGCGCGTGCGCCACAACCCCACTCACTGCGCCACAACCCCACTCACTGCGCCGCTTAGCCACCATAACGCCAGCTAGCCAAGCAAATCGTGCAATCCAGCAGCATCAAGACGAATGTGGCAGCAAAAGGCGTTGTTGATGCGGCTAAGTGGAATGTAGCCGTTGCAAATGCTGGATGTGCCAAATTGGCGGCTGAGCTGCGATTGAAATGCTAGGTTTGCTGGCACAACTTTGGGTTTGGTGTTGGCTGTGGAATTGTATATAAATTAGCTGATCTAACGCTGGCATTCCTGCAGGCCATCTTCCACACTACTTCGTTGCTGCTGCTGCTTTGATATAAGCCGAACTGGAAGTGTGTGTGTGTGTGTGTGCGTTGAGCGATAACATCAGCGGCAACGTGCAAATGCGCGCCAAGCCACGCAAACGCATTGGCACTAGCACTCAAAACAACCCAGCCCCGCTATACATATATCTCCGCGCTAGAGCTCAACAGCGCTGCACCACTTTTCTTCTGTCGACGCATGGCAAAGAAACACACACACACACACACTCCCTCTGTAAGCCATGCCAACGCGTGTCTGGCGAGAAAATAAGTAAAAGGTGATTTATGTTATGCAAATGCATTCAAATTGTTTGAAGGATGCGATAAACTTTTGCCAGCCGCCTTCTTTTCACCATTACTACTTTGCTGCGGGGGTCGTTGCATTTTATTTAGCCAATTTTCACTTTGGTCTTACCGCCTGTTCGATGTGATATTTATCAATTACTTTTTATTGATTTATGCACGAATCGCAAAATAGAGGATGAAATATTGCCAATATGCGTGAGGAGTGGGCGATATTTGCAAAAGATTTAGTGCTAACCAATATATCTTGGCCATTGCTAAGAGTTTGTGATTGGCTGTCTGTGTGTAAAATGATTTACTAAACGTACTTTTATTTAATTAGCCCAGAGTAGCATACCAAAGGACTTGTGAAAGTTCGTAATTTTAGTGAGGTTCGTGTCTTAAGTCTTTCGTTAGAGTGAACTGACTGAGAAAGAAGAGAGCGCCTGATTGATCGCTCGACTATTTGAGAAAAGGTTTTTGTATTTATCGGGATTGTAAACGCTTGCGTTAAGCACGGTAGACGAAAGCATAGCTTTAAATTAATTATATTTAAAGGAAATCGCTGCTGCAACTCCGCTGTTCATTTTTAGGTCTTTCTCAAAGAATGACAAACCCTGAATTGAAATCTTCACTGAATACGGTCTCTATGCCATAGAAATTATGTGCGTATCTTAAGCTGAATATTTTAATACAAATATTTATCGTTAATCAATCAAACAGAACTATCAAAATATTACTTGGAAAGCATCTCTTTCGAATCGTTACACCAACGGCTACTGATCTAGGAATTTCGATTGATTCCATTACGATGTTTTGTCTTGAAAAGAGGTGGCCACCATTTAAGCGTCCCTTGCTTAAGAGTGTGTGTTGAATTATGGCTGTTTAAATCTAGTTTACAAGCATTAGTTTTTAATGCCATTTTCTCCCTAACTTCAAAGTATTTCACCTCATTTGTTAGATACTGTGGCGTGTCTCGGAAACTTCGTTTAGAAAAAATTTGATAATTTTGTTTTATTTATAATGACTAATGAGTGATAAGAAAAAAATAAACTCTACATTTTACTTCCGACTGCATTGAACTATTGAGCGTTTGTCTATGTTTCAGCTAAAGTAAAAGTTTTCGAGAAAAATTAAATGCAGAATATTTGGGATTTCTAAAATTTGTATCAGATGATGCGACTTTTTTTTAGAGATTGAAAGTCACCTTTATTCTACAAGCGATCAATGGTTTTTAACTTTACTGTAATCAGATGAGCTTAACACGCCGTAGCGCATTCAACTCCAGGAATTGTAGTAACTAGGGTTTTGAGATAAAAAAGTTGTATTCACTTTCTAATGGTTTAAAATTAAGTAACAAATTTTTCGTACACAATTTTTGCATTAGCATTAAATTCTTGAAGTTGTTTATGCCACACTCATGTACGTTCAGAATGTCCTACTTACAGCAAATATACGCCAAGAAATCGTTCTTCAAATATTTACTTTCATAAACCGAATTCCTCACATTTTTACTAAACGCATAATTCGAAAATTATTGGCACAGCAAATGCTTTCCTGTCATATTGCCAGCCCGCCTGCAATTATACATACAAACATACTATTTTCGATGTACTCTCAATTCGATCGGTTGTAATTATTTATCGCGCAACAACTTCACTGACAAAAACCACAAAACAAACTATAATTTTAGTGCGAAAAAAATTGTCATGACTTACTGCAATCAACTGGCAATAATTTGCCAATGGCCAAGAAATGCATACCAAAAAATTCAAAAAAAAAATGAAGTAATATTTCCACGCCGCTTCGCTGTAAATATCTATTTTATTTGTCGGAAATCCGCATAAAGCACGGCAATGCCGCAATAGCAGCTGCTTTTCGCCACACAGTCTTGGCGACGGTCAAATGTTGCGTCACCAAAAAAAAAAAAAAAAAACAGCGAAAGCAACTGAATAAACAAAAAGCTGAGAAAACTGTGCAAAAACATTAGACAAAAAATGTTCGAACAACAATAGTAAAAAAAACGCTGAAAGCGAGCGGCGGCTTGCATACCGTTTATCATTTTGTGGGCATTTTGACCGGGAATTTGCATTTATGTCGGTGAGAATTTTCATTTAACAAAATAATAGCTGTCTTACCACAATCATATATAAAATGAAAACAATAAAAACTCGGTTAAACTCGATTGGTGCAACGAACGCAAATAATTTGTGTTTGAAATAATTTGTACACGTTTTTGGTATTGCTGGCAATAGCTGCGGGCCAACAAACTAAATATCGAAGTGAGGAAAACAAGCTGAAATGAACAATGCTGAAGTGAATATTTACTACCTAAGGTAACCATTTACATAACCATTTACAACTGCATATAGAAAATCATGCATTGCAAGGTAAAGAAAGAACTCTGAATTCCAAAAAACCGGAAATTTTCAGCAAACAAGAAATTAAATGAAATATAAGTTTAGAGAACAATACTTGAACTGCCCGGAAAACTAGAAATTGAAATGAAGAATTGTTTATGGTTAACAAAATATGTGAAGTTGCTACAGTGAGAAAGAACAATAAAGAGTGTCCTAAACATCTTCTTCGTTTGATTCAAAAATAAGTTATGCGCAGTTTTTCAATTTTATCACGCAAAATATGTTTTTGGCAGTTCTACAGTTCAATTAGGCAACAGGAGGTTCAGAGCAATTTTGCTATTTTGAAGGTATTGAAATGGAATTAGAGGGGTTGGTGTTGTGCGAGGCAGCAGCTTGCAGTGGCTACAATTTAAGTAAATTTCTTAATTAGATAATTTTAATTTACAATTCGTTTTACTAAAAAATGCCGAAAAAGTTTTTAAATTCTTTAAAAAAAAGTTTTAATATTTAGGAAAATATGATTTATTATTTTAAATTGTGTAAAAACTTTAACACTTTGGTTGTAAGTGTTTTTTTTTTGAAAATTAACTTTTTTAATTAAAAAATAATACAAATTTATTAATAATAACTAAATTATCGGATTTGGTACAGTTACAACTTTGAGAAGAAATAAATCTTTGGGTAAATATCTCTTATATACTATCAGTACACAGTTGGTTCTAACGGTTCTTCTATATTAATTTGGATTTCGCCCGTTGGTTCCTGAAGTGTCCTAGTTGTAAAGTGAAGTTGTCCTATTTTATTCCGAACTATCTCCAAACTTATCGGTCCACCCCTGAATATTTTTCGGGATTGACCCCAAATCGCTTACAATTTCTATCTAACCTGAAGAAATCCAAAATTAGTTCCGAAATGATGCCAAAACAATTCGTTACTAGTTTCGAAATAATCCTGAATTGCTTAGTTTTAAATTGGTGCCGGGAAGTTGCGTTTCGATACTGAATCAGCCCCGAAGCGACCTGAAAAACTGTTTCCAATATTTGAAAACTAGACGTGAACGAACGAACATTTTACTTTCAACTTCGAAGCATATTTTTGTTTATTGCTCTCGACACTTATCAAACAAATCACGCGTTTAGCAAAAGGATTCTGCGCACTTTAACAATTGTCAACCATCATTATAACCATTTGTGGAGAAAAGTACAAAAAAATTTTTTTAAAATATGTGAATTGTTGTTCAAGTAGCTACGGAATATTAAGGATAATTTAATTTAATTTATGTTGCTTTTCAATCCCGAAAAGCCAGAGTGTATTGGTTACTTGCGGGTTAGGCGCAAAGTTGCTAAATTGCTTTGCCGCAGTCAAGCTGTCACGAATCAGTATATTAATCTAATAATACTCACCAATAGTATATGAAGTCGTTTTTGATTTAGCTGAAACAGCAAGTGGTACAATAAGTGTTCAAATCGGTTTGTACCAGTGTTGTAACATTAATATAAATATGGTTTCTATGTTCATACGAACAATTGTGAGCATAAAACCGGTTTGTTACAGATATGTTACAAGATGCTATAAAGGGTTAAATGAATCAACATTTTTTGCTTATCAACAAAACGCATCGAAGGTTTTTCTTTGCTTCACTTCTGTTCATATAACAAATCAAAGCAATTAAAGAATTGGAGAGTTATTTCTCTAAAATATTAAAGTTATTTTTTACAAAGGATACATATATTCTTGATTTTCAACAGTTAATCACAAAACGTAGTGTAACTGAGACTGGAAATAACGTAATTGTTACGAAAAGAATCTTTAAATAATTTAGATTGTGTTTATTCAGAAGTATCGATGCCCGGATAACAGAGAGTTTTTAAATCATCATATTTATTAAGAGGCAATATAAATCCAATAACTTTTCAGAATGATGTGTATGAACACAACCGGCACTATTTTTAATGTATAATTAAGTAACAATATTAAAAAAAAAATTTAGTAAAGGTAAGATATGTATGTATTTTTGAAAAAAAAAGAGGCCGAAATATATTAGCCTGGTAGTAGAACAGGTATATATTTTTTTTTATAAAAAAAATTCAAAATTAAATAGAAAAGAATTAAAAAAAATATGCTAAAAGAGAATTTTTTTAAGTTGAATCTGAAATTATTATAGAAACTATTACAAGAGGTTATTACTAAACTGCGAACTTACTGAAAGAATGCGGCAAATTATGTAAGGTAGAGGAAGCAAGTAGAGACACGACCCAGAGCGTTTTTTTTGCATTAATGCAAACATATAGAAAATCTTAAAGGAATAACGTAAATATTTTTTCTATTTATTTAATAATAATAATAGTAAAATTGTTGCTTATGAAAAAATATGTGTGAATACACAAGATCTTACTTTTGTTTACTTGTTTTTATTTAATTAAAGCAATAGCATTTATTGCGTCATACCTTCGGCATTTATAGACAGGTTTTGTCTCCTGAAGAAAAAAGCATTCATGTATCATTCCTCAAAATAGTTTTCATTGAACATGGGATGTAGTAACATATATATATGCGTATGTGTATATATACATACGTATATAATATAATTATACATACATATATGTATACTCATATGTTGCCTACAAATTTATTGTGTCGAATAGTATTCTTATTCCAACTGATTTGGATTTTTTCACAACTAATCAATTTAATTTGTATTGAGGGCGTAATTATTAACAAACAAAACAAAAGAAAACGGATTTACAAAAACCTTGAATTAAATTGACCGACTCATTGATACTCACGCTATTCATTCAGTTACATAGTATCTATCGTGTTGAGGGCGCACGTAAACTAATTTAGCGCACGAAATATAAATCTGCACAAATGCACGCGAAAACAAGAGGAAGGAAATGGAAGTGGTGCACGAGATTGTATACAGTGAGTTATCATTAAATTAAACTAAATATTGGTAAATTAACTTTCGAATTGAAGAATTAACCGAAACATAAGTTCTTTATAATTGCGATTTTATTGTGTGGTAATTTTTTGGATTAAGGCGCATTTTTACAACAATTAGTTACATTTTATTCAACAGTTAACTGCCGGTTTTTTTTAATGAAAATTTATAAATTGACAAATGAAAGTTAACTACTCAAATTACTCTATCTTATGTCATCTCAAAATTGTTTATTAAAATGATTTCAAACAATTGGCCTCTCAAATCTACACCAAAATCGTGTAAAAGTAGAAGTTTGGAAAAATGTTCATGTCAGCCTGAATTCACTGCAATGCCTTGTGTTATACCCACGTACAAATATATCAATTTGTACTGCTCCGAATTGTTTAGTTTAAAGTGCAATATTGCGAATTTCGATTAAAAATTACGATTGTTGATTGAAGCCATTAACTACATAGATGTTTACAATTTAAATTACGACTTCCAGCGCAAAAAAATAAACAAGCCAATCAAATTATTTTTTGTTTTTATAAATGCAATGAAAAAAGATTTATATACAGAAAATGACTCAATTTAATTTTATAAAAATAAATTAATAATTATAAAAAAATCAAGAATTTTGCTTTTGACTGCCAGCAGCCAAATTCTACAACTTTTACTTATCTATCTTCTACAAGCATTGGTTGAGAGCGGCCTGACACACGCTTTTAGCTGATAGCTGTGAGCACGCATTTACAATCACCTTTTTTGTGGAAACATAAAAATCGTATTCAATTTTTTTTACTAACCAAGATAAAGTAAATAATTGGAAAGCGCATTAAAAAATAATAAAATTACTTATTTGACAACCATACAAACAAATTTTAATGACTTCTTGTCAGCGTGTATTTTATCAATTTTTTCTGGCACTCGCCTTCCCCACCCAACCGAAATTCTAGCTATTTTTCAATGCTACAGAAAGCATAATTTGGCGTTTAAGTACAATTTTAACAAAATCAACTTTCAAAAGGTACATATGTATGTACATATATAAACTAGATTTTATTTAGAGCTGTCGTAAAAACTAGCAAGACTTGTATGCATAAAATTTTAAATTACATTTTTGTAAAAACAAAAAACTTGACAGCGCTAGTAAGTAGCTTGACAAAAATTATTTTTGTCAGCATTTTTGTCAAACCTTTTTATCACGAACTCACCAATAATTGCGAAATGTTGTGTGACAGAAAATCACATTAATGGGCAAATTGCATTGACCAAATTTTGCGTAAGGCCCAAATGTAGTACCAAAATGAAACATAAAAAACTAAACATAAGTCACACAATGGTCAGCAAGAACATAAACACACAAAATAGCGAATAAACTAAAACTATAACAACTGCAGGTAGAAGGCGTTCACGTAAAGTGCAATCACCAGCGCTTGCACCGGCACCACATTCAGCGTCACCACCCAAGCAGTAGCTGGCGCACGGCTGCAGAACATGCACAGGCAATTAACTTGGATGCCAAACTATGCACAGTTTTGTTGGACAAAAACGCACTCCGGAGAATAATTGAATGTATCGTACATTCATATATGTTAACAAGCACGAAAGACTAACCTAAAATTGCATGAAACAAAAATTCCAAAATTGCATAAAAATGCTAGAAGATTACAAAAGTGAAATAAAACAATAAAGATAAATTGAAAGCGCTTTCAATTAGCTGCGTGTAGGCACTTTACAGCTGCTGGCACCCATAAAATTCAAACTTAAAAAACAAAAAAAAAGACGAAGCAAGCTGCAGTAGCAGAATTGCTGTGAGGTATATAAGTAGATCATCGTGTACGCATAATTGCTTCAAACGAGCGCTCGGATGTGGTGAGCATTAGTCCAGCAGACAAAATTATATATATTTTATTTACTTTAAAGTCGATTAAAACAATGTTAGTTTTATTTTTAAAATAGTCACTGTTTAAGCGCTTAAAATTTGTCGGCTTTGAATTTGAATTTCGATAATACTCTCTCTGAACGCACACTTTCCCTAAAGTCGTATCCCCTTCTAAAGTTAAACTTTTACACAGAAAAGAGCATAATTCAATTGCTGAAATACGCAGTTTTCGTTCAGTTTCTGACATAACTCTAGGATTATTAATTTGGCCTACAGGAATCTTTATTGGGACACTTATTATTTGAAAAAAATCCCATCAATCTATCGAAATATTAAATTATAAAAATTTTATAAATAGTTTAAGAAATATAAGTTCACAAAATTTATACATAAATCGTCGGCGATATTACAATATATTACTCGTCCAAAAATTAATTTCCTTTAAACTTTTTGTCGCTCTGCAGTTATGTGTATTAGCGCATTCCTCAAAGTTTTTATTTACTTATTTATTTTTTTTTATTATGATTTATTTCATTCTTTATCCTTAAAAGTGTATTTGTATTTTTTTTAATAACTGAAGTAATATTCAGAGGGCACCAATTTAATTCAGCTCTATCTATCGTTTCTTTTACTCTCGAAATTTTTCACTTCTCATTTTCGCTTAGTATAAATTTTATCTGATAACTTTTCGCTTTTGCATATAATTTTCGCTCATCGGTAACACTAATTCTGGGCAAAAAAAGTTGTCATATTTTCGCCATTTAATGTGAGAGTAACGAAATACTCGATCTAAGATATCATTGGAATGTAGGAATATTTGAATGTTTTCTTTCAGACTCCATAACATTTTAAAAAAAACTATAAAATTTTTATTTTGGTTACTAATTTCAAGAATGTTTACACTACAACTCCTTTCAATTCATTACCAAGGGATTTTATTTGTTTCTCCACTTTCTATTGTTGTAGCTTAAATTTTTTTTTTTCAAAAATAACTTTTAAGGCGTGCAGACTGATAATTTCTCCTATAAGTCTTAAAATGAGGATTACCTTTTTTATTCATAAAAATAAATAAATAAAATGTTGTTACTTTTCTATCGGCCTTTTAAAATGTTTAATAATTGACAATTTTATTGAGCTCGAGGCTAGTTTATGGAAGATTTTATTTGGAAAAAACAAGAACAGTTTTAGTAATAGAAGTGGGAGATGGAATAAGCACAACAGTTCACTCGGCAAGCGTAGCACAGCATGTAGCGTGTTGGCTCTGCACTCCGAGGTTCCTTGGCACAAAGCCGGTGAGCGGTGATGAAGAATAAATAAAAATTAAATTGAAAGAAGTGTGATGAGATGATCTCCGAAATAGTTGCTATAACTTCTATTACTAAAACTATTGTTGTTTTTTTTTTCAAATAAAATAAATCCATAAACTGCCCTCAAGCTCAATGAAATTGTCAATTATTAGAAACAAATTAAAACAAATAAAAACGGGTAAATTCGGATGTCCAGAATTTGTTGTACATTCTAATATTACCGATATGAAAGAGGTGGGCGTGAATAATGAAATCTACAACCAATTCCAGTACCAACAGCGCTAGTACCAGTAGCAATACCAATACCAATACGAGTATTAATACCCGGGCTTTCAACTTTAATTCAATTTTTTTTTGTAAATGCAAATGTAATATACTCACTTTGCAATGTCTTTTGTTATTTTAATTGCATTATATATTCACAGCAATTATATTGCGCGATCACTTTAAAGTAATCACAGCGCCTATTTGTTATCTGGGTTCAACGCATAAGCCTGCCTTTCATGCTATGGCGCAACGCAACTCAACGCATTTTCTGCTACTAACTGACAAGCCTTTTGCATATATTTTCGCGACCATTTACTGTAATTTTTTGTTTTTTTTTTCTTCATATTGTTGATGGTAGTGTCCAATCGACCAGTAAAGCACCAACAGCTAAGCCTTTCAACGCATTTGTTAGGTTTACAAAAAAAAATCGTATCAAATCAAATCAAATACTGTTAAATGCCTCAAATCACTTTAACGATCACGGGACATGTCCAGTACATATTAGCAGACATACTTACAAACATGCATACCAATACATTTATACTACATACATATGTACGAGTATGTAAGTTGGCAGGCGGCAACTAGCAAATTCTGCAACTAACGTCATACCAAGTAGCCACGCCTTGTACGTTGGTATCGCGATAGTTTTGTACGACATTGAATGAATAGGCGATTACAAAGAAAAAAAACACCAGCACAATCGCCTATGCAAGTATGTATGTGTGTAGTATGTGTTTATATGTATACTCGTACTGTGTGTTGTGACTCCTTTAATGTTAACGCGGGCGAGAGGAACACCATAAAATTGCTAAGAAAAACAAAAAAAAAATTATTGTACCACTAAAAAGTAGCTGGACTACGACGCAAGCGTATGCGTTTTGCGCTCGATTTGCGGCGATAAATTAATGGTTAATTGCCTTTCCTGCATGTGAGTGCGTGTGTGGCGGACACAAATTACTAGCCGGCAACCGGATGACTGACTGGCTGACTGACTGGCTGACTGACCGATTAACTGAGTTTTATTTCTTCGCATACGCACCTGCGCACATACATACACACAAACATGCATGCACACATATACATAGATAGTACTTTGAAATGTAAGTAAGTAAGTAAATAAGTAAGTTTAATTTTTTTTTTCTATATTTAATAAGCACGCATGTGTGTTAATAATCATTTAAAATCGCTGAAAAGCTGCTCGAAAGCCGTTAAAATGCTCGCTTAGAATAGCTTAGTAAATATTTGGAAAAATAAAAACACAAACTAAAATGTCAAAATATTTCAACGCTGCTGTTGGCCAAAATGAAAAATCTTGAAATTAAATAATAATACTACCAACTAGAATTTCGTGGCAAAAAGCAGCTTAACAGCATGAAAAATGACAAAACAGCAGCATATAAAATGCTAAAATGACAAATACAATCAAGAAGCATATTTGTATGCACAAATGTATGTACAGCTTTAGCAGTGTTGGTGGGAGCGAGACAGTTGATTAGCTGCGGACAATTTTAATATTTGGCCGCACAAATTGCGCAATCGTTCTTGCTTGGTTTCTTCTAATCTTTTGGCTCGAGTCGCTTGTCAACTGTCAGAATGGCAGACAGGTGGGCACAAGTCAAGCGTTTTTTTTTAATATTATTTTGGAAAATTTTATATATAATAAATTATCGTGACTACAACACAACAGATGAAATATTAATAAAATAAATAATTTAAAAAATATGCTCTTTAATGATGAAGACTTCACATTGGCTGATTGAGTTTTCCAAACTTTGTTTGCTGCAGTTGCTGTATTTCTTTTAAATATTCAATTGAGTACACTTAGGAGTATTGAGTGTTAACTCTTCCATTTTAAACCAAAAATTAGTTTGATAAAAAAGTTGTAGGGCACACTTTTCATTTTATATCCCTACATTTATTTACCAGTGAAAAACTTTGTGGTCACTATGCACCCTTTCCAATAAATATTTAGGCTTGAGTCACATTAGTGCGCAAGTTGAGAAGTAACGTGATTCTCTTATCTGCAACGTTGTTTGTCAACAGTACCTCAACTGGGAAATCGTAGGGTTCTCAACAAAAATAATTTTTTTTTGTATGGCAATAATAATGTTTTCTAAGTTCAGAAAAAGTTTGTTCTCAGCTTGAACTCAAATATGATTCTCTAATGAATCTGAAATGTATGATAACAATACTGAAAATATAATAAAATATATACATATATTTGATTTGTAATATAAAATGCCATAAATAAATTGATATAAAATGACATTTTTACTTTAGTACTTACGATTTGACTAAGATATTTTACACGATAAATTAATGCACGATCTCAAGCGCTTGACTTCAATTTCACTTTCAAAACGGCTTGTAATTTGCCAATGCTAACACTTTTTTGGTTCTGCTTAATAAACAGCTGTTCGCATTGGTGATGCCATCTTGGAGAAAATTTGTGTTCTCAACTTCAACTCAACTTGCTCTCTAATGTAGGATATCAACTGGAGAAGTGTGCTGGAAATCAACCTGAGAACTATGGTCAGCAAAAAAAATTGTATATATTCAACCGTTCTGCCAGTGCTAGTTCAAAACTCCAGCCTGTATCACAAACGAATTTCAAAAAGCCTAAAAAGCTCTCTCACACATTTCTCGTTCACTCATGGACGGGCCTAGCAGTCTTGCATTCTAAAATTATTGGCTAGCACTCGGTGAGCTGGCCTGTTGACCACCTAGCTCGGGTAGTAAAGATGGAGCCAACATACTACGAGAGGCCACCTCAAAGCTTTTCACCTAACAAATTTATAAAATAAGCAGTTAACTGCAATAAGGATTTGCTCGCTCACCCAGAAAAGCTTCCCAAAAGGCCCAGTGCATTTATGGTCACCTGACTACCCAAATATATATTAACTTCCTTGAACAATATTACAATAGTTAGCAATCAATCCGCAGATTCAAATTTTGTATTGACTGCGTTTCACCCTAATTTGGAAGACTTCAGTTTGTTTGACAGCGAGTTTACGTCAGGACAGCGGCAACTTTGTCTTTATTGTTATATATAGTGCGCCTTCGTTTACAATACTAAACTTTAATTCAACGAATTAGCTACCTAACATGCAACTCTGATTTCGAGAATCAATCTGTCAAGCTCTCAATAAATCTTATGAATGTTTCACCCAAATTTTCAAAACGAATGTTGATATTTACTCAACCCATCGCACGCATTAACTCCATATAAGCGTTGAAACTCATTACTTAGCTATTTTCGAAAACTTTTCCTCATTAGTTTTAAGCCTACTGCGACAAGAGTGTGAAGTGTTTAATTGCGAATGTGCAGTACAAACAAAGCATATTAATGTATAAGCATGCAATTTACAAGTTTTTCACACAACACAACGCGCGGTAATATCAATCACTTTGTCCACATGCGATTACATAATTTTGAAAAACTAAACAAAAACTAAACAAATACTTAAACACACAGTTACATTCCTGCGCGCTGACCAATTTTGTGGCGGCAATAGAAATGCAGGAAATAATTATGTACTTAGTTAGATGAAAGTGAAATGTTGCTCATACGCCTTGTATGACCACTCGTAGCTCAAGCAGTTAGCTGCCACCTGCTGCGCGCTACTTTGACTTATTGAGTACTTAGGTGACTGTGTCATTGTGCTGCGGTAGTGTTAGAGCCAAAGCTCGTATCATCTTCATACACAATACGTGCAATAAGCAAATAACTCAATCAGCCATAAATTTGTATGTGCGAGTGTGTAGAAAATGTACCTAAAGATATACAGGTATATAAATTTGTGGCAGATAAAAGCACACAAAAAATAAAAATTACTACAAATGAAAGGCTTGGTTGTTTTGTTTTTGCGTGTACAACTAAGTAAACATACATCGCTTTTGGCTTCCTGCACATGAAGAGGCGCCTTGTGACCAAAGTGGCGGGAATGCCTGCCAAATAGAGACGCTAGAGCGTTGGTCAACAATCGCTGCGCCGCTAAACAAATGTCTACGCGCAATCGCACAAATGAACAGGAGACCGATTGTTGGTGGCTGCTTGTTTGTACAGTCTACGGCAAGAATATAGCGCATGCATTTCTAGACTAACTCGGACAATATAGATGTTTATATTTTATTTTGTTTTCAATTTAAAACAAAAAATAAGTTTTAAATTTTTAACAGATTTATAATAAGTAAACGAATTTTCATTAAAAGCACACTTTTTTCAAATTAAAAAAAAAATTTATTTAATAATAATTTTAGTTTAATTCAAAAAATCCCTAAAAATCAGCGACACAAAGCTTGCTCTTTATTTTCATAAAAAAAATGCATGCTCTACAAAATTTTCCAAATCATTGCAAAAAAGTTATATTTTGTTTGAATATTTGCCAAAATATTACAAGTCTTGTAAAAAGTTTGAAGCTTCGTTTTATATTGTTTTTGTTCGAGTATTAGCTGAACTTAAATTATTCAAAAAAAATAAAAAAATATATAAAAATATGTGAAATGTGGGTGTGCTATAGTTTTGGTCGTGAACCATATGTAATAGCTGGCGAATACTGTCAGCCAGCAGCGCATAAATATTTGCTAAGTGCAGGTGGACAATTAAGTAATCCATTGCAGTGTTGAAATGCAGGTGCGTTTGTGTTGTTTTGAGAAAATGGCGCATGTCACGCATGTCACTTTCCAAAATCGGACACAAAACAAAAGACTTAAGCAACGAACTTGTCGCGCTATCAAATGCAAACAAAACAAAATCATTCGTATTAGGAATTAGCGCGAACAAACTATGAGTGTCATACATTAGAGATGCCATTAAGTAGATAGTGTGAATAGAAAACGCAAATGTAAGTTTAATTAAGAGTAAACGAATGAAGCAACAATAAATAACAGTAATTACGAATTTTAAGTCAAATTAAGCGACTAAGCTAAAAAGTGACTGTAATGAAAATAAAACGGCTTACACATGCAGTTATAAGCATAACAAAGGACAAACAAAAAAAAAATATTATAATTAGCTATTCTATTACATTTAATTCTTTTGCAAATTTTCCCTTCTTCTTTGAATTGTTTCCTCAAGAATTTCGCACTAACTGCAAGCACGCGTAGTAAATAAGTAGTTGCCAATTTAATATTCACATTTTTCGTTTGCATTTTTCACATGCATTCATAGCTAATACTGCTTTTTAACGTACTCAACTTAAGCGCTTTTCCATTGTTTGTGCAAATTTTCCAAAACGCTTGCATTTAATAGTACTTTTTATGCGCCACGGTAGATTCTTTAGCAGCATTATAAAATATACATACACGTATATATGTGTGTGTGTGTGTGTGTGTGTAATTACTTAAGTAGCTTTACAAGTAATTATGTTGTTTACGCTTGCGCATGCGACAAAGAATGAATGAGTCAAGCAAATTAGCAACGCCAACAACAATGAGTAGTAAATTATTCGACCTAGCATGACAATTTAATTGAAGTGAGTGTAAATTGGTACAAGACGATTGTATTGTTGCATTTGCAAAATTCATTGTGGCACAAGGCTGTGTGTGTTGCACAAGCAACTATCGCTGTATAGAAACAATGTTGTGCAAAAAGAAGCAAAAAAAAAGTGCAAAACTTTTTAGATTTGTAATTTTAAGATTTTTATGTAAATACGAAACAAAATTTTGTTTAAATATTTATAAGCATTGACTTAGTTATGCATGCAAATTGAAAACAGAAAGCAAATGATTTGACATGTCTGCTCCAGCTTAGATAACAAATGAGCAATTATTTTTTTATATAAATACCTGAGCAGCTTTAAATTTTAATACAAAAATTTATTTTTACCAGCTGAATCAGAATTTATATTTTTTTTATTGAAGAAGTACTCGTAACATGTACAATATTAGGGTATGACATTTGACATTTTCACAAATTTTATTAAAAAAAAATTTATTTCAGGCATCCAAGTAACAAGAATTGTACCGGTATTTCTACCAAAAGTGAGAAGTGCCTTTGAAACCAGATAGGGGTCATTTGAACATAACAAATTGTTTTCAAAAAATAGTAACCTTAGAGTGCTCTCTAAATATTTTTTGAATAACAAAATAAAAAATATTGGTACATTTTTTTTGATAGAGTATAATTCTAGGTGGTAACGCATAAAAAATTCCACATTCCCTACCCCATACATTTTTTTTGTATCACCCTAATATCATACCACTACATTCCACGAAATTGTTTTAAATGATATTAACAAATTTGAACAATATAATTTCATTTTTTTAATTCCATTATTTTTCAATAAAAAGCAGTAAAGTCTTTAGCAAAAAGCAAGTTTAGAAATTTTATTAAAAATTTCGAAATTGTTAAAAAAAAAATATTTGAATTTTTTTGAGTGTTTGAAAAAACTTAATTGCAAGCTTTAAGTCGTTTAAAATTTACCCTAATTTTTAATTATTTTTCGCATTTGCTACGTTGGAGCCAAAGTTTTATTTAAAAGGTAAAAAACGTTGCACCGTAGACAAAAACAAATTCCCAAAAACAAATAGTAATTTAAAATCACTTCAAACTTGCACAGTATTTTACTCAATCTTACTATAAAGGAATGAGCTATAGAACTGCATACTCAAAAAACAAATATAAAAATATTCAATAAATTTGAAATTTGATGAAAATTTCGTAAACTATACTGTCAAACAAATTTAATAATTTTCTGAAAGGGAACATCATACAGACCATATTTGCTAAATAAACTTATAATCTAGCATTATTAATTTTTTTTCATTTGCACTTAAAGGTTAAGTGGGTCACAATGGGCCACAAACACAAAAACTTGAAGAGTAACACCTTGGATGCTTGAGGAAATTGTGTTTCTTATAAAAAATTAAACATTTTATATCCACACTTTGACCCGCTACCATCTCTCCTTCCACCATTGTTTCATCATTTTATTCGAATTTCCACAAATAAGCAACTTAAGTAAAATATTGGTAACATCTTTATAATGCTTTGGGGAAAAATATGCATTTAAAAAAAAAATTTGGTTGTGCGCATATAACATAACTTTCTTGAAAATATATAAGAAACTATATAACATTCAAATAAATAGTCAAAACTTGTCAATATATGTTCATACCTACACACATACGAATTTGCATACGCAACCAATTCCCCCAAGCAATCCATACATTACAAGTTGTACAAGTATTTACATAAATATGTCCAGCAAATTAGTGAGACGCCTTCAATGCTAATTTATGATTCAATATAAACTTCAACGAATTATACTCCAACGCACTAGCCACGCATCTTAACCAAGGCGCACATACACGCTCGCAAATATGAATATAAATACATACATACATGGTTACCATTCACACATGCATACATATTTTTTTAGTAACTGTGCTTAAGCAAACTACTCAAAAAAATTAAAAGAATTAAATACTCGTATTAAATATCCGCGACATATCATATTGGTTATGGAGCTGGTAGCGGTGCAACAACACTGCAAATGCGCTACTGTCGACAGCTTCAATTAATCGCTGCCGCGTCATCAACGCAGTAATGTGCGTACGAGTATTTGGCAGCTAGTTGTTTTTTTTTTAGTTAGAGGCAGAATTTTTATGCGCGGCTATGTATAAAAATGTCAAAAATATCTTTATACGAGTCGCAGCTGCGACACAAATGATGATTTGGCATGCGCGGGCTGTCGCAGTGTATCGATGGTGCTGGCAGTGGTATAGTTGATGTTCATTTTGGCATATTTGGTGTTGTGTTGTTTTTTCATGCTTAAAATTTCAAATAATAAGTAAATAAACAAATGGAATGCAGTGCCAAGTTTCAAGTATGAAAGGTTCGCTCAATAAATTCAAGAAAGTCTTTACACTCCCTTAAAAAATGTTTTTCAATTTACAATGATAAAAAATAAGCGAGAAATGTGATATCTTTCGGGAAAAATGTGGTTTAAAAGTGGGCGGAAATGGGAATTGATAAACCTGATGTTTTGGTGGTTAGTTTGCGCATTAATAGAAATATTTTGTTTATATGTTTATTTATTTATATATTTATTTATTTAATAGCCAATGAATACAACAAAATTCGTATAGGCTACATAGAACATTTTAAATATTCGAAGTAACAAGAAACTTACAAAACTACTTATAAAAAATATTTACAGAATTCATAAAGCGATTTTTTGAAAAAGAAAAAGCAATCTCAACATGCTTAGAAATTCTGTTGAACTCAATTAAAGCACGAGTGATGGGAGCATTTCGTGCATACAAAGCTTTTAAAACGCCAACATGGAAGACCTCCGAACATCGGAGAGATCTGGTAGGAATATTAAAGCAAATCCTCTCAAGGAGTAAGGGACAATCTACAATACCACAGACTAAATCGAAAACGAAAGACAGAGACAGGATTATTCGCCTGCTTTGCAAGGTTTTTAAATCTATCAATAGGCATCTAGATTGATAGGTGGGTATAAGATCGGAAAAGCGTAAATCTCGTAGTGCAAAGCGCAGGAATACTTTTTTGATTCGCTCAATCCTAGCAATTTGGCACGCATAATATGGCGACCATATGAACGACGCATACTCAAGCCTGGAACGTACGAAAGCCATATATAAAAGTTTTAGTGTATACGGGTCCGTGAATTCCAAACTATGGCGCCTTACAAAGGCCAGCATGTCATACGATTTACTAATAATACAATTAATATGATTAGCGAATGTAAACTTTGACTCGAAGATTACTCCCAGGTCTTTAATTTCACTTGAGCGTTGTAGGGGTAACATGTCGATATGAAAAGACGTTTGAATTTACATTACAGCGTTTGGCATAGGTGACATGAAAACATTTGTTGTTGAAGGTTTTTAACAGCCAAATCACTAATTCCTTACGTGTAGAAGATGTCCGAAATATAAGATGGTAGTAAGTCAAATTCAAATAAGTAAATTTAAAAATTTTCAAAATATTTTGTATATTAGTGAACAGTTTTAATTATTTTTAATTATTTGTAGAATATTAGCGAATAAAAAGAAAAAAAATAAAACTTAAAATACTGAAACTTAACATAAAGGTGAAGAGCGTAATTTTGTAAAGGTACCAACAACTAAAAATCGTTTATTTTGATAAAAGTTTCGAAAGCGAAATTTTGGGGAGAAGACGCTACATAAAACAAAATATCTTCAAAACCAACAATTATTAAAAAAAAACTTTTTGTAGTGTAATTTATAAATATTGTAACCAACAGAAAATTTATTCAATTACTTATCGCTTGCAGAACAAAGAGTTTGGCCTTATCCTAGTGTTACTTTCCTAAATATTTAACTCGATAATTTGAGAAGTTCATAATCAACAAGTCTGCATTCGATACTTTAAAAACACTTCGAAAAACATCCATTTCCATAATTTCACTCAATAAAAAATCCACCTGTGAGAGTTCAAGTTTTTATTAACTAAGACATTTATTTAGTACTGTCCTTTAAAATTATATTTGGAAGTGAGCAATTTTTACACAAAATAATAAACGACACATATTTTGGTAGGTTGTGCTCATCGATAAACCCATTAACAAATGAAAAGTTAATCTTTTGTTAAGTTTTTTATGCCCTTAAATGATTAATAATTGACAATTTTTTTGAGCTCGAGACCAGTTTGTGAAAGATTTTTAATTGGAAAAAACAACAACACTTTTAGTCATAGAAGTTATAGCCGCATATTTCGGATAAACCAAACCTCTCCATCTCAGACTTCTTTTTGTTATCAATTGTAAATTATTTTTGTAAAATTAATCTTAACAAATATGTATATAAGAAAATTTTACCATTTCGGTCTCAAAGGAAAGGAGTTGCTACTTAAATTTTAAGATACAATTTTTTAAATGGCGTGCTTACTTAAATTTTGATATACAATTTTATATAAATAAAATTATTTAGAAGGTAGAATGCGACAAAGATACGAAACAAAGACTTCAGATAATGATATTTTCTTTGCCTTGTATCAGAAATACTTGAAAGAGTTTAATTGTCTAGACAAATTTCTTTATAGGAATTACATACTGAATGTTGAGTCAAGTATTAAATCTAATCCAAAATCTTTTTGGAATTTTATAAAGTCAAAAAAAACCAGCTGTAATATTCCGTCTGCCGTTTTTTTGGAGAACAGATCTGCTTCTAACTCCTCTGATGTTGCAAATTTATTTGCGGAATTTTTCTGCTCAAACTTTCTACAAGAGGATAGTTTTTCTCAAGACAGGTTAGACGTTTTTGATAACGCATCCCTCAGTTTTGGTTTTCTCAGTCTCTCGTCCGAGGATGTTTTAAATGGAGTAACCAAGCTAAAACCGTCTGACAAGACAGATACTGATGGTTTTTCTGCGACGTTGCTCAAAAAAGTTCCTGCGTTAATACACCCCTTAAAGCTTATCTTTAATAAGTCGCTGGCTTCAGGTGTTTTTGTGGATGATTGGAAATTTACTTGCATTACTCCTATTTTTAAAAGTGGTAATAAAAATAATGTTGGCAATTATCGACCTATTTCGAAGTTATCTACAGTCTCTAAGCTCTTTGAATCCATAGTGAAAGAAAAAATATATTTTGCAACGAAAAGCGTGATAATACCAAATCAGCACGGCTTTGTACCCCATCGTTCCACAATTACGAACTTAACGGAGTTTAGTGAATATTGCATTGCGTCTTTTATCGGAGGATTTCAGGTCGATTGCATATATACTGACTTCTCCAAAGCGTTCGACACAGTTTCCCATACGATGCTGGTTAAGAAATTAGCTCTTCTTGGATTCCATTCTGAATTTCTTAATTGGATCAGGTCTTACTTATTAAATAGGTGCTGCGTGGTCTCTATTGACGGGGTTTACTCTAGACCATTTACTGCCTATTCTGGAGTTCCCCAAGGCAGTATTTTAGGCCCATTGCTTTTTGTATTATTCATTAACGATATTAAAAATTGCTTTTCTTTTGCTAAATATTTACTTTATGCCGATGACTTAAAAATTTTTTCAATAATAAAAAGTCCCTCTGATGTGATTAAGCTTCAAGCAGATATAGATAACTTGCATCTCTGGTGCATGAATTCTCGCCTATCATTGAATATTAAAAAGTGCTTTAAGATTACCTACGCGAAAATTCAAAACATCTTACCAACCCGTTACTTGATCTCTAGTTCTGTATTAGAATCAGTAGAGGAAGTTAAAGATCTCGGCATTATTTTTAGTTCGAATTTTAATTTTAATAGTCATATTAGTAATATTATTAGCAAAGGTTATTCGGTTTTGGGATTTGTTAGGCGTAACTGCGTTAAGTTCGGTGACCCCTATACACTAAAATTTTTGTATACAGCATTTGTTCGTTCGAACTTGGAATACGGAGCTATTATTTGGAGGCCGCATCATAGTTCAGCCATAAATAGAATTGAACGGGTGCAAAAAGTATTCCTTAAATTCGCATTACGTTCTTTAAATTTTTCTGAGCCGCTGCCTTCATATAGTTCACGTTTACTATTAATAAACTTAAAGTCTTTGGAAAGTAGGCGAGTTCTGCTCTCCCTGAGTTTTATTTTCGGAGTTATCAGTGGTGAAGTGGATTGTCCATCTCTTTTGGAACGGATTAACTTCAATGTTCCTAACCGCTCTTTACGCTTTGTTTTGCCTTTCTATGAAGAAAATCTTAAAACTGATTATGGCCGCAATGCTCCTATAGCCCGCGCTATCAATGAAATTAACAAGATCTCAAATTCTGTCTTCCTTGACTTTTCAGTTTCGAAAAATGAATTTTTGAACATTTTGAATTCCATTTTGTAATATAATTTCTTAATCTCTTATATGTATGCATATTAATATTTCGATTTTCAAATTATCGTTGTTAATGTTCTTAAGATCATTAGTTTTAAGTTCTAAATTTATGTTCATCATAGTCTGTAAGAAATGTATTTCATAGACTTAATTAAATAAATAAATAAATAAATAAATAAAAAACAAATATTGTTTATATAAAAAAAAAACATTTCAAACTCAAAGAACGACGAGCAAACTTCGGTCGCCACGGAATTTATTAATAATCGCAGAACGCCATGTCCTAGTTGTACGGTGAATGACTAGAAATATTACAAAATTGATTAAATCGGAGGACTGAAGCATTTCTGTGATCATCGGTTGAATTAGTTGAAAAAGCAAATATTCAGAAAAGGGCCCACTTTGTCGGGTTGATGTTAATAAGTTGTTTCACATATATGTAATAATAATTGAAAAATTATCTAATAGTATTTTTTCTCATGCTGACTATGTTTCTGTTCGATTCAAACGAACACCCATTTAACGTCCGAGTAAAAATGAAAAAAATCGAATTTTCAACTTCAAATTGATTTTTCTCAATTAGTCATTTTTCGGATATTCACCTTCAAAGTTTTATATTTCCCTCAATTCTTCAGTTAGGATGGTCTAATTTGTCTCAAAATGTTCGGAAATTAACCAGGAAGACGCCTAACTCCAATACCGCCGAAGTGAGCCCTTTTCACGTGGACGCACACATTTAAACAATTTAACTTTCCTTAATAATAAATCTACTATCCTATATACATACATACATATATATTAGGTCATTTTTTTAATATAAATTCAGTTAGTACGTAGATATGAATATTTTTGATTGACCACGCTAAACATAACCACCACACATACACATACAAGTCAGTTTGTATGTGCAAGTGCATGAGGTAATTTGTAGCTGCCTTTTAAAATTAATTTTTCATTTTTGATCTAACCAATTATTTATTTACGCCAATTTGTAGCACCATCAACAAAGTCAACACAACTACATACATACATACAATTCACGTCTTCTATCATTTTATGATAAATTTTATAAAAATTGTTTTGCCAGCGACCGACAGTTTTGTTAATTCTGATCGATGAACGCACCGCTTTCGAACTCGTTAATAATTTTAAAATACATAGTTTGATGGTAAAACGTGGATTTGTTAAAGTTGAAGCTACAACTTTTGAAGCGATCAATCAGTGATACTTTTTAAATTTTTCAATTTGCGTTTGTTTGCTGTTTTACAAAGTAAATATTAGCACACAAGCATATGCTCGTACCATACATACATACATATATATCTGTAGACTCGTATGTATATATATTTTGTTTGGTTGTCGACAGCAAGCATTAATTTGTCCACACCTACGACAACATCACGCAATTATTTGCAACAAAGTATGCAAAGTTATAGTTTTGTGACTTTTGTAGTTTGTATTTGAAAAGCCTTTAGGCTGTCACAAGGCCAGACTATGTCCAGATATGCATTCACTTGCAAAAAAAGGCGATGAAAAAGCGATCATGGCTAAGAAGGTGTGAAGCTTTAAGTAAGCAATATTAATCGCTGCAAATACATTATGGCATTGTTGAAATTTATGTACAAATACAACTGTATTTAAATAATAATAACAGTGCAATACATTGACAAATTTCTTTTCTTTTATTTAATTTTCCATACACTTTATTCTCTAACAAAAATTTCATTTAGGTATATTTTATAGGCAGCAGCAGAAAAGAAATTTAAAAAAATATTAAAAGCTCTTTGTTTTTTATTTTTGCTTTAATAATATTTTATTTTATCAACTACCTTGAGTTGTACTGCAAGCATTCTTTTCTAAATGATATACAAAATTTAAAAAGTCAAATTAAAATAAAAAATGTAATTAATTTTTTTGTTGCCTGTCCCTGTTTGATGGGTTAAGTATAAACTCAAGTTTCAATATATTTAAAAAAAAACTAAAAAAATTAAAAAAAATGTTAGTTTACTTTCATAAAAAGATGCTTGTTTCTGCTATAAATTTTTCCACGCAACATTATCCAGAAAGTTACAATTTTCACTTTATTATTAATCCAGTGTCGCACTGGTTGGGCGCATGGAAAGTGTTTGTGTTCATGCCGATCTGCTGATCTGATAGGAACCCTTGTTATGAAATTGTTTTTCCACTTTACTACATTTAGGTATTTTGCATTATTGCATTTTTGTAAGCTCGTGCCGTTTATTAAAAAATTTTAAACCTTTATAGTCTTTCGCAGACTAAAATTTTACCTAAAGTCACTCATCAAATAATTCCAAATGTTAAAGTATTGTAAATGTATTTTAAATACTACTGTGTAAACAACTCACTTACATGATTATGCAATTTATTCATCACTTACTCTTATTTGAAAATGTAACTTTAGATTCTTTGTCAGTTAAAAATTTTCATATTTTTTCATTCGCTTAATAAAACTCATATAAAGACGGTCGTGTATTACTTTCCTTGGATTTGTTCTAACATTGGTTATGGGCCCAGAGTTGGCTTTATTATAAAATACACGTGGTCATAAGAATTTATATTTGCAAATCAAAGTCTTTATCGTTGGTCGATAGAAATGGCTAGCCTATTATCGCAGATAGAAAAATTAAATGGCGAAAACTATTCAGCACAGCAACTCCGGAGCAAAAAGCATCTTGGTTAGCAGATGATAGAAAGGCACTTGCTTCAATTACTCTTTGCGTTAGTCCATCTTAGTTATTGAATTTGAAATACTGTCTTACGGCGAAAATTGCTTGGTTGAAATTGTCGGACACCTATAGAGCTAAAGGACCAGCTAAAAAGGTGAACTTGTTTAAGAAGCTTGTACGTTTTCAATTTCAACGCGATGCAAGTTACAGTAGTCAAGTCAATCGTTTTTGTGCCATAGCGGAAAGTCTGAAGGAGATTGATGTATCTATACCTGACGACATACTTAGCATTATACTACTTTGTAGTCTACCTGAAGACATGGAAAACTTCGTCGTGGCCATCGAAAGTCGTGATGACTTGCCCAAGATTGATAGTCTGAAGCTTAAAATTTTTGATGAAGAAGAACGACGCAATGGGAAGGTCCGTGAAGCCGATCAAGTTGTATATGCAGTGAATCATATGAAGGGTAAATATCAATCAAAGGTAAAGCCATGGAGCAAACAGTCTAAAAATAACATAAAGTGTTATGCCTGTGGGAAGAGAGGACATGTGAGGGCGCAATGCAAAACAGCAACGAACTCCGAAGTCGTATTTGGATCACTGGATGATGACTTAGTAGATAGCAGCAACCTATGGATTTTAGATAGTGGAGCATCATCACATATCTGTAACAACAGAGCAATGTTCACATCATTTAGAGAGCAATCAAAGAAGGTCATATTGGCATCGGGGGAGAGCATTTCGGCAAAAGGTATAGGTAATATAAAACTGAAATCAGTCAATACTGATATTACACTGTCAGAAGTACTCTTTGTGCCCGGGTTGAAGACAAATTTTTTGTCGGTTGGCAAAATTATAAGCAATGGACACTCGGTTAAATTCACTAAAAATAATGTATTTGCTTACACTAGATGTTGCGCATTAATTTTCGAAGCAGAAAAGAGCTGTGGTATATTTTTAGTTAAACTAATGGCAAAAGAATATGCGTTGTTAAGTTGCGAAAAGACAACAGATTTCGATTTGTGGCATCGGCGTTATGGTCACTTAAATGCACGTGACTTATGTACATTATCTAATAAGGACATGGTTCGTGGTTTGAACGTTAAAATGCCTAATGATTTTGCTTGTATAACCTGTTCGTTATGTAAAATAACAAGTAAGTCTTTTCCTTCATATCGTAGTGTACTTAGCAAAGGTAAATTGGAGATAATACACACAGATATTTGTGGACCAATGCGAAATTCTTCACAGGGTGGATCGTTATATTTCGTAACGTTCATAGATGATTACACAAGGTATATGTCTACGTATTTTTTGAAGCAAAAATCTGAAGTTTTGAAGGTATTTAAAGAGTACAAAGCCAAAGCTGAAAAAGAAACAGGATCATTTATTAAAGTTTTGCGTAGCGACAATGGTCGCGAATATTTAAGCCGTGAGTTTGATATATTTTTAAAACAAAATGGAATACTTCATCAAACAACAGTTGCTTATACGCCACAGCAGAACGGAATTGCAGAGCGAGCGAATAGAACTTTAGTCGAAATGAGTCGTTGTATGCTAGAAGAATCGAAAGTTTGTAAAAGCTTATGGTCGGAGGCAGTAAATACGGCAACTTATTTGCGAAATCGCGCTCCAACAAAAGTTTTGGAAGGTAAAACACCTTATGAGTGCTGGTTTGGTAGAAAACCATCTGTTGCACATTTTAGATCGTTTGGCTGTAAAGCAGTAGCACTACAAAAGCAACAGAATCAGTCGAAGTTTATGCCGAAAGGTCGAAAGTTAATATTTGTCGGTTATTCGAACCAAAGCAAAGCTTATAGGTTATATGATAGCCAAAGAAGGAGTATAGTCATCTCTCGTGATTTACATTTTTTCGAAAACTCATGTTCGGAAGGTGAGTCTATTGCAATGTCTCATCGTACCTTAATTTCGACAAATGGTGCTGAAGGTATTATTTTACCAGAAGTTATTTTACAAAATGACCAAGCACATGTAGAGCAGAATGAAGATAGTATTGTTGCAACTAAAACAGTTTGTAGCAATGTATGTTCAAGCGCAGACGAAATGAGGCCTACATGTAGAGTTGATGGTGAGAATGATGAATGCGTTGGTAATGAAATCAATTTTAGTTCAACAGAAGAAGCGGAGGTTGAGAGCATTGTTGGTAAACGAAAAAGAGGTAGACCAAAAATAAATAGGTCTGGAGCGGTTGGTAGACCCACAAAAGTATTTGTTATTGAAAATAAAAATGATACAGAAGTTTTAAATGCTATTACTTATGATCCGATATCAGTAAAGTCAGCTTTAGAAAGTGAAAATAAAAGTCAATGGAAGGACGCTATGAAAGCTGAATACGAGGCATTGATTAAAAATCATACTTGGGAATTAGTTGATCGTCCCGTATATAAAAATATTATTGGATGTAAATGGGTATTTACGACGAAGCGGAGAAGTGATGGTAGCGTCGAAAAATACAAAGCCCGATTGGTTGCACAAGGTTGTTTTCAAAAATATAACATCGACTACCATGAAACGTATGCTCCTGTGGCCAGACATTCTACAATAAGATTAATTTTAGCGATTGCAGTACAGCACAAGTTGTTAATAAATCAGATAGATATTGTTGCGGCTTATTTAAATGGTACAATCACTGAAGAAATATATATGTATCAACCTGAAATGTTTGTCGAGAAAAATAAAAATGACAAGGTCTGCAAATTAAAGAAGTCACTATATGGTCTTAAGCAGGCTGGAAGAGAGTGGAATAAGAAGTTTAATGAAATATTATGTAATACTGGATTTAAAAAATGTTCGTCGGATAATTGCGTTTATATTATGGAAAGAAATGTTAAAATTGTTATTATAGTTATATATGTTGATGATATAATGTTAGCTTGTTCGGATCAGTCTACTATGAATGAAACCATTAATGAGTTAAACAATTTTGTTGATGTGATTGACCGAGGCCCGATTTCATTTTATCTTGGGATGGAAATAGAAAGACATGAACCAAGAGGCGCTATCACTGTGCATCAGAAAAGATATATAGCTGAACTATTAGAATCATGGAATATGGCTGAATGTAAGCCCTGTTCAACTCCATATCCGAGTGGTACTGTATTATCTAAATGTATTAAGGATAATTGCAACGAAATTTTTGATGTAAAGATTTTTCAATCCTTGATTGGCAGTTTAATGTATTTGGCCGTCATTTCACGTCCAGATATCGTTCACACACTGTCAAAATTGTCACAGTTTAATAACCATCCACATAAGGAACATTTTATAGCAGCGAAGCATATTCTGCGTTATTTAAAACAAACAGATAATGCAAGTTCCACGTACTACAAGATGGATAAATCACTTGTTTGCTTCACTGATGCTGACTGGGGTTCCAACGATATTGATCGAAGGTCGTACAGTGGATATGTTATTTTTGTTGCTGGTGCACCTATTGCTTGGGAATCAAAAAAAACAAAGTAGCGTATCGCTGAGTTCAACTGAAGCCGAATATACAGCAATGTGCGAGGGCGCTAAGGAGATTATTTTCTGTCGACAGCTATTGCAAGAATGAAAGTTAGCAGAATATTGTAGTAATCCTACAAACATCTACTGTGATAACCAGGGAGCAGATTTTCTTGTTCGAAATCCAGTCACAAAGAAAAGAAGTAAACATATTGATATTAAGTATCATTATTTGAGAGAAAAATACGAGTCTAATAATATAGATATAAAATACGTTCCTTCGGCGGAGAATGTCGCCGATATTTTTACAAAGTGTTTACCAAGACTTAAGCATATTAAATGTCTTAAATTTTTGAACCTAGATTTGTAAGTTGAAATTATTGTAATTCATTTATAATCAATGTACGCGTATGTATTTGAGTTGAGTGGGTGTTTGTTAAAGTATTGTAAATGTATTTTAAATACTACTGTGTAAACAACTCACTCACATGATTATGCAATTTATTCATCACTTACTCTTATTTGAAAATGTAACTTTAGATTCTTTGTCAGTTAAAAATTTTCATATTTTTTCATTCGCTTAATAAAACTCATATAAAGACGGTCGTGTATTACTTTCCTTGGATTTGTTCTATTACCAAAGAACTCCATTTTTATATTATAAATAACTTTGATTAAATTTTCTATTCAACATTGACGATATGCTGGTATCGTATGGTGATCAGGACACTAAAATATTTGATTATAGTTAGTTCTAAACTCGATTTATTCGACTTAGGAATAACCATTCAATTTGTCTTTTTTACATTTAGCATCAACTAATTTTTATATTTCCAAATATACAGTAAATGCAAGTCATCTTTACACTTTATGAATTGCTGTGCCTTAAAAGGGGTTTACTTACAGTCAATAGAACAAAAGAATGGACGGTGGTACTGATCCCTGTGAAAGTACAATTTCTACTGACAAAACCTCCGACCCTCTTTCACCTATAACTGTGTTGCATTCTGTGTATAAATATATTTAAAAAAAAAATTATTTCAGCTCAACTATCTTGGTGCCGATTTTTTTTTAACTTTCGTAAAAATAGCTTTTAGTCAATAGTTTCAATTGCCCTTTTTAGATCGATAAAAATCGTCAGTGTTTTTTTTTCTGCCTCTCATATTCTCTTTCATTTAACGTCAATATTTTTTAATTGTACGATAATACACCTCTTAATTCGAGTGTTTTAAGCCCAGGTCATTGTTGGCGTCATCACAAATGAGGTAAGCCAACAAAGACAGCTTCTTAGCGAAGTTTGAGCGCTAAGAACTTTAAGCATCTTTTCACTTTTTGGCCATCCAATGATTCATATTAGTCCCATCCAATATTAAGTTTAACACTCGTAGTATATTTAATGCTCAATTTCGATTATTACTTCTATGCATTTTTAGTTTGCATTTTGCAGCTTGACCATCGCAACTATTTCAATTGCGCTATACTCTTCGCTTATGTTGGTTACTTGAATTTTTGTAAAGTTTATAAAACAAAATGTTTTTTTTTCATTCAAGATTAAATTAAAGCAAAAATAAAATTATTTGGTAAACTTTGAAAATCTTAATTCTTTAATAGTTCTTTAAGAAAAAAGGTTTCTTTTAAATTATTTTTTTTTAAATTACAAATGTACGTATGTGTATAAGAGTATTATTATGTACATTGCATGGTACAATAAACAGGTAATATAATATAAGCAGCTGATTGAAGTTTTTTCTTATAAGTGGTCCATAACAAGTCAAATTTTGTTTACAAAACAAACTTTTTTCTTAAAAAAAAAAACAAAACAACTTTGTTTAAAAAACAATATTTGTTTACATTTTGTATATTTATAGTTTCTAATTTATACAAAATTTTCATTTACGCGTAAAATTTTTTGTTCCTGCCTTTGGGTCCTGTTTTTGTGAAAAGTAAAAAAAAGCTACTTATAGCAAGTGAATGCTTTATATAATTAAATATAATTTATAAAAATAAATTACGAACACTTATACGTTGTTAATTTGTAAAATTGTAAACCACCTGGTTGTGCAATTAAATCATTTGCTTAAACTGATTTCTGAAATAATCTGGAAAACTATTCAAAAATTATTGCATACGCACATCTGAGTTGACGGAACGCTCTTTCGAGGTGTTTAAGCGCCAATACATTTCGTATCTATTTTTATACCAGCTGTGTGTTGACATTTTTATATGCAACAATTCATGTTTATAATCAGCAGAAATGCATTTAATTAGTGGACGAATCGAGCAACTTGGCTAAACTGCTAATACTTTTGTTGTTGTTGTTGTTGTCGTCGTTTAGCGTTCACTAATGTTGCTGCATTTGCTATTGTTTTTCCTTTTGCTACCACAATTATCTTCTTTTCTTTTTTTGTTGCACAGCTAAGCCGTTAACTTTGCTACCATTTTTATTGCTGCCTTTCAGGAAGAACTCCGTACTTAATTTAATTATCATTGGCAATAAATCTCTCCAGACAACTAACGGAAAACTTGAAAGGAATAAAACTCTAAATTTTATCGCATTTCTTCGCTGGCCGACAACTGCCACAAGTGTCGTTTGAGCTGCTTTGGCTGCTTTGGCTGTTGCTGGTGCTGCTATTCGCTAAACTTTCTTGCTTATAGATTTGCGCTCCTGCTGTACGCTTGCTGTCTCAGTTGTTGTTACTGCTGCTGGCGACAGCGGTAGTGATCGTGCGAGCATCTCTCCCTCTTGCTCTTCGCTTGCCCCGGTTAGTTGCCTGTAAGTTTCGTCGTTGTCAATGCCGTTGTGCTGGCGCGTCGACAAACGCTTGGAGCAACATTCTCAGCAGGAGCGCATTTTCAACAAATGAGATAACACGATTAAAAGTTCAATAAATAACATGGCAAAGCCTGAAATCAACAACGTCACCTGCTTGCAACTAACGTGTTGCACATTGGACATGCAATGGGATGCATTGATGCACCGTCGCAACCGCAGTCGCCGTCACAGCTAACGCTGACGCAATGATGTCACACCACCAAAGGGGCAGCCAGCCAGCCGGTGAGCCTAAGTAATCGACCAACCAACTTGACTGCGCACCGATCGGCGCCAAGCAGCGCGCGCTCACAAACCAGCTGCTTAAGCGCGCATAGTGGTGGCTAAGCGGCGCATAGCAATGACAGCTACGCACTTGCGCGACAGCGGCGACAGGTAAATAAGTAGAGGCAGGCAGGATAATTAAGTAGCATCGCTAATGCGTAATTAACCAATCAACGCGCAAGCGTGTAACGCATGCAAACTATTGCTCCGCCTCGTGAGCTTCATATGTAGATTCAAAGTTGCATAGTTACTTGCCATAAGTGGCAAATATGTATGTATGTATGTATGTATATGCTCTAATATGTGATGGACGCCACAAATAATGCCGACACTGATGGCCACAAGTTGCATGTGTTATAGATAAAATCAGCCGACTTTCAGTGAGTTTTCCTGCATTATTTAATTTTTTATTTATTTTTTTATTTGAATACGTTGGAGCAGCAGCAGGCGTACTTGCGCCGCGCTACGCATGCGCAGAAGTTCATTCATGCTTAGACGACATGAACCGGCGTTGAATGAGGCCATGTGCGTGTATTTATTTATTTATTAAAGTAAGCTCATAGGAGGTGCCTGCTTGTTTTTTTTCTTGTTTTTCTAACGGCCTTCGAATGCGTCCAATCTGTTGCGATTGCTGTGAGGTGTGTGTTGTAATGATGAGGAAATGTTTATTATTTGTCGCTTTGCGATTTTGTCATTAAGATTGTGCGAACAGCGATCAGCGTACAAATTGGTTGCGCACGATTTACAAAAACAAAACTAAAAATCAAACAAAAAATATATATACAATGACAAAAATCTGCAGCGATAAACTAAATGTACTTAACTATTTGATATACTATTTAGTTATGAGTGCAGATTTTCTATCGCACTGCCCAAAGTTGCGTGACTGACTGACTACTTGGTGAGTTGCGGTGCAAATTTGTGTAAATTTATTACCCTGAATTCAATAGAAACGCCAGAGGGCTAAAAATTTTTTAGCTATAGCAACTATGTTTATGTCTTTTATTATTGGTTGGCCTAAAATTAATATTTGCCAACAAATGGAATACTATTTAAACTAATTACTATCCAAACTTGTGCATTAAAAGCAAAAAGTTAAAAAAAAAACATAAGAAAAATTAGTGTGCGATATTTTTATATGCGACGGGCAAAACAATACTTTTATAGTCCTATCGACTTCAAAAAAATCAAAATGTGTCAATTATTGTGTAAACGTATTTCACATTTTTGCAACTGACGCCCAAACGATATATGCTCAGCATCAATTGGAAACTTTATAGAAGATCTCTTTAATTAAGACGTTGTGCTTTTTAAACATTCAATCAATGGCCAATTTGAATTCCCCAGCATTTATCATCTCTCTCTGTCTCAGGCTTACGATAAAGGTGATAGAAACGCTGCGTTTCTTGGAAAGATTATCACGTCCGGTACTCTTCACCGTCGTTGGCTATATCACCCCTCTCTCTCACTCTCTCACACACACTCTAAAAGCTTACGAGGTAGCTAAAGGCAGGGTGGCGCCTGACCCACGCCTCAGTCTACATCCAATTCTCTAAAGGGAGCTCTGAATCCGGTCAGTCACTCTCGCTTATCGATTCAGTTTAAATTCCACAACGTGGTTGCATAGATAAATATCCCTTAATAATCTAAATACTAACGTGAAATACATGAGATTGGTTCAAATTTCAAATTATATTTATTGAGACCAAAATAAAAAAACAATAATACAAATTATTTACAAAAGAAGATAATTAACTTAAGACTGTACATATTTTATCTTAAACAAAGATCTTAATCTATAGAAAAAAAAGTTACAATAAACGCTTGCTCCCGGCAATTTTAAAAGTATTCTGAGGGCTACGACTCAATCTTAAAACTAACTTAAAACTATTTTATAAAGAAATCTTACAAACTATAATAAATAAATAAAGCTTATGCTTATACTAGCCCCTGTGTGAACCAGGTGTTGATTTTACATAAAAGTTTGAGCAGAAGGCTTCTGGGTGATTAACATCATTTATTATATTTTCCTTACTAATACCAAGTGGAGACAAATACTTGCTGTTGACCCAAGTATGGCCTGATTGCGACAAGATACCATCAGAAATCAATGGATTGTCACAATTCTGAACATGGTCGAAGAACCTTAATATTGCTCTTATTGCATATTTATTAAAAGGGAGTACTTTTGAATTTGAATATAGTATATAATTATTTGAGTATCTTTTTTTAAAGTTAATAAGGTTTTTATTTAAACAGAATCTAATTATTTTACGTTCAAATATTTCAATTCTTTTCATCAAAAAAGGCGAAAAATGAAACCAAAAATTAAGACTGGACGGAGAGCGACTTTATAAATCAAAATTTTAGTGCTTGTGCTTAAACTTGTATTTTTCATTATCATTGCCAGTGCATAAAAAAGGTTATTACACTTTTTTATCATTGTAATGGCACAGGGTATGAATACCCTTAACTAGCCCATAAATGCAACCCTATAAAATAATCTATTACAATTGTAAGTCTACAATAAGTAACCGCAGCTAGCTTTAAGAAAAAGGTGGACAAGGAGACGAAGATAGAAGCCGACTCGGGCGGCCATTCCATTTTTCATTTTCAATTCAATTCAACTTTGGCTCGTAACCGCAACGGACGCGCAAGTCCGCAGTATCGCGAATAAAGTATTTAATTTCAAATAAAACTAAAAACTAGTTTAGCCAGTTCATTTTCATTGTTTCTTTATTAAGGTAAACACTATTGGAGTGTTTACAACGGGAGTGAGCCGCAAGTGGCCACCTGCGTCAAAGACGCATATCGAAGCAGGGACAGGTGCACGAGATGGCGGGCCGGTTGGTGCTCCGCCGGAGGAGCGTTACCTTGATGCAGCCTAAGGTAACGCCACATGGCGACCGTGACAGGACAGCTTACAAAATGGCCCCCGGGCAAACGAAGCCACGTCACACAACAACAAAAATGAAAAAATTTAAAGTTTAAATTAAAGCGAAAAAAAAAATGCAAAAAAAAAATACAAAAAAAAATTAAATTAAATTAAAAACGTTTCAGTGAACTAAAATTTAAATTACAAAAAATTTTTTTCCTATTTTCAAATTATTTAATGGTGGTGGCTACTTCAATAAACTAAAAGTAAATTACAAAAAATTTTGCAAAATATATAAAAATGAACTTAAATTAAAGTGTTTCAACGAAAAAAAAATTATTTTTTTTCCAAATACATGTATGTACATAGATATAAATATTACAAAAAAAATTTACAAAAAAAATGTTAATTAATTAAATTTAAACAAAACGAAAACAAGTTTAAAAACCAATGTAAAAAAAAAAAAAAAAAAAAAAAAAAAAAAAAAAAAAAAATCTAAAATCAAAAAAAATAATGAAATGAACTAAAATTTTTGATTTTTAATTAACAATTCAAATAACAACTGAACTAAAATTTGATGCCTTTTTAAAGTTAAGAAAAAAAAAATTAAAAACCTGAAATTTTTAATTTCAATTAATTACTAAATTCAAAAAATTATTTTGATCCAAAATTAAACGTTTGAACATTAAATACAAAAAGGAAAAAAGAAAACCAATTTTTTATGAAAACCGAAAAGGAAAAACGAAAACCACATTTTTAAATAAACAAAATCTAAAGGAAAAACGAAAACCACATTTTTCAAATAAACAAAATCTAAAGGAAAAACGTAAACCACATTTTTAAACAAAAAACCAAATCGAAAACCAAATTTTGAACAACAAAAAAAAAACCTTATGTACGTACAGTTCTGCACTTGTTAGCAGCAGCAGAATTAAGCTAGCCAAAGTCATGCCACATAACGGCCATTTTTGCCAACAACACCAATAGAGGACAACGCAGCGGTCAAGAAGCAACGAGTAGCGGTTTTTGCAGCGTTGGGTATGGCGCACAGTGTGCGGAAAATTATATAACGACACATGTACATATTTTGTATTAAAATTAAATTTTTTCACTTTCGCGTACTACTGTACAATTTGCATTATATAACGTAACTGTTAACTTTTTAAACTACTGTACTTTTGGAAAAATACTTTTATATTATATTCATACATATGTATATGCCAATACCTTTTCACTTTTGCGTACAACTGTACAATTTGGATTATATACCGTAACTTTTTAGTTTTTCAACTACTGTACTTTTTACTATATACGTTTACATTATATACTACATACATACAGGTATTCTTACCGTTTTTGTATTTTTGCTTACTGTACTTTTCATCTAATCAAACGTTTATATTACCTACATAGCCAACCCAATACATGCTTAATTACCTATATACATTTGTGTTACTGTTTTTTCATCGGAATTTCAGCTTTGCATACAGTAGTGTGAAAACACTTAATAATATTGCTTCAAATACTAATTTTTGCAATAATTTAAAAATATTTTCTCAACAAAAACTTTTCGGTGGTGCCTTCCAGTGTTAGTCGTGAGTCAGACTTTAAAACAAATTTTTTTTTCGAAAATACAAATAATTAATTTGCAACCTTAATACAATTTTTGATCTGTGCATTGTCGTACTATGCCTACGTTGAACTTTATAACATTTTTCAAATAAATATTTCACATAAGTCGAAATTTCAAAATTATTTTTTTCATAAATTCTGCCATACAGTGTTAGTTAAACTAAAAATTTGCAATACGATACAATAGCACTTAGCAACAATTCAACGTTCAGATAAATAAATTGATTTTTATTAGATTTTTAAAGCTTCATCAAATGTCAGATACTGACACAGGTCAGCCAGATTTTTCAATCAGTGAAGACCTTTTAGGATTCGAATCATTAGCAAATATAAATTTAACTTTGAGTACTAACGATACAAAAATGGCAACTCCGGAACAGAAAAAATCTTTTATTAGCCTTTGTGCATCAATCATTAGGGAAAATTACAACGGTGATCCGCTAGCTCTTGAATCATTTATAGATAAAATTAACTTAATTGAAGATCTCTCAGAAGAAAACCTACAAAGTACATTTATAGCATTTTTAAAATCAAAGCTTGAAGGCAAGGCACGCGAGGCAATTCCAACTGATATTAGTTCCATTGTTCAGATTAAAGACGCGTTACGTAGTAGAATAAAACCGGACAACTCAAAAGTTGTAGCTGGAAAAATTGCAACTTTGACCATTGTGAACAACAATTATACAGAATTTGCCAAACGTGTCGAGGAGCTATCTGATGCACTGCGACGTTCTTTAATCACTGAAGGTATGACACAAGCTAAAGCCCAAGAAATGGCAGTTGAACAAACTGTAAATGTATGCAGGTTAAATACACGTTCTGACTTAGTTAAGTCAATTTTAGCATCGACAACCTTCAATGATTCAAAGGACGTAGTAGCAAAAATGATCGTAGAACAAAATAACCAAGCAAAAGAGAGACAAGTATTAGCGTTCCAATTAAACAATAACAGAGCAAATAATTTTCGAAGTAATTTTCAAAATTTTAATAGATATAACAATAATGGCAACAACTTTGGGTACAACAATAACGCAAACAACTTTAGGTACAGCAATAACGCAAACAACTTTAGGTACAACAATAACGCAAACAATTTTAGGTACAACAATAATAACAACAACTTTAGGTACAACAATAATGGCAACAACTATAGATACAACGACAACGGCAATAATTACAGGTCAAACAACAATGGCAACAATACTAGGTACAATAACAACAGTACTAGGGGTACCGTAAACAATTTTAAAAATTTTTCTAATGTGCGGACTTTAAACGCCCTGGCCCCTCAGGCGCGAACACTGGGGGAGCAAGAAACGGACATCTAACCGATCTGTCTAAAACAATAGGCATTTACTGTCTTAACTTAAATTATTCTGACTTTATCCAATTAAACTTTACCGGATGTAACAAATTACGTACGTTTTTAGTCGATACGCAAGCCGACATTTCTTTAATCAAAATTTCAAGTTTAAACAAACATTTTTCAATCAATACAGACGATGTTATCCGCATTACTGGTGTCACTTCTAATAGTGTTTCTACTTTAGGTAAAATAACCGCAAATTTAAATTTTTCGAACTTTTCTATAAAACATAATTTACACGTGGTGAATGACGATTTTAATATTCCATCCGATGGTATACTGGGTAAAGATTTTTTAAAAACAAACAAGTGTGTTATTAGCTATGCAAACAACCGCATTTCCTTCTGGGTAGGCAATGAAAAAGTCGCGATTCCGATTCTTCACGGGACAGAAAGCGATAACTGTGTTATACCTCCCAGATGCGAAGTTTTTCGACTCTTTGATTTAGGCAAGCAACCGGAGTCACTCTTCGTAGACTCACAAGAAATTGATAATGGTGTATTTACAGCTAGATGCATTGTTAATGTCAGCAACCCAATTATCAAGATTATAAATACCACAGACGATGTAAAATACGTAAAGAACTGTAACATTCGGACAGATAAACTTTCTAATTACCATATTTATTCCATCAAAAAGACGACGAAGGACGATAACCGGACAGAAGAACTTAGTAAAATTTTAAAGAAACAAATCCAAAGCAATAACGCAAGCAAATTACTCGACTTATGTCTAGAATATGCAGATATATTCGCTCTGCCTGACGACAAAATGACATTAAATAACTTTTACGAACAAAAATTAAGACTGACAGACACAAACCCCGTTTACATAAAAAATTACAGATTACCATATTCTCAGCGTGAGGAAATAAATAGCCAAGTGAATAAATTGTTAAACAATGACCTTATCGAACCAAGTTACTCAAATTACAACAGTCCTTTAATTATAGTTCCAAAAAAAAACAATGATGGGCGAAAAGCATATCGTATGTGCGTAGATTTTCGTGCAGTCAATAAAAAATTAATTGCAGACAAGTTCCCTTTGGCACGTGTTGATGACATTTTAGATAACCTTGGTCGAGCAAAGTATTTTTCGACATTAGACCTTTTCTCTGGATTTCATCAAATCCCCTTGCATACAGATTCACGCGATATTACTTCTTTTAGCACCGAACGTGGAGCATTTAGATGGAAAGTTTTGCCTTTTGGCTTGAATGTAGCACCAAATTCGTTTACACGAATGATGACAATCGCTTTTTCAGGTATTCCGGCTAATGTAGCATTTTTGTACGTAGACGATATCATCGTCATAGGCTGTAGTGAAGCACATCACATTAAAAACCTTTCAAAAGTTTTCGAAACATGTCGATCTTTTAACCTAAAACTTAATCCAAATAAGTGCAATTTTCTAAGGCCAGAAGTAACATTTTTAGGACACAAATGTTCGGCAACGGGTTTGTTGCCAGACGATTCCAAAATTAACGCAATTAAAAAATATACAAAACCGACTGACAAAGACGCAGTACGACGATTCGTTGCATTTGCAAATTATTACCGAAGGTTTATACCTAACTTTGCGTCTCTAGCCGCACCCTTGAATCGTTTAAACAGAAAAAAAGTAGAATTTATTTGGGACAGCGAGTGCGAGAAAGCTTTCGAATCACTAAAATCAGCGTTAATGTCACCTAAATTGTTACAATATCCAGACTTTTCCAAACAATTTATTATTACAGTTGATGCTTCAAAAACCGGATGTGGCGCTATTCTTAGCCAAGAACAGCAAGGTAGCGACCTGCCTATTTGTTTCGCTTCTAAAGCATTTAATAAAGCGGAACAGAAAAAACCAATTATAGAGTTGGAACTTTTAGCCATTTACTTTGCCATAAAACAATTTCGTCCATACATTTACGGAACTAACTTCCTTGTTAAATCAGATCACAGACCACTAGTTTTTCTTTTCAATATGAAGGATCCATCTTCAAAACTTGCGAGAATTCGACTCGAATTAGCCGAATATAATTTCATTATAGAGTACATTAAAGGTAAATCAAACGTCAGTGCCGACGCACTTTCACGCATTTCCATTGACGAGATTAGGGAATCAACGAAACACGTTCTTGCAGTTAAAACCAGAACGATGACTAAAAAACTTAACGAAACAGAAATACAAAACAGCGACATAGACAATTTAACGCAGACTTTAAACGTTTATGACAAATTTGCATTTAATTTTTCAAAAAAAATACCGCGTATTAGATCAACAATAAATCACGATAAAAATAACAAAATTTCAAATTTACAAATATGTGCACATTTAAAACACAAAAAAATCGATTTGCTTAATGTCGAGGTTGTTAACGAAATAACGAATTTAGATGACTTACTTTCGAGGCTCGAAAACGAAGCCGGCAATCGCAACATTAAACATTTTGAATGGCCAAAAAACGATATATTTTTCAAATATTTTTCTATATCAGAATTAAAAAACAGCGGAAACAAAATTTTAAAGAAATTACAAATTATACTAACAGATCCAGTAGAGACTGTAGACAACGACGATCAGAAACAAAAACTAATGACAATTTACCATACTGACCCGCTTGCAGGAGGACATTGCGGAAACAAAAAACTTTATGCCAAAATACGTACAAAATACTATTGGAAAAACATGACTCGTGACATTGCTAAATTTGTAAAAAGATGCGAAAAATGTTTATTAAACAAAGTTAAGCCTAAAACTAAAGAAAATCTTGTTCTTACACCAACACCTTGCAAACCATTCGACATTGTAGTTATTGACACAATAGGACCCTTACCTGAGTCGAATAATGGTAATAAGTTCGCACTTACCATTATATGCGACTTAACTAAATATTTAGTAACAATTGCTATTCCAGACAAAAGTGCTAAAACAATTGCATCTGCCATTTTTGAGAGTTTCGTGTTAACATATGGTACCATGAATTCTATTAAATCCGATTTAGGTACAGAATTCAAAAACGATATTTTTCAAGAATTAACGAAAATTTTAAAAATCGAACATAATTTTTCAACCGCATACCATCATGAAACCGTTGGTACAATTGAACGGAACCATAGGGTATTTAACGAATATTTGCGTGCGTACTTAGAAGAATCATATTCCGATTGGGACGTATATCTAAAATATTTTACATTTCTGCATAACACAACAACAAACACAGTTTTTGATTACAAATTTACTCCATTCGAATTAGTATTTGGAAGAAAAGTCATTTTGCCAAATGAATTACAAAAAGAAAAAATCGATCCAATATATAACGTTGAAAATTATGCAAAGGAAGTAAAATATAGAATGCAAAAATCACACATACTCGCAAAAGAACTTATTAACAAACATAAAACGCGAAATAAAAATCTATATGATAAAACCGCGCGTCCTTTATCAGTTAACATAAATGATTTGGTTTTAATTCAAAAAGAACCGCGAGATAAACATGCAAACATATACCAAGGCCCGTACGTTATAACAAAAATTGACGGTGTAAACGTAACAATTTTTGATAAAGAGAAAAAGAAAGAAAAGACAGTACACAAAAATCGTATACACAAAATGAATTGAAAAAATTTTATAGATATGGCTAATGCTATACTTTACTATTAATATATATGTTAAAACAAACAAAATTAAACCACACCTGTACAAAACAAAGAGAAAATTCAAAATTTTTTATAAGTCTTATATAAAAATTGGCTACAAAAACTTTAATTATATTGAAATCAAAATACAATGAAAATTAAAATATGTATGAAAAAAAATATATTCAAAATATAAATTTAAATTTACACTTACCCTAAGAATGGTAATGTAAAACTGAACTTCATCTTTTAAATGTAAGCCTATATTATTCCAAAATACACTTAATCATACAATATAAACATCTACATACATTTATATACATATAATATTATGGCTATTAAAATTAGAATAATTAACTAATTTTAAAATATCTTTTAAAAACTTAACCCAGAAGACTAAAATTATTGTTAATTTTAAGTTTATTATTTTCTATTAATTACATATGTGCAGAAGGATATAGCAAGACTGATCACCTTGCTACATCCTTCTTTTCCATAGGAGGGTGATGTAATGGCACAGGGTATGAATACCCTTAACTAGCCCATAAATGCAACCCTATAAAATAATCTATTACAATTGTAAGTCTACAATAAGTAACCGCAGCTAGCTTTAAGAAAAAGGTGGACAAGGAGACGAAGATAGAAGCCGACTCGGGCGGCCATTCCATTTTTCATTTTCAATTCAATTCAACTTTGGCTCGTAACCGCAACGGACGCGCAAGTCCGCAGTATCGCGAATAAAGTATTTAATTTCAAATAAAACTAAAAACTAGTTTAGCCAGTTCATTTTCATTGTTTCTTTATTAAGGTAAACACTATTGGAGTGTTTACAACGGGAGTGAGCCGCAAGTGGCCACCTGCGTCAAAGACGCATATCGAAGCAGGGACAGGTGCACGAGATGGCGGGCCGGTTGGTGCTCCGCCGGAGGAGCGTTACCTTGATGCAGCCTAAGGTAACGCCACATCATGTCGTTAGCATGGAAATTGAATTTAAATAAGTTAGTAAATGTTACTCCAAGATATTTCATTTGATTCTGAAAACGAATATTATGACCATTAAGATTTAAAAACAGGTCTCTGCTCTCCTTTACAACCTCTCTAGGTCCCTTAGCTGACGCATTTCTGATGCAGATAGGTACAGTTTTGGCCTCATTTATCCTAACCCCCCAATATTTATAGAAATTATTAATTTTTTCCAGATGATTCTCTACCATTTGCACCGCCACGGTAGGGAATCTGTTATGAGCATAAACTAAAGAATCATCAGCGTACAGAATACTTACTTATTGTGACTATGTGGAAAATCAAACAATATTGTAAAGCAAGGGAGCCAGAATAGAGCCCTGTGGAACACCACAATTGCAGACTCCAAGATCCGATGAACAATCATTAATAAGCACAAAAAATTTTCTATCTGACAAAAAACATGAGATTTGTTTCTAAATCTAATTTCACATGACAAAATCTGTATATAATTATACTTGCTCATTGCAACATCTTCTACTCTCATTTTTTCTTAATGTTCAAAAATATCCGGTTACCTAAAGTATTAAAAAATCGTCCTGTCTCTCTCTTCACACAATGACTGGCAAAAACTTTACTCTAAGGAACTCAAAGCTGAAAGTTATAAATTTGCTGAAGTCACTTTCCTAGGCAGCTATTAACTTTCACGCTTCAAAGAAGCCAGCTGTCTACCGACATCGAATAGAGCTTTATGTGCATACCGTCAGAGGAAGATGTCTAATTAAAAAACCTTTAGCTAAATTTAATTCTTCTTCTCTTGCATTGGATCGATAATCGCCTATGCGATTTTGGCCGAGCTTAGCATAGCACGCCACTTATTTCTCTCTTTCGCTAGTTCGAAATACCAAGGGTAACCAAGGGTAACGTTTTCCTCTGCTACCACCGGCGGGTACCTCGTCGTATACTTTCAGAGCTGGAGCGCTTTCATCCATTTGAACGACATGACCAAGCCAGCGAAGCTGGTGGATATTAATTTGCTGCACTATATCTATGTCGTTATAAAGATCGTTAAGGCCCATAAATCTTTCGGATAATCTTTCTCTCGAACACTACTAGAGACTTCTCATCACATATCTTCACAGTCCATGTTTTTGCGCCAGGCTTATAGAGCGTGGTTTTTGTCCGTCGAGAGAGGACTTTACTGCTCAGTTGCCTACTCAGTCCAAAGTAGCACTTCTTGGCAAGAGTGACCCTCCTTTGGATTTCGAGGCTGACATTATTATTGATGTTAATGCTGGTTCCGAAGTAAACGACGTCCTCTACTTTTTCAAAGTTATAACTGTCAACAATGGTCCAAGTCGTAAATGTGTCGACTGTCTATTTGATGGCTAAATTGTGCTACAAAGTTAATCTCATAACAATGGCAGAGGGCAGCTCAATAACTAAAACTCTGTGTGATTTCCTAATGAAAGCAATATGGAAATGCCAGCAATTGGTGAGTCCGCCGAATGTGTTTCTAGAAAATAAAAATCTTCCACACGACGACTTAAGTTTAATGATAGCGCAATTTCAAATAGTTATATTTGATAAAGTCCTTTTAAAATAACATATCCCCGGAGAACGAATGTTCACCACCAGAATAAAGCGACTCCGAAATATAAAAAAAAAATATTTAATTTTTTCTCCATAGAAAATGCATTCTGGCGTTAAGCGGCGAGCCCACAAGCAAATAATTTTTAATGCTCTCTTTTTGAATTCCAAAGTGCTTGGAAAAATGTATATACATTCTTTCGAGCTAGTCGAGATATTTTCATCTGCTTTTAAAAATCCGAACAATAAGAAAGCTCAGTGATGTCAGACCACAAATTGTGATATGCAAAATTGCGAAATCCTTTGAACACAAGTCGATCGGAGAGAAGCATCTAAACTAGAAATGGTGAAAGTTTTCACTTATAATAATAATAATAATATAGTGCTTTCACTATATATCGCCGAGCTTCTCTCACTATTTGTGGTGTGCATCTTTCTTTATAACACACTAATTACACTCAAAAATATGCTTTAAAGAGGAATCATAAGCACATACACAAATCAAAACTATAAAAGACTAGACATACCACACACACCACACACATTCAACTACCATAAGTTAACATACGCGCCAACATTGCTAATTGCCCAACTGACCAACAGACTACCGAAGTGTCACCCTTGGCCCCAGTGAAATTTATGCATTATGCCCTGTCAGCTCAAAAAGGCAGTGATGAATATTGCATAAAAAATGTGTTTAGACAAAAAAAAAACAAAAAACCAAAAAAAAAAGACATACAAATTTACTTGTACATGACAACACCAAGCCTATAATGAATGTGTTTTAAAGGTTTTGCGGTTACTCGCCGGTTAGTTGTCACTGTCACAGGGTGTCACATATGCACAACTATGCTTTTATTGTACGTTTGTATGTAAGTGCACATGACTTTTAGGAGCACATACTCGTATTTTATAAGCACGAGTATCTATTCTGCAATGTAACAGCACACTTACTAGGAGACATCTAACAAACGGGGTCCAACACCTCGTCTGCTACCACATGTCCGAGTACTTATGTACATACATTTAGTTATGTTAGGCGCATAAATAACCAATGAAAAAAGTTAATAGCAAAACAAGGGAAGAAGAAAAAAAAAAGGAACGCCACCAAAAAATCGGATAGGTAACACGTTGACTACCACTGACAACATGGCCGTTACATATGTTGCACATGTAACGAAATGTATCTTGATATGTATATCGTATGTAAGTGTGTGCTCTATGCGACATGTACATGAATACGCAAGAAAGGAGCAGTTTGAGGTCAGCCAAATACATAAATCACGTTGACGCATTGTGCGAAATTGTGCTGAGATTTTATCTACTTGTTTTAATTTATTTTTGATATATTTTTTCTATTATTTGAGAGTCTTATTTCAGATGTTTACTTTAAAAGTTGGAAAAAAAAAATGGTTACTTTAGTAAAGAATATATGTAAATTTCAATGTAATATTGCAGGCTTCTTTTTCTTCAATATTTTAGATTTCCTTTAGGCAGTTAATTTTTCCTCGGTACTTAACTGTAAGTTTTTAATATAAAAATCGACAGTTAATTCCCACCCGGCGTCAATATTCGTTTAAAATAGCACAGAGTGACAGTGAAAAGGAAACCTACATACTTACAATATTTTGAATTCACCCTGGGCTTAGGGTTCTACACGCCATTTTTGATTGGTAAAAAAGTTTGACAAGTAGAAAGTGTACGACTTTTCCTGATTAATTTGAGCTGATTAAAGTAGATCTAACATCCAAAAATTAGTTTGCCCTTGACCATTTGAATTTAAGCTTCGTTGAGTGTAATTCCGTGCAAATGAAAGGAAAAACACTTTTTTGTTATGTCATCTCATGTTATGTTATGTTATGCTATTTTATTTTATGTTATATTATGCTATGTTATGTTGTGTTATGTTATGTTATGTTATGTTATGTTATGTTATGTTATTTTATGTTATGTTATGTTATGTTATGTTATGTTACGTTATGTTATGCTTAGTTAGGAGTTTATATGATACGGCGTGATGTGATGAAATCATATCATATGGTGTACCGATGTGATGCGACGTCATGATGTGACATGTTGTGAAGATGAGATGTGAAGTGATGATTTTTATTGTTAATCCATTTTACATTTGATCGATATCTTGTGATTAATATTGCTTTTTTTGCTATTGATAATCGTAAGCAGAAGATAGTTTTCTGTCAAATGATATGAATTAAATTCAAATCTGAGTATTTAAAAAAACTTGCGCTGCACGAATAACACAATTGAAAAATTAATACAATGAAAATAAAAAATTATCATCGAAATAGACAAGAAAAAATAAAAATCATTTTGTAAATAAACGTTGAGGTGATGATTAAAAAAATTTGTATTTTCAGCTGTACTTAATAATTAAATGGTTATAAATGTTATTTTTTAAATTACTCTAATTAAACCGCAGTGAAGTTCGCTACTTAAGTCTTTCGTTTAAAAAGAAACTCTCTTGAATAGGGTGCTTTCTAGCGTTTTATTGATCAAATCTAGTACGTGCTCGTAAATTTTGCGTGTTAATATTCATAATAGATCAACTTAGTTGAGTTTATTCGTTACTATCAGTAAATTGGATAATATCTGCAAAGCAGATATAAAGCGCAAAAATTGTTAGTGACACTCGTAAAATTCTTGTATTTTATTAAAATAAACCATTTTAATAAACCCGCCAAATTATTTCTTTAAAAAAAATATAAGCAACTTCGCCAACAACTCTATGCAACGCAGTTGATAAATTTAAACACAAAAATTAAAAAATAATTGTTGCACATAGTTAAATGCTAATTTGCGACAAAATTGCAGCAGTTTTTAATTGTCACAATATCATGTGCCTTATTTCTTTGCACCGCCAGCTTTTTGAGATTTACATGTATTTATGAATTGGCAACAAAGAACCAATAATTAAGTGCTATAAAAAATAATAACCGTCTATGCCAACAAGCCATAACAGCATTAAGAAAAAACCCACAAAAACAAAGTATAGAATGCTCACTTGACTGCTACATTCCTTATGATCCAATGTGACTAAATTTTGGCCCACGGCATTTACCCACTTCACTTTCCAGCAACAGCAACACAAGTGTTTGCCTAAGGATATTTGTGTGTAAGATAACTTAACAATTTTCATTTCATGATATAAAACACAATTTGCATTTTTATATATTTTAAGTGAAGAAATATTGCAATGGTAATAACACTTATTAGCTGGCATGCACTTTTTAGTGTTGTAAATGAGTTGATATCCCAAAAATATTGTGAAGTACTTATGCGCGCGGCTTTAATTACAATTTTAAATGATTATGAAAAACTTATAAAGATATTATTGTTTAAAAAATGGGCAACAGGATTTTTTTTTCTAGACGATATTTGTATATTTTATAATTTTTTTTTATCGATTGTACGATAATTAATGTTATTGATATAACTATAAAAATATCGATAACAATAGGAATGTCAATAATTAATAATTATATATAAAATTATATCAATTGAAAATAATCATAACGAAAACGATAAGTGAATATTAATCACAACATATCTGTGATTTATGCAGGAACCGCTGAAGTTCTATAGCACAGATATCATAGTAACAGCAAAAATAGCTATAAAATATAAAGGAAATGAATTGAAGATCGATTGTAAATTTTCTTTATATGTAGTAAGACCTTAAACAAAATTCTTAAATGTATTTTCTTCAATTGTAGGGCTGTTTGATTTGAGTGAATAATAAAGCGGCATCCCTTATCTTGAAAATACAAACTTAATTGATCAAAATTTAAAAGAAGCATATTTTCTTTATAAACGAGTAAAATTCCCTGAAGTCAGTTAATATTGATGTACTCGTATTGCTGACGTTAACAATTATTTTCATTTAATCTATAACTAAGGGCTTTTATAAATGAATATATTTTTAAACAATTTTTCTGCTTAGATAAACATGTTTAATTTCAATTTGTCTAATCGATCGATAAGAATTTTAATAATTAATAATTTGTATAATTACATATAAAATTTTTTTAATTGATAATAATTATAACGAAAACGATAAGTGAATATTAATCACAACATATCTGTGATTTTTGCAGGAACCGCTTAAGTTCTATAGCACAGATATAATAGTAACAGCAAAAATAGCTATAAAATATAAAGGAAACGAATTAAAGATCGATTGTAAAATTTGCTTTAAATGTAGTAAGACCCTAAACAAAATTCTTAAATTTATTTTCTTCAATTGTAGGGCTGTTTGATTTGAGTGAGTAAGGGATGCTCCCTTATCTAGAGAGCCTTAAAAATATCGGATTTGAAAATACAAACTTAATTTATCCAAATTTGTAAGAAGCATATTTTCTTTATAAACGCGTAAAATTTCTTGAAGTCAGTTGATATTGATATACTCGTATTGCTGACGTTAACAGTAATTTTCATTTAATCTATAACTAAGGGCTTTTATAAATGAATATATTTTTAAACAATCTTTCTGCTTAGATAAACATGTTTAAAATCAATTTGTCTAATTTATCTAACAATCGATTATTTTATTTTCAATTCCACAACAAAACAAAATCACAAAATGCGGTACGATAATTAATGTTATCAATCAGAATTTGAATAATTAATAATTTGTATAATTACATATACAATTTTTTAATTGATAATAATTATAACGAAAACGATAACATAATATTAATCACTACATATCTGTGCTTTTTGCAGGAACCGCTTAAGTTCTATAGCACAGATATAATAGTAACAGCAAAATTAGCTATAAAATATAAAGGAAACGCATTGAAATTCGAATCTGACCAAGAACTTGTGTGATAATTAAAAAGAAAGCCTCAAAATAGAGAGGAGTACTCCACAAGAAGTCGTCTATCGGGTTTTTCGGAGACATTCTTTCCTCTCATATTGATGATGGACAATGGTAGGAAGGCTAGACGAAGAAACTCTACGTTAGTTATTTTGTTAGATCACTGGACTATATTGAGTGCGATTAGAATTCTAGAATTTGAACAGGATCGAATATTCATTTTTAGCACTTGGTTACTAAAAATCTAAGTCTAAGCAGCATCGTAATCCGTTCAAAGCTAATGCTCAGTAAATGGTTTTGCCAAAGTTCAAGAAGCCAACTGAAACAAAGTAAGGAGTATTTACGTACCAGCTCAGAGAGCAGCGCTTTGAAGAAAGAAATATTTTCAGCAGATCGATGTTGATCGAAGGTGGTCACTAAGAACGACTTTGAACACAACTTTAATAGTGACTTTTGGCATTGGAGTTAGAGGATCTTTTAGTAATCTCATTGATTTTTAATATCCAATATTTGCGGACGGATCGAAAACGAATTTTGGTAAAGATTTCGCTCTATGCTCTCAACAGCTTTACCTTCAAACTACTGCAGCCATTATAGAATAATTGATATGACAGCTAAGTCAATACTACACCCTGGACCTGTGTCTCTGGAAAATTTTGCCTTTATTCTGACCATTGAGAGTCCACCTCATAAAGAAAGCATCAATAAACTCCATTAGGGAAGTTTTATGCTGGCTACAAAACACGGGTTTCGAAACATTATCTTCACATATTAACGAAAGGATTGGCAGTAGCTCGTTTGTGATATATTTAAAGTAATATAACTGATAAGCCCGTAATGAATACCAGAGTTATGCTAATTTTTTTGGAATTAAACAATTGAGTTTAAAATTCTGTATATACTTATTATTAAAGGTGTTTTTTCTATACTAACATTGTTTTCAATTAGCTAAAATGTTCGAGATATTCTCACTAATACCAACTTGTATTTCTGGAATCTTGCAGAGAACAACAGCTTCTTAATATTTTCGAAGTGATAATCTCAACGCTGGAGGGTAAACTTAAGCGCATCGATAACCTGGACAAATCCGTCGAACACATGGTGAAGCGCATGGAAGCGCTGGACAATCGGGTGGCGGACAATTTATTAAAAACCGATGCTGTCATCTCCAAGCTGCGCACGCTAGACAACAAGATCACCAACGATATACACGTATCGGCTAACGATGGCAGTGGTGGGGGTGGGCGTGCGGCGCGTATTGCCAATATGGCCACTGCGGAGCATCTAGACAATCGGCTACTGCTGCTCGATCAAAAGGTGAGCGACATCGACACCAAACTGGAGGTGCTCAAAACACAAATCGATAATAATTTCCTACAAGTGGATGACATTAACGCGGAAGCGAGTGAGAAGAAACCGATCAGCATGAATGTCGTCGAGATAACAAAGGCAATGAATGCCGAAGTAATGAATCATGTGTCCACGGAATTGAATGAGTTGCGCGACACCACCGACAATATCGATAAGAAGCTGCAATTTCACATAAATATTGTGTCCGAGAATGTGGGACGCATGCTGAACATGGTGGGCGATATACACGAGGCGGTGGTCGATCATCAGGAGCAATTGAATGCATTGAATGCAACGACAACGGCGCTGCCCATTATAAAGTCGAGCAAAATCGATGCGCTCGTGAAGCATATACGACCGATGGTATCGGTTTCGGAAAAAATGGACGAAGTGTGGGATGTTGTGGTGGGCACAAAATCATCGGTCATTAACGATTTGCTACCCAAGTCCGATGCATTGCTGACACAAACACAGCGACAAGAGCGTGCTATTGGCGAGATTCATCATGATCTAAATGCGAAAACGAATCAAATTATCAATAACTTAGATATGGTTGAAAAGCGTTTGAAGAAACAGGAGGATGATGTGCAATTGTTAGCGCAGCGACCAGTGCCAGCTGAGTTGCTAATGGATCCAACTATAGATCGACTCGTCGAATACGATCCCAATCGGTAAATATTACGCAGCGTTGCAACGAATCTTTGTAATAAATTCTTTTTTTTTCATGTCTCTTTTAGCTACTCGGTCGTCGAGGAATATCCCGAGACGAATATGCCCAGCACACCAACCACCACAAGCGCAACGGGCAGCTCAACCGTGCCATCGCCAACTGTCGCCGCTACAGTTGCTTCGCTGAGCACATATACGACGGCCGCAACGACAACGCCCAGTCCGTCGATGGCTTCGGCCAGTCAACCGACTGTGACAGCGTTCACCGTCACCGCCGCACAAATGGCTGGCAGCACAGGCGTTTCATCGCCTCCCATATCCTCAGCCGCGTCATCGGCAACTACGACAACAACATCGACCTCGGCCAAGCCATTATCACGCAAAGGTGGCATCATTTTTCCTAGTGTTAAGAATAAACCTTCTGTGGTGAATTCGACTTTTTCCACTGATATACTTACGCTGAAGGACATAAAGGTGAGTTTAAATAATAAAAATATTTTTTTTTTTTTTTTTTTTTTTGTATTAAATTTTATATATTTTTTGTTCTGAGTATATAAGTATGTATGTATGTATGTATTGACATACACATACTTTAGACGGTATACAATTTTGCTAATACATTTCACTTGCGTATAATTTGTGTAAATTAAAAATACCACATGCAAAATTTAAGTACAATTTGGAATGGTTTCGTTTTTTTTTCGCATTCAAAAAATTTGCTTAAAAGAGTATAAAATATGAAAAAATGGCAATATCGAAAAGTACAAACCGTTCTTCATTCCACGCTAAGTGTGTATATGCTTTTAAAATGACAAAAAGTTAAAAGCCAAGTGAGGACATTTAAAAATAGACTACTTGTGCAAGTGCGACTTATAGGTAGACATAAATTATGGAAAAAATTACATCTAAAAAACTGGGATTTTCTGCTACTGATAGAAGTCCAAATAGATGGACAGATGTTGAACACTATTAATACTTGCTTTGCTGGACAGCTTCACGGAAATTTGTAAATTTCCAGTTCTGAGTGGGTTGGTTTCGTTGCCTTTGCTGCTATTTGACGTACGTAAAGTCAGCAATTTTTCGTTGAAACGTTCTTTTATACATACATATAAGTGTACATATACCAATGCATGAGTATAACTTAAACACTTAACGTTCTCTATTCAAAACCAGAACCCTATTTTATCAAAAAGCACAAAAAGTTGAACTAGTTCAGAGGTTTTAAATTATTTTAAATTTAACTTACAGCTGAAAGTAAAGTGCAAAAGAAAAATGACGCTCTAGGGCTCATAAAGAAAACAAAATTCAAAATTAATTGAGCTTAACGATAAAAATATGTAAAAGAGAAATAAATAAGTGCGTAGCTTACAAACGTCGACTTGAGTGTGCGTCTAAAGTTCATCTCTGGGGTAAGGCGGCTCTTTGCAAGAGCAGGTGTAGACTTGGTCCACTTTCTCCATGCCCGGCAACACGGTAATTGGTGAGAGGAGACGGGTGCTCCATTCCTAAAAAGGTTAAGCAAAAGTTATTTTTCAATTAGGGTTGAGTTAGAAGAAGAATTCCGAATATAACATTGCTTAAAAAAAAATATACATAGATCTGAGCGTTATTTGGCAAAGTTTATGTGAAAACTGAATACGAATAAAAGTAGGAGAAATGTTGTTAAATGAATAAAACTGAAATAAATCGCACTTACTTTAAAAAGCGCCATGTGATAGCAATATATGTTTTGTGGCATCAGATTTTTCTCTACAAATTTACGCGATTCGGCCACAATTTCACGCGCACGACCTTCATTTTCTCTGGCCCACTGCAAGCGTTCAATTAAATCGCTTAAATCACGCTTAAATGGCACATACTCTTTAAAAGCCGTTAATTTGCTGTAGAAGTGTTCGTAAAATCCTGATTCTTGTTTGAATACCAACGAATCACTAGCTAACAAATATGGAAAGCGATAAGCCGCTACGACGCCATCCAGATTCAATTGATATTTATACTGTTGGATAAAAGTGAAACATTTCATATAAACTATTTGTACTTGTTTGTACATTTGACCTACCTGAAAAAATTCCGAAAATGATATATGCGGCACTTTCGGTCCGTATTTATCTTCTTCGTTACGAAAGAAAAAGAAATTCGTTAATGATGCATTAATCATGTCGGGATATTTTCGCGCCATCTCTATTAACTCCAATCTTTCTCGCGACGAATCTCTGCCACGCCAAAATGACTTATTTTCTTTTATATCCCAGGTATATTCGCTTTTTTGCACAGACAACATGTCCAATGTTACACGTCCCATATTTTCTAAAGTTGATTCAGTTATATCGTATGTTGGCAATACTATATCATAGGAGTCATCACTGCCACACCATGAGAAAATGGGATACGGGCCAGAGGTGCGCTGTTGGCCACCCTTCTTCGATAGCGGCCAATCACCTAAATTTAAATAGAATTCCATATCTGGCAGCATAGCCACACGTCCTAAGGCCAATAGCGTGGCGTCCATGAACATTTTGAAACCCGTATACTTGCCGTAACATTTACGCCATACCTGTTGTTGCTTTACCACGTAATGACACAATGCCACACTCTCTGGTTGATTGTAACGTCTCAATAGGTTCTCACGTATGGCACTAAAGTTTACACGCTTAAAGGAATGAAGGTCCCACGTGATTTGTTTATCATCCAAAGCTGCCGGACAACTATTGTGCAACATCCAAAGATTCAATTCTTGTGGGCAGTAACAACGTTCCGAGTACACTTTGTTATATATTGCATATGGTGATTGTGCCACATGCGAACCATTATAGCGTACTTCTAGCTCCACTTGATCACACCAATCGGCGATAGTGTAACGCACAATTGTAGAGCCATCGCCGCGATCGATCAAATTCACATTGGAGCGACATTTACCATGTGGCGAATTTCCCTTAATGGAGACTTTGAAGTCCTGAGGTGGTGACTGTTCGAAACTACAATAAAAGAGTAGTTTGAAATTCAACAATAAAAAAGTAAACTTTCTCTAATTATGCAAAAATGCAACACACTTGCGCCCGTTTTTGTCCACAGCATGTATGAAAAAGTAACGTGCTGGTAAAACAACTTCATCCGGCTTCAAGCCGGGACCCCATACCAACGTTTTTTCTGCATCCACTATCCGTCTCTCGTCCAAAGAGTAAACAAGATCGAATGTTGATAATATTGCGGATATTAAAAATATGTACCACCACATTGCAGACTTTGGTTTTCAATTAATTTCCCGAATTATGCATTCAGAAAAAGTTTGCAAACAAATAGCATACATTGACTGATAAGCAAAAATATCAACTGACATATGTTGGCGCTGCCAGATGGTAATAATTAAAAAGAGCACTTTTTTTTAACTAAGGCGCACATTTTTCACAAATATAATTTGATATTTATTTTAGGGTATTAAGTTCTATACTGGGTGTGCTCTATTTTCAAATCCAATTAATTTTTTTTTTACTTTTTCGTCAGACTTTCCCGGATAACACGCTACCGAATTATCCAGACGCACTAGTTTCCTTACTTCTCTAACGTGTTCTTCTTCTTTTGTTTAGATACATATACATATAAACAAATATGGAATAGTTTCGGACTATTTCGGGCCTATGTACAACCATATTAGGACTACTTCGGGACTAACAGGGCCAATTAAAAGCTATGTAGAGTTTGGAACGGTGTATTTCAGGATAATTTCGGAACTTTTTCTTGCGATATATTTAAACAAAAAAGGGGCTCTTTAGAAAAAACCATAAAAAAAAGAAAATTGGAACGCATGGAATTACAATTGTTTCTTTCACGAAAACACTTTAATAGCATTAAAATTATTTATTATATTTAAATAGCTTTATATTTATTATGAGAATTTGTTTAATAATATATATGGTTTACTATTTTTAGGGCTTTTCTTGCGTTGACCTACTAAACGCTGGTATGAGACAGTCTGGTGTATTCTATCTGCAAATTCGTGGTACTACTTATTGGTTTTTGAAAGTATTTTGTGAGCAAGAAGTTACCGATGGTGGCTGGACGGTAATAACCGATTGGTTTTTTTCAAATTGAATTTCATAAAACTCCAATATCACGTATACGCTTCTCTCTTTTAGGTTATACAAAGGCGTGATGATTTCGGTGAACCACGCGAGAATTTCAATCGCGATTGGGCTGATTACAAAAATGGGTTTGGCGATCCAGCTAAGGAATTCTGGTTGGGTAATGAGAATATTTATATGCTAACAAACAATGAGGATTATGCGCTACGTGTTGAACTAGAGGACTTTGAAGGCAATAAGAGGTAGTTGTTTACATATTTTATTTTCTTGAAGAAGCTTATTCAGTCTCACAATTTATACTTCGTTGCAGATATGCACAATATTCACACTTTAAAATTCACTCAGAAGCAGATTACTATAAATTGGAAATCGATGGCTATGAAGGGAACGCTGGCGATTCGCTAAATGATCCATGGTACGGTTCGAACAATAGTCCTTTCTCAACCTACAACAGAGACAATGATCGTAGTTCATTAAATTGTGCTAGTATGCTGAAGGTGAACATATTTTTCTAATCAATATTAGTGTGTGAAAATTTTAATACTTTATTTTATTTAACCTGTAGGGCGGCTGGTGGTGGAAGTCTTGCGGTCGTGGCCTCAATGGTCTCTACTTACATGATCCCCAAGATTTAACAGCACGCCAAGGCATCGTTTGGTTCCGTTGGCGAGGATGGGATTACACACTAAAGAAGGCCACTATGATGATCCGTCCTCGAGCCCCTCAACCCATGGGCAGCACTATGTCGACGTCGTAAGCAATCATTCCGGAGGCATTATATTGTAGCCAGAAACAACAAATGTTTTTAATCACCGAAAAATTAACCGCAAACAAGTTTCAAAACAAATAGTTTTAAAAATCATAGCGGCATTTTAAGAATTAAACTGAATTCAAGTAGACTCGCATTTTCGAATGGGTATATGAAATACGAGTATCATTCACTGTGAAAATGAAACGGAAATACGATGTTTCGGTCAAAATATCTACCATAGCACTTGCATACATACATACAGATATGTACAAACACTACTTACATACATACATATGTACATATATACATATAGTATGCATGCTTACAAACAAACATAGAAACTTATATATTAAATGTAGTTTTTCGCGATTTTTGATTGCTTTGTTTTTTTGTTTTTGAAACTATTTTTAATTTTACGTTGATAGCCAATTATATGTATGTATATGTACGTTTACATCATTATTTGTTATTTGTTTTACAGATATTAACTTATTTTATCATTTATATCGCATATACATACCTACATACATACATACTATGTACATTATACATGTACATACATACATATTTGTAAATGCATAGATTCATATTTTTAAAGTACACGTACATAAATACATATATTCTTTTAGAATTGGAAAGTATTTTATGTCAACTAAAAATTGCCAAATTTTTCAGCGCATCGGCTTTTTTTTTATCAAATTTAACGCAAGCAATTTTTTTAATAACGAAGAAAATTGGCCGGATATGTGACAATATTTTGATTACCATTATCATGGACACATAAATTTTAGTTACTTTGATTAATAATTAATTATATAAAAAAATCAAAACTTCATACTTATCTTCTTTATCTAAATGCATTATCTAATTGAAGAACTTAAGTTCAACTATGCACATTTTCAATTTTCTCTATTTTATGATTTACATACATATGTATGTACATACATAAATACTTACACATTTTCGTTTCATTTGTTTCAAATTATTTAATTTTAGTTCAGATTTCATTTTTGTAAATATGTATTACCTCCTTTTCATGTCAGCTATATTTTGTAAGGCTTTGATTTATATATTTTCCTATATGTTTATATTGGCAGTTAAAAGTCCTCTTATTTCGATTTTTTCTTTATGCATTGCTTTTCTACTTATGCAATCAATCCAAAAATGTACAGAACCTACAATACCCTTAAATAGAATTCGTAAAGAACAAAACAAATATAGTCTTTGTAAGTGAGATTTTGTAGACAATAAAATAGTTATAAAACAAACAAAGTGCATTTAAATTATTTTAAGTTTTATGTGTTCGAATAGTTTATTTGTCAGCGAGAAATTGAGAATGAATTTTTGATATTTTCCATCACTTGTTAATTATATTCGGTTTGGTCGCCTTACCTATAATATATATAATACGATTTCGTTCGGTTTACATTTGATGCAATTTGGTCAGGTCGCATTCGAAATGCCTAACAACTTGCAAATCCGGAGTGTTAAGCTCTTTTTAATTAAATGCGGATTTTAAATCAAAATGGATTGAAAATCACTCAATCATGTTTTTTAAGCAAATTCCAACAAGCCCCTACAAGAACATGCTGACAGAATTACCAATACACTCTCATTCATAAAATCAGCACTGACTGTCAGCTTACCGGTAAAATGACTGCCATGGTGCTTGCCAAAAAGAGACACTCCCGACTCGCCACGCTTACTATGGTTGCATATATGTATGCGAGAATGAAATAACGAAGTTTTCATGTTTTTCTTTACTGACCGTAAGATGACTGGTAAAATAGTTGTCATTTATAGTTGCACAAAAGAGACAATTATCATTTACGCTAATTTCGCATATGCGAGAAAGAAACATACGATAAATTCATAGGAGTTTTGCAAATGGCTCGCAGTATTTGAAAAACTTTGAAGTGTAAAGTTGCGAAAACTTTTAAATCGTCGTGTTTTTATAAACGATAAGTTTGAAATCAATATAATACACGAACGGAGCTTTGCGCAAAAGTACTGATGGAATACCCGGAGTTTGTCCGGCTAGCGATATTTTTTGAAGGATGGCCGAAGGACGCTTATGCAGAAAGGAATTCTGCGCAAAAATTATTATATATTTTACATTTATTGTAGTTTATCAATAAAAATAAATAGAAAAAAAAAATAAAAAAAAAGTGTTTAGAAAATCAAACAAAAAAAAGGATATATCAATTTATGTAGGTATAACTGAACATTTTCATTACTGATGGTTTTATAGGGAGCACTGACCCAGTAAAAAGAACGATAGTGAGCAGTCGAGCTATATGTTTGTCTATTCGGTAATATTAATGTGAAATACAATATCACACGTACACATATGTTGACATCAGTTTTTACATAGTGGCCCTAAGAAACTGATAGGAACTTTGTTCTAAGTGCTGACAAAATTTTTTCAGCCACTAACCATCAGTTGTACGGTAAATTGACCGGCACTGCTCGTTAGGAACCATTTTTTGTAGATTTGGCCGTTGGAATAAATCGCGACAATCGTACTTGTGTTACATATCTAAAAGAGTGTTTTTATTTAAAATGGAATATGTAATCAGATTGATTTGCCCACCTAGATTAATGTTTGGAAGTATGTTATGCTAGAAGGTTTTTACACTAATTGTTTGAAGGCTTAGTTGGTGAATCAAAAATATGCAACTCAATAGACATGGTTATAATCAGCGACGATAGCACAACGTATCCTGTAGAATCTTTCAAAGTTGGCAGCTGATCCATAACCTTAATGCACTGCATTTGTTATATATTTGCATTTGTAGCTATAAAATTATATCATTGGTGTGTACAAAAGTCATCAAAACATTTAGATTATTCATAAATCTACAAAATGCTGGGTGTTTGTGTTAGTTCTCCTAGCCAATTTCGCCTTTGTTTGAAAAATGTTATGAAGCTTATTTTAAAATTGCCGTTAAAAATCATGGGTGCCGAAAGTGTATTGTTTAAAATGTTATAAATATTTGACGGGTTGGTACAAGGGAAATATTAAACAGATGCCTTTTGGTTACCAATGCAGTGCAGTGAACCCAAAAATCACGTAGATGACTGTTACTTCTGTTTAACAACTGTGAAAGATTTTCAAAAAAATCTAAACACTCAGTGAATTATGCTACTGTGTCATTAGTGTCAAAGAAGTTGGATTAGTGTTCTGCAATAATATTGATGGACTAATGTCTGCATTAGGTCACAAGCATAAGTATATCAAAACATGGTTTTAGTAAGTGATGAACACGGTGAAAGATTTCATCAAGAAATTGAAGAGTACGAGAAGTGTTATCAGGGTAGATGGGAACCAGCCATGCTTGCAGACTATTGTTGGAGCCTCCAGAGGAATACTGCTACTACTGACTGCAAGAAGAAAGCCAATCACCCAAAAAAGAAAAGGTTTTGTAATGTACTAATAACAATTTATGTCACCGCTTCATATAATTTTAAGTAAAATCAATAAATGCTTTTCACTACTAAACTTGGCGTGTTAGAACAATTTTATTTCAATGTTTTAAATAGTTTTAAGGTGGCGAATCATAATTACATACTGTGAACCCAGAGAACAATTTTTTTTACTTTGTTGCATAGCGTAATTACATAGGGTAAGTGTGCCAGTGACCGGACCAGACTTAATTTTTTTTTCAACTTCATTCTCAAGTTCATTGCAGGCAGTCAATGATATCGAAATATTTTATAACAATTCAGGACGCTTAACATATTCAAAGTCGACTAAGTATATCAGTTTTTACGAATAAGAGCTATATTTCTTATAAAGATAATTTAATCTAAAGGCTCAGTTAGGGCCAGTTTTTCAGTGCAAGTTGAACTCTGTTTGTCGTTTAAACTAAGTTTAAACTCAGAATGCAGTTTTTCAATCAACTTTAAACGGAGTTTAAACTAAGTTTAAACGGCGGATTGTGCTCGGTTAAACTTAGTTTAACTTATCAGCTGTTTGCTAACTACTTCGTTTTGGTTGCAACAAATTTATTTGGGCGCAAGGAAAATAAGTTTAAATATAAACTGAGTTTAACTAAACTTAGTTTAAACTGAGTTTAAACCAGCACTTAAAAACTGGCCCTTAGTCAAGACTTCACTTAACTCAACTTAATTTTAACGTGTACTTAGCATAGCATAGACAGCGGTAGAATCTAATTTTTACATAAACTTATTACCGTAGAAATCAGCTGTTCTCTCATTGCATACCAACTCGCTTCTTTTTGGTTATTTTGTTTTGTTCGCTCACTTTTATACAATGTTGCCATTGATTTATATATACATATATTTTTGCATATAATTACAATTTTAGTTAACATTTTTATAATGTAAATGATCGAATCGAAATGCTGACCTATTTAAATAAAATATTAAGCTACAATGAGCTATATTCGGTAGTATTTTTCTAATAATTTAAGAATATTTCAAGTATTTGTAAACTAACTTTTTAATGATTTCAAAAAGTAGGCGGTGGCAACCTTGTATGAGAATGATGAGAGAGAGAACAATCAGCTAATACGTTTATACGGAAAAAATCAAATTCGCTGGATTTCCTACGTAAGTTCTCCGTCAACACGAAATTCTACGGTGGTGAGTTTTCATTTACAAGTCGCTCTCATAAGATAGGTCATGTCAGCTGACACGTTTGGCCGTCTCTACGTCGGAGGGTAACTGCGCTTTAAGGACGAAACTTAAAGGCTCAGTTATTCAAGACATAACTAAACTTTACTTAAGAATTAACGACGATTACTCAACATGTAAACTTAATTTTTGATGATTAATTTTTGTTGCATATTGTTCTTTGAATATCTCCGTTTACACAAAGTAGAAAGTAAAGCACTTGTGTGATTAATTGTGAATCGCATTTTCCTTGTAAAAATGTCAAGGAAAATAAAATTGTGTCGAATGTTTTTAAGTTTAGTACACATGTACAAAATTCATTAAAACTTTCGTTTTGTCAATTCCCGCTCAGCCGCTGTTAGTTTTTTGCTCTAACGCTGTCGAATCGTGGTGAAGAATTTTGAAAAATATTGTTTTGAACCATCCTGAAATATACAGTGCCCCTCAAAATCATAGGAATGTGAGTCGAAATGGACTGTGACTTCCCTTATTTATTTTTATGATTATCCTCCCAATGCATTGGTCATCTTTGTAAACACAATCCACAAGTGCTACACACGTGTGTGACAAGCTGTCAAAAACCCAAAACAAATGTGTCTGGCGCAGGTTTTGCAATTATTGCCAATTATTTTTCGATATTTTTAATAAATCTACATTTTATATCAATAATAGTTCAGAAAAAATGAGTGATAGTGAGACAGAAATTATTCAGGGTCTGCTCGAATGTGCTGAAGAGTACGATTCTTTGATGCGTGAAAAATTGGAATTAGATGAGAAAGCCGACGATGTAACTTTAAATGCAATTTCAGTGAAAAGCAAAACACCTAAATCGCGGACCACGAGCAAAAATGAAATTCAAGAAATTCCCATGGAAAAAGTAATTTTTGGCGATAGGAAAGAACTGCTGAAAAACTTTGCGGTTGCAGTGGGCGACACTGACTATGGCCCCCAAAACAAAGAGGAGGAAGTGGATGGCGAGAACGATAATCAAAATGAAAATAGGAAACGTAAACCAGCCTGGACGGATACAGATGACACAGAGATTACTCTTGGCGAAGTGAAACGGCTAACTAGATTCCCAGGATCACTAGATCATTTACGTAAGGATAAGTCTTACAAGGAATATCTCACAGCACGTTATGTGCGAACAGTGCCCCAACCCAAGTGGGCGTCAATAGAAGACAAAAAGAAGTTCGATAATTCAGAAGATGAGGCGCTTTTACAGACTGTGGGTTTTGTAGCTAAGGCAGATAAAACTTCATTAAGGCAAACTCACATAGAAATCAAGCGATTGAAGGATTTAAACCGTGCTTCCTATGCTGAAGGTTCTATAACTAGCATACAATTCATACCCAAAAGTACAGCTACACTTGTGGCGGGAATGAATGGCATTGCCACCATCTACAGCATTGATGGTGTGAAGAATGAAAAGTTGCACAGTATGCGTTTTCATAAATTTCCAATCATGTGTGCTCGACTGAAACCCTGTGGCACAAAGGTAGTATGCGTTTGAAAAACTTGAAAATGTTACTTATCTGTGTGTGTATTTATTTTTTTTGGCAGGCCATATTTGGTTCCATAAAAAGGAAGTACTATGTTTACGACCTGCTGACGGCGAAGGAAATGAGTTACAATACTCCAGATGATGTTACTTCGATGCGCAACTTCAGAATATCGCATTGTGGACGCTATATGGCTGTTGCTGGGCGTTTCGGCATTTTGCATTTGTTCGATGCCAATTCGCAGGAGCTTATCCACTCATTTAAACAGGAGGATGATGTGGCAGCCATCTGTTTTACAGCTGACTCCAGAAACATTATATCCAGTTCATTATCTTCCAAGATAAATATTTTTTCCATACCCAAGCAACGTTTGGCACATTCTTTTATTGATGACGGTTGTATAAAAAGCAAAGCAATGGATCTCTCATTTGATCAACGCTTGCTCGCAACCGGCAGTATGGAGGGTGTGGTTAACGTATACGATTTCCAAAAGGTTCACTTATCATCTAACCCTAAACCTGAAAAGACTTTCCTAAACTTGCGAACCAGCATATCAGATGTGAAATTTAACCATACCGGCGAAATATTGGCCATGAGCTCAGCAGAAGTTGCTTCTGCGGTGAAGCTGGCGCACTTCCCAAGCGCAACAGTTTTCTCCAATTTTCCCCCAGTAAAGAGCGATATTGGAAATATTCGAATTGTAGAGTTTTCACCAAATGGCGGATATTTAGCTTTAGGCAGTGTTCGCAATCCAGTGAACTTGTTGCGCCTTAAACATTATAAATATTATTAGTAAAATATACCGGTTTCCCCAGGAAATTAATTTAAAGTTATATAAAACCATTTTATAGAAAACTGTATTTAAACAAACATATATTTATATTGGGAAAATAAATTGAAATCTCCATCGCATAACATTATTAATTATAATAAGCTGATCGGAAGGAGCGCTCCGACTCGCGTTTAAATGACTCGTGCATCTTTGTAATATCATCAAGCTTATTAGAAATATTTGTGGAGGAGGACTCGATCCATTGTAGCGAGCTCATATGGGCATTCAATATTTTGCCTATTTGTATAATTGGATCTGTACTATCTTGGCCTTTATTCGCCTCATTCAGATTATCAATGATTTCTTTAAGATCTTCCGACATTTGTTTAAGCTGCGTGTCTAAGTTCTCAACCAAAAGATAAGTCTGACTACGCTCCACATCAACTTGTGGTAGCTTTAGGAATTCTTTTTGCAGTGGCACAATGCTTTCTTCTAACTCTTTGTGCTGAGTAGCTATGAATTCCAGTTCTTGCTCTAATGTTTGTTGGTCGGACTTTACCTTTTGCACAGCGTCGTTTAATTCGAGTATTTTATGATTATTGCTTATAAGAATTTTATCCCATGCATTTATTTGTGTCGCCTGATCGGCAAATACTTTTTCTTGCTCCTCGAGTTCTAATGTCCATTTATTTATATGTTCCTCTAACTGATTATATGATAAGTGAGAAGCGTTTGCTACGGTTGCCGAATCCGTGGTCTTTGTTGCCGTGTTCAGATTTGCGAAACCGCCCGTTGTTGCAGCAGTTGAGGAACTTATTGAACCTAATGCTGGTAGAACGGCCGAGGTGGTCTTAGCTGCCAATGGGAATGCTGGAGCTACTGTTGCCGTTGCAGAAGATGTGGCTGCAGTAGCTGGTGCGGGAGCCCCAGCAGGGTGTGTTGAACCGAAATTAAAGCTAGTCGTAGTTGTAGTGGCAGCAGCTGGCGCAGCAAAAGCGAAATTTGCTGAAGCCGTTTTAGCTGCAGCATTAGCGAGCGGAGCCACAGAGGCAGAGGTGGCCGCAGGTGTTCCAAAAGCATATGCAGTGTTTGTGGCTGGGGCTAGACTAGCAAAGGGGGCAGCAGTTGTAGTGGCGGCCCCCAGAAAGCTACTACCAAAGCCCACGGCAGTGGGTGCAGCCATTGAAGCAGGAGTCGCAGCAGGTGTGCCAAATGTTAAAGGCTTTACTGTACCTGCGTCACCACCACCAGTGGCGCCAAATGAAAAAGATCCTGGTTTTGCTGTAGCAGCACTTGTCGTTCCCAGACCAAACGAGAAAGCAGTGCTCGCCGCTGTAGTTGTTGTTGGTGCTTGGAAACTCATGAAGACAAACTTGTTAAAATTTTATATTTTCACAGTAAATTTCTATATAATTTCACTACTAGAAAACTTTAAGTACCGGTAAGAAATTATCAAAACGAGGAAATTATTGGAATATGTCAAGTAAATAACAATACAGGGCGTTACAGAGAATACTACAAAATTTGCGATACGAGTTTCGATAAGATATCATAGTATATCGATATGTTTATATTAAGCGGCATTCTGGCACATTTAACCAGAGAACTTTTGCCGCAGCCAATACATTGAAATATCAAAAAAAAAAAAAAAACCAGAGAACTAATACTGTTATACTGAAAAAGGCTGTACTACTGACATATGTACCTTTAGCCTTAAGATTTGTCCTAAATTCATAAATTGTAGTAAATTCTTAAAAAACAAACATGGGTGCATATAGATCATCAGAACCACTCTCCAGATAGGTTGCAATAACCCCAAGCATTGCGCGCAAATGAACATTAAGTAAATGCGCTATTATGTACGCTTTTCGAAAAAACTTTGTTTAAAAGTGCTAAATGTGAACCTTAACTGCTGGATTACATATCCGTATATAATTTTTTTTTCTCTTTTAAATTTAGATATCTGGCAGCATTAAACGTCAGCTGATCCTGGCCGTTATAAAAAGGAGTGACTAGTGTGTTTGGAAGCGAAACGAATGGCTGTATTTGATGCACAAAAATCAACCCACACCAGTGTTGCCAGAGCAACATAAAGTAAGTAAACATTTGTCTAGGGTAGTCCCCAGCAAGAACACCCTCGGTTAAATTACGTATGATATACCAGAGAGCTCTACCAGAGGATTAAGGTAAAGTTTCTTTAAGATTTTTAAGGCCAACTTGACAATTCTACCCGAAACTCGTACATGTCATCCCGAATTTCATTACCCGAAACAACTGTGGGAATTGAAGTTTCAGTTAGTCGTGCCTTAGAGTTTTTCTTTCTTGAGCAAATTTTTCGTACAATGTATTTTTTATATTGAAATCCGATTTCCAATATATTCCACTTTTTCAAAAAAAAGTGTATTTTAATTGAATTGGATAGATCTCTTGAATGTAATTGTCCCCAAAGAACAATCTGTGCACACTGGCGAGCTGTCAACTGTTTTCGTCTTTCTCTGTTGTCTGCTATTCGTATCGGTTCGGTTCGACGAGCAATGTGAAAATTTTTATATTTTTTAAGAAATAAAAAATTTGAAAAATTTTCCATAAAAGCTGCAAAACTTTGAATGAAGGATATTCCTTGCAAATTTCAATTGCATTTTTTTTTGTAAGGAAAACGTAACGCGTCCATTCCGTTGTGTGATTGACGTGTGAAATTGCGTGTGCTTGCGTATCTGGCAGGCAGAAAACGTTGAAGTCGGAGTCGGAGTCGTCGTCGCAGTCGTAATATCAAAAGCAACACCAGTGAATTAGCAAAAAAGAAATAATATAAAATATTACAAACAGAAAAAGCTTGAAGGAAGTAAAGAAGTTCAAAATATATATTCATCATCGGAAAATATTCTTATTAGGAATAGTATAAAAGTGTAAGAAAGCAATAAGCAGTGGAGCGGTGCTAATTGGGTTTGTAATTGCAGAGCAAGCAAATTTGCTACACCCCAAAGATATTTCTAAAATAGATTAACGGTTTCATCAGTACCGCAGAAGTTCTCAAAATGTCTGCTGAACGAGAAATTCCAGCGGAGGACAGTATTAAAGTAGTCTGTCGTTTCCGTCCGCTGAATGATAGCGAAGAGAAGGCCGGCTCCAAATTCGTCGTCAAATTCCCCAACACCACCGAAGAGAATTGCATTTCAATTGCGGTATGTTTATTCTTGTATGTTTTATAATTTGTAATGTTCCATTACTTTGCAATCAGTATACATATATAAAATTTAAATTTGCAAAATACCTAAACATACATATGTATGTACATACATACCACTCCCCTAACACACCCCTGACGTCCACGATGACGTCATCTTTACTTATACCCCAACACTCTTTGATACACAACAAAAAGCAGGAAAATGTGAAGGTTGTGCTGTTATGGGATGTTGCCACCCCACAATGTGAATTTTCTTAACAATGATATGCTTGATTCCTTGTTTTTGAATGTATTCCTATTTCCTAAATTTCCAAATTATGACTAAAGGCTGGCGTAAAAATTTACATACATATCACCTTCTCATGGTTTCGGAAATTTAATGACAATTATTTTGTAATAAATGTGAATTTTTCTGTTTAAAACAAAGAAAGAAAACAATAAAAAGAGATCGGCTATGCTTGAAATATTTGTCCAAGGCGAACTTATTCCAGGTGATAGCGGATACAGTGTTGTGCATATCATTAGCAAACAAAATGACATAGTATCTAGGTACCTACATATGTCATTTATGTACATATGTACATGTATTCATTTATTTATTTTTAAGAATTTTCAATTAACATTTAGTTCATTCTCTAACATAAACTATATTAATCAAAGTTTAAAACTTTGTGGAAAATAAAAAAAAAATTTAAAAATTTGTGTATAGATTTTGAACTTTTTGCTCACAAGTTTTAGATTTTTTTTTATTTTTTATTTTTGAATTCGTTTGGCTTTAAATTTTTAAAATTTTTTTTTGATATTAGAATTTTGTTTGTGAAGGGTCTTGCACATTGCTTCCATTTAAAAATAAATTTTGCTTATTCCTAATATGGAAGCAAATGTGACCAAAAAAATTATATGTATGTCAAAATTTGTTGAATTTATTTATTGATTTTCTACAAAATTGTAAACTTGATTTGCATAGTTATATGTGAGAGAATAAACTAATTTAATTAATTATTCAAATAAATAAATACAAGTGCCAAACTAAGTCATTTTCTATTTGGGTTCTAATGATACGAACAGCACCGTAAGTATATACGAGTATGTACATAAGTATGAAGGTAAGTATATGTTTTTTCTTTTTGATTTAAGAGGCAAGGCCCTTCCGATAATATTGAATACGCCTTGGATAAGACCTTGCAAGCTTAAAAAGTTAACATTCTAATTGTTTTATGTACATATTTCTCCAAAAACAAGAACATTTTTATGATAATTTTGCTACATATGAAATTCTGAAATTTATTAAACAAATATGGATGCCTATTAATTGCAATAATATTGTTTACACTTTGTCAACATCATATAAACCCGGTTTTGAAGTTGTCTTTTTCTTATCTATTCTCTCTCCACTTTCTTATAAAAAATTATTTAAATTTAGAAAAACATAAAGACTTTAAATATTAAAAAAAACAAATACATATGTACATATGTACATACATATATGTACGAGTATATAAAGCACAACGCCTAAATGACAAAAATTTGAAAAGGCCGGCTAGTCATACAGTGTCGTTAAAAAAAATAGCACTTCTGCGAAAAACTTTCTTTCCATTTTAAAAAAATTATTTTTGGTCACACTTTACTGGCTACTTTTATTGCATTGGTTTACATAGGACTCTCTCAAAGGGCCAGTTTTTCAGTGCAAGATGAACTCTTTTTGTCGTTTAAACTCAGTATGCAGTTTTTCAGTCAACTTTAAACGGCCGATTGCGCCCGGTTAAACTTAGTTTAACTTATCAGCTGAGTGCTGACTATTTCGTTTTGGTTTCCACAAATTTAATTGAGCGCAAGAAAACAAGGTTAAAATTTAAACTGCGTTTAACTAAACTTAGTTTAAACTGAGTTTAAAACAGCTTTGAAAAACTGGCCTTAAGAGTGCAACCATTTATTTTCAATCATAACGGTTCTCTTTATTTCGAGTAATTTAGTGTGCGTGGCCCGAATGCAAGCGGTAAAAATAATAGCACTACCAGTGCATTGAGTCGAAATATACATATTTCCTTTATATGTATGTACATACATATGTATGTATATGTACATATATTGAAGAAATATTTTGAGTAGAGGTAATTTAATTTGCTTTAAATATGTAGAAGTAGGACTTGCAGTTGACTGTTTTAAGAAGGTCTCGTTTAAACCGGCAACTGTACTGAAAAAGGAATTTAATATCACCGCATGTATAGAGACAGTTCGCAGTCGGCTTAGGGAGTATAAAATAAAGTCGCACTATCCCAGCCGTGCATTGCTGGTGGGTCTTGCCGTTTTGTCTAATAAAGGCATGCTACTAAATATTAATTGGAATACATAACTTTATTTTTGATTACTAATTAATATTTTTTAATAGATTTTGAGGTATTTTTTTTTAATTTTACTTTTTAATTTATTTATTTATTTATTGTTTACAATCTTGCGACTTTAAAATGCACAATTTTACAAAGTTATAATATATTTTCCATTAAAGCATGAGTACACGTTAGATATATTTTTAAAAATATAAAACTTCTTAAAAATAATTGCGTAGTTGGGTAGCTGGAAAGGCCTAGTTTTCAGTCGCATTTCTGTTACTTGGTTTCTGATGGTCGGAAAGCACGAGTTTCCGATCCATATTCCACTTCTTACTTTTCATACAAACAGTTTGTCATGGTCGGAAAGGCCGTGTTTCCGATCCATGGTCATATCGCCTTTATTTGGTGCCAGGACGGATGGAAAGACCAAGTTTCCATTCCGCACAGTTTCGAGATAAAATATACCCTTTTGGAATCTAACCTACATATACTCAGGACACTTAACATTTGTTAACATTTACGATTATGCACCAATACCTGATTGACCAAAAAAAACGAAATAAATACGGAACAACAGACATAAACTGAACAGAACGAAAATTGACACCGAAGATGGTACAACGCCGAAACCGGATTGTCTCCAAAGCAAACTTGACAAGGAATGACGGAAAATCGTCCCAACATATATCGACAATCCACCCTGTCGGACAAGAGAAAGAAGAAAATAATGCAAAGCTTCATATTCTTAAAATTTTGAAAGCATTACCGACTTCTTCCTAATATAATATGTACATACATACATATGTACATAGATCATAGCATAATGCGTTAAGTCATCAACAAAATTTACAAAATAAAGATGAATAATGGGATGTGTATTTCCGACTAGATATGAACATGTAAATTTGTATGAACTTATGTTCTTAAAACGTTGCCATTTCAAAACGACGGGTTAAGTAATTTACATCCCCGATTAATGAAATTTTATTGCAATTGCACAACAAGGCACATTATTTTCTTCCATAATTTCCACCTGCATGCATAAAAAAATAACTAATGAACACTTTCGTACTTTTTCTGCACACTCAATTACATATGTACATACATGCATACAACTGTACAAATGTATCTACGAAGAAAAAATAAAAAGTGCCATGTGCTTGAGTATTTATGTATGTAAGTATGTACTGGCATTTTTTGAGTTGCAATTCCAACCATGTTGAGTTAAACATACAAGTTGATTTTTACATTCATATTCATTACAGCAAAAGCGCCTGTGAGGGTTAAATAAATTATTAAACTTTAAATTTGATTCGTTCGTACAACTATGTCGATAGGATAGCCTCATTTTGAAAGTTTCCTTTGAATTTTATAAATATGTTGTGAATCATTGAATAAGATTTAAATGTTTACTTTTTAACTATTACTTTAAATTATAATAAGTATATATGACCAATAAAATGTTATTAAAATTAAAATTTATTTAATATTAGATCTTTTTCTTCCTCAGAGAGCATAGCTCATCGTAGTGCTATTTTTTTTAACGGCACTATATATATTTGAATGTATGTACATAGCGCTTGCCAGTCATCGATGCCGATGGCATCGTCAGCTACGACATTGTAGAGCCATCGTCAGCGCCAACGCTACCAATTCAGACTCATACCAACGTTCGCATCGTACCCACTTGCCAGCAATAGCAACATGTCTAATAGCGCGCGTGAGTCATCCCGTTACATTTAGGAGCGACTAAGGCGATGACTGCACGCGGCATTTTCATATACATACGTATGCGCAGCTGAGTAGCGTGGAATCGGGAAATGGACTGCACAGGCAGCAATGTATCGCACTGTAGGAGTAGGAATACCAAATACTCATACCAGCTCGCACATACTTATGGATATGTGTATGTAAATTTCGATATGTTTGTCGGTTACATGGTAGCTATCCTATCGACAGGGTTGTACGAACAAACCAAATGTAAAGTTTAATAATTTATTTATCCCTCACAGGCGCTTTTGCTGCAATAAATATGAATGTAAAAATCAACTTGTATGTTTAACTCAACATGGTTGGAATTGCAACTCAAAAAATGCCAGTACATACTTACATACATAAATACTCAAGCACATGGCACTTTATTTTTTCTTCGTAGATACATTTGTATGCACAAACATATGTATGTACAGTTGTATGCATGTATGTAGTATGTAATTGAGTGTGCAGAAAAAGTACGAAAGTGTTCATTAGTTATTTTTTTATGCAAGCAGGTGGAAATTATGGAAGAAAATAATGTGCCTTGCTGTGCAATTGCCCTAAAATTTCATGAATCGGGGATGTAAATTACTTAACCCGTCGTTTTGAAATGGCAGCAACGTTTTAAGAACATAAGTACATACAAATTTACATGTTCATATCCAGTCCGAAATATACATCCCATTATTAATCTTTATTTTGTAAATTTTATTGATGACTTAACGCATTATGCTATGATCTATGTATGTACGAAGGCAGTCGCGAGATAAAATATCCCTTTTTGGATTCTAACTTTAGATACCTATACTTAGGACTCTAAACATTTGGTTACATTGACAATTATGCACCAACGCCTGCTTGCCCAAAAACGAAATTAATACGAAACAACAGACTTAGACTGAACAGAACGAAAATTGACAGGGAAGGTGGCACAACGCCGAAACCAAACTTGACAATGGATGACGGAAAATCGTTATACTAACAATTATCAATATGAAGCTTTATTTACTACGAGGTATACTATTAATATGTATTTATTTATGTATCCGATCAAACTTGGAAATACAGGTCGAATGAGCAACTGAAAGTTTGTGAAAAGTAGGAAATATGTATATGTAAATAGCGTATACGCCCCAGCAATCGAAGTGTAGTTGTTCGCGCAGTACCTATCGAGACAAAAAGTCAAAAAAATTTGGAATGGAGGAGTGCAATTAATCGCAAGCATCTAAGGATAAAAATTGTCAAGTGTTCTTCGATCTGGAGTATTTCTCAAGTACAAGTTTCAAGAAGCTAAAAATTACCTCTGATTAACTTATTAGAATATTTTTCTCGATGGTTTGGAGCATTTTCTTTCATATAACGCATGAACAATATTTTTTTTATTTAATTTCCTTTTATTGTTTATGGGGAAAATTTATAAGGAAAAACAACGATACTCAAAGCGGTAGAAGTTATATAAGCTATTTTGGAGATTACTACATCTCCACATTAGACTTCTTTCTTCTTGGCTTCCACGACTGTGCTTAGCTCACGCTGTATGAGCTGTTGTTATTTATTTCCTTATTTTCCCTTCACAACTTACTCCAATCAAGTAAGGTTGTTCTTTGAAAGAAATTCCTCAACATTTTTGGCTATTTAAACTTGCACTAAATTAAAAAAAATTAATAGGGTTACAAAACTGCGTATCCGACAATTTTCTTAACAAACTTAATATACCATTTCTCATGAAAGGTATAACAATTGCATCTACCTATTAAAATTTAGCAAACCTAAAACATTATGAAACCAATGAATGGCCAAATGAAACTTTGTAGCACACTTCATTGTTCACTCTTCACTCAAAGCTCTATAAAACATCCATAATGCAACTAAAAATATAAATTAATAGCCAAACAACGAAAATTCAACTAAAAAAAAAACATGCTTCTATTCAAATAACAATTTCAATGATTGGCTTTGTAGGAGAGGAAAATGCGCCGTATGGATGTTGTAATTGAGAACTTGCAATAGTTTTTGCTCTCTCTTGTTCTTGCTATTATTGATATGATTGTTTTAAATGTATTTTTATTGTTGTTGTTCTTGTTGAGTGTGCTAAATTTCAGTGAATTTAAGCGCGGAATCGATTTTGAGTGTTATTAATTGTTGTTGTTGTACTTATGTACATACATCCATATGTATATGCAAAGTCGGCAATTAGCAAAATTAGAATTTCATTTGTAAATTAAATTCCTTGTGTTAAGCCAAGGGAAATTTACTTTCGTTTATCAAAATGTTACTGATAAAATACGTAACAAATAAACCGAGTTTACATATGCATGTACTCGTATATTCAAGCTTAACTTTGAGTATTTTCTTGAAATGGATAAATTGAATAATTTTTATTATTGTTTATAATATTACTTACTTAATTGGCATTGTGTTAGCGTTTTTGGCCGAGTTCAGCATAGTACGCCAGCTTTCTCTACCTCTCGCTAACTGGCGTCAGTTGGAAATTTATGATATGCAATTAATTTCAATTTTCTACTACGAGTATCTTATACCTACTATTTAACCTTTTCTCTACTTCCGAAGTTTAACTATAGATTGCGATGCCGATTTTTTGTATAGGAGCCATGTTAGCTAATACCTACGAAGCAGCGTTTTAGAGATGGGCCACTCCAGGGTGCCGTTACTTTGGTTTAGCCGACTTAAACAATTCTCAAGTTAAAGTAAATACACTTAAATTCGTTTAAAAAGATTAACACAACCCATTTCTATCTAGTTTTTTGGTAAATTATAAATTAAACTACTATTCTTGTAAACAATTTTTCACTAAAAATTAGCGTTACTTTATTATTTTTTCTCCATATTCTTTGTTTATTTTTACTTGAGATATGCATGCCATCTGCCGCGCGAAGACTTGTTCTTGTATTCTATCGTTCTTGCTAATATCCGCTAGGACCGTCTCTCCTCCCTGGAGCAATCCCTTGCAGCGGGAGTTGTCTGAGATCCCGAAAAGTGCAATTTATGAATGTTTATTGTTCATTGTGTTATCTTTAGTGCCAATTGTCTTCCCGGTTTGTCCCGAAACCAAACTTGACAAGTGGTGACCGAAAAAAAATTCATAGAAATATTCGCAGAGAACAAGGTTTAATAGACTTTGTGTTTAGTCAGTGAAAAAAGCTGTCTTCGAAGTTGCTTTCTGCCAGTTCATTTGAACTAAAGATCTACATACATACATACTCGTACATACATATGTATATAGGACGACACTTTGCTTCAGCGTGTAATTTTCTTTTCTTCTTTCTCTTACTAAACGTACGTTTAACGAAAATTCTTGTCTATCAGAACAGTCTCATAAACTTACAAAACAGTTGGAAGTGGTATAATAAAGTAATACACACAACGTGGCTGGCCACACTTATTCATCTCAAAAATACACAATCCCTGTTTATTTTAAGCGCAATTAAGCTCTTCAAGTAAAATATGTAGAACAATAAAAGCAACACGTTTTGCACGTTTATAAGTTTACTTAAGAGGGGGGAACAGCTGACTTTACTACACTTAAGCTGCCGTTGACAGAAAATTGATGTCAAGTTTTTTTGTTGTTGTTAAGAAAACTCCTAAGAAAACATGAAAAGATGGAGAAAATTGAAACGATTTCAAAACATACAAATATACTCAAAGAGTAAGAAGAAAAGGGAAGTAGCATACAAAGAAGTTCATGCAAAGCGTCAAGTAATCTATTTTTAAAAGCATTCATCAAAAAATATATATGAATAGAGATATGTATGTATGTATATGTGTGTGTATATACATATATGTATGTACATATGTATGTACATATATATGTAATTACTTTGTGTGCATCATACCTAAATATGCACTCGAATGTATGAATGTACGGTTGCAAGATATAGTTATTCTCACTTATTTTATTTAAAGGAAAGCAAAGTAATAGCATGAAGCAGCGAAACAGCGCGTAAAAAATCCGCAAAAACTATAGCATGAGAAAAATGTTAAGAAAGCAGTGGGCAAGGTATTAACAATAAATAAAAATAGTGCGTTTCTCAGCTTCAAAAGAAAAAAATTAACAAAGACACATGCGCTTTTAGTAAAGATTTTTGAAGTATGTATGTACATATATAGAAATATTAGAAACAGCGAAACGAAATTACACTATCAAGCCTGTAGGCAGTCAAATAAATATTTAGTTAGCGACGAGTGTACTCCGATCAGTTGGTAATGGACGTTGGAGTTAATTACCATTTTCGTAATTGGAAGTCGCTTGTTGTTGGTGGATGCATATGAACAAATACATTATGTATGTATGTATGTAGGTTTGTTATGTAGTAAGTTGTCTGGTACACATGCATATGGTTGACTGCTCTAAAGCAGTTAGTTTGCCAAACCCACATTCGTACAAACTTACATACATATGTACATATGTATGTTCATACCTACGTATACAATATGTATATCCACGAAGCCATTGTTATAGCGAGTCGCAAAAGAAAGAAATGTGGCGCTGTGTGCCAACATGAAAGGCGGTTGGTCCGTCAGACCGCATTTGGCACACCACACATTTTTCAACGCAATAAATCGCTTGGAAGCGGCGAAAAATTGATGGCAACAGAAGAGAAGAAAGCCAAAGCAAATGATTAGTTGAATTACACACTTAGGTACATATGAAAATTTGATATGCCAATTAATTGCCGTTAGCTGGCAAAACGATTTTTATAAATAAAAAAAAATGCAGCTTCATAGCTAAAAAAAAATTGTGAGCTGAGAAAAATACCGTATAGTGTTTCATAGTGTGAGTTTACATTTAGTTCCAACTTTGAAAATCACTCGATAAAAACGGACCAAAGTGATAGAATAGTAGCTCGGTATTCGTGCCATACAAACAGGTAGTTTGCGTTATAATATCGATGGCTCCGAGCTATTTAATCTCAACTGATCACACTAACTATCTTGAATCCCGCTCGATAAAAAATCTTAACTGATGAACTATCTTATAGGCTTGACACACTGTTGCATTGAAGCGGATTAAATAAAGGGGTTATAAGAGAGCAAAATGACATTTCAATGTGGGGGAAGTTGCCAATTTCTGTTGGACAAAGTTGCAAGCAAGAAAACAGCTGATTGCAATTTTGATAACAACGAAATTTTTGTTTAATAATAATTAATTTTTGGGTTAAACATTTTTTGACTTTTTTTTTACAATGTCGATATAAAATTTTTTTTAAAGAAAGCCTTTGGAAACAGAAAAAAAATTTCGAAGATCGGTCGTTTTTTCGCAAAGAAAAGTAATGAATTTTCAAAAAAAATAGAGCAAAAGCGAGTTAATTATAATTCCTAAATAACGAATTTAGGCTAGTAGGGGCTGCTACATAATTTCGTTTATATATGTACATATATGTATGTAAGACTATAAAAAAAAATATGAAGAAAAAAAAATGATGCAATTTGAAATTTTTTAGATCAAAATTTTTTTGATTTTTTTTCGCAAAGTTATCGAGTTATCAGACAAATTTTCAAAAATTCCCCACGACGAAAGAACTCATAATCAAGCTAAAAGAAAAAAAATACGTGTCTCATGGATTTCGGTGTAGAATCTATAAAAAACAATTTATTGGAAAAAAAATTAATCCTAACTGCCTGGGCGATTTGAGATGAAATGACCCATTATTGTTTTTTTTTTGTAACATTCTGCTAAGGAAACTTAACCAAACTAACTATACTTGCTTCTCGCTTATTTAATACTCATATTTTATAATAATAATTTTTGATCAGCTGTTTTCTTGTTATCAAATTGTTGTCGGGAAAAAGTTTTTCTAGGAGACACCAACAGCTTGCCCTCAAAATGAAATCCCACTTTGCTCTCTCAATTTCCCTTACTTTGAAAGTGTTTTGCGTACGCGAACGCTAAGAGCCGTGCGTTACAGGCTAATCTAATATTAACGGCTTGCGGTTTTGGACGCAAGCACGCAAGTTTTTTAAACACGTCCACCCCGAAATTGATTTGGTTTAAAGATTTACTTAACCTTATATTACATATGTATTCATTTTTATTTAAACATTAAATATAATATTTATTTATATGCAACGCTTAGGCACAGAAACGTATAAACTAGTTTGGCAATTGATTTGTTTCCTGTTTTATATTATTGAAGCAATAATAATCATAAAAACCATAAAAAACCCTAGTTTCAAACAATGTACAAATTTACAAAAAGTTTTCATTCAAAGCTTTTTGATAATTTTTTTCATTGAAGACAATGCGCATCACCCTCAACGGTGGGGTAAACGTCAAATCGAAATGTCACGCAAAATGAAAATTGAAAGTTGAGTTAGATTTTAGTGCAGACCGTTCAATTTCGCTTGCTCGCACACAAGTTGTGTGAGCATGAGAAACTTTTGACAGAAAATTGGCGGAGTGCGTTTATATTAGATTAGACTGTTAAACTTGCAAGTTTCTCTTTGAGAGAGAATACTAAAAAATTCTTAAAAGTTTCGTTGCTAGATAATTCTTGCTGGACTTTTAGACGAACGGCTCTAATATAATGCAAGCGTTTACTTTAAAGTCTAAAATGTCATCAATGGCCATCGCACGATAATGTCAGGGATATTATAGGCGAAAGTGATTTTTAAAAATAAAATTTTTGTTTTCTGCACTGTGCTCGGTACATTTCAACACAATTATACAGTACTATACTTATGCATACAAATATAGATATGTACATATACACAATTATCTCCTAATTTTTAAATATTGTCCAGCATTTTTTTTTACTTCTTACTCACTTGCCCTCGTTAGAAACTGTGCGAACATGACGAAGTATTTTTATAGTTATTTATGATCTAATTTATGAAAACGCAACACAGCCGTTTTTGTGTATGAGTCAAGTCGAAATGACCAATACAGGGCGGTAAAACGACCTTTTCAATTAAATATATACCAATTAAATTTGACTTAAGTGAATTTGTTGGTAAGGTAGATAAATCTTACATACACAAATATAAAATTAAGCATGTTTTCTTTTTATTTAAATGTTCAGTAGTTATAATTTTTTTTTTGTAGTTTTTCATGCTATTTAGATAATGATGAGTGTGCTTAATTCGAATGAATATATTTTGTAACGTATCACTCTTTCTCTTTCTAATCATTCGCTAAATTTTTGAGCTACCAGCGCTTGTTTAAACCTCATTTCTACTTTGTACTTGCTGAGTTTTTTCTTACACCAGCAAGTAGTTATATCGCATTAGTTGGTGTGTTACCGGCTCTATATTCCCGTTTAAGCTGAATATTGATTTATCTAACATTAGCGTATATAATTTGCATTAAGCTACCTACATAGCTATATAACATATATTTTCTTATACGAGTAGGTATATTTTTGTTATTTGTTTTCTACGGTAATCTCTTGTGAAATTTCCTTTGGCAAGCAGCCAAAATATGACTGCCTTTCAAGTTCCACTCATATTCTTGCCTATCAACTGCCGGTTTATCAAAACTAATATACGAGTATGTAGCTGCCAAAATTTTCGATTTGTCGCTTGCTAACACAAATCTAATACTCGTATGTTTTCGGTATATCCTACTTACCTAGCAAGTTGGCAGCGCAACAACATATAAAAATACATATAAATAAATAAATAAATTAACAAACAGGAATATGTTAACGAGATTGATTGATGGTATATTGATATCAAAATAAGTAAGTAACATACATTTACAGTTGAGAGAGAGAAAAAATTGTGAAATACTTTCTAGCTAGCGCACCCAGAATTAGACACAATTCGTAAATCTCAGCAAAAACCAGCATATTGTTTATCTACTAATTTTTAATGGATTCTTAAAAACCTTCAATATCTTTCACAACAACAAAAGTTCACCAAAGCAATTAACCGAAATTTTATACGCATGGTAGGCAATTTTATTATTTCATACATGAACATATACACATACACACTTACAGTATGTGTAATGATGGCGCTTCGTAGTCATCAGTGTTCGCTGAAAAGTAGGTCAGCAGGATGCATTCGGTTGCCAGAAAAAAAATGGCTTTATGCTAAACAATTCAACGTGGCGTATGCACATCCGAATTTGATGGAAATTTTGTTGTTTTTTTTTTACTTGTATCATAAATACTTACATACATACATACATAAGTATGTATGTGTGGGGAGGGAGTGGCCGTATGCACATTTTTTCACAACCGTGGAGAGAGGATTAATATTTCAAATGGACTTCGCAGTGAATAGTTTAAAGCAATTAATTAAACAAAAAGTTGCACGGCTTGTGAGGCTCTAAACTAGGACTGCAAATATTGACGATGTTTTTTTTTATCGCTTTTCTAAAATTGCATATTTTTCCCATTGTTATACTTAATTCATTCTTCGAAAAGCTCGTGCTTCTCTTGACTGAAAAATATAAACTATGCTGGCTGCAAATAAATGCAGTAATAATATGATTGATTGCAAGTCTCCCTTGCTTGATGACATCGGACCAGTGCATTTATAGCAGAAAAACGAACAGATCCTTCCACACGTCGTGCTCTGTAAATATAATGAAGACTACTTTGCATTGTCGCAAGGTGTTGAAAAGAGGTCAGGTAATCTTTAAATCCAAAAATAGGAAACGGGTACAATTGCCTAGCGAAATATTTTAACTATTTAGTTTAACGGGATACCCAGGAAACGCGTGGTTGCTTCAGGGTCGGATATAGGTTAGGTTTGAAAGAAAATGCGAATAGATGATTGGTGTCATGCGAGGATGCTCCGTATGCCGTAAAAGTGATAGGAGTGTTAAGATTGATTCTGGATAGTATGAACATAGATATTTTTTTAATTGAGAGTGACGCATTATAGTGGGACAACTAGGATTCAGAAAGGTGTAAACAGACTCCCTGCGAATGTCGCTCACACAATGTCTACTCGTCGAGTTCAGAAATTATCCTATGTATGTACAGTTGTGTTCATAATAATAGCAGTACCTACTTAAAAATGAGAAAAACGAAATTTTTTCATAAATAACGGTTATTTTATTTTGAATTTTTACGTTATGGGACTGCTCGATGAAGACGAACAGTTACTGAAAGAGGTAATTTAATATTTTTAAGATTTATTTCAATAAACTTGAAAATATTTCGAAATATAAAAAATAGTTTGTTCATAAAAATAGCAGTAAGAGAAAAAAAGACCTAGAATTCACTAGTAAATCAAAAAGTTCAATACTTTGGAAAAATAATACAATAATTCAACTAATATTTGGTCGGATAGCCTTTGTTCCTGCATCTATCTACAGGAATACTTTTCCATGCTGAGCGCACTGCCTCCCACAAAGAGTGCGCGTTGGTCGGTTGTTTTTCGAAAACATACTGTTTGACATCTCCCCATAGGCTTTCGATGGGGTTCAAGTCCGGGGATTGAGCCGGCCACTCCATTACTTCAATATTGTTATGTATGTATGTATGTCTAGTAGGGCGGGGCGATTTTGCAACCCATATCGTGACGTCGAAATAAAGATTCCTCTTGTTATTCTGAACAAAAAATTCGTCTACGACATGGGTCTAAAATGAATTTTGAGGTTCCGGAATCTAATTTTTATGGGACCAGGTTGGGTTTTAGAAAAATTTAAATGTACAAAAATCGACAAAAAAATAATCTGGCCATTATACATATCAATTTCAATCAAAATTGTATGCTGAATCGAAATATGAAATCAGAATGAAAAATGGATGAATAATTTTCGATATATAGCCGAATTTTGATATCTGAAAAAAGGTCTACTCATTCAGGTGCATATATCTCTTACTATATATGATTTATCTTAAAATTATTTTCAAATTACTAAAACTAATTTAATTTAAATATGGTAACAATATTTTAAAACTAGATTTCATTAACTTCAGACCATAAACAGTTATACTCTAAAATCGTTTTATCTAAACGATCGGTTGCATGGGAGCTATGTATGTATATGTTATAGTCATCCGATATTGATGAATTTCACTGACAACGTTATATTTAATGTAAGTGTACTAAATATAAAATTTCATATTTTTAGCCGCATAAATGGAAGAGTTATTCCTCAAAATTAATTTATCTTAATAATCAGTATATACCGGCATATACCAGACGCGAGAATTACCTTGCGATTTAAGTATTGCTAAGCAGTATTTTTGTCAAGTAAGAGTGAGAAATAACTTTTCTATTTATGCAGCTAAAAATATGAAATTTTAAATAAATTGTGTGCCATACAAATCGCTCCAGTCTAATGTTTAGACATCGTCCGCCAGTTGGTATAGATTTGCCCGACAGGCGGTGAAGTAATTACGAATTCTGGGGTTGGATAAAGAACTGTAAAAAGTAAAAGGTACAGTGGATCTAAAAGTTGAAGTTCAAATATTAAGATTCATACTAGAAATCTAGAAATTAATCGAGGGAGGTTAATATAAGCATCTACGTTCCAACAAATATCAACATCTACTAATTTGTTGTTTTGAAATTGAAAACAGAAGTCATACTTTTAAAAGCACACTCCGATTAGTCACTATTCAATATTGAATATTTAATCTTATCTGAAAAGATTGCACACATATGTATGTACATATTTTTCATTCATTTTTTATTTAACAAAATAAAATTTTTTAATAATTTGAAACACTTAATTACATACAACATCTATAATTTTTTTCATTTCAATTCTACAGGGCAAAGTATACTTGTTCGACAAAGTCTTCAAGCCAAATGCATCACAAGAGAAGGTTTACAATGAGGCGGCCAAGTCCATTGTTACGGACGTGTTGGCCGGTTATAACGGCACAATTTTCGCCTACGGTCAGACATCCTCCGGTAAGACACACACCATGGAGGGTGTTATCGGTGATCCTGCTAAGCAAGGTATCATACCACGCATCGTCAACGATATCTTCAATCACATTTACACAATGGAAATGAATCTCGAGTTTCATATTAAGGTCTCGTACTACGAAATCTATATGGATAAAATTCGTGATTTACTGGATGTCTCGAAAATAAATCTGAGCGTGCACGAGGATAAGAATCGTGTGCCGTATGTAAAGGGCGCCACGGAGCGTTTTGTGTCATCGCCAGAAGATGTTTTTGAGGTGATTGAAGAGGGAAAATCCAATCGGCACATTGCTGTGACAAGTAAGTGCAACAGCCTTACTGTTTGACTGCAAAATTCTAAATTCGGTTTATTTCTACTTTCCATTTTCTTACAGACATGAATGAACATTCTTCGCGTTCGCATTCAGTATTTTTAATTAATGTTAAACAAGAGAATTTGGAGAATCAAAAGAAGCTTTCCGGTAAATTGTATCTTGTTGATTTGGCTGGTTCCGAGAAGGTGTCAAAGACTGGCGCCGAAGGTACTGTACTTGATGAAGCCAAAAACATCAACAAATCATTGTCTGCCTTGGGTAATGTGATCTCCGCACTGGCGGACGGCAATAAGACGCACATACCGTATCGTGATTCGAAGTTGACGCGTATCTTGCAAGAATCGTTGGGTGGTAATGCACGCACCACTATTGTGATTTGCTGCTCGCCAGCTAGTTTTAATGAGTCTGAAACCAAATCGACATTAGAGTTCGGTCGCCGCGCCAAGACCGTTAAGAATGTGGTATGCGTCAATGAGGAGCTTACCGCCGAAGAGTGGAAGCGCCGATACGAAAAGGAAAAGGAAAAGAATGCCCGACTCAAGGGTAAGATAGAAAAGTTAGAATTGGAGTTGGCACGTTGGCGTGCCGGTGAAACTGTTAATGCCGAAGAACAAGTCAATGTTGATGATGTCATGGAGGCGAGTACACCGAATCTGGAAGTGGAGATACCTGCAAAAACTGCTGGTCCAGTGCCTGCCACTCCAGCCGCCGGTCTAATGGTTGGTTCAATCAGTGGCGACGAACGTGCACGTCTAGAGGCCGAACGCGAACGCCTCTACCAACAATTGGATGAGAAGGATGAAGAAATTAATCAGCAGAGCCAGTATGTGGAGAATCTGAAGGATCAGATTTTGGAGCAGGAGGAGCTGATTGCAAATGCGCGTCGTGAATACGAAGCGCTGCAGTCGGAGATGGCACGCATTCAACAGGAAAACGAGTCGGCCAAGGAAGAAGTGAAAGAGGTGCTGCAAGCACTGGAGGAATTGGCTGTTAACTACGATCAAAAGTCGCAGGAGATTGACACCAAGAACAAGGATATCGATGCGATGAACGAGGAATTGCAACAAAAACAGACGCTGCTCAATACTACCACGTCCGAACTGCAACAATTGAAGGATATGTCATCGCATCAGAAGAAACGCATCAATGAGATGTTGACCAACCTTTTGCGCGATCTGGCCGAAGTCGGACAAGCGTTGGCCACCAGCGACTCCGGTGTCGATATGAAGATGAATACCGTCACTGGCGCGGGCGATACGACCAAGGTAGAGGAAGATTTCACCATGGCACGCCTCTACATTAGCAAAATGAAGACAGAGGCGAAAAATATGGCACAACGATGTGTCAACATGGAGACACAGCAGATAGATTCGAATAAAAAATTGTCCGAGTACGAAAAGGACCTGGGCGAATTTCGTCTATTGATCTCGCAACACGAGGCACGCATGAAGTCGCTGCAAGAATCTATGCGCGAAGCCGAGAACAAGAAGCGTGCGCTTGAGGAACAAATTGATTCGTTGCGCGAGGAATGCGCTAAACTAAAAGCGGCCGAACATGTGTCCGCTGTGAATGCCGAAGAGAAGCAGAAGGCAGAAGAATTGCGTTCCATGTTTGATTCGCAAATGGACGAATTGCGCGAGGCGCACACCAAGCAGGTGTCTGAATTGCGCGACGAGATACTGGTCAAGCAGCATGAGATGAATGAGATGAAGGATGTGCACCAAAAGTTGATATTGGCACACCAGCAGATGACTGTCGATTATGAGAAGTTGAAGCAGGAAGAAGCGGACAAGTCCAACAAACTCCAAGACATCATCTTGACCAACGAGAGACGCGAACAAGCACGCAAGGACTTGAAGGGTCTCGAAGACACAGTGTCAAAGGAACTACAGACACTGCATAACCTCAGGAAACTCTTCGTGCAAGATTTGCAGGTGAGTGTAAGCGCAAGCAAAGGCATGGAATATAAAAATAAATTTTTTTCTTTATTTTACTTGCAGGCACGCATCAAAAAGACCGTCATCAATGAAGACAACGAAGAGGATGGCTGCTCATTGGCACAAAAGCAGAAAATCTCCTTCCTCGAGAACAATCTCGATCAGCTGACAAAGGTGCATAAGCAATTGGTGCGCGACAATGCCGATCTGCGCTGTGAACTGCCGAAGCTGGAGAAGCGCCTGCGCACCACCATGGAGCGTGTCAAGGCGTTGGAGTCGGCGCTAAAGGAGGCAAAAGAAGGTGCGATGCGCGACCGCAAACGTTACCAATACGAAGTGGATCGCATCAAGGAAGCGGTGCGACAAAAGCATCTCGGACGCCGTGGTCCACAGGCACAAATCGCCAAACCCATACGCGCCGGACAAGGCAACATTGCCATTCGCGGTGGCGGCGGCAGCAGTGCAATTGGCGGCCAATTGCCACAAACAAGTGCTGTTAACTCATAAAGCGGGCATTGTTTGAATGCAACTACATTTAAACATAAAATTGTATGCTTTTTAAAAAATTGCAAGTTTCCAATGAATGATGCAAGTAGAAAGTGTGCGACGAAGAGCGAAGAAGTTGAAAAAGAGGTGGGGTTAAATTTTAAACATTTGTAGTAGAGCTGCAAGCTGGCCGATACGAAAGTGGTGTGGAGCAGGGATTAGAAGTACTGCAATGCATAGCAAGTACAGGATGGCGAGCAAATAACAAATGATTTAATATTTCTATTTAGAGAAAAAAAAATTATTTATTTTACATGAAAATCGTATAATTAATTGTAATACAAAGAACTAATATAAAATATAATTTTAAACCATACAAAATATGAAGAAAATTTCAGTGAAAAAAAAACAAAAAAAATTACGAAAAAACTATAAAATACATACAGTATATTTGTGAAAAATGAATAGAATGTGCGAATGTCACTTTTGGTAGCTACAAGAAAGGTATGTTTTTCCTTATTTGCTATTTATTTTGTGCACTGCGAATTTGGTATTCGAAAATGGCTGCAAGACAACAACAAGCTTTGTGCCAATTTTTCAGTTGTGGTTCCAGTGTATATTTGGTTTGTTCTCTGTTCAGTAAATAAGCTTTTAACAAACATTTTATAATTAATTTGCAAATTTCTATAATTTCAGCATTTTCCGTTATTTTAGAATAGCATTAAGTTGTCATGCGTTAATCATCTATCATAATCACTTTTATTTTATGTTTTTGAGTAAGGGAGTTCATATTTGGACAGCAAATGCATAATTTTGCCTGGCGCAAAATTCCATCAAATATATTTGGTGAAGATTGCTGTGTTGAATATTAAATTTGTGCCTTTCGAAAACTTGCTCAAATACTATTTCTTCAATTAAAATTACTTTTTAAATGGTTTTTTTGTTTATTAATTCATTCTAGTTTGGATTTTCGTAAATTTTTAATATTGGAATTTGTAAATATGTATGTATAACGTAAGTTTGAAAAACATTTAGAACTACCATTAAGGGCAACTGAGTGTGCTGGCGTGGTGGTGTCTATTAAAAAAACATAATTAAATGGAACGATTTTATATTCAAAGAAGACTTTAAACAAACTTGTGTTGCTTAGCAAATTACAAACATACCTGCATAAATAAATAATGTATGTGCATGAGTTGTAATAAAATTACGTACCATCTTTTTACACATACATATGTACATACATACTTACATATGTATGTATGTATGTACGTATTTAAATTAAATTTTTCTTCAGAATACTTGTTTTTTTTTGGCTTTTATTTACTTAAAAAGTATTAATTAGCTTCAGTAGCGATTGACTCACATTAAAAAAGAAAACGGTGTCGCACGGAAAATAAAGTTTGCTTTATAAAAATTTTGCGAAGAAAAAAGTAAAATAAAAAAAAATATTTTGACTGTTAACTACCATAAATAACAATAATGAGCCTAACTTTCCTCTTTTATTGTGTTAAAACAATTCTTTGTCGGTTTTGGTCGAGACCCAACGTAAATTTAGATGAGAAAAACTTAATACATGTAAAAACCTTATGACCGATTTCTTATGTGCTGCTTACTATTATCGGCGGTTAGCTCTTAAACCGATATTTTAATTTCATTTTAATACTATTTATTTGCAATAAAAATATAAAAAATTTGTTTAATTAAAATAACACACTAATTACAAATAAATATTACAAAAACGAAATTAAATACAAAAAAGTAGCAAAGTTCCAATTAATGAAATACATTTTTATGATTTCCTTCTACTAGCAAACTACAAGCAATTAAATTTCTGGGTCTGATTTTCAGTAATGCATTTTTTGTACTAAGCGCGTATGTACATACATATATATGTTCAAATTAAGCTTTTTATGATGAAGCCGTAAAAATAACTAAATATGATACTGGCAATAAGCACTGATGACATCATGATGCAAAGATTAATAATGTAAAACCGCTGAGAAGTACAGTGAACAATTATGAAAATTGCCAACAATACGAAAATGTTTCCATTATGATACAAGTAATCTAAGGCTTTACTTAAGTATGTACATATGTATATTTGGCAATTGCATTGCTCTCAAATTTGAAATTAATATTGTTCAAAAAAATAAATCATGGCCGATGAATTGAGAGAACAGATTCACCTTTCAGTATTTGTATCATGGGTTTTTTTTTTCACATGAGTTGAGAATTTTTCCGTTCACAGTTAATGATTCAAATAATAACTTTCCTTTTTTAACGAACTTTATGAAATAATTATAATTTAAATATTTGACAATTTTATTGAGCTCGAAGCCATTTTGCAGAAGATTTTTATTTGGCAAAACAACAACAGTTTTTTTTAAATGGTAGAAGTTATAGTACTATTTCGGAAATCATCACATTTCCTCATCTTTATTTTTAATTAGATATATTTTTATTCTTCATAACCACATCTCAAAGGCTATGAACCAAAGAGCTCGGAGTTGCAAAGCCAACACGCTAAATGCTGTGCTACGCTAGCCGAGTTGTTGTTTTTCCAATTAAAAAAAATAAAAAATAAAAATCTTCTGCAAACTGGCCTCGAGCTCAATAAAATGCAATTATCAGAAAAAAAAATAAAAATTTAAGGCCGAAAACAACAAAAAATTCAATTACAATTTCTTTTATAACAAAAAATTTTATTTTTCATATCTTATTTTTCTAAAATCAACGCTTGTTTATTTAAATTTTTTTCAGTTTGTCGAAAAGGAGTGTTAAAAATAGAAGAACTAGAACTCAAAGCAAAACTTTTTACTGTGGAGCATAATAAAAAAAATAAATTAAAAAAAAAAAAACAAATCTGATTTTATATGTATACATATATATGATAAATACATACATACATATATGCATTAACAATTGTTAAAAGCAAACCTATCGAAATTTTTCACATAAATAAAAACAATAACCTAAAAAACGTGTGTATACGCATTAATTAAAAAAAAAAAAAATTAACAAAATTTAGCACATGTTAACTCATTGCTTTAATTTTTGGCAATTTCTGCATTGTAATATATGTATTTGTAAGTTCGATAAGGGAAATTAGAATACGTCATCCCTTTAAATTTTTAATGAAGAAACTGATTCAACAAAATACACACATAGTATGTACATACATACATACGCAGTTTCAATATAATATCTAGTAATTATGCAATTTGAACTTATGTATACTAAATTATGCCAGCAGCGTTAAGATGCAAAATGCTTTCAAATAAATTAACTCAGCGCCATGTTGTATTAATTCAATATTTAGTAAAAAGAAAAGCGCAATTCTGCAACTCTCGAAAATAATATATACATATGTACATATGTATTTATGTACATGTGTACAATTATACATAATAGCACAGAATTCGGAATACCCGTTGCCGCGCCACAAGGGCAGGAAGTGTTTTGCACAATGTTTTTGCTATAAAAATAAAATAAATTAAATAATAAAAAATTACCACGCGTTTCTTAAACCGAATTAAATTAAAAACTTTAACTAAGAAATATAAAAATATGCTTATAAACGCATTACACACACGCAGACAAATGCAGGATTCAATGTAGAATTATTAATAAAAACGGAAAAATACGAAAAACCAGTAGTGACATGCCTAAACATACATATATGTATATACATACATACATACATACAAAATTGATCAAAAATAATAAAAAGTATGTATGTTAAATTTATTATTGTTTCATTAACATTCAGACAGGATATACTTAAATATGAACATGTGTACTTAAAGGTTTATTCTTTGAAGGCATTAAATAGTTTTTACAAATCGGTTCACTTTTAAATGGGAAATATCCACGTCTGTACCAGCTGATTGATTTCTTCATCACTTGAAGTTGAAAATGTTTCTATGAAAAAAATTCGCCAATAACTGTTGGCATGATCGTATTTATACACGCGCACTTGTGTACAAGGGTATTCTAACTTTGTTCACATAACGGTTGCTTGTAACAGCATAACGGAATCAAGATAGATGTATATATACCAAAATGCTCAGAATGAAAAGAGAAGTCGATTTAGCGATGTACATATGTCTGTCCGTCCGTCCGTGCAGACGATTACTTGAATAAAAATTGAGATATCTCAATGAAACTTGGTAGGTAGATTGTCTTTGATCCAGAGCAGGTTGGTATTGAAAATGGGACAGTAACCACGCCCAATTCCCATATAACGGCAATTGTCGAAAATGCAAAAATTGCTTTATTTCAGTAGCTATGGAAGCTAATTTGAAGGAAATCCGACTGAATCAAAATTTTTTACAGGGGCCTGGCACCGCCCACTTATGAGTTCATATGTATATCACTGGAACCACCCACACGATTTTGTTCAAATTTGGTATACGTATTACACTATGCCCATTTAAGCGGTCATATAACGGTAATTTTCGAAAACACTAAAAATCGGACATTTCAATAAATGTTGAAGGGAAATACCTTGAGTTTAGTATGTGGTGTTGTATTGCAGCCAGAAATCCGACTATATGAGATCATATGTATGTATGTGTCTGGAACTACTTTATCGCTTTCGTCTAAACTTGGCACACATGTTAGATTATACCTAATTAATTAAAAAATTTAACTGAAAGCGTGCGCCGGTTATATAGAGTTCGATCGAACTTAGCCACTTCTTTACTTGTTTTAATTTTAATTTTTTACAATTACTAATAAACGAAGCGGATCTTCGTGAACCGAACTAATAATAGTTTACTCGTTTGAATTTAATTTTGTTATATTATTTAGTTCTTAAGGGTTGTTTTATTATTATTTTTATGTAATGCTCTCTCTAATATACGTTAAGATTTTATAATTCTTTATTCCCAGGTGTTCTTTACTCAAATCATTGTGAAACTGAGAATATCCGCAATTTTTATCATTGGGACTACTATTACATTACGGAAGCATTGACTATCCACGCTTTCCAATATCTTATGCAAACATGACGATATTAACCTTAAGCTCTTTCCACTGCGCCCAATATTTCTTTGCAATTGGACTTTCCGTTGCCATCTACTTTTTGGTGGGCCGCGTACCCATCTCCAGTCCATGCATGAGAAGTTCCAAATCTCGATTTTCCTGCTGGCTCACGTGGTGTTACTTTTAATTTGCGATAGCCAAAAGCACAGTCACTACTACCTTCCAGGACCACTTGTGAAGTGGCACTTCCACGTTCAAAAACGTTATCATCATTCTACCTAAGTCGATCTTCATTCTATGGGAATCCACACCCATTGTGACCCCGTCAACAATCTCCACCATTAACAACTTGGGTTTCCTTACCTGTAGCTGTTCGCAACTTCGCTCCCGGCAATAGCCTAACCTCCTTAGTGACCAGATCAGATCGAATGATGGAATGTGATGCGCCTGTAACCAATGTTGCTCGCTGTTAGTTACTATTACTTCTGCTAGAATCCGATTTACACTTGCGTGCCTGGTGGCCAAGTCCTCCACATCAAAAGCATTTCTCTCGCCTTCGACTTGAGTGTTTTAAGCAATTCATTCATCAAGTCCGGTGTTTCCACTTGAACACATTGGGTTTTATAGACTGAACTGCTTGGAGCGCTGCTGTTTCCTAGATCTGGGAATATAGCCAGTTTTAGCGAAAGATGATCTTGAGCGATACCGGGAGAGAAGAAAGAAACGAGATCTGGAAAGGCGTGAGTGCGAAGAGCTTGAGATGCTAGAAAGCAGGAATGCGGCCGGAAATTTCTATCAGAAAATAAGGCAGCAACCAAGTTGTTTCAAGACCGGGGCTGGTTCCTGCAAAGATGAGTACGATAATATGGTGACACGTTCAGAGCACACTTGAGGTATAAAGGGACCACTTTTTAACTCTACTAATTGTGAACTCTGGTGAAGAGTTTGAAGAAAAATCTTCAGGGATGAACAACAAATCCCTCCCCTCAACCAAGGCGAGGTGAGAACAGCACTAAGGCGGCTGAAGAATAACAAAGTGCCTGGAGCAGACGGTATACCGGCTGAGCTGTTCAAAGCCGGCGGCGAAGAGCTGGTAAGAAGCATGTACCAGCTGTTAAGCACAATCTGATTCAACGAGTACATGCTGAGCCGTTCGAGACCAAACGAGGTTTTAGACAAGGTGGCTCGTTTTGGTTCAATCTAATGCTGGAAACTGAAATAAGAGCTGCCAATCTGAACCGCAGTGGAACTATGTATATATAACAAAAGTACGATGCTGCTTTTGCAGCATTTTTCAGTCTAGAGAAGGACGTAAAAGAGGTTGGTCTAGTAGTGAATGAGGACAAAACAAAGTACCTTGTGGCAACAAACCAAACATCCTCGTATATTGGGACCCACGTCCCTGTTGGCTGCTGTAATTTTGAAGAAGTCAAGGATTTTGTATACCTTGAACCAATAATGTCAGCCTTGAAATCAAGCGAAGAATAACACTTGCCAACAGGTGCTAGTTTGGACTCGGTAGGCAGTTGAAAAGCAGAGCCCTTTCTCGACGAACGAAAATCTCGCTCAACAAATCTCTCATCATGCCCGTCCTTTTATATGGCACAGAAACATGGACGATGTTGACAAGTGATAAGCAGGCTTTGGGGGCTTTCGAAAGAAATGTTCTTCGCAAGATTTATGGCCCTGTTCGCGTAGGCGATGGGTACCGAAGAAGATGGAATGACGAGCTGTATGAGCTGTATAATGATGTAGACATCGTCAAGCGCATAAAAATTCAACGATTGCGATGGCTTGGCCATGTCGTTCGCATAGATGATGCTCCGATAAAAAAGTCCTTCGGCACCCATGGGTGGGCAACGAAGGCAAGGGCGCCCAAGAACACACTGGAAGGACCTGTCAACACTTGGCATGAGTAATTGGCGTAAGCTCGCGAAGGAGAGAGGGAACTGGCAAAGCTTATTAATCTCGGCACAAACCGACAAACGGTTGTAGCGCCATAAAAGTAGATATTGTTTCAGCTTCACGAGAATCTGCACCTGATCGTCGCGTCTCGTCGGATTTGACAGGGATCTTACGGTCGACCACAAGGATGCCGTAGAGACCAGGCGAGCTGTAGTGCGCCAGCAATTTTGGGCCGTATATTCCGTCATGGATATGGCGTAGCTCCCCTGCGGGGGATTTCTCCGGGAAGGAGAGATGAGTGCTTGATTCATCTAAATAGGGTTTCGTGTTAACTTAACGCCGACAATAGTTATCGATAACTATTCGGTTTGAAATAATACCGATTTCTAAAAGTTATTACTTTTGACAGGCGACGACACCAGCCGTAATGGGCCTGATTATCGTTGTTTCTGGTACTGCGTTAGTTTTCAATATCGTTAGCTGTATCAATAGATCGACGTCATCATTTTCAGAGTTATCTATATCATTTTTTTCGATACCAGAATTATTATCGTTATCAGTTTTTCAATGGTATCGTAAACATTTTTATTGATATCTATCGATATCGTTTATTTAAGGAATATAGTAATAACTAGTCATTGCCATGATTTTGATTTTTATTGGTTTGTGCGCATTTTTATTTATAAACTAATATAATGTTATGTACAAGCATTCAAGAAACTGAATTTGTTTTGACATTTTTTTCAACGAACGTTTATTTTAACATTTGCAGCACATGATATTGTCGATTGGCATACTATTTCAGTTAAACATTTTTCCATTAATTGCTAGTACAATACTACATACAAATAAATCAAAGGTCGAGTAATACAATTACCAGTGTTATTGTTTAAGCAACTAACTTACCAAATCAGCTAGACTTTTAATTGTTGTTGGGAAAGACCAATGAAGATATGCTGTAAGATGAGAGAGGTTTGCGCAAGTAGGTGACTAGCGTTATTGTTTCAACAGCATAAATCAATCTAACAACATTTAAGTTGTGTTTTTAAGCTCAGTATATATCCATTTTATTAAAATAATTTTCTAACTAGCGATCAATTTTTTAGAGTAAAATAAAAAATTTATAGAAATGAAAATTATTTCCGGTTTTAAATATGTAAATATTTTAGATACTAAAAAACCCGCAACAAAACCAGATTCGCCAGTAAACAAATTCAATATATACTATATATTCATGAGTGCAGCACATTTGCAAGCAAAGTGAATAATTTCGTAAAAAAATAAAATATTTTGGATAAATGTATTAGTTTGATATTATAAATTTCCAACTTTTGTACAATTACACATCAAATTATTAACGAGAATTTCTGCTCTGCGTACTCAAAGAAATTTTCTTAAAATATGCCACAATCTCAGCAAACAGGCGATATCTTCAAATTTCGTTTCCTTATAAACAAAATACGCACATACTACATGCAATTGGTGGTCTTAAAAATAAAATTACGAATCATTAATTACTTTAAATTTGTCAATTTGTAAACCAAATAAACTATAGTAAATTATTTACATTTACTACTAAAATATTATAATTATCTGCGTCTTCCTTTTCAATTTATGTACAGTAAATTGGGCATGAACGTCCACCATGATTGTGTATATGAGTGCGGAGTGGCGAGGTTAAACACCATTCATACCAAATTTTTTGTTTTGTTACACAACGCCAAAAGTTAATTTCAATTGTTTGCCCTTTCTTAACGTCCATTGGCTCCTATTAAAACGAATGAATAAAAATGTATTAAGCAAAAAACGAAATCACAATTTACAAAAATATTACCGTAAATGGAAAATACATGGGAAACCAAGAAAACATGCCCGGCGTATGCGTTTGTGGATTAATGCTCAATATTAAATCCTTATAAAGTACCGTATCGAAGTAGCCCGCTATGCCCGTGAGTAGACAATCCATTTCCACTTTGAAACGCAGTGCTTTAAAGCGACTATTGTCGATTGGTTTTTGAGGATTGGGATGTACAAATTCGAATAATGGTTGTGGCAGACCAATGTTATAGATATTTTTGAGTAGCACAACAAAGCCACTCTCCGCTTGTGAATGATAGGAAGCTTGCTTTTGGCGAATAAATGTCTCATGTCGTACCACTTGGCGGACACCATTCAAGAGCTTCGAAGACATTATCGGATTTATGTAAGAGGTAGATTTGCAGGGTATGCTGATGCCATCGGATTTTAATATTTTTTGCGCACAATCCAAGCACTCCGGTGAAAGTTCATTATCACCAAAAGAGCCCAATAATTCGGAGACTAGAATGTCGGCTGGTTCGGGTGGTGAAAATTCACGCATATCCTTGGAGAAAATGTGTACATCTATGGTAAATAAGATAAGTTAATCATAATCAATTTGCGTAATAAGTGGTTTGTTTCACCTTTTTTGCTCCATAACTTTTTGGCAATAGCATTAAGAGTGCGTATAGCGTTAGGATTTTTTTCAATAATATAGATGCGTACTTTTCGCTCAGTATTTTCCGCAGCATTTAGCGCTGAGCGCACAAGCGGGCCGCGGCCTGCTCCTAACACCATTATTACAGTCTGTGGGTGAAATATTTTTCTTAGTACGGGTACAAAATTAATTAATTTAACAAATAAATATACCAGCTTATGCTTCTTTTCATTTTCGGCAACACGATCCAGTAGAGCATGCTCAATAGCCTCCTGATATAGCTTATATTTTTGAGGATCTTTTTCAAATACTTCATAAGTATAACAATCTAAGTTGTCATATAAAGGTTGCAGCGGCTCCTCTAGCACGTCTTCAAAACTGTTATAAGAAACTAGTTATGCAATTATTTAATTTTAAGGTGATCAACAACTTACGCCTGTAGTTCATGAAAATCGCCGTGAATTTCCTGAAATCGGAGCATATATTCTGAATAAAGTTTAAGGCTACTATCATGCACATCCGAAGAAATAATTATACTTATGCGGGCACGCAAAAAATATGACAGTATTTCCTGCCATGTTTTCGGCAGCACTGGATAATTTTGTCGATTACAGATGAACATAGTAGATGGCACAATGATTGCCTCCACGGGCTCACCCATCCAACGTCGCACAACCTCCAATGATGGACGATCACTTTCATGCAACTCGAGTACCACTTTTATTTTTGGATTGAAATCAGCACCCCACCGGAAGCTGTTCCACCAATGCCAAGTATCCTCTTGTTCCATGAGTTCCAATTGTTCTTCGTCAATGTCACGTAGCCAGGCGCATTGCGCCACCTTCGAATTATATAATGGTACTTGAACAAGCAGCAAACCTATATAAATCCAACAAACATGATACAGTTAATATTAAGAAAACTCGAAGTACATACATATGTATGTATGTATGTATGTATATACACGTACCCTTTATATTACTCGATACAATGCGTGCCATATTGAGATTTCGTTTTGATTTTAATTGAAGCATTGTATATCCTCCGTACTGTAGATGCTCTGCCCACGAAATGTCACGTTTAAGTACTTCCTCCGCATTGCGCCGCACCACAGGATCGTCCGCATCACAGTCGATGGTATCCGACAATATACTTATCACTTTTCCATTCCACTGATCTGATGGGAAGATCAAATCTGAGTAGGTGAACTCCGTTTGTCGTTCGCACATCGGTGCGAATTGAAACTCTAGAGGTATTTCGGTTACGTTTATGTGTGCCGCTATGACCGCGAAGCCGTTTTGTTGCGCCTTCTCCATGAGGTGCGGCAGGCTTTCATTGCCTTCTTGTAACAAACAAATGTATGGCATAGTGTTTTAGATTTTCACTCTTTTTTCCCAGATAAAGAACTATTTTATGCGGCGTCTGTTGATCAAAATTATTTTTTACGCCTGCACCCACGTTTTGCCGGCTAGACGCCAATCCATTCAAGAAAATTTTTGGAGAAATAACAACAATAAACATAAGTTGTAGAGCTGTAGCAAACCGTTACCGAGTAACGAGTACAACGCCTGACTCGAAGTACCGAATCGTTACTTACAAAATAAACTCGGTACTCGCATATTCCGTATATGTAGTTGTCAATTCGATTGTTAATATTGTGCGGAATAAAACAGTTATGCGTATACTCCTTTTCAACACAGCAGTTTAATCTTACACCTTGCAAGGCAACGTTTCAGTATGATTCTCTTGTGCCAATTTATGTTCTTTCTTTCTCACACACGCCAATATTGCATTCGCAGTATTGAACTTTTTGGAATTGTTACAAAAATACGTTGCGTCTAAATATACATATGTACATATGTATATTTATTAAACATTTATTTAAAAAACTACCAATGTTCACACTCTTACGTCTGAATTAAAAATGAAAATAAAATTTTTTAAACGAACTAACTAACCATTTTGCATTTTATATTTTCATTAAGATGTTAAACGATAATATCCTTTGGAATTATCAAGGCCATAAATGTATGCAAACATCGATGATTCTACATCTCGTGAAATATACCAGTGTTTGATTGTATCAAAAGTAACGAGTAACGATACGAAAGTAAAGGGTGCTGAGTGTTTCAGTAACGAAAACATACGGGTACCAAACTTTTCGTTACTTTTACAGCTCTAATAAGTTGGAGAGAGAGAAGCATAAAATAAGAGTGGGTGGTCAAGACACGGATGCATTCGTAGATTAAAAAAATCAGTTGGGTTATAAAGTTATTTTGATTGATGAATGTCTATTAAAATGCATTCATTTACATAACTTTTATAAACTATTTTCAAAAAACAAGTTACTTTTTATTAAAAGAGTGTTAAAAGATTTTTTACAAATCTGCATCCTTTTAATACCTGCAGGGAGTGTATAAAATCCAAAGAAATATCAGTACAAAATAATAAAATTTACTTAATGAAGAAATTGACAAAGTCAATAGTCTTTTTTAAATTAATAAAATGCAATTAATATAATATTAATATTGAATGAAATCATTTTCTTAAGAAAATTTCTTACCACGGTCGCACCCCTCACCAGCTGTTTGACATCTACCACAACGCAACAATTTTCACCATTGTCCAGCTGATTACACTGACAGCGCCGTTGGAAAACATTTTTCTTTTGGCTAATTTTACTAGATTGTTTATTGATAAATTAGCTTGTGCCGATTTGTAAAGCGCTAACACGTAAGTGATGAAAGTGGGCGTTTCACGATGGCATCCAATCGTGATATATTCTCGAAGCATTTGCCAAACGTGAAGTTGGCGACTCGTATTGATGCCGAAGGACGAGAAGTACAGGTGAATAATAAGCAATCTATTTTATGGGAAAGAGTTAAGGGAGTGATTAATTGATTTTGTATACTAAATGTCAAGGTGGAGCGGCGTGAGGATGTGGATGCTACAGCGAAAGAGCAGGAGACATTTGATATATTGGTGGCTGCCGGCTATTATCGGGCACGTATCAAGGGCTTGTCATCCTTCGACAAAGTAGTTGGTGGTATGACTTGGTGCATCGAATGTTGTGACTATGACGTCGATGTGGATTTGCTGTTTCACGAGAACCTAACAATTGGCCAAAAAATGTATATATGTATGTAGTTCACTTTAAACTATTATATTAATGTGCATATGTTACTTACAGCGCGCTTGTTGAAAAAATCGTGTCCGTTTTGCCAGAAATGAAGTGCCCTTTTCAGTTAGAGCCACATCAAATACAGGGACTAGAGTTCCTCAGCATACATCCAGTCATACAATGGCTGGTTAAGAAATCAGTTTGTGCATCAAATATTACATATATTTCGATGATTTGAAATAAGCGAAAATATTACTTTCAGGTTGAGAATCGAGCAGAGCGTGCACAACGACTGAAAAAATTTGCCATCGGCCAGTTCCACAATCACTATCAATACAAAACGGATAAAGACCAATTGGCGAAAATAAGAAACGCTTCAACGCATATTAAACGTATACAAGTACGTCTGCTTTTGTTATCTTTAACTAGTTGCGTTAAACTATAATTTAAATACTATTTTCTCTTAAGGAGCTGTACAATCCAATGCGGCAATATCAACGCAAAGATACTGGCAGTGAAGACGCAAAGACGCGTGTGCGTATGACTTTGCTGGAGTATGGTAATACAGTTGCGCCGATGACGGATACTGAAAGTCAGCCTGGCAGTCGGCCTGGTGCTACTGATGAGGTATAAAGCAACTGCTTTACTTTTTTATTGCTTATTTGTGTGCCACACAATTTACATACATACATAAATTAGTGTTTTCACAGAATTTGCTGATTAATTTTTTATTTGTACATATTTGCCTTTTTTACATATCTAAACAATTTACTGGCTATGCATTATTTCGTTGATTTTGCTTTTGTGTGCACAAATGTAAATATTTTGGTTTGCAGTTTGATGTCCAGCAATTGCTTAAAAATCTAACACTAGCAAAAGAGGTAAAATAAAGAATTTTGCATATTATTATAACAATTGCCTAAATAAGCAATTATAAAACTTGTCGCCCTCGACATTTTCTAGGACATCATTACCTCGCCAACGCACCGACTCGATGCCAACGAACGTAGCGCGATGCAGAAGCACTACACTGAGCTGCGTCAGGAAATGGAAACGGATGCCAAACAGTTATCCGAACATAGTCAAATTAAAATGCTCGAAGCTTCAAAAGAGGCATTAGAACGGAAAGTGCAACGCAATCTCAAAGAAAATGAGGAAATAGAAGCGGAATGGCAAAAGCAGCAGCAACAGTTGCGAGTGATGGAAGAAGAAAAACAGCAATTGCAAACAGAGATAGAACAGTACAAAGCAATTGAAGCGAAAGCTGATCCAGAGTGAGTAAATAAAATAAAAAAATAGATTAGTCCAAATAGTTTGGATATTGGGTCTCGTGCTTAATATTATAGGCTCGTTACTAAAGTGCAAGACATGCTGAAACAGCACGATCAACTTAAAAAGGAAGAATCAGAGTTTAAAGAGTTCTGTCGCCAAGATTTGGCAAATTTGCAAAACGAGATTGAGTAAGTTAAAACAATGGGATGTTTTGGATTTAAAAATTTTGTTCTCGCACAGCTCCATTATAAATTTTCTTACCAACTAGTGAACTCGAGGCCTTCAACGCACAAACGCCTGAGGAACAGGAAGCAGCGGTCTCGAAAGAGAAAGCACAAATACAGGAATTGAAACTGCAGATAGCGAAAAAGAATCGTGGCATTGTTACCATTCAGCGCCGCTTAGATGCCATACCCGATCGCACGGAGCTGACTCAATATCAGCGACGATTCCATGAGTTATATAATGAAAGTATGTTTGTTTTTTTATCTCATTTATGTACATACATATGAACAATGCCTGTTTTCAGTGAGTGCCAAACATATCGAGACAAAACAATACTACACACTCTTCAATGTACTCAACGATAAAAAACGTTATCTCGAAAAAGAACTCTCACTACTCAATTCTATATGCGAGACTTACAATGAGGGCATGACGAGCCCAAAGGGGCGTGAAGAGTTTGTCCAACAATTTGAAACGATTGTTGGCGGTGTAAAACAAACCGAACAAAAGGTGCGTCAAAAGTACAACGAAGAGTGTGCGAGACGGGATGCGCTGAACGCAGAGCTGCAAGGTCTACTCGAGCTGCAGCGTCAATATGCTGCCGCAGTAAAACAGCTGACCAAGGAGTGCCAACGTTGCGAGCAATTGCAACAGCATTTAAAGTCAATTCGGCAAAAATAGTTTAGTTCACAGAAGGAATTGCATATACAAAAATAATTAAGCAAGCTAGAAAGTACTCATAAGAAAAAAATATAAATATATTGTGCAATTGCTTTCTGAGATTTTAATGGAATATTTTTTAGTTAAATGTACTCGCAAAAAGTTGTAAGACAACAGTCGACGTAAAGTGGCTTACAACAAAAATATGTAATAAAAGAAAAAAATAGTTGCGATACACACGAATTTAGTAATATACATATATTACTAAAAAAAAGTATGTTTACCAATTCCAGTGCGAAAATGTATGTATTATAAAGAGATTTTAGAAAGGTCATAATGTTTGAATTCCATTTTGCTACACATTCGTAAATGAAAACTTGCTGATGTAGGGAAATTACTTAATTAATTTATAACAAAAAAAAAAATTTAATTAAATTAAATACAAATAAACGTATAGAAATACATTTGAAGTATTGCAAATAAAATATAAAATTTGAAACTAAGGGTGTGTGTTTTTGTCCATTTTAAACATTTGGAATGCTATTTATTCGTTAGAACAAACCGAAAAAACACACACAAATCGTATATTCGAAGGGCATTCTTTTCATTCTGCCTCAATGCAAAGAAGTGAAAGGACGGCGCTAGAGAAATCAGGTAAGTTTTTTTTTTTTAAATTATTCGAAATACCGAAAGCATATTTTCTGGTGTATACGTCGCCGTTTTGTTTCTTTCTGTTTCCTTATTTCTAATATTTCAAATAAAATACGACTATTCTATTAAAAATCATTGTTTTTATATAACACTTTTTTTTCCAATCCTCTCCGTCGAAAACGATTAGGAAACTGTGTTAAATTCAATTTAAACAACACAATCGGTTGTACAAACTGTTTGAGTTTAAGTTAAAATTTAGTCCTCGATAATCGGGTGTGATTAACTTAACGATTTTTTTTTTCTTAAGAACAATTTCAATCGTTCTCTTAAAATTAAAAACAAAAAAAACAATATAAAAATTTGTATACCATTCCATGCAAATATCTCAGGAACGAACAGACCGATAATTTTGTGCAAATGTGCAAGACCTGTAGCGATTGTAGTTTAGTCACGCTAAGCGCCGCTTTCAGGATATATACATACATATATATGTATGTACGAGTATATAGATTTTAACTGTGAAAATGGCACAAACCACTAAATACGCAGCAAAACTAAACTAAAGTCAGTTGAATTTGCGACGTTATTTGAGTCGTCTGTCAGCTACTTAATTAAGCCTATCAATCGTTTATTCGCTTTTGTCCTAACTGACATCAATTATAAACTTCAAGGGAAGCTAAATCCTCTTTCTATAGGTATTTACAAAGCAGATAAGATCTTTCGAAAATATTTGTTGGAACGATTTTCCGTCATTATTTCTTTTTTTTTTGGTCAAGCAGGTATGGGTGCATAAACGTAATTGTTTACAAATGTTAAGTGTCCGTATTTATTTCGTTTTTGTTTGTCAAGCAGTTATTGGTGCATAATCGAAAATGTTTACAAATTTTAAGTGTCCAAACCTGCAGCAGTTGACGCGGTTTTGACTTGTTTATACTGCGCACGAGGCATCGACATTAAAACGCGCATAACTTTTTAACTTATGCCACTTAGGGGCCGTCCAAACATTTCAAGACTTGGCTTCTGCATTGTTTATAACAATTTTTGTTAATTTTAACAATTTGTATGCGTTGTTTATGTAATTATTTTCATTAGAAAGATTAAACACTGAGTAACAAACAGTAAAAAAAATCAGCGCGATCCTTTTACAGTAAAGTAGAAAAAAAAAACCAAAACAGTGTTATAAAACTTTATTAGCAATAACTTTTGAAACACGTCGAATTTTGCAAAACACTTTTTCGGTATTTCCAATGAATAATCCATTTGTACTGAAAAACTGATACCCCCCCACCCCCAAAAAAAGTGGCCCACTTCACAAATTTTGACACATTTGACCACTATTGACCAACATTACTGAATAGACCGCAGCACCGAGCTTTTGGGGGAAATTGCAATCGCGAGGTACAAAATCTATATTATTTGTTTGAACACATTGCAAAGTGTTCTCGATAAATTTGAGCTTTCATTGTCTCAGATGTGACGAAAGGACTGCTTTTACAGCCACAAGAGTAAATAGGCTTGCCATTCATATGCGATTTTGATACAGATTTGGCAGCAGAATGCGACAAAACCTGCTGATCTTGCGTAAACGCCTTGTGGACCTTCCGAGCACTGTTTTAGCTGTGCTCATCTTCGCTACCAGATTTTCGAGTGTTGCAATTTTAAATTTTTCGTTATTTTACGTGCCTTTAATGTAGGTTTTTTTATATTAAATTTAATAGAAATTTCATATACACAAAATTTAGGTCATGTCCTAATTATGGTATTAGAATTTTAAAATATATACTCGTATGAACATTTTTTTTTCGTGAGAAATATGCTTCTCAAATTTTCGCAATTTTGGTGTGTTCATATAATAATAATAATAATCCCAACGGGTTTATCCCTCCATACGCGCCCGAACGACGCGAAGGACGCATTCGCATGACGCACGGATATATAAAAAAAAAATTATTTTTTTCTCATATACTATGCTGCGCCGGGTCATAAAATGGAGCAATTTGTCGAGAAAGTGTCGAGTTCTTAAACTGTTTAGCTACACGACAAATGCTCATCAGCTGATCGAATAGTAATATACATACAAATACATATGTATGTATTAATTACACTAGTTTACAAATTTTAAAAATTCTTCAATTTGATTATGTTTTTTCCAGCTTTAAACAATTTTATTCATAAACTTTTACACCCAGCAATCAAAGAGAATTTTATAAGGAAAATACAAAGCATAAATTTGCTCAAATCGGGCTAAATTTCCTCAATTTGCTCTAATAGATACCGAAAAAACGGATGCACTACCGTCCACATTTAGTCGGCACTGCAGTTTTCTACAAAGTCGCGGTGCCTCGGAACATAAATCTGTTGGATGTGGAAGTAGTTTCAGGCAGCTGGAGAGAGTGGTCAGGCAGACAGAAATTAAATTCGACCGCACCATTACCGGTGCTAGAGTTCTGATCTCCGTTTGGTCGGAGTAAACTGTATATTGATATTTCGCCATCTATCGGCTACTTCCATGAAAGGAAAGTATCATAAATCAGATAGCCTAAATTTATACTCGAATTCAGTAAGCAGTCTCAGTCTTTAATAGAGACAAAAGTCACAATTTTAGTACTGTTGGCATTCATTAGTTTCAAAATAAAGCTTCTAGTCTCAAAATTAAGTCAATAAATTGTGACTTAGTGATGAGCAAGTCACAAAACATTAAAATAAAAACAAAAAAAAAACCTGAAAGCGAGGAAAAGCAATAATCCTTAGCTCATTTTGTGACTTAAGATAAGACTGAGTTACTGAATTCGGGTATTAATTTCAAGGGAGAGTTCCACACAAAACACACCTCCTCTTAAGTGTTTAGTGAAGGATCTCTTAATAAGTTATTTTTTTTTTAAGTAAATAGTATCTGATGCACATATACATACAAACATACAAATATTTAAGCACGTTAATTTAGCTTACATACATACGTACGCATTAGTTAACTTGCGGTTTCTGTGACAATACAAATCATCCAACCTCTCTGGGGACCATTCAATAATTAACCAAATTACGAAAACTAAAAATGAACTCCTACCAAACAATACGCTGCCAATTATTTGTACTCTATGTATACGCAATTTAAGAGCGATTGCGTTAATTTACAATGACGCCTTCATCACAGGATTACACGCAACTCGCTCTGCTGTCGATGTGACTGTGCGGCGGCGGTATTCGCTGCAGCAATTCAATCGCACTAATTAATTAATACCTAATGGCGTATTATTATTAAACGAAATGTTGAAAAACATGCCAACAAAAGCAACAGCAACAGCAACAACCACAATATGGAATTGCTACCGATGAAGGGGAATCGCATAATTGATTTCATGCAGTGCGCCATTTGAAAGCATTGAGTGAATTGAATTACGATATGGTTAGGCGCAATTTCATGAAGATTTTAATTGGTAGCTGGAGTGAGCGTGTAAAATGGACATTAATTCGTACTACAATATAAAATAAAAAAATGGGTGGACTTGGAATTATGTAGATATTTATGTTGGCATTAGTTAGCCGAGTGTTTGTCATTTGGAAATTGTTTTTTCAATTTCTTTATTTTTTATTTTAATTTTAATTTGTGCATTTTTTATTTTTCTGTCGGATACTTCCTATTAGATACATACATATGTATGTATGTATATGTATGTACATACAATAAAATCAAATAAATATGTATGCACTTCATGCGTTGCAATTTTCATCACATTGCTTTGGTTTTTCTTTTTTGTTGTGGATTTCTGATGTTTGACACAAAATTGATTGGTTGTGCAAACAAACTTGCTGTGGCGCAATATTGTGATGCCATTAATTCATTTATTTTTATGCGTAGAGGTGTTCGATGAAATATCTTGCAGGGAAGTTCAAAATTGATTCCTCCTCTTTAGCACACTCTATTAGCTAAGATGATTATGCAATATTATTACGGCTTTTCGGAATTACTTGTATCATTTACATTGTCCTCCAATTCCAAAAATTTCAATTTTTATTTTTGCTTTCATTTGAATTTCCCTCCTCTCTTCTAATCGTATTCTTTCCACATCTTCTTGAAGACAACTGCTTAACGATGATTATTGCCAAAAATGATTGCCACCGAGTTTTGGACCGTCGTTCTGTCGTATGCAACGATTAGGATTCTAAAAACTCAGATTCAAAAAAATAAGACTTTTTTTCAGAATTAAGTTTTGTCACCCAATTAGTAATAAAGTACAAAGTTAAGAGGGCTTAAAATTTGATTGATTGATTTTTGACAATGTTTTTTATAATTTATTTTATATAGCGTATGTATGCTCGGGATTTGTTAAATATGGAAATAACTGCGTTATAGCGCCCGTAAAAGTTTGTCAAAAATCAACGATAACTCAAAGCCACTTCAAACCTACGTTTTAAATTGAATGGGTTTTAAGTAAAACTACTTTCAATAAAAAAGTTTTAAAATTAAAAAAAAAAGTAAAAATTTTTTTTTTGATGATAGATATTTTTGTTTAAAATTTTAACTATATGTTTATTAAAAAAATGCCTTAAAGATCCCAACTGAAATATACATTTTCCAAAACTATTAATATGTGGGGCGTTTATAATTTTGGCATAGGGTGTTTTCTATATCTATTTACCTACATATCGAACCTTAACCGCAAAAGAATGTGCGACTCAAAGTAAACTTTCCGCGCACACGATTTTCTGTCGCATACATTTTTGAAATAATCCAGTTTTGCATTTTTGGAAAATAATAAAAATGTTCAACAAATCTCTTAATGATACTTATAGAATTATTTTGATTCTATTTTGAAAATTTTATTTTTATAACTGTATCAAGTAAATTTTATACACATGTACATCAAGGAAATTAATAATAAAAAATCAATTTACAAATTTTGAAAGACAAATTTGTATAATAAAATAAAAAATATTAAAACAAGTTTTAATTAACAAAGTAGACCCTACATACATATACTCTCCCTCCAATTGAAAAAGAAATTATCTAATATTAAATGTAATTTTTTTTTGTTTTCTTTGGAAGTGTTAGTGAACCAGAATTAGGAATTGTGGTATGTGCAGGTTTTAGTAAGTCTGTTGAAATTGTTTTGATCAAGTTACCTTTTTGAATTTTGAATACTTTATTGTGTTTAGAGATAACTTTAAATGGGCCTTCATTAGGTGGTCGTAGGTTTGACTTATGAATAACTTTTACAAACACACTTTCACGTATTCCAAATATTAACACAATTTTAGCCCAAGATATAAATTTTCAGACTTTATATGAAGAACAACAAAAAGACCAAACACTTCATGACTTTATATCTGATCAAAACCAATTGAAAAATGTTGAAAGACAAATTTGTATAATAAAATAAAAATATTAAAACAAGTTTTAATTAACAAAGTAGACCCTACAATACTCTGCGCTATTTGTGTACCGATTTTGGTGGATATTTGAAAACGTTTATTGAAATATAAACATATTTTATTACAAGCGGGCATGGTTTTGCCATTTTTTAATAAAAAAATATACATTTATTTTTTAAATACTTGAATTATAAAAACTAACTCATTTTGTCTCAATCGCTGCTGACACAATGATTTTGTTTTGTATAACCTAAAAACACGATTGTATAGAGGAGGAGGGCGTGGCTATTGCCCGATTTCGCCCATTTCAAATTTTACTTAAATCATTAATATATCTTAATTTTGTTAAAAATTATCTAAACGCAAAAGAAAAAGATAAAACAAAAACAATACATATTAAATCATTGAAAATCTCAAAAATGTCTATTTTTATCAAAATGTCAAAAAAAAAATAATTTTGTCATTTACATACATCTTTTATATGGTGAGCGCACGAAATAGTTGTATTACCAATTTCATTTATTTATATCGCTTTCCTTTGTCTTTTACTGCAAGGATATTTTTAATTTACGCTGTAATAAACTCCACGGCAATAAATGTATGTCCGTAAGTAATACCATTCGATCGTTTTCATAGCCTCGGTTTTATCCAAAAGTCTACGTATGTATGTATGTATGTAATTCGGCAGCCGCGCAATCCATTGTGGTGCTACACAATTCACTCATACATGGCTATGTATATATGTATGTACTCGCACGCGCATACATATCTGCCTGAAAGTCGGTGTTAGGCCATTAATCCTTCTAAGCACCCAGCCTACATACATACATACATACATACATTCATGAATGCTAACATCTTCAAACAAACACATACACATGCATACACATCATTTGTTATTTGTAAGTTTAACATTTAAAAAACGGTTAGCAACAGGTCGTTCTGCAACTTCACGTGGTATGGCGCGCACTTTTACTATTTCTCTCTCTCTCTCTCTCACTCTCTCTCGCGCTCTGCTTTGCTCACGCTCGCTGTTTGTTTAATTTTAGAGCGTATATATACCATATTTGCACTCTTAACGTTACAATTATGGTCATTTAGATGATTTACGACTGCATTTTTGCTCTCTACACATGCAAAAAGCTTGTTGGTGCGCACTGAGTACAACACGTCGTATGAGTAATATATGAAGCTTTCTTATCAAACGCAAAAAAATGAATGAATTTTGTTACATACAAACATGCATACATTGGTGGCAAGTGAAGTGCGCGATTATTTATCAGCCAACAGACATTGGCGCTATGTAATAGTAAGCATTGCGACAACAACAACAACAACAACCAGAAAAAAAGTGTTAGCCGAGTGTGGAAATGAGCAGTTGTGAGTTTGGTCACACACGGCGTATGAGCAATTTTTATTTCTATGCTGTTAACTTTCTGGCGATTTTTATTGCTGTTACTGCTGTTACAGCTGTTTTTATTGTTGCCTGTACATATTTGATTTTATCACACTTTCGATTGTCTGCTGCTTACACACACACACACACACACACACACACAAGCACACACACAAACATTAACAGCATTTTCATCGGCTTTCGTTGCTTTCACACATCCATTCGCGTCAACCATGAATGAAATGATGCCCGACAGATGCGCTGCCTTGCTCCGTTGTTTCGCTGCTCTGTTGTCTGTCTCAGCAGCTGCGCTAATGCGCTCCACATCGTCTAGAGTGCGTTCACAAGCATCATTCCGTCGTTAGCCGGGCATAGTGTCGCACACGGTCACGCGCGTTACACGCATTAACGCAACTTACTAACAGAAGGATATAAAAAAAAAATATAAAAAAATTCAAAACTCTAAACAACGGTTACAAAGGTGAAATTTGCGCAAAGCTCGCATAAAAATCGTTAGCATTGTGAAAAAGTGATTTTAAGGTACGGAAATAATTACTAAATTTTTAGTATTCATAGAAAATTAAAATGCCATAGCAGCAGCTTTCCTGATAATTATTTATTAGGAGCCTTTACTTAATTCGCGTTGGTAATAAGCATGTGACTGCTAGCAGAAGAAGCTGAGCAATTGTGTGTGCATTAGTGCGCGTTTTGTTGCCGAGCAGCTTGTAAATTTAACCGTTATTCGCTGTCAAATGTGCCGTTCGCTTTACGTAAAACCGGCGCATGTTTACTCCCATTTTCATTTGGCGACGGCGCGTGTTTAACTCATTCAATTTAAATATAAAAAGACAATTTTAATAATCAACATTTTTAAATCGCCCGTTGAAAACGCGTTTCGCATACTTACGCACGCCGTTTCACTTACTTAATTCAGCAATTTAAATTTGAATATGTATTTGAATATTTCTGCAGTTAAAGAAAATACCTAAAATTATGAATTAAAAATGATAGTATAAAAAATGCATTTCAATGAAAATTTGTGAAGAGAAAAATAATTCGCATTAATTATCTCGTCTAAATCTTGCACACTCTCTCCTTCTGTTGCTGGATGACGCTTATTGTATTTGTTGTTAGTGTGCTGCTGTTGTAGCCATTAATTTTAATGGCTATGCTAATGTCAGGTTCAGTGTTAATGTCTCTAAGCGTAAAGTTAAAGAATTCTGCGAAGCAATAAAACGTTTGTAAACGAAGCAAGCAACCAAGCGATTGCAGTGTTTCAATTTAAATGGACGTATATTGAACACTCAAACGGAAACGTAGAGATATTATAAAAAAAAACCTGAATAAAATCGTAATACAGAGCAAAATAAAATTTTTAAGTATTAATTAATACTGCATATTAAAATCATTAGCTGGTTATAGTGTTGATTTCAAGTTAAAAAAAAATATCTGAGAAAATTGTTCTGATTTAACAAGCATGGAGTTAACCGAAAAAAAAAATTACACCTAAAAAACTACACTAAAAAAACAAACTGAATGAAAGTTTTGAAGAATATTCAAGCGGCAGATGTCTAAAGAGTCAAAAGGTTTGTATGACTTTTTTTACCCGAATTAATTGAACTTAATATCAAAAATTTAAAAATTTTCTAATGACTAGAATTCAGATTATAAAGCTAAAAAATAATTGGGTTTGGAACGAATTTTCGTCAAAAAAATAAGCCTAAAAATATGTACCTTCACAACTTTAGCAAATATATGTAAATTGATACACACCTTGCTTATAATGAGCAGTACAATGAGCTTTTTTCGCAATAAAAAGCAGATTTTTATAAAAAAAAAATGTATGGAGGGAAATGAAAAAGTTTTTGTTTAAAGATTTTAGGGCAGATAATCTGATATTTTTTGAGTACTAAATACCGAAAATGATTTAATTTGGATCTGAATGACTTGGAGAACTTCGCAAAGTTGCTACTTATTTATTTTAACCAAAAGGAAGAATATTATTAATTTTTTTGAAGCACTAACTAACTTAGGCACAGGGGCTAAGATGTTTGTTATAGTCTTTCATAAGTCTTACACTTATTGAATTAAACCACATTCGTGCAATGCATTTTTTTGATATGTATGAATTGGGGTTTCGTGCGTTTTCACTGTTTTTCTGTTAAATGCCAGTTTAACTTTATCTATTTAATTTATATAATTAATTATACAAAAAGATACGTTTAAGCTTGTCTATAAATTCGAATATTTTGTGGGTTGAAGTTAATAGTAGTGATCTATTGTATTCTAAAAATTTTTTATTCTTCAAATTTATGCCTTTTTGATTGCCAATTTTGAAAAATATTTTTTTAGATGATAATATCGCATTCTAAACCAAAAACCGTCACAACTCAAAATTTATTAAAATCGCTTTTATCTCATAAACCTATTCCCAGAATACTTCCCAACATGCTCCGAAAGTTTCTTCATCGTAACTATCTTATTTACTGGAAAAGTACGTTTAAAATATTACAACCATTTTTACATACAATTTTTTACTTCTCTTAGATATTAAAAAAAAAGATTTAAATCCTTTTTCCACATAAAATAATTCACGGAATACTTCCCCAACTGCTGCAGAAATTTTTTCGTAGTTACTATCTTCTTTTACTGGAAAAGTATGATTATAAAATTATCATCATTATTGTAGAGACTGTTTCTTTTGCCTCTCCTGAACATTTGAGATTTTTTGAGTTGTGACTGTTTTTGGTTTAGGGTGCGATATGAGGAGTGTAAAATTAATCGTATTTTGATTTAAAGCCATATCTTGGCGTATAAAGTAACATTGGATATTTAATATATTTTCACCAACAGCGACAAATGTACTTAATAATATGAAAGTTGAACTTTCTGTATGAAATGCTTTAAATGAGCAAATATTTTCCAGCTATAATTAAATACATTTCTTAATTTTCTGAATAATTAAGTTCTCCACCTGTTAGTTACTTTGTTGGGAGATCGAACTTTTTGAATTTTAGCCAAAGTCTTTATTAGATGTTGAATAAATAAAATTCGAATTCGTTTTTTTCTTTAATAAGTTTTTGCAAGCTTCAGATTTTCAAAAATTATCTTAATAACTGAATCTTATACTTTCTAAGCGATATTCGTATTCCAATCTGTGCGGGTCATCTAAAAGGTATAAACAAATTTTAAATTTCAAAAGCATATCAACTATTACTTTTGGTTAGGTAGAATGAAGATTTATTCGAGTTCCTCTTGACTTTCTGTAATGAGAAGGAAAGCAATAGTAGAAATATTAGTTTTGTGTACTGACATATAGCTATTAGGAGAAAATATATGGCCACTTCCATTCCAACATGAAGAAAAGTTAGAATAATTTAGTTTTCCTCTTTCTGAATTTGATTCTGGATAAATAGATTGGAAGAAACTCAATATATATGAAACATTGAACAGGTAGCCAGGAAAGAGAAATTGAAAAAAAGCTTTATAAATATTTTTTGCTTCTATAAGTTTAAGTTTCAAAAATATTTAATCAACAAATTACCGTAATGTTCCTATCCGAACAAAAAATACAATTTCACAATTCAAATAAAAAAATTTTAAAAATTGTCATCTGTTTTGCTGCCGAACAAATAAACACATTTTTAACGTGATAGAAATGGTAATTGGTTCTAAACTGTATGCAGGAAAATTAAAAAATCATAGCATTTAAATAAATATATTTATGTTAATAGCGATCAATTTAAACAAAAATAGGAATGACAAATTAACAATAAAATCGTAAAATAAAAATTACTGTTAACTGGGCCTTGTTTATTACTATCTTCTAAGTTTAGTTATGTTAGATTTGAATTAGTGTGTGTAATCCTTTAAAATAATTTATTGCTAAGATAATTCAATTAAAATAATTAAATATTAAGAAAAAGCTATGCTAACATATCCAGCCATTTTTAGCATATGAAGAACTTTGCAATGCTCTAGATTCTTTCGGAAAACTCAAATTTGATATTTTCCTTTAGATGATGATTACAATTCTTCACTAGATATAATAAAAACGTTAGAGCAATAAGAACATAAGACATGGTAGTAATACAAGAACATATATCTTAACAATTTTAATATCTTGCTAGTAAAACATAAAAAAGAAAAAAAAATAGAATTTGAAATTTAAAAAAGTTTTAAATTACTTTATAAGTAGAAAAATTATTTTGGATGTAGTGAAAAATGTTTTTTTTCTTTAAGAGGAATACAAACTTTCAACTAGTATAAACAATCATTCAAACATTTGGATAAATCTGTAAAAGTATTAGAGGACAAGTCTTACGAAAGATGCATGTATGTATGTATATCAGAAGAATTAAAAAAAAATAAAAAAAAATGTTCCATGTCAGGAAAATTAAAAAAATTTATTTTTTTCAAATTTTAGAAATTTGTTGTGAAATTTTGAAATTATTTTTTTGAAAGACAAAAGGTTAAAAATAGCATTTTTTTGGCTAGAAATATTAAGGAAAAAGTATATTTTTTATTTTCACTTGTCATTTTTCTTTTATTTGATTCTGATGTACATATATGACTTATGTATGTTTATGAGTACATATGTCATATATTTTTATAATTTTTTTAAAGCTGGGTCCTAGCTGAAGCTCTAAAAAAATCCCCCAAATGCCGATTTACGAGCTTTGAATTCGCGCACGTATATATTTTCGCATTGATTCGAGATTGATTTGACTAATATCGCATATGTGGTGTAAAATAGATTGTCTAAAATTTTGTTTGTTGTTTGTTTTTATTAAATCATTTCAAAGCATATCGCGTGTGTTCTTCTCTTCTTAAAAAGTTAAACAATGGGAAGATGTTTTAAAATTGCTAAAAGCTAAAACAAGCCTTATTAAAACCGTAGGCAAATGCTCTGAATGTAAATTTTATTATAAAATAGAATGGTGTGTTTAAAATTAGATATTGCAACAAAACTTCTGTATTATGAACTACCTACACAAATACTTATATACAAAATCGTGGCAGGATTACAACAATGAAAGTAGCTCAGCGAAAGTAGATTACTAAAATCTAATTTGCAATTAAGCAAAACACCCAATGCTAGAGTACATACAAACATACATAATGAGATATAGAAATGACTGGCTTTCGATGCATTGCAACACCTAAAACACGATTGTTTGTGCTCGTTTATACAAGAGCGGTTTGATAAGTCAGTGACTTTTTGCAATTTCCAAGCAGAAACTTTAAATTCTGCTCTCAACTGTCATCTATTAATAGACTACTGTCAAATTTTGAACAAGCTGAATTATTTAGTTATTATATGAAAGAAATAAAAAAAATTGGTAAAACGCTGGACTAAGTGTATAGAGTTCAAAGGAGATTATGTTGAGAAAAAGAACGTTTTTTTGCCGAACAAAATTTTGTTTTATTCAAAAAGTCACTGACTTATCAAACCATCCCTGAATTGACGTGTATGTGAATGTGCACAGATGTGAAGTGATTTCATTTAAAAGTCACTTAATCCTTAACGGCAGCAACAAAGTTACCGACAGCCTCAACGTGTGTGAATCCAAGCGTTGGATGTCAGAATGACTGTTTAAATGCTGACAATTGTGCGCTGGGATGAAAGCTTTTGTTCTGCATGTGTGTGGGTGTGTGGGTGATCCAATGAAAACATTCATATTGCGCTGCATTTCCTCAATGCCTCCTTTACAAAATATTTATTTGTTTGAACATCCTTTAAACTTACTAAGAGGGCTACTAGGCGCATTGGCGTATGTACAAATGTACTCGTACGTATGTATGTAGATAGCTTGATTGGTTTGACAAGAACACACCAATGGACTAATGCCGTCGTTACGACCAACGTTATCAAGTGCAATGTTCAAGCCAAGAAATTTCATTTCATCCATCTATGTAACTAATATAACTAACATACTTAATGCGGCATTGACATTTTTGTATGCTATGCTAGTGCTATGCTCATCTTTTGTTGTTGCTTCCGACAGGATGTGAAGTGATTGGTTTTGGAACGAATTTTGTATCATCCCTTGTCAAGTTTGGTTTGTTTTAAGACATACCGGTTTCCGCGTTGTGCCATCCAAAATCAATCATCTAAATAGTTCTTATGGCATCACCTGGAAACATTCGAATCAGTGATTCATTTGAACTTCCATACAATTCAAGCTTACAGGTGTCAAAAATGCCTCTAGCCAATAAAACCAAAGTTAAAAGTGGAGTCGCTGCGGTGACATTATCACCAAAAAGTCATCCAAAATAGTCGACAAAGTGTTGATTCGGAGAAACTTTGTACCACGCTTCCTTCAGGGATATCTCTTGTAAAATAAATATATATAAATGCAGTTTTTGTGTGTGTGGGTTTGTGGATTTAGTACAGTAAGGCATAAGTTCTTCGTACGATATATGTAAATGAGCTGGAATGAAGTGGAAATAGAGAATGTTGGCTCGTTTTTCTTCTGGCTGAATTTTTCTCTTCTTAATGGTGCCATGCAAGTCAATGTGTTTGATGTGCAAGTACTTACATATATGTAGTAAAAATTAATAGCTGTAGATAGGTAAAATGAAAAAGTGGAGTCCGCTCTGTACAAGATATCATACATTTAGTATATTAAGAGTTTTATAGTTACAGCTTTAGCGCTTGAACTACACCATTTTATTGTTAGCTCTTATTGTAAAGAGAGTAAAAAATTAAGATGAAAAAAATTTCTCATTAAATTTTATTAAAGCTCTGTAATAAAATGAATTATCTCCAGAGTGGATTTATATACCCGTATAATATAATATTTCATATAAAATAAATGCATTTTTCAATAAAATTTTGAAATTTTTACTCATTGAAACAAAATCCATGTATGGTTTATCTGCCATGCATGGATACACGCTTTTGGAGTTGAGGCTCTTGACTGGTTATTTCACTGCCCATGTTGGCCATATATTTTTGCATATTTGCTATTTCTTGCATCGATATATTTTGATTTGGTTTTTTCAATAAAATTTATATTTTTCAGAAATATTTTTTTCACTCGCATCATATCATTCACAACCCTTTTGTGATTATTATGAAAAAAATTCAAGCTAGAATTCAAAATAAGGATGAATTTTGATCGAAAAATCCTTAAAACTATTGAATGTGACTGAGAAATAATAAAATCTGTGCATTGATAAGGATAAAAATTTAAGGTCGATAAATAAGATCAAACTTTGATTGAAGGCAACGAAAATGAATGTTTGTTATCTAAAATCCCAATATAAAAATAAGTTTATAATTTTTATAAAACAAAAAAATTCCAACTATTAAAGAAAAAAAAATTGGCGTATTTATCGCGATTAACGAACCAGTTCAGAATTATGGTGAGATTTAAATGTAGTTGATTCGAAATAAGCTATTGCGCGAACTCCTAAAAGTAATGGGGATCAGGAAAATTTGCGCTGACAACACTGCAATGAAAACAAGGTGAACTAGTTGAAAGAAATATAAAAGTACAAATTTTTGAGAAAATTCGAGCATTTTAAAGAGTTTACCTTGTGAATGCTGACTATAAATAAATTCTTAATTTAACCCCAAAGAGACGTGTATAAAGTCTGCACGCGGCTAAAAAAATAATTTCATATATTTTTTTTTTATACATTCTTAATTAATAGTTTAAATCAAATAAAACTAAACAAGAATTTAATTATACAAATGTACTGCTGCTCCCTTTCAAGGTTCAATTTTAATCGGATGAATTGCGTTATTATTCGGAAATATCGCTGCCGTCTGTGCTTCTATTGTTCTTAGTTTCAGTTCACTAAGTTTTCCATTAGTTAGTCTAAGTACTTTAAAATAAGTCTTTGTATTTTTGCTACAAGTTAACTTGTTATAAATTGTTTATTGGGATTTTTACCCACAAAAATTTAAATAGCAAAGAGGCACCAAAAATCGTTAAAAGGCAACAGAAAATGTGGAAAAGGCAAAAGCTATATTTATTTTAGATTTATATATTTTTGATTAAGACTTTTATCTGAGTCGGATTTTTAGTAATTTTTATTATTATTTATATCAATTAAATTTCTTTAAATTTCACCTTAAAAGTTTCAAAAAGGAATAAAATAAAGCTAAATCGTGATAACTTTGAAACTTCCATAAAATCTTAGATATCACTATTATTTATATTTTTTTTTTATTTTTATTTATTTCATAAGTCAATGAACAAAGTTCTTACTGACTACTTAGAGCTACAACTTAACGATAACAGAAAATAAATTAACAATAACAAATTTCACAAGGCAGAATATAATAATGAGAGAAACTCAACTTTACATAAAGCAAAATCGAGGAAGACAGAATTCGAGATCTCGTTGAATTCGCAAAGTGCACGCGACAAAGGGGCATTTCTTGCATAATTGGTTTTGAGTTTATCCGAATAGAATGGATTGAAATTACGTAAAGTCCTAAATCGCATCAGGAAATTAATGATTTAAAGCAAAGACGGACAATCAACAGTGCAATTAATTATACCATACACAAAATAAAGTGAAAGAACTGTCCTTCTCTTCTCGAGCGATTTAAGACTTATAAGAAACAGACGCGAATTGTAAGAAGTCTATCAAAAACTGCGAATAAGGTCTCCAAATAAACTCTGCATATTCTAGTCGAGATCTAACATAAGACGAAAAAAGTAGTGGGTCAGTAAAATTTGTACTGTGCCGGCGTACAAAGCCTAAAACTGAGTAAGCATTAGATATAATAAAATTGATGTGATTATTAAAAGAGAAATTGGAATCAAATATAACTCCAAGATCTTTGAGTACTGTATTCGAAATAGAGTAAGAGTAACGAGCTGTAGCAAGAGTCATATGAAAATATCTTTTAATCTTAAGAGAGAGATGTGACTGTTGACACCAAAGAGACAAATTATCCAAATCAGCTTGGAGGTTTGTCACATCGGTTACACTATTTACTACTGAAAATATTTTCAAGTCATCTGAATGAAAATGAAACATGCACAATGAACAAAACCATGTTGTTTAGGTGAAATTAAACTCTTAGTCGCAAAATACATCTTCTTTTTTACTATACTCTCAAACAGCTTGGATACAGATGAAAGCTTAGAAATAGGACGATACTTACAGACATCATTATTTTTGCCAACTTTAAAAGTTGGGGTAATGGTTGTCAATTTCCAATCCTCTAGAAAAGTACATGTAATTAGAGATTTATTAAATAACAGTTTCATAGGGGTAATAACCGCTGGACACTTTTTCAAAAAAAGTACTGAGAAACCATCAGCACTGGTACAAAGTCCTTTACTACTTCAAAGTAGTAACTGCCAACAGTGACGTGAGTCCCAATACGAGGGGATCTTTGTTTCGTCCTTATTTACTGCTTGAGCAAAAACGTCTATAGTTTGTTGAGACCAAAACCATCCTTCATTCTATAAATGTTCCTCTTCCTTCTCGGCCGCTATGGCTGAGTGTGTGCAAGTGCAAGCAATCATGTCAGAGTCCCACAGCCCATAAACTGAAAGGTGCATGACTCCTAAGAAATATCTCTTCCAAAGCTGTCTTTCTTCAATGAGAAGTGTTAAGATTAAAAATTCAAAGAGTAGTTCAGCCAAGTTTTCAGCCGAATCACTATAATTAAGGGCATCTACCAAATATGTATTGATCGAGCTCATTCTCATACCATCATTTGAAATGAAAAGCATGTGATTGGGGTATGCATGCATTTTAATGTCTTGCCGTTGATGACTTTGACGTTGTCAGCTAGCAGAAACTTGAGTTAAGCTCCTCGCAGTCTTTTCGCGCTTCTTTGCTGCTGCATAATTTAAGGATATCGAGAATTATGACACACGTGTGCACGAATGTGTACACATGACACTATAAATGCATTAAAATATATGTATAAAGTACAATGATATTTGTACTATGTATTATTAAATTTGTATATAAATTCGCTAGCACATATAAATCCATAAATGCATACAGCCTGTAAGTTAACACTTTCTTGTGTGCAAAATATACATACATAAACTCCTATCTATGGTAAGCATACATAGTACATTCGAGTATATACATACATATGCTGGTTTGTATGTCCTTGTTTGCGTCCTTTGATCATTCTGTCTGCACATCAACGTCAAATGTTGTTTTTGCCTCGGCGATAATAAATTTCAATTGGTAATTTAATATCTATTGACACTTTGTTCATAAGCTAGTAAAAGTCTGACATAAAGTACATTCGTATTTTTTTAAAGGGTGTGCTACCTAAATCGTCCATATGTACATTGTATTGTATGTATAAGTGTTGACAAGTGTCATAGAAAACTGTTGATTGCAAATTTTCATACATTTAAAATGAAGTTTTTGTAAAGTAGTGGTGTATAATTAATAAATTACTACCATACGATTTACATGGGTGGTAAGTGCGTCTCATACGAGCACCTTCAGTTCCCAAGAAATTTGACTTGAGCGCGAAATTATTATTTAAAATTATCTGACAATTTGATAAGAAATATAGAAAGAAATTGCAAGTCTGCTAGTTTGGGGAATAATACTTAATTGCAAAGAGAGCCACAAGAGGCGTTCACTTTGGTTTTTTCGCTTTGGTCTGACTGGCTGGCATTGGTGTAAATGTCTATAGGAATTCGACAAGCAATCCATCAAACACAAAAACAAAATACACACAATTTTTTCAGCAGATGTCGCTTCAACACCATATTTTTAAATTCGTCCTTATTTCGAGCAGCCCGATCGCTAAATTTCTTGTAAAAAAGACGGTCTAAAAATGCGAATTTCAGAGCCGGCGGGTAAGTGGAATAGATGGCTTTGCAAAATAGCGATTTATTCGCTTCTCAGATTTTCCGGTATTGAAACTATTATGTGGTTGGTTAATATAAATTCGCTGGTTTGAATAGAAAAATAAAGAATCTATTAACAAATGCAATTGCAAATAATCTTAAACTCCAAGTAAAACGTAGTTCAAATCAAAACCTAAAAAACACAATTTATTTGACCAATCTAACCGCAATTCATTACATATAACAAACTTCTTAGATTTTGCTCTCATACCTTGACATTTTTCGTACTTAGTTACTAGGCCCTTTTCTCTTATTAAATTTACAAAATTAAAGCAGTCAAAATTTGAAACATTATTGGATGAGATATCCAAAAATACATGAGAAGCGTTACAGTAATTTCCTCAAATTTACAAATAAAACAATTTTTTTCTATAAAATCGATAAATTGTCTATTTTCCAGAAGAAATAAAAAATGCTTTATCTTTTTTTTGATTATCAAACCAATGCAAGGGTTTTAGGTAGACAGTTTTAAATTATTTTCATTTAAAAACTATCGCTTTGACAAGCGGCTTCAAATCTTCTAGAATGCTAAAAGTTAGTATTCCAAAAGTGGTTTTTGTGTTGAAAGCGTTCGATGATCAAATTAATATTCCTTCTTTATTGTCTTTCTAGTCGAAAAATTATGTTATATTAGATTTAAGTGAACATCCCCAATGGCTGCATTACACACAGAACTAATGAGAAAATTGGATTTTCAATAGTTCGATTCAGTTAATTTAAACAGATTTTCCGCATTAAAGCATTTAATGAGCTGCAACTGGAGCTATAAACCAGATACGAGTACATACTCGTACATACATACATTAGAACGCTTATTTATTTTCACGCTAGCAAATGTTAATATCTGCGTCAAATTTTCAGAAGATTAACTAAAAACTTCTGCCGAAAAGACTACATTTGAATCGATAGCGAAGATTCATACAGAAAAGAACGAAATAAAACAATGTCTAAACTTAATTTAGCTCTCTACCTATTAATACTATTGACTGTTTTGCAGTCCATTGTGGCGCCCAGATGGGATACTTTTTCCTCGGAGGAAGATACAGAAGAAGAGAAGGCACAAAAATATTGCGTTGCGTTTGTGAATGTAACCAGAGGTAGGTATATTTTGATTTCTATATACACACATATGTATGTATGTACATGTGTGCGTACATATCTTGGAGCAATGTTTGATTAATGATTTCATTTATTGGCGACAATCAATGCAGACGACTTCCTCTGCGCCGGCAAGATTGATCCAGTTTTTTTGAATTTCTTATGAAGTGTTGCTTAGCGGCGAAGTAAATAGATAGAGCAGATTGTGTGCAATGGAATTTTTATCGCAACAATTTGTGCAAAAATGATTTTTATTTATTTTTATCATATTTTCATATAACAATCGCAAATAATTGTCACCGGCATTTATTGAATACAATGTGGTGCAAATTAAATAGAAAATGGAGAAAAAATTACAAAACTTGATACTCGTATGTTTATCAAGGAGGCAATTTTCCAAAAAAAAAAAAAAACGTAAAACTTCCATGCATTAACGGAAAGCAATAATAATAATAATATAATAATTTGGCGTTTACACTATATGGCGCAGTATTTCGACGAGCTTCTCCTACCATTTGTAGTGTGCGTCTTTATATTCTATCACATATGGAGGGACCGGGTGTATGAATTAGCCCCCACTGAATAAACCCCCACCGGGCAAAATGACTTAAGCCCCACCTGGCTGGAAATTGGCTTAAAATCGGTCTTGTGAATAATTTGTCCATACATATATATTATGCTTAGCATTTCTCTACGACTTTTCAGAGCAGAGAGTTTCAGAAGATTCAAACGGCTGGTCTAGAACTAAATACGAGTAAACGAGTATAGATAGATTGTAGAAAAGCAATGCACTGCGACCAATGCGTCTATTGTGACCGCAAAAGCTCTTTACAACACTTTAGCCAGCCCCAAAGGCCTCCAGAAAGTCCAGAATTTTCACCGAGGATAGAGAGTGTATATGTTGTTCTTATTGGCCATGGCCACACTCCATAAGCAGGTGCTGTGGAGTCTACCTGACCGAGTCACAGAAGCGACAAAGCTCGCTCGACCAGATATCCAACTTATGCAGGTGCCCTTTCAATCTGCAGTGACCCGTCAGAATGCCTTGATGATTTTCAGTTTCTCCTTGGGAACGTCCATGAGATATTTATATCTCCTTAGATAAGAGTAACAGGCCCCGTTTTCCTGGCTAACAAGCTTACAAGTCAGCTACTTTGTTGCCATCACCAATTGATGGCAAATACCTCCGCTTGGAAGATGCTTGGGAAGGACCCAGGGGAATCGAGATATTTGATATGGCTTCCTGAGTCTTTGAGCCATCCGGGTACCACTGCAAAGTGCTGTTCCGGATGTGATTTTCCAGAACTGAGGCACTCTAGCTGGCCTTGCTGTGTATCTCTACCACAAATTTTCTGTCAACAAAAATCATTTTGCAATAAGAATGCATTTACTACAAAAAATTGCTACTTTTACCTTTAGAAAGTTTTGCAATAATTTTTGGCATTTTAAATAAAAAGTTTTCATATAAAACAACGGAAATAGAAATTTATATGAAAAGTTCGATGTCGTTCCGTCTGGACACTCAATTGCAACCTTTGAATATTAAAGAGACCGTTTTAAGGAAGCGTTTACTTTGTCAATCCTGGTACCTTTTGACACTACAGGCAATCTTTGTCGGAAATCACCGCATAAGTTAACTGTAACCCCACCCATAAATTTTTTTTTCGACGAATATTCTGTATTCTGATTTTTTAAATAATTCGATTATAGCGCCACCTAGCGCATCTAGTTTTCGTAAACATATTTCTGGTCCCAAATATATAACCTATGACCTCGCCAAAGGTCTAAGGAATATTCTCTCCAAATTTGGTTGAAATTTGTTAATCGGGTTTTATGCCAATTGATCACAAAGAAAACTGCTACATTTTTATATATGCACATAAGTATGTACATATTTATATGAAAATTAATTTTCAAAAACTGTAAATCACGAAAGTATTGCACATTAAATGCTATAATATTCCTTATCTGATACCTACTTTCTTGAATTTATTTATTTTTTTAATGTTTTCGAAAGAACATAAGAACGGCCGGTTTTTAATAAGAACCAAAAGTATGGTGAAAGAAGAATTTCTAGATAATCTGCTATTGAGTTGCAATATTCAAGGTCATTTAATCTAAAATCGGTGTCTGATAGTTTTAATATGCGATTTTATTATTCGATAATAAAATCATTTCATGATGATTTTAATACACACACCAGTACTACTTAACTACATAAACTAAGAAGTACATTGAGAGTAAGTAAGTACTTATGTATTTATTGATTTGGCAAGTGTAACCTTCATAAATACGAGTACAATAAATCTATTATGCCATGTCACCAACGAGACGTCAAGCAGCAGCTGTTGTTGACACTTAGTAGCAAATTCAATTTAATGTGCCAAATCAAAACCGAAATATACAAAAATTTTGACATATCCGTCGGTGTAAATACTTAAATACAGCAAATATCGAACTTGTATTCAAGCAAATACAACTTGCTACACATTCATAAGTAATTTATTATTTTTGACTGAATTAAAACACATTTTGTGCCATAGCCCTAAAACTGGCGTAAGCTGGAAAAATCAGGCAACATATTTCGCTTTTAGTCAATACTAACGTAGTTATCTAATCACGTAGCGCTAACAAAGCTCATAACTGTGCTTATCGTATTGATTTGGCAAAATAAATGGAATATTAAAAAAAAGAAAAAAAAAAAATAGATAAGAAAATTGAACGCATGGAAAAGCTACAGAACGCAATTATATGTACATATATGTTACATGTATGTATACATATGTATATATATAGCTTCATTAAATGTACTTTCCACTGACAATAATGCCTAGCAATGCAACGATAAGGCGTCAAGCACCTTTTTAATTAAAACCTCTATATTTATATAAATCGAGATATTGCGTAATATTGACATGCTGGATAAATTTGTGGTTGCCGGAAAACGCAATATAATCATTATATAACAAAATACAAATTAACGAACATGTGATATACTCACACAATCAATTGTATTTAGGAAGTGCGGGTGTAAACGAATATATTTAAAAAATATTGTTTTTTCGCAAAAAAATATTTGCGTTCGATAAGGTTAGCTTGATTGTTTAAATGACTCACATAGATTAATAGACATGGCAATCATTTTGAGTATAAAAATATTAATTAACATTTATTTATTTTCATTTATCTTTTATTTTACTTAATCATATAACTAATAATTAAAATATGGATTTTTACTAGTTTGTTCAAAAGTACTCGTAACTATTAAATTTTGATTATTCTTAGGAATAATGTGAACACTCAACTGTTTTAATATTTTTACACTAGATAGAGTACAGATTAAATAGCGATATTAGTTTTTAATTTCGGTTCTTTTATTTCTTTCACTCCAGAAAAATTTTTAAATGTAAAAAATTTGCCTTAACGTAGAAGGCGATTTGTCATTCCATTGCTCTTATTAAAAACCGTGAGACTCTCGTAAAAACAAACTTGTTATTTGTCAAAGCTGTGCGGCATACTCGTAATTAAAGTTCAGATTTATTGTATGTTCGAGTGGGTATCGGTGAGCGCTATAACTCGGTACGACGCTGAGTTCGAGGTTCGAATCTCAACCGGGGCAAGTAAAATTTTAATCAAAGAAAAAGTTTTTTTTCTAATAGCGGTCACCCCTCGCCAGGCAATGGCAAACCTCTGCCATTTGCCGTTCGGAGTCGGCACAAAATTGTAGGTCTCTCCATTTGTAGGTAGGATAAGCTCGGCCAAATACTGAGCCATATAGCGTAAACGCCAAATTATTAAATTATTATTATTATTGGCTATATTTAGACGAGTTCTCCATTGCCAAGTTTGGCTTGGAGACAAATCGCTTTTGTAGTTTTGCCATCTATCGTTTCATTTTTCTTTATCGCAAAATCGGTTAATTTTTAAACCTAACTTCAAAAGTGTTGATGAAAATTCGTTATAATGTATATTAATCCTGCGACAAATATTAGTATCTGACACGTTTAAGGCTCTTTCCAATTAAGTTTTTTTTTCTCCTTTTTCACTACATGTCTCCGCGATTTATTATAATAATTATTATTTACGAGTACATATGTATAATAATGAGTTTTATTTGAATGAAGCCTAATCAAATCAGCACCAATCTAGATGATTCCTTTGTGAAATGAAAAGGTAATTTCTGCAACATCTATCGTTTTCTGGCACAATAAGACTTATTAACTTAGAATAGCGTCAGTGTTGCTTTTCTAGCAAATCAGTAAGATTATTACACCTTTAAGTTAGTATATGCAGCATTGAAAGTATTTCTTCTAACAAAAAACATTTACAAATCAAGTCTTCATGAGTGCAAATGAGGTGTGAAGTTGCAGGAAACTGTGAAGAACTTGAAAAAGCACAAGTGAAAAATAATCTCATAGCACTTTGCTAAGAGTTGAGCGAACAAGCAAAAATAGACCAAAAAAAAGAACAACAAAAAAATAGAAAATCTCTGCAAAAACAAAAATAACAAGTACGTAATAGTCGTTTTGTGTTGTGACTATGCGCCTGCGGGGCAGGGTTGTGCTTGCGTGCGTGCATGAGAACAAAGTTCGTCAAGTAGGGAACAACTTTAAGAAGCAGTGAAATCACAACAATGCGGTAAGTAAGCGAAAAAGAAAGAAAGCGAATACTTAAAATAGGAGTAGAGTACTTTCCGAGATAATAACTGAGTGCAGTTGTGGTGGCAGTGACAGCTGCTAAAGCAGCCGCAGGAATCGTGTGGGAACACATAAATATGTATTGTAGTATGTATGTACATATGTTCTTACTCGTATTATTCGGCTTCGTCAAGTGCGGATGTGATGTGGAAATCACACAAAGCAATATATACTTTTGTAAGTACATATATAAATCCACTAGATTTGTATATACATACATATGTAGGTATGAACTTATTTTACTTTAGCGACACATTCCAACTGAAAGTTGCCTTAACAATTGTGTTCAGTGGATGTTGCAATACTCGTAGATATATGTATGTTAATATAATATAATTGCGTTAATGTAGTTTTAAAACTGCAATCGAAAGAAATGCAGAGCTTACAATTTTAATGCATTTGCAGCTAAGGGCAATAAAATATATATTAGCAATTTTTTTTTAGTAAAAAAAAGTGTGGGGAGATTCAAACAAAGTCATTTATGGTCTACTTCTTGGCTTAAGCATTTACAGCAGCACCACATAAAATATTTAACTGCTCAGTTATTCGAGGTTCTTCAGAGTTTTTTAACAGGTTTAATGCAGTTTTTGAATTTGCGTTTCCGTAAATTTTTTTTTTTAAATTTAATTGATGAAATGATATGACAGAAGAATATTTTTATTTATGTCTTTCGTTTTAGGTAAAGCCAAGCCAGCGAAATCTATAAATATTTTAACACAATGAATATTAAATTAAAGTAAGGATAATTCTCTCACAAAAAAACTTAAGTTTCAAGCTTTGCAGGAAAGTAAAATAAATTCGACGTACGCAAAATAAAGTCACTCGAAACTAAAAAAAACACAGATTGAATACGTTATAAACGTTTTTAAAAAAAAAAAAATGTATTTATTGATTCTCTTGTTATTTTTAACAAAATTTGAAGTTTATGTTTATAGGGATTTTATAAGTGTCCTCTGTATTTAAACTAGAAAATACTAAATATTTATTAAAATCAAAATAAATGGGAAATATGTATGTACATGTGATATATTATAGTTTTTACCAGTGAAGATATCCGTTGGCATCCAGAAAAAAAATTAATTTTTATAAATGTTATCAAATTTTTAATCAGAATTAAGAACAATTATAAAATATCTAAAGTATGTTTAAGCCTTTAAAAACTTTATAATAAATGGGAGAATGAAATGACTTAAATGAGTTATGTAAGGGCAAATCAACCATTACAAATTTACTTGAATTTACCACCCATGTTTCAAATGGGTTTAGGGAATACATTGATACTGATGTTATATATACCGATTTGAGTAAAGCATTTGACAAAGTATGTTAATCTTTACTTATCCGTAAACCAGATCTGCTTGGTTTTCAACCTGGTATTCTCTGTTGGATGTCTTCTTATCTCTCCGGTAGGACGCAAAAGATAGTATTTAAAAATTTTCATTCCGAGATCATTGATGTTTCCTCGGGAGTTCCTCAGGGCAGCCTCCTCGGACCGATTCTGTTCCTGCTATTCATAAACGACATTTCTACAGTAGTAAAGTATTCTAAAATATTGATGTACGCGGATGATGTTAAACTGGCTTTTGTAAAGCGTTGGTCAAAGGAATTCCGCGACCCGTATATAACTAAAATACTTTTTACTTCATTGGAGTATACTGGAGTATGGTTCCATAGTTTGGAATCCTCGTTATCAGGTCCACTCAGACCACTTAGAGTCAATACAAAAACAATTCTTACTTTTTGCTTTGAGAAATCTTCGATGGGATTCGCCATACAATCTGCCCCCTTACACCAGTCATTTGAAACTTATTAATCTTCCGACTCTTTCGAGTCGCAGAGAAATGTTAGGTATAATATTTCTGGTAAAATTAGTCAATGGATGGATCTCAAGTCCATTTCTTCTAAAGCAAATTAATTTTAATGTACCCATCCGCGCAACGAGAAACTTTAAACCACTTTTCTTGAAACTATGCAGAACTAACTTTGAGTTGAATGAACCGTTTCGGGGCTTATGCTGAGACTTTAACAATAATTCCAGCACCTTTGATATATCGTACTCACTTTTTATAAATAAAAGAACTGTTCTATCCTCTCTTAATAACAGCTAACGATGAAATTGTCTTACTTTGCATTTCTCTAACTTTGTATTCGGCCAATGAATTCTTATTCTCTAGCTGAGCAGCTTGGGATCTCGACGCTTAACAAACTTTCTTCTGTCACGACTCGGCACCTAAGATTTGTATATTTAAAAAACATCCGTACGTTATGCGGATTGAGCCCCTCGTGCCGGTTGGACGGGAAAGTGGGTTTCCGTTTGGTTATAATAATAATAATAAAATTAAATTCTATCGAAGTTTTCATGATTTCAGGTATGAATTGGTGCTTGATCCACTGTATACAATACATACAAACATATGTAATATATATACATATATATATATATATATATATATACATCTAAATAAACTTATATAAAACTCATATTGATGTACGAGTTTATTTGTTTCTATTAAATTTCATTTCTTTGTGGCTATTTTACAAATTTTCAACTATAAACTTAGTAGTAAACACAAATAATGTATGTATTTGTATACATATACTCGTACATACATACATATGTTCATTGTAGACAAATTTCTCACAAGCATTTGGTTATTTGATATATTGCCGGCTGTTGGGGTTAATTGTTTTTATTAAAATTGTGTTTGCCATCAAGTCAATATTTGCCGTTCGTTTGAAGCGAAAAGCGAATTATTTGGGTAACGAATGTCAAATAAAGTAAGAAACTAAGAGCAATTTTTTATTTTTTTTCCGTTAATATTTTTTTGCTTAAATATAGTTCACTCTCATAGAAAACCATGCAAAACCAAGTTTCAAACCTTATTTGTGCAATTCAACAAAATTTCACCAAAATTGCGAACTAATATAAATAGTGTTTTTTTTTTTAGTATGCTCTTTTAAAAATAAAATATAAATTGTGCAAGTGCAATTTAATTCATAAAAAAAAATCTCGAGCAAAAAATTGTGAAAGAGCGTCAGTAAAGTTTTGTTTAAAAATCAATGGCAGTCTTAAGCCACTAGAAACTTGCATTTAAATTAAGTGGTCTACAGATCTGTATGTTAAAAAAAATGTAACCACATCTGGGAAAAGGTTTGAAACATCGATGCAGTTTTTCTGTACTTTTAGTAAAGTTTAAAACTTCGAGTTTTGTTAGAAAATGCACTGAGTTTTGATTAAAAAATAATTGAAAAAAAAAAAAATTTAATAAAATGGTTCAAATTGCTACAAAATTGAATACTCAAACACCAGTCACAACAATACAAAAGTGAGTTAGAAAACCAAGAACTTAAAAAAGTTTAAAAATGCACCCTTAAAAAGTTATTGAAGTCCCTATATGTACATACATCCATTTCGTTTTCATTCTCTCCCACGGTAAAAACAAAAAATTAGCAAAAGTCTCAGCACGCCAAGTTCAATGTCGACAAATTCAAATATCGAACAACCTTTGCTTAATTGCATTCTGTTCAAAGCAGTGACGGATTTTTAAACTTCATTGCAATACATATGTATGTACATACGTATATACACAAACCAACATACATATTTACGGCATTTCTGCGGCCGTCACTCATCCGCCATGGTGCGCTAACTTTCTTTACGCTTATTAATTGCATTACATGTGCAAATCGAGGGAATGTTTCCACTACTATGTTCAGTGGAGAAGTAGTGTTGCAAAGTGTGCATGTATTGCTTAATTATAACGACACTCACACATACACACAAACACACACAACCGAAAAATAAAAACGTATACACAAGTGCGCGCTCTTAGTATGAACTATTTGTTGAATGGCAAAAGCGTGGGAGCGTCAATTTGTCCATGGCGTTGCCCGCCCATTCGCTCAACGTCAATGTGCATAAGTGCTTAATATGCTATGTTTGTCCCATTGCGCCATTTGTACACAAACTCGCATGCATAGTATGCATACACACCCATGTGCACACAGTCACTTGACAACCATTTGTTGGCCTTTTTGTTTGCCATTACAATGATCGTCTCTTGTCGCTTGTTTGTTTGCTCGCAGTGAGTCGCATTGGTTGGGCCGTTGCTTTCACTTTTACAACTGTTTCCTGCTGAGTGCTTTGTTGGTTGGCAAGTAGTATATTTGCTTGGCTTTTCAGCAGGCGCCGCATAGTTGTTGCCTTTGTGCTGCACTTTTTTTTCACACTATCCCTTGTAGGTTTCGCTTTAACTTGTGCATGTCTCACTTTCTCTCTATTTTTGTTATCTTTCTCCCTTTTTCCTTTTTATGTTATACATTTCCTTAAGCAGTAATGCTTATTTGATTTTGGCTTGTGCGCGCTGAAGTCATCAACTTTATGAGTTGGTTTTTATTTAGCTCTTTTGCTATCCACCCACAAATCTCTTTTTTCTTTGCTTTCTTTAATATACGACTTTGTGCTAGTTAAATTCATCATTTCATTTTTATGTTTCCTAATCTGAATTTAGTGCTTTCTTAAGGTAAATAGTTTTGGGGGGAACAGTTGGTCATTCTAAGCGCTCAAAGTATGATGACGAAAATCAATCAAATCAAGAGAAATACTTATTTTTTTTTTACATTTTTTTAATATTAATAATTTTGTATTGGTCCCAAAAAAAAAACGCACATAAGGAACCCAAATTTTTTTTTTTTAATATTAAAGAATTATTAGATTCGCAATCCCTTGCAGTCTAATGAAGAGACAAAGATTTTGGCATTAGAATAATTTTGTTTCAATTGTGATTCAGCACCATTTCAAAACAAAAAATTTTTTTCCTCAGTAAAATACATATTAAATTATAAGCACTTGAAGCGACCACTAAATATAGTTTCATTGAAAAAATAATGGTGTTTTTTCTATAAAGAACCATTCTATCCTAGAAGTATTAAAGCTTCCGCTTTACTATTTTTCAATGGAGTTTTGTGATGAATAACAAGGAACCTAAAGGATCTTAAAGAAAAATAGCCTTAAGCGTGAACTTTGACTTAGTTAAATAATTTTGATACTAAACCTAAATACGAGCTGTAATTTTATAATTCTTAAAATAATTCTTTCTAAGAAGCGCGTTGTAAATTGAAGACTCATCTGCTGATGAAATTTTAGTGAGGTATTTATTTCCAAAATAAAAATATTGAATTAGAAATATTACTTTCTTGTAACTGTAAGCTATGGGTAAGGATCTTAATTATTTCAAAATACAATTAGAATGTTCGAACACTTGAACGTATGTATATAGTTTTGTAGCTTAGCAAGTTTTTGTCTAAAGATAACTATTATTTTTGACCATCAGCAATTTCTTTCATACAAAAAAATATATGAATATGCGTTATAAGGAAAAAAATTCCTTTAGTAAGAAAGTAATTTTTTAAATTAAAATTAGTACACATTTTAATGAAAATTAGTTATCAATATTTTAGGATTTTCTATAAAGTGTGTTACTTTGGTTTATATGTGGAAATTAATAAAATTTTGTTTTTTAATTTAATATAAACGAAATAAATGTTCAATATGTGGGATTTGTATCGTCGCCTCCTACAAAGAGTATATTAATATTGATAATTTTTCACTTTTTAGAAGATGGAGCAAAACAAATATTGAAAGAATAATTATGTAAAAGAGATAATTCGCAGACTTGTAATTCAGTAGTATTTTGTCTTTGGAAAAAAATATTTCATGTATGTAACTTCTATGTAAAATATATTAACATTTTCTATCTTGCTATTATTGTTGCAATCATATTTGGTAATGCGCTGCATTTTATTTCTATCGCTTCCAAATTATCGAGCCATAATCGCAACATAAAGTTAGCGACACATACGAATTATTTAGTTTTATAAAATTTCAGGGCAGCTGCGTTTTGCATTTGAATTAGTGTCGTAGCATTTTGTAGAAAAAATATATAAAATTTTTTATACAGAATTGAAGAAGAAGTAGAAGTAGCGTCTGACTTCGGCTAGAAACCGATAAAAAATTTGTCTTAAGAAACCAAACAAAAATGATGCACAGTGGAATGTAATATTCTTACTGAGAGTGACCAAATGCCAAACACAGATATCATTTTCGAACCAATTTTGTCAAGGCATGCCGGAAATTGTATGGGGAAACGACGAAACATAATTCAATTAAATTCAAATAAAAAAAATCACTGTGATTGTATTTTTGGTCAAGTTACTGACAGGCTTGATCTCTAGCCCATCTCTTCTTAGCGAAATAAAACTAAACGTTCCCTCCAAAATTTCAAGACATTTCCGGCCTCTCTTTCTGAAGCCATGTAAAAGTAATTTTGAGTTAAATGAGCCACTCCGCAGTTTGTGTCAGGATTTTAACACTCACTCCGGTTCTTTTGATATTTCAGACTCACTTTTTTACATAAAGAAAACTATACTCAATCCTCTCAATAATTAATACATACATACATATACATATATTACTATTCGATCAGCTGATGAGCATTTGTTCTGTAGCTGAACAGTTTTAGATCTCGACACTTAACAAACCTCTGCCTTTCATGACTCGGCGCAACATATATGTATGAAAAAAATTTTTTTTTTTTATGTATCCGTGCGTCATGCGGATGCGCCCCTCGCGTCGGTCGGGCGGGTATGGAGGGATAAAACCATTGGGATTATTATTATTATAATTTAATACCCCGTTCTTCATTTTTCAGTTGGTAATTACAAAAATATGAATTTTCAATGAAGAAAAAATTGCTTCTGTTACGCCATTTCTAGAAACATGCAAATAAAGAAAACTTACAACTTTAAATGCCATGTTTTGTTGATTTTTTAGTAAAAAATTCCGAAAGATTTGCTATCATTTTTCACATGTTTATAAATGTGTTGATTACCTTTGTAGATATGTGCGAGTATGTTGATATAACTCAACAAATTTATGGGCAATATTTTACTTGGGTGCCGACCAACGAATTTTATGTTCACTAAAATATAAATAAATTCAATATTTTGTGTCGTAAATTGATTAGATTTATATTGGGTATTGTAAATTACTAACAGAGAAATCCGTTGCATATACATTTGTATGTATGCATGTAGGCACGTATGAATGTGTGTGTTTGTGTGTGTGTGTGCGTGTGTCAGAGCACACATACAAGTAACAGAGAGCAGCCAAAACGGCGCTAATGAATGCGATCAATAAATGCGCAACTTGCAGTTACTGTAAGAAAATGCATAACTGCATGGGGGTTTTCTTAAAGACAGCAGCAGATAAACCAAAAAATCAACAACAACAACAGATAATTTTGCATACACGATTTGAGCATTTCACGTACGCTTGCATGAATGAACAAATTACAACTTTGCTGACGAATTGAACAAATTGTGAGTAGCCATTAATTGTTGCATATGAATAACTTCTGAACGTACATATGTAAATTTCCATATGTTAGCTGTTCATAAAGAACAGAAGGTGCCGCATTCCCTCCTATCCCTTTCACTCACACGCCAGTAGCGCTGTGTTGTCTGCGCGCCGCCAATTCCTTGTTTTTGACGTTGACAAGGTTTTCAAACATTTTGATTGCTGATACTGTAATAATTCAATGTCAACACTAAAGCAACTAATTAGGCTAGAGCGAATGAGCAAGGCGGTGGAGTGCAGTCTACGCTTTGCCAGACACCGACAGATTGGAGTGTTGCTGAGTGCCAACAGCTGTTTGTATTTCCATAATTTTGCTTTTGCCAAAGGATTTGATCTGTGCTGGGAGTATGGATGTCGTCGCAAACTTTCAGCTCCGTTTAACAAATTGTCCATTTACTACGCTTTGATTTGTTTTGCTTTGTTCTTGGAATGAAGCCGGAACTTTTGAAGGTGCATTAATTAAGATGAAAGCATGCGAATTGCATGTGTAATGAATCACGATGCACGTTGACATTGAAACATCCTTTTCATAGTTGTTTAAGAGTTGTAGAGACCGATGCATGAAGCTGGCAGTTTAAAGCGAAGTAACCTTTAGAGCTGAGTGAGAATTTTGTTTCGAATTTTTTTCCGAATTTGCTTTTTAAATGGGCCCTTAAGGCTCTTTTTATTTGCTTTTCTTCTTAATTAAAAAAAATCCTTCGAAATTTTTTTTTAATCTTTTTTCAAACTTTTGGAAATAAACGTGCATTTTCTTTAATAAAATTAAGATATTTTGCAATGCAATTTTTTTCAAAGAAAAGCAAAAATATGGTTTTTGCAAAAATTTTGTTTTAAAGATTTTATAGTCAGTGAAGGTTCAAAAAATATTGAAAACAAATGCAAAAAGTTGTTTTCTAAAATAAGTTATAGTTATGCTAGTTTTACAAATCTAAAATCTTTTGAATAGGGTTGCCATTTTAGTGTACGAGTATACTTATGTATATTGAAACATTTACATTTTCATGTCATGAAAAATATTTCAATATGTGTTCCAAAGGAATATTTTCTAAGGAAATGTGTATTCCGCTCATTTTAACAGAATAACCAACTATCCAATATATTAAAACAAATTAAGTATTTAGTATACATAAATAAAACTGTGCAATGCTGGTGCCAAACGAAATAGTTTTTCAAAAAGCTTAAATACATAAATAATTAATAAATAAATAAAAATTTATAAAATAAGAATATATCAAAAAATTAAATAACAAAATAAATAAGTAAATATTTAAGGCTTATTTTCATCAGAGTTGCCAACAAACAAATAAATAAAGCCAGTGAAATATCTTAAATGCGTTAATTATTACGATATGAGCCCTGAAAAGCAAGAGCGTTTAAAAATAGTTCATTTTATGTTTTTTATTGTAAACCTCTTAAAGTGTCTTAATTTTAAAAGTATTACTTTATTTCAAATTACAAATTATTCTTAAACAGGGTTGCCATTAATGCAACTCAAATATAAATACAAAAATAAATTTGTTGCGTAGGAAATGAATATAAAATTTAATTATACCGACTTTTGAACATAAAAAAAATTATATATAAAAATGCATACTAAATAAAATGTGACAAAATTCGTATGAAAATAAAAATTTTTTTAAAAAAAGTCATATTCCAGATTTCTTTAAACAGGTTTGTCAATCAATAAACAACTTAAGACGTTACATTTAACTGCGCAGACATATAGGGAAATTAAAAAGTTATTAACTAAAAACTCTAAAATAATTAACGAAAATTTGGTCAAATATTTTCTTTCGGCAATACTACGTGTTTATGTCAAAGAATAAATCGTTGATAGAAAATAAAAAAAGTCTTTCTACGAAAATGTAAACAAGAATACGTTTACAACAATTAAAAAAAGAAAATAAATTTTTTTTTAGTTCTTAATTTAAATGATATTTTGTTGAATTATTATAAGTTTTGACTGAGTATTGAATTGTACTAAATTTGTCAGTGCAGGGGAACTAAAAAATTATAGCAAACTTATATTTGCTCACATACAAATATTGTTAATCAAAAAAACACATTTTCAGACCAAGTAAAATTTTAAAATTTAAATCTTTTAAAACATAACGAATTTCACGAAAGCAATTTAAATGAAAAATCAATTGAAACTGACAGAAAATAAAAATTTAAGCTCCATTTTATTTCACACATAAACCTCTTCAAAAACTATTTGCGTACGATTTTGCTTGAGGCTACAGTCAACTGTCCCACTTTTGAGCAAACTAAAGCGCCTTTTATTTTAATATTCCGTTTCAGCAAGCAAATATGTACCTTTTTACAAGCAAAAGCTCCCACTGAAGTGTGTGCAAAGAATTTCAGATTTTGACCTCGACATTGCTTCAAACCGTCAAAAAACAATATAAAAAATAAAATAAAATTCAGAACACAAAATTTGCATAAAAGGTGAGATTTCACATGTGTCACAACACATTCTTCTACACATTCAAACGTACGTAGGTATGTACATATACTCTGTGCACATTCGTAAGCACAAATATTCATACAAATCTATCAGAATTTGATTAGTATTTTTATATGTTCGGAAGCGCTTACATGTGTACAAAAAGATGTAAGTATGCAGTGTGTATGAATTCTTTGGTAAGTGTTTGCATTCGTATAAAGTAAATGTAACAAATCAAAATCGAGTCAACATCCACGAAAATGGGGAAAGAGATGAGGAGGGCAGCGATTGCGATAGACGAAAAACCTGGCTGTAGTAAGTTCAGTGCATATTAATGCTAGTGGTTTGTGCTTTTGTTTATAAACCTATTCATATCTACATACATAAATACATGAATTTGCTTAAATTTACGGCAAACTGGTACACCAGTGTGTATGAGCGATGTTTAAAAAAAAATACAAATTTTCTGCACGTTTAGAAAATACTAAGGTTGTACGCGTAGAACAAAATTTACATGCACATTTACAAGGGTACATTTTAAGCGGATGAAGTAAAATTTCAGCTCAATCTACAAATGTATGTGTTTATGTATGTATGTATGTATGCTTGTATGTAAGTAGACCGTTTGAAAGGCTCAGTTGTCCTTTTGTGGTTGTACGACATGCACAAATATTAAAATATGTTATAAATAATAGAAGAAAGTAAGGGAAAATGTTTATGCTTATCGACAAACCAAGCTAATGAAATAACGCGGGATGAAATGAATGATGAGAAAACTTTAGTGATAGTACTTTTTCTCAAATGGAAATAAAAAATGACACATGTAACACATGGTGCATTTTCAACAAGACATTGATTTTTAATGCCTTTTAGTATATCGAGAACATTTTTTGCGACAACTTGTGGAACCTCAATCGAAAGTGAACACCTGCTGTCAGAAACTATAATTATTTGTTTATTAAAAAGATCGGGCTAGCGCCATCTTGTTGCGCTGCAGGCAGCATTGGAGACACAATCTCTGAACTAAAACATTATGAACTAAGACATTATGAAAAGTTAAAAACTCTAGTTAAAAAATTTGAATATATTTAATTTATTTTTATTGAACTGTATTTAGATAATTCATAATGTTAGAGACTTGTAAGTAAAGTGAAATGTAGACAACAAACGAATTTTGTATACCCTCGAGATATTTTCCATAAATTTTTCTTAGATATCGCAAATTTTAGCAAAACACCAATATGAGACAGAGCATACATATGTATGTATGTATGTATTTATATACTGATTTCAATAAATTACAAGCAAATGTCTAAGTATGTTAAAGTATAACGAGTGCAGTAAATTTGTTGCTGATTGTTAAAATAAACTTCGAAACATAAAATTCTGTAGCATAGTTTGTGTTTTAGTTAGTTACCATTACGTTGAATGATAGCAATTTGATTTTGAAAATTAAATTATGTTGACAAATAATTTCACTAAAAATCATGTTCTTGACAATTTTGGTAAAGATTGAATGTGCAATTGTTGAAATTTCAACACTTTCCTTCATTAAACTAAGGGCTAAGATTGTGGAATGTGATTTTATCATTGATATGTGATTTTTTGAAATTTAATAAAAATCAAGATTAAAAATTAATTTTTTTTGGCAGTTTTGAACAAAGTTTGAAACTTACATTTACATAGTTTTCATAATAATGCCACTTTTTTTTATAATAAATAAATGACAGCTACTTATTCGTACATACATATAGCCATATCTATGAATATATCTAAATTTATAAAAAAAAATAATTATAAAATACCGATACTTGTGCATTTATGTTAAAAAAAAAATCATATGAATGTTTTTATTAGAGCAACAGAAGCCAAACCATGCTTTTACGACTTTTTGTCTGCCCGTCTGCTTCTGTTGCTTGTGGTCCAACTTAAAGAATAGGCTCCATTTTACCGTGGAAAACCATCTTATCTCAAATGTAATAAATAACTACATCGAAATACAAAAATAGCACTTGTTAAACGAGGTATTTAGAAAAGTAGAATTTATATTTAGATCACAATGATGATATCCTCTGTAACGGTAGTCGACCTAGTCTGCGGTTTAGTTCAATATGTTTGATTCTTAAATACATTAATTGACATAAAATCTTTGCAGATCTGGATAATAAACACAAATTTGTTTTTATACGTTTTCGTGTTTCTTAAGAATATTTTATTTTATATACTGGCTAGGACTCTTCTTTGTTTTCAGTTATTTTATGTTGTTGAAACTCTAAATCTATTGTGATGTATTTTTCATGTTAAAAATATAGCTTTTTGAAGTTTTTAAATATTTCTTTATAATTAGTTAAGCTAAATCTTTTAACATGAAAACATGCCCACTTAGTTAATACAAATTTTTTGTATTTTTCACTCGTAGCAGCTATAAATATAAAAAGGGACGAACGACGCCAACACAAAAATGAATTTCCTGTGAACTTCCTCAGAAGAGAATGTTGAAACCAACAAAAGACAAAAGTTCTTAAACAACACCCACTCTATTCTGACGCGTGCAAAGGACAATCAGAAGTTTTAATTGTAATCCACTGAAGCTACGCTTGGCTTTATTTAACAACCGTGGCCTTTTCTGCTACTTATGTTTTCGATGTTCGTTGTGTACCAAAATTTTTTTTAGCTGAATACATTTTTCTGACAAGAGGTTGGTGTCGTTGCTTGGTCTCTGTCTAAGTAATATGTAGTTTCAGCAGTCAATAATCACATTAAGAGTCGAGGTCAACAAATGTCAGCATTAATTAAACAAATAAAAATAGCAAATACATGCAAACATACTAATGTCAAAAGGAAAACAAATGTGCATATTTAGATGATATAATTTTAATAATTGGTTAAATAGCAAACATGTGAATAATTCTGAGTAAATACACCTGTGTTTACTTTAAAATTTCATCTATAAAAAAGTAATTTTTTTATTTCATATTTTTGAGATATTGGATTGTTCAAACCTACATATTTGAATTGAAATAACTAAAAAAATTTCATATTAAATTGAAACATACATATATCTTTGGAGGAGTTTTTGGTGATATTATAGGCATTGTCAGTCCTGTGCCTTTTAAAGATGTCTCAAACCTTTCTTGGCCAATTGTTTGGGCCATTTCGTGAGATAACACGTTCACCAAACTTGGTTTTCAATAAATCAATTGTGGCACTCGCTGTGTAGCCTGTGGCGCCGTCCTGTCCAAGTCCATATCATCCAATTCGAGCAAAAAATATTCGGTTATCATTGAGCGGTAGCGATTCCCATTCACAGGCCCAATGCATCGCCCATTAACCGCATTAAACCGTAATTTTTTCGGGATGCCATGGTAACTCATTGAGTGCGTGTGGGTTGCTGTGTGACCAATAACGCATATTTTGCTTATAAACGAAGCCATTCAGCCAGAAATAAGCCTCATCATAAATTACACGTAGCGCTCTTAAAGTTGAGGCCACTGACTACGAATTTCGGTAGAAAATTTTAACAATTTCGACTCGTTGTTGGATCGTATATCTTTCCATGATGATATGGCAAACCTTACTGAAGGGAAATGTCAAGAGGGCGGGAAAAAATATGGCGTCGTTTGCTGTCCCTATCGGTCTACTTTTGTAGCGTCCCTATTGAAAAACCCTTTAGTTGAGAGAAAAACTGCAAACGAAAAATATTCGTCTTTTATTTTACTTGCATTATGATCAGCAGAACAAAAGATCTTTCAGTCCAGTCGACACTTGCGCAATTCAGCGGAATCGTAAAGCTTTTATATAACTTTCTCATCGTGATTCGAGCTATGCTGAAAGTTTTAAATAAAACGTGTAGACATAAATAATACCACTATTTAACAAGTGGTTTATATTTGGGCCCGTTCACTAAGTTTTAAATTTTCGTCCTTAAAACAAATATCCAATAAAAAAAAACTATTTATTTTCAAAATAAACCACGCCTGCATTTACTGTACAAATTAAAATGGTTTTATTTGGACTTTTTGCAATTTATTTTTTTTCTCTCAAACAAATAATAATAATTGCTCGCTCCACAATAAATAAAATAACAAGTTTTCAACCAATTTTTCTTCTCGATCGGGCGTTATATGGAAGAAATTGTCGAAGAGCGCCAGTAGAAAAATTGTTAAAAATCAATCATAATTTTTATGCACAACAAAAAACAACTTATATTAAAATCCCTTGGGCTAAAAAACTGCATACTCCAAAATATTTAGAGAATTTTTGTAATAACTTTAAGTTAATACTATGGCAATTTCGCCGTCAAAGTAAAAACTTCAAGTTTGATTTTGAATAATTTTCGGAGGAATGAAAATATCGAAAATAAATGTGACGGAATTTCTAAGAAACATTTAAGCATTCGTAATTTGTGGGAAAACTCTATTGAATTATTATCTTATTTTGAAATAAGAGTTTATTTATTTATTTTTCTTATAACCATTTTTTTTGCATAGAATGGCTTGGATCTGTCGAGTTGGATAGCTTTATATCATATGTATGTGAGTGATTTACTGTTTCATTTCTATATTTTTTTCAATTCAAATCGAACCAAAATGCAGTATTTCTGTTTTAAGTTGGGCATCTATGTATTGGCTTCTTCTTCGTTTCTGTTTCGTGCAGATAGGAGATATTTTTTTTATATAAATTTTTTAAAATTTTTAATTTTTAAATTATTTGTACTTCAAGAAAAATGTACGAGAATTATCCAAGTTCTTCAATATATGAGTGTGCTATTAAGATACTTGTCGTATATAAGATTTTTAAATGGTTATTTGAAAAATATTTTATTAAAAGAAGCTATTGTTTTGTAAAATTTATTTGAGTATGCAGTTTCGTAGCCCATTTATTTCTATTAAATAAAATATTTATTTCAAATCGCTAAATATTGTCGCTGATTTTTGAGATTTTCGTTTTCCATTAAGTAATAGCGCTTTTTCCCAAATACAAATTAATTTGATTGAAGCGTTAAACGTCAGCAAATACGAAAAAAATCTCGAAAACTAGTAATACAGCGTGATAGATATGAAAAATGTCAGTAATAAATTATTGTTTTTCTCAATGTGTAAAATGAGATCTACCCTAAACCATAACATGTACGAGTATGCAATAAAGCATATTTTAATTGTTTATTTCTTCGTTCAAAGGACAGGCTGTGCGGATTGACCCAAAAAAATCTTTTCGAAACTTGATAGGTGGATTTTAAAAATTATTTATTTAATAAACTCGTAATTATTGTGCTCGAAAAGTTCGACGAATTCCATGCAGTATCAGATTTCTATGTTTACTTGATTGTTTTGTGGCGTTTTCTTTTGTTTTTGCTGCATAACTGAAATGAGAGCTAAGCAAATAATGACGCCGTCAAAATGTACTGTATTTGCAACAAAAGACCTAAAGACATGTTGACGCACACAAATACCGTATTTAGTACTTATGTACGAGTACGTACATACATAGTATGTGAGTAGAAGATATGACTCTTCTAGGAGTAGGTAAGCGGGTTAAACACTTGAAGGAAACCGTAAAGAAGCAGTTGTGAGCATGCACAAGTTGGCGTAGGCAATGCTTTAAATAGCGAATTTTAAGTATCTATAAATACAATATTGTGTACATAACTTCTTTAAAAAAAAATATATTTTTTGTATCTAAGAAATTATAACGATACCAAATAAATGTTGCGGCCTCAAAAACTGCCAACAATAATGGAACACCAATTTGAAATTTCCCTAGAGCGTTTCGGTTGAAGCCGTAGACCGTTTAGAGTTGCTTCATTTCCACCACATTTCGCCTGCACTTCTATGAAATGTGAACTTTTGCCTGTTCTTCTTAATTTTCTGACAAATGTTGAGATTAGCAACAGCTAGCGTCACACTTGCCAATTGGATTAATTGTTGACATGCGTCAGCCTCAAAAGTTAAGCAAACGAGTACAGCCGTCTGAAGTTCACAAATGCCAACAGCCAAACTTTGGAGTGGATGCTTCAACGAAAATATACTCGCGAAATTCGTTTGTTTGATTGTATTAGAGTGAGTCTCCCTGTCTTCGAAGTGAGTTTACAAAGAGCGTTTAGCGGCTGTAGTCCTTTAAAGAAATAAGCAACATTTTCTATGATTTATGAGTGTAACGCATATTTGAATAGATTTTTTTTGTGTGGATTAACAGGCGTAAACTGATTTTTATTTTATTTGGTAGTCACATTATATATAATTATTGTTTTGCCGCTGGAATCCAAGGTTCGAATCTAAACTGGTGCAAATCCCCGAGGGTATATTGGCCATGAAAAAGTTTCTCATAAAATACATCAGCCGTTCGGAGTCGACATAAAACTGTAGGTCCCTCTATTTGTGCGACAACATAAGATAAAATTAACTCGGTCACACAATGGGCTATGAAGGTCGCAGCATATCGTCGGAATCGTTTCTGAATCGTTTTCCCCCCATTTGTTGCCTTTCCAAATCTGAGCATAGTTTGGCGTGGTTTTAAGCGATCTGCTAATGCCGATCATATTGGACCTTCGCACTTAGGGAACTGCCTTTCATAAGCCAATTGCACTATATATCAAAATAAATAAACCTCGACAGCCCCATTTCTTGCTAAGAGCTCCTTCAGGGCATTTAAAACCAATGCTGCCTTTTTATATCGCTGAACGTGGTTCTCCATGAAGTTTAGATTGCTTCTCAAAAGAAAATCCCAGAATGTGATTCTGCTTTCAATACCCAAACGGAATATACTAGAGGAATTAATAGCATTTTATAACTATTCCCAAAGAGCATTTTTTTACTAGTTCGGGACTAGTACGAATACGAATCGTCGTGCTGTGCGGACGTGTTTGTTCTTTTATTCGTCAAGTTCACTCAAACTTTTATATTTTCCATAGTGCCACAATTGTCTAAATGGTAAAAATTTATTAATCCGAGATAGTGACTCTTTCTTAGTTATAAAAGCTTTAAATATTGTATAATATTATTCTAATAATGCCTTGCTTATGTGGAAATAAGGTTGATCGTTCACAACCAAAAATACAATGCGCGAAGTGCAACGAAATTTTTCATTTGGCTTGTGTTGGAATCAAGCCAGTAGATGCTGAATTTTTGCTTGCTTCGGAAAAGAGTTTCTTTTGTAAAGGCTGTGCGACTGTGCGCCGTAGCTCAATTCGGTCGCCCCCCCCTACGCCACCTGCCGTCTTGGTTGATTTGCATAATGCTGCTTCTTCTAATACGAAATCTGACTCTCTTAAAGTTAAATCGGTTTCTCTGCAAAAACCAAGTGATAATAAAGGGTGTTTTTTTTACAGGTTTGTTTTTCGAATAGAGATAAAACTGGCATTTTGTGGTCAAATCTGGCAACTCTAATGTCATTTATGTTCAGTTTGGTTTGCCATTTCATCATGAACAGGTTGACAAAAGAACAACGCTTGCAAATCGTGCAAATTTATTTCGAAAATAATGGTTCAGTTCGCGAAGTTTACCGTGAGCTCCGTCCATTTTATGGTTCAGTGATGAGGCTCATTTTTGGTTGAATGGCTACGTCAACAAGCAAAATTGCCGCATTTGGAGTGAAGAGAATCCACAAGAGACCCTTGAAACGCCATTACATCCACAAAAACTGACTGTTTGGTGTGCTCTATGGGCTGGTGGAGTCATTGGGCCATACTTCTTCCGCAATAATGCTGGAGAGGCAGTTACCGTTAATGGAGACCGGTATAGAGCCATGATAACCGACTATTTTGTTCCCGAATTGGATGGCATGAATGTGGATGAGTTGTGGTTCCAACAAGACGACGCTACATGCCACACAGCGCACGTCACAATCGATTTATTGAAGGAAACATTCGCTGAGCGCATAATTTCGCGGAATGGACCTGTCAATTGGCCACCAAGATCGTGTGATTTGACACCATTGGATTATTTTCTTTGGGGATATGTGATGTCGCTCGTCTACACCAACAAACCAGAAACGTTAGGGGAATTGGAAGCCAACATTCGTGGCGTTATTGCCGACATACGGCCCCATATGCTCGAAAAAGTGGTTGAAAATTGGACCTGTAGAATTGGCTTTATTCGAGCCAGCCGCGGCGGCCACATGCCCGAAATCATATTTAAACCTTAATGGCATAAAATTATCCTTCCAATAAAGCCAAATTGATGGACCTTAAAATGATTTTCTTGTGTTTTATTTCAATTCGAAGTTCTATACCTCTAAAAAAAACACCCGTTATCATCAGTGAAGTTAAAAGCCAACATCAACAAATAACATTGGGCTCTTTGTACAACATAATTATCTCTCTCCGTGCTGGTAATGCCCAGATGCTCAATTCAATAACTGCTCTTCGTGATGAAAACAACAAACTTGTGCTGAAAGCTGATAACATGCACTCTGATCTGATTTCTATGCAGAATTCTCTACATCAAAAAAACGATACAATTGATTTGCTCAGGGCTGAGGTTAATGACCTGCGATCATGTGTAATTGCTGCTGTTGAGAAGCTTAGTAGTGCTAATCTTTCCAGTGCTACTAATTGCGCTCTCTTGCCCTCGTTGGCGACTTTCTCTGCCGGCTGCTCTGCTGCTTCCACTGCTTTTCCATCTGCTGCTTCTCCGCCTGTTTCCGCTCGTGAAGCTACGCCAATATCTATCTCCTATAGGGATGTTCTCGATAACACAAACAATGCTAAGTTACCTGCTGCTGGATCTGCTTCTGCTACCGACGCCAATCGTGCAGATGTTAGTGCCGCTCATACTAACGCAAGCAAGTCTAAGCTGACTGATGCTGTGCCCACATTTTCGGCTTTATCATCGTTTTCATCTCTTTCATCGCCCACCCAGGTGCCTGTGGCTGCTAATGTGAACAACATCAATACTGCGAAACCTATTTCGTCTGGTACTAGTACTACTCCTGTCCGCACTGGATGGGTGACTATTTCTAATAACAAGCGCATGAAGTTGAAACAACCGTTACTCATAGGAGCTAACAATAGCAATGAATTAAGTGTCATCTCTAACCAAAAGTGGCTACATGTTTCGTCATTTTCGCCCAAAGTTACTGCTGCTGACATTATAAGTTATGTTGCTAAACATGCTTGTGTAGATGCTAAATTTCTTACTTGCTTTATGTTAGTAAAGAAAGATGCTAACTTGAATGATTTAAAAAAAGTTAACTTTAAATTAGGTGTTTCCGAGTGCAGCTATGAAAAAGTGATAAATAATGCGGACATCTGGCCCGCAAATGTTAAAATTCGACCATTTCGTTTTTTTCAAAAAGACGCTGCACCAGACCTCAAGTAACACAATCATTAATCATACTAGGAGTGCTGCCGATTTGAAGGTGTACTTCCAAAATACTTCTGGCATTCGTACAAAGTCCGAACTATTTCGTACTTTCAGTTCTCAGCTTGACTACGATGTTTTTGTTATTGTTGAAACATGGCTGAATTCAGACTTTCTTGATAATGAATTCTTCGACGCAAAACTTTATAATGTATATCGAAAAGACAGAGACGCTGCAAAAACCGGATGTCTAAGAGGAGGAGGCGTCTTGATTGCAGTGCGGCGAAGTTTGCGTACATTTTTAGTTGCGCTCGAGAATGATAATTCCCTTTTGGATCAAATCTGTGTATGTGTCACGGGCTCGTCGTTCAATGATTCATTGTTCATCATGGCTTCTTATATCCCACCAAATAGTAAAGACGAACTTTATCGTGGGCATGCTGATAATGTCAGCTCTCTCGTTTTAAATAAACTTGGTGACAATCACCTTTGCGTTTTGGGGGACTTTAATTTATGCAATGTGTGTTGGTCGGGCAATTTTTTGAACTTTGGTCTCACCCCTAACAATATTACTGCCCCGCATGAGTCATACCTCATTGATAGTCTTTTAAGTCTTAATCTTAAGCAAATTAATAATCATGTTAACAAGTTGGATAGAATTCTTGACCTAATTTTTTTGAGTGACAATATAAACTGTAATATTGAAATTTGTTATTGTCCTATTTCTCAGTCTGATATGCATCATGTACCATTAATACTGAGATTTGAATTTTATAAATTTGTAAAAAACAAAATTGCTCCTACTAATCAAATTATTTTTAATTATAAGTATTGTGATTTCGACAAGCTAAATAGCTCCTTTTCGATGCTGAACTGGGATGAATTACTTTCAGCGCAGGATGTCTCTAAATGCTATAATTCGTTTAAATTAACGTTATTTGATTTATGTATGGAAATTGTGCCGATTTTTAAGAATAAGCCATATAAGTTACCTTGGTATAATCGGAAGTTGAAAAAGTTAAAGAACCGTAGAAATAAATTCTTTAAGAAGTTTAAGGTTACTGGAAGCCAGATTTTCTTTGATAAATATCAGAAATATGTAAAGGATTTTAATTGTTTAGATAAGTTTCTTTATAAAAATTACATTCTGGGGGTTGAGTCAAATTTAAAATCAAATCCAAAAGCTTTTTGGCATTTTATAAAATCAAAGAAGTGTGGCTCTGGCATACCTTCGGCTGTCTCTCTCGATGATAAATTCGCTAGTTGCCCTAAGGAGATGGCGAACCTGTTCGGTGAATTTTTTAGTGCCAATTACGTTTGTGAAGATGGTAATTCTTGGCCTGATGTTAACCCCAATACAGCTACTGCTTGCAGCTGTGGGGCTCTGACACTGTCATTTGATGACGTGGCAACAGGTATTGCCAAGCTTAAACCGTCTACAAAGTCTGACGTTGATGGGTTTTCTGCTCATCTTTTCAAGAACTGTCCCGCTCTAGTTTTGCCTCTAAAGCGCATTTTTAATAAGTCTCTTGCGTCGGGTATCTTTATCGATGAATGGAAAATTACGTCTATTAACCCTATATTTAAAAGTGGGAATAAAAATAATGTTCGCAATTATAGGCCCATTTCAAAATTATCAACGGTATCGAAACTTTTTGAAACTATAGTCAAAGAAAAAATTTATTTCATCACTAAAAGTGTGATCCTGCCAAACCAACATGGCTTTGTTTCCAATCGATCTACGGTGTCTAACTTAGCTGTATTTTGTGAATACTGTATTGCATCCTTTTCTGCTGGATTTCAAGTTGATTGCATATACACGGATTTTAGCAAAGCTTTTGACAGAGTTTCTCACTCGATTTTACTTCATAAATTAGCCTGTCTTGGTTTCCATTCTGTTTTTTTGAAGTGGATTAAATCCTACTTAACTGACAGACGCTGCGTTGTCTCAATTGATGGCATATCTTCGGATGCCTTCATTGCCTCATCTGGGGTTCCCCAGGGAAGCATTCTAGGACCTTTACTTTTTGTGTTATTTATAAATGATATTAGCTCATGTTTTTCTTTCGCTAATTTTCTACTCTATGCCGATGACTTGAAAGTATTTTCGATGATCAAAAATGAAAGTGATGCTAAGATGCTCCAGTTGGATATTAATAATCTTAATCTTTGGTGCATGAAATCTCGCCTTTCATTAAATATTAAAAAGTGCTTTAAAGTAACTTATGCGAAAATCCACAGTGCAGTATCGACGTACTATAGTATCGCGGAGTCGCCGCTAGAATCTGTCGTTGAGGCCAAAGATCTTGGTGTGATTTTTTCCTCTAATTTTTCCTTTAATAGACATATTAGTTATGTGATTTCTAAATCTTTCTCTGTCTTGGGTTTCGTGAGGCGGAACTGTGTAAAGTTCTCTGATCCCTATACCATTAAACTTTTATATTCGTCTTTTGTTCGTCCCATTTTGGAATATGCAACATTTATTTGGAGGCCATTCCACAAAAATTTCATAATTAGATTGGAACGTGTTCAGAAGGTTTTTTTGAAATTCGCATTGCGCTCTTTAAAGTTTTCGGACCCTATACCATCGTATAGTAGCCGTTTACTTTTAATTAATCTGAAGTCCTTGGAAACGAGACGTTCTGTACTCTCCCTGACTTTTGCTTTTAGTATTATAAATGGTAGTATTGATTGTCCTTTTCTCTTAGGACGAATAAACTTCAACATTCCTCAGTTTAATTTGCGCAACTTCTTGCCTTTCTATTGTGAGAACTGTAAAACTGAGTATGCGCGCAATGCCCCTTTGGTACGTGCCTTAAATGAATTTAATCAGATCTCGAATTCTATCCTACTTGATTTCTCTTATTCTAAAAATGTATTTTTAAATACTTTGTATTCTTGCTTTTAGTTTAACTAATAGTCGTAGTGACTTATTTTTATTATGTAACTAGTCTGTAAGGAACCACTGTTTCATAGACGAATGTATGAATAAATAAATAAATAAATAAATAAATAAACTAGTTCTGAATTTTTTCAGGATAATTTCGGGACTAGTTCAGGACTTTTTTGGACCCAGTTTGCTAAAAGTCACTAATTATAGCTCATAAATGGTTCTGAACTAGTCCCGAAATAATCCCGAAATGGCACTAAACAAATTTAGTCTTTCGAGACTTAAACCGTCTACTTCTCACTCATAATTACTATGAAAAAAACTTGTATAATATGAGTCCGAATTGATAATTTCAACAATTTCCTACTCATAATTAGTATTATAAGAGTACTTTTCTAATACTGAAAAGCTTTTGAACTAATTTTTTTCTACCCCACCATACAATTATTATTTGTTTATTTGTTGTACCAAAAGCTTTAAGCAATTTTCACTATTCTTTTGCTAGCTTAAGCTCTCCTATTAAAAAACTTAAAAAAATTGCCACCAGCAAATCTTCGAACTATGATGTACATATGTTAAATGATCACAAAGTGAAATATGCGCTTTGACGTGCTTCAAAACCCATTAAATCTGTTTTGCAGAGATTTGTATAACTGAAAAATAATTTAAACGACATAAAAGAAAACGAATTAAATGACAAGTACATATATTGGTAAAATTTGCAAAAGAAATTTAAGTTGTTTCATTTCATTTGGCTCTACAATAAATTGCTTTGTGTACTGCGTCAATTAGTAATAATTCATATTTATTTAATGAAATTTTCAAACAAACAAAAACAAAACATACATACGAAATACTTATACGAGTATCGCCCTACTTTTCATAAAGATTAGCGCTACCTGTACGGGTATCTCAAATTTACATAGAATGTGTGTAGCAGTATTTACTTGGCTTAGCGCCATAACACCAACGTGAAAAAAAAATTTTTTTTGGCGCAGGAAGCATCACTAACGGTAACCAGATTTGAAAGGTGATGGAAGTGGTGCTTGAGTATTTGTTGTGGGTTTCACAAATACCATTTGGCCTTTTACTTGATTTATCGTTTTGCTCTATTTCATGAATTTAGGCCAAAACCAAATTTCTACTGCAATAAAATCTCAATTTTTTACAATCAAATTAAAAATAAAAGTTTATCCTTCACTAGAGTTGCTGCAGTTCGAGAAGTTTACAGTGCCGCCTATTTGGCAGTTGCTCTAAAGCGCTATTTGGCGTATTTCCAATTTATCTGCTATGCTTGTGACCAGTGTAGTCATGCTACGTCAGCGTGATTTTATTACACATGTATGTGTAATTGAAAATAATTTAAAATTTTTTTTTTAGAAAATTTGAAAAATAGCCACTTTGTAAGAAAATTAAATTAATAATTCCAAAAAAGTTAAACGTAATCTCTCGCTTGTTTATTTTTATACAGGTACTTTCTTTAATTCCTTATGACAGGACTACGAGAAAACGAAACTTGACACTGAAGATAGCGAAACCGATTTGTCTCCAAACCAAACTTGACAAGGGATGACGGAAAATCCTTCCAACATACATTAATATTCTACTATGTCGGTTAAGAAATAGGAAATAAGAGATCAGGGTACAATCTGATAAAAACCAAATTAGTCTCTTGCTCTCAGTAGAAAATTATAGAGTTGTACTATTTGTATCATGAACTATTATATCACATTTTCATTATCATAAATTACCGCAATAATTATCACAAAATTTTGAAGTGATCCGGTTTTCTAGAAGACGAATTCAAAATATAAAGCTCAATATAAAGTTAACTGGTTTGGTTCTTTAGCTGTCACATTTCACCACCTTGATATCAGATTTTCAATTAAGTTGGTCGTAAAACCAGTTTCGTGGCGTTTAAATGTGGTGTGTAATAAATAGGTGTGTAATAAATAGGTGAGTTCAGGAGTGGAAAATTGACGTGTGGTGAGTTTAGGTTCGAGGAGTGTAGGTGCAGTGAGTTTTGGAATCGTGGGTTAAAATGTAAGAAGTCTATGTGTGGAGACTTTTGGGTGTGGTGAGTATAGTCATGGTGGATTAAGGGGTGGTTTCCTTACGAATGTCGAATTCGTTCCAGTATGATGAAAATGGCCGATAGACTTTGGTAGCGAAACGGAACGGTACTGGCACCTTCTTTGAAATATATGTTCTTTGGTTAAAGTGAGATGAAATTAAGTGTGCTAAGTTAATGATAAATGAGGTTAACAACTAAAAATTTCGTTTCTCATTTTTCTGCTTTGTCTCTCTGTCTTTATATCTAAGCGTAAATAAATAAATACTACCTTGTTTAAATGTTTTTTTTTATTTGTTAAATTCAGTATGAACAGTAAAGCATATATCGTATTTAGGAGGCATTTCTGTCTCCACTATTTCCGTTTCATTCGTTACTTTTCAATTTACAACCGCCGCAAAAAAAAATGTTTCAACTCAAAAATGCATACCAAAAGCCACAGAATATAAAAACATAATTTACAGAGAATTTGTGAAAGAAAATTCATATGGATTGTCACGAAATTGTTTACGATTTAAGTTTAGTTTTATTCTCTCTTTCATTCTCATCATAACCGATACGAAAAAATTCTTATTAAATGCGAAAATGTTTCTTTCATTTTATCGCCTGTCTACTGTGGTTTATCTCAAAATGTAGATGCAATGCAAAATCGTATCCCTCCTAGTAAGTATCTCTACATTGCTGACGTAAGCAAACTTTATCAAAACAACTGCTTGCAAACTATTTCCAACAATGAGTATCTGTCCTAAACGATTTCGCCCTATCATTGCTTGTTAGCTGCATTCGTATGTATTCCAACATACAGACAATGTGACATTTTTCGATTTCCTTCAAAATTTAATAATTTTGCATCATCGATGTTCGAACAGCTAACATTTTTTGTGTGAGAGAATGTGTTTGTGTTTTGAAGATAGCAAAAGTTTTAGAATACTGCTGGCGAAATAACTATTGAAAGTCAATCAATTTTGCTACTTTGGCGACTATGAAATTGGACGTTTTAAGCTGTATGTATATATACATATGCATTTACGAGTATGTGGGTATTAGGCATGTCAATCTCGGGATCCCGGCCTTTTTTATCTCCCGAATATCCCGGGATAGGACTATATTCAAATCCCGGAATTGTAGAAAACAGCGAACTCAATAGAAATTTCTTTTTTAATTCTGTATCATTCTTAAAAATTCCCCTTTTAAAGAGAAAACAAAGCCTTTAGAGAGTTCACAATCTACAAGTAACACAGATTTTTAACTTCCTTAAGGCTTTGTTTTGTTCTTGCTATTATAAATGTGCTGGAGAATATCCCACTCGAGTAGAAAATCACTATGAAAGCGATATTAATAGATCTAACGTATAAAAGATAGATAGTTTTTGTAATGAGGCCATAAAGGTTATGCCCTACAGAGGGCATTTAACAGTGCTTCTTCATTGCAGATATTAAATGCAACAAATCTAGGTCCAGATTGGAGGATAACACACCTAAGGCTTTTATTTCTTTTAAATTGCATTTGCATTAAATTGCATTCCTTGTATTGAATTGCATCAATATAAGGAATAATTCTGCCTCGCTCAAAATGGAATGGGTTATGTATTTAATTTTTACTTGATGTATTTCTTTTTTTACTGAATATATTAATATGTATAATTTTAATATTACATTATGTAGCTTATATATTTGTACTTAAGGTATAAATTATTTTGTATATGTGTCACATTTTACGTTTATTTCCTTTTTTCTTGAAAATACTAATAAATAACATACTCGTATATACATGATTAACAACAAATTGTTCTTTTTTGTAATATAAATGTTCTTTTGTATACTTCTACAATACAACTACATATTACAGACGTGTTATTATGTTTTTTGGCAAATTAAAAATTACGAATTGAAACTTCGTGAAATTCTGGATCCCTGGATTGTTCCGGGATTTCGTTTTCACATCTCAAAAATCCCGGGATCAAGAAATTGCACAAAATTGACATCCCTAGTGGGTATGTGTGTAAGTATTTAATATTTTCATTTGATTACTTTTCCATTGCGATGCTTCGATTTTTGCAATTGGCTATTGAGAAAGCGTCTTCAATTGCAAAAGTTCGATTACAAAAACTTTATGGTGGAAGACTTGTTGCGTGTTATTTTCGATTCAATTATGTTATAGTTAAATAGTATTTAATATATTAAATAACATATATTACTTAATTTGCAATTGATACATATTTAATGTGGAATACTGATACAAATAAATAGAACATTAAACAATTGTTTTTCTACTGGTGTGCAAATATTTATTTAGCACATAAATAACTCTGCATTGCATATCTGAGACATTAAACTACATTTGATAAATAAATTGTTGAATATATCTTTAACTTTCATCACCCGTCTCTTACAGAATGCGTTGTTTAAGCCAAAAGGATTTCAAATGCATTCATAAAACAATGTTAGAGTGATAACTATTTTAAAAGAAAATAATAAAATTTAATCGATAATTATAATAGTAGGAAACAAATTTTTAAATTCATCAATAAACATTATTATGAGAATTATATTATAAAATGTTTTCTTAATCAGCGAGATAAATATTTTTATATTATAATAATGAAATAAAATAAATAATATTAAATAAAATTTTAAGAAAGGCTTTTATTTTGAGACTTCTCTATGTACTTTTTATAAGTCTTTTCATAATAATTCCAGGATCATTCCAGGATCCGTTCAAGAGTAGTTGAGGGGTTTACGGAACCTTTTCGGGAATATTTCGGGATTAATTCAGTGACGTTTTTTTGGTTGTTTGAAACCATTCAGGACCGAGCCGTAAAAGTACCTAAAATACAACGAAAATATACGGAACAAATAATACAAGCGTACCAAAAAGTACCTAAAATGTAATGAAATTTTACCGAAAAAGTACTGCACAGGTTACGAAAAAGTACCTCAAATGTACCGAAAACTACGAAAATTTTATCGAAAATGTACATTTCAAATTCTTACAGGGAAATCAAGCAATGTACTGAAAATTTACGAAAAATATACCGAAAAAGTATCTAACTAAACCGAAAAACTATCTTAAATGTACCCAAAATGTACAAAAATATACCGATAAAATTCTATATACATATGTACGAAACTAACCTCAAAAGGATTTTGAGCACATTATAACCATGCGTTACTTTAATGTGTAAATCTTCAAGTTCTCACTTATTGTATTTACATAAAAACGTCTAAGCAATATATTTTCCTAGTTGTGTGACATACATACAAACATTATGAATTTCTTTGGAAAAAGTGAACTCTGTTGTGTAGGAATGGTGAGGCAAAAATGCAAAGCCACCCATCCTACAAGTATATCAGTGCAAAGAGGTTAGAAAGAAATTAGGAATGAATGGTATGACGTAGCGCAGAATGTGATTGAAATTTGAAGAATACTCGTACTATATGTGAGCGTTCGGTTTGTTTTGCGTGGCTATCATTTTAAAAAGATGAAAGTGAATCAAATCTCAGAGGTGTGATTAGTTGACTTTGCGTCGAGACGAAAAGCACACATGCAATGTGCGAAAAAAAATCCAAAAAAAAAAAAAAAAAAATAAAAAATAATATAAATCCCTTAACAAAATGTGTATAAAGATGAATATTAAGTGAAATTTTTTTTTGTACTTTTAACGAATAATAATCGGCAAATAAATAAATAAAATAAAGGACAAAAAACATTAGAAGTCAAATAGGGAATGTATGTTATAACGATGAGAACGACATAGGAATATTGATATGGTTTAGCACGTCGCTAAGTAGACAGGTTTAATAGATTGCCGAAAAGATTCTAGTAGTTGTGCGCATTGAAGTTAACTGCAATAGGAAGGGTCTCATACTTAAATTATATAGAATGTAAAAGACAAACATACAACGTAAATTGTTACTTACAGAACACATAAAAAATATAATGGAGAACAGGCAGACTAAAGTCATATTTTTAAGAGACGAACTTTGTATAACTCAATCTAAATAAATGCTGTATGCTTTTATTATTTTTGATTAGTTTATCTTATACAGGATATATATGGTACACAGTGTAAAATCGAGGCATCACCGAAGATCACGATGAGGATGAAAATTCTGAATAGTCTAAACATGAGAAGTGAATCAATAATCCCTTACACAACTGTGATAAAATAAGCACAATTAAAAAACCGCTTGTACTAACGAGATTTAAATTCATTCTCGACTATTAAGAATGACAATAAGTGTGCTTTGCTCAATCTCTAGAAGGTCATCGCGTTATCTGCTTCAAATACAGTTGAATATCGCGCATCAACGACGCTAGCGAGATGTGTTGCATCAGCCAATAAAAATCGTCAATAATGCCGCAGTTGATGACAAAACTTTCAAATTGGATATCCTTAACCAACTTTATAAGAAGCAATTTGGAAGAAAGAAGTTTTATATTTTTTCTTTTATAGCGCAGTGGATTTCTGGCCGTGAGAAAATGATCCTTTCTTTGTTGATCGTAAATTTGTCTTCTATAACACTGTACCAGAAATTTTGGCTTGTTTCTTAGAAAGGCCCCGTTTTATTAGATCTGCAAGTATATGAAGAAGTAGAAATAATTTCGTTGATCAGACTTCGAGAGACAACTTCGCAGTTAGAGACAAGTTAAAAATTGCCGCTCGTACTTGCTACTTACCTTCCGCAAAGATATTTCGAATATTCTGCAACAATGCCATTAAGTATGCACTCCTGTTCAACTGAATAGAGGCAGCGCCTTTTCGTTCCTTCCGAGTAATTTTGTTTTCCTATAGTTTTCAATTAAAATACCGGATATTTACTTATTTATAACGATTCATCAAAATGTTTAACTATTAATAAAAAAAAAACCATAAATGTTTATAAATTTTTGAGTTTTCGATTTTGAAGCCTATTCAATTATAATACAATAATGTGCCAGTTTCAAATGGTTTGCGATTAATCTTGAGATATTTTTTACGCGTTATCGCAATATCTTCAATAAAATGCACTTGAAAAGTATTTGACGAAAGAATTTTCCGAAGAACGTCAGTAAAAAATTGTCAAAAATGAATTATTATAAAAAAAAACACATTTAACTTGCACATTACGATATTCGACTTGTAGTCTACGTAACCAAAATATACCAAAAAAAATCTAATATTTTTAAATTTATTTTAATAATGTATTAATTTTTAATAAGGTCGCTCTTTGTTTACTTAATAATATAAAAAGCTTGAGTTCATGAGGATTTTGTTAGAGAATTGTCTTTATTTTGATAGTAAAATACTGGAAATCAAATAGGAGAAAAAATAATTTAGAAAAAAGTGAGCAGGAGTATGTTTTCATATGTACATACATTTAAGTATGGTATATATATTTGTATGTATTTGTATGATTCTCGTACGAGCCTTGGATAATGAAGCCGCAGACGATAAAGTGTTGAGTTGCGTGAGCTTCATTTTATGACTTCAACATAATCGAAGGACTACAGATGTTGCGTTACCGCTCTTCCTATGTAAGTCATATCTAGGGAGCAATTAAAACTGAAAAGAAATTTCTTTCACCGAGTTGCGAGTAGTGGAAATATTGTCAAAATAAAATCTGAAAACAGTAAAAAAACGTTTTGTCATAGATGCTTCAGATCGCAGACTTTCAGCATATACTTGATTTCAACAATATTTGGTATTTTTACTTTTTTAGATATTATTTAGACGCTGCTTAATACATTTTTAAAGAATTTTAAGGATAAGAAAATGTCTGATGCATTTAGAAACAATTTTAAGATTCAGTTGACTAGAAAGTTACTGAAAAGAAGGTTTTGAAATATCTGTCAATGGGCTAGTAACTAGCTTCGAGTGAACTTTATCTTTTCTATAATTAAACAAATTTTGCTGGTTGCTTCATACTGTAAGCGATATTTGCCTAATGCAAATCAAACTCAGAGATTTGCCATAACATACACGTTTGTGTTCTTTTACGAATAAACAGGCCGCCTAATGTATCTATATCTGTATCTAAAATATTTTAAGTACACAAAGTTTATTGAATTTGAACATAAACAAACCATGGTAATTGGTTTTTATCAATAACGAACAATTTTAATTTCCATTTTCAGATGTATATTAGAACGATTTTTCGTCATTCCGTCAGCTTATTTTTCTAATATTATCACAAAAATTATACTTAAAATATAACTTTTTTTGACTATCTCACTTCATCCTACCACCTACCGGTTTTAAATATGGTCAATGGCTATAAGGAATATACTAGCAAAAATTTAGTTGTTTCAATATGCATATGTGTAGACGATATGTAGCTCTATAAACTTATTATGCATTTAATAAAGCAGAAACAAAACTTTTTAACACCTGTCAAAAATTTAATAAAGTTTAAGTGGCGGCAGTGGAGAAAATACCGGCGGCCATGAATACTACATTTATCATTAAAAATGTAGTTAATACTTAAATAAAAAAATTTGAAACAGACGATAAATATGAGCTTTGAATTGCTCTGTTCGCAATGTGAGCCATCATAATGTATTCCGTCAACTTACAACATTTCTACAAACATAAACATGTACGCGCATGCTTTAAGTGTTAATGACGATTATTTCAACTTTTATTTCAACAGACAGCTGCGCTGCTTAGAGATAGAGAAAGTCGTTACAAAAAACAAAAAACAAAAAAAAAATTCATCGAAGCTAAAAAGCACAAAATGAAAAATTGACTACGTCAAGCATAGCATATCAGCGTAAGTGAGTGAAATGCACACGGAAATGGCGAAATGGTTGAAGCGCCTAAAAGCATGCCAACGGAAAATTGCACATGAGTGAAATATGGAAGAGAAAACAAGGGATATGTGTTGGCAAGATATGACTCTGCAGTCAGGATGGAGAATGACATAAATGAAAAAAAAAAACAACTACTTACTAACGCCTTTTTATAGCGCGCACGCACATATACAAACACAAGCTCACCAACACAAACCAACACATCTATATATTCAACTAACAGTAATGCTTGTAAATAGATTTGAATTTTTAGGTACGGGGTGTTTATGTGTGTGTGTGTGTGTGTGTGTCTGTGTCGCTGCTTGTTAACATACATATATTTGCTCCATTTACGAAATTATTTTGGCATTCATTGCTTACGTGAAACCGCAAATAAAATGGGCGCGATGCGCGTGGTCAGACAGTCGTGCACGTCAATAACGGCTGGCGCCTAAAAGTTGCCAACAATTTCCTACAATCAACTGCGAACGTTGCGAATCAATCAGACAGTGAAGTGTTGAATGCGCAACGTAATTGTGTTTGACATAGAAAAATTCACGAAAGACGTACGACGTATGTGGTGGAATGGAGATAATATGAAAAATTGCTGTCTACTTGCGTTGTCATAAAATTCCATTTTCAAGATATGCCTACATATCCTTACATACTTGCATACTTATGCACAGGGATATATGTATACAAATAAATGTATGAACACGCATACACACGTATGTACTATATATATAACAGGATATTCGATAAAGGAAATGCTAAAATTAATGACTTTTTCGATTTTGTATGGTCTGCAGGATGTCCGGAAGTTGTGCATTCAATGAGCAGTGGAGTCGAATGTGGCGTTGATTTAATAGATGAAATTATCTTTTTATTGAATGCACACGTAAGTGTATGTAAGCTTGTGCTTTGTACGATGGGCACTCCTTAAACTCCTACACTAATACATATAGATATGAGTGTGTGTGTTTGTGTAGCAGCAATGCATTTAAAAACTCCAAGGACTTGACCGAGGGATGAGCCGCAGAGGAATCGGGGTGCTGGCTTGATTGATCACGTGCCTTTATTTGCTTCTTTATTTGTATGTATTTATCTAAATTGTTGAAGCGTGCTCCTCGTTGCGTCGTCTGTCACTATGAATTTATAAGCTTCATATTGTACGTATACGAGTATGTATTTAGATTAGTTACACTATTGCGCCATACTAGGAAATCTATGACAAAGTTCTATAGTTTGGGTTAGGTGTAGTCGCAAATAAGAAACTAGTACGAAAGTGACTGGGTTGTCATAAGATGAGAGAGTTTTATTTAAAGAAATTGTAACAAAATATTCAAGTTTTTTTTAGCAACATCAAAATAAAAACGGCGAACGTGAAATCGAAGAACGTAATAATGTCATGTTATTAGTCTCAAATTGTCTGCAGACTAGAGATTATATGAAAATGTAGAAATTAATTTGCATGCAATGACAAGGTTTTTTATGCCAGCCTAAAAATATGCAATATATAATGGTTTCGCATTTTAAAGGGGCTCTTTCGTATGACTATATTTAAATTCATTGCATCGCTATTTTAATAAGTAAAATGTTGGTGGCCGCTGTGGTCGAGTTGGTAGCGGTGCGTGCTATAACTTGATATGCCGGTGAGTTCGAGGTTCGAATCTCAGTCAGGGCAAGCAAAATCTTAATAATAGAAAAAGTGTTTTCTAATAGCGGTCACCCCTCGGTAGGCAATGGCAAAACTCCGATGGTATTTCTGTCATGAAAAAGCTTCTCATTAAATACATCTGCCATTCGGAGTCGGCTCAAAACTGTAGGACCCTCCATTTGTGGTATAATATAAAGACGCACACCACAAATGGTAGGAGAAGCTCGGCCAAACACTGAGCTATATAGTGTACGCGCCAGAATTATATAATATTATATAAAATACATAAATAAATTCAAGAAAAATAAAAAAAATATGTATGCTACTAGGAAAGAAAAATTTCAAACTAATTTTTTTCAAAAAAAAAAAAAAAAAACAAACTGACCTTAAAGCTCGAAAACAATTTCAAACTTTTGCAGTACAGTTTTAGGCGCACTCCGCAAGAGAGACACCAAAACGATATGCACTTTAATATTTTTACAAGTTTATTTTTTTAATTTTGAATATGTATTAATTTTCCCTATAACTCTTTTGGGAAAAAGTTAAACAAGACTTTAATAAAGGCGATGCTGTCAGAGCCTAAAATGTAATTAAGGAAATACTCTCTTGACTATATTTTTTTTAATCTTATATGTAGACATCGGATTCTTATGCTTTAAATTGAGCCAAAAAATATGCACCAACTAAGAATAAGAAGAATAAATAATTCGTAGCACGCTTTGCCTATAATTATTTCATTGCATATTTTAGGCTTATATGTTAGCATAAAAATCCGACGTCTACTTATATGTGTTTAAAAAATCAACTTTCGTCTGCTTGTTCGTATTAATTTCGAAAATTTTTCGGTCGATTTCAGCGACATTGTGGTGAGTGATGTCATTAAATAAGTAGGTCGAATTGTTGAAAAATATTTTTTACATTATTCGATTTTACTTGGGAACACATCACTCAATCCATCACAATCAATACAATCGACGAGAAGTTACTAAAAAATATTAAGCGCAATTTCTGAAAAATGGTTCTAGATGTAGTACAAGCCCCGTTCATATATACAATGTGTAAACATACTGCTTTACTTAAGTGCCATGTATGTATGTATGTATTACATGAATCTAATGTGAAAGACAACTTATGAATACTTCTACATACTTGTACATGCATGCACAAACATTAGAGTGTCAATTTAGACTTTTTTTAGTTTTTGCCCTAAAAATAAATAAGCAAACAAAAATTTCTGTTTGGTTCAAAAAAAAAAACGTACCAGAATCATATTAAATATTCCATACAAATGTATATGGGATTATGATACTTTGAGAAATATTTGTTAAGAATTAAATGTGCAAAAAAAAAAGAGAACTGTAAAAAATGTCCACCAAGTTTTCTGCTTGATCAGAAGATATGATACATGGAAGCAGTTATCAAACAGTGTCTGTCGAAAAATTGTCAAAAATCAAGAATAATTGTATGTATTTATACAAAAACAATTTCATTTAAATTTTTTTGGTAAAACTAATTAAGCTACAAAACTGCGTACAAAAAAATAATTTTGGTTTGTTATTTGTTCTTAATGCTATTAAAATTTTTTTTCCTCATAGTAAGAAGTAGAAGTTTGATGAATTTTGGAACGATTTTCCGTCATCCCCAATCAATTATTTTAATTTAATTATTTTAAGATAAACCAGTTTCGGCGTTGTGCCATCTTCATTGCCATTTTTCGTTCTCCAACAACAATAAGAATGAAAATACAAGTTTAATCTTAAACTACTTTCGGAGAAGTAAGTTTTCGAGAACATATTTTGTAGAGCATTAAATTCTTTAAAAAAAAAAATATTTATTTTGCTGAATTAAATACAAAAGAGCTACAAAATTCCATACATTTGAATGGGAAATGTGATGAGATTGCAACACGGTTTCATTTAAAAATCAAAAGGTTTTTTGGAATACATAGCCATTTGAAAAGAACTAACTTAATAAATAACAGACAACCTTATATAAATACATGTGTATGTACATAGTAGCATCTTATTTTTTTTTGTTAGGATTCTGGCTATGTGTCAATTGTTATCGATAATAAAATTCATTAATATTGTTGTATTATATATAAATTATGCTTTCTACTTGAAATAATTCTTCATATTTCTTGAATAATACGAAAATCTGATGGGAAATCAAATTTTTATTTTTGCGTTGCCATAATTAATCAAACACGAATTGACTTAGTTACATATGGTATGTAGGCATTAGGCATGCCAAGCCCGGGATCCCGGCCTTTTTTAACTCCCGAATATCCCGGGATAAGTTCATTCAAATCCCGAAACTGCAGAAAACAGTGAATTTAGAAGTAATTTATTTTTCTAACGACGAGGTGTGGTTATGGCAGAAAATCTCAAATACAAATTGCATCAAGTTTAACGAGCAGCTTGCATTTGTCCAATATTCGAAAGGCATAAAATCTATCAGAAGGCTTGGTAAAATAAATTTATAGTTTTTGTTATGAGGCGATAAGGGCTTTGTCTTACAGAGAGCATTTAACTTTTTGTCGACAATCCAACTAACCTGTGTTGAGGCGCAGCAGTGGTTTTTCACTGGAGATTTTAAATGCAACAAACTTAGGTGCAGGTTGGAGGAGATAACACACATAAGGCTTGAATTGCTTTAAGATTGCATTTTGATCAATATAAGGAATATCTCTGCCTCGCTCAAAATGTGTGGGTGATTTTTTTTTGAATTTTTTACCATCTTTCTTTACTAAATGGTTATATGTAAGTTTTTAACATTGGACTGAAACACGGATTAAAAAAAAAAAAACTTCATGTATGTATATTTTAACTTGACGTAGAAATTATTTTCAAAAATTCCGGGATCAATAAAATGCCCAAAATTGACATCCCTAGTAGGCATGTGTGCAAATATTCCTTCAAATTATGTTTCGGAATTACTTTGACTATATAAGTTTATCCTTTGGAATAAAAGCAGAAATTCATTATGAAACATAAGCAAGAATTCTTCAGTGTGTAAGTAACTGGCGTCTTTCTAAATTATTGTGAAAACATTTATAACCATTGAAACTCGTTCTCATATGTCGGAGTACAGTATTGATTATAGTAGTAAGCATTTTTCACTCTCTTCTAAGGCCTCTAAGTTGGCTTTATATATGCATCAGACAATATAAATGTGATCTGTGTTTAATTTTTATAAAAATTTATTTTCACTACAAACTGGATATCAGAAATGGTTATTAAGTATGTAGAGTCCATTTTCGCTTAAAAAAATGCAAAACGCTGAAGCAGAATTTCATATGCAAAGTTAAACAAATTCTCCACAATATATAAAATAATCATTTCCAAAGAAAATTCCTCATTTCTTATGATGAAATATACTGTTATTATTATTATAACCCAACGGAAACCCACTTTCAGGCCCAACCGACCCGAGGGGCTCAATCCGCATAACGTACGGATATTTTTTATATATACAAATCTTTGGTGCCGAGTCGTGCCAGAAGAAAGTTTGTTAAGCGTCGAGATCCCAAGCTGCTCAGCTACAGAATAAGAATTCATCAGTCGAATATAAAGTTAGAGAAATGCAAAGTAAGAAAATTGGATCGTTAGCTGTTATTAAGAAGGATAGAACAGTTCTTTTATTTATAAAAAGTGAGTCCGATACATCAAAGGTGCTGGAATGATTGTTAAAGTCTTGGCATAAACCCCGAAAAGGGTCATTCAACTCGAAGTTAGTTCTGCATAGTTTCAAGAAAAGTGAAATAAAATCTAAAATATTTTAGAAAATTATGTTGCCTACAATCGGACCCCAATTTTGAGAAAATGCGGCAGTACACGTTGAAAGTATAGGCACGTTTTTTACCTACATACGTACCAGTATCATAAATCAAAAATGGATATATACGGATACAATGCAATTATTTGCTTCGTAATATCATTGCTTAAAACTTTTTAGGTACACTCTATTCACAAATTTTAGCATGACACATTTTGCTTCCATTTATTTAAAATTATTTTTCAATTTAATTTCATAAAAATTTCGTACTTTATAAAAAAAAATTTTTCAATTTTCGTGAATATGCAGTTTTGTGGCTCTTTAAATTATGTTAACGATAATTTTTGAAAATTTTTTTACATACATTAAAATTCTCCTGATAGTAGCTGCCGTTATTTTTAATTTTTAAATTTTTTTTTTGGATACTAAAGCATCTTCTGTAACGCAATATTACTAATAAATATCGGATACTTCATACTTTTAAATTGCTTTTTTCGCGCTTATCAAATATTGTACTATTTTGGCATTTAAATTAAGTTAAAATTGAGTACGAGTATTTATTCCAAAGAATATTCCTTTCAAAAAAAATATTTTTGCATATAACTTTTTATTACAAATCACATACATATATATTTTGAAATTAAAATAAATTAAACACCCGTTTTCCAACACGCTCTTCACGCGTTTAAAACTCAGCTGCGTCACTCCCATTTTCGAAAGTAAGTAGCCAGAAAATTTTTAGTTTCTTCTGAAAGCTCAATTGGAAATTTAGAAAGGAATTGAAAATTAAAGAACTAGGATTTTATCTGAAGTTCTTCTTCTGCGACTATATCAAACGCGCTTAGGGACTGGATATTTTTTCACTGAGATTCCCTTCATTAAATTTTAATATAACTTTACTTAAAGACTTCACATTGGAAACTTTACAAAATTTTACTATTGATCCTTTACGTGAATATTACGAATTTTCACATATTAAAAAGACACTCAAAATAATTGAAGATATTTTTTCTTTATTTAATTTATCTTCAATATTTTCATTAAACTCCCTCTATATACATACATACATATATTTGTTTACTTTTACAAGAAAAAATTAAATTAATCAATAAGATAGCATGCATTTAAGGAATTAATAAGGTAATAGCTAGATAGCTGACAACAACAACGAATGTCATAAAATGAAACTACCTTCTCTTTTTGTATCATACTTTGGCCTTTAACTTTTTAAGAATAATATTCTTCGAGCGCTATAAAATTTTATATTTTCTCCTGACATTTTTTGCTACTTAAGCGAACCGCTTAAAAAACATTTTTGGAAACACAATTTTATATAATTTATGCATATTTTCCAATATAAATACTTTAATCTTTTTACCGTTGCAAATAACTGATTTGCAAACGTATTTATTCTTAAATTTAAATCACTTGAACCTCATTTTTCACTTAAATGAATTTAAAGTTAAAAGCTCTTGCTTTGCAATTCATTGCAAATTAAAAAACACTCTAAATTGCATTACATATATTTAATGAATTATTTAAATATCACTTACCGATTCCAATTCAGGGTCTAAAAGTTGGAATTTCATACAATTGAAATTTTAATTTGTTTATCAATTAATAATACATGCAATTTGTATACATCGTAAACAGACATAATTTTGGCGACACGTTAGCACTAAATATAATTTTAACAATACACATACACCAATGAAAAATATTTATTTATGTGCAAAATACTTGAATAAACGAGGCAGCTGCGTTATTAGTTCGCCCGAAAGTGTGCTACAATAAATACTACAACGCAAAAGTCAAGCATATTAAGTGCTCAACTCAGTGGAGCTACTACATTTAGGTAAGTAAGATCCATACTAAAGTAGGCTTTGTGATTGTACATACATATGTACATAAATAAATGTCGATATGTGTGTGTAAACGAGTGTGTTTGCATGTATGTAGGTGGTCCGTAATAGCGCGACTCGGTAGCTTTCATATGTAAGTTTCACGTTGATAATTTATTACACACATATGTAAGAATATGTATGTGCATATATATATGTATATATATATATATATATATATATGTGTATGTACATCATATTAAAGCGACACGCATGGCGAGTGTTACTGTCTCGGCGTCGCGCACATTAACATTTAACATAATTGTGTGCGTAGAATATTGACGACAGCCGCAGAAAGCAAGTTTTCAAACACATATACCTACATTTGTACATATGTATGTTTATGTAGAGCTTATCATAGTTCTACTACACCCAGCTATTTACTTATTGTGACGAATTATTAAAATTTGTATTAGTTTCTAATATTTTATAATTAACATGCTGTTCAATTCCTACCAAAAACCATATTAAACCAAGTTTCAAATTTTAATATAACTCAACAAATTTATGTCAAGATTGCAAAGTTGTTGGTTCTCAGAACTTTTTGAGTATTCAATTTAGTGGTTCATGTCGTTCTAGTAAAGCAAAGTGAAATTTTCAAGTTGCTAAAAATAACCCTTGATTTATAACATTTATAGCGCTTGAACAAAATTTACATTAATATCAGTAAAAAAAATGTCAAAAAATCAACGATAACTTTAAGCTACTTGAAACTTGTACCTTATGAACAATAAAACTGCAAACTCAAAATACATACAATTAAAGCAATTTAAATATTAATAAATTTTGAGTGACGTGAGAAACTGGTTAGAAAATAAACTGAGTTTTAATAGGAAAATATTTGAAATCAATGCCACAATCCTTTAGTTTCATATAATCTCAAGTCTTATAGTTAAAAACTATAAGTAAGAGATCTGCAGCTTTTTCCTTTATTTTTATCATAATTATCTTATGTGACCTGCATAACACCTGATAAAAATGTTGATACTTTATTTCGCGATAAAAAACTTAGTTTTGGGACTAATGAATTACAATAGAGTTTAAAAGTATACACCCAACTCTCTTTTTACACGGTAGATACGTTCCTCAGAAATCCGTGTAAAAAGAAACCGTGTAAAAAAAGAGGCGTTTCCTATAGTAAAATGGGGCATACGTTCCATGTAATTTGAAAACCGTGTAAGATGAAAAAAGAGCTATATTTACTTCGAAAAACCGTGTAAAAAATGTTGAAAACTATAGAATTTCAGATATGCATACAAATTGTATGTTCATATGGCTTTTTATTGAGCATTAAAACTTATAATACATAATTCATACTGGTGAAAAATTGGTAGAGCAAGCAAAAAACAAAATAAATCTGTTAATCCAGAATTAAGAACAGAAAAATTAGAATGGAAATAAAGAAAAAATATTTACATAGCTACATAATTATTCGTCGCTGCTATGTATGTTCATTTCAGCAATGGTGCCAAGTGTTGTAAAAACAAACATAATTACAAAACAGTGATTTTGAAACCGTACTAGATAAAACAATTTTTACAAAAAAAATTTTTTTCAACCGTGTAACTTCAAATCCTACACGGAGAAACCGTGTAAAAAGAGAGTTGGGTGTACTGTGTCTTTATTTTGGATAAGAGACTGATTTCTGAATGTCGGTTTAAATATAAAGTAAATTATTGTGTAGTTTAAAATTTTCAATATAAGGGATGCCGCATAAGTATGATAAGCAGTGTATGCGTGCGTGTATGCAAATATGCATAGTTCTATTCATTGCCTGGTAGACATTGAAATTACCTTTGGCGACGTTGAGAGTTGATTTTCTGTGTCAAGCGTTTCAACACCTGAAAGTATGCTAACAAATAAATGATGTTTTCTTTGCACTTAAGACGACGTTGAGTATTTTTGTGTGTGTGTGTGTGTGTGCCATACGCACGGCACGGGAGGCTTCTTACGCATGTTTGTTTTTTATAAGTTGTTTGCCTACTACTTTTTGGCTGGTTTTGTGTTTACGTTTAAAATTGTAATGCAAACGTGTGTGTTTTGTTAAGCGTTTGTATGCAAATATGTAAATATGCTTCGCTTCTGATAATTGTATACATAAATGAGAATTAGAGCCTTTGAACCTTAATGAAAAGCTGCAAAAATATTGATATCAGAGAGTCAACGACATTTGCAAGAGTTCGTTTATACATATGCACTTACATACATACTATATACGGATTAAGTATATTTCTATGGCCATATGGATATATAGAAACTAGTTGTTTGGGCTATTGAACTCTTCATTTCACATTCTATGCAAATATTTTAAGATTTTCAGAGAAAAGGTTTTAGTGGTACTTTAAACGCCTAAAAGTATGTTTGGAAAATAGTTGTAAATCATTAATAAATATAAAACCAGGTCGATATGTTTGGCACTTTCCTGTCTTCATTTCATTCGCAAATCGGACACACCTTAATTCGGTTTGGTATTTCAATTTATTTATGTATTGTACTATTTTATTAGATACTGACTTTTGCTGATACTTAACTCAATTACATGCATGCATGTTCACACAACAAATATTCAGATAACAAATGTTTATATGGATTTAGGAAGTATTATGTGAACATGTATGTGTATGTATGTACGAGTATAATTAGAAAATCATACAGGTACTTAAATATCTCCGAGACGGTATAAGATATACTGAATTGCTCTGCTTCTGTATTGTACAAACGTATACTTATATATATAACGCCTAGGGAGACATTAAAGCACACGAAGTGTTAATAAAATTGCTTCCCTATGACGACTTAAGGTTGCCTAGTTGTGTTGTATTTATGCGCACTTTTTCATTATATATTTTTAATGTTGAGAAAATTACATAAAAAAATAATCAAATCCCTCAGTAAATAATCGTAAGCCAACTTGATGATTCCAGAATATTAAAAAAAAATGAACAAATATTAGATTTTAATCTCCAATTTCAGTAACAAACAGACAAAAGTCAACATACAAATGTTCTTTTCTTCAATATTGGCGACTTCTTAATGATCGATATTTTTTGTAATATTTCTATGAAATTATAGTAGTTCATAAAATTCGCGTCAACCTAAATCTCAAATTTTGTACAGAATTTGTATGAACATTTCAAATTTTAAGACAATTTCGTGTTACGCAGTTTTGAATTTTTTAAGTTTTATTTAAGTGTGGATGGTATTTTCGTGCAATGTTCATTTTATTTGCAATGAAATAGACTTTTATTTATGACACAAAAATTCAGAATTCAGCTGTACATTTTTAGCCATTTTGGAAATTTCATACAAATTCCTCCAATTTTTATAAAAAATTTGAAATGTTTATAACAAATTTGAACTACATATTCTTGTCTGTATAAAGAAAGGACATAAAACACAACTTATTGAGAATTAAATTCACTACAAATTTCGTTTCAAACTTTTTTTTTATACGTCGAACCATCTGGAAGAAATTCGCAACTGTTGAGTTTCACATTTTTATACTAAACTTTTAAACTACTTTTAAAGAAACAAAAATGTGAAAGGGCCTTTCTTAATTAATGAAACAATATGCAGATGCGCATATTTCCATAAAAAAATTTAACATGGAAATCGTTGCCAGTATTGTAAAAAATGGTGTTCTATGCCAACATATTTGAATAGATTTTTATTTATACGGATGAGCTTGTAAAGAAGCATAATAATATTTGCAGATACTCCTAGTTTAGCCATTCAATTGGACTTGAGCGTAACTAAAAAGTTTAAGCTGAACGTATGTCCAGAAAATTAACTAGAATCAAACTAGAAAAACGTACATATAACAATGGTATTTAAGTTACAAAAAAAGTGGGAAATATGGTTCTCAAAATATTTATGTCTTATAGAAACATGACCTAAAAGAATGTGGTTGCTGCAAAAACAAAGTGAGATAAGAATATGTGCAAAGTTTCTTGATCTTCTTCTTTTTGAAAAATAAAGCGCAAACTATAGATACTAGCAGAACCAATCCAAGGCCGAGCTATAAAGTCTATTAGCAAAAACCAGTCGAAAAGTTAACTGCGTTGTAAAAAGATTGACATCTCAAGAAAGCAATACCGAGTGATCCTCTGCAAGAATAATTTCGTTGTATATAGAGATTACAGTCATAACTCTCTTTATCTAGGTTTATCATAAAAGTATAAGTTTAATCAAACTAGGAGAGCAAAAAACAGCAATAACTTAATTTTCCGGTCATCAACTTTTCTGCGGTATAGGCAAGAAAAATTATCTAGTTCGACCACAACAGAAATTATCCTTGAACTATCCATCAAGTCTTAAACATTTTGAAATGCCTGTAAGACAAACTACTTTTGAGCCTATTTGGGCTTATCAAAGAATAATTTGTGGTATAATATTATGGGAATTTTTACAGGTCATTGAAGGCCAAACTATCACCTGACCAAATAGGAAAATGCAAATTCCATTATTTAGCATTTGCCTATACGAGTACTAATGCAATAAAGCAAAACAAAACACCTCCTGGGTAACTATCTAACAACAGATGACAACTTCCTTTTGGATACAGAATTCAAGGCAATTGTAAAACTTTAAAGGTTGCGCAATCGGATTAACGGTCGCGCTGTTTTTTCTTAAAATAATATTACATATTTCTATCAACATTTCATAATTCCATTGACTTTTGATAATTTAAAGAAACGGCAATGATTAATTGAAAAACTCCACACTGCCAGGGCGACGGAAATCATACTTCTGCTTAGCTATTAAGTTATGTTACCTTTTTATGTCATGTTATGTTATATAATGCGATGTTTTTCCATGTTATTTTGTGTTGTGTTATGGTCTTAGTGCGGTAAAACCAACGTGGCAAAAGAGCCGGAAAGGGTGACGAGACGACCACTAGTGCTTACTTTTCTTACCACTCCTGAAGTCACCACACTCAAATCCTTAATGGCTAAAGTTTACACACTTAAATTCACTACACCTGACAGTTTCGACTTTTTCACCACACTTTACCACCAGTCAACTTAACGCACCTCACCTTAACTTTTCTTTTAACGTAATGCTATTTTTTTTCTCTTATGTTGTGTACGGAATTATCTTTCAGGATTATGAAAGGAGTTCGAAATTATTGCACATTTCATTGCCACTCTTTTTTTACCGAGGAATTAATTTTTCACATAAAAATAAATTTAATCCTTGCATTTTATAAAATAATTCTCTGAATTCAATACTTATTTGTAACCGCTTGAATCTTACACTAATTTCAAAATGAATAATTTATAAAACTGTGTATTCAATAAATTCTCAAAAAAGCGTTTTCAGTTTCAAAAAAAAAGTTTACCAACTAAAATAAATTATAAAAAATTGTCAATTTGTGGTTGAGCTATAGTGGTTAAAGGCATTTTACTAGTTACTTGTACTGAGAAGTTTTTAAATTTAAAATGTTGTTATTAAATATTTTTTGAGCACACGAATCAAACATTCAGATTGATGGCAATGTATGTGGTATGTATGTACAGTACATATGTATATACATACGTATGTATCTATAAATATGTAAACGAAAAAAATAAAACCACAATGAAATAGTCACACGCATGTAACTCAATTCCCTTGACAGCTCACTACTTATTAGCCTTCAACTTACAACTTTTCCTTAACTTTTCAGCTACGATTGAATAATGGAGAAAAACGTAATATCGAACGTGAGTTTTGCCGCAATGTGTATAGATATTCAATTGACAGTGTCCACACACACATAAGTACGTACGGCTTTTCAATATATTTATAATACAAGTGCAAATGCCAAGAATAGAAATCACTGTCAAGTAACCAAAAGAAAAAAAAAAGAATAAGCGAAAGTTGGCAAACATAAAGGGCATTGAGCGTTGATATACTCGTATGTATGTAGTATGCTCTCTTTTTTCTGATATCCTCCCTATTTTACTTTATTCACTTTTACTTATCCTACTCCATTATTGAATGCATGTATGTACATATGTAAAGTATGTACATACATATACATATGTACATATGTGGCTGGTCGTAAATATTTTGCCGACACAGGAGTTCACCAAACCATCTCGACGGAAAGATTGAATTAAAGTGACTAAGTAAAGAGCTGAGCGTGAAGTTTTTAACAATGTAAGCATTGAGTTTGCTCTTTTATATTGTGTGTTGATTATAGAAAGAATATTTTATTGAAATTTTCCTGTAAAATTTACTTTGAATCAGTCAAGTAGACTTCCAACAATATCCATTAGCAGTCTGAAAATATAATTTTTTTTAACAATGTACCAGAATTAATACCTTCGTAAAAACACGTATTGGTATTTCCAACTGGCGCCAGTTAGCGAAAGAGAGAAATAACTGGCGTGCTGTGCTAAGGTCGACCAAAATCGCATAGGCGGTTATCGAGCCAATGAAAGAAGAAGAAAAACACGTATTTTGAAGACGTTTCCAAAGTGTTGGTCGGAAAAATTTTCAAAATTTATTTTATCGTTTTTAGTAATAACTCGACTCCAGCGACACCTGGTTGTTGAATTTTTTTATAAAAGTTTTTCATATGCTAATTAAAAATATGAACATCCAAAAATTAATAGGATTTTAAATGAAAGTTCGACTGCAGCGCCACCTGGTTGGAAATTTTTTCGACAAGAGAATTTTGATTCAACTTCGATTCAATAACAGCATAAATAATACGAATTTTTTTAATAACAACAACCCAGCGCCATCTAGCGGATCAAATAGTGAATTTAAAGCATTTCCGAATGCTCTGAACATACACTAAATTTTTTTTAAAATTTATTTTTGATAATCTCTTAAACAGTGTTTCGCTTTTTATGTAATGCAACTCAAAACTTTGACATTTTGTTAGTTTATTCCTTGATAAAATATAAATGCAATGAACCATCTGCTCTGTCAGCCATTGTAAATCACTCCCCAAAAAAATGCTTTTTTTTTATTTTTTTTTTTTTTTGGTTGGCAAATGTCGATTCAGGACATTTGATACAGCAAGGGTATTTAGGCCCTTAAGCTTCCGGTTGTACTAATGATTTTAATTGCAAGCTAGTCCAAACTATAATCCCACGAAGCAGGAACCTCGACGATATAGTGGTGGCTCACAATTTTATACAGACAATATTTAAATTATGAAGATATAAATAAATTAATGATGCTTCGATAAAAATTTTAGTAGTGACAAGAAAAGTATACAAAGGTGGACTTCTTCTATATGTATATGTTAATAGTATGACATTTGACGTTTATTGTCAGTGACATGTTACGATGCTTAAGTATATAAAGGGTGATTTAACATTTCAAAAACTTTTTTTTTTTTTTTTTTTTTTTAATTAGATTCTTGGAATTACTGATAATTATATTACTCATATACTTTGTGTCAGTTTTCGTTTAAGTCTTTCATTTGTGAATATTCGTTTTTACATGAATCTTACGTGCTAAACTTAGGCTATGCTTAAAAATATAAAAGGCAATTTAACATTACATATTTATGATAATCGTATACTTGTTGTATGTTTTCACTTTGTGTATGTATTCGCATAAGTCTTTCATTTGTGAATTTCAGTCTTTACTTGAATTTGACTTGAATTTTACATGCATTTTACATACTGTTATAATATATATATATTTTTTTTTTTTTTTTTTTTTTTTTTTATAATTAATTCTGACTTTAGAAGTAATTGTATATAGGTTGTTTCTAACTCTCAAAAAGTACTTAACTTCACTTAGGCTTTTAAAGCATATGACTTGTATTTCTGTTTAATTTCATTAAAGGACTTTGTCCAAATTTGCCTTCCGTAGGAAGTGTGTCAGTTCTCTGAGGTAATTTAAATTGACAGTGTTGAAAAATTCCTTAAGATTATTTGTTTTATTGAAAAATGTAAACGAAGTTCTAGCAGCCGAAAACTTTGAGCACTCAAAAATCAAGTGATCACTGGTTTCCTTTACTTGACACGTTGAGCATGAGTCTAGCATTCCCCTATTGAATTTACTTAAATACACTTTCCCGTAAGTGTGCCCTGTTATTAAACGATTTATTAATTTTATATCATACACATCTAGGTCACATTTCTTATCTTTAAACCAAGGCACTTTTTTGATATCCCCTATGTTTTCTGCAAAGAATTTACCTTTAGACATGCTAATGTTCTTGAACTCATTTTCCCATTCAATCCAAATATGTTTTTGTATTTGACATAAAGCCTCACCCAGAGATAAACCAAATTTTAATACTGAGCCGTCTGTCACCGCTAAACCAGCCTGGTGGTCCGCCTTCTCATTTACACCTATGCCTACATGCCCTGGCACCCAAAGTATTTTTGCACTTTCACAATCAGATTTTTTCATAGTGTTATGAATCAGAGCCACAATGAAATTGGATGTTTCTTCCTTTGAAAGCAAAGTGACTGCTGCCAAACTGTCCGTGATAATACACCATTTTTTTATTTTTTCCCTAGTTAATGATTTTACAGCCAACAATATTGCAACCAGTTCACCATATGTGGATGAGAAGTTACCTATTATTTTAAACCTGTCAGATGAATTTCGTTGCGGATCATAGCATGCTACACCCACTACACCGTCAGCAACAGACGCATCCGTTGCAATCAAGTAAAAGTTTTCTTTCTGTAGCTCTTCAAATTTCGCTAAGAAGATGCATTTGAGTTGTTCTTTGCTGTAATCATTTTTCGAACTTTTTAGAAATTTAGCTATTATGCTAAAGTTCTTGTGTCTATTAAAATTTACATTGCAATCAATGTTTACAAATGTCTCTTCATATTTTTTAAAAATGTAACTGTAGCTGCACTTTCCATAGTGTTTACTTAAAAATTCTGTTCTTAAGTTTTTATTTTTAATCCATTGTTTGCCAAGTTCTTTGGCAGCTAGCCATTCTGCTCTTTTCAAGGGGGGGAGTTCCCCCGCCAATACATATCTAACATGTATAGGTGTACTCGGTGGAAGACCGAGGCACCTTCTAAGTGACTCATTAAAAATACTTTGCATTTTATTGTTATATCCTCCTGGAGCATCCGCATATGTTGTGTTAGCATATTCAGCTTTGCTTCTGACATAGGATTTGAAAAAATTTATCGAGACTTTGGGGTCCAACCCCCCCTTAATTGTTGTCAATTTTTTAATTAGATTATTCCTGGATACTGTAGTTTTTTTAATATTACAAATTTGTTCTTTTATTGACCCATTTGCGCTGATAAATCTTCCTAACCATTTCACACATTTGACATGTTCTATTTCGATATTATTCAGTCTTAAGGACATTCCATTTTTACTTTTATCCATACGCATGTATTTTGTTTTACTGTGATTTATGTTTAAGTTTAGACCTTTTAAAAACTCCATAACTTCATATAACTTGTTTTTCATATTTATTACAACCTCATCATTATTTTTACCAGAAGAAAGCAGGGCAAAATCATCTGCAAATTGAAATATCTTGACATTCTCATTTTCTAGGCAATGAATTCCCGCGGTATACAAATTAAAGAGGAGGGGAGACAGACAACTCCCCTGAGGCAGCCCATTGTCAACCGACACCTTGTCACTTCCCAAGCATAAAGTTCTCTTTGAGAAGAAATTTTTAACCCACGTGACTATGTTATTGTCAATACCTATTCCTGACATGATGTCAGCTAACACATCGATATCTACACAGTTGTATGCATCTGAAATATCAACCACACATAAAGCTACCCTTCTCCTTTCTTTTTTTAACTTGCTTGCCCAGAAAAGACTCTCATTTATGCACATCGACGCAGATTTACCTTTCCTATACGCAAAACTGTTTGTTGGCAGTTTATTGTTTTTTTCCACCCACATATTGAGCTTATCTTTAATCATCATGTTCAGACATTTGGCAATCACAGGCAACAAGGATATGGGTCTATAGTTTTGCATATTGTTAGTGTCCTTATTCTGCTTGGGTATGGGTACAATTTTAATAATTCTCCAATCCTCTTTTACCATACCCTTGTTGAAGCATTTTTCTAAATCTTCTACCAAACATTGTCTGGTCTCAAAAGGTAATTTTTTAATCATATCAAAAGTTATGCCATCATGCCCTCCCGCGGACTTTTTTTTTCCTTTTTAGAATATTATCGAGATCTTTGCACGTAAAATGTGTACAGTCACATTCTTTATTACTACTACTTTGGCTTCTAACTGATTTCCAGCCCGCATTTAAATTATTGTTTTCTACCTGGTTTTTTAAAAATTCAAGATACCTCAAGTTGTCTTCGCTATTCCACTGTGAGTAACTCTTACCTCCTTTAACATTGTTTACAAAATTCCACGCTCCTGAACAGTTGGGGTTATTATTTAGTTCTACAATTTTCTCTTTGTAGCTATCACTCTTGGCTTGCTTAACAGCTTTCTTCCATTCCTCCTCTCGTATGCACACTTCCTCAAAATTGTCAACACTGTTTGTGAAGAGTGCTTTTTTCCTCGCAGCTGAGACTAATCTATATAATTTTTTTAGATCATCGTTCCACCAATGTTTGGGAGATCTTTTTAATTTACTAGTGTCTATTGAAGCTTTTCTGATTTCTGCTTTTATCACTTTCGTGAGCTCATCTGACCCTTCAACAACTAAACACTTGGCTAAGGACTTTTCAAGTTTATTTTTTTGCAAAAAAAAGGTTGGCTTTTTTTCCACATTTTCTATTTCTATTATAATTGGCCTATGATGGCTGCCACCAACATAACCCAAACTACATTTCCATTCTATTTTTGCCGGTATATTTGTAAACGATAGGTCGAGCACCGACTGCCCCCCTTGCACATTTTTATTGACAACAAAAGTGTGACTGCCATCATTTAGGCAGCGTAAGCCACCTTTCCTTGTGCAACTTAGGAGTAACCTTCCCTTTGGGTCATTTTTGTCACATCCCCATTCTCTTAATTTAGCATTAAAATCACCCAAAAATAGAATATTTTCCTTTCCATCAAGAAAAGCTAACACCCTACTGATTTCATAGTCGAAAACATATCTGTTTATTCCTGGGGGAAAGTAAGCAGATACAATAAACAGGTTTTGTTTTAAATTTGTTGTTTTGGCAATTATTATGTCACGAATTGTATTAAAACGAATTTTCCTTAACTTAATCGATTTTCTTACACCTATGGCTACGCCTCCATAACCATCAGGTCTATATTTTGTTAAAATATTAAAATTTGCAATTTTATGGCCTTCTTTAATATCTCCAAGAGAGAAAACCTCTTGCAGAACTACTATATCTATTTCATTGTGTTCAATAAAAAATTCAATAAAATTTCTATTTGCTTTAAGACTTTGACAGTTAAACTGCAATATCTTCACCATTTATATTTTCATGAAAAACGTATAATCTTTCATCTACCTTGTTTTTGACGAGATTGCTTAAACCTTTTAATATCGGTTCGTCTGCCTGTATATCGAACTTTTGTGCAAGCATATGCAGAAGTCTTTCGATTTCTGACACGCGCTCCCATCTTTTACTTTCATACACAGGTATGACTTTTTCTTTTACTTTCAGTTCAGTGTTTTTATTGCTAATTACTATTTCTTCTCTAACTGCCTGCCTGGCTACTGTATTATATCTTCTTCTTGTAAGTGCTTTATTTGTCTTTTCTGTATTATTTATAACGTTATTCTCTTTTGTGACTTTTGGAAAATTTTCCTCATAATTTTCTAGCAACGAGAATCTATTAGTTTCCAAGGCATCGCCATATTTTACGTAAACTTCCCTTTTTGTCAATTTTTGAAGTGTCATCACTTCAATGACTTGCCTCTCTTTTTCCCAACTGGGGCATTTATCTCTTTCTGTGGAAACATGTTTATCATTACCGCACAGGATACAACTCGGGCTACCGCTTGTGCATTTTTCAAAACATCCATCCTCTTTGCCACACATAATACATCTATTTTTTGCTCTGCAAGAAAGTTTAGTGTGTCCAAGCCTACCGCATTGGTAACACTGTTTCACCCTGGGGAAGTAGTGGTTAACTTTGAAAAAGACACAAAAGATTTTTATGGATTCTGGAATTACGTTTCCTTCAAAACCAATTTTAATGCTTAGCGTTGGAACAAAATTTTCCCTGTTATTAGGATCTCGCCTAGTAATCCTTGAAATTGAGTTGACTTTAACGTCTGATTCGATGTTTGCAATGATTTCCTCGTCATTAAATTCCAGCGGTATTTGCCTGACTACTCCATAAGTTTCAGTAAAACTTCTTGGAATAAAAACTCTTATCCCCAAATCTATGAGTTTTGCATTCTTAACACTTTTATTTGCATTTTCAATGTTGTCAAAAAAAACTTTATACAAGGATTTACCAATGGAAAGTATGTTATGCATACCTTCAACTTTTAGTTTCCTTATTTTTTCAAAAAGGAATAATCCATTTTTAATTCTTTTATTTTCAAAGTTGGAGCTTCTGGACGTATCCATCAGCACCATTGCTTCACCCTTGTAGCTGCTGGGAAAGAAAAAACTTTCCCCCCTCTTATTGCTGTCACTGCCTTTATTAACCTTGTCCTCATGCTCATTTTGATTTGGCGGACCACCAGCTTGCATATCACCTGCACACGCAAAAACTGAAGACATGCTTCCTCGCACTACTTCGATCTCGTTAACATCAACAGATTGAATTAAGCTATTACTGCTTATGTCAGTTTGCATTTTCGCACCACCTGCTTGATTGGTTACAGGAATAATTTTACGCGTGACTACTGTACCATCACCTGCTGCATCATTTTTAGAAAAATTTGACTGTACTACTTTATAAGTTCCCTTTTTCACTAACATGCCACTCATTGGAATCTCTGTACCAGACAGATTGTTTCCAGACTCCTCGCTCGATTCCTCAAAATCCTCTACTAGCATATTTGCATCATTTTTGGCCTTTTTTATTGAAAAAGGAGCTGATTTCCCTACTTTTTTTCTCGTTTTTTTAGCTTTCCCTATCGTAGCTACCGTAGACTCATGCCCCACGCCAGCCATAACAGCTTCAAAAGGCGACGCCGAAGCGAACGCCATTTTTTAAAAAAGTACAGTTATAACGCCTAAAAGTTTTTTGCTGCTACAACTTACCAGTTAAAAACCACAAAAATGCCAACACACTTGCTACAATAGCTAATGTACAACACTTTTTTATTAATTAACCAAATCAAATATACTAATACAATTTTAATTTAACACAATATTTCACAGTTTTTTAGGATTATTTCAAAAAACCACCACTAATCTGCTAACACGCTTTTAGAAGTTTTTGTAGACGACTGCTCGCTGTGAATGCCGATTGTAGAATGGCTTTTTTTTTAACAAACTTTTATTAACTTACTTTGTTATTTCTTGCTGTCAAAAATATTTGCAGCATTCATAATTTTTGTCATTATATTTTTCACTCACTTCAACTCTTTTACAATTTCTTGGTGGAATTGCAATTGTTTTGCGTTTTTATTGGTTGGTCGTTTTGGGTGATTGTTTGCAGCGTGCAAAACCTTGGCCGAATTTTCGTACAATGCTATTGCCATTAGTCACACACATGAAGTTATTGCTATGTTAAAGTGTAGTATGTGTGTATATACAGCCACTTTACAAATGCTTCTTATGCGTTTGGTCGCCAGTAATCGTCCACATTTTTTTACAACTTTTGTGCAAAGTTTTTTTTTTATTTGAAATTAAATTGAACTTTTTGACGCAATTTACTTTTAATATCAACTTTTTTTGTGCCTTCGAAAACCAAAAATTGTTAAAATGCAGCGTATAAAAATAAAAATATTGTTGTTGGTAAATAATTCAAGCAGAACTTGACCGTTTCACCGACTGCACGTAAATTTGTTATGTGAGGTCACATTGGCAAGGAAATGCCAATTTTTTGTTTGTCGAAAAATGAATAATGCTGAATTAGAAGTTAAAAAATGTTGAGGTCGTGTATAAAGTAGTGGCATGCAAAATGGGGCATTTGGGATCAAAAGCTGTGGGTTAAAAGTGATTAAATCATTTTAAAATTAAACAAACTTAAGCAGTGATTTGAAAATATTTTTTGAAAGGAAATGTGGTGAGAATGACACTCTTATTCACTTTTAGGTAGTAGCTCTTCTCATAAATATTAGAGGATAAAAGCAATCATTGAATTTTTTTTTTTCCAAGAACTGCATACCGATGATTAGAGAACATGTGAAACAATATTTAACTAAATAAATGTAGACGTGGGGTGATAAGCAGCAACCCTAATTAAAATATGAAATGGCTTTAGAAAATCTAATTAAAAAATAAGATTTCTTAAAGCTCAATTATATATGGCTTGCAGGGAATGCTTACATAAGTAGAACAGAGGCTTTCGAAAGACAGCCGTAAAGTAGCTGGAAGACAGTTTCTAACAATTTCTGTATACTGACAGTTCTGTCTAACATAAAAAGCTTTAATACTGAACTTTAAGCACATTTATGAGGAAGAGGTGAAAAAAATATAAATAAGTATGTATGTATGTACGTTATCATATACATGCAATTTTTGTGTTGATACAAATGTTTCAATCCTCATAAGACTCTTATGCGGAATATGCCTAACGTCACATTTCTCTTTCTAAATTTCATTCGTTTTTGAGATATATTTGAGCTTTTCTGATATCCATTTGTACTTTCCTGAAATACATGTGCGCTTTTTTAAAGTACAGTTTGGTTTTTCTAAAATATATTTCGGTATTTTTGAAATTAATTTGTGCTTTTCTGCAATGCATTTGCTCTTTTCTGAAAAACATTTGGCCTTTTCTGAAATTCATTTGAGCTTTTCTGAAATACATAAGCTCTTTTCTAAAACACTTTTATACTTCCTGAAATATTTATGCTTTCTGAAATAGATTCGGTTTTTTATGAAATACATTTTAGATTTTCTGAAATACATTTGTATATTTAATTTGAGGTTTCTAAAATACATTAGCTCTTTTATGTGGCTAATTAATTAATCAATTAAATTTCTACATATATACTTTTTTAAATTTCTTGTTAAATTGTTGCTGTAAAGCCATATTTGTTGAAAAAATCAAACGCAATAAATTTGGACCCCTGCCCCTTTTTTTAACCATGATTTGTATAGACACGGAGCACTGTGCATGGTCGTCATCTATAATAGTGTTTATTGTAAATTTGTAAATTTTATGCACTTTAAATAATATTTAGTTAATACAGATGACTTCCACGTATTTATTTTGACAAGTATATTTGCCATACAACTAAATATACAATTCGTAGTGACAATTTACTATTGAATACTATTTTATATATGTATATGTAAATACTTAAGCACATCACTCGGCCGTGTTGATGCGCAAATTATTGCTTTGAAATAGGTCACGAACTAGGCAAGTGGTGTTTATGAATTTCAATGAATATTCCATAAATATACTTAAGAAAGAAACTCATTGCTGACTGTTCGAATCAATTTAAGTACAAATACGCACATAATGGTAGATGCCCGAATAAAAGTGTTTGAAGTGAAAAAGGTGTTAAGTTTTGCCACATTGAGTAAATTGTATGTTCTGTACCCAATGTATATTATTTCCTTAAAGAAAAACTAAAATCGTGAGACAAGTTTACAGCAAAAAATATTCAGTCAGAATTAGGTAGAACTTATTTTGCTCAGGCAAGTAAAGACAATTTTATGAACCGGCTACAAGTTACACTAAATTCTTTTAAACACCATACTTGAAAAACAAGTTGACAAGAAATATTTGAAAAAGCTTTTTTAGTAACCGCAAAAAATTTATAGCTCGGATTCAGTAAATGTTTTCTACGGGGCAAGTACTTTTTGACGTCACACCCTATATGTAACTATATATATATACTCGTATATGTAAGCACTCCTCTAAATGTACTCTTGTTGTTTACTTTTGCATTCATTCTTAATTTCCTCCATTTTCATAAAATTTCTAAGTAAGTTTAAATAAATTTCAACGAATTTTCCTGCACAATAACTTGATTCGGGTTCGCCACAAAAAATGTTTTCACATCGCAGCTGCGCATAGCAACATCGTAGTAAAGAATTACATTTGCAATGTTGTGTGAATGGGATTATTTCTACACATGTTTAAACTCATTTCAAGTGTATATGTATGTGGAAATGTTTATAATGCCTGTAAAACCGATCAAAGTGAGAAAAAATTTAGCATTTTTGAGTGTGAAATAAGTAAAGCCCAAATTTGGAGCAACTGGAATTTCATAAAAAAATAAAAATAAAAATGAAATTATGGTTTTAAAAGAAACCTTAGAATGTGCTTTTTTGTGATCTTCTATGGGTATTATTTCCTATTTTTTCTTACCAACATAGAACTTAATAAAAAACTTTAACTAACTTTTGCTCAAAATCGGATCAGTGGAGGTGTGGTAAGTGACATTTATTTATTTATTTATTTATTCAGTCTATGACATAGTATATCTTACAGACTAGAGGTATTTACATATACAATTTTCTTAAAACTAACGATACAGATCGTCAATGGCTGATTTAAAAACAGATCTCGGTGATGAAAAATCAATATTTAATCTCTTTGAAATTTTATTAAACTCTAAAAGCGCCCTAAATATTGGTGCATGAAGAAAATAATTGGCTGTGATCACATGAAGATAAAATGGTTTTTGAAAACGAAGAACTTTACTGGGTATATTAAAACTGATCAGCTCGAGTAATTCGGAACAGTCAACGAAACTATTAATTACATCATATACAAACATTAGAGACTGGATTATTCTTCTACTCTCAAGTGATTTCAAGCTTATTAACATACAGCGAGCACTATATGGGGGCAGCGGCTCTTCAAATTTTATCGATTGAAGGGCAAAGCGAATGAACTTACGTTGCACCCTTTCAATTCGAGTAACATGGCAATTATAAATCGGATTCCATATAATAGCGGCATACTCAAGCTTTGAACGAACATAGGTACTGTAGAGAAGTTTCCTAGTATAGGGATCTTTAAAATCTTTTGAGTAGCGGCGTAAAAAAGCAAGATTACTGTAAACCTTAGGTAGGACATAACATATGTGATTTCTGAAAGTAAAACGGTTATCGAACACAACTCCAAGATCGACAAAATCTTTAACTGAAATAAGTTGGTGATTAAAAATAAAATAGCTCGATTGCCGAAACTCCGGAGATTTAGAAATAGACATATGGAAACATTTATTAATATTCAATGAAAGTTTATTCCTGCGACTCCATTCGACAAGATTATTTAAGTCCTGTTGTAGGAGATGAGAATCAGTCTCGCAGGTTATACTACGAAAAAACTTCAAATCATCAGCATAAAGCAAAAAATTTGAACTTTGAAAACAAGAACCAATGTCATTAATAAAGAGAATAAATAAAATTGGGCCAAGAATGCTACCTTGTGGGACACCCGAGGACGCAACAAAAGAATGCGACTTGCAATTTTCTATTTCAACAAATAACAACCGATTCGATAGATAAGATTTTAGCCAAGCCAAAAAAACAGAGTGGAAACCAATACATTTGAGTTTATGCAATAAAATTGCATGGGAAACTCTGTCAAAGGCTTTAGAGAAGTCTGTATAAATGGTGTCTATTTGTAACCCACATTTAAATGCTGAGATGCAGTATTGAGAGAAAAAGGCTAAATTACTGACGGAAGAACGCCCACTAACAAATCCATGTTGATGCGGCTCTAAAATGGATTTTGTAGCGAAAGTAATTTTTTCTTTAACCACCTGTTCGAAAAGCTTTGAAAAAACTGTTAACTTAGAAATTGGTCTATAATTGTTTATGTCATTCCTACTTCCTGATTTATAAATAGGGGTAATGGAGGCGACCTTCCATCGATTTATAAACACACCAGTAGAAAGAGATAGATTAATCATCGAACATAGAGGTCCACAAATAGAAAATTTACATTGCTTTAGAAAATAAGAGCAGAAACCATCAATATCAGGTTTCAATGAGGTCTTTAGGGCAGTTATACCATTCAGAACATCTATTTCAGAGACAGACAGAAACCCAAAGTCCAATGATTGGGTAGAGTCAACACCGACGGGCGTACAAACAGAGTCATCATCAGCTACAAAATTTGACTTGAAAAAGTCTGCAAAAAAATTGACAGACTCAGGCAGAGATTGTGAAAGCAACCCATTGAAATTCATGCATGTTGGAATATTGGTACAACCCTTTTTGGAACGAACGTATTTCCAAAAAGCTTTGGGGTTGTCCTTGAGTTCGGTTTCAATTCTACAAATGTATTGATTGTATAAAAACTTATCTAGAACATTGAACTGATTCATATAAAAAATGTATTTTTCTTTAAAATTTAAATTATTACTTTGAGCTTTATATAATTTGTAGAACTTGTTTCTTTGATTTTTTAACTTTTTTAGATTTTTGTTATACCAAGGTAATTTATGAATACGAGGTGGAAGAATTGAAAGGTTCTTAGAAAAAACATCGCTAGTTTTGTATAGAAAACTTTCAAAACAATCAGACACATCACTAGTGTTAAGAACGGAGTCCCAATTTATTTCGGTTAAGGCAGCATTTAACTTTTCATAATTAGCATTTCGAAAATTGAAAGAAATGCATTTTTCTTTACAGTAATCAACAACACTATAGAATTCCAACATTATTATAAGAGGCACATGATGTTTATCCGTTCTACTTATTGGAAACGAGCATTCAAATAAATTATATATTATGTTTTCATCAACAAATACAAGATCCAAAATTTTACTTAAATTATTAAATAAGGTATTGATTTGAATAAGGTTAAGACTAAGAAGGCTATCTAAAAGGTACATTTCATGAGATCTATTAACATTAGTTGGTGTTAAGATACCATTATATTGTAGGGCAGACCAAACGATATCGCTAAGATTGAAATCACCTAATATGCAAAAATTACAATCCTCGTTTTTTTCGCAAAGATTAACAATATTTTCTGCATGTTCATTATATAAACAATCTAAGCTATTCGGAGGAATGTAGGATACGCATATAAATAATTTACGAAAACTGCTAAGAATGCAGACGCAAAGTTGATCTAAAAGAGTGTCATTATTGCAGTGAAAACTTATGCTAATTGTAAGCGACATTAAATTGCCAAAGCCTTACATAAATATGTATGTAAGTATATAGCTGTGAAAACAGAGTTGTAGAGGAAAAGATAAACTAAACAAAAGTGAGCTGTATTGAAAAAGTCAACATGAATATTACAATGAAGGAATTAAAATTATTTGAAGAGATTTGATTGTCGTTAGCTTGCGGTTTATTTGGCAAAAATGTTCTTAGTAACTTGTTTTAATCGATTATTGCTTTTTTCCAAGTTGGAAGAAATGGTTCTTCTAATGTGAATAACACGGCGAGCGTTTCTGTAATTTTCTCTTATTTTCTCGTAATCTAAGACAATTTATTACTTCTTCTAAATACATTTTCGTGTCTCTTTGAATCTTGCTTTGAATTTTTTTGGTAAGGCCCGTATCGGTTTTGTGTTTTTAATTGGTTCCCTACAAAATTATTTTATATAAATGCGTTGAGAAGATGAATGAAATGATAAAATAGTGTGCTTACTGAGACGGTTTAAAAATATTTAAAACAGTCAATTAATTTTTAATCGTAATTTTTAGTATTTTCTATAAAACCACCATAGTTTTAATAAATTAATTTGGTTTGTGAGACCAATTTTGAATTCAGTCTCTAAAATTGTGTCTTTGTAGCTTCTTTGGTCGACGTTAGCCGAACTAGTCGTTTGCCTATTACAAGGACTCTAAATGACACCAGAAGGGTGAGGAGCTAAATTTTAATTCGTGGTACGTTAACGGTGCTGCAACTTGTGATCCAAATGTTTGACTTCTTTGCATTGGTCGCCACATCCTTCAAAACTCATTTATAAACTAAAACTTCACAACTTGGTAGGTTCTAAAAATAAAATAATAAAATCGCCTGTTTTAAATTTTATATGTAAGTTTGTGTCCACTAGAATTTTCCAGAATTCTCCTCTAAAAGCACGCTTGTCCCTTCAAGAGTAACATATGTATTTAAAATGAACCACACCAGATGTACAACACTTATGTATGTATTTATACTTTTAATATAAAAATATAATTGAATGATTGGTTGCCATTAATTTATCAAAGTTAATTTAATATAAAGGCTCACCACACATTATATGCCAAATAGTCAAAAGAGTAATCGTATAAAATACTTAATATCCGCAAAATTGCCCACACATTTCAGTGGAAGAGTCTGTATATTTTTTAAAATTAAATTCAATAAGCATTATCAGCTCAATCTGTTAATGGCACTTTTGGTCATTTACATCACAGCTGGCTTTCCATTCAATTAAATTTATTAGTGGACATTCTTATTGCGTCGCATAAGAGGCACACACATTTGTATGCACATACATACATAAGTATGTACATGTAATGGTTAATTGCGGCTCATATAACGCCATTGTTGTGAATAATTTGCTCTTATAATAATCGAATTGTGGTATTTTAATCTTTTTGTATCACTGAATATGAATTAAAATGAACTGAATGATCCAGTAAAATATTTGCTTGCACAAGTTTTTGAAGTGAACAAGCAGTTGAAGTAAACATTAGTTTTAACAATGATTTATTCAAAACCGTTTATGTATAATTAAAACTCTTAAAATTTTTAAAATTCAGTATTGAATTTATTTTTAAAATTGCTTAAAAAATATATTTGGGAAAAGGTCGGCTGGGAAAAGTTGTTAAATCATTTGAAGAAAGTTTATACCCTTCAAATTATTTTTATTATCCGGTGTTGTTTGAAATTTAGTGGAAGCCGAAAAAAATGGACAAAAGTCTAAAGTTGCGAATTTCTTTTGCTTAACACCGTATGGTTTTTGTTCGCTGAATTTTAAAATGTACTAAAATATCTAAAATTTAATTGATTTTGATGAATTTTATTTTTTTATGTTTTTTTGGGTCGCTGAATTTGGACGTGGACTTTCAAATCAAAAACTCTCATAAAAGTATCAAATTGCAGGCTTTTCAGATGAATTAAAAAAAGTTTGTATCACTGAATGGCAACAAACATTTTAGCGACAGCTGGGGGAATACATCTAAGTTTTTTAAGGTAGTTACAAACAAATTTGAAAGGTAAATACTTGCGACATACAATTTCAAATTTGATTTACGATTATTAATAAAATGAAGTTTATCTAATTTTAGCTTATTCTCGTCTGGCATCGTCTGGTATACAATTGTCAGAACACGAAAACATTGCTATAGCTTCAGACGAAAAGCTTTTATCTTGATTTTTTAAGTGACTCAAGAGATTTGATCAATACAAGAAGGAATTTGCACAGTGTATCGCTACTTTTTGTTACAAAGCTGATGCGTTATATGATGCAAAAAAGACGCTTTAAATGCTACTTTGAAAGAATTTTTAACAGAGCTCAGCAAGTGAAACATTTTTTTTACACTTTTATCCAGCTCTTTTGGAATTCCAACCAATGTGCACTGGTTTAAATGTATCTGATATTTCAGTAATGTTCACTTTATAGAAAATGGCCATTCGAAAAGCATTAAGCGTCATGTGGATGATCAAATAATTTTATCAGCACCTTAAGCATTTCACCCACACGGCTTTCATCGGCTACATGTACTCCTACTCGTTGCTTAATAGATATGAAAGATTTTTGTTTTTGATGGTTGAATATTGGACCGTATCCACTTTCGCTTCATGCGTTGCCTATATGCGAATGGAGAAAACAATGGTGATTGACGTGTTGATTTGAGCGTTTATGCGGAAAAGACAACCAAACCCGTACTCACTTTGTTGCGAAGCTTGAAGAAATTTTATATATTTGTTTTTACAAAAATACATAGATACTCACAAAAATATACATAGTTTAATTGACTCTAATAGGTGTTCGATTTTTTCGAAATAGTTGAAATATTTATCATGCAGTTTTTTCGATACATTATTTTAATCACTTGAAACTTACATTTTATCATAGTGGAATTGAACAAGTTATAACACCGCGTTACACACATTCTGTCCTATGACCCAAATATACTATTTCAGAAAGGGGAAAAAAAATAAAAATCGGGTGTATCGGCGATTTTCATGTACACGTCAGAATTTTTTTTTTTTAACCCTTTTAACCCTTTTTCCGTGATCCAATCGAGCTGAATTTTTGCAGGCAGACTCGTGGAAATGTCTGTATCACGCCAAATTAAAAAAAAAATAGATTTTTATGAATTCTCAGATTTTCCAGAATTTGTTTGTTTGAACTAAAGCTCGTTTTTGTAACGCAGTGTAATAGTACAATGCTAGAAATTTCGAAAATATCTTTAGCTTAAAAATAAAGGTGAAAATTTGGTGAATTATTATACATTTTATACAAAGCTGGAAATTTGTTTTTATGGTAATTTTAGTATTAAAAACTATATTGTATATTAATTTATCAATATATAATACACAATTTTGCCAATGGAAAAAGAAACAACAACAAACTTTTTTTCGGCACACACATTATCAAGCTATTTATGACTTTTACCATATTCGATTTTTTCTTTATTTCTGTTTAGCTTCATTTTATTTTTGTCTGCAATTGGCTTGACTCTGTGAGATGCAAAAGAATAGCTTTGCTCTTTGACTCTTTTGTTGCATTGAGTGTGTTGTACGTTTGTATATCAACAATAAGTACAAATACCGAAATTGAGTTAATTTTTCCGGTCAAAATCTCCTCGTCCTTAAACAGTACAATTAATATAATACACACATATTAGCCCCACCCATTTCAATGTCAGTTAATTCCTATAAATATTAATTTCTTCCCATCTTAACAGCATCTCTACGACAGCCCGAGAATAAGAAGAAGTCCGAAAGTTTGTCTTTACCTGAATTCATATTTATTTTTATGTAATATACCCACTAACTGGGTCCGTAATAATAAGCGCCGTTACAAATGTACAAAATATAAATGTTGAAAAAAAATCATAATTGAAGTCCATTACGTCTTTCATAAACTTTTATATTTTTATATTAAAAGAAAAACTTTAAGTTTTGTAGCCGACAACTTTTCATGGAGTTTCGTCTTAAAAGTAGTAAACATTTCAACTTTTATTAAAGGAAAACCTTACAATTTTCCTTTTTTCCCAACTGGCGTCTTTAATGTAAATGCAAAATAATCACATTTAATTAAATTTATATTTGCGCCTATACACACTTCTTTCACATACGCTATAAGTTTGCCTTACTCTTTGGTATCTGTAGCAGCAATCTGAGTGAAATATATATTTGGCTTACTAACATCAAATACTAAAGATCACAACAAATTTCTGGGCTTGTTAATTTGATACCCAACAAATAAATACCATTACCATTCCGGTTACAATCTCTAACCGACACTCACATTATTACTTTGCACATAAAGACACCTTGTTACCCAGTCAAAACGACATTCTGTCATTATTAAAATTATGCCAACTTCAAATATAAACCTAATATGATTCACTAAGCTAGATAGAAGACCAAAGAAAGTTATTTTAGAATTCGATTAGATAATACTTAGGAAGATATCTTACTAGATTTACTTACTTTAAAGGCAAACCGAAATATTAAAAATTGATGGAAACTTGGCTAAGAACAAGTTGTCAATGTCTTCTTTCGCACAAGTTTTTTTATGCAAAATAAAAAAATAACTAGTTTTTCTTTGTCTTAAATGCAAAATAACAAATATTTTTGATTTTGCTTTTTATTTTATAAGTACAAAGCAACTTAGAGTTGCGGCGGTTGTAACTATTTTCAATATAGTAAATAAAGTAACGATGTTACAGTCACGAATTAACTTATTTTTTCGATGAAAAATATTGACAAAAATATAATTTTTTTCGATTAAGTATAAAATTAAAATTTTGACTTATACAGCATCCCTCAAAAATATCCAACTGTATGTGCAATATTTAAATGAAGCAGGTTTTTTTGTGTTTTTTCATTGAATTTTAATTTTTCTTGTTAACCAACAAATAGAAGTGAATTTTATAGACTTCTCTAAAAACTAATCGGCATAAAAGCTCATAAACAATTAAAAATTGAAAAGTTACATGGCCAAACAATAAAAAAAACATTAAAATTTTATATTTAATTGAAAAATTATAAGTCAAATTTTAATCGTTATTTTTTGTCTAAAATTTTTATTTTATTTTTTTTTTGACGGAAAAAAGAATAAAATTTTAGTTTTAACCTTTAATTATAAATTATCAATCGGTGTGAAAATATGGATTTCTTTAAAATACATCTCATATTGTATTAATTTTTCCCATCTTGAAAATATATGTATGTAACACTATAAATGTAATCAAAAATCAAATTTATGTATTTAAAAATTGAAGAGAACTATTGTTTCGGTTTTTAAAAATAAATTATAATCTTGAGCAAAGTTTGACGATTTTCGACTGCTCTAAAAACTCGTATTGCAAGGTTTTTTGATGCGAGCAATCCGAATATCACATTATTTTTGCGATTCGACAAATATTTATTACAGTTTTTGTGCAAACAACACCCAAAAATAACCGGAAGCTGTAAAAAACATAAATTTTTGTTTGAAAATGACAAAAAATTTGTTGGAAATATTTTTCGCTAATGAATTGTACCTTCTTAACCGAAAATAACATTCATTTTGAAATTATAAAATAAAAACCAATAGCAATTACTATATGTTAAAAAGAGGATAACAAACATTATATATTGGACCTATAAATATAAACAATTGTTTATAATTTGTTGTTGATATTAGTACGTTCCCAAAAACTTTATTGCAGAGAAAAAATTATACAAAAATTTCTATATTATACTAATTTAATATGTTGTAGCTGTTGCTGTTCTTCAAAGCAACATTTTGGCTCCCAAATAAATCACAAATCATGCTTTTATCGACAACCACAACTCCAAATGTATGCTGGGTAAATTCATAAGCACACACACACACTGAATTACAAAAAAAGTGTGCCAAAGTATGTGTTAGTGCTATCGCAGGCATTCATTTGGCTCGTTGCTTTCTGGTGCGTTATTAAAGTGATTTCAGCCAAGGGTAGCCATTTGATGTGACAGCAACGGTAGCGAGGCAACAATGATAGGGACAATGACTAAATCACAGTAAACAACTAGCAACCAGAAGTTGGCTGTTGGCTGTTGGCCGTTGGCAGTGGGTACCAGTCACCAGTCACCAGTCGACAACCGCAAATACCTTACAATAACAATAAGACTAGCTGATAGCCGTCGCCTTCCTGTTTCCAGCAGCCAGCCAGCCAACCAACCATTTCGCCTACAATTACCGGTCGTTGGCTTGCGGTTGACGCGAGTGACTTGTATAGGCTTTATGTATGTATATATGTGTGTGTGTGTGGGTGTGTGTGTGTGTGTTAGAGCACAAATTTATTTGTCTGTATAACATTTGATTATGGCATACTAACGTAGTAATAGAAAATCTTGTTGTCATCTTGGTCGCTACTGTAACAGCCTGTCATTGAGATTTTCTTTGTTTTCCTTTCTTATTACTTTTTTTTTTTTGCTTTTGACTTTTTTGTATGCCGTTAAGTCTTTAACAGTTTTTGAAATCACTTCAGCTCAACATTGGATAGAATTAAGCTTGACCAGCCGTTTATGTCTATATATGTTTGTAAAAGTAAGTTGGTAGCAGGAATTTAGCAGACGCCTTAAGCGTGAGCGAATATTGTATTTATTATTAGCGGAAAAGTGTGTACATATAGTACATTCTACATAACGTATTTTTGCCCCATGAAGGCTGCTTATGTTAGACATATTAAATATCAAGTATGCGCACATGCCTACATACATACATCTGTACACATACATACATACAAAACGAATATTTACCATGTTTGTGTAAATATGCAGTTATAAATTCAGTTGTAAATTTCCTTTTTTTTTAATTTTTAAATTACTCTTTTTTACGCGTCGCTGCTTCTGTACACTTAGATTGCCATGGGCTAAGTAAGCTGTTGCTCATACGCCGTGTATTTAAATAGCTGCGTGTACACAAATTCTTTCTCAAAACTATATCTAACCCCGGAAAATATGACAATTTAATTTCCATTAAAAATTTTAAAAATAATTGTTTAATAAAAATACAGTTTATTTTTTAATAAAACCCAAGTGGCAATGCATATTTCTTGTACAAAATATAAAAAGATTAACCTAATTTTCACACTGCGTAACAATTTTTTTTATCGTCTGTTATTGAATATACAGTTTTGTAGTCTCTTAAGTATTGGGATAACGCAGTGCAAGTGTCAAGTTGATGCAAAATACTGTTGATTTTTAGCAATTTTTTTTAAAGTGCCACCTCAGTTTCTTCAAAATGACGATAGCTTTAGACTGAGAACACCAGACTCTTAAAACTTGCATTTTGTTATATAAAAATTTAATGAAATTTAAACTCTTACATGAGTTTTTTAAATTTTTAAAATTGTGAATCAAGTTTGAAGCCCTAGTTCTTATGATTTCTGCAAGAGAAGGCACGGTATTTTGCTTGAAAAATAAAACAAATTTAGCAAATGAGTATTTGCAGCCAAATTATAATTTTGAGATGTTGTGCATTCTACGAGTTTATACTTAAATACTTTGAACGCGAGTTATGCTTAGTAGCGTGATAAATTATGTAAATACGTGTTATTTGAAGTAATTACTAAATATCATTACGAAACTCGATAAATATTACTTTAAGCGATTTTCTGGAGTTATGGCTTATGCATTACCTTGAGTTGATGTTCAAGTTATGTTAAAACAATCCCATTTTGTGTATAATTATGTTGCCTTGTTGATAAACCATCAGACACGTCCATATGCACTTAATTAATTTTTACGTTTTAGTAGTAACAAACACAGCGATTGTCGTAAAAAAATTTGTTTCCTTCGTAAATTGGAGGAAAAGCAGTGAGTGATTTTTGTCGTTTGAAAATATTTAACATAGCAAATAAATTATTGTATTGGTTTCCATTGTACGAGCTTATCCTTTTAATAACTTAGCTCTTATTTTGTCAGACAAGCGAAATCAAGTTGTTAGGTTTTATACAAAACTCTATCTGTTTCGGTTTTTTTGATTTAAGAAATTAATTGTTTCCTTATAATGTTCTACGCGAATTAACAACAAAATGAACTACAAATTCCTTAGTTTAATTTAAGTCGATGAAGCAGGCATTGTAGCATATGAAAACGTTAACATAAAAATTATTTTAAATGAACTAAAAATAGCATAATTTCACAAAGAAAGAAAATTTATGAGGAGGGCTGCCACGTGATGAAGAATGTTAATTTAATTAATTTCACCTTTAATACCCATAATTAAAAAATTTAATTAACTCATCAAATTAATTTCATTACCATTCTTTATCACGTGGCAGCCCTCCTTCAAGAATACTTCATTACGAAGATATTAAACAGAAATTTTTTATTAAATTGAATCGATAACGCACATGTAAAAGTACGATATGGGTATTCAAGCAAAGATGTCTAAGTCAGATTTATTATTTAAGAGGATTTGACGTCATTATGTCACTACTCTCCGTTACCCGACATCTCCACAGAAAATAGCTGGTTTGCTAACATCAGTCATTTTGACGGAAAAATGTGAGAAATGTATTCCCAAATTTTTATGTGGACAGTTTAATGTCTTGACTTAAAAATTTTTAAGATGGCGTCAAGCAAATAAAGCGCAAACATGCTGAAAATTATACAAGAAATATGTAATTTCCCTACAAAATACGTAAATATCAATAAATGCAATAGGAAACAACTCATTTTTTGCTTCTAAATGAAAATATCTTCGATGTTGATTGTTATCACGTAAACTACATTCAGGAGAAACTAAACGTGGCAATTAAAATGTTGTATCCTTTAATCAATAGACGCTCAAACTTAAGCGATGAAAATAAATTAGTAATTTACAAGTCAATTTTTCAGTCAATAATATTATATGCCTGTCCAGCATGGAGCAATGTGGCTAAAACGCACGTTAAAAAATTGCAAATTCGTCAAAATAAAATTCTTAAATGATGCTGCGACTTCCATGGTATTTCTCCACTAGAGAGCTTCACGATAAGTCAAAAATTAAAATTTTATCTGATCAAATACTTAATTTGACCGAAATATTTAAATTTCGCTGTAGTTTTTCAGACAACATGTTAATATCGGAACTTTCTTAGTTTTTAAACTGATAATGGTACTTAAATGTGTACATATTAACACTAGCATGTAAGTATTAAAGCGGAGGTTTTTCATAGTAGATTTTTAATTCGATGAAATATTTATCTAAAAACTAAAATCTGTGATAAAAATATAAGTATAATGATGTAGAATTAAGGCTTATACCATATGCTTTAAATATTGAGATTCCAAAATTGTTGTAACATTTTTTCTAATTAAATAAAACATTCATTCATCTTCGATGTTGACCCCACGAAGTTTACCGCCAAATGAAAAATTAGCTGTTAAAGTAACATAGTGAGAAATTAATTGCTGACATAGAGAAATAAGCGGTCTCCATTGACAATATATTTTCTGACATCTATTTTAGGACATCAACATTTTCTTATAGAAACGTGCCCATATCGTGCTTCTATAAAAAAAAGAGTTATTCTCAATTGCTCTTGAAGTGGTGACAAGTAATTTAGTTCGAAATGCTTTTATGTCACTTAGCAGGTTCCAATTCAAAATGTACACAAACTAAAAAGGGAAATATGTGTTTTATGCAGAGCTTTCTGAATAAAGGGTCGCCACACTATCAACACCAGGGACGGCACACATTTGAAAATTACTAAAATTAGTTTCTTTGTTGGATGTTGGCGGTTTTTGAGTTTTCTTATAGACAAAGCCAAGCATTCGGGTATTGGCTAGTATTACATACAAACTTAATTCGAATACTTAAACAGCTTCATTATATATATTTTTTCATACTTCATCAAACTGTATTATCGTTAAATAGCAAATTATATTGGGTTTCATAAAATTTGTTTATTTAATTTCAAATTAACTAGAGCAATAAAGTCCATACAAATACAGCTACTTCCCAGCGATAACAATAGAAAATTTAAATTTTATGCGCATAACTTAGAAAATCAATAAAATAAAATAAAATCAAAATCACTGAATGACTCAAACTGAAATCATCGAAATCAAAGTACAAACTCTGTTTTTCTCCATTCATTTTCACTCATTACTTCACACATCCTCAAAGGCGGATATGCAATTTAACTGACTTTGAAGACAACGGATATATGTATGTTGTATGTATAACTTGCTGCTGCTGTTGTTGTTGTCGTTGTCGCAGCAAGACTGAAAAATGCATGTTCATCGCGCTTAACGCATTTAAAATGAACTAAGTAAAGTTATTTTAACACAGTAGATGCGCATAAAAAAAACGCGTATACATTTTTTATAACACAAAATGATGTACTGACAGTTGCACACATACACACACACACACACATTCTTTGGGGGACGCCCGCCTCTCGCTGTTGAAACTGTAATGCCAACCACCGCAAAGGATTTTGTGCTGCGGTAATGAAGTTACAAGAAATTAAATATTTTATGTCGCACGCAAGCTTCCATTCAAATATGTTTGTATGTGCCTTAAAAAGCATGGCAAATTTGAAGAAAAAATATTTTATTTTAGCGTTACGTTCCTATGTGAGGCTCTGTGTGATCCGTGTGCTTTGACTACACATGGAAAATATAGCTGATTAAGTTGATGCAAAGCCAACGCTAGCAACAATAATTGCTTGAAAGAGCTTGAATTATAACTCTCAAAGTTTATGCATGTTTGGGTGGGTGTGTGAGCAGGAATTTAATTGACAAGAAACGGCGTATGCCTGCAGCCTCAAACATAATTTGCTGTAATTGAAGTAATATAACTTTTATGCGGATACTTTGTGACAAAACACGCCGGTTTTATAAAAGCAAGCAACCGACATTTGGTTTCGTAACAACCTCCTGGCATTCGAAGTCACACACATTTTTGCGTAAATATCGGGTATTTCCCGTCTGATTTTAATGATTGTCTCATTATTTGTTGTCAAGAAAAAATCGACCAAAAATCGTTCTTTTTTTTACCAATTTCCGCTTTATTTATCGTTTAAATATATGCATATTAAGTGATTTTTTAGAATTTTTGATATTATGTAGATTTATAGCCCATTCAACTTTTGTATGCTCGAATCTTGATTACTTATGTGGAAGAAATTGCGGAAGGGTGTTATTAAAAAAATTGTCGAAAATTATGAACAATTTGTAGGCACTTGAAACTTAAAATTTATTACATAAAATCGACTTAAAAACTGCATACGCAAAAGTCTTACTTTACAGAAATCGTTATATCAAACTTAAGTAAGAAAATTTTAATAATTCCATACATAGCTTTCGAATGCTTTGTAATAAATTACTATCACCGCCAGATGGAAGGCTTTAGTGTCATCAACCGGAAGTGACATTCGGAAGTTTTTTTGTCTTCTTCTTCTTGGCCTAACAATTGCTTGTTGCTTTGAGCTGATGCCAAATTTAATAAAATATTTGTGTTATGTAAGACCATAAAAAAAAAAAAAAAAAATACAAAACCACTTTTAAGTCACTGAGGCATTATTTAATTAAAATTATGAGGTTCATACATACACAGGATTGTTTTTAAACATTCTTATTAAAACCATTGAAATTTTGACGAAAATTTGTCTTTGGTTTTGTCAAAACTTGTTTGCAATCTCAGGTAAAATTTTTTAATGCTGGTTAAATTTCACGAATAACTGTTTTGTAAAACATTTTTAACCAATTTTTTGCTCCCATTTTTGGGAAACCGGAATAAAATGGCGCCCTAAAGGGTTAAAGTGTTTGTAAAAACTCATCGCCGGAAAATTATACGATGAGTTTACTTCGACGATATATTTGCTGAAAAAAAAAATATAATTTTGTATGTTCTTTATTAAAATTTAACTCTTTAGTGATCCCCTAAATGGGATTTTATTCGTTGTCCGTTAAAAAAGAGAGAGAGGAGCTAATTTTTATTTTACGATTTTTATAAAACAGTCTTGATAAGAGGATAATTGCAATGCACTTTGTCACTGTATGGGTGAATTATTGGGATTGTTAAAAATTTTTTTATTTCCCAAAGGTGTATAGATAATTCTGTCCACTTGTTTTTATTTGTTAGATATTCTCTTGGAAATTGACCCGACTTTATTTAATCAAACAAACTTTTGGTATATGACGTAGAATCATCAACTATAACCACAAAACTTAGACAATGCAATGCTGAAAACTTATCTAAATAACCAGAAGTGAACTCAAGTTACAAAATCCATAATCAAAATTAGTTCTTCTCAAACAAATTAGTAAAATTGACGTCATCTCAGCGGTAAAGGATAACTGCACACAGACACCCGCTTTGGTTGACCATATAAAAAAAAAAAAATATATGTAAGCTTTACTTACAAGCGACTTTTGGAGATTCCATGAACTCGTTAGTGCATAGCATTAATAAAATTAACCAGAAAGTTTTAAAGTAGTTGTATACTTACATTCGTGTATATTAGGGTGTCTGTTATTTCCCAAGTTAGATTTTGTACTGCAAACGCCCCCAAATTTTTAGGTTATAACCTATAAAAATATATCAAACACAAACCAGCCCTTAATATTCACATTTACGCGTGCCTAAAACCTAATACATTTCCCATATAAATAACAAGGGTTTTTTCACTTTTTGCTCTGAAACGAATGTTGCTAAAAATACTTGCACAGCTATTTCTTGTAGCATATTTAACGCTCTATAAAAAAGACCTAAATACTTTCTTCGATAAACTCTACTGTTTAGAATTAATTTAACGATGAAGTGGTATTCATAGTTAACTTCATCGTTTTTTACAAAAGTTTAATCCAAAATAAAGTATATTAATTTTTTGTCAATATTATTATCAATATATTTATTGTACTTTTTTTTTATTTCTACAATTGTTTTGTCAAACATTCTTTAGTTGCAGTAGAATACTTGTTCTGTATTCACTTACAACTTCAATAAAATATTGTTTTTGATCTTATTAAGTAGTTAATCTATTGATATAATTTTGTGTTAATTACACAGCCATTTCGGCAACATCGTTTACTACTTGCAGATCATTTACCTACCTTCAAATAATTATCATTGCTAATTCATGTATCAGCATTAGTTTCTAAAAAATCTTTTCTAATAACAAATCTCGCGAAAAATTTTAATGAATTCGAATTAATAAAATAATCAATATCCTTTATCTTACCTTCTTTTCAAATGTACTTTGGACAGATAAAACTTAAACGCTTCATTAGGTACGTATGTTTAAATTCTCCAGCAGAAAATATCCAACGGCAAAATTTTGGGGAAATGTCTGCTGTTATCTCACAAGAGAAAAATATCCAAAATAATCCGAAGCGAACGCAAGATTTGATGATAAAAAAAATGATGAACATTCCATTATTGTTTTCTTGAAACATTCTGCTACGGAAACTTCAACAAATTATCATGTACTAGCTTCTTGCCTTTTTAGTTCTCATATTTTATAATTTTCACCTTTTAAATTCTAAAACAAAAATGTGTTATTTATCCAAAATGCAATCAGCTGTTTTTGATCAGCTGTTTTCTTGTCACTTTGCCCTCTCAATTTCCCTTACTTTGCTAGTTTTTTGCGTACGCCAACGCTAAAAGCTGATTGTTTTTGAAAACTTTCAATAATTATCAGCTACGCAAACGTACCTATTATAAGCTGTATCTGGAATATTTCCATGTGCGATGTCAAATAACTTTTCAAGAAGCTCGGAAAACTCTCGTTCTGTTGTTGGATTTGGATTTTTTCGTCACTCCTTTAATTAGTATACAGTTCTTCTATTTTTTCAAACATCTTGAAACAAATTGTACTTGATTCCAGTTCTATCCCAGAATTAAGTAACTTCTTCTAAAACAAATTGGCAGCTTGCTGAAAGTGTTTTTTTTTGCTTCTCTTGTTTGATAAAATGCAAATTTTAGTACTTGCTTGTTAGTTGGTAATTTATTGCCACCGAAGCATTCATTTTTTTTTTGGAAAATTATATTTAATAGTATTTTTGCTGAATAAGTTGACAATAAATAAGTTTATTAAATACAAACTTCACCAAAAAGTAGACTCACTGACATGAAGTTCTCTCACGTTGTTCACATATGGCATTAGATTACAACACGAATAAATTTAAAACGTGATTGCGTCTATTGCTGTTACTACATAATTTTGTTGCAAATAGTAGTAGTAAATAGTAAAACGATGAAGTTTACTATGAATACAAATTTACCATTGAATAACTTCTAAACGGTAGAGTTTATCGAAAAAAGTATAGAGCGTTAAATATGCTACAAGAAATAACTGTTCAAGTATTTTTAGCAAAAAAGAATTCAGGGGCAAAAAGTGAAAAAATGCCTCGTTATTTATATGGAAATGTATTATGTTTTAGGCACGGGTTAATGTGTTATAACCTAAAAATTTGGTTCGTTTGCAGTACAAAATCGAACTTGGGAAATAACAGATACCCTAATGTATTTATATACATATGTATTTGCGAATGTTAGTGCGAGCACCCAAAACAAAGTCGAGAACGTTGACGCCGAAAATCACTAACTTTCTCAACACCTGTGTCAGCGACAAATCGAAAAACTTTTCACATTCAACTTGAATGGCAGTAACAGAATTCGTGAGTAAACTCATACTCTTTCAGCACTCACTCATGTGCTTGGACCCAATACTCCTCGTACGTGTACACACACACACCCCCACACACACGCACACACAGTCAAGTTGTCGAATGCAAATATGTTACAAAATGTGAAGATGTAAGTGTTATTGTAAACGTGCGCCTGATTTTTGGACATTGACAAATGCAGGCATCAACAAAAGTGTGTTAAAGAAATTTTCTCGCAGATGGCAAGCAAAGTGAATGAAAGTCAGTAAGTTGGCAAGTGTATTAGTTTTAGTAGAGCTGAGTTGTTACGGCGCACTCACAAAGGCAATTGTGTTGGCTATACCGAAATTTAATCAGAGTGAAAATATTAGATTTTGGTTGAAAAACAATTAACAGTATATATACATACTCACAGTGAACAAATATTGTTTAAGATTTTGACGATGTGGGGACACAGGCGACCGAAAGAGTTAATGTGCTCACAACAAAGTTGTACGAATCTCTACGCTTCACATTGCCTGATGAGATCAATTTAGAAATATGAAATTTTAATGTTGAATTAGTCTAAGACAAAATCAACTACTTAAGTCTTTTTGCTCGTGTTGAATTAAGTTAACTTGTTATTTGCGATTGTAACGTGTGTAAATAAAATAAAACTTTTAAATTGATCGCATTACTTTGTTTTCTTTTTCAAAGATTTTTAGAGTTTGTCGAGTATTGAGTTTTGTAAAGTATTGCATTTTAGTACACATATTGAAAGTTCAAATCTAAAGTAGAAACGTCATGGCAAATAACACTACCCGAAAAAATTAAATATTCTCTTCATTGGAGACATCTTTCTTATGTAAAATAAGATTGCTTTTCGAGATATTTTAAAATTGTCAATTCGGTTATATTGGCCATAATTAATATATAATATATATCGATTTTTGATGAGCTCAAGGCCGGCAAAATAAAACAATTGAATAAAATAATATCAATAATATAAATAAAATATAATATTATTCGATTGTTTTATTTTTCCGGCCTTGAGCTCCTCAAAAATCGATATATAATACTAAATATTTTAAAATATCCATTTCTTAGCTTAAGTCAAGGATACCAAATTTTCAATATTTTCGCCTTTGTGGTTTAAAATTTTAAGTAATTTTTTTATTGTCATAGAGATTTAAACAAATTTTCCAGGAAAATGGTATAGAAAGTTATTCAAATTGGCAGAGTTAGGGTAAATGGAAAATTTTAAATTTTAACGCAAATTTCTACTATTTATAAATAATCATATGGATTGTTTTTGTAACATAATATAAAACAGGATTTTAAGTCGATAGTCTGTTTATTAATGCATGTTCTGGGATATGAAAATTTAAAAAAAAAGTATTGCCTTGAGTAACTTATCAAAAGTTACTTAGAAACATTGCAATTTAATTTTTTACTTGCTTCAAAACTAATTAAACATTGAGATCCTTAAAATACACTGTTTATTATTACCATTACTCATTACCAGATTGAGGGTTATTTTCAGCCAAATCAAAGTTTTTGTTGGTATCACCAAATTCCGCAAATACATTTTTGAACTTTGTTCACAAGGTTTGTTTTTAAAGTTATCAAAAAAATATTTAGCTCCAGTAATACCTTAAATTACATATTTGTACATGCATGGGTGATAATATTTGTTAAGCAGAGAGATCTGGCATTGAACTTCAACAACAAATTTTACAAACATAAAAAAAAAATAACTAAATACTTCTATTTATAATATTTAACTTGACTTATTTCAAATAAAATACAATTGGTTCCTAATCAAAATAAAGCATCAAATGTGTGTTATCGAAAACTGCAAAAAAAAAATTAACCAAATCAAAAAAATGTGTCGTACCTTAAAAAAAATTGCCCTTTGTGGTACTGAATTGAGTTTGTTACAAAACTATAAACTCAAAAAAATACTAAAATTTTTTTCTAAGAAGATAAAATGTTTATACAAATTTATTAACTTTTTTTTACTAGTTTTGTAAAAAGTTTAAAATATTCGACTTATAAATTTTTTTTAGAAATTGAACCGCATATCGATTTAAAAATAATGAAAGAAAATAAATAAACTAAATTGTATACAGTTTGTGAAACCTCAAATAAAAAAAAAAAAAAACAAATAAAGCATACAAAATATCACCCTCTGTGTTACTAGCAAACTAATTAACGTATTCAGAATCAGCAATGCTTTCATCTTCCATATTCCAGATAAATTCATTAAATATGGGCAGTTTTAATATGCTAAAATTTTATATTATTGGAATTGAAAAAAATTCGAGGACGAATTCATAGTATTCCTATTCAGTTTAATCACATTTGCATATTTTTATTCCTCGAATACAATGTGGTTTTGTGTATAGCTCTGTGTTTTCAATGCATTAATTAAATACTTTCAAATCACAATTCCAGCAATTAGTTTATTTCATACAACTTTGTATTACTATTAAATAATTATTTTGCAGCGCCTTAACCATTCTCCGATTATAAAACTAACTTTTAATTAGAATAAGATAAAAGTTCTGATTTGTGACAGTTTGAATAAACGACTCACTGCCACACCAGAATTTATGGGATTATAAAAAAAAAACACACAAAAATATGTGTCAATTACGTAAAATATTTATCGTGTAAGGATGTAGTAGTTACCATACATAAATATTTGTGTGTGTGTGACCTTTCCGAGCAACACTTATAAGAATAGTAGTAAGTATGCAAAAGGTAATAATTTGAATAGTTTTTGTATATTTCTATGGTTAAGTTAAACTTTTATACTTGGATTTATGTATACATATTTATATGTACATGCGTATTTATTATGTCTAGAATAGCCCTGTAGTCAAATGTACTAGTTGTAAATTACTTCACAACTAGTATGCATTGCAATACCAACTAGTCAGCCAACTGTATTTTTTTCATATAAGAAACTGGAATTTTTAACATTGGGATGTGCTACGAGATGGCAATTCGTAGATTTGGATCAGAAATATCCCAGTGTCATACTAGTACAAGATAGACAAAAATAGACTAGTCCAGTATTCTACTAGTTCAAAACAGACAAAGAAATACTATTCGAATTTAGGACCAAAACCAATAGTTTATAATTAAAAAGGAGAGTTAAATAAAAAATAATCCATAGTTTTACTTGGTATTAAAGTAAATTTTAGTCTTTCCTTTTTAATAAGTGTTTTGTTTTTCATTTTTACAAGTAATTTAAGTAAACAAGTCAGTATTGTCAAATAAAAAAAGGCACGTTTTGTATTTTGTTAAAGTTTGGTCTTCTTCGGGCTAGTTCGATTTCATTCAGATAATTCTAGATGTACACTAATATTTTTTCTGACTACTTTGCTGTTTCACTGCCGGGAGTCCATGCATGAGACATCACATTACTATCTACTATAAATCTTCTACGATGTAATTAACAATTGTTGTTGGCAAGATAAAATAAGACAAGATATAAATAAACACATCGGGGACCTTTGGAAGCAATGGAATATTTGAAAACATGTTTGTGTAGCGTTCACTCCTTGTAGATCATATCAGCAAGTGTCAAAATGAATGAGTGCAATAGAAAATGTGTAGGAAGTTCAGTTGAGGATATGCATTCCATCTCTTGAGCATAATACGTGTGCAAATAAAACATAAAAATACACCTCATAACAAAATATTGTTAATTGCGAATAGTACACATATTTATTAATAATTGTATCGCGCAAATAATTTCGGGGGCGAAGGTGATATGGCTGACTTTTACGAACAATTTTTAAAGGAGGAAAACATATTCACTGCTTTACGGGATGGATATTCAATATGTCCAACTACCAACGAATTAGCTTTGTTATACCGACTATCCTCAAATTCAAATACAAACAAGAAACTCTTTAATGTACTTATTCAAAAGCAAATTCCAAATAATAATTATTTGATGGAGGAGCTCCAAACAAAAAAACATCCAAATTTTTGAAAGAATTATTTATAAAAGTCGTCCGCAAGGCGAATTTATCAAGCGTATATAAGTAAAAGGCCGCCATGTAATTTGTTGTTGCTTTGCTGAACTGAATGTCAAATTTCTGTAGGTTATTTACATCGCCAGCCATTCGCAAGCCAATCGCCAGCCAATCAAAACGAAGACCTTTAACGTTCAGTTCAGCAAAGCGAAAAAAGCGAAAAAATCAGCTGGCTCCTTAACACCACCTTGTTAAGTTCGCCTTGGTCGTTGGACTATTATTATGAGACTTTAAATATAAAACTCTTTTCAAACTCAGGGAGATAAATATTTTTTTAGTCTTCAAAAACCAGAAATATTGATGCTTAAAATATAAAATTGTTTCGAACATAATTGTATAATTTCACATTTGCGAAAAATGCTCAGGATCCTCAGATAATTGGGCTAATTTTCAATGCTTTTTCGTTATATTTTCAGTACGTTTGGGCTCCTTTCGATATATTCGAAGTAATTTTTTGGTACAATTTCGGTGCATGTAAGCTACTTTTTTGATAGTCCATTGAAGGTCCTTATTCGTTTGAACTTTGTTACTTTTTTGGTTCGTTTTAGGTACTTTTTCGCTAAATTTTCGGTGCTTTTAGGTTTTAGGTACTCTTTGGGAGACTTTCGTTAATTATTCGGTACCTTCTTGGTTTGGAATGGTCTCAAACTAGTACCGAACTGAAGTTGTCCCAAAATATTCCCGAGCTCACTTCGAATTCGACCCAAAATAGCCCTGAAAAAATCGGGAACTACTTTCGAACTAGTCTACTGCAAGCTTAATACAAATTTTACCCTACCACAATCACTAATCTAGTTGTTCCCAGGAGAGATGGACATTACCTATCAGAAATCTCAATAATTGTATTACGGAAAATTGTTAAAAAAAAATATTGATTTATTACTACTTAAATGATGAATGGACATTTATTTTTAATTTTAATATTATGCATTTAAATGAAAAATGCCAACTTATTCACAATCCAAAACTTAAAAAAAAAAATAATTAAAAAATTTTGTTCCCTACATACATATGTGAGGCACATCTCTGGTCCTCAGACAACTAATATGTACAAGAGACAACCGGCGTACGAAATCAACAAAGAAGTTGGTACAACAATCAAGTTAAATGGTAGTTGTAGCGTCATCTACTACTTATGAACGCGGAATCTTACAAGCGTTAACTCTAGCCTGGAAAATTTATTCCAAAAACTACATAGAGAGCCCAAAAACCTTGTGTAAGAAATTATCTTACATAAGATAAAATTACTAATTTTAAGCATTAAAAAAAAAATCATGTAAACACTTGTTCAAGGCATTGTAATTTAAAGGGCAATAAAGAGCTGATTGTAGCCTTACTAAAGTTTGGGCAAGTGTTTTAGCATTGAAGCGTCTTGTATGTATTTTATAACTTTCATTGGTTTGTTGACGCTGAAAGCCAGTCAGTTGTAAACAGACAAGCATTTTTTCTTTTACACCTTTACGATTTACGCTTGCATGTGAAAGTGTTTGGGTACATGGCTGCCTTCTGTGGCTTCAGTAAACTACATTCATATAAATTTGTGGTCATTCGGCATTCATGTGGACAGACAATCAGCGACACATTCACATAGAAACGAGAATATTTGTTTGAAGGGTTCTCTTAGCGGCTATAAAACCATTGGGGAGTAGTCGTCGACATTTTGTCGCCGTTCGCACTAATGGCCAAGCTGAATACCTACAAATGTACGCACTCGTATATACGTATTAGGCATGTCAATCCTGGGATCCCGGCCTTTTCCAACTCCCGAATATCCCGGGTTCAGTCTATTCAAATCCCAGAATTGCAGACAATAGTAAATTTACTTTTTAAATTTTTAATTAACATTTTTTGCAAGGGCAATTATAAACGAGCTGGAGAATATCCTCCTCGAGTAGAAAATGAGCCTTACTATGAAAGCGACGTTAATAGAACTAACGACGATGTGCTTAAAGTGGATAAGGCAGAAAGTCTAAAAGATAAATTGGATCAAGCTTAAAGGAGCAGCTCGCCAGTGTTCAATAATAGAAAGGCATACAATTTATCAGAAGGTTTGGTAAAAGAAATTGATAGTTTTTGTAATGGGGACGATAAAGTTAATTCCTGCAGAGAGCATTTAACTTTTTGTCGACAATTCAACCAACAAGTGTGTAGTCGGAGCGGTGCTTCTCCATTTCAGATTTTAAATGCAACCTGGAGCTAAATTTTTCCAGGTTCGAGGATAACACACTTAAGGCCTTTATTTCTTTAAGATTGCATTTCGATCAAAATAAGGAATAATTCTGCCTCGCTTAAAATGGAATAATGATTAAAAATAATTTTACTTTATGTAGGTGCATTTGCTTCTGTACCAAATATGTATATTAGTACTTGAAGTATACATAATTTTGTATGTGTGTAACATTTTTCGTTTATTTGTTTTTTGTTCTTAAAAAGACAACAAATCGTTTTTTGTTCTATTAATGTTATTTTGCATACTTCTATAATACAACGATTAGAGACGTGTTACATTTCTTGATAACTTAAAAATTACGGAAATTCGGGATGCCGGGATTGTCCCGGGATTTTCTTTTCAGATCTCGAAAATTCCGGGATCAATAAAATGCCCAAAATTGACATTCCTAATATGTATGTATGTAAGTATTTACAGTGAACATTCAATGAAGTAGGCGCTCTTGTTGTCAAACTAATTCCTACATAAAAACACTACTCAAGTTCATAGTTTGTTTGTGCTGTGGTTAGTGAGCTTAATTTGTTTGAAAGTATGTAGCAGCATACGTTCATTTCAGCTGAGTGTCCTTTCGGTGTGCTCTGCTTTGTATTCGTACTAAATTCATTTTGTAATACATTTTTAATGGATTTTTAGCACTTCAACATTACGAGTTGTTTTGCTTTTTGTACTTGTTAAGTTGTTGAACATTTTTTATTTTTTATTTTTCTTTTTTTGCTATTTTGCCTTTTATTTTCATTACATTTAATGTTATTACATAGTTATTTCGTATTAATTTAAAAGTTTCGCAATGAGAGTAAAACTTTTAAAATGGTTCTTAAATAAAAAGAGAACATAATTGGCTTATATCTAAATTAATTTATATTTGCTGCCAAAGCAAAAAAAAAAGCTTTTTGCTTGAAAGGTGTTACAAAAACGTACTAGAGAAACTACTATTTTTATATATGCAGCAGGATTTATGTACAAAAATTATATTGCAGTAGTGCATACTTTGAATATTTTTTCATGAAGTTTGATTTATTTCAAGTTAATTTAAAGAAGCCTTATGCCGGTTTAGCTAATAGTCTCTTATCTTAAAATAATTCAACTTAATTGTGGATACGTTATGTATTAGGAGGTAACAAGAAATATAAATAAAAATAAAAACAAAAATAAATACATGAAAACACAATATCAAAGAAAGTAACAATTTCTAACTTATAGTATTATATTTTTCAATCTATCAATCGCCATTGCCATCCAAAAAGTGGTCTATGATACCTACTTAGATCGCAGTATTAATTTTTCAACCAATTTGAGCATTACTTTATACATGAAAGCTACTAAAATTTGATGATAATGAAAAATAATTTAAATAAAAAATTGTACAAAAAATGTGAAGCATAACACAAAATTTTCATTAAAATTATTTATATACATATATACTACATATTTTTTTTACATTTTTCAGAAAATGATCTGCAATTCAATGAAAGGGTTATTTTTTGTTTTGCACAGGAAAAGGAAATAATGACTTAACGACACTTCGGCACGATACGAGTGTCTTTAATTAAAAAAAAACTAAATTAAAAATTAATGCAAATTTTTAGTCATTTAAAAATTCCATTTTATGATTTTAAATTCAGTCAGCAATAAAACTGCTTTCTTAACATTTTTCTTAAAATGAAAAATTTTAAATTTAAAATTTTTTTGTTCGTGTTTTCGTTTTAGGGGTAGGGATGTTTTCAATTCGTTTTTTTTAAATCATATTTAATAGGAAAATCAATTTTCCTTAAAATTGTTATTTTCCCTGCAGTTTGCACTAAAAAATCTGCTGATTTCCTTCGGCACTGTTATAGCCTCACAGGTAACTTAATAACACGTTCGATTCGAAATTAGTAGCTTTTTGATCACGGATCTCTTAATTCGGGTCCTTAAAAATTTTTAAGATAAGTTGCTCTATGTAAATAGAATACAATAAATTTGAAATGCCAATTCAGATCTTTTGTAAGCTAAAACGTATGGTTTGGATTTATAATTTTTAATTCAATCAAGCTCAACTAATCGTTGAGTTAATCTTTAATAATAATAAGAAAGGCTTGGATATATTTTGAATTTTTTTTTTTTTTTCTTTTATTCATAAATTCCGTTTAACATAAAACAATAAATCGAATTGAAATAGAGAAAACATGAAAAAATATAAATCAAAGCCTTTAGTTTTACGATTTTTGTTATATAATACTTGTTAAGTAATACTTCTCTATGAACTGACATTAATATTTTGTATAATCGAGTGTGTGGCAATGAACAATTCAGTGTTTGCCTCTCCACCTTTTTTTTACTTCTGATGGAGACAAAAAATAAAAAAATTTAAATAAATAATTTTTAGAATATGTTTTTATGTATGGTGATTGTTTATCTAATTTTCATAAAAATTTGCTCAAAAAAATATATTTTTCCATGTCTTATATCAATACTTTCAAACTATGCAATTTTTTTTTAAGTAATGAAGAACAAAGTATAAATAGTTAACTAATTGATTCTTTGGTTTTATCCATATCATTAAAAATTATATATCAAAGAAGTCTTATTTCCAAATGAAACTCGCTGCCCTTGTTGATCTATACAAATTATGCAAATTAAAAATGTCATTTTGTAAATAGTTACAATAGTGGCTAATAATGGAAAATGCATAGAAAAAAGTAGGAGAGTAAAAAGTCAAAGCAGTTGAATGCACTACCGCAACGATAGAATGAATAACATCAATAAAAATCACGAATTGATAATTGCATTGACAAGCAAAGCTAATAACGCCACAATACTGAATACAAAAGTAGTTAGATAGAAAATGTTGAAAAATAAAAGAAAACTTCAAAACAACTTGTAATAAAGCTCAAAGCATTGTAAGCAAACACCCAATAAGAGATGGAAGGAAGTTTCTTTTTGTAAATAGTTTGATAGAGAAGTCAGTTTTATTAGTTAAAACGATTTCGGTACTTTTAGTTACTTTATCATGTCCAATAAATCAAAGCTTTGTTTAGTAAAGGTGTCGAAGAGATGATCATATGACTGTCGAGCTGCGAATTGACACACTCATTCTTACTTCAAAATAACATGTCTTCGGCTAGAATAATAAAATTTGGATCACACTTTCACTAAATCAGAATATAGTCTTCTTTAAAAATACATTCATGAGTTCCGAGGGACACACATATCTTCTGAAAAAAATAAGTTGAAAGATTAATTCAAAAATGGGTTTGCTGAGATTTTTATAAGCTTTAAAATTTGTGTTTTCATTTCTGGATTGATAAATTAATTAGAAAAAGACTAATCGTAAAAACCAGCAACAAACGTGGTTTTTTGAGATTCTAATCCAATAAATATTATTCAAAGCCTGGGAGAAGCGGTTATGAAAAAGAAATTTAATTAATTTAATAAAAAGAAGTCTGATGAGGAAATGTGGTGATTTCCGAAATAATACTATAATTTCTACCATTAAAAAACTGTTGTTGTTTTTTTCACAAAAATCTTCCATAAACTGGCCTTGAGCCTGGTCTTGTAAAATTAACATTTGCTAGGCCAACAGAAAAATAAACAAACATTTAGGTGTAAATAAAAATATTTTGAGCAGCCTTCAATTAAAAATAATATATGCAAAGAGACCTTATCGATTTTAAAAATGTCACAACATCCTCATCAAAGACGTCTCAAAGAAAAACAAGCAATGCTTTTGTTTATTGATCGCAAAACCAATGAAAATGTCTCAGGCTAATAAGTAGCAACAAAGTAGGGAGCGATATGCAAATTACAGCAAAATTTGCTAAGTTTTATGCAAAACAGCGTAAGCACTCGAAACAATTACTGTCTCATTGGAAGTAGAGGTTGAGCTTGAGATTCAGGACAACAACGCATTTGTCCAATGTTTTACAAATTTTTTAAAGGAGTAAAAAGTGAAGACAGCTGCTGCTCAAACACACAAACGTTGTCTTCACTTGTGTTACAGATAGCAAATACGCCTAACCGCAACAAAAACGTACGTTTATTCTACTTGTGGAATATTTGTAGTTTCTCCTTTGGTTGCTTTGAATGTGAGTTGAACAGAATGCCATTGCCGAGAAAAGTTTCATTGAAATCATTAGGACAAATTCATAGTTGTAAGGACAACTAAACGAATGAATGAATGAATAAATGAATGGAAGAGTGGACAAATGAAATAGTCAATGTGAAGTGTGCAATGTAGTGGGGAAATTTCAAAATGAAATCAACAATAAGGGCGGATAAGTAAAACAAATGAATTTGATAAAAGTATGCGGAGTGCAGGAAAAGTGTGAACGGACTTTGAAACTTTAGCCGGAAACCTCACACTAATAAAAGTTGTCCTTAGAATATCGTGTAGTTTAATTAGAATTCAGTGCAATATTTGCACTTTACAAACCACTTGACTGTAAAATGCTTTGCAACTCATTACCGACCCTTCCCAATGCGCAAACTAGCCATTTAAGAATACACAAATAAAGAATTGCTGTACAGCTGTTGTACTACAACTTGTTGTTTGTTTGTTAAATTTTGTACTTTTTTTGTTCTTTGTATGTGTGTTTTTTGTTTTTAGTAAACTTTTACAAGTTTCCCTAACTATATGTAAAATGAAGAGCAAATATTGTTTGTAATTACTTTACATTTTCATAGCTTTGCCTGCATTTTGTCTGCTCTTTTAATTGTAATTTAAGTACTCTGCTCAAGTCATAGCGGAGACGAAAGTTGTATAGCAGCCAGAGTGCAATTTGACATCTTAAGTTTAAGGCTTGGCCGCAATTATTTGAAGCAATAAAATTATATCACACAGAGAATGTAATTAAATTTCAACAAGAAGTTTTCGTGGCGTCTTACAATGTTAGACAGCGAGTGGTAGAGGAAAAGAAGCTTATGCAGTTACTTGATGTTGGTAACAGCTGGGGTCTACTGTAGACGATCAGGTACAGAAATACGGTTAGCAGACGAAGAAATATGAAGATTTTAATTACATTAACAAAAATTAAAAAAATTTCGTTTAGTACAATTTTAAATACTTAAACTGCACATAAAACACTTGAAAAAATATAAAAAATACTTTATGCAAAACTTACCAAAATATTCAATACAGAATGTAAACAATTGAAAAACCCAAATATTAACAGAACACATTTATTCAAAAAGTTTTTATAATTACAAATGTTTGGGTATATAGTTTTATAGCCTATTCATGTTAATGTTGATTTTAACATTTTTTTATTGACACTGTTTGGCGTTTAACGCCTGCTTGAACGTTTTATTTTTAGGGGAAAGTGTCAATAAAAAAAGTGTCAAAAATTAAAAGCGGTAATTTTTTTACCATTTGAAACTACTATATAAATTTACTGCGTGTTTTCTAAAATACTATATACCGAGAAAATTCAGAAAACATATATTTAAAAAAGTTGATTGAATTTGTTTTTAGTATACTAAACTCTCGACTTTGTATTATATAATGTTTATTAGTAATGCAACTGTTTTTTAATTGAAAAATTTATTGTCAAATTTGTTTCTACATAAACAATTTAATTGCATAGCTTTTATTTCAAAAGATGCGTTTGTTAAATGAAGTGTGGGTATATAAATTGGGAAGCATTATACAATTTTTTTATGAAATGGTTATTATTTTAAAAGTTGCCAAACTGTTATGAAATTAGTCCGGAAATAATTCCAAATCCGTCACAAATGGTTGAAAATCAGCCACGATGGGTTAAACGTTAAAAATTTTGTGAATTACTTCTTATTGAAAGATACACAATAAGCAATTAATCTGAAATGGTGCGGAAGTAGTCTGAAATATGCCCGAACTAGTCTTGATTTGTTCCTAAAGTATGCGTCAACTAGTCTTGAAATGGTTCTGGTAAAATCCCGAAAAAGTCCCGACACGTTTCGGAAATAGTTCCAAACTAGCATCAAAATGATTCCGAGCTACTCCCGTACGGTTATAAATGGTCCCGAAATAATCTCGTATTTAAAATGGTCAACAACTCGCAGTGTACTAGTCTGAAAATGGTACTAAAATAGCGCCAAACTATGCCATAAAAGTTTATTTATGCACAAAAAAACAGTGCTGATGAGTTGACGCAAAACTTTACTCATCTCAATTACCTCAGTCTGGTTGTCTTGCGAAACATATTTGAAAAGAAAACCATTTATAAGTGGCGAACAAAAACAGTAATAATTAGTAAAAAGTGAATAAATACGATCAAAATGAATGACATTTATTGCGCCATCTACACGTGAACACGTAATTTTGCATGTGACAACGGGAGCCTGAAAAAACTATTCACACTATTTCTCACAGGGTGCTAAGTTTTTTTTAAATATAAATTACTCAAAAATACATAAAAATTTTATGGTCAGTGAAATTTACCAAGAGCTAAGATTTTTTATTTATTATTATTTTAACAAGATGTTACATAATGTAATATGAAATGATGATGAGGCGGTGCGAAAACGAGTAGGAACGCCAATAGCTGAGACAATTAATGAGATATATTTAAGCATACTATCAGAGACATCAAAACTTTTTTCTTTTTTTTCGTTTAAAATAATGTTTCTGTGATAATAAGGAATCGCTTAATGTAAAGAAATTTTTTTCTTTAATACACTTTTATTCCGAAAATATGTACATAATTGTTTTTAGTTTTCATTAGAAATGTCAGATTGACTCTCTATTAATATTGGCAAGAATATATTTCAAAAGAAATTTAATTATTACATTAATACATTTTATTATTTCTTTTATTTTAATTCATTATATGCTATACCTTTAAATAGTTTTCATTCTATTGTTCTATACAATTTTGCATAAAAATGATTTCGCACAAGAACTAAAGTTATACTCGTATATGTCATTAATTCAAATTAAAAAGTAACAGAAATTTTACATTTGTATGCCAATTTAAGAGTATTAAAGTGAATAGCGAGAAGATTATGGCACTCTTGTCCTTCTGCAAATGCTCATGTCGTAATCTAATATAGTTTACACGCACTGGCAATTTCTTACGCTACCGCATGGAAATACATACTCGTACTTTCTTTGGTTGTTTGCCATGTGCACTCGATTGCTTGTCAAATTTAAATCTGCTGTGGTTTTATAATTTGATAAATGAGTTTCGTAGCAATTATCTTATATGGATGGCAAGTGATAAACAATAAGTTGTATGGACAATTTATGAGACCATAACCAATTTGCTTATATAAATTAGCGATTTGCCATGACATGCACAACACACAAGAAAGGGTGTCGATTTATTTATTTCTTCTTTAAAGAGCTGCCAGTAGAAATAAGAAACAAAAGATAAGGGGATGCGAGTAGCTGAGAAAGCATAAAGTTCGCCATTTACTTTCATTTTACATGTGAAAATAAGTATTCACCAAGATAAAGTTGAAATGTATTGAAAAGGGTCACTCAAAGTGTATGGGAAGTTATAGAGGAAAAGGTCTAGCGAATAATAAAAAGTAAGACACCTAATCCTAGAAAAGAATCATAGCAGTAGATGAACTTATGTATCTTAAAATGCTCCCCAGTCTTGCTGCAAGCATTTTAGTGACACAAAAAAAAATATGTGAAAAAAGAAAACCGCTCGCGATGACCCAACTCAAAATTGTATCACTTTCAGTCTAATCCTCTTCGCCGAGATAAGCTCGCTTTAACCTCAAATGCATATGACCCGCATGAAGAAAATAAGCAAATATTGCTTCCTGCGTTCTAATTTGTCCCTTTCGGATATTTCGACTACAAGTTTGTGACAAACTTCAGTTAAAAGAAAAACAAAAAAAGTTAAAAAAGTAACAGCATTACACATAGTTTTCGATAATTTCTTACAGCGAATAGCTGCTCATATGCATGTCTGTGCGTATGTAAATGCGTGCAGCCAATGTCAAACGAACGTCAAAAAGGGTACGAAATGCGGGTAGTGCATGTGAATGTGTGCGCGTGCGAGTGACATTTTAAGGACAGAAAAATACACAATACTTGGCAAATGAAGTAAAATTGCAAAATTTGCTGCAGAAAGGAGATGTCACACGCTTAATTGAACGCGTATATTTATTTGTGAGCTGTTTGTAACTACTTTCCATACATTTTTGGCTATGCTTTGAATTTGCTAAAAATATTTTAAAGTTTTTCTTGCAGCTCAAAATGCTTATTTACTTAGGGTTAAGTTTCAATGTCAACGAGCTATACTCGTTTATTGAGTTCAGCAACCAAACAAAACTTTAACATTTACAACAGTTGGCAGTAAGTAATGTTTGTTGTATGAATATTTATGTTGAAAATTTATAACTTGTATGGTTTGCAGTTAATTTGAATTTAAATTGTTTGCAAGCTAATATTTAAATAGAATCAGAGATTCAATCGCATACATATTTGTATTTGTAAATGAAGGTTGGATGTGTGTGAATGTTAGCATAGATTGCGCATACGCAGTGTTTTTATATTCTCCGCTTCAATTACTTACTTTCTTGTTTTGAGAATTTTAAATGCTCTTTAAACAAAAATTAGACATTTTTGTTTTAATATAGAAGAATTTTAAACAAAAACGCTAACCGAAGATTGAAATAAACTTAATGAAATCCTTTAAGTGATCGATAGTTACATAAATGGTGGCAGTTTTAAATTTTTTTAAGTGCATTTTCCTTAATTTTCAGATAAACTAATAATTCTACTCAAAATAGTGTGCAAGATATCATTTTTTTTTATTGAATATACCAAAAATTTTGTTATGTTTAAGAAAGAAACTCTCATAATTTACAACGATGCAATAATTTAATTTGACATTATTTCGGTTACTACGTAAAAATGCATTATGTAACAGCACTGCTTTTCTTAAACTTTTGTATACATACTTTAAGTAACATGTCTGTAATACTTTTATTTTTATGTTATTTTGCAACCCTTTTGTGCATTCTTAAATGCAACGCGGCTGCGTTAGTTTTATTTCGCTGATTAATTTTTGCTGATCATTAGTAAAATTAATCAGTTTCGAGCTTGCGCCAAGTTAGGTTCTCTCGTCCGGTATTGCTTCGGACAGCACCTTGCCTTGAAACGACCGAAGAAGATTGTGTGCATGTGTTTTTTCTATTATATATATATATATTTTTTTTTGTTCGTGTATTCGGTATATATAAGTACATATAAATAAAGCGAATTGTTGCTATCGAACTCACATGAATTATTATTTTCTACGAAGCGCAAGCACGAATGTTACAATTATCATATGCCTGCAAAGGTAGATGTTCTTTACATTGAACATATCAGTAATTGCGTTAGTCAGACAAAACCATAGCTGTTAAATTATGATTACGATTAGTAATCGGTTAGATTATTTTCCAAAAAGAATTGTAATTATTATTTAATTGTGCCTTTCAAATATTGGGAATACGTAATGATTACGATTACAAATAATCAAAAAATAATCAGGATTACTCTAGATTACTGAAAAGAATCAAAAAGAATCAAAAAGAATCAAAATAAATAATTGATTATATTCAGGATTCTTTTTGATTATTTTTGATTATTTTTGATTCTTTTTGATTATTTTCAATCCAAAATACCAAACAACTTTTCTCTTTAAATTTTAAGACATTTTTTTATTAAAATTTTTTAAATTGTTTTTTGTATAATCTGAGTCTCAGATTCTAAGATATATGCATTTATATGTAAGTATATATGTATATACATATATTATATTATTATAAATATTATATTATAAATTATGATATTTTTGCTATTATTAATAGCAATTCAGCCCTTTAATATAATCAGCCCCATCGCGATAGCTCCCAGTTCTGATCATCAGAATAAGTTGTTTGAGGTTTTGGATTGAAAAGAACCAAAAAGAATCAAAAAGAATCGCTGAAAAGAATCAATTTCTTATTTTGATTATTTTTGATTCTTTTTGATTCTTTTCAGTAATCTAGAGTAATCATGATTATTTTTTGATTATTTGTAATCGTAATCATTACGTAATCTAGTTGGGACCAAGATAATCGTAATGTAATCAATTATTTCACTCTCAAATACAAAGTAATCAGATTACTAATGATTACGATTAGTAATCAAAACTTAACAGGTTTGGACAAAACTATTCGACATGCTTTTTTGTCTTGTGGTAAGATCAATTATGATGCAAAATCATTATAAATCAGAATTCGATGTTTACGTTGCACTTTCAGTATACAAAGCCCTCTGGGTAATCATTTTGTTCACATATTTTTGTATTCGATTATTTATCAATACATTTTGAAAGTAACTGGGGTGACCCCACTGCGATAAAATTAAATTACTCCTGAGTAAACCGATTTGTTTTACTTTTCCAAAAATCAAAATAGCTGCAAAAAGTAGTAAATTTTATAATGAAATTTAAATGTTATGATTACAGAGTTTATATACATATATGAGTTTGAATATTTTATTGTAAGCCAACTGGCTGTGAAGAGTAAGCAGAAATAAGATATGTTGTTTGATATTTTTGTGTACATAAATAAAATATTCAGAACATTTCATTTGAAATGGTTTAAAAAAGTATAACACCAAAAAAAGTTACACATTTCATGTTCCAGAGATATTTTTTAAAAACAACATCAGGTTAAACGAAATAAAACAAAAATTATTTAATGTATTAAAAAAAATTAAAAAAAGGACGATTGCAAAAAATTTTGGTTAGATTATTGAACGTGAAAGGGAGACAAAATTTGGCTATTAAATTTAAATAAATTAAACGCTCTTTTTTTGGTACAAATTTGTACACCTTTTTGCAATGTCTAAGCTCTTCGCCTGTGTCGTAAAGAATATATATAAAAGTTTGTATGCAGAATATATTTTTAAAGTATCGACATACATTTCTTTTAGTTATTTTTATTTGTACTGAATAAATCACGATTCTATATGTTAGATTTATTAATTGAATAGGAATTACCAAGTGCTCTGGCCGAAAAATTCTTTTGTGGACGTAAAAAAATGACTTTGGATATTCCAAAGTGTACAGAAGACGCTTAAAATTTTCTTATTCAAAATTGAGACTCAAAAGTATATTTCTATTGCAATAATTTGTTTTTGATAAAGCATGCATTGTATTACGAGACTATTAAGAATGATTATGATTTTCTTAAAAAAACAGCTTTGGCTGTGAAATATGAGAGCTCAATTGACACGAGCTTCTAGTTAGCTAGTGAAATATTAATTCATGTATATGAAAAATATATACATACTCATATTACTTTTTTTATAACTACTTTAGACATTTTTGACAATTTTTTACTTTTTTTCTTTGGCTTGTTTTATATAAAACTCTATTAAAGATGTAACGCTTATTATTTTGAAGTAAATTTATTCGCACGATTTGGATAGTTAAAAGCTGTCCGCAATTTCACATTTAACACTGCTCTAATAACCCTTTTGAAAGGTGCTTAGAAGATAACCATACGCCTGGAAGACGTATCATGGTTTTCTTGGTGCAATTTTATGATAATAACAAATTTATTAAATATATTAGTTTTGTACTTACGTGGATTCTTTGAATATTTCCTTATTGTTTAAATGCATTTACATAGTAATAATTTTTTATTAAAAAAAAAAAAAAAACAATTTCATTCTTCCAATTCGCGAGAGAAAAAGAGCGAAAAATTTAAAAAGCATACATCTCGCAGACGTAGGTTATCAAATCAGAGTTAATCACATTTGAAATTTTTGAGCTTTGAAAATATGTTTGTGATATATGCAATGAATAAAATTTAGCTTAATTTTTTGAAAATTTAGTGCTTTAAACGCTTTTTCATCTATTAAATATATGTATATTTCGATTAGAGTGTTAGCTATTCCCTTTGTGAAAGGTTGGAAAGTTAGCTTAGATCTCTAAGATATAAGCTTGCCATGAAAGAAATATATTATTCTTAATATACTTTCATTTTAATTTATCCATATTTTCTACTGTAGTATTATTTAAAAATACCTTTAGAAATAACAAAAGAGCAGCGAAAATTTATTTAGAAACAGCATTAAAATTGCCGACTGAAATCTAAGTGTATATGTCTTAGGGCCAGTATGTAGTTTTTCAGTCAACTTTAAACGGAATTTAAACTAAGTTTAAACAGCACTAAAAAATGACCCTTGATGTATCAAAGGTGCTTAAGAACGACTTATTTGAAACTTTATAGACAAACTCATTGACTACTACATTTTAACTACAATTAATCACACATTCGAATAAAGACTGCAATATTGAAGTCAACAGCCTGATCTGTTATTAATGAGTAATTATTAATTTTTGCAGTCATAGATAAACAATGAAATTCCTAAGCAATTTTTGTGAATTTCATTATAGAATTAGTATACATATTTGTTTAGAAAATAAATAAATACAAAAACAAAACAAAAACATAATTAATGTACTCTTCTTTTTAATAACCGCGCCGGCGTTCCACAGAATCATCGAAGGAAAAATTGTTTATTGCCAAAATCATTTTTTTAACCTTTGTTTTTTCTTTTTATCCCTCGAAAGGCAATAGCAAACCTCCGAGTGTAGCATTTTGCTTAAAAAAGCATCTGCCAGATAGATAAGCTGGCTAGAAGTGAACTCATTGAGGCCAACACTATGTATAAGTAAGAAAAATGGGGGAGTATCACTGGGCACTTACGGTCTACTCTTGTTTAAATAAAACTAATTTCAGCTCAGTAAACGTTCCGATATAAATATGAAAAAACACAAAAAATTTCAAGCTGTGAGAATCTTCTTACCCAGAGTGGGTTGCAAGATGAGCAACAATGTGTTTTTTTTTTCGCAAAATTACAACTTCTGAACTTCATTGTGTTCTTGACAGGACATTGCAGTTCTTGTGGAGCAACCAAGCCATTGTTTCCAATTTCCCTCTGCAACGAAGTTTCATTTATTTGCTTTCTTTGATTCTTAACAATTCTCTACTTAAAATCTTATTATTTCAGAGTAAGTTCTCTGAACGATTTTCCTTTATGCAATACAAATCGTCAATCGAAATTGTGTTCGCAGAAAAATTAAATCACATTTCTTCTATTGATTTTCTTACACGCATTTTACTATATCAAACAGTTCGCTACAAAGCTTTGACCTTCCGTTCAATCAACGTCACACACGTGCACCTTTCAACTCAATTCTACCGTCGCTTAACACTTTTTTTTTCTACATTTGCTTTCCTTTCCCCCTTCACTTGTTCGTCCATTTCATTCCAAATACGCGCATATCACATCTGTAGTGACGATTAGAGGTTACTTTTCATATTGTCAGTAAATGGTAAAGGAATAAATCTATTGTACTCTGTGAAAAATGCAAGAAAGAGCAAATCTGACATTTAGATAAATATTTAACAAACTGTTGTATGAACCGACAATCGAGTAAGCAAAGAGCTTTAGACAAAGGAGCTGAAAAAGTATGAATAGTAGTAGTTTAAAAGAAAGAGTTCTGCCAAAAATAAAATAAGAAAATATTTAAAAAACTTATTGATGATAATGCGCTGTTAGAGCAGCTGCTCAACTTTTACAATGACTGTACTGAGTGATTGGAAGGCAGGAAAGCAGCAGTCAGGCTGCTGTTGGAAACGGGAAATGTACATTAATGCTTAAATGCTTTCGTTTCCGGCTATGCGTGTGTACGTGTGTGTGTGTGGTAAGGCATTGAAAATCAATATTAAATAGTTTTAAGCCTTCAGTCAAAAATTTAGCGGTGAATGAAAAGGTTAAACTAAATGTAAACAACATCAATAACATTTCCTGATGATGCAGTATTAACAAATTTATTTACCAATAATAAGTGCAACTTATTCACAAATATACTGAAGGTTAACAGCTAACAAATACGATTTCGAGGTAGTTAAAAATCAGTGAAGTTATGCTAACGTTTTTGGTGATGGGGTAAATCTCTGCATGAAAGTCTACAAAATATTCCAAAAATTAGTTTAATTAAAAAAAGCAAAATTTACAGTGCAAAATGGTTCCCAGAATGCCTTTGGCCGAGTAAACTGCTTTGGAATATTTTTACTTATCACCGTCAACGTCATTTAGGGCTATTTGGTGTGGTAAGAATTTAATAACCATAAACCATAACCATTTCAGTTGGATCGTGATTTGAGCATTCGTCGCGTCTCTAAACCAATCCAGCCACTTCCAAAGATATAAGGATCATTTCCAGTGATATTTTTATTGAAAAAGTTTCCAGAATTTTTCTTCTGTAAAATCAAAGGGGATATTGCTAGCAACATTAAAATGTACATTTAAATATTAAAAAAATTGTCGAATCAACAAGGTATTTACATTTCATCGCAAAGTTAAAATAATATTAAATATGAGAATTTACAATTAATTTTTTAATGTTATTCTATGGTTAAACTATGCATTTTCTAATAAAAATCATAAAAATGCAAAATTGCAATACATTAGTCTTATGAGTAGTAAAATTTGTTTAGCTATCTAACACGCAATTTTGAAGCCCATTAAATTGTTGTATTAAAAAAGTGCAAATTTTCTTTCCCAATTTCTTTCATTTAACTTCTTTGCAAATATATTATGTATGTAAAAAATTGCAGCACTGTCAATATTTTTTTTTTGTTTTAAATATCTTGAGAAATTTGGAGCGAACTCAAACTTGCACTTTGTTTTACTAAAATTGGATGAGTTATAAAGTGATGTTCCTTTTAGTTTTGAGCAAGTGTAAATTTTCAAAATATTCTTTTGATAGTCCATTTTTAATTGAACCTTTAATTTATTAATTGTTTTTAAAATATGAAACATTCTTAATAACTTTGATTAAGATAGATTCATTTCTACTATATTCATCGTACGCTTAGATGGCCGGAAAGACATGACGGATATGAATTAATTGATTTATTTTCTTTCGGTTCTTTTTTGTACATATTTTTATGTATATTAAAACCCTTCTCTTTTCTTTAGCTGGATTGAAAAAGTGATCGAATCGAGATTGGCTTTTAGAAGACATAGTCAAAAACCATGAGGGTAGTTTCTACAGAAGAATTTAATTCACGTTAGAACTAAGGGGTTTTGTAATAAATAAAAAAAAAAATTATTTATCTACTTAATTGAATTAAATTCAACATATTAAAATCTTTTCAATCACTTCATTCAATTTATCCGAATTCTAATAAAATATAATTTTCAAATTTTTAGACGTTACTTTTAAAGGTGGCATTATTCTATTTCCTATTAAGCTCCTTAGCTATAAATATTTATTTAAAATAAAACTAATCCTAATTGCTTAACTTAAGTTTCTAATATCACTACGTTTCAAATGGCATAAAACTTGCAATTTAAAAAAGGTTTAATTAATGAAACGCAAGCTCTAAACATCATTAAAGCGCACCCGCTAAAAAATTAGCAAATCAAGAAAAAATTCTTTATATTAAAAAAAAAAGTTAAAAATCTCCTTCGCTGCAGCTGTCGCTAGGTGTAAAATGCATTAAACGATTAGTGTATTTGATAATTTTAGTTAAAGCCAACCACAGTCAATAGAAACGACAACTTAAGATGAAATAAGCACTAACAAAAAAAGCAAAAAACTGCATATCTAAGTGTCAGATAATAAGTGAATTTCCTCTAAACACTGAATGCGCATGACGCTTTATTTAGTTGCACCATTGCCATTGTGTATGCAATTGAAATAGCAAAAGAAATATACAAAGTGATTGGATGAAGGAAATCGACAGACGAACAGACGCTGCACCACAAGTGCCCACAAGCAATATAACGGTAACATATTTAATTTAATTTAATTAGAAAAGTGTCGACAAGTGGCGCCAAATACGGCTTAGGCAACACACATACACACACTCAATTGTATACTCGTGGTAAATGCAAACCACCATGGCGTAGACGTAATGCTACACTTCAAAGCGCTTAGGGATACTCAAGTCTATTTTTTTTTTTGTGTGCATTATTGTTGTTGTTTTGTTTGGCACAACTGCCGCTTGGATTACGTAATACAACATGGCGCTTAAGGCAAAACACAGCCGACAAACCCGTACTTATATTACACGCGCACCAGCCAAGTAAACAAACACACATATTTGCGTATGTTTGTGTATGAACGAGTATGTGTTGTGTGAACCACTGAGGAGCCTTTTAGATTGATGTGCACAACAGCCGTAGCATTTTCATACCGAACACATACACACAAATAGAAATTGTAACACATGCACTTTGCCTCCAGGCTGGGCTGATTGTTTTCAATAGCTGCGGCAATGCGAATGTTTCGATGCACATGCAAAAACAATGTACTTGTACGAGTATGTGTGTGCGCTCAAACGTTTGGAAATTAGTCAAACCGTTAGGAAAGATTGTTGTTGAGAGTGAGCTTTAAAATTCTAATATAATTTAAAGAATACAGCAATTGAATTAGAATGTTTATCGCATTTGTAAGACATTTATATATTGAAACGTGTTTAATGTTTTTTCTATTCTTTAATACCCAAATATTTCTTAATTAAAAACAAAATTCGGTTCATGTAAAAGTTATCGAGGAACTTTCGAGCAATTCTCAAGCAACTTATTTTCCTGGAATTTGACATATTTGTCTCTCAGAATGCAGAACTTGCAAGAAACTAAGAAAATGCAAAACCAGCAAAAAGTTGCAAGTTGTCTCACTTCTTAGTTAGTGTATTGCATTTATTTTCTTAATATGCTATTGTGTTACGATTATTTACTCCCTTTTTCAATTTTTCGCTTTTCAATCAAATATTTGATCCTCTTAAGAAAACTTTAAGAAGTTCTGTACAATGAATATTGCAATCAGCTATTTCTCTTAATGGCAAATTGTTACAAGTAAAAATTTATCCAGTAAAAACTCAGTAAAACTGGCAAGTTCAGTTGTCTCTCAATTTCCCCTACTTTGCAAGTTGTAAGTTTTTGCGTAAAAAATGCCAAAACATGATAATTCGTAGCAATTGTTACTGGATCTTGCTGGAAAGTGCGTACGTGAACAGAACCACATTCTCTAAGAAAAATAATTTTCGAACTTTCTCAAAAGTTTTCAACTTTTAAATATTTATTTTCATTCAATTTGAGCATAATAAAGTGCTTATCCCCGTTCTCTATTTTGATGGCTAGCCACCAGATTGAAAATTAAAAAAAAATTATTTTTCAACTACCCTCGGCAAATAAAATTTCACATAATAGGTAAAAGATAAAATGGGCTGCCTACTTTCAAACTCCAAAAATTCAGGATGCCAAAAATGTTTGACAAAAATGTCTGTGTGATGTGATAGAGGAAAGCCTTCGGAAATACCCGTATGTATGTTTACGAAATGAATAGAAGTGGTGCTGGAAACATACACAATCTTTATGAAAAATTTTCGACTTAAGAAGTGTAAGTAAACATTTTTTGGAATGGAACTATTTTCTTGTTTGTATCATTAAACGAGCTACACTATTGCTTACTCAAAAAAAGTGTTTTGTTTTATTTTGAATATTCCCTTTTTTTTTGGTAATATGATTTTTGTTAGATCAACTTTTTTTCAATTAAAAAATAAAGAAAATTGAATAAAACATAAAAAGTCTTATTTAATGGAATTATCTCTATTATAAGTTATTCTTATTATGCTCTTTACCATAACTTTGCTTCTCTGCATGGCCTCATTTTAAAAAAATTTATAAAAAGAAACTTTTTACGAATTGGTTTTCTATGTTAAATAATATCCGTAATTAAAAACAAGCTTTGAAGGTATACTACCGAATAGACTTTACTCAGGAACAAACCATTTAGTAGAAATTTAAAAATACCAAAAACCAAAATTTAAAAAATTTCTCTTTAAAGCTAGAGAATTGAGTCGAATATCAAGTCGAACCCAGCTGCCTTTATATTATAATACGTGTAGAGAGATTTACTATGTGGTAAAATCAATTCGCTGCTTGAATAGGCGATGCATTTGTAAGCACAACTAGGGAAGGAGCTAATTTATTAGCCGCATTTTTAAAATATTATATTTTTTAGGCAGTTTTCTGTCATATATGTACAAATAAATTATGTTTATGGTGTAAAAATTCTCGTAAATCAAACGTAATTTTTTCCACTCAAAAGTCACATACCATTACACTAAAATTGAACAGACTATAAAGTTGCATACTCAAAAAATGTCCAACACTGCTGAGAAAAAAGTTTTGAAATTTCGATATAAATTTGTTGAAAATTTTTTTTTTTCAATTTCCATGATATGTGATGGTTGGGTTTTAGATGCTTTTGTATTCTTTAAAATAAATAACTAAAATCATTTACAAATTAATATTGAATCTGGTTGGCCTGCATATTTCTCTACATGTCTGAAAAGATTATTATTTATTTATGTAACAACAAAACAGGAATCGACAAAAACAATTAAACAGAGAGATATTTAATAGTTGAATCGCTTATTGTTTTACTATTTTGCATTGCATATTTTCTACGCAGCTTAAAATGCCCACGCAGTGAGCTGCCGACTAATACTTATGCGAAAAGAGCAATGAAAATCGCACACAGAGGCTGATTGAAAGTATTGCAACAAAAGCGGCAGCACTTTACTGCCAGCGGAAAAAATCAAAGCTGAGCCTCTGGGTGATCTCCAGTTATTGCAAGTGCGTGTGTGTGCGTGCCAGTGTCGCACGCAAAAACAAACATACAAAAACACACACACAGAAAACACACGAACCAGCGCACGCAAACAATAATACTAACCAACTGGCATTTTATTATTTTAAACCCCTTCTCTTGGTCTGACCTTGCCAAAATATCCACTATATATGTACATACATACATACCATTTGCTCCGCAAGAGGCCCTTTGCGATTCTTCGGTGGATGTGCTGCTGCGACGACGTGCCTGCGGATGTTGCTTCATTACACGTTGCGATTCGAGTGCTTTTATTGCTTACAAAAGCAATACGTTTAAATGTTTAAGCGTGTTTATTTTTGCAAGTGTGGTAACTGAGAGAATTCATTCGTTGCAATAATGCAGAAATTTTGTGAATCGTTGAAAATTAGTCAGCACGCATTTTCCATTGCAACTTTGTTTAGTGAAGGTGTAAAAATTCGCTCAGGGCTAGTTTGAGTGAAAAAATCAACTTCCAATTCACGAAATGTTATTATTTAGGACCAGACTAAGTATTGTACTTATACTTTTTAACAACTTGTTTTTATTAAATTTTCGCCATCTTTCAATTTAAGCATAGAACATTATTTTAAAAAGAAACCCATGTTAAAAATACTCGGTCATTATTTATTTTTGAGACAGGACGTGAGCATGTTCATATGTGTAAAATTGAAAACCTTGAAACGATCTTGAAATGTTGGCAAACTTCAAAAATGTTCTCCGCGTTTTAAACATTTAAATTTTTGTATGATGACATAAACCATATTTCAGAACGTAAAGAAATCATCAAAATATTAAAATACTTCTAAGAATTTCCAGAAATTTTGTGAGTATCTAGTTTAATAACTCTTTCACAGTTAGTATAATAAAGTGCAAGTATGAAAGACAAAAAGTTTCCTTTGTTTTTTGTCTTATTTTTTTTATACAATCAAATTGCTAAAAAGCAGCAGTGATTTGTAACCAATTGAAACTTCCACTTTATTAAACTTAATTAAAAATTAATGTTTGAAAAAAAGTTGTTAATAAATTAAAACATAACGTTAAAAATTTAAAACTTATTATTTGAAAATCAACTTCTCCAATTGAGTAATTATGAACTTAATTAAAAAAAAAATATTTTTTTCAAATATCGTGCGGTAATATTTTTGAGATGCGGAGTACAATGTATACATAGTCATACATCCCTAATACATACGTACATTTGCAAACTTGTATAACATATTTTCTGTAAAGAAATTCTGCCCACCTTGTCAAGGTGGGATTCTCTTTGATCAGCAAAGGAAGAGGAACAAAAATACTACGCGAGAAAAGCAAGTAGTTAATTATTCACGTACAAGTAAATTATATTGAATTTATTGCGCTCGCATTACATTTTTCATGTATGTATGTATGTGTGTCTTTGTGCAACCTATGATGAACAATTCAAGGCGAAAAATTATTAATTAAATATGTAGGTATGAAAAAGAAGAATAAAGTGAAAAAAGATATATTTAAAAGAATAACTAAATAATTGACCAGAAAACTTGCGCAATTTATTATTTATACAAATAAAATTATAAAATCAATAAATCTAAATTTAACGTAACGAAGTAAAAATGATTGAATGAGAAGGCGATATACTGAAATTAAGTGAGCTGAGCATCTCCCGCGGTCATTGACGAATTGTTTGGCCAGTTATATGTGATTAAAATAGATTTAATTTAAAAATCTATGGATAAAATAATTAAAAAAAGAAATTAGAAAGCCGCAATTTATTCGTATTCGTTAACACGGTGAAGTTTTGAAAATGCTAATATTTTTTCATTTTACCTTTCTTTATTAGTGATTTAAGTCATCGAAAACTCTCTTTGTGCTTACAGACGCTGCCGTCTATCTAGCCTATAATCAAGTACAAAGCTTATATAGTTATAGAAGCTGTCAGTCTCAATTTGCTTTAAGATGACACATCAAACGTCTCAGGTAATGTCAGGTAACGCAGCTTCCTTTACACTTGTCCTTCCGTTGATTTGCCAGTTGAGTACTCGCATTTTCTTAGTAAGATAAGTAAGGATATTTGTTTAAGCCATCCTGGCCTAAAAACACACTAATTGAATTTGAAAATATTGCATTTATTTAGTTTGTTAGTTCGTTTGTGGTACGCACACAACAAATGATACGGGTAGGAATGGCAAGATGATGGAAGCGCCACTATTTATTAACGAAAGCATATGTACTGTATTCTTAACTTTAAACTTTAACTTAACATTTTTAAAATATCAAGTAGCAATATGTTTAAGGCGTTTTTCGGAATGAAATGTTTAATTTATGCAATAACACCAAGGAACCACGGATTGCAAAGCCAACACGCTAAATGCTACGAGGTTCCTTGCTCCAAATCTGGAAGCGGTGATGAAGTTTAAATAAAAAAGATGTCTGAATTGTTTTGAAAATTCTAAATTTAACTCAAAAACCGTTTGTAGTTACCGTAATATTGTAAATCCCCAAATAGATTAAATAAAATTAAGTAACCTTAGGAGAAATTTTAGTTTCAAGACAGAATTTCATTCGGATATTATTCATTCCTGTTAGCTATTAGAACGCACATTTTCCTTGATTGATATATCAAATTTAACCAGGATATAAACCCGCACAGACCGAACTGAAATCACACACATCTCGTACATAACTACCACACATTAAAACATTTCTGCTGTCAAAGTATTTTGAACTATCTACTACTTTAATAAAGTACTTACAAGAGAATACCGCATAAAAGCTACTAATGTGATTGAATTGCAAACGGTCGTCAATTAAAGTAACAAAACTGAAGTTAGACGTCATCGTTTGGCGCAGACTATAATAAAGAGAAGCAATGAAACTATGCAGCGCCACCAAGTCGCGACGTCTCAGAGACACAAACCAAGCGATGCGCTACAGAGGTAGCGAGTGCAACAAATGCAATGTGATTCATCTAATAAAAAGATAAAAAAAGAAGAAAATGTAATGAAATGAAGGAAAAAGCAAAAAAAAAGTGAAAGTAAAAAATTGCGACCAAAAATTAGGTAGGAAAAGTAGTAGAGTGAAGGTTATAAAATGAAAAGGAAATAGAGAAAAAATGATAAGAGCACACTGAGCTCCGTTGTTGGTTTGGAAATTTGTGTGTGAAATTACCTGTAGTTTCATAATTATAACCGCACGAAATACGAAAATGTATATTGGCGGCAAAATTTAAAGCGCTCGGCTGTTTCGAAAAGTTGTGATTGTTATTTTTTTTTTTTATTATCTAAAACTCATCTTATTTTCCAACAAAAGCCTTATAAAAGAGAAAAAAATTCGTTAAAACTGGTCAGAATATCGCATTTATATTAATTACGCCACCAGTGCACATTTCACAAAATAATAAATTTTGTAAAAATTTCACAAATTTTCAAAAAAAAGTTGCTAAGAAAAATTTTAAATAATGATTTATAAATATATACTTTTTATGAAAATTTGTTGAATTTTTTTTATAAATTAATTTATACCAAACATTTTTTTTTATTTTTTTCGAGTTTGCAGTTTTGCAGCTCTTTTAATTTAAGTGTCGTAAAGTGTAACTTTAAATAAGATAAAGATTTTTGAAATTTTTTTTTAATGGCACTCTGCCAAAATTTGGTTTGTGTATCGAATGAATTGAAGAAAAATAAATAATTTGTCACTACTATGTGTTGAGTCTATAATTTTGTGTAGAGTGTACTGCTCTATTACCCGCAAATTCACTTGTTTTCGTACAAATATATTGTTGCTGCTAATAGGGTAGTTGATTTACCACCAGAGTGCATTTTAACTGTTAATGTACTCACTGTCAACTAATGTTAAACCAAGCGAAATGAAGGCATCTAACAAAGCGCTTTCTATTCGTGCTTAACTTTTTATGTATTCAGTATACATATATGTATGTATATGTGTAGATTTATGGTATATGAATGCCTAGTTTAAGCATTATAATCATATGCATAGCTTCTAACTAGATGTCGCCTGCATTTCGGTAGATAAAACCCGAAATTTTCGAAAAATCAACTGTAGTTGAGCTCATCATCAGTTGTTGGGTCGAGGATGAAAGTCAAGTTGAGTTCACTTGAGTGCATTTGTGAGCAGTAGAGCTCAAATTGGATTGTTTGCTATGTTATTTAAGTTGAAGTGTGTGAAAGTGAAAGTGCTTGTGTGTATGCTCGATTTTATTTATTGTTCAATTTGATTTTATCGAAAAGCCACATGCTCGTGTTAAGCTGCGTTGAGTGCAAATGCTAAGAGTTGAATGATTTGTAAAGTACTAGATGTTCATATGTATGGTACATGTGTTCATGAGAATATAAATTGTATGATGATACTGTTTGTGAAATGTCAATTTTTAGCGCCGTAGTTTTAAACAACATTAGTGAAAGGTAAATAAGAACTAAACTTAACCATTATTTTTACTTATCTTCAATTAAAATATGGTAAGTTAATTCTCTAACGATAACCATGTAAACTAACATTTTGAACTTTACACAAAATTTAAAATAATTGAACAAATTTTCTTCAATATTGAAATGCAAATTTAAATGAAAGTTCAAGTACAAATTGGCAGAGCATACTGTTGACTTTTGACAATTTTATTTGTCGAAAATCTTTGGATTTTCTTCCATCCAAAACTAATTTTTTATATTACTTCCTAAAAAGCTACAAGACTGTTTACTTTAAAAAAATTTTAAATTCTAATAAAAAATTTTATAATTTAATGACATTTTTTCGGTTCACTCACTTAGTGTGTCTATGAAAAAGAGGTCGTGGGGGTTTGGTGGTTGTCTCAACACATCAAGTTTTTCCGCAACATCAACTTAAATTGCATTTCCAGCAACCCGTGTTTTTAAGTGTTAATCCACATAATTTTTACTTTAACGTTTAGATGAGAAACGAGATTAAATAGAAAAAACATAATCATAGAAAGAAAAAATGTAAATACCTTCTTTTTATATCAAGTAATTCAATGGTAAGCAGTTTTAGTTCAATTTAAAGAAATTTTTTGCTCGTGCCACGCCCACTTATGACTCACTCTTGTTTCGGTAACCTCTGCGTCCAAAGTCATAAAAATTTATCCATAGAGTAACCGACAGATTTTGCAAAGTTTTATGATAAAATGTCTAAATCTCCATCACTGAGTTACGTACATATCTTCCACTCATTTTTTTATAACTTGTTTGAAACTATATCAAATCTTTATAAAGTTCTTTTTATATGATTTATTTGAAAATTAGAAACACGAAATATTCGTGTTTTTAAGTGTATTTTTTGATAACTAAAATGTAAGCTGAAGTCATTTTATTTGTGGCGTTTTAATAATAATAACAATTTAGCGCTTACACAAATGGAGGGACCTACAGTTTTGTGCCGACTCCGAACGCCCGATGTTTTTTATGAGAAGCTTTTTCATGACAAAAATACCCGCGGAGGTTTGCCATTGCCTGCCGAGGGGTGACCGCTATTAGAAAACACCTTTTTCTATGTTTAAGATTTTACTTGCCTTGTCTGGTATTCGAACCTCGAACTCAGCGGCATGTCGAGCACGCATTGCTACCCACTCAACCACAGCGGGATTTTACCAGTGATGACATTTGGTACCGATAATTTTGCCTATCCTTATCAAACTCCATTCAACCTATGGTTATAGTGAGTATAGTTACATTTTTACCTCTCATATAATTTCATAAAATCTGAAATATGCAATAGTTCAATAACTTGAATACTATTTTTTTCAAATTGGCTATTTATACAATGGACTTACCGCGAAAGTATAACAAATTCGGTTTCGCCCAAATTTTGCTTATCTACTGGTTTCAATTGTAGTTGGCTCCTTAAAATGTCCAAATCTCTCCGTCAAATAATTTCGGTCTCTTTACACTCTGTGATAAAAGCACTCGCTTTTGTTAAGCGTGCAAAAAGTTCTCAAGTTGAGAAAAACAAAAAATTTAATTAATGTATTCATATAGAATTTAATTTGAATTGGTTTAACCGTTTAAATATTTTTTATTGTAAAAGGAAAACATTGCTTAAATCTTGAATATATTGTCAGCGTAGTTATTATTTATTATTAGTTTTTTTTTTATATTATTTAATATCGAGTTAAATAAATTCCATAAGTGAACACATCTGCGAAGGCCAACTTTTTTGCAATCGAATCATTTAACAAAAGCGTATGATTTGTTTTTTTAAATATCTATTTTTTAATTCACTCAATAATGTAAGTCGAAAAGGTGCTTGAAACTAAATGGCATTGGGGTATATATAAAAAAACGCACGTTATTGATAAAAGCAATTACTCAAAATTTATCAATTTTGATATTACTGAACGTATTCCCCTATCAGTAAAGGCTGAATAGCTGTTTAAAAAAAATTATTGCTTTTTCATAAGAAGTAATACAATAAAATGGCTTTCCGCATAATTAAATTTGAAAAATTTGCAATAACTAAAAACTGTTCTTTGATAAAAAAATATCGCACACGCACTACAAAAATGTTATAACTCAAAACTTTTCAAAGATATTGTTATATATTTCATATGCTAACCAAGCCCATATTTCCGATCAAAATTAAATTAAATTGATGAAAAAAATTTTCACAATACATTTATTGTTATTGTTGATCCAAAATCACACGCCTTTTTCAATATACTTGTAACTCAAAATTTCAATATTATTTACACATACAATAATATACAAATATGTGTACACATGTATATTTAAAATGCTTGCAACGGACATAATAGTCATTGAACAAATCAAGTAAAGTTTTTGCCCTTTTTTCAAAACATCAGTTATTTTGATTTAATACTTTATTGTGTTTACGCACGCAGCTCAATATTTAAAACTTTATTTTTTTCTTTTTTACTTTCAGTGTCAACTGCAACAATTGACATTTATCGACGTGTTATAGAGCGGAAATAAGTGATAAGTGAGCCAATGAAGTGACAACGCCTATAAGTAGATAACGATAAATGCGTGTAAATATAAGCAATGAAGGAAAAGTGAAAAAACACGATGTTTTACTGAAATAACATTACTTTTAATACATGTAAATGTATATATATATGTATATACATAAGTGTACACAAATGTCACTATATAACCGCAAACTTTATTTGTACACAGTTTTAAATAAATTGTGCCACAACAAGCATTGCGTTCAAAACATAAAAAGCGGAACCACGCCATTGGAATGGTAAACTGTGGAAGGAAATGGTGTGTAAAACAAATGAAAAGTGAATTGTGTAAAAATTGCTAAAACATAAAAAATATTATAAATTTCTTACGCTTTGTGCTTAAAAAGGCATTTATCAAATCATTGCGCTATTATATTTGACAATTTGTTCAAGGCACTTAAACGTCAGCTTCTGGGTACATACTTTTTGCAACACCAATTGCGACGTATTCGTCCGCGGTCATCATCATTATTCGCAAATGGCCTGAGCCGATAGTCAATCATCAATTTACCATTTTACGGATTAGCGCACGTGAACGACAGCGTTACAGTCACTGACAGCAACAATAGTTCGAGTGCTTAACTTGCTACTAACTTTTTGCTGCACAAACAAACGCGCAACCGTATAGGTGTTGCCTACATTTGCGCGCTTTCGAATGCAATGATTTATCATCATGTGGACGTATATGATGGCCGCAAGCCGTGGAGAACGGGCGAGCATGATAGCATCGCGACGTCGAAATGAGAGCGAATCACCGAAATATGGTTACAAGTAAGTACACAACATTTGGTGGTGGCATTTGAAGCGCTGCAAAGTATGTAACTTCACAGAGTTGGTATACTTTTGGGCGTTAAACAAAATACACTTTCTTGCAAATGTTAAATACGTTTGACACATTCTGAATTTCACCAAATATGTCGTAACAAACACTTAATAACCTGCAAACTTTTTCACTTCATCTTTCCTTTCTCTCCATTCGTTTCGGCAGCGTCGGCCGCTCAATGCCATATCGCTCGAATGTTCGCCACAACGTGCTGCCACTGCACTCAACGAGCTCAACACTTCCGCCCGGCGGCGCCTATACGCCATACGCGCCCTCCTCAACTACAACGCCCTACTATGAGTCGCATCACCATAGCAACCACACCACTGACGCCAACTTGCCAAGCGCCAGCACTAGTGCCGCTTCCTCAGCCAATTCGCCGCAGCCGCCGCCACCACCATTTCATACCCACGCTACCGCCGCGGCACTGCAGCGACTGCCGCCACATAATAGCCACCAACAAATCGCTCATGCGACGACAGCGATAGATGATGATGGTACTAGCCTCTTTTCGCCACTCTCGCCATGTACTCCGCTAACCGCCGCCGTTGACAAGGATACACACATATTCGTGTATAAAGGTGCGAAAGCGAAAACGACACGTAAACGCCTAATAGCCAATCATGTTGGTGAAATGATGCGCGAGGATAAGCAGCAGCAGCAGCAGCAGCACATAGGTCGCTTGTCGTTGGACGTAAGTGATGAAGATGATCCCGTTGGTTTAATAGATGAAGTGGAGCGGCGTCGGCGTTATTTGCGCGCCGTAACGAGCGATGTGGGTGCAGACGCGGAGGCTGCAGGTGCAAGTGGTGGCGCTGGTAGGGCGGTTAATAAGGATGCTGCCATTGGTAGTAGCGGCGCGGACGACGAGAGCGTCGAAGAGGATTACTTGGAGTTGGAGAGTGGCAAGCGGATGTCACAGGTAGGATTTATTTGCGATCTAACTTACTCTACTTCAGTGTACTTATGTGTAGATGCGTATATTTCAAGTTGTGGAAACAGTTTTTAACCACAGTTGATTAGGGATTATCTAAATTGTATAAGAAAATTTTTTCGTAGTTGTAGAAACTGAGTCTGAACATTTTTCTTTGGAGTGTAATCGCCTGTTCAACCCAACTGCAATTGATATCTGAATTAAAAATATGTGCATGAGCAAAGCTGAAATGCAGAATATTTATGTTACCATTTTTCAATATTAATTAAAAATAAATAAAACGAGTCTTTATTTGAAATTATGTTCGCAAAATATAGGTGTAATTTAAAAAAAAAATTTGTTTACAGTTCATTCTAATTGATAAATACCTGATTTTCGTTTACGAAATTCTTTTTGTTAATCAGCTAATTTATAAACATTTATTATAAATTTAGAAATTAGAAATTCTTTTCTATGGAAGGAAGATATATTTAAAAATTGCTTACATTAATGTATGTGAAAGTTTATTCTTCATTTTACACGACTTTATGGAATAAATACAAAAAATTCTTTAGGTAGATCTTGTCGAAATAATCACGCCGTTCATCTTTGTTCATTAATTTGGTTGTGATATTCAAAGTCAAAACTAATTTTTTGTTGTTTATGTTTAGTATTTGTATAGTTTAAAGTCCGATCCCTAACTGAAACAAAGGCTTCGTTAATTTTCAGTTTTATTTTTTGCACGGCTGCGCTGACTTTGTAGTGATAAGGAATTATATTTGTAGAAATCGCAAATTGATTGCTTTGCCAGAATCTTTTGCAAATACATTGATGCAAAAACAGTTGCACGTCACTTTGAAGTGCGTTATTAATTTTGGACCCACTGTTTAAAAATTTCAAAAATACTTATCTATTCATCCGAGAACTCGCACCTTTGCACCATGAGAAAGTAAGCCGATTTTCTGGCCAAAAGTTACGTTTCGCATGCGTTGCAATCAATTTTTTTTTTAAAGCAACGAATTATTCACAGCATTTGTATAAGCATTTTGTTCTGTAAAAATAAATTGATGCTTGTGCGCTGGTTGTCAAATTAAGGACTTGTAGTTGAAGTGCTGAGGTCTATTCTATGCAATTTTTTTAACCTTTTTTACAACATAAGTATTTCTTTATTAATTACGCAAAAAAGTTAACCAAAATGAGGAAAGTAAAGAAGAATGTTTGTACTACGAGTATAAAGTTTCTCAATTCGATGTATGTTTAATTTTAAATTTAGTCAAAATAACTCCTGTGCAATGTGATGATTTGATTTTGTATTATTTTTATTATTTTCAAATCATTTAAACGCTGCTATTTTGCAAACCATAAAGTGGCATTTTTTTGATGAGACGTGTGATCTATTTTAGAGTGTGTGTGCAATTGTATTGATGCAAAAGTTAATGTTTTTAACTTTCTTTTGTTAGAAAAACTTTGTTAATTTCATTCTATTGATATCCTAAATTTCACGCAAAATGAATAAAAAGAAAATCTGCTTACTTAAATAATTCGCTTTGATCAGTTTATTATTTCTTTCGCTGCTTGCATTTTTTTTTTTTGACGAGTGATCAGAGATACATACATATATGTTACATTATTATTATAAGAAAAAAGAATAAATGTTTTGTCAATAAATAATTATTAAAGTAAATGTTTGTATATTTTTCTGTTGGCCTAGTAAATGTTAATTTTACAATTTTTATAGAGTTCAAGACCAGTTTATGGAAGGTTCAAAGCCTGGGAGAAGTGGTTATGAAAAATAAATGTAATTAATTTAATTAAAAGAAGTCTGATGAGGATATGTGGTGATTTCCGAAATAGTACTATCATTTCTACCATTAAAAAACTGTTTTTGTTTTTTCACAAAAATCTTCCATAAACTGGCCTTGAGCTCAATAAAAATTGTAAAATTATTAGAGTAAGATAAACCATTTTTAAAACGTTAATAACTCTTATTTTGAGCTTTTGCACAACAATTACACAAGTTTGCAAAAAAAAATTTATTGAGAGTTGTTTTGGTTTTTTTGTGTAATTCTTATGTTTTTGGGTGTGCTGAATCCGAAAATAACTTCAAGTTTGCCATAGAACGTCACGTTTTCTGACAATATAGGTGTATATGTTAAACAAGTTATCATCTTAAAATAAAATATAAAATACATTAATTAGTAGCACTAAACACATTTCTTTTTCTCAGTGAGACTCCTTTTGGTACATTTCCGCTTGTGGAGGTGGCAATGTACTTTTAAACTCATCAAGCAACCTAAAGCTTGAAATGCTTTTAACATTCTTTTGACGATTTGTTTGTAGTTAGGATCTTCGTTATTGCCTAAAAATTTCTTTATGACCTCTTTAAAGGCAACCCATCCTTCTCTTTGAGGATCCGTCATGGTTGTGATGAATAGTGGATCAGCCATAAGCCGTCTAATATCTGATCCAACGAAAACACCTTCCTTCAACTTTGCCTTCGAGAGGCCTGGAAACTTTAATATTAAGTATTCGAAGCAATTTCCATCTCTTGGAAGTGACTTTACAAATTCGCTTTATCAATCCCAGCTTTATGTGAAGCGGTGGTAGAAAATTTTATGAGGAGGCACCAAAGTTTCATGCACGACATTCTTTTCGCCAACTTTTAGCTCCCTCGGATCGCGCACGTTTAGGTTGCAACATGTTTATGTTTGTTAATGCAGCTCACACAGGTTGTTCCTTATTTAGAAATTAATGATAGTTATGATAAACATTTTAAATTAGTAATCAAAATTAAGTTATACCTATGTATTATTAATGCCTACAAGTTAGCCCAAAAAAACCCTTTTTTATAATAAAAATTTGCGTTGTGTAAAATAATCTTAAGTTTTCGAATTTTTTGAGTATTTTTTTAGTTTTCAGAACACCTAAATACATAGAAATCAGTTGGAAATATCCAGACAGCATTTTTGTTGCAGACCTGTGTTATCAGCAAGATAAATATTTTAAAGTTTTAAAAAACATTTACTTCGCAACCTTTTTATACAAATTTTGAGGGAGAAATTTTAACTCATAATATACGCGATTCGTTCAAAAACATTTTTCGGGTTCAGTCCAGGAATATATACAACCTCTTGGTGGACTTGAAGATGCTGAACTGTCCATATCAGTTAAACTATTTGTTATATTATTCGAAATTTTCCCACTTAAAAATATTTCAATTTACAAAATTGTGATGTTATTAAAAATATAAATTTTTCGCTTGTGTTTTTATATAGCTAAGTTTAAAAAAAGCCTTAGTGCCACACACAAGAGTTTTATTGCTTTATTACTTTATTTGCAGCTTTTTACTTTAATTTTAAGATTTCAAATGATTTCTCTTTATATAAACGTTGTATATAGCAACGAAAAATTGCTAACCATTACATTTTTTTAGTAAAAATAAAAATAAAACATTGAATAAAAAGTAATAAAAAAGTAAAAATTACGAAAATTGTGTTTCTTCAAAATGCTTTTTTATTAGCGCTTAACTTAAAAAAAGTAACGCAAAACTCGTTCGCTATGTTTGTTGCTTTTGTAAGAACGCAAATTTAATTTTTTCTTAGTGAAAAGTTCTATAAAGGTGAAAGTGTTAAGGAAAATTTTAAAACACATCGAAAATATTTAAGTGTATTTTTTATTGCTTAAAAATTGCTTCTTTTGTTAGGCGACCCTTCTACTCCACCAACAAATTACTGCCAACTTCTATGCGGCATTATGCTTTGGTACAGCAGGCAATAACGAGTTTTCCCGTAATTCTCAACGCTCTGCTCACGTTCAATTCAATTATAGAGTTCTACGAAAGCCACATTTTCTCTATAGAGCTAGCAGGCGTTTTAACCTGCTTTCCCAACAATTTTCGCCAACTAAAAATTACTTTTTGCAAGTATTTATTGACGCTTTGCATCACTTTCTGTCGTTTAAGCCGTTTCATCGTTTCTCGCGCTAGAATACCTGGATGCTAAGCTATATGCTTCCCTTGAGTGTAATTGACGCTAAGTAAATTGCTTGCTGCCTTTTCCTCCTCTTAATAACTGTAACAAGTTGCTACGAATATTTCATTTGCATGAATATTATTTTCGCAAAACGCAAAAAAGGCGTAAAGGGTTAGAATGTGAAAAGACTAATAATATCATATTACAAAATATAAATATGTATGTGTGAAAATTTAAAGGTTTATAAATTAAAACTATTCATTTAAAACTAAAGTTTTTTTTTTTCAAAAATGTATGTATATTGGGACGAAGTTACTTATTTTACAGAAGTAATGCTTTAGTTATTTTTTCTATATAAAATGTGATAAGAAAGCTTATATTTTCAAAATAAAAAAATCTCATTGTGGATTAAAAAAAATACATTAACAAATTGTATGCTATGTGGTAAACTATTTTTGTTTTCATACTGCTAATTGATAAAGGAAATCGGGCTTCATAAAAGCTGGATACTCGGTGTTGAAAGTGATCATATATGTACCTCTCACTGACTTTAACATGCGCTTGTCGAAAAGAAGAAAATTTTGATAGTTTCCTGATTGAATATTTAAAAAATTAACCTTCAGTGCATTTATTATTCTTCTAGCCTAACCTAGCGTTTCTCAGCTGTACGACACCAAAATATTTTCCATTTATTTAATTTCAAATATTTGTCACCTAATATACAGTTAATTTTATAAAAGAAATGTCTCAAATTTGGTACAAATTTGAAAAAAAAAAATTGAAAAATTCAAATGTAAAACTTGAAAAAATCTATAATATATCTTAGCTGCAATTTAGTGTGAAATTTATTTAAATACTTGTATAACGCATAATTCAGATTTTCCTACTGCTAATTGAGGTTTTGTTATGCAGGAGAAATTGTGCAAGAGTGTCATAAAAATTAAGAAGTAATGAGAAAAGCTTTCTTTAAAAGTTTGATATTATGATGCATTGTTTCTTAATTTTTCAGTTGAATACAATGTTCGAAACTTCGGTTTATGTACGAGTATATAGTTTTTGTTTAAGAAAAACCATTGAAGTTTGTAAAAGAAAAATAAATTATAAAACCTCCCAATATGAGGATCATGTGTTTATGAAAATAACTATTGCCTCCCTGTTTTAATAAATCGGTTAAGTTTTTGCACTTAAGGAAATTAGTTCAAATATTTATAAACATATCAATATAAAATAAGTTTTAAATGTATATTTTTTTACAAAACAAATAAGAAGAAATTAAATTTTATCACAATATTGCCACTTAATAACATTAGAAACAGTTCTAAGTAAAGTAGTTCCTACGAATGCCTGCTGCACAGTAGTAGAGAACCTGATATCCATTTAGGAAAATAATGAAAAATAGTTGTAAGAGGATTTCAATTTCACTGATTACTTTGCTTTGAAACGTACCTTCCAATCACACTTTATTTCAAACGCCAAATTTTTTTAGAAATATTTTTATTTTAGTATTTGGGAACACAAAAGAGGCTATACTCGGTTTATTTTAACACTTAACTACAATACACACCTAGCCTCAATTGCGGCCTTTACTTCAAAAACACCAGAAAAGTTATGCACTGTAAATTTTTCTAATCTAACAATTTGAATATTCATTGAAATTTGATTTTTTAAATGAAAAAATTCACGTGTAAAATCTCGAAATTGGCCTGAATGCCAGATAAATTTCCATTCTCTAAAAAAATATAAAAAAATTTGTTGAATATTTATGTTAAATTAATTTACAGAAGTATGATTTTAAAATTTTAACTTATGCCAAATTGACAAAAAATAGAAAAGAAATGGCCATTTGGCAATAAAACGCCATTTTGGCAAGAAAACTCCACTTACTTATACAAAAAAGTAAATTTGCAACCCTTCTCCTCAGCTACACAGTTATATTTAAACAAAAAACATATATTTTGGCATATTCTTATAAAAAATTTATGAAAACCAACAGCAATTGCATTTTGTTCTTATTCAATCAAATGCATCTTGTGTAGCTTGTAAAAAAAAAGAAGTGAATAGATGCAACTACAAGAACTGGTACTTAGACAATACCAACTGCTGATATATTATGACAAAAAAGAAGAAATTTCACAAAATATTCATTGAGCTTTGCGCACGTAAGATACTAGAAGGCAAAATGTATGAAGACTGCCAGCAAACAATTGCGTCGGTTGACTGGACGGAAATCAGCAACTCAAAACTCAAAACAACCAAGCAAGTGCACAAAACATCAAACTGCAAGTGGTCGAATTTGCTGTTAGTGCAGCGGTCGTTTTGTTTTCAATTTTGGCTATCTTTCATACTTTAGACTTACGCTGATAGTATTGTTGAAATTGCTGCATTTACTTTGTATTGCTTTCGTCTATTTTGCACTCGGAATGCAATTTCCGGCACTTTGCTTTGGTAATATTATTACAGCTGGCCTCCGCTGTCAGTGGCAATGCATAGTAGCTTCTGCTCTAACCAATATTTGGGACTCTGTAGACGAATATACAAAACAATACGGTGAACAATCGCCACTCTTACAATCAAAATGGGAAGCCAAAGAAAAGATGAGTTTGTATGTATAAAATTTTTTTTTTATTTTTTGATGCATTGCAACAAAGAAGTAGATAATTGAAGAAAGCATGAACAAAAGAGAAAAGATTGATAAAAAAAAAGTTTACAGCAATAAAAGAGCTGTAAAATAATCAGCGCATTGGTAAGCATTGAAGTACTTTTCATAATTCTTGTATATTTGCCACAATTACGAGTGATAGCTTTAAATTTTATACTCGATTGTTATATTTTTATTGCTTGCTTTCCCATAATTATTTTCGATTTGCTATTTTACCAATCAAACACTTGCAATTAGAGGAGTAAAATTTTTAGTGAAAGTACTGTCAATACCGCAAACCATAATTAACCGCAATGCGAGTGTATCCACTATCAGTTGAATTTGTAATAATAAAACAATTTATGTGGAATTTTATTAGCATCACTTGAATGAATATATTACATGCAGGTTCATAAGCGTATGCCCATCGAGTTTTCAATCAAATTCATGGAAATTTCGACAGTTAGGCATCTGTGTTTAACTTTCATTGTTTAAATTACACTTTTTTCTGAAATAAATTCCGTGTAAACTATCAGCTTTAAGTCGCTTAAATTTGTAAGGATTTAATAGAATGTTTTGAATCTTAAGAATTTAAAATTTAACAGAATTACCACAGATAATAAGTGATAAATTACACTATGCAAAAAAGTAAATTTTTATTCAATGGGTTCACAGTAAATATGTAATTATGATTCGCCACCTTAAAACTATTAGAAATATTGAAATAAAATTGTTCTATAACGCCAAGTTAAGTAGTGAAACGTATTTATTGATTTTACTTAAAACTATATGCAGCGGCGACATAAATTGTTATTCTACATTAAGACCTTTTTTTTTTGAACGATTGGCTTTCTTCTTGTTGTCAGTAGTTGCATTATTCCAATAGTCTGCAAGCATGACTGGCTCTCATCTACCCTGATAACACTTCTCGTACTCTGCAATTTTTTGATGAAATCTTTCACCGTGTTCATCACTTACTGAACCCATGTTTTGATATATGCTTGTGACCTAATGCTGACATTAAACCATCAATATTATTGCAGAACACTAATCCATCTGTTTTTGTGACGATTTCGTTAATCTGTAATTTTAACTCCAGTTTGCAATAGATTCCATTGTTTTAATCTCGAGCCTAATATTTCATATTTTTCTTTGTTCAAATCTAAATCTTAAACCATCTGTAAAACTAAAATGAAAACCTTTCTAATATAAATAAAATCTAAGATTAAAACTAAGATTATTTTCTGAGAGTAGATATCACACTGTTTTTTAACTGTTTTGTACTTAATTAAACAAGTTTAACTTAAAATTATTATAAGTTAAATTTCACATATTGCAATATGTATCATTTTACTTATTTCTTTATAATTTTTGTAATTTATATTTTGATAATCCTTCTAATTATAACTCATATTTTTATAATTCTTATTCTTAAAATTCCAATAGGTAATAAAGCGTCTGTTTTCATCTAACAAGGCCCAAGATTGAAACAACTCCATTTAGACTTGGCTTGGTTGCGAAATTCTCACCGATTTTCTTATAAATTCAATTTAGAAGAAACTCAACATTATATTAGAAGATACTCCTCTAGGTCAAAAACTCTTTTAGGCGTCGAGCTCTTTAGTTATAGGTCAACTTTTTCGCTCTATGCAGAGCGATTGTTTTGCGTACGATTCAAGCAGCTCACGACTTCCGGCTGGTTTCACCCAAGCGTTATTTGGGTAGCTTCTGAACGCCGTTTTGGCAGTGAGCTAAAGTGATAAGGCAAACCTAGCCACTTTGTTAAATTCGATTTTGGGGCTTACCAGGGTCTGCAGCGTTTGTCCGTCGGTAATTACTTCAATTTCCCAGAAACTAATTGTGGCCAGGTCAGGAAACAGCTTCAGATGAGAACCCCCTCTTTTGATGATGGACACGGCAAAGGTTTTAAGACTTTGATTAGAGGCTACATTCGTAATTCGAAGGGTGCCGTTGCCTGGATGTTTGCTGCTCTCATCTGTGCAAAGTCTGCCATCACTGCCATCCTGGAAGTGCGTTAATATTTAAAATTTAGTTCTGCCCGAAGTAAGTCTTATTTACTTGGCACATACTGGTGATTTTCACTAAAACTGGCAAAGATTTAATTATTATGCTTTTGCCATAATCAGCATAGCCACAAATTCCATAAGCAATTACACAACTTTTTGTTCATCTGCATTATATTGAAGGGGTTTTCAAAATTCGAATGCCAAAAAATAAAGTGCAATTAAAATATGCTTTCGAAGATATATACCATAAAGCCTTTGAACGTGAGCAATGGTGGCAATGAGCGAATCTGGCATTACTTGTAATTAATTACTTTACCAGAAATTTTTTCAACGTAATGCCAATGAACAGAAACCAAAACAAATTAAGCAGAATAGCAACAAGAAAGATAAAAACGAAGTCGATAGAAACACAGCACATTTTGCAGGCACACATAAAAATTGTTGGTAGTAAAAACATGATTGCTAAAAGAAAGAGGAAAAAAGAAATAGATAGTCGAAAGCAAATCCGAAATAAAAAAACTGTCACAGCCATCAATTCAATGAGTATGCAAATTTTTCAACATAAAATTTTTAACGTTCTCATTTTTGTTAAATTTTTTTTTGCTTTCTACTCGTATTTTAACGTTGTTGGCGTCATGTCTTTTTCCATATTACACAAATCAATTTTCGACGAGTGTAAAATGAAGCATTTCTCCAGGCGTTTTTGCTACCCATACATACGAGTGTATTACCCATTGAGGAGTAGCTTTCGCAAATAAATGCATTTGTGGTTGCCCTTTTCGTTTTAGATTTTTAAAATATGTTCAGCCCTGCGGTGATAATTAAATTTATTTGGTGAAATATATTTACATGTGTTAGTTTGTAAGTATGTAAAAACATATAAATATGTATAAGCAATATAGCACTTGTATGTAAAAACATATAAATATGTATAAGCAATATAGCACTTGTAATGAAAGCCAGTCTGTAATTTTTGCTTGTATTTTTATGTGAACAAAGAAGAGTATGATTTTTTTCAAACTCGAATAACAAATTTTCACATTGTAGCTGCATGTTTGTATAGGAATTTATTTAGTTTCCTTCTTTAAAAAGGAATACGACAGTGGGTAAGACTGTCGTTTAACTAGAGACCCACATATTATGTAACATGTTTTCTTTAAATGAAAAAAATAATACCCCAACTAAGTTAAATACTTACATATATACTAAGAAATAAGATGTTATTAAACGAATGAAGCGCGTAAAGCCTTTTAATCAAGAAAAATGTGTGAGCGAGATTGCAATATTTTTAAAAAAACATGTACAAATTTAAAATGCTAATGAAAATATTACAGAATTGATATTAAATTTAATTGTTTAACATTATTGCCACAGAACTAAGTTAAATACTCAAACATGGTTGCCCACCGAAACTTATTTGAGACAAACAAAAAACAAAAAACAGCCGGATATTGCAAGAAAAAATAAAGCAAGTTAACCAATGTTCAAGTTGATATATAAGAAGTGCCTAAGATTAATAAATTACCTTTAAAGATAAAACTACACATAACTGTCAAGATGCCATTTAAATAAGAGTTCATATTTCTGATCATTACTAAGTTGCCCCCTTCGGAACTATCAGTTTTAGAAACAGAAGTAGCCCCTTACAAACAGGTAATTTATTTTCTTCTTACTAACGTAATAACAGTGTTTTGTGTAAGCATCTGACAGCCAGATGACAATAAAGGCCTGGGGGCAATAAATGAAACGGTCGAACTACTACTTTTTGATAATTAGCTTTTTATTATACGAGTATCGTTTAAAGAAAAAGCGTCATGCTAAGAACATATGGGTACAGTGGACAAGCAAAGGAGTTTCTTTACCCCAATTATTTTTTATCGGTTTTTTGACATGGCTATTTTGAGAATAATGAATGGGATGGCCTCAATATTCTGTTCTCTGTTACTCAATTTACGCGAGTAACAGCCCCGATTAGGTCTCCGAGATCAACATAAAATTTGTGTGCATAAAGATCCCAAGTTTTAGCTTAATCATTCAGATTCTTTCATTTTCCAGCAATTTGATTTTTAATAGATATCAAATCAAATTTACGAACAACCCTTGAGCCTGATCGATTATTCAGTTTCTAATTTTAACTACAAGAAATGTTTGAGGAAAATAAAGAAAATATTTTTTATCAAGTCCGTTGAAAAGGGAAGACCATATATACTACATTTTAACATTATATGTATTGTAGCTTACGTTCATGGTACAGTTCAGATCTTTGTAAACATTCACAACTTACTTACAAATCATACACTAATTTCTTTGCTTTATCGCAGATTTAAATCGTTTTTAATTTCTGTTAATAATTATTTGATGTAAAACATAAAGCGATTGTACCTCTGTCATGAAAGCACAAGCTTAAACTGTTGAGCAAAGAAATAATCGAGCATGTACATACAAAGCGACCAAACGCACACAAATAGACTTTCGTTTATTTCTAGCCTTTAATTCTCTAAGGATTAATTTTTCAAAAAAACATTTACGTTAGTTCGGGGATTCCCTTAATGCTATTTTGGCGAATACTGTGAACACTGCGAATCTGCGAATAAAAGATTTAAAGCGGCTAGCGTGTGAGTGTATGCTGCCACTACACACAGGCAGTTCAGATGTATGTATGTAAATCTGTACAGAGAATTGCCTTAACTTGTATCTTAAAATGATGGCATTTATTTGTAGTACCATAAAATGAAATCACCAAAGCTTGTATACTTCATTTAACCAACTTGTGAAACGTACCCGAAGTAATATGAGCAAATATATTTTCACTTGTTGGCATACGCATATCTAATGCATTAAATATTTGAGATGTAAAAAAAATGCAAAAATACTTTTAAAATACTTCTACTGTATTTTGTTAAATGGAATTCTTTTTCGCATTTCACGCTAAACTATGTACATATAAACGTCGTGGACAGTGATCATCTAAACAATCTTGATATTCTCTGATTTATAATATTGACCATCTCAGTTGTGTTTTCGCTTTATTTGAATAATTTTTGTTTTCATATACGAGTACATATGTTTAAACTATACTCATAAACCAACCATAAACAATATTTGTATCTAATAAAATAAAGTGAAAACACTTTACTAAAGACGTAATATAATAAATACTATTAACTACTTACAATTCTGACAGTTACATGCACAATAGACAAATACACAAAGGAAAGTACTTTCGAATACATTTATCCACGCAGATGTACATACGTATGTACATATGTATGTGAGTAAAAAATAAAAGTATCTGTCTTCATTACATTTGTTCTCATCACAGTTAATAAGGAAATGCTTTGTTTGTGTGTATATGTACGAGTACTCGTATGTGTAGATTAATGAATTTTCAAATGCATGGCGGTTTGTTTGTATGTGGATTAGTGCTTTTGTGTCGTTGTCTCTAATTTACGCCAAATGCCTTATTATTATTTTTTGCAATTTCTTTGTACTTTTGAACACATATGCGTATTTTCATGATGTTGAACGCGATAATCGTAAAAGTTGTGAAGTTATGTATGGGCTCCACTGCTACTTAGCAGGTATGTTTTTTTTTGTTTCATATTATATTATTACCAAAATACAATACGAAATGGTAGTTCCTGAATTTGGTAATAGCAGTGTCCCGCTCAAAAACAACTGAGTTTCAGTAGTTTTTAAAAAGTATATCGCTTTCCGTTTTAAACCTGAAATATGACTGCATCTGGCGACTAATTTTTTTGCAAGCAAATTTAATCGTAATTGAATCGTATATACGATTTTTGATATAAGAAAAGACTAAGCCGCCGCCTGGCTTCCTTAATTTTGCAAGTATTTCGCTACTGTGACCAATAAATATTTTGATTTATTAAATTTTGAGCCCTTTCAGAGTATGTCAACCCTTGCAATTCCCTGAAATTTCGTTGCAATTCAATGTATATTAAGCATCTCAAAGAAAGCGACTACTTTTGATTTTTTTGTCATAAAAATTGTTCTTCGTGGGGAGGCGAACACAACAATCTAATTCCAATTTAGTCTAGTCTTCTATTCTCAAGTTATAAGAAGAAGTAAATCGGGTATCAACACTCTTGTCTTGTACTTCATTTTGAGTTTTAAAAAAGCAGATGATTTTATGATAAGTTTATTTGTTCACAAATTATAACATAAACACATATTGAAAAATTTGGACAATTTATTTATGCTCCAAGTATTTAAAATTATTTTTCAAAGAAAATATCATTAAAACAATTTTTAATTTTATAAAAAATGAAGAAAATATCAATCAAAAATTCATTTAAATTTCTAACTTTTTGAAAAAAAAATTTGTTAGAATTTTTTGGGGTATGTAGATATGTAGCTCATTCAATTTTAATACAATAAAAAGCAAGTTTCTATTATCGAAGAATTACCACTGATTTTTGATAATTTTTTTACTGACGCTTTTTTGGAATCACTTCCAAATAAAATATATTCGCCAGTAAAAAAATTGTCAAAAATAGGTTATAAAATTGAATGAACCAAAAAACTGCATACTTAAAAAATATCTAACAACTCTTTTTAAGAAGTTCGAAATTTTGATATATTATTAAATCATTTTACATTTTATCTACGCGCTATAACTTTTCAATTAACAACTATGTTATATTTTTCGGAGCGGTGTGGTATGCCCCTGACGGCCAAGGCCTGATCCCCAGCCGGCGCATGTGAAATATAATTCCTTAAAAAATATTTTATTCTAGCAGACGCTATTCGGCAGACATTGGAAAACCTCTCAGTGCATTTCTGCCGTTAAAAATATAATATTTATCATAAAATTCATTTTCGGTTCGGGGTCGGCATACAATTTTAGGTTTCTTCATTTGTAATGCAAAAAAAAAAAACAATTACACCACAAATGGTAGGAGAAGCTTGAACATGAAGTTATATAATGCAAGCGCTAAGTTATTATAATGCCTATTAAATTCTTCATTTAGAAACATTATACTCGTATTTCAGTAGAGAATTTAATATGAATGCATTTCAACAAGGAAAAAAATTTAATGCTAATCACCTTATTTTACTCATTTTTAATATAAATTCACAATTTTTTTAGCTCGAGTCCAGTTTGTGGAAGATTTTTTATATGAAAAAATAACAACAGTTTTTAATGGTAGAAGTTATAGTACTATTTCAAAAATCACCACATTTCCTCATCAGACTTCCTTTTAGTAATTATATTTATTCCTCAACACCACTTTCCCAGGACCTCGTGGTTGCAGAACCAACACCCTACATGCTGTGCTACGCTTGCCAAGTGGACTGTAGTGTTTATTCCATTTTCGTTAAACAAACAAACTACAAACAAGAGCAGCTAATCGGCCGCTATTTAAACTTGCTTTAATATAGAATTTATACTAAAGGAATTACACAAATAATGCCTTAATTATATATTTTGTCGATTTAAGCATAAAAGCTTTTTAAGTTTAAATTTTGGAACAATTTTGCGTCATCCCTTGTCAAGTTTGATTTTAAGACAAACCGGGTTCGGCTTTGTGCCATCTTCAGTGTCGTTTTTCGTTTTTAAGTTTATTTATTTGCAATGAAAATAAATTCCTTAAAAATTATTTAAACAGGTTGGAGAGCTAGTTGTAAATTAAAAAAATTGTGAAACTAAAATTATAAGATTGTTCACGTGTCGCCAGGATATCATTGAAGTCAGCAGATTTAGCAACTTACTCGTTGTGGAGTCACATTTTCGTAAGAATAGAAATTTTTGTGCAATACATTTCCTAAAGCTTGGTATTTTAAACGAAGTATAGCCAAATTAAGTTGACACTACATTATGTTATAAAAAAAAGAAGAAAAAAGTTAAACAAAAATAAAAACAATTTTAAATTGTTAAAGTTAAATGCATTCAAATGCAAATATCAGATAATGTCTCATTTCCTAGGCTTTTCTTCAACCCGTTTTACTAATTGGCCACCAAACATGCTGCTTCCACATTTAACTACTTTTTTTGTTGCTTTTGTTATTTTTTTTGTTCACTACCATTATCTATAATATGCGTTTAGTTTTCTTTGGTTAATTTTTTTTGCGCTTCAGTTATTTTCATACTTTCCCCTTGACATGATAAACATTTCATATTTTATGTATCGCACGCGACAAGAATGTCTCAGAAGCAAACAACCAGTATGAACACTTGTGTAAAGGATGGTGTAGTGAAGCAGCACTTACGACATACATGTGTACAACATACACCTGCAACTATGTAGTATATTTACAACAGTGCAATTACATGCTTTTCAACGCCACATACAAAATAAACAAACACATGATAGCCCTCGTCACCAGCCGGTTGCTGACGCTAATGACGTAAGCGTGGGCGATTGGGCTTGCTTTTGTTGTCTTCATCACAAATTAAATGCCTTTTTCCACAATTATAATTTAATTGTAGAAATTACTTGGCACGCGAACGTTTAATGCTTTTATCACTATTGTTGCTCTTCCCGGTATGGTTGACTATATTATTTGCATAAATGCTTACTTGTCACGACCCATAACCTCGAAACCAGCACACACATACATGCACTCACATTCATAATTAATTAATATTAACTTGTTATGAATATTATTTGCACTAACGCGCAATAAAATTTGATAAATAGAAACTGGTGGTTGTTTTTCATTAAAATTTTATTTTCAGATCGGCTTTTGGAAAGGTGTGTGAACAAATTACTTAATGGAAGTGGAAGACATTTGGTAGAGTGCATCTTATTTGACTTTATTTTATTTTAATTTATTGTCTTGTGCATAATTTCATTCCTTTTTAAAAACGAAACAAACCGTAAAGTACCCTGATTTTATTTAAAATTAAATAGCATCTAGAGTTTGCTAACAATAAATGAAAAATTTAAAAGAAAAGAAAATACATTATTTCCAGTATACAGTTTTATAGTCCAAAACACAATTTTATGAAAATTTTGGAGTATTATGCAAACATAAAAGTAACAATTTTATTTTTTTTCAATTCGCATAAAACTGAATGCAAAAAAAAATTAGGGAAACAAGTTTAAATTTTTTATGCAAATAAATTTAATTTTTTTCTTAATTTAATTGAACTACATTCTATATAAATAAAAGAGAAATAATGTACATGCAGTGGGTACAAAATCTACTTTTTTCATGGTGTAGGAGAGACACAGGAAAACTTGGATTCGAATTTTGCGTTGAACTGGAGGAAACTTGCGTACGTTCAGAACTTGAAAGAGTAATTGTTGCGTGGAATCTTGACTGATGAGTTGCAATTATGAAACGGACTTCTGGAAAACCGTCGAAGCAATAGTGTTTCGAAATTTTTTTTCCGGCAATATAAACAAAAAAAATTGCAATTTTACGAAATAACCGAAAATGTAATTTGAGCAAACTTTCTGCCTTCCTTAAAAGAATTTGTTTTACAAACAAACAATTATACATTATATACATTAGATTGCGCAAAGCTTAAGTACAGTCCTGTCTAAACTTAGGCGCAATAATATTCGGCTTCCTTAACATCACTTGCACATTTCGTATAGATCGATTCATCATATAGAAAATATGGAGAAATACAAACCTTGAAACAAATTATTCCAGCTCCGAGACTCCAAGTAACAGATAAAAAATGCTCGGAACTCAAATATTTACTAACAACCATCGCAACTTAAAAAGACAACAGTTCTCTTTACATATAAATGTATAAATATTTTACTGTACTAAGCAGCTTTTAATAGATACTCGTATACTTATTAAATTTCAACAAAGTATAGAAAAAGAGGAAGAAGGCAGTTATTCATACTTAACTTGAGTTTTTTTTTCTTTCGGGAACAGGACAGTGTTTTAGTAAGCGCAATAGACAATCTATTAGCAAAGTGAAGCTAGTTTTTGTTCATATGAAATACTCTTTGTCTTTTTTGAATTTTTTTTTGTATAATTCGATTTTAAAATACATGCTGTCAGTTAACTTTTGGAAGCTTTTAAAACCGTCCATCACATTTTTTAGTTTTATATCACTACCTTATAAAAATGAAAAAAAAACGGGCTTTAGAGTGTGTGAAGGAGATCGATTTCGGTAAAAAAAAATTGTTGACAGACAAATATTTTTATCCTAAATACATACATTTTAAATGTAAATTTCACTGGTCCTTCAAAAATTGCTTTATTATTTAAAATGCAAAAGTTCTAATATGTCTCATAAATTTTAGATTTATAAATCTTGCAGACCCTAACCAAATATATGATATATACCTAAAATTCCACAAAACACACCTAAAACCAGTTAAAATACTTAATTATTCTTATTGCTTTTACATGCATATTCAATTTTATGTCAACATTTTTGTATACTGGTTTTAGTTTAATGACACAGGAAGTGGATATAATTCTTTATCGTGATTCAATAATACAAGTTTTTGTAATTTGTGAAAACAGAAAATTAATACCATTTAATATAATGTTGCATTTTGGAAATAGCGAGAAAAAGGAAATAACACATTTTTGTGCAAATATGTTATAGTAAAAAATACGCAGAATATTTAATTAGAAAATGTATTGCAAATTAAAACTTCGTTTGTAAAATAATCAAAAAAACTACCAATTGTTACAATTTATAATATGCAATTCAATGCCACTTTCCGACTTTGCCATTATTTTACTACCAGTTTTGCTACATCTGAATTGCAGCTATGGTTTAAAGAGCCGATTTGTCATGAAGGAGGAAGACAATTGCTTTAAAACTGAGACTTTAATAATTTAATCATACTAAATCGTCCTAAATGTGAAACATTTTTCGAAACAATTTAAAATGTATTCAAAGTTTAGTTCAGTTTTTATTTGAAAATAATAACAATTAGCAAAACAATTTAACATAGAAATTTTTGTTCACAAAACACAAAACTATGTCACAAATGCATTCGTTTTGATTTGCATGCAAGCAAAATGTTACTCATACACCACAGCATTTAGAGAAATCCAACGGTAAGCTACATGCAAGAGTGTAGCTAGTTCAGCTTATAAAAACATACATATGTTTGATTCAAAACTTTTGCTATTTAATAAAATTTGCTCCAATTAAAAATATCAATGTACTTGTATTATCAAAACTTTCTATTTCAAATGTTCTGTCCACATATATGAGTTTCAAATTAGCTTTATGTGTGTCGATACTAAGTACTTTTTTTTTGCTGATCTACCAACGCAGCTCTACTGCAACAAATAGTATATGCATGCAAATAGAGTTGTGGCGTCATGAAGCCATAAAATGCACTCGTATTGCAAATTGTCAGTTGCAATTTATAGCAAAGTATGCAATACATATTTCCCAGCGTGTCTGCTGCTGTGCTCGTTAGCTCGTTTATCAGCTGTGGTGTCAACGAGTGTTTTATTTCATTTTGATTGCATATGCTATTACTTTAATAGAATCTGATCTCTCATCATTTTAAAATTTATATCATTCGCATGTGCGATTATTTAATTTGCATAATGTAAATTAAATTTTAAAAATATTTAAATATGTGCTTGTTAAGAATCGATAAAGAAAATGTCTAGTTAAAAGAATTGAATTATTCCGCAATAGTCGTAAATCACAGTGATATTCATTCAGGCGAAAGGAAAAGTGCTGCTACTATTTGTTAAGACGGTACACGGTCTCAAACTTTCCAAAAATATTTACGCGCAGTTTTGTTACTACCTAGTGTCAATTTAAAATTAATAATATGCTATTTTCGTGGCAGAAGTTGCAAGCTTTTTGTATAAAAATTATCACAAACTGACTATTTACCTATTTAGTTAATTTTTTTATTAATTAATTATATCGTTGATGAAAAGTAAAAACTGAGAACTGTGTTTTTTATATATCAAAAGAGAAACAAAAAACCAAGTATCAAAACTTTCCGGCCGTAATTTGTTTTAATACAAATTAATTAAAAATGCTACAAATAATTTTAGAAAAAAAAATCAATCTAAGGAAAATTCAATTTGTATCGCAATAATTATATTTTTTAACAGTTGCACCATTTTCTGCAACATGAACTTCACAACATAAAAATTCCAATTATTTGATTGAAAGTTTATGTTTAAAAATGTATCTTTGAATGTTAATCAATACATTTGGGCTGAAAAGAAGACTATTTATTTCATCTGAGTTGCAATTCTTTCTTGAATTTTTCTGCCGAAATTTGGACAGTTGTCGGAGCGATTCCGGTGCAGGGAACTAGCCGATCTATTTTAATATTTTTATACTGAACGAGAGTCACTAATTTGGATAGAACAGAAATCCAAGTTAATGCCATTCGTTCTATGAGACATCATTTATCAACAAACTGTTCCTCAAGGAAATCGATTTTCTAATATTCTTAAAGAAAACAATTTTTCACTTGCCTTTCTTAATGACTTGTGTTATTGTGGAAAAACGTGAAAAAAATACTTATTACTTAGCTTTTTCGTTTTGCTTATTGTTTTTTTTTTACATTTAAAGCAGGTCAGGGAGAGATGGCTTAGATATTTTACAGACATATAAAGCAAATGGCTTATACAATATGGCATTATATAGCTCACGCTCATAATTACCATAAACAATTATTAAAAATAATATCAATATAAAATTGCTCGAAAAAACGTTTGAATACGAATCAAAAATTCAAATAGATGCTTATCAAACGATTTTTTATAAATCAGATGTGTTAATATTATTGAAATTATTCCACTTAATCGCTTGAAAGTAAAATTAACTCAAATATTTGTTACAAATGGGATGAAAGTGAGCGTTCGAATGAATTTTTATCCAATATTTTGAATTGATCAGATTAACTGCATATCAAATGCCAAAGTATCTGTGATTATAAAATTTAATACAAACGTAAATATAAATTGTAAATAAATACAAAATATGAATACTTATTCGGTATTTCGATTTTTTTAAATTTATAATTAAAATTTTATTAATACCAATATTTTAGCTGTCATTTAAATGCCAAATGAATAAATTTCTAAAGACTAAAGCTTTCGTTGCTTAGCCTTCATTGAATTACGCTCCAGTTCAAGAGGTTTAAGAGTAATATAAATGTATTATTTATCTAATTACAAGACTAACTTGTACATGCAAAAATATGTATAATTAAATATTTTGTACATATTGCCAATGCTCTTCAAAGCATTTCAACATAAAATTCATTACTTTTGATTTCTACACACGTACATTCTCGCACATACATATATAAATATTAAAAATTTTTTAATTGTGGACAAGAGCTGTCACCTATCCAAAAAGTGAAAATTTATAGTGCATAAAATTGTGTTAAAATTTTCTACCACAATTGATTTAAATTTGATTAAAAACAAATCACGAGCATGCTCTCCAAAATAAGTTGCAGATGCCCGTTAGTAATAGTTTTTTTTTTAATTAACGTACTTTGCTGAATATTTTAACTTCACCTATTTTATAAGAATAAAATTGTAAACTCCAAAAATTTCTTGGGTTTTTTTTTGAGATATTAAAGAAATTTAGATGATTCAAATGAGAAATGATTCGAACTTTTTAATAAATAATTTTTTAGAATTTTTGGTCTGTTTGTCTTTTGTCTGAAAGTTTGAATGAGCATCATCTCGCAAAAATTTCTGCATAGAATTGACTCGCTAGAAGGCGCTACAGTTGAAACTACTTAAATCTCCAAACAAATTTACTTGACACATTGCTTTGGACTCGAGATATGAAGACAAACGGTGCGCATGGTAAGCTTTGGTTCAAATAAAAACTGCGCAATAATTATATGAAAAGTTATTCCCCAATTAATAAAGCTTGAATTGATATGTTCTGAAAACCCATATTGATTTAATTAAATCTAAAATTTATACTTAGCACATGGTAAAAAAAAATTCTACGAGACTGTTAGGAGATTAAACATTTTTTTGGGGAACTGAAATTTAGTTATTTAAAATAAAAAATCAAAGTTAAAGATGTATGAGTTTGGTACAATAGGTGTATTATGGAAAATAATATACTTTAAAGCTCAGATAATTATAAATATTTTGGTATGCCTATTTTGCTCCTGGTGTTTTCTGAAAAACGATAAATTTACACTTATACGCTTCTGAAGAATGTTTGCGATTTGTCAGCATTCATCCTCCACACGTTGTACGAATGAGCAATAGATACTTTACTCATAAGCTTAACTAAAGCTATACACTCTTGGTCTCGTAAATTGCATATTAGATTGTGCAAAAGCAATTTTCATCCACTCATGTATGAATGTACATTTGTGTACTATGTATGTATGTATGAGTACATACCAATTACCCAGTTAGCATTTGGAAGATATGAATATGTAAGTGATTGGTGGAAGCATTTATCAAAATGATTTATGTTTAATACTAATGGAAGTGTTTCAGAAGATATATGAAAATATATCTTGATTTTTTCCTTTTCGATTATCATACTGATGGACCTACATATGGTTGTGATTTAAAGACATTTTTTTGTTATCTTTCATCAAACGTATGTATGTATGTGAAAAGTATGTGAAAAAATTCACATTTCAGAAACCTTAACCTTAATTGACAATCACTCTGACGATTAAAATTTTTCTTGAATATGAAGGTATACCCACGGTACAATAAACAGGTAGTATAATATTAGCAGCTAATTGCAGTTTTTTCTTATATTTGGTCCATAACAAGTCAAACTTTGTTTACAAAACACATTTTTTTTCTATCTTTGTTTACATTGAGAGTATTTATATGAGTTTTGCGTTTAAGATGAAAATTATTTTCAATAAAAATTTCGTTTAAGGGATTTAAGAAACATGCATATAAGACAGGAAAAGGGAGGATCATTTAAAAAAAAACGCAGGATCTGTGGAAAAAATGCAATGAGCTTGTGGCATGGAGCTTGCTGCAAACAGTTCGGTGTGTTCCAAACATTTTTTGCAATCGGACCTTATTGCTTATCGGCAATTTATGGTTCTTGTACCAACCTACAAACGAAGTTGTCTTTCGCAATCTTTTGAAGTTCCATCCATATACGCTAACCTCTGCTCCTCGCCAAGCAATCGAGACTTTAACAGAATACATTATTTACATTACTTTGCCATGTTTCTACCTTTCTACAGAAATATTGTAACCTGGAGCATTGTTTCTTGAAATTTTCTGTTGTGTGGTTTTCTGGTTACACACTAGTTAAAGTCGCATACTTTAAAGCTGAAGAAAATAAAATATTTTTCGGCTTTGTTTACGTTTAAAATTATCACACTCGTCAAATTCGACATATTTATTTTGACGGATGATGGACCACAACAATCCACAAAATGTACGCCAGGGTTGCATTTTCTTTAATGCTGCTACCTGTTTAATGTGCCTTGGGTATACGTATACCCTTACATCACCTACACATGTCAGAGTATACATATTAACCAGAATTCAGTAAATGTTAAATCAAATCAGTCTAGTTTAATGTTTTTAAGTTTGCAATTATATTTAAAAATGAGTTTAACTTGTTTAAAAATACTTACACATTTGTACATACATATGTAAGTACATTAAAAAAGTAAAAACATACTTCTACTCACAGAACAGACACTTGGCAAACTAAAATAAGTACGTAAATAGGACATAGAGACATGGCATACACAACGCCAGCGTTTCCTGTGGAGTGCAAATAAGGTGGCAGAGGGGAAAGATTACAGCGTCAGCATTGAAGGAGTTGTCTTCTTTTCGAAATAACTCGAGCATGAAAAATGCATTGAATTACGAAGAAAATATTCGCCTCAACCATCAGTAAATTTCAAGCATTCGAAGCATTTACAGCATTTTCAACATTCCAAGCGTGGCTGGCAAAAGGAAAACGAAACGAAATGAGAAATAGAATAAAATTAAATTTTTCTCAAATATGACCTACGACAAACATACAACTGTAAGTATATAACAGTGCTTGGTTGAAAAGTAAATAGTCGAGAAGCATCAAACAAGCAAACAGTTTGTAATTTGAGGTCAAGTGCCAACAAGCCTTAGAGGAGCTAGCTGCTCAAGCAGTCAATGCAGTGGCGGCTAGTTGAGCAGTTAGTTGGCGACTAAAAGCCATCAGTGCATAGCTTAGAATATAGTAGCATGCTATTAAATGCATTACACAGCAGTTGGTGGTGGAAAATTGTCACAGCATTCAACTAGCTTGGTGCGGCGTCCTTTTACGTCTTTCACCCTCATCAACTGAAACTTTACTATGTTCGGCACCTTCTTAGTGGCTTACCAGTGGTGGACACGCTTGTGGTGGAGACTGCAGCAGCCGCTGTCGCTTGTCGGTTGTCGCTTATTTCTAGTTTGGCGGGTTTTACAGCTGCCATGCTCTGTACTTACTAACCTGACTTAACTTAACTTACTGCGCTGACTTAACTTGGTGCAGATTTCGGTAGACGAATAACTTCACTTATTTTGTTGTGATCGTAATGCCTTGTCTTAAAGTATCGCTCTATGCGATGTTTTAAACTTAGTTCCGTTCATTTGTGCATGCTGTCTTTACAACAAATACTTATTTATTTATGTAAGCAAGTGCATATATTTGTTTCTTATCTTAAACTATCGAGCGTAGACCCTGTAGGGAAAATGTTATTGGAACTGGAAGAGCTGTAAAAATTAAATTAAAATTGACAGCAAATAATCTTTTCTGCCCTTCCCGTTATTTGATTATCCTATCGTTTTTTGAGTTTGGGATAGGACTGAATAGTTTTACTAGTTGCTACTTTTCTTTAACAAGTTGTTGTTTTGATATATCCACTGACTGCCAAGACTATAGCAAAACTCAGTTAAGAGTGTTCTTCCACTGATCTTAAAAGATCGAACGGACCTAGTTTCTAGACAACTTAGTGATCTGTGAGTTCGTAACTGGAAAGTTATACTACATTAATATTACTTGTATAATAACATTTCCAAACCCTTTTATAAATTATTAATTTGGCTGTGGTTGTTTATTTTATTTAGCAAATGAAAAAAAAAACCCATTTGTTTCAAATAACTTAGGACTCCTCAGCCTTCAATCTTGCGCCAATCTATGTAGTAGGGTATGCATAACTTTAACCGAAGTTAGATTAGTTTGAAGTGGCTCTGGGTAAGCAGTTTAGCAGTTCGGCGGAAATCAATCGCCCTGCATGCCTCCCTATAAACCAGTCCCCCGTTATAATTTCTGTAGTTGTCGATAATTCCAATACTTGCATGAAGAAAAGCTCTCCAGATTTCCTCATTACCCACTCGAATCACATACTATACATAAGTTTTGATGTGTGGCATGTTTCAGAATTGGCCCTGTATCTCGATCAATAATTATTGACGGGATCTAAGTATGGTGATATTTATTGTCCGTGTAACATGCAATATTGATAGATCGTGATACGGGTTATGTTTTGTTATGATAGCTAGATGTAGACTATCAAAAAGATCTTTTTAATCTGCTTATTTAGCTTTGACAGACACTCAAATGGGCCGGGAGGCGGTAAACCGATGTCGAGTAAATTAGCGCAAATACCTTCGCGTACCCTACTATAGATGCTTCAGTATAACACCAAATTGAATTTTAATGCCTCATGGCATGTATATATCTGTATGATGTTCAATTATTATTAAACAAAAATTGTTAAATGCAATATTTTGTTCAGAAAAATGCCTTTTCCCATCCTATCTATAGGTTATTTATTATATCTGTCATTGCCTCACTAAGAGTTGAGCAGATCTACGCCATTCTTTTTTTGTCTACAGTATGTGAACTAATGTCTTTTCTTTATTTCCATATACGAACCGACAACAAGAACACTTTCAGAACTCGTTCGGCAGATTGTGAGTATGAGATGTTTGCTCCATCTCTGACTACTTTCGTTAACATTTCTAAAATCCTTTTTTTACAGATCTGTTCAAAACCATATGTAAATAAAAATAAAAAAGTTACTGAATAGATCATTAAATCGAAGGAATTTTAATAAGAATTGTTTTGTTTTTTATTAATTAAGAGTCGATTTCGAAAATAACAAAAAATGCCGCCGTTTCGATAAATATGTCGAATAAAGTAGTGAACACGTAGATTTTAATAAGCAGAACCTGCGTTTCTAAGTAGTTTGTTTTTTTTGGACAAAAAATACAAAGTTTAGACCGAAGACCATTTTAAGCCTTCGTAGCTATTTTCTTTGTCAGTCCGAACAACGAATAAGGTTTAGAAAGGGTACAAACTTTTGATCAATTGTCCATATACAGCTGGCACCCGTAGCTTTACGATCTCTTTCCCAAATGTTGAAATATTTTACAAGTAATCTTGCACGTTCGCTTTTATTAAAATAGCAATCTTTAATTTACTTCTTTTTGAAAAGTACTAATGCGTTTTCTATGCTACACATCTGGACCTTCATTCCATTTGTGGAAATTGAATACATTATTTTACCAAAAACAAACCAAACGCCTCAAGTCTAAAAAAATATATTAAGCGTTAAATTTATTTGTACACATTTGTATATATAGAAATCCTCCCGAATTTTTATAGCAAATACTGAAACATTTTTTTTTTCTGATGATTAACCGTTTTCTTTAAGAAATTTCGTTAATAAATGAAATTATGCTTGAAGCTCACCTTTAAAAACTGTTTTTCAAATTAAGTAGAAACTTGGTTACAATGTAATGGTAAATACACACTGCAAAAGCAAATAATATGTACTTGTACGTTTATAAAATGTTTTATGCTTGTTTTTGTTTTGGTTTTTGTTTTGTTGCTGAATAAATTGCTTCGAAATTAGTAGAAAGCGTTGAACATGCTGTGTTTTGCGTTGTTGCACATACACAAGTTAAATAAATAAAGAGTTTTGTTACTGTTCTTTTTGCTTTTTTTGTAGTTTAACTAACTTTGTCGTACACACCTCAGAAATTATTTTTACATGCACTTTTACGTTTAAGCACTCAATTTAAACCTGTACAGGATACAAGTATTTTTCTGCTCGGGTAATGAAGAGGGAGTATACCAAAATGTGCATTCCACTCAGTATAAACTATAAAACATTCTTTGCTGTAAGCAACATTTTACTCTATGCACGAAGGCAGAGAAAAATAGCTAATTTTAGATTTGAGTCCATGTTTTTCTACAACAAACTAAAGCTCTTCAGTCTGTGGCGAATGGTTTATTTTCATAGCGAAAAAATTGGTGATGTGTTATTGTAAAATGACTTAGTGAATTCGCCGCCAACTACTAAAAACTTTGTATTGAAATTAAGGAACATTTTTTAATGAAAAAAAGTCAGAAATATATATTTTTATTTAAAAATAACTAAAATTTTTCATACGTTTGTTAAAAACAAACAAGTTGCTGAAAAATGCGAAGTTGTGTTAAAAGAAGAAAAAAATCCAAAATTTCAAAATATTATCAAAAATCAACGCGAAGTGTGAGTCGCTTGATATGTATGTATGTGCACTTTATTATACTAAAATTTAATAGGCTATAAAACTGCATACCCAAACATTTTCTAAATTGCTATAAATTTTGTATAGATCTTAAAACTTTAATTTGTATGACATTTTTTTTAAAAGACTATTTTTATAAAAATCTATCATAAAATTTGTGTCATAAAAAACATTGCAAATATCTCAAAAAAGCAATAATTTAATAAGTTTTGTTCGCCAGTGTACATATTTACATATATATGTGTGTATGTATGTATGTACACATATTTGTAACACGAAGAAGTACATAGGAAAAATCAATACAAAAAACGATATAAACAAAGTATAAATTTTAATTATTAAATTAATTATTATATTTAATTAACAAATTAAAATTTTTAAAAACGTGTAAACATGATTTTTCAATATTTTTCTTATTTATGGAGAATTTTACATTTTTGAAATAAATTTTTTTTAATGCATATCTGAATTTTTGTCAATAAAAAGGTATTAAATAATTTTTTTTTGATAAAACTCAAATTATGCGAGCTATAAAGTGATAAAAGTTGGCTTACGCCGAGACATGTAACATTTTGGAAAAAAAAATTATTTCATGGCGTTCTCTCCATTTATATGAAAATCGACAAAACTGAATTTTTCATTGAAATAGCATTCAAAAGGTGACAATCTTCTTTTATATATACTTGGCACGCAGAGGGATATACCGGATATTTTAAGCTAATTTAACAATAACAATAAAGCAGCTATTTTATGTTTTGTATTTGCTAGCAATGTATTTAAAAAGGGAATTATTATAAATAGGGAGCTGAGTTATGAAAAGAAAGTGAATAAAATGCTGTTAGAGAATAGTTAAAATATGTACCATAAGAGATATTCCTGAAAATATCGGCATCTTGGTGAGCTCGTGTCAGAAAACTTTTTCCTTGTTTTGGGCATTAAATGTGTGGTAGCGTAATATGTTTTGAAACTAATGACTTTAGACCAATAACCGTCGAATGAACTATTAAGTGCTGCATGGACTGGAAAATGGTTTAGCATAAGTGCATTTTCATCTGAGGGGAGTTACTTTGAAGCAAACAGAATGATTACAATCAACTTAACTTTTTTTTTTTATACACCTAATATATTTTAAGAGCGCCAATATCTTGCAGTGATAACAACTCGCTTTTTTTCTATGGTAGCGTTGACAGTTTAGAAAATTTTCCTAGAAGCATTGGTTTTCAGATTACTTTTATTCTTTCTAAGCTGTTCGTTAGCACAAAAATTAACGAAGAAATCACTAATAAGGGCACTTGCGCCCATTAATTACCACAGTGGAAATTTTACACAGCAGCAGAAATAAACGAGTACGTGCCACAATTTGCACAAATGTCCCATGGCAACTAAAGAAAATTTGCTGTAAAAAGCGATTGGTGAAGTCGCAATTTATTTTCGCATGAGTTAATGAACATTTTTCAAAGCGTTCAATTTCCATTTAAATGCTCGCACATGGCCATTGATCGTTTTTGTAATGCGCACCACACACTCCACGCGGAGACTAACTGCTTCATTGAAATTAATGTCAACACATATTAGTTACAAGGCAAACCAAATATTATTGCATGACAACTATAAATAACAGAAGAAGTTATAAATTTATCAACCTCCACCAGATTGGACAGGAGCGGGTAAAGCGATATTGAGGCTGATGGCGAATTGCGGTTGTTGCTGGCGCTTATCTGACATATGTTTACATGTACATATTTGCGAAGCATTGAGTTAGTAGCTGACAATTTGCCTAAGGTCAATTGCACCACTAATCGCATTTCAATCCAGCGACCAACATAATAAATAATTAACAAGGCCAATATTCAACGGACAAGAGTGATAATAAAAAAAGACCTTTCAAGTGTATTAGTGGCAGCGCAAGCATGATAAGGGTGAGGGGAGAGTGCGGGAGGGCGTGGCGTTAGGAAATGGAAACTGCCAGTTCGAAGCATACAGCAACATAATAAAATCCATTCGAGTGCTGGTAATAAACATTGACTTAGGTGTGGAGGAAATTTACTTATTCAATGAATGGTTGATTATGTTTCGGAAAGAGTGACAAAGAAACAGAAATTTAAAGGATAAAGGGAGAGTGCGAGAGAGAGTGTTTGTGTATGAGATGCGCGGTAAACTTGCAAATAGTAATGAGTATGAAAATCATCAATTTTCTAGAACTTGCTGTTGACTTTTATTTTGTTTTTTATTTTCTTAAGTACCATAAAAAGTTAATTGAGTAGCTTTTGGCCAAAGCTGTGCGCATTTCTAAGCAAATTGTTTGCATAACACCTGAGCAATATAGTGGACTTGAATATATATTCTGCAATAAATATTCTTCATGGTGAAGAGTGGAAATTGTGAAGGATGCAATTAAGGTTAGGCATTTAAAAGACTGCACGCTGTTCAACGCATCTTATAAACGTAAGTTTGATGCGCCAGCAAGCAGACGAACGCGACAGGATGTGCTCAAGGAAATTGGAAAATAATCGGTAGGCAAAGTAGCCAGTAAAAACATAGATGTCTTCGGCTGTGTGTAAGGTTAAATCACTTTCAATAGATATCTTGACAAATTTTTGTTGGTAAATGTTGTTACCGTGAGTGAAACAAAAATTTAAAAAATTACCGGAAATAAGAAACTTTCATTATATTGTACTAAAATTGAGTAGGCTAATTCTAGACAAAATTATAAATTTTGAATAAAGTTTGGCATTTAGTTTTGGCAGCAGAAATTTAATTTGTTTTTCTTGTGAAACACAGATGTAAATTTGGAGAGAACAAAGTGTTTGCTGAAACCCAAAGCACATCAAATAGGTAGCCGCAGCAAACTTATTATTTTGAACTTTTTTCATATTTTATTTTAATTTAAATTGTCAAATTTTGAATTTCGTTGTGATAAGAATGCATTTAGTACAATTCAAGGTGGTTGATAAAATATTTTTGAAATTTTAGCTTTTAAAAGCAAAAAGAAAATATACAGAGCTCAAATTTTTTTTAATATTTCTACTACTGCTACCTATTGAATGTGCCTTGGCTGAAACCCAATAAATAAATAGGTCCTTCTAAATAAATTGCAATGAAATTAAATTACGCCGGCTGCCCAAAAAAGTTAAAAAGGTTTAAAAATGTGGCTAGCTGAAAAGTTTATACAAATTAAACAAAATAACCTTCCATGCAGTTTCTAGAAGAGCCTCTAATGTAAATTAAGATGATGTTAAAAGTGCAGGAGAACAACGGCAAGAGAAAAAATAAACTATTTTACAATTTTATTGAGCTCAAGGCCAGTTTTTTTTATGGAAGATTTGTTAGTGAAAAAACAACAACAGTTTTTAATGGTTGAAGTTATAGTACTATTTCGGAAATCACCACATTTCCTCATCAGACTTCTTTTTGATTATTAAATTAAATTATTTTTAATTTAATTTTCATAACCACTTCTCTCAGGCTTTGAACCCGGGAGCTCGGAGTTGCAGAGCCAATACGCTACCTATTGTGCTACGCTAGCCGAGTTGGCTGTTGTGTTTATTTCATCTTCCTTAAACAAACCAACTACAAACAAGATGAAATAAACACAACAGCCAACTCGGCTAGCGTAGCACAATAGGTAGCGTATTGGCTCTGCAACTCCGAGCTCCCGGGTTCAAAGCCTGAGAGAAGTGGTTATGAAAATTAAATTAAAAATAATTTAATTTAATAATCAAAAAGAAGTCTGATGAGGAAACGTGGTGATTTCCGAAATAGTACTATAACTTCAACCATTAAAAACTGTTGTTGTTTTTTCACTAACAAATCTTCCATAAAAAAAACTGGCCTTGAGCTCAATAAAATTGTAAAATATTAACATTTACTAGGCCAACAGAAAAATGAACAAACATTTATAGAAAAAATAAACTTTTAAAATTTTAATTGCTTATGAGTTTTACGGTCTTTACGGTTTTTGAGAAAAATTTAAACAACAATACTCAAAGAGGTAGAAGTTATATGTGGTAATATTTCGGTGATTATCACATATCTTTATCAGACTTCTTTCTGCTCGGCTTTCATAAGAATCGAACCCACGACATCAGACGTAATACTAAACGAATTGAGCTAAGTTTTCCCTTCACAACCTCCTCAAATCAAGTGCGAAAAATGAAAAACTCGCCAAGCTAAAGTTTCTGGCTATTTTATTAACAGCCGTTCAAAAACTTGTCACAGCAAACTTCATCAAAATTACTTTAATAATTTGCCTTAAATTTGATAATTTTTGCACATTTGATAGCAAAAAAATCAATTATTACAAAAATAAACAAAAAGCAATGTAAAATATATGAGTTGGGATATAAATAGATAAAAGACTTGAAATATTTTTGTAACATTTTTTTTTGATATTTATTTTACAAGAATTCTTAGTGCAATTTAATTTTCTTTCCGTGCAATTTAGCTGTTATTCTCGCGATTTTTTCAGGTAATTTTTAAACACAATTTGATTCTTTTCTTTGACAAACAATGTAATTTAATCTCAGTAATTTTTCCTAAAATGATATTTTGCCATCTCATAAAATAATTTTTAATGCTCTGAAAATAAGCGTAATTCTAAAAAAATTCAACATTTAGCAACTTAAAAAAGATATTGGCGAAACTCCTGTCAAGAAAAACTTGCGCATGCTTGCGCTCTTTAAAAATATTCTTAAATGGATATGGAAACAAATAGTCATACAGGGTTTTTTTATATATGTGGGTTAAAATCCCAAATGTAATAGATTTTATATATTTAAGAATCCGAAAATGTAATAGATTTGAAGCATTTTTACCATTACCTTACCCATTCTTACTTTAATGCTTATTCTTCTGAGTTCAAGACAATAATTTTGGAATATTTTTTAGATAAATTGTAATACTTTAATACTCGTATATAAGTTTTTTCTTTTCTAAAACATATTTAAAGAAAACAAATTACGTATTTTATTTACTATTGATCGATTTAATAACCAAAGTCTTAAAGAAATAATTTTGTTTACCCATCTCTTCTAAATATAACTCTGCGCCTGGTAACAAAATGGAATTTCAACAAAAAGTACAAAGACGCAGTAATCTTTTGAAAGCTTGTAATATTTTAATAATAATATTAGGTTGGCGCTTACACTATATAGCTCAGTGTTTGGCCGAGCTTCTCCTGCCAATTGTATGTGTCTTTAGATTATAACTCCAATGGAGCGACCTACAGTCTCGCGCCTACTCCGAACGTTAGATATATTTTATGAGAGACTTTTTCGTTGCAGAAAAACGCTTGGAGTTTTGCCATTGTCTAATTTAAGTTGTTATATGCCCAGGCTGAGATTCGAAACAGGAGCTCAGCGGTCACTTTTAGCGACTTGAAACTGGAAATTTACCTATAAATAAAATTTCACAATGTATGTACCAAACTGCATACTCAAAAAGTTATACTTATTTGAAAGTTGAGTAGTTATAAATTTTGTTTAAACTTCAAATACTGGTTTGCGAGTATAAAACTTCAGTTAGAGAGAACTTAATTTTAGTAGAATAATATTAGAATGAAATAGAGGGTGACCAAATGAAAGCAAACTAAAAATAGCGTGTTAGCTATTTATTTATATTTATTTATATGGCTCTTTTTATTTCTTCAAACGCAAATCAATTAAGAGAACGCACATAAAAGACATTTGAATGAGACACAAGTTAATTGCCAAGCAAAGCAATTCAATGGCATACCTTAAATGGAGAATTAAATGAAGTGGTTGGCAAAAGGCACGCAAATGAAGGTCATTACACCGTTTGCGGTGGCATTGACTAGGCACAAGTTGCAGGATTCAGTTGAAAATATAAAATCGTATAAAAAATTACTCTAATTGAGGTCAGAGCATTCAAAGTGAGCCTGCTTTTTAATTGTTGCAGCCGCGCATGGCGGCACCACTGCAAGTAAGCGAATGCGAAATATATAATATGAACATAAATAAACCTTTGAAATGGAAAATTATCAGCAGCACAAACTTGACCTTCAAGCTCCCTGTGCCTGTGTGTGTGTGACACAGTCAAGCGGAAATGTTGGCAGAAGCTATGTATTTATGTATGTATGTGCCGTCGAAGTTCAACGCAGCATATAACACACCAAATGACCGGGCAGTGAAGTGTAAGTAAGAAAGGCGATTGAAAAGCTTTCATTAATGCTAATATAATTTAGCTATTTAATGTCCTTTGGTTTTGCCGCCCCATTCACCATGCAAAAAAGGGGCTCTATTGTCGTTGGCTGGTGTAATTTTCGCGCAACAACCACATCTGTAGACTTCGCCTGATGCGTCGGAGTTTAGTTGAAAGTGGGGAAGGTTTGGTGGAGTTGAAGCGTGCGAACTCTTTACTTTTTTACTTTGCTTGTTGACTGTCTGCCTTCAGTGATTGTTATTATTATCCGCTGTCAGATTTCCAAGTATTTGTCTCAATTCATTTCGCTGTTGGCGGTGTTGGCTTATGCTTTCTTTGAAATTAAGACCACTACTTGCTTTGTCATTTGGTATTTTTTTTAAAGAAGAGTACGCGCTTTTATATTTACTATGAAAAATTGTTTCAAGCATCAAAATACGTCAATCTACATACACTTGCCAGAGTGACTCCAAACGTTATGAAAAGGGTTGCAATATTGTATGTACTTGATTTGTTGAGTTGTTTATGGAACGCACTATTGGGCCTTTCAACATTTTTTATGTAAATCGTCTAAGCTTTAATACACGTATACACTCATGAACCAAAAAATTGGGGTATTTAGTTTTAATACAATATCTTGAATTTATTTCCAATTTAGTAATAAAAAGATTTCACGTTATTAAACAGAAATTCCTTGCAATTGTTTTATTCTAAGCTTTAAAATAAAATATAAAAACTGAAACTGATTATTACTGTTATCAACATAGCTTTCAGTTTTTGTTCGATTGTATTTTTTTCAACTACTTTTTCGTTTCAGGCGTAAATAATTTGTCTAATTTTATTAAACAAAATCACTTGAAAGAAACTTAAAATATTATTATTTTATTTTTTGTTAAAGACTTAAGCACTTAGTTCGGGTGAGTTCCTTAATAAATTATTTAAGATTTTCTTAAAATATACCCAACTTTTGCAATTCTCATCAAGTATTTAAACTGAGACATATTAATCAATATAATGAAGCGCAGTGTAGGAGTACATCAGCTCCATTGTTTAGCGAATCCATTATCTGAATATGTCTTCTTTCACTCTTTGTTTGTCCAGTTGCTACTACTTAGCTCTGCTGCCACTTGCACTTTCTATACCTCTCCATCATCGCCATCTTCTGTGGCTCATGTCATTCTAATGAATTTTTTTTCGCGCTTCTACTCAATTTTGTTTATTGTATTACTTTTCGTTCGGTTCTTTGCAATTTATTAGTTTGCTGACCGGTCATTATGGTATGGTCACATGGTAAATAGCTGCACATATACAAATAAGCCCACACATACATAGATAAAGCCAAGCCAGCCGCAGCGGTTTTAACTTATGAAGCTCTTTAGCTGCGCTGCTACTCCACCCAAGTGCCAACAAGCGAAGCGCAATTAAATAGAAAATGCTGACAGGATAGCAAAGTGAGAGGATCGGCTGCTAGTCAACAGCAAATTGGATGGCGTTGGGAATTTTATGCAGCAATGGCAACACTGTTATAAAACGAGTAAGCGCATGGACAATGCTGCTGAGCCCATTCACACTAAGTGTTATTGTTGTTTTAATTATCTTGCGTTTTTGCCTTTAGCCGCTGTGCTATTGTTGCTATTGCTGTCATTGACTGGCCTCAGTTAATGCTATTGTTTCTGTTTTTGTTTTATTTATTTAACTTTATTCTTTTGTTTTGCGAAGCACATTATGCAAAAAAAAAAATGACAGCATTGAAGAAGGGTGGGAGGGGGAGAGCGATTAAAATGGGAAGAAAAGGAGTAGGTAAGTGAAGTGTTGCTTTGCGTTTTTTTACAGCTTTCACTTTAGCCAATATTCTGTTTGCTCGCTTCTCACTTACCACAGTTCCTTCACATCCTTTGTTGCTGCCAAAGCGTTGCTTTAAATTCAAATACGACAGTCGCGTATTTTAGCCAGACCGGAAGGTATTTTGTTTTGTGGAAATGTTTGGCGGATGCAACCGGTCCGCGTTGTGATAACGACTTAGCACAAGTGTGAAAATGTCCGTGTGTGCCTTCGTTTTGTGCAGCGAAAGCGGATAATTTAAAAATCTAGAAATTGTGAAAAACGTTATTCTAATTTGGATAAATTTAAAGTCAAGTTCAAATGAACTTTCGGCATTTTGTGATTAAATTGTGAAAAAGTAACCCGAAATAAAATATTATAATAAATTCAATTTTAAAATTTCCTAAACCTAAGCATACAGTAATTTAGAACTACTAGTATTTTGATATGAATTTTAATAAAATGTGACAGTTTCTGGGAAACTATATATTTAAATTTTAACGATTAAAAAAATATTTCATTTCGAAAAATAGTTGTATACCAGGCGACCAGGCTAAAAGAAAATGTAAGATTTAACAAAAAAAAAAAATTGCGAAAAATCTTTTATGGAAAAACCAAGTTCAGTGGTTTAACATTTAAAGATCTATTCAAAATCGGTTAAATTGACAACAAAACATGTATTGAAAATTTAAAACAAAAAAAAGAGTTAAATAAAATATGTATTATTTAAAAAAAAAAATCGCCATTTCGGAGAAACTTGCGACTGATGATAAAGAAATAAAAATTATAACGAAAGCAACGCATAACAATAAAAGCATAGGTCGATAAAGAAAAATAAAAATAAAAATAAAACAATTAGTTGCGAAAGTTTTTGATTACAATAAGCATATTTATATTACTGATCGGATTAACAAACAGATACATACAAACATGTACATATGACCTTCATATAAATTAAAGAATAAGACTGAGAAAATGTCAACAATTTTTACCTTGAAAATATTCAGGAGAACAAATTTATACTTGAGTATATATTGTGGAAGAAATAATATGTTTTTACTTTATCAGCATGTTTATTTCTTAATTAAAACTTCAGTAACTTTAAATTTTACACTACTGTAAATTATGATGATTTTTACTTGCAGATGTCGTTCTGTCTAAAAGAGAAAAGGTACTCTGTGCTTCATCTCTTATTATTCGAGTTCTCTTAGCCGTTTCGGAAGATGGTTTCCGACACCTCCGGAAACCAAGCTTTCGATCAATTTGTGAAGAGAGATTAGAGCAACCACATTGTGTATTTAATTAAAGTAAATTTAATCTTGTTGTGTTTTTTTAATATCTGCGAAGCTATTAGCGATTTAAACGCCTTTCGTCGTTGTTAAGAAACTTCAGAGAAATGTCTTTTATTTTTCTCGATCATTGTTTGCCACGGAATTCCTGAGAAATTCCAATCCCGCATTTCTCGCACGCTCAACTTTGTGCGATCATTGTATTACAAATATATTTGGTTTAATAATGAACCGAGATATCTTTATATATTTAAAACGAAATCTTGTAATCAAGCAAAATAAATTAAAAAGTAATTAACTAATTCAAATGAAAAAGTTCTCAATTGATAAAAAATAATTCTCATGCACAAGTCACCATCAAGTCAAATTAATGCAAAATGTAAATGCATAAAGATAATAATAAAGAATAGTATCAAGTTTACAAAAAACAAAAAATGCTGGTAATAATTTTATTTTATTTGGCTTTAAATAGTTTTAAATATTGACAAATTCAACAAGAAACATTTATTCCGATTTTTAATCTAAAACATTTGTTAGATGAAATAGATTTTAGTTTAAAACCAACTTACCACATTTCAAACTCATAACATTTAAATTGAAGTACAATAATTAAAAAAAAGCAAATGTGCTATAACCCTTACTGCAATATAAAACCAAAAACCACAAGAATAATCCTAACCTTTAAAACTTCATTAAAAACCACAGCGCTTGCCCTTAGCGACCAAAAAACATGCAAACACACACCAGACAACTTGCAAACGAAAGCGAAATTTTTACTTTCTTCTATATATCTTTGCACCGTAGAGTGTCAACAAGGATCACGCGCAATAGACTCAGAGCATTTTGTTGTACAAAAACAAGTAAAAAAAAATCTTTGAGCCACCAAAAGATTTATCACACTGATCACTTGAGGGATTTATCTAAACATTGCGAATAAATTTTCGAAAATGTTGCGAATTAATGCCTACCAGCAAACGAACACCATTGACCTTATTTTTATTGCAGCCGTTGGCTATTTGAGATATTCTGGCCACATTTTCGCCCCCCAGCGCCAATCTATGGTTGTGTTTATACATCTACGCAATTGCCTGATGACTTTTCCAAAGTATCTTGAGTTTTTTTTTTGTTTTTTTTTGTACATTTGTTGCGTACGCGTATTTGTTTAGAACATTGAATTTTATGTTTGACCAGAATTTATTTCGTTGGTTTATTTGCTGATGTGTGAAAAAGGTTACGGGTGTTAGCAAACTTTCTCGAATGCGTAGCAACAAGCTTCTACTATCAATTTAAATTTATTTACTCGACTTCAATTAAGCGCGCAATTCTCTCACAAAGCGGATGGTTGTTGACATTTAAATCGTCGTCGTACTAAAAGTGTCTTTGAACTCGCATAATTTGACATTTTTATTTGCTTTCGAGGGGATAATCATTAAATTGGTGACTAATACGCAATTTATGATTCCTTTTTTTATTAACATGAAAGATTAAAACCCTCGTTGGTAGATGTACAAACATATCTACCGACTGGAAGCGTCAAGAAGTGAATTTATAAAATTATTTAAATAATGTTAGAAGCAATAAATTTTATGGACAGCTTAGAGCAGTTGTTTTGATATAAAAAAACAGTATGCATTCTTTGGAAGAAATTAGCACAACATAATCGATAATCTTAACCGATTTCCGAAATCGATTAAAAATCAATAAATAATAGTATTCACTTTAAACTTAAACTTTGTTATATTAAAATAGCACAGCTACATAACTGCATACCCAAATTTTAAATACAAAAGTTTTAATGTTTGCGACAAATTTATCGAAAGTTTTTTTAATTTGTTATAAAATATAAGAAATTTGCTTTAACTGTTATTATTAGGGTTTAACTTTTTTGTATGATGAGAATAAAAGAAATTCAGCTGAATAAAAATATATTGTCATTATACCTTACCATTTTGTAGCGCACTATAATAGATAGAAAGGAATTAGACTTTGAATTCAAAATCTATTTTAAGAAAAAAAAACTCTGTAAAATCAATTGAAAAATATTCAAATTAAATTTTGATATTTTACGGCGAAGTGGCATTGCGAATATTTTATTTATGTGATGATATTTTTATTCGCCTAGCCTTGCATGTGAGTGGAGTTAGATCTCGTTTATAATTTTTCAAAATAAATCCGCCTTATGCTTGTTGATAAAACTTAGAGATATAGGAATATATTTTGCCTTTAAAATATCGAAGGCTCAGTAGCTGCTGGCTGAACGAGCAAAGCTAAATTGAATAGAAATGCTCATCACTCAGTGTAGTTTCCTATAAAGCAGTGTGTTTATTTCTTCCGCTGAGCTTGAACAAATACTATCCGCTATGCTCTCCGCTTCACTCTTTATATGTCTATCTAATCAATCATTTCGTTGCATTTTTTCGCAAGTTAAAATATAGCCAAAAGCCCATAATGTCACCTGACGGTCCAATAAAACTACAATACATGCCCCGATTGTTCTGAGTAACTACAAAACACTTGGCAAGTCTGGGAACCGCATGGAAATTTCTAGAAATGTAAAATCCGTTTTCCCTTTCCTAATCCATAGTTCGATTAATAAACACGCGAATGAAAATTTTAGGTACCATCCTCTCAGCTAAAAGGTAAATACATATATCATATGAAAATATTTTCCCACAAGTGAACGCCTACAAACGGAAAGTTATATGTTCTTAAGAGAAGCAGATATATATTCGAAAGTTGCACTTTCAGAAATATTGTAATCGAAACCAAAACACACGTTAGTCAACAAAACTTAATTCAAGCAAAAACGTATCAAACATTCGGATTGTAATGTTGGTCTGATGGAGAGAACAAAATATTCGGTGCTAGGGGGATTTCTCATATAATACGCCAATAATAGTATTTACTGAAGACGATAGCGTAAACAACACGATTTTGTTCAAAGCCAGCGTTTACTTTTAACCACAGATATGCAGGCACTGAAAAAAATATTGTTTCTAAAATTTCATATTTCAAGCACTAGTCGGTATTTGAGCCAACACACTTCAGGTAGCCAATTTATAATGTCTAAATTTAATATTGTTAATTAGTGAATCAAATTTCGGATAGACAGGAATACTCTATTCCCCTTGAAGAAGTTGTTGAGAGCTCAATGAGTATTATTGTGGTGAAAATATTAAATGGATGATCTGAATACCCAAACCCAGCTGGATGGTATATCTTGAAATCCCGCCAGTTTATATGAAATAAAAACCCGAAATGTAGCGCTGAATTCGATTTTTATATAAAAATTTTTTAATTTGATAAGAAAATAAAAAGCTTCTACGATTCAGCAATACATAAGTGAGGTGAGTTTTAAAAAGCTTGAATGTTTTATAGCTTTAAAACCCTTACCCGGAGGTTGTCAGAAAAGCTGATTCCGAATATGGTACTTGATTCGGATTCCATTTGGAATACTTGTAAATATATAAATACTCCAAAAATAACTGTCACTGAAAGTTGCTTAAATTCTTTTAACTCTTTTCTTTGTTCTTCTGCAAAGTAATTAAGTAACGACCAATTTCACATTTTTGCTCATTTGTGAATTGTATTTTGATTGTTTTTATAATATTATTTTAAACAAATTTTACTCTGATTTTGTCATTTTTAAATTTCTTTCGAAGGCAAAAAATGTCTGTTATAACTTGCTTGATGATATTTCTACTTACCTATATAAAAACTTACATATCGCGCACTGACCAGCTGACCTTCTTATAAAACGAACATCCTTAGGTCATTTCAAAAATACTCGCACAACGCAGAGTTCACTGCTTGATGCATTACAAAAATGGAATACTAGGAAAAATTTAAGAAAGAAACCACAATAAATCACTGTAAAAGCCATTAGTAAAGAGGCTAAATGCATCCATTGCTCCCTTAAACACAGAATTTACCCATTTGCTCAAGGCGCATATTACTCGTATATTAACAAAAAAAAAAGTGAAGTGGTCAATCTAATAAAACAAAAGGAAAAACACAAATGCTAACAAATGAGACGACAAATGTTAGATGGAATAGATTTATGTGCCAATTGTCTGACCGACATAAATTTGTGAATTTGATGAAATGTCTGCGGCAAGTTGTGCCTGCATAAAACACATAAAAAGGAGAAAAAAATTTGTGTGAATGAGCTCTTCACGAAAAAAGTAATAAAAAAAAAACTAAGCACAGCTAGAAAAACCACAATATTAGTAACGACAAAAACGTTGCTAATAGCAGAAAGAGAGTTTCACTACAGAATATACGAGAGCATAAAAAATATATACGCGTATGCATATATGAAAATTCATTCAACTTTAATAAAAATATTTACGCCATGTTCAGCAAAATGAATGGAAAATTTATTTTTTTGCTGATATTAGTGTCGGCGAGTAGCTTATGATTATGGTTATGTTGGCAGCTGAATGATGAAGCAAAGCTGCGATGCAGCAAGTGAGTGACATTGCAAAAACGTTGAAAACAAGTCAACAAAACGTAATCAAGCCAGCTGGCAGTTATCAGCAGATAATGTAAAAATTTCAATAACAACAATGGAAGTCGATATACTCGTATGCTGCTAGGGCAATGTTCGAAGGACTTAAGTTCATTCAAAATTTTGCAATAGTAGAATTGTCGCTGGTTTATAAAAACAAACAAAAAATTAAATTGTTGCCAAGTAAATTAAAACTAAAAATATAGTAAACAATTTACTTTAGTGTGTTGAAATAAGTAAAGAATGTTGCAATCATTGTGTATAACAACAAGTGAGATATCTTATTTGACAGGATACCTAAAATGGCGTTTGACAGGGTACCTAAGCTGGCCGCCACTATGTCGACAATTACGAATGGCCCGAAGTTGGAAAAAGCTGATCTGAAAATATTTTGGGGGGGTTTCAATTTTTTAGGATATTTTACATATCTTGAGATATTCGAATAATATCCATTATAAACATAGATATGTATAATAATATTGGGTAAAATGTTGAATGCATTTTTATAAAGCCATCGATAGGCTATGATATCATTTGAATCAGTAGAATCATAAAACGTCAGGGATTTAAAGTGCTTTATCGATTCTCCTCTTTTTCTTTGCCAAAATATCTAGGTCACTAGTAACCTCAATATCTCGAGATACGGCTTCAATCTCCGTAAAATAGCAAAGGACCGTTCACTGGGAGCCACCGTGACTGGCAACGTAACACTGATTTGAAAAATTCGGTTAATGTGTTTGTAAAATTGCATATTACGAAGGCGGTTTGATAAGTCATAAACTTTTAGAATAAAATATACTTTTCGGCAAAAAAGCATTCTTTGTATTCCAGTTACTGGGTAATAATTTTTAATTTTTTTGTCTAGAGTGAGTTTTTGTGTGAGCTTCGAATTTGAAAACACGGTTAAAATTTTCTGTGACTATCGATTTTTTGGGGCGAATCCAGACACCCAGAACCCCTCCCCTGTATCCGTCCCTGCATTCGGGTAAAATATGCGAGGAACGCCAGGGTTGCGAATTTACTTTGCAAAAACAAGTGATCTCAGCTGTTCCAAATTTTGACGTTTATCGAAAAGATATCTCACTTGTTATTATACACAATGGTTGCAATGCCTTCTTTTCTATTAATATTTTTGCACATATAATTTTCTCGCATCAACATTTTTATTGACATATGTACATATTTTGAAGGGTTTGTTACCCATTAAATGTGTTCCCTACCACAATTTTGAAATCACCATTTTTCTACCTACAATTTCCACTGATTACCAGAAAAAACCCACTATCATAACATAGTTTCATAAACTTGGTGAGAATTTCAGAAATAAATCTCGATTTTCGCCATCTGAGGATGGTAAAAAAAAATTTATATTTATGTTTTAATGCAAATTTCTAACGACGAGGCTTTAAGTTAAAATTTACTTTCATTATTATTTTTTCAAATTAAAACCTTCCACCAATAGAAACTTCGAGAAATAGTAAATGTTCTGCGCCTTCAACACCATCTGATTCCCCACCCGAATTTGAGGAGATGTCGTGCACAAATTTGTTGATATATTAACAGTCCCGATCCAAGACAAATTGCATTTGCTGAAACTTTTATTCCGAAAAGTTGATTGAGCATTTTCGTGAAGTACGTGTACTTCATCGCTCAAAGCCAAGTTTCTATTGAGCGAAGTATTTCCTTCGCTTTTTATTCCTATAGAACTTTTTACGCTTGTTTTCGTTTCCTTTGTTGTTATAAATGCTGAGTCGGCTCATATTGAAGCAATGCTTCGGTCCGGCATTGTTTCTTTCATGAGTGTTTGCATCGTTCACCTTTTCGAAAAAGTACCTTCTTTGAGGCTAGTTTTGAGTGAGTCCCGACGCATCGCGATATCAGCTTTCACTGTAGTAATTCCATCCAGCGTGGCTGAATCTTTTGTAAAAATAACATCGTGATGTTTTAACATTTATTTGTCACTACCTTGGAGCTTTTGATTTCTTAAAAGCTTGATGTTCTTGTTTCACCAGTGGCAAGTGGTGGTACGAGTATAGGTGAATGAAATGAAAAGTAAATGCCATTTTTACTGAAAACCATTTTAAAGATAGAAGCCACCCTAGTATGCAAAGCTATCATCGCAAAGGCGAATGGTGATATTAACCAAGGCAAAATCAAAAAATAATGTCAGCGGAAATTCAGCGAAGCAATAAATACTATTAACTGCACTTTGACCTACATACATATGTACATAAGTATGTATGTATGTATATACATACTTACTTGCAGAGGCGATATGTAAACCGAAAAATATTCTTTTTCGACCATTTTGCACTTTGCATTTAGTATGCAACCTTGATGCAAGATTGTTGGTTCGATTGCATTGGCGCCGTATCGAAGATTAACTATTTTCGTCGATTTTGCTGACGAAGCAGCAACAGCCGCACAAAAGTTCACCGGAATAAAAATGTTTGTTATGGAATTGCCTGAAAAATGCGAAAGCCGCTCAGTCTAAAGTCAAAAATTAATAAGCAACAAACTCCGCTCGTGCTTAGTTTGTATGAAAATAGATATTAAGTTGTAAGAGGAGGCCATTCGGAGTCAAACAATAAGGAATTTGAAATTATAAACTGAGATTGTGAGCAAAGCCATTTCCATGTTAGTTAGCTTAGTCTCTACCTATTTTCTTTAGAATTTCCCGTTTTCAATCCTATCGCTCTTGTCGAATTCAATTTATTTTTGTCTTGACAACATAACTCATTTCCGTTTTTATTGTTGTTTGCCACTTATTCGTACAGCTGTTTTTTTTATACGAGTATGTATGTACAAGTACACTCCTAAATGTTTACCCAATCACTCACATTTGTTGCAAAGTGTTATTCCAATCGAACACAAATGTTTGCCATCGGAAGTCAATATCAAATGAAACGGCTTTATATTTTGACGCAATAGCAAATCAAATTTCCTCAATTTGTCAATTTGTATGTCAATGCGGCTATTTGTATCTGAGAAATAGTATTTTCATTGTGTGAATGCATATTTATGATTGTTGCTACCAATTGGTCATACCATAAGCTGTTGTGTTTTTAGGTAGAGTAATAGGTATTAAGTATTTTGGAAAGAAAAAAATAGGCGAAGAACTAATGCTCTGTGCGGCATCTTTAACTGAGCTCTTGAAGCGGCTTTTGGCGAACAATCAAACAACGCAGACATACAAAAATAGCATTGAAGTTTCTATGTTTCATCAATTAAATGTTATTTCACACTCACGAGCTGACATCAATCACTTAAAGTTGACTAGGCATTAACATGTATTAAATTTACATACATATACATATCTATCCGTAATTTAAAAAACTGGATTGATCATAAAAAATTGTGCTTTCATATAACTCGTGATTATGAAATATTTCTAGAAGATAACGATATTTTTTAACGCACAATTTTGTGTTCCTTGTGCTATCGATTTCAATTATACCGAAAGTGATTTTTACACGTTCACAGCAAGTCAAACAAATGCAAAAATATGTAATACAAAATTTATTTCTCTTCACACGATCACATATTTGCTCAAAACACGTTTATATTAAAGTTTCAGAGCGTAAACATGAATTGAGCCTAATGCTTTGAACACTTACACGACTGCACTTCACGACTTGACGACAGCGAAATTTCCTTGTCTGCAAATGTCGTCTTAAAGCCAGCTACTTGAACTTTTTGAAGACGTCAGCGACATATCCAACAGCTTATTTGTTGTTGGCACATTAAAATATTTCACTTCTATAAAATTAAAATCTATTGTTCATAGTGAAATTTTGTTTGCAAAAAATAAGTAAATAGGTCGATCCATTTGTTTCAAATGATCGATTGTTATTACATATGAAATATCAGACCTATTTTATGCCTTTGTTGGTAAAATAACGTAAGACTTGTTTATGCCTTTAACAATTTTACATTTCACATTTTAGTGGCAGCACTACAGCTACTCATTGTCGTCGGCAAAATTAGAAATGGATTTAATTTGGCGACATCGACAACCGCAAGCCTGCTGCCGTGCAGTCGAGCTGTTATCGAAATAACTTTGCGCATAAGAACTTGTGTATTTTAATATTTGACAAATGCTGAATGTCGCTTGCTGTCTTCAAAGTGTTCAAAGCATTAGTATCGGCTTCGCTCTTTGAAATAAATTGAGAGAGAAAAGAGGAAAAAATTTCAAAAAGCGTGAACGAGTGAAGGCCGCTATAGCAAGTTAAATCGGTGTAGGGCAACTACCGTGTGAACGTGTTGATTAACTTCCCGATTATCTTGGGTCATAATCGCGTATGCAAGCATAATTAACTTCCTGATTACCTGGGTCATAATCGCGTATGCAAGCGTCACATTTTGATGCTTAGTTGAAACTGTAATTCACGAAAACCTTTAGTTTTTGATATTCTAAAGTTTTCTTATGAAGTCATACTGCAGAGAACACTTCTTCTCCATATATGACATAACAATCGTTTGTCGGCTTGGGCCGAGAACCAATAAATTCGCTAGTTCTCTCTCTCTCTCTCTTATGCGAGGTAACGCCACTTACTCATTGTTTTTGTGGACGGTCTTTTCGAAAAATCTTTTCACTGGAGCATCATCATCATCCATCCACACGACATGTTGAAGCAATCGCTGATTGTTGAATTTTTATGCGCTCATCTTCTTCGGTACCAGCCACCTAAAATGAGAACGGAAATGACAAGGGACTTGAATAGCGAGTTTTTGTTCGTCAAGAAAATGTTTTTGATTTTCAATTGCCTACCGAGCTCTAAGTAGCATCTATTGGCAAGTATAGGTCTTCCCTTGATCTCAAGGCTGACATTAATTTTGGTGCTTGTGCTGGATCTTAGGCACACAAAGTTTGTCACCACTTCAAAATTGCCAACAGAGTCATTGCTTGTAGACCAACCACTTTTACTTCCATCTCTAGACTGGAAAGTGCTGCCGCCTTTTTATTTTTGTCAATATCATTCGCATATGCAAGCAGTATCGTTGTTTTGTTATTTATCGTGAGGCTGAAATTCAGATTGAAAGTCTCTTATTACTATTTATAGCATTAGATTGAGAAGTTGAACGAAAATGAGACGATTTGAATTATTACTTTTGTTAAAGTTTAAAACTATCTTTTATAGTTTTCGCTAATCATCTTGCTTTCTGAAGCGTCAATTGTTACTTTCAATTCTGCTCGCAGCCAGGAAGAAGTGGTGAGTAGTATGCACTCTTCCCCTCTCTTCCGAACGTCTTTCTAATAAATATGTCCGAGCAGACTTTCTTTTCAAGTTTTTGACACTCTTTAAGGCAGAGTTAAAAATTTAACAGTGTTTAGTTCAGAAATTAAATGAAAGAAAAATAGATATTTTAAACATCCACCCACATATTGGTGTAGTACAATTATGATAAGCAGAATTTGGTTAGGATTCTCTGTATTTTCGAAATTTGCAAATAATCACGCGAATGGTTTGATAAATTAGATTGAATATAACTTTGAAAAAGCAGTAAAATAGTTTTTCTAGCACATGATACAATAATATACCACAAGGATAACCCGGCTAAACAAATATAGAGCAGTTTTTTAAATCAAATTGACAATAATAGTTTAAAGTCAATCTGTGAGTCATTCACACGTTTTTATTTAATTGTGGAAAAAGATGTGAACAATTGTATTATTAAGATTTAATATGTATTTTTGTAATTTATTTATTTATTTCATTAAAATAAATAATATTTTTTTCCTTCAAAAAAGGATTTAAAACACATAAAAATGTATTGAAATGCCCGATTATGACTCCAGAAAGACTCCAATAATCCATAAAAAAATATCAAGAAATGCACAAATAAGACTTTAAATTGATTTTTAAAAATGTATTGAAATACCCGATTATGACTCCAGAAAGACTCCAATAATCCATCAAAAAGTATTAAGAAATGCACAAATAAGACTTTAAAATGATTTTTAGAAATGTTTAAATAGGATTTCGAATATGCTCTAAAATACACTAAAAACGAGTCCTAAAACGCACCGAATCCATCGGATTTGGGGTATCTTTGGAATCATTTTTTAAACTTCTTTCAGCGTGCTGACGTGAAAAAACAATCAATCATTTAAGTCTCCATAAAGAGTTCATTTATGAATGAAAAGCTGTGAAATAAGGCGGTTTTCTTCTTATAAAAAAGTCTTATGGAATGCCTCTGAATAGCCGGGTAAGTTCAGAAGTTAAAAGCCATTCCAAAAGGCCTTCTTGTGAGTCCAGAAGCCACTCTGTCTACATTCACTTATCCTTTCTTTTATGTGCGCAGTGGCACAAGCTGAAGCATTTTTGTAGAACCTGCTTTTTTAGAACTTCAATAGACAATCTAGCTGTTTCTGCTACCTTCATATGTATATATGTATATATATGTATGTAGAAATCTAACTACGAAGTCAAGAGAACGTAACTATAAGGTAGTGTGTATACACGTGCCATCATATGTATGTATGTATGTATGTATATATGAAAAAGTTCGAGTTTATTGCGCCATCTGGCATACTTATATTTCCATTTACTAGCAACAACTATGCCAATATATATGTATGTGTAGTATGTACATATGTAACTACTTTTGTGTGTACGCATTTATTACCATTGATGACAATTTTGCTGTGTTTTTTGTGGGTGAACGCATAACGTAAACAAACCTGTACAAAAACCCAGCAACGTGACGTTATAAAAAGAAATACGAATTGAATGCAAAAAAAAAAAGTGTAGCCAACATGACATTCGCCAATTTCGGCATACCAATCAATATTTATTCATCAATTTATATTTCTTTTTCACTTGGTTTTTTTTTTTTCATTGAGAGTTTTAACCTTTCGAAGTCACTGCAATTCAATTTTTGGTAAGAGTTAAAACTTTGTTGGAATTCATATTAGTTGTTGTTTTTTTTCTTCTACTTCTTATTGCGCATTGACAAAGTTATAAAATTTTGAAGGCTTTTATGACAATTTGACTTTGATAACGACACAACAACAATAGCAGCGTTTAAAACTATGTCAACAACAAATAGCCGGAGCAAAAAAAAAAAAAGGAAAAAAATATACTCCGGCAACAATGCGCAAAATGTCGCTTCGCACTTTTATCAACTACTCGTACATACATATGTACAAATAAACGAGTAAATTCTGAAAAAGTTGTAGGTGTGTAAGCTGTCAGCCACAGGCAACAGCTGCTGTTGATGATGTCTGCCATTTGTGTATGTGTGTTGGTTGTAGTCGTCTGTCTGTTGCTGACCGACTGGGTGTGAATGCTACTACTATTGCCATCATGAACACTAGCACCAGCGAACCAGCACCTGCACCATCGCCATTTCGTTGCCGCTAACGACGACGCCATACTTCGAATGTACTGTCATTGGCATTGTTTATGAAATAACTGTGTTGTCATTTGTTGTATTTGCTATTGTACCTATGTATGTATATGCGGCGATTTGTAGCATTTCCGCCACGCAATTGTCAATTATTACTTTGTCAAGCGATTAATTATGCCTTAATATGCATATCGTAATATTATATGTCTGTATGTATTCATATATGCACATGCTCACATACGAGTAGGTAATTTAATGGCCAAGGTCCCGGTAAGCTTGCAATATTAATACACTCGCAGTAATAGTCTATAAAAATTTTGTTTATATAAAAAGTATGTTATTGTTTTTAAGTGTATCAGGAAGAAGCTAATAAAATTGTATTGCTTCAATCGAGTGATTGTCCTCTTTCTCTGTTACCAAAGGCATTGTCGAATTTTAATCCAAATTATTACGTTTTTGTTTTCTCGTAAATGATTTGTGGTTAATGCTCAGCTAAGGAACTGGCTGGTGTAAAAATCAGAAACCAATAAAAAAGTAAAAGGCGTGGAAAATGCGGTTCTTTCTGGTGCATAATTTAAAGGGCGTTGGACGTTGCTCCAGTCGATCCCGCTTGTAATACAATTAAGGCGATAATTAATTGCAAATGAAAATGAAAAAATTCGTATTGCAGGTAACTAGTTTATAAAGTCATATTATTTGACTTTCTAAAGTCAATTTCTTCCTTTTCTTACGAATTTGATTGCCCTCTCCTCAATAATTTATATTTCTTACTTTTGAGGCAAGAACAATCGAACGTTTATTTGAAAAAAAAAATCGTAGATTAAACGCTTTGAGCACAACTTTACTTTCAAGACGAATGTCAAAAAATTTTAGTGAAAAACTTTTTCAACAAAATATATACTTTTAATGGATTTTCATGTTGATTTTTGATATTAAACACCCGAACAAACGAATAACCGGACTATGTTTGTACATCTATCTTACATTGTCCTATAAATAAAAAAATTCTTTATTATAAATTCTAGTTTGCCTGAAAAAAAAATATATTGGATCACGTGTCGTATATTACACACTAGTCTGCCAAAGTGCACTGTAAACTTACAAAAGTGAATCATTTATTGTGCATAAAGATATATATATATGTATGTACATAAAAGTAATATCACTAAAATAAACTCAGTAACAGTGGACAAGCCCAGCGGTACTAAATTTATTAATTTCAAAATTAAGGCAAGTTCCGAGCTTGCAATCGAATTATAAAGTAAATCAATTCAAGATTAACTAAATCTCATCTTTTGCAGTTTCTTTATAAAAAAAATTTACATACATACATATTTACATATGTTAAAAGTGAAATAATAACATAAATTGTCGTCAAACCTGCACTTGACAATTTTCTTAAAGAAACTTAACGCTTTTTCAGAGCTTGCACACGCAACGTATTGCAGCTGAACTGTACTTAACAGTACGCATAATACTTATAAGTGAAGCGACTACACTTCTAAATAAAAAAAATTTACTTAACCTGCAGGGAAAATTTTAGTGAGCCAGCGAAGATAGTTTATGGCAAGGAACTAGGAAGATTTCAACTATTTCAAACTACAAACGTTTCTGCTCATGTCGTGAGTATTTTTACAATATCTGAAGTGAAACGAGAATTTGTTTGCTTATTCGACGAAATGAATTGCTACAGAGATGAGCGAGGTATCACACACTATAAAGCAATCTCACCTTCGAGGCAACTTCAATAAAAAATTTATCAAATTTGAATTCTTAAGGCATAATTTAAAAAATTTGGAAAATAAAGGAGAAACCATAATTGCCCACATTTACAATTATTTACAAAGGGCTTTTTAAAAAGTGTTAAACAACCATTGGATTTTAAGTTTTTAGCTCTAAATCTTCTGTGGAACAAATTTGCAACAAAAAATGTGTTAATTAGCACCTTTCCAAATGTCCATAGCAATATTGGATTATAATTCGGATTTTTTTTTTATTTTAAGATATATTTTATAACGTATAAGTTATTTATTATTTTCATTTAAAAACATTTCGTTCTCTAAAGAACATCATATAAAACCTAAATTTAACACACTTAAAATTTAAAAAAAATTAAATGTTTTTCTGAGGCTGTAGTATATATTGCAGGGCTGCTCAACAAACGAAACGATACCATTTTGTTTTGTTAACGAGCAAAATTAATTTAACGAAATGAGTTTGTTGCGTTTCGGCGCCATGTTATCAAAACGAAATCAAATCGTTAATGTTGCAACGTTATAAAATTTCCGTTTTCGTTAATTTTAATGTGCCTAAAAGTATGCAGCGCTTCTGTTTGCGCCTGTTTGCGCTTCTGTTTGCGACGAGTGAATCTCCAGCGTTTTTCTTAACGTTTTTCTTAACGTTTTAACGTTAACGCCAGCATTCCTTTTCGTTTAAAAACGTAATGAAATTTATTATTATAATTGCTTTAACGATAATATTTTGAAATGTTTCAACCGAAACAAGAGAAAACATTTCGGAACGGTTAAATTTAACGTTAAAATGCATCCTTGCATATGCATATTATATTGTAACCTTTCGATTTCTAGTGTCTAAAAAGTGTTGTCATACCCGAGCGTACTTGTACGCAATTTTGAACTCAGAAATTAGGCATTTATGAAATTTTGAAAAATGGGCGTTGCCACGCCCTCTTATTAAAAAGTTTCCGTATCGCAATAACAGTGTAAGGTATCGTCACAAAATTTGGTGGGCATATTTTCCTTGATATCATTAACATCACCGTCAAAAACTTTTGAAATCGGATTATAACCACGCCCAACTTCCATATAACGGAAATTTTGAAAAATGAAAAAAACTTCGTTTTCAGTATTTATTGGAAGAAATTGATTGAAGTTTAATACTAGCAGCGATTTGAAACAAAGAAAACGGCGTTTTCATGAAATTATGGGCACCGACCATACAAAAATAAATCGCGAGGGTATATAAAAATCGGTTTCGCCCGAATTTAGCCTTTCTTACTTGTTATTTTTTGACATTATTTTTGCCGACGGTGCGTTCTTCTTATTCTTAAAATTCAGCGGTAACCTTAAGCCTTTGGGAACTTGCTTTATGTTAGTCTAAGGAAAATACGTTTTTATCCGTTTCTAATCGGAGCTTTTCGGCCGGTTATTTTAGAATAAACAAACGTTTTTCAACTGAGTTTTAAAAAATATTAAATATTATATATAATAAAGTTATCGAAATATGTCCATATGTGATTTATTAAAAGCTTGTAATAAATAGTTCAGTTTTCATTCGAAATGAACCAGTGTGGTAATACAGGGATATCCTCAGTAGTTTACTTCAGTATACAACGAGTATGATTCCCTTCAAGTAAATGTAAAGACCCTGCTGAAGCCATTTCACGCAGCGAAGCTGCAGTTGTCGCATATTAAAAGAAAAAAAAAAAAAAATCAACTTTTTATATAATTCCATATAAGCACATACGTGTATGTGTGTATGTGCATACAAAAACTTATATGCACTTGCATGATTTTCCAGAATTACATATGTCGGAGAATTCTCAGAATCAGCAGAGAGCAGCAACAACAGAAGCATGAAATTTTGTGTCATTCGCAGTTCACACAGCTGCAGCAATGGTTCACTTCCGCTTATTGTCACCACAACCGTGACCTCAGCGCGCGAATGAGCGTGGTTGGCATGAACGGGTAAAGTGTCAAAACCATGGCGCTTCTCTTGCATAGTTGTCGCGATGAATGTTGTTAATTTTTATTGTAGTTGCCTACACTTACACGACCATCACTGCCGCATATGTTGCCCTGCAGACCGCCATAAAAGTCGACTAGCTAACTAAAGTGTTAGTGGCAATTTGCATACGCATGCGGGTAGACGACAGTACGTATGCGTAACTTTCATGCCACACATACATATGTACTTACACATACAGTACAGACAGACATACATACGAGTACACATAACACAGGTATGTGTGTTCGTATACAATGACGACGTAATATAGAAGACAAGGTCGTTTTGGGTATACGTACATATTTTTATTTGAAACTATATGTAGATGCATAAATTTGTATTAACAAATTATGTACGTCACACGAGTTGTTATGCTTATAAGTGAAGTGTATGTACTTACATATAAACGAGTATATAAAAGTACAAATATTAATATACATACATATGTAGATACATAGGTAGTGTATATATGTATAGAGGCGTAATATGAATACATTATGCTAGCAAATGCGTAAATTCTTGCATTGATGAAAATAAATGTTCGGAGAACTGAATTAATGTTTGAAGGAAAATGTGAAAGAAGGGAATATGCTGTTCATTTTTTTTGTTTTTGTTGTTTTTTGGGTGTGGAGTGTTTTGAAAATGTCACGCAAGCATTACGAGCTATTGTCGTTGATATGCAAATTGTAAATTATAAATAATTCACTTGAGGGTGGTCAAAATACTAACATCAGCATTTTCGCCTTTCCTCTTTTTGAATAAATAATGTTCACACAAGGGTATTTCATTGTTCGTGATGAATCGTTATGTTGAATACTTAAAAAATTTCGACCAATTATGTTAGCTTTAAAAACGCAAAATATACTATTTTTGAGGCGAAATTTCATACTTTTTATTTGCCAAAGTTGAAACAGTTTCAACAAATTCGTTTAGTGTCAAAACACATTTTTAAGCAGATTTTCAATCCGTATTCGAAATATTTTCATATTCGCTCTAATTGACTTTTTAAAATAATTTTAAAATCAGAACGCGGTACGATAAATATGCACACGTTATAGATTTGTTTGAATTTGTATGAGAAAATCAAAACAGCTGCAATGTAAAAACATTTCATTTCTTAGCGCCACATTTATTAACAGCTCTTGGTGAGATAATAAATGCTTGCGATTGAAATTACATTTTATCAAGGCACATTTAATAGGTAGCAGCAGTAGAAAAACTGTAAAAAAAAAATTTGAGCTCTGTATATTTTGTTTTTGTTTTTAAAAGCTAAAATTTCAAAAATATTTTATCAACTACCTTGAATTGTACTGAAAGCATTTTTATCACAACGAAATTCAAAATTTGACAATTCAATTTAAAATAAAATATGACAAACGTTCAAATAAAAAACTTTGCTGCGGCTACCTATTTGATGTGCCTTGTATTTTATACATTTTTCCATTTAAAGTTTTTCCCATTTTATTTTTTCGACAGTTTCCACTGAATTTACTTTGATATACTTATGTTTTATAAACACACTTCATGAGAACATGCCAGTGGATGTGATAATGTTTTCAAACCAATTGTTAGTCAAATTCAAGTTTGCAGATAACTGTTTCTACTCTTTTAAGAAGAGTTGCGTTTTTTCACTATCAACCTTATTCACTCTTTTATTGTATTCTGTTTAATAATTAAAATATGTGCATATATGTATATGAGAATTTGTGTTGAATTTTAGTAAATTCTTTAACAAAACCTATACAAATTATTACTATAACTTAATGCGAATTGTAAACAATTTTTGTAAAATTCCATCCAAACTTCGATTTAAAAAACAGTATTCTTTATTATTGACAATATTCTAACTGATGCAATTTCTTTCTTGCAACACAAATCCGCGATTTTTTAAATGGGGGAAATTGCAAAAAAGTGCCTCACTAAAAAAAATTGCCAAAAACATACCGTAAGTTCTAGCTACTCGAAACCTGCAATTTTTTATACTACAATGTAATTTTATTTGCTTTCGTTTTTTTTGCAAATTTTAATCGCTTTAATTTTTGTTGAAGCTTTTTCATTTTGAAATAATACATTATATGAAAACTCTGTAACTCTTTAAAGACTTTAAAAGTAAGACTTTAAAATTGTATTGCTTGAATTCATCAAATATACGATAACCGAATATACATATATAGAATATACATATATAGTATATATGTATATATATATATTTTAATATTTAATTTGTTTTAAAGGACTCTTAAATGATTAATATAAATTACGAAAATAAAAAAGACGGCAAAATATTTATTTTTTGTATAATTCTTTAGAATAAAAATTTAAATTTCTTATTTTATAATTTAAAATTGAATGAAAGTTTCAAAACTTCAATAAAAAAAATCGCAGCAAACAATTTTGAAACGCAGTTTTTAAATAAAAATAGGAAAATATTTCTAATATTGCGATTTTTAAAGGAACACTTATCATCGAAGCATTTTCTGACTAACAGCCTTACAAGGGTTTTAGAGTTTTTCGTATAGTTTAATTTTAATTTCGTCTGCATTCATGTAAATATAGAAGATTTTTTCAAAATAAATATTGTTTGCTCAGAATATGACTTCACGCCTTTTTTTACATGGCAATTATTTATAAATTCGCCCTAAAACTTGAACTAAAATACCTACAAAACTTTAATAGTTTTTTGTGTAGTTTTATTTTAATTTGGTCTGCTGCTTTTAATAACTAAATATTTTAATTGCATCAATATAAGCTAAATCTGATTAATGCAGTGTATGATTTATATTTTGTTTACATTCATGCTTGATAATTTAGCACAAAATGGATCATTGCTATAAGCTAATACCCAAAATTGTGGAAAAATAAATATATCTTGACAAGTATTTAACTGAAAAATTTGCATTAACAATTAATATATAGTATTTACACACACATACATAAATACTCATAAAAATATTCATATCACATAATAGAGCAGTAATTAAAATAAAAAAAATCATAAACGTTATTAAATATATACATATGTATGTTATACTCGTAGTATACGGATAGACATACCTTAGGGTCAATGCGCCGGGTTTGGTGTTCTTTGAGTAAAACCAAATAAATTGAGCGAATGTCAATGATTGGCAATGAAATTCGACGTCACATACTAAACTAATTCTACTAGGAACTATGTATTACACATAACACTGTTGGGATTTAAAGTTTTGCCTTTTAGTAACAACTGTGCTACGAGTACTATGTGGAACGAGTGTATACTACATACAAACATGCATAAGTGTATGCATACATGCATGTAAGTAACTTCACGTGCTGTGCCATTATTCTTATGCATGTTTGTATATATATATTTAAGCACTAAGCTCTATATACCTCGAAGCAGCGCCACCTTTACTTGCACCGCCACAAACTTACATTTTCAGTACTTCTACAAACAAATATGAGCTCTGTACAACAGCAAAAAAAAATACTATAAAACCAGTATTGTCATTACGAGATGACAAAGCTAACATTCCGTCACTTATTTGGCAATCCAGTCACGTGCTAAGCAAATGTGTCCACCAAGTGGTCATTTGAGAGCGCCGTGCCGACAATAAATAATAAAACTGAATTGCCAATATTCGTTGTAACTTTTGATTTCTAAGCACCGCCAGGCAGGCAGATACGTACATACATACATAGATATGTAGTTTTTGACTTCCTATGCTCGTACGAAATTTTGTTTGTATGATTTAATTGATACGTTATCACGATATCATATATTGGCACTTTATTAACTATGTTAATATTTCGAATGCTTAAATATAATAATGACCAATTCAATTGTTGAATACATAATATTTTATTTTATTTTTATTTATAACTATTAGACTGGGTTAACAAATAAAAAAACAAACACATAGTAATACATTTCATTTTTCGTTAAATTATTTAATTATATTTCAATTAAAAACCGTTCATTTCAAACCAAAAGCATAAAAGTATTTTTTTAAATCTTAATATGTAAAATTGTTTAATAAGATTTTATAAAAATTTCTGAGAAATCAGTTTTGCAATTCATTTAGAAATATGCAAGTTTCTAGTGGCTTCATATATATTTTTTTTTACTGAAGCGAAGTATAATCGCGGGTTTGTTTGGATGTGGGAAACTTCCTGCATAAAAAATGCCAAAAAGCGGTGGTAATTTGCAAGCATTTCAAGCTTGCACTATCTTATTCTAAACTAAATGAGCCACAAAATTTTGTTAAATCATTTTGCATTTAAAAATGCATTTAAATGTTTTTTTATGTAAGAATTAAAAAAAATATTTTGACTCAACTGCTATTTCGGGAAAGGCGTTATTAACTACATTATCCATGCTAAGATGACACCCAGCCCTTTTCAAATTAAATTTGTTGTTTATTTTTTTAACTTAGAATTATTATTTATTGTTATTATTATTATTTCGATCAAAATAAATGTAAACGATAAGCGGTATGACCGAATATATGAGATCTAATTAAAACTACCCTTTCGGTCAAAGTTTATCAAATTCTGACAGCGGATATGAACTCTTGAATGTTTTTGGCGTAAAGACATAACTTGATTCAGGCAAGCTGGAAACACAGAAGTATATCTGTTGCAATATCAGATAGATACATTTATTCATTTGAACTAATGCAAAAAAATTACATTTTAAGAAGGTATAAGATTTGAAAAGGTTATTGGGCGAGTACGTACTTATAGAGAGAAACCGACCTAAAACTACAATACAGCGCGTCGTTTTGGCTGCGCATTGCTGTTAGGTGCGTTGCATTGTGTGACGAATTATTGCAAAAAGTGGCATTTTGCGTTAAAAGTGTATTTTATTTAATGAACCAGCGATTTGCGTTCAACGAAATAAGTATGTATATCAAATTTATAATGCGCCCTTTGGTTCAATATATTAAAAACTCGTGAACTAATTAAAATTATGCTAGTTAAATTTGTAAGGGGATAATGCGGGATAAGCTTGAAACAAATTGGTAGTCTTTTGAGATAATAAAGGCGTTGTTTGGAACCAGCCTCCAATAAGTTCTGTATCAAACAAAGCAGCATTGGAAAAATAATACGTAAAAATGGATTTATATTTGTGTTACAAAATCGTTTTTCCATATAAAAAATTTATTTATTAAAATCAATTAAAGGGTATATTTTCCATTTCAAATCAACCGGTCAGCGCAGGCCATATTTTTGTATTTTGATAAAAATGAAATACATACAAATGTTGTTTTTAGATTGATTTTATGAGAAACGTATTATTTTTTTTGGCTAAAAAAAATTGTTTCTTCCATTTTTAAAAATTATCGTTTGGGCTGTAAAAATCGATTTTTCTTGTAGCTCGCGGGAACTTTTTTTTTGAAACGCGCATAAATTTTGTAAACATTTATGGATTTTAATACATTTTTTTTTAAATGTGTGTAATTGCATATACCTTGAAGCCGCAATATCAAGAACTGCTAAAATGTTGTAATTTGTCATTTATATAACAATAAAAACACACTCTTTCGCTCAAAATTTTTTGTCAATGAACAAATAGTTTGATCTACATACATTCTGGCGGCAAAACGGCTATTAGCGAAACAAAATTTTTTTTAGGGAGTTATGATCAAAAAATGAAAATTACCCTTGAAACATATTATTACAACAAAAACAGATATATGAATACAACTACGCACATGATCACAAAAGAAAGTACAAAAACGTTAAAAGTTTCCATATCGATTACATTGAAACTGCGTATATAGTATATTAGATAATACAAGTTATCACTTTTTAAACCAAATAGCATTGAAATATTATACCGAAGTAGCAGGAAATTAATAAAACACACAACAAATTTTTGCTAATATTTTGCAAAGCGCTTTTTAACAAATAATTAAATGATGCTTTAATTTAAAAGTTTTTTTCCGTGCTTAACAAATTACGAGTATGTATGATTTTCAACTTTAAAACAAGATCATAACCGCAATGTGTATATCTATATTTACATACATACATATATCTTCAATAATAACAGTAATTGGTTAAGCATTAACACTGATAACTAGCAGGTGTCACTACATAAATCTAAACACTCCAATTAATTAATTCATGCAGTTTAAATGTTTAAATGCAAATGTACATAATTGAAAAAAAAAATGTAAAATTACAAAAATAAATGTAAAATCAAAGCTGGTGCATCGATTGCCGCCAACATTGACAACTGGTTGCAATGAAAATGTGGACAGCGACAACTAACAGAAATTCAAATGAAAATGTTAAAAAAATAATAAACAAATCAATACTTGGAGCAACAGCAACAATAAAAATTACAAAGTCGACACCAAAGTAATCGAAAACGCATAAGTTACAACAATTTTAGACAAACTAATTGGCAAGCGTGTGTAAACAACAAATTTTTAATTGTAGCGCAAAGCAATGTGAACTTACTGAACGTATAGCCAAACAAAAAAAAAATAGATAGCGGAGATAAAAAGTATAACCACTATGGAAATGAGAATATTGAGATATTTTTTATTTGTAAAACGAATGGGAGTTTTTTTTTTTTAATTTTACTAGTTAATTATCTCTCCGCCCGTCAGCATTACAGCGAACTTACAATGACAGTACATTAGTGAGTCTTCTAATAGTGGCGCGCTCGCAGTCAGTCAAATTGAATCGACGCGCATGCGTGTGCGCACAAAGTCGCAAAACGCAGTGTTCGCCGACTGGTCGAGTGAGTCAAGTCCGCGATGCGAATAGAATGAATAGCACTACGTTGAATGCCGGTTTGAGGGCTGTCAACAAAATGTTATAAACAACAGAGTGAAGTGACTAAGAAAGAAGTAATAACTTCAATGAAATTATAATTAACAGTGAAATGTAAGGAACGGAATTGGAAATTGTTTAAGATCTTTGTTGCTTTCAAGTAATGAAATTATGTGAGCCAAAATAACAAGATATTGACTTGTGCATGGAAGAATCTGAAGCAAAAAATTAAATATGAACGAAAATAAAATAAAATTATAAAATGTAAAAGGAAGTAATTTTAATACGAATTATAAGCAGATTTGATAAGCAAAATAGTTTTTGTTATAAAATTGCATCGTGTGGCGAAAAAATTGCTAATCTAAAAACAACATAAAATGAGAATAATACAGATTAAAATAAATACTAATATAAATTGCAAATATTGTTATATGTTTCGGTACTAAAAAAATTGAAAAATTGTATTTATCATTAAAAATTTTAAAACATATTTTTAACTCAATAATTTTGAGAAACATCAAAATTTAATAAACAAGAATTCAAATTAGTATCAAATAATGACATAAATTTATGAAAAAAAATTTCTTTTAATAAATAAATATTTACAAACACACATACATACATACATACCAATTTCATTGAATTTTGAATACAAATTTAAAGTCAAGAACATTTTAAAGAAAAAACATAAAATTTTATTAAGAAACCTAAAAAAATCGTGAGAAAAGATAGTTTAAAAAAAAAAAATTTTTAAAAAAATAAAAATAAAATTTTCAAAAATATATTTTGTTCAAGAGCTTATTTTATCAAAGATAAAGATTTCTTTTTATATCTTCCTCTTATGTGATATAGTGCGTTTAATATATAATAATTCAGGTCCCCTGAAATTAAAATTAAAATTGTACAAAAACTTATTTAAATTATCCAAAGTTAGTAACAAATAAATTTTTTAAAAAAGAAAACAAAATTTTATTTTTTGAAATATATCTGTCACATATTTAAAATGCCTACTAAAATACACATAAGTATGTATGTTTATAAATTTTAACTATTTAACAGAATGGAAAATAAATTTGAAGCGCTAAACTTTTACTCAAAGTCTCGAACAAAAAATTATACTTACAAAAAATTAAAGAACTAAAATATATACAAAAACAACAAGAGTCGCATAAAGAATTATTGTTTAGAAATTAAAAAACCAATTAAAATAGTTTTAAATGTATCAAAAACAAATTTAAATTAAAAAAGGACAACAATAAAAAAATAAAATTGTTAAATTGGAAACCCTAAAATACGGAAGCTATTAATATCTATAAACAATCGTAAAATAAAATAAAGTAGAATCGAAATAATAATCATTCCAAAAAATTGTAAAAGTACAAATGCCAAATAAATGAACGACGTGTTGATGGGAAATTGGTGAAACAGTTCCTAGCTTGCAATTATAGGCACGAAAATTTGTCGTCTACCCATAAACGTTTGACCACAACAAGTTTGAATAAGCATTAATAAAGTTGTTATAAACAAAGTGCGCACGATCGCCAATAAAAGCTTGCACATGCGCTGAGTAAACGATCATCAACGTCAGCGCGCGTAACGGCAACAGTATGAAACATTTGTTTTTTGTAACTGATTGCCGTCACTACATATTGCTTGACCGACCGCACAGCGTCTACGCGGTTGTCCGTCCGGCTGATCGATTGCTTAAACGTACTCGTATTTATTTATTTAGAAAAACAATCGATATTTTGCTATTTTGGCATTAAAATTAATTTTGAAGTACAAATCGCGTAATTTATACGCACATGCGCAACTCGATGTTGATGTGCCCAAACATGAGGAACAGCAAAAAAATCACATAAATTACTCATACTCATATGAAGTTCATTTTATGATCGGTTAAAAATAAACAAGTTGCTCATACGCCCCGCTCATAACCGAAACGGTTGCTTGTAAGCTGTGCATTTTCCATCTACTGCTGACATGCTGCGGAATTTTAATTTTGTTGCTATGTCTTTTTTATTTTTTATTATTTTTTTTATGTATTTTATCAATACAAATATACGTTTTGTTTTTACTTTCCTTCGTGCGTCCGCGTGTAATAAATTGACAATAACTAAATAGATGACGGCAGTCATGAATTTATTTAAATTTCTAAGGAATTTACTAGCTGAGCATACGTAAATATAAATGGAGGTGATAAAGTGATGAGACAATGGCGTTTTGTTGGCAAATTAGAATTATAAAAGTGTTATGAAAGATGAATTGCGTGATTGCTTCTAAAAAAAAAAGTGTTGATTCTTGGCCATCGAAAACTCGAAATTTATTAAAAATTGTGAAAATAATTGGAATAATAAATTAAATTTGTATTTTACAAAACTTAAATAAACTGCAATTACAAAAGGATGGTGCATTCTGTTGATGTTTCTACCATAGCTGGGACCAATGAAATGGTAAAAATATAAAACACTCCTAGCATTAAGTTTTTACTTTTTTCTTTACATTTATAAAAATAATAGCTTTTAGGATCAAGGTCAAGGATCTAGGCATTTATTTCGACTCGAAGTTGATGTTTAAAAGCCATATTGATGGCATTGTATCTAACTCCTATTCGATGTTAGCTTTTGTTCGTCGAAATAGCTCAGACTTTTCAGATCCATATACACTAAAAATCCTATACAGTGCTTTTGTGATGTCACGCCTTGAATATGCGGCCAATATTTGGCGACCTTCTCACTTTGGTCCTATAAAAAGAATTGAGCGTGTGCAAAAGACTTTTATTTGACTTGCGTTACGATCCCTCAATTTTACTGAACCGTTACCTTCATACCCCGCACGCTGTCAGCTTATTAATTAATTAATTTACTTAAGGATAGAAGAAAGTAATTATCTTGCTCCTTTATATTTAATGTTATTACTGGAGTTGTTGATTGCCCCGATATTCTGCAGATAATACCTTTTAATACTCGTATACCGAGGCGAAATTTACGACATTCTGACCTTTTTTATTTGCCTTATTCGAAGTCACTGTACTCTATGAATGCTCCAATTTGTCGTGCGCATAGAGAGATAAATGATCTTAATCATATCGTGGACATTGATATAACGCTTCCAGCATTGGTGTTGAAAAATTGAATCTTAAAGTTATTTTAATATAGAAGCTACCTACTTTTATATTAGTCATAAGTTTTTATGTTACTCATTTAGTTAGCATAGTCAGTAAGAATTTTGTATTCATTGACTGAATTAATAATAAATAAGTAAATAAATATAATAACTGCATTTGTGTATGAAGTTAATGCTAGCAATCACCCATAAACTGATTATGGCTAATTTTTGAGTTATTAAATGTGCTTGTGGATGGCGCGTTAAGAATCTCGGTATTGTTTTTAGATCCAATTTTAATTTGAGTTATCATATTAGCTATATTATCAACAGATCATATTCGGTTTTGGTATTTGTCAGGTGTAACTGTGTTAAGTTTTCTGATCTCTATACACTCCAATTTTTGTAAACAGCCTTTATACGTTCAAACGTGGAATACGGCGCTATAATTTGGAAGCTGCACCATAGTTTGAACGAGTTCAAAAAGTTTTCCTTAGATTTGCATTGTGTTCTTTATAATTTTCTGAACCGTTATCTTCATATAATTCGCGGTTACTTTTAATAAACTTAAAGTAAAGTAAACCTCCGAGGGTTTTTCTGTCATGAAAAAGCTTCACATTAAATACATCTGCCGTTCGGAGTCGGCACAAAACTGTAGGTCCCTCCATTTGTGTTAGAATATAAAAACGCACACTACAAATAGTAGAAGAAGCTCGGCCAAACACTGAGCTATATAGTGTAAGCGCCAAAATTATATTATTATATATAAAATCTTCAGAAAGTAGGCGTGCTCTACTCTCGCTGACTTTTATTTACAGAATTATCAGTGGTCAAGTGGTTTGTCCATCTCTTTTAGAACGAATTAATTTCCAACATCCCTTAGTTTACCTTACGCTTACACTTCGTGTAAAGGGAAGTAAATGTACAAACTGATGATGCACGCAATGCTCCTAAAGCCCGCGCTATCAATGAAATTAACAAGATCTTGAATTCTGTCTTACTTGATTTATCAGTTTCGAAAAATAATTTTTTTCAATATTTTGAATATGAATCACTGATCCAATGATGACTTCAAGCTTGAATGTTTTTAGAAATAAAATTAAAAGTTTGTATTATTAACATTTTTTTATATGCAATTTTGAAGCCTTTACTATTTTAGTGTTGGTTTCATTCAAAGTATGCTGGCTACATACAAAGTAAGCTTGTTTTTTGATAATGTGTCAACTGATAGTATTGCGCCGTTTTTTCATTTTCAAACAGAATTTCGAGCATGTGTTGTTTGCAATAAATAGGATAATACCGCTAGTAAGATATTTTGAAAAATCAGCGGTAATTTGTTGCCAGAAAAAATATAATTAAAAATCAACCGTAAATTGAAGCCACTTAAATTTATTGAAACTAAGGAAATGGGCTACAAGACTGCTTATTCAAAGATTATAAACATAGTTCACTTTTAACAATAGCATTTGTATACCATAAAAACACCTCTAGTAGATATACATACGGAGGATATTTAACACATTTACATCTTTCATTTACTCGTATATTCCTTACTGGCTGAGGAAAATTGAAAGGTTATTGTTAATCGCTAACAGCTGCTGTGTTTCTCATGCAATAAGTGTTTCGAAGCGAACATTTGATAATAGTTAATTTCGAGTCCTTTAGGAAAGGCTGAAGATGGTATTATATGATTGACTCTTTCGAACTGTTTATTTTGCTCTTGCTTTTTTATCCAGAGTGTTCTTCCTTATAAAACTTAAATTGACTCATCCGTTACATAGAAGCAAATGCAGAAAAAGTCTCAAAATTAAACATTAATCTACAGTCATTTTTCAACTTTTTTTCTATTATATAAAAATTGAATGACCTACAAAACTGAATACTCAAAATAATTTTCAAAGTTCCAAGAAAAACTAGAAAAGCTTGATGAAAAATTAATAAATTACTTGCAATATCAACAAAATTTGGGGTTTATAAGAAGAGAATAAGCTTAAGTTTAATGGAGAAACAATGGATATAAAGTAATACAGAAATAAGTTGTACAAATTTCTTTAAAAAAATGTATGCATGGTTTGCCAAAATCAGCAATAAACCGAATAAGCGTCAATGCGCACATTGCTTTTCATATTTCACCGCTCTGGCTTGTTCAGAGAGTTCGCTACATTAGCACCTACTCACTTCTATCCACTGCCATGGACACGAGTCAAAAAGCCTCTGTAAAGGAGAACAAATTTTCGCAATTTACATGTTTTGTTTAGATTTAGCTTTTTAAGGAAAATACTCAGACCAGCGCTCCCTTTTCCAATACTACACAATTATCCTGCTCATCTCACTAAATGTCAAGTCTTTCGTATAATGTAAATATAATATTTTCGAAAAAAACTACCTTCACATTGGGCACACAATTTCAGTTTAAACTATTTCGCCCTCAAGGTCGCAGCAGCCCATTTGACATATCCATTATGATTTTGTGTTTCCACTCGCTGTCGAAAGACAATAGATGTTGAGATGAATATGGATTACAAAATAGAAAAGCGGAGCTCAACATGTTAAACACATTAATGGATTAAATGCTATCACTGCCAGCATTGTATTATATTTTCTTCTTACATACATACATATGTATGTACGTATGAATGAATAAAACACTTGAATGGAATTGTTAATGTTCACAGTTTGACACCAAAGAGACAAAGGGCACGCAGAGGCCAACTACATGAGCGCACGCTTAAATGCAACATTTTGAAAAATGAAAGTAAGCCACGCAATAAGCTAGTTGGTAGTTAGTTGCAACTGTTTGTATGTGAATATTTAAGGGTCCAGGAAATAGTCAAGCGGGCGACTTGTAAGATATTTCGTATACGCAGCGTGGTATTTACGGTATTTTTGTATCGCTATACATTAGAATATATCTAGTTGATTCCGCCATTTTTGGAAATTATTTTTTCCCACAGCATGCGGAAATCAATGCTCTACATTCACTTTATTTAATTTTTCTATTTCTTTGCTTTCTTTTTTCGCCACTTTTCTACGCCGCAGGACCAAACAAAACGCACAAAGCCTTCCACACTGCGCCGTACATTGAACGCGCTGCGACAACGTTTAACACGACGCAGTCGCTCTAAGCCGCCCGATTGGTTTCTTGAGAAATTCTCTAACACAAATAATGTCGATAAAATTGGAAAAATGCCAGCAGCCGCCACAACGACAGCTGCAGCAGCAGCGGCTAGCGAAGAGGGTGGCGGTGGTGGCCCAAATGCGCCAAACATTGCACCAGCAGATGAAGGTCTTTCCAGCGAAATACGCGGCACGAGCCGGCTTTGTAATCGACTGTCGGTGAATCCAACGCTGCATTCGCATTACAGGGTGAGTATTTGTTTTTTTATATTTCCTTTTAAATTACATATTTCACAAATTCACTACCTTTTCATTGATACCAGTGGCTGGGCATTGTCTCCTTGGCCGTGCTGTATAATATCATATTCGTTGTGGGTCGTTCCGTTTTCTGGGAGATAAATCATCGTGCGCCTACAGTCTGGTACTTTCTGGACTATCTTTGTGATTTCATTTATTTGGTGGATACGCTTGTGCATATGCATGAGGGTAAGTAGTTCAATCCATCCAACCATCTCCATAACTTATATATCTCGACAGGCTACTTGGATCAGGGTCTGCTGGTGCGTGATGCCTACAAACTGCGTCGCCACTACTTCCACACTAAAGGCTGGTCCATAGATGTGCTGTCGATGCTACCCACCGATCTCGCCTATATCTGGTTTTCGCCAAATGCATGTCATTCCAAAATGCTACCCTGCGCGGTGATAGTGCGGCTTAATCGTTTACTGCGTGCGCCGCGTCTATGGGAATGGTTCGATCGCACTGAGACGGCTACTGGTTATCCGAATGCTTTTCGCATTTGTAAAGTTGTGCTTGCTATTTTGGTGTTGATCCACTGGAATGCTTGCATGTATTTTGCCATTAGTTATTATTTAGGTTTCGGCACCGACAATTGGGTGTACAATTTGAATGGTCCTCGGAATAGCACCTTGCAAAGGCAGTATATTTATAGTTTTTACTGGTCCACGCTGACGCTGACAACGATTGGTGAGACTCCAACGCCGGAGAATGATGTGGAGTACTTGTTTGTGGTGGCGGACTTCTTGGCTGGTGTGTTGATCTTTGCTACCATTGTGGGTGAGTACTAAATACTGTTTTGCATACAAGTGGAATATATACTATGATAACCCTTTAAATGGTGAGAAGTTAGGAATAAGGAATTGAAAGTTATGGCACATTTCAATATTGTATGTAGGAGATTTAAGTATTCGCCTGTGCTAACAAATTGTTTAGTGAAAAATTCATATTGAATATATTTTAACACAGTTCTGTAAAAATAACAAAACACCAAGTTTTATAGTTAGAAAAAAAAAACTATTTATAAAATTTTTCTACGACATCAGTTAATCCGACAGATGTAGAAATATAAAATTTTTTCAATTTTAACCATAGAAAATCTTTAAGAATTAATTATGCGAAAGTGGTAAGTTCAAAGATCGTTTTTCTCTGCTGAATTATTTTGAGTTTTTTTTTTTCTTAATGACGATTTCTTTACAATTTCGATCCGGTGAACAAGCACCAAACCACGAAAGAAAGATTCTTATTTTTAATTACATTTTTTTAACCTAACAAATTAAATTTTTTGTTTAATGGAGAGATGGAACATACCGCTGTTCTGATCAGAGTAATTTCTTGAACAACATAAATTTTTATCAGTCATTCAAACTTTCAGTGACAGATGGTATTTTCTATTCCTTGATGCAAGTATTGATCTATTTTACTGAACTAGTCACTGTGACTACAAAAGAGTTTTCGTTATAAAAGTCAGAAACAAAATATAGAAGACTTCCATTTATAAAAATCAGCAATACAAATTATTTATAATCAATAAAAATTAGTTGGTCATTTTCAAAACCGCCAACGGGTATCTATGTGATTGCAGAAGACTTTTATTTATGAAAGTCATGATGAAAATCAGTAGTTGAGTTATATAAAAAAAATATGCAAAAAATTATCAATAAAAACCATGAAAGACTGTAATTAATAACAATTAGGAATGAAAATCAAACGTTGTCTTCTATACAAGAAATTTTCAACAAAAATCAGTCGATTATCATTTATTAAAGTCAGAATTACAAATCAATTGTTGACTTTTATTTAAAAAAAAATCAATTGGCTTTTATTTCTAAAAAAAAAATTGTTCAAATATATCAGTCGGTGATTTTTATTTGACAAGTTATCAATGAAAATCACTGATTAAATACAACTTTTGATTTATGAAAGTTCAATTTTTATTTTAGATGTTACCAATGTAAGTTAATCAATGCCTATAGAGAACGTTTGTTTGTTAAATCAGGAATTAATATCAGTCAGTGAATTTTGCTTTAAAAGATCATTAATAAAAGTCATCTTCCTGTGACTTAGATGTTTGAATATTCTTACAAAAGTCATTCTCAATTTCTTTTAGTAAAACTGGTAATTTTTTTTTCTTAGCAACTTCTAAACAAGGAACCAAATGGTCTTTTGATTATTTTTTGCATTGAAAATTACTGATTTTAAACCATCATTTTCATTAAAATAAATCTTATACTAATTTGTATTACTAAGTTTTACAAATAAAAGTTTATTGAATACAATAATTAGCCAAATAAGATGAAAACCAAATAAAATGTGTCTTTGTTGAGTAATTAAGTTAAGTACAAAATTAACTTATGTTACAATACAATAAAAATTGAAAATAACTATTATTGAAAAATGTATTAAATTTAAAAATGATAAAACCCGATTATTAACTTCCAACAAGCGTTTATTCTATTCGTGAAGTAGAAGCATAAAAAAGTTAAACAAATTGACAACAAATTCGAATTCACATTATCTTAAACAAATTTGCATTTAAGGTCATAAAACTACATACATTTCCTGAAAATTACTATTACATATGCAGGTAAATGTGGTAGAAATAAAATATAGCAAAAATAAAGTTAAAATGTTCTCACGAATGCGTAGTCATAGCGAAAACTCGCTGCTGAGCAAGACTTCGCTGGCTTCATGCTCGCCTTTCGCATTCATCCATCATCCTCCATACTTTACTTGTCATTAAGTTCTCTTTTACGATATGCTTATTCAAACATCTCAGTACCCGTCGCCTTCGACTCTTCAAGGATATTCCGATATTTAAACACGCAATGACTAAGCATACTTAGTACATATGTATCCTTTCCGTCTGCCTTAACTGATGCACCTTTATTGGACTTTGTTGTTGTTGATTAACTAATTGGTTATATTATGCGTCCTCTTAGTAAATGAATTGTTTGACACCCAGACGCATTTGTTTGCCATTTGTTTCCTCCGTTGTCGAGAGCACACAATCATTTGCATATCCTTTCATTTGTTTTACTTGTACACCCTAATGAGCGTTTCCTTCTGGTTTGTCTTTGAAGGCGCTGTTGGTGAATGACTGATGGTCGACTTTCAACGTCAAATATCGTACTTGGTCTTGATGTCTTCTTGTGTCATTCGTCGTCGGTCGCGTTATCATTCGTAATTCGCGTGTCCTGCGGTTTGCTTTGCCATTCTATTAACAAAGTTACGTCAAGTTGTACGTTTGCTTGTTGGCAATGCGTTGGTGTTTTGTCTAATGGCTATAGTACGTGTTGGAAACTTTGTAGCAGTAAGGGGGGCGGTGGAATGTGCGAATTGGTTAGTTCAACTCACCAACGTAAATAAAACTTTTCTAAGATTAATCTAGCGTTAAATAATTGAGGTATTGGCCAAACCCACTGAAAGACAAAACTTTTGGCCGGAAATGCAGGAAATAGAGCAATGAAGTGTTATGGAGAGTAAACTTAGAAAACTTAGGAAACTGAAATATGAAAATAATGTACTTTGTACTATAACTTATATGTAACAACGGAGTGATTGACATGCACGAAACGGCTCCCTGTAAGCAGATATTTGGGTCATCTAATATGATATCATTATTATAAGGAAGTGAGTTTTGTATTATTGGGGTCAAGTGGTATGAGTTAGCCTTGAGTGCAGCTTTACCTTAATTGTAACTATTTCTTTATTCAAAAGCAATCAAGAGACTTCAGCAGCAAAGATTTGATATGAAGACTGAGTTGAAAATTTCAAATCCCTCAAATTTTAAATCAATTCTTTAACTCCGCTGAGAGGAGAGGCTTAGAGATATAAAGAGCGATTTTGGTTGAAGCAAACGAGAGAGAGAAATAATGAAAAGTGATTAAAATAGGATCGAGAGGCTGCATGAGAGAGACAAGGAGAGTTCTAAGTAGCAGTCCCATAAAAATTTCTCACTGAATGACGCTGTAGTCATTATGTTTAGAAGACTAGTTCATAAATCGTTTTTCATGATAGTAGAAATGTGAGAAGGGATTCCGTGCAAGAAGTTTTCGCGCTGAAATCCCCAATAAAAAAAAAATTGTTCCCCTGAGTTTGTGTATAAATTTGATTGTACACAATTTTAAAACCCACATTGTGAAAATTTTTGACAAATTTCTTAAATATTGAATTTTTTTTTTATTTTTTTATTATTTATTATTTTTTATTTTATTCAATTGTGGTTATCACTAACAAAGCCTAAATTTAAAGCATATCACAAAATTCATAATAATTAAAACAATTTTTTTTTTAATACAAAACTAATAGAAAATTTGTATTAAAAATTAAGTAAAAAGAAATTACTTGGTTACTATTTTTAAGAATATGGGTGTGCTCTTATAGTTTTGAAACAGTCTGTATATAAAATTATATTCTTGAAAGTTTTAAATGCTTAACACAAAATCTGTTTCACACTTTAAACTTTGATTTCGAAGACGCGCCGAATTGATTATGGTTTTCCCCCGCTATGGGGCGTTGGAATCAAGTATTATTTGTAGTGTTGAGGCAAAAAATTACCCGATAGATGGCGCTGTATACAAACTATTTAGAAAACCAGTTAACACCTATCCTCGATCGAAAAAAAAATAATTTTTTAGTAAACTCGATCGACTAGATGGCGCTGAGACGAGCAGCAAGTTAATTTTATAGATAATTCAAGTACTAAATTGAAACACTAAATAGCCACAAAAATACTTATTCTATGTATGTATATATCAAATTTAAGCTGAAATTATAAAGCTCAACGAAGTATTTGCTTGGGAAAATATCTTAGAGTAGAGCCAAGTTTTTGGGCTTTCCATTTAAGTCCCGAATCAAATTAGCATCTAATTTTACTTTCAAAATCATTTTCTCACAGGCAACATCGGTTCCATGATTTCCAATATGAATGTGGCGCGTGTCGAGTTTCAAAATCGCATGGACGGTGTCAAACAATACATGGCCTTCCGCAAAGTTGGGCACGAGTTAGAGGCGCGTGTGATACGTTGGTTTGCCTACACTTGGTCGCAGAGTGGGGCGTTGGATGAGGAGCGTGTGCTCGCCGCACTACCGGACAAACTGAAAGCGGAAATTGCGATACAAGTGCACATGGACACACTCAAACAGGTGCGCATCTTTCATGACTGCGAGCCCGGACTGCTAGAGGCGCTGGTGCTGAAACTCAAATTGCAAGTTTTCAGTCCAGGCGATTACATTTGCCGCAAAGGCGATGTCGGCAAGGAGATGTACATAGTGAAACGCGGCAAATTATCAGTGGTGGCAGATGATGGCGTCACAGTGTTTGCGACGCTCGGCGCTGGCTCCGTATTCGGCGAGGTTTCAGTGTTGGAAATAGCGGGCAACCGCACTGGCAATCGCCGCACAGCCAATGTGCGTTCGCTGGGCTACTCGGATCTCTTCTGTCTGGCGAAACGTGATTTGTGGGAGACGCTGTCCGATTATCCTGAAGCGCGTGCCACACTTACCGAACGCGGCTGTCAACTGTTACGCAAAGATGGCCTCCTGGACGAAAGTATTTTTGCAGGTGCGTACACAAAACTACACGCATACACACATATAATGCGAGCAAATGTGGCAAACAATTTTAGAATAACACAAAACTTTTTTTTTTAATTTATGTACATACAAATATGTAGATTCACAACGCGCACACGACAGCATCGAAAGCGGCATCGAGAAGCTGGAGATGTCAGTGGAGAATTTGAATGTGCGGTTGGCGCGTTTGCTTGCCGAGTACACAGCGAGTCAAGCGAAATTGAAGCAGCGTTTGGCGAAACTCGAAGCAAAGTGAGTATGGAGGGGAGCGGTTAGGAAAATAATGTAGAAAAAAAGTAACAGAATTTAACAAAGCGATGAGAAGATTAATGCGTGTCAAGCTGTTGTGGGAGAAATGCGCGCGCGAAGACGGTCGTTGAACTTGGCGCGTGTTTTCGCGCATTTTTTTATTTACAACCAGACACCGTCACAATTGGTCTACTTGACACACGCGCATTTCTATTTACATACATACATACATGTACATGTGTGTATTTGTAGATAAATTAAAATTTATTTAAATTAAAATTAACTTAAATTGCGGTATATTTCGTTTCGCCTTACAGCTATCAATTAACAAACAACTCCAATGCTGGCCTTGGCGGCGCCGGCGAATCGCAACCACGTCCGCGCAGTGGGCGCCTCTACTCGCTGCAGCCGAAAAAGCGAACGCGGCAAAAACGTTTGACAGCATCGACCATGTCCAATGACAGCAAACAGAATACTTTGTAAATATGTTCACATGTATGTAAGTATGTATGTATATGTGTTGCGGCGTTAGCGATGCTGTGTATTGGCGCTTAAAAGGCGCAACGTGTTTCGCTGCCAGAAATCCAAAGCACCACAATGCCAACGCGAAAGCTAGCGAACAACTATCGAGAAGGAATTGGCAACGAAGGCAGGCAAAGGAAGCTCGTTGATGGCAAATGAAGCCAACAATTATGCGGAGCGATGCAAGAATTTTCCACCTCCTTGCGGCTATTGCCAAATGCCGCCGTTAGCTGTGGTGCTGTTGTTTTTGTCCCGATTTTAAAATGGTTCCCACCCGTTTTGTTTCAACTTCAGTCAACTTGTACGTGCCGATAAACTGAGATGCGATACTAAATGGTGATAAATGAATTGAAATTCACAAACTTAAGTAAATGTGTAAGTTTTAAATACATAAGTTAAAAGTAAAATGAAAAAAAAACAAATTGTGAAACATAACTTATGTATTTACTAAGTAGATTTGCAGTACATACAGTAAGGTATATACTGCATAAATATGTACATACATGCATTAGGGCGACACGCCAATTTAATATTTATTTTTGACCTCCACCAAACTGCTTTGGTTCAACATTGGACTATTTGTGCGCTGAAACATGTACGAAGAGAGAAAGTGGTATTGAAATAATTTTTGTTTTGTTTCTCAAATGATCTTTGTCTCAAAAATCTTCGTTTTCAACCATTTACTGACACGTATGAAAATGAAAGGGCTGGTCCAATGAGAACTTAGTTTGCTAACATTACTTTTTAATTTTTTTTAACATTCAAAACTTCAATGATCAACAGCGCTGTCCAAGTATTCAGTGAAGGTGTGTACTGCTGAACTGATACTCTTACGTTATGAACTAAGTATACTCGAAATGATTTCAAAAGTATCTAATACATTCAATATTCGATACCAAAATTATGACATTTCGTATAAAAGCGGGAATACATTTTTTACACAATCTTAAATGAATATTATTGGGTAAGCGATTGCAAGAAATCGTTATAAAAAATTGAGGTTGAAGTATTGGATAGCGTTTTAAAAATATTTTGTTTACCCTATCATTATTTAAGGAATGAAAATATCAAAGAACTTTGAAACGCTGTCTAATGGATTGTCTGCTATTCACAAATCTGAAGTACTTCATGCGATTGTCTATTTCATACAATGGAGAACACTTTTATTATTTTTTGACGATTGTTGAAACAACGCCAGATCGCATTGAGCCTGCACCTTAAAATTGTTCGAAATTTCGCTATTATGTCCATGTTGGTGAAAGAGCATGAGCGTCGTAAATATAAAGAAGTAATTAACCGATTTCCTGAAAACTAGTTGCTATATGCCATCATTAGATCATTTACTTCTCAGAGAAACCTCATTGCAGGTTTTCGGTATATCTTCAGTCCAGTGGCGTGATTTTCAAACCGAAATAATATTGTATGATTCCCATGTGAAGGCCAGTTTGAGTTTTCTTTTACAAGACGTTGGGGTAACTTTTGTGCTGCACATATGTACATACATTCATAAGTACATATAAATGTACACATAAAAAAGTTTCACCGCCGACAGAAAATCAATTCTTACACAAACACGTAAACACATGTTCATATTTTAAGTTTATCTAAATATTAAATAATTTATGATATGTTTTTTTTTTTCTTTAACAAAATAATGATTCAATTAATAAAAGTTTTTAAGTTATATATATGTAATTATATTACACACTTTTACTTATTTGTACACAACAAGCTCTTTATATTAATAATTACCACTGTTTGTACTTACTAATAGTAAATTAAAATACATAAAGCACAACACCATAGGTGTTAAATTTACAAAATAAATTAATTGACAAAATGTGTATAAAACACATAAATAAATGCATATATTTTAGGCCATAGATTAAGCATAATTTTAACGTATATTTAATTAAGTAAAACTAAATGTGCCTCAAACGAATACAAAATGTATTCAAATGAAAATAATTAATACTGTTACTTTGATAACAATACACAATTTTATTACAAAACATACATAAATCCACTACATTTATTGAATATAAACTAAATTTGTAAACTCATTCATTTCTCTAGAAAAAGGAAAAAATATGTTTCCCAGAATAAAATTTTTTTTATTTATTCTTTTATACTCTACAAGGACACATACATTCTCTATCAAATAGTTAGAATATAGATTAAAAAAATTAATTTTATTCATGATACAATTAATTATTTGGCCTTAGACCACATAGTCCCTTTAAGATGTAAATTGTGCTTTCAGTATTTCTTTTTAAATTGAACTACCATCTGATGAAATAACTCACTTGAATTCCAATTTATTTTTTTATTTCCAACGAACTGTAACGAAACTAACGTAGCGTAGACTCAAGACCGCTTAATAGTTTTCGACAATAAACCTTTATTCAATACTATATTAAATAAATTATTTGAAAGTTGCAGTTATCTCAAGAAGAGGATCTTTAGATATATGATCTACATGTTTTCCATACTAAGTATCATACTTTCGATCAGAGTGTTTGAGTATATAAACAATTGAAGTAATTTTCAAAATTGATAAGTGATATCTTTATGATAGTCCCAATAATAGGTGGGTTAGTAAGATCTACAGTAAAGAAGAACCTTAACTAGATTGCTCGCCATTAAACTTTAGTAAGTTCAGCTATATGCTCGTATGTATGTGTTAATTAATGTTTCATTAAGTTCACACACAGGTATTCAATTTAAAACTTATACTTTTTACCAATTAAGTCTCCCGCTTGTATTTTTCTTTCAAAACATGACGATAGTGACTTGAAATAGATTCAACGACTTGTAATCTGTTGATCTGTTTATTGTTGTTTTCTCGCTTTGTTCAACAGTTCTTCCATTTTTAAGCTACAGCCAAATTTCATTCAAACAACGAGAGTCATTATTTATTTGGAACACGTCCCAAAAATAAAATGATCTTGCTATACCAGAAATTGTATGATTTAATTCTACTTGAATTAACTACTTTAAAGTGAAATTTGCACTTAAAAATAATAATAATTAAACGATTTAGGTATTTGAATTTGAGTTGTCCGAATGCTAACTCTTAAATTTCAATACAGAAATTGAGGATTAACCTCTGAATTTAGATTAACTCTTCACCATAAAAACTGACCATACGGAAACAAATTTTAATTATATAGCAAACCAAATTCTCTATAAAATGTATGTATACTTGAGAGCATATCGAATTAAAAACGTAAAATATACTAACATACTAAATTAGGCTACTAACTCTACACTTTTGACCACTTCTAGCATATGTATAGTGTTAATATAAAATTTAATAAACGAATTTCAACACTTACCACGAGTAGAGAATAATAAATAACCTTTACTCTAAATACTGAACTATACATATTAACAAGTTGAAGCAAAATGGTGTGATAGTATTTACAAAAAAAAAAGCTTTATTGTTCACAAACAATAGGAATTTAATATTAACTGAAACCTATTTTTTTTGCATAAAATAATTGATTTTGATTGTTAAATAAAAATTGTTTTATTATTTTTCTGATAATAAATAATAAAATATTAATTGAGGAAAAAGATGTGTTGAAAATTTACCATTTTTCGTTAGCTGTCAACAATTGGCAACACCAACTGCACCGATTGGTATTTCCAAAACCGAGGAGGCCTTCTCTTCTCTATTTCTGCCACCACCGGCGGTTACCGCGTGGAATTCTCTTTTAAAAATTTACATCCATTTTTATGGCATGAGTTGCTGATTCTTGCCTAATAATAGGCAACATATCTGGACAAAGAACATAAATGCAGAAGAAGGAACCAACACGTTATGATAAGCAGCGAGTGAATCTCCAGGAGCGTGATTTCTCACTCTAGCCCATCAAAAAATTAATTTGAGCAAAAGAGAAAGCACGCCCCTGGACATTTATGTAAATTTATGCTCTTTCGATTTCATATTTTATAAATTTTGACAATATTTAAAAAATTAATAAATAGTTGTACTTAAAATTATGCAATTTAAGATACAAAAGATAAAATGTGAAAACGTACATTTTCGATGGTATGAAAAGCACGTATAACAAACAAAGCATATTTTATTAATTTAGCAATTTTTGAAAACAAACATTCTCTATTTCTACGCCATTATTATTTTTGTTTTTGTCTCTACTATTGCCCTTAAAACCATCTTACAAAATCTTGTCTTGAGCTTAGAAGAAATGCATAACAAGTCTAGGAATTCATTTAATAGAAATATTATTATATAAAATCAAGTTTTCGCATCACAGTCTTTGGCTTTGTGAATAATCGTTTTATTCTCTCGTCTATGACAAAACTAATCTCATAACTATAGAATTAACTACCACGCCTTTAACTATGCTGTAATCAGCTTTTTCAAGCGCTTTAGAGATAGCAAGTGTCCTTGACTTTGTTGCGTACTACGCGTGAGTACGTGAAAATAAATCATAGCTTCAGGCGCAGAAGTTATGACAATATTTATGCGATGAATTTTGTCCTGGGCGGAATAAGTGGAATTATTTTCCTCTAAAAATTATTAAAACATATTTACTCAAGATTTGATTACAACCCGAAATTATTTATTCTCAAACTACACACACATGTTTTGCTTATATGAAAAGCACGAAGATCTTATGTGCCGATGTAAACCTAAAAAAAATCTTTAAAAAAATGCTAAATGTACGGTAAAAGAATTGAATGCAAATATCAGTAAATATGTATGTATGTAAAGAAGAGGAGAAAAAAATTGATTCAAAGTGTCAAAGCATTTTTATTTATTATTTACATGTAATTAAAACAAATAAAAGTAAATAATGTTAGGTTAAGTAAGTATTTTTCAAAAATCTTAAAAAAATATTACGAAACTTTTTATACAGCGCATAAAAGAAACAAAACTAAATAAAAAGCATGAAAATGTGCTCTTTCAAAATATATTACTTACATACATAAGTAAATGCGTGTGTGTGTGTGTGTGCGTGTGTCAACTAACACATACACACTGCAATAAAGAGTAAAGCGTTAACATCTAAGTTCTAAGGTATTTCTAAACGCATATGCGAAGAAATACAAATGAACATGTCACAATTTTAACAAAAAACTTTAACTATAATTTTATATTATCCAAAAAAAAACACGAATTAATAATAAAATCGTCTACCATTAGATTATTCATGAAAACATGAAACAAGAACGAATGTTTGAGGAGTAAGAACAGCATAACAAATTATTTTAGCCTATAAGCTTACGAAAGAGAAGAGTAACATATGTATGTATGTAAGTATGAAAAAAATTTAATTAAAAAAATATTTTTGTAATATGCTATTATTGGGAAATTAGTTTTATCTAAAAACTAAGTAAAGTAAGAAAAATAGGGGAAGGACTAAAGAAATTGTGAATTGCATTGAAAAAAAAACTGTTGGTGAAAATTGTTCGGTATAAGAATTAAATTTTGCATATGTAAGTGTTATGTATGAAGTGATGTGAAGGAAGGGGTTTAAAAAATAAATCTATGCCAATAAATATGAGTATAAAAAGAAATAGAAATGAATTTTGTCTGTGTATAGTTATTTTAAAAAAAGTTGAGGTAAGTTAAAAGTGCGAAGAGTATAAATTATGAGTAACACGTTGTGAAACTTCAACTAAGAGCGAAATAAAAAGGGCACAAGCGCTTTGACAAACTAAGCAAAATTTACCTTTGCTTCAAATCATTTATGTTCTGTGTATGTGGATGATTCAATTACAAAAGGTTGGATAACTAAGCAGATTTCTTCCTTACCTTTTTACATGTCCAATAAGCTAGGGACATGGGGGCATTTTCTAATTTTTTTTTAACTACTTGTCCTCTGCGATACAAGTACGGGATAATTAGGGACAGAACAACTTTCGAAGAAATGATTCTCTAACACTTTTCTAAATTAGATGCGAAGTTAGATGGTCTTTCGCTAATGCAAAGCCAAACTGAAGAAAATATAATTGGAAGAAATTTACAAGCATGATAATGTCATGAAAATTTTCATTGATGTTAAAAGTAAAATTAAACATTAAATGTTGAAAGTTGAAGAAAAAGTCTGCAAGCAATGTCAAACAATAAAGCTAATATGTGCGTACATTTTATTTAAACTATAAATATTTTGTACTATAATTTATTTCGGATATTATATACGGGTATGGTAATTGCGCGAAAAACAGTATCAAGCAATTATACTCTCCATACCACATGACAGTAAGCAGAAGCATTCGCGCATTTCTAAAATCGCCCACTAAATTCGTTCGGGAGGAGGCCGGCTTACCTACAATCGAGGAAAGACAATTTCAATCTCACATAGAAGCCGCAAGAAAGCTTGGGATCATCGTGCCAGAGAAGTACTTCTTTCTCGGCAGATAAAAGACACGTCATTCATTTTAAGCTTGGAAAAATTCAACAAAACTTACACCAACCCCGCTGTTTATCAACAACTCTTGGCTGAGTCTAAAACTTTTCTTCTCCTCGAATGGAGTTTAATCTTCACGGACGGTTGCAAAACCGAGACAAGTACGTCATTCGCAGTTGTCGTTGACAAATGAGCAACAATAAAAGCAGGAATCCTGCGAAGCTACGCCTCCCTTAGCGATCCTTAACGCTATAATTTTCGCTTCGAATTCCAAATTGAAAGCAATTATTTGTACAGATAGCAAATCAACTATATCAGCGTTCTTAAATACTATGAACAAATCTAACATCATATCTTGCATCCTTAGAAAATTAGCCGATAATACAGCCAATATAAAAGTTAATGCTGAAACCCACACGCCACGAAGGCATACACGGAAACAAACTAGCGGATAAACACGCTAAACTATGTAGCAGCTAGTGAACTGCTCGTTACTTTTGACTATCTGGAGAAACATGACCTATTTAAGCTGGCACACAAACCGCAACTTTATTTACTTATGGAGAGTTGGAGGCACATCCAGCACCAATGCATTTTAAATAACACAACTAGGAGCAAACCAACCTACCCACCAAACTGTCGATGCAACGATGTTAAATCATTTGTCCGCCTACGTCTAGGGCACACAAAAGCCACACACTCGTACTTCCTATACCGCTCCCGCCCGCATTTTTGCCAACATTGCCGGGGGTTCACCACATACTCGACGAATGCCACCAGTACACAGTAATTAGGATATCTATCTTCGTTAATCAAACACCTACAACACTTTTAAAAACAACGTCTTTCGAGGACGTAACAAAAATTAGATAAAACCGGTCTAAAACAACTAATATGACAGTATTTCTAGCCCAGACATGAACTTTGTATTTTACTTTAGCCTGTATATAATATAATTACAACCAGCGAGCCGAAGGTTCTGGCAGCCAGTGCTCTATTTTCGTGTAAAATTAATTGTATTATTAGTTCACGTAGATTGTGTTATCAAAACAGCTGTATCGTGGATTGTTGTTCCACATTTTCTGTAATATGGCAAACTTCATGTAAGGCCGTCGTAACGTTAACAACTTTACATACATTCCATGGCTCATAACAGGAGCACGCGAGCAACCAGAAAGCATCTAAACCGGATTAAAAAAAACACTGATTGTTCTCTTTTTAATATTTCTGGGGTTTGCACATTATTTTCCACGCTTTCTGCTTATTTCGAACGAAAGTATATAATTAGCCATTATTCCAGGCCGTATTCATCATATTTTGCAGTAAAAATACTCTTATTTTGAGTTTGAGAAATATAAAATCTAAATCATTGAAAAATTTTATTCTAGAAGCGGTCGCCTCTCGGCAGGCAATGGCAAACGTCCGAGCGCATTTCTGTTATGCCATGAAAGAGTTTTTTAAAAAAATGCATCCACCAATCGGAAACGGTATAAAACCTGAAGTAAATTTATATACAATATTACCAATGGTTGAATTACTTATACTTTTTTTTTCTAAACATTTTTAAAAAATATTTTCTTTCTACCACCAAAAACATACCAAACTTTGAACAAAATTAAGCAAGACTCATAAAAGTTCCTATCAAATTTCGAAGAGCGTAAAATAAATTTGAGGGTCAGGTTTATGACAAGCATACCCATGATTCAATTATAAAAGGTTAGCTCGATAAGCAGCTAGCTCCCTCACTTTTTGTCAAACGGCTTCCTTAGCATCAAAACCGTGTTGATTCTTAAAAATAATAATAGTAGTTACCTCAAAACTTTTTAATACCAAAAACTCACAGGCAACACTTTTTGTTTCTAATGTTTCTAAATACAGCATTTTTTCTGATTACAAGATTGACCCCGTCTTGTAAATTTTTCAAGTAAATGTGTATAAATGACGCGCTTTTTCTTTGAACGCTTTTCACGCGCATATAAATTCGATGTGACAAAGTGGAAAGTTTTATTATTTCTTAAAGGAATGGGTTTAAATAAATTAAAAATAATGCGACATAATAATCATCCAAATGCCATAAAGAAGAATTTGTAAGAACTAAATTCTTAAGTTATGATGATTGATTTATGTTTCTTTTAATATGCAAAGATTTCTTTCTAAAATTTCGAATTATTGGGGTTTTCTCACAACTCCATTAACTCTATAAAGTCACTTACTATTTATCGGAATTAAAATGTTTGGTCCTTTCACCCTCCAGGGGTTCATCACAATATTAAGAATAACCCTGATACCGATGGTAAATAAATAAAAGGAATGAACCGAATAAATAACTTCTTTGTAGTAAGAAAGCTATACTTTTCGCAAAATAATGCAAATGACGCTTCGTTGACTTGGGTTAACGAAGTGTCCGGGAGCACCTTGACCTAGCCATCTAGCGAGTTTTTGGCTATAATCAAAAGCCTGGAGCTGGTGTTTTAAAAATTTTAATGGCGCAGAAATAAAATAGTGCCCATGTTCTATAGAAACCCTCATTGCATGTACCCAACACATAATCACCTGCAATGATGTGAAAAAGCTTCTTTATTTTAAAACTCGGACTCAGAACCACTTTGTGATTAAACAAATTTTTAGAGCTTAACATAATTTTAGCTTGCAGTTTTAATATTCTTACTAAGTAGCAGTTAAATTAATTAATTGAGGTAAGACTACTTTTTATTGTCATTTAAGCACAAAATTTCTTGCAAATATGTTAAAATTAACATATTATATTCTACCACTATTTGCAAACTTTCCATACTATGCTACTCCTAGTTTCACAAAGAGGGAACGCATTATTTACCCTTTTTCCGTACTTCGTCTATGCAACCGTTTGTAAGGGAGTGTCAAAACTCCCTTGTCAATATTGATCTAACCTTTTATTATTGAATCATGAAGCATACCCACCGGCATTAATAAGTCAATTTTTCCGGCGCAAATAATTTAAGTTTATTTTGAGTCCGAATTTAAATTTATTTTTTTTAGTTTTAAAAAACAATCAGTTAATAAGTCATAACAATTTCCATGTATTAACATATCTTTGTAAATATATACTTACAAACTGGCGATCAAAACAAAAGAAACGATCATTTTTATACAATATTGACAAGGCTCTATATGTTAAAATTTTTAAAAAGTGTTTTCTTCTAAAACGATCTCCAAAAGTTTTACAAAGTCTAGGAAGATTTATAAAATTTCATTAATATACATTTTTGGGTATGCAGAGACACGCAAATATCTAGTGTACCACCGTATTTTGTTGCAAAAGATGCCAGCTGAAAAAAAAAAAAAAAAAACGAAAATATCTCCGAACTTTAGTGTTCCGTGTTTCTTGTCAAATTCACTTGATTTAATTTATTCATTTTCATTCCAGCTCTTTGTGTTTTTTTCGTTTGCAGTATTTTTCTGTTGTGAAGCTAATTCTTCCCTTTCATAAAGCTGATTGTTATTTTTATTTGTTTTTTTTCAAAATTATGAAAATAATTAGAATATTAATTAAAATCAAATCCAAATAGCTTTAAAATAACAAAACGTCAAATCGATAAAAAAAAATCGTAAGTGATAAGCAATATAGCAAACACATATCCAACTCTCGTTTTGTTAACTTTTTTAATGCTTTGTATAACGCTTAAATCGCTTGAAATTAAGTGCTGCTTTTTACCCCGTTTATTATCAAATTAAAATATCCAAAACTAATTAACTTCAGTCATTTGTAAAATTTGACAAATTTTCCCAAAAAGTCGACCAAAAGCAATCAATACAATGACACGTTACATTTTGGGCCATCACAAATTCGCTGATTTATTGTCAATGCCACTGTATTTACAATTAACCTTTTAACTTATAATTGAACGAACGCACATCCGTGCCGCTAACACGCCACATCATTCAAAAAGGACATTGTCGGCAGGCTTGCGAATAAAGTTGAATACCCCATTTGGGAATTGGCGAACGGAGCATAGTTTAATAAACTCATTTTCAACGAGACGCCAGTTAATGCACCTCGATTTCAGTGAAATGCGAAATGTTTACATATCCATACATACATACATATGTACGTACATATGTATATGTGAATGTATTTATGTACATATGTATATAGGCATGCGTATATATGATATGATATATGACTACAAATGTTTATATTTTATGTTGCAGTTGCTTCCCAGCTGGAAAATGTTTATATGTAGTATGCCTGCATAAGCTAGCTATCAAAGTAATAGAAAGGCAACATATACATACATAGCTTTGTACCAAATTTATAAAAAAATTCTCGAATTACCACCAAAATTAAAATTGAAAATCATTTGCGATTTCTTTCTTTATGTACATAACATACATATGTAGTATAAATAGGTTTCTTCCATATAAAACATGCTCGAAATTTCTTTTGCATGAATGATAATGCCTAGCACCGTCTAATTAAAATGTATCAAAAATCAACGGAGTTTCATACGCACTTGAAACATGCACTTTAAACCTACATACCTGCATACCGACTCAAAAAATAAAATAATTTTAAATGTTAAATTGTTGAGACTTTAAACACATGTAAGTGGTTTTCTGTGATCTGTTATATTTAGATATTCAATAAGCAAAAGAAAATGTCAAAAGCGTATTTCTTTTATTTAGAAGAGATCGATAACTTTATTAGGCATTCTTAACTGTGTTCGATATTTAACAATACTAACCCGTGTGGCAAAATGGCATGACCTTGGCCAAAATCCTTTAGGCGGTTAACGCGCCAATAAAGTAACCCGCAAATCGACATTAAGCTCAATACTAAAATGCTATTCTTGAATCGGCCAAATCAAATAATAAATAAATGAATTATCCAGCAATGAAGTTTTTCAGATCCTTACACTAATCGGATTTAATTTTATTAAAAAAAAAAATTAAATACTCTCTGTTTGTTTTGACGTTTCATAATGAAAGTGAATGTTGTTTAACTAGCTTATAAATTTTAACCATCGACATACAAAACCATCGACATACAAATAAAGCAAATTTTGGAATAAAAATGCAGGCGCGATTTTATTCGTAAAAAAAAAATTCTATCAACTGAAGCGGACGAGAAATATATTTTTATGTGAAAGGTTGGACAGGTGGTCAGATAACACCTTAAGTAGCCTCAAAGTATTATTATTTTAAATTTTTTTCGTGTTAAATTTTTGATTATTTTTTTTTATTAATCTTAATTGTGGCCGCTGTGGTCGAGTTGGCAGCGGTGCGTGCTATAACTTGAAATGCCGGTGAGTTCGAGGTTCGAATCTCAGTCAGGGCAAGCAAAATCTTTATAGTAGAAAAAGTTTTTTCTAATAGCGGTCACCCCTCGGCAGGCAATGGCAAACCTCCGCGGGTATTTCTGCCATGAAAAAGCTTCTCATTAAATACATCGGCCGTTCGGAGTCGGCACAAAACTGTAGGTCCCTCCATTTTGTGGTATACTATAAAGACGCACACCACAAATAGTAGGAGAAGCTCGGCCAAACACTGAGCTATATAGTGTACGCGCCAAAATTATATATATAATCTTAATTTTAGTAATTTTATCTCTCATACTTTTTTTATTTTAGACAATATATGTTTACAAATATCAATAAAACATGAATTATAGTTTTGGTTAATTTTTGAAAAAACTGAACTACGCTCTAAAACTAAAACCACATACATACATTAAAGTTTCAAAATTCTTATAGAATTCTCTAACAATTTTGATCAGAGTTTGTGAAAAGTTTTGGGTACTTCGCTAAAGATTAACTTTTTTAAATTTTAAAGAAAAAAAGGTGATAATTTTTAGTAACTTGAACTTTGTTAAAATGGAATGGGTTAAAATATTATAATATCAACAAAATTGTCCGACAAGCTAAAAAATATTCCAATTTCGTTACTTTTGACGTCAGCTACTTTATAGATGTTTGTTTGTGTATAAGAAAATTGTCTTGTGCATTGCTTACATATTTCTTGCAGGCAATGCGACATTGTTTCTATTATGCTGTTAGTCTGGCGCTTTTGTGTGGCTGTCAAGAACAGCCTGGTCACACAAAGTTAAATCTATTAAGACTGAAATTCGCGCGCACATACACTTAAGTGTGTAGCTTCTTTTGTTGCTATTTTCTACTTATATCTCTATAACTATACATATTTTCTACTTATACTCGTATCTCTACATATATATGTATATATACACAGTAGATGTAACTAATGCAAACAATGAACTCAAAAAGGAACTAAAGCCGAAGTATAAACACACACACACACACACACTTAAGTTTATGTGGGCGCGAATTTCAGTAAACGTACAACAAAAATGAATGCGTACTTGAAATTTTCTGCGTACTGATAAATTTATACATTGGCATTCTTTTCTTGGCATAAATACGCAAATTTTGTCAAATTATTTGTTTGTTGCAATCATAAAAAATATATCTACAGTACTAACACTTTTTTACATTTATATCAAGGCGCATCAAATAAATAAGTAGGTAGCCGCAGCAAACTTTTTTTTTTGAACTTTTTTCATATTTTATTTTAATTAGAATTGTCAAATTTTGAATTTCGTTGTGATAAGAATACTTTCAGTACAATTCAAGGTAGTTGCAAGGCGAATTGACGTAAGGTGGTAGCGATTCTAAAAATGCAACCCTTTGGTGGGTTATTGTCAAAATGTTTCTCCTTGCATTTAACTTTCGCGAAATAATTTTTACACAATTAGATTCACCGCAAAAAGTTATAGTAAACCATATCTTTAAACTTCTTGTAAACAAACCGAACAATTGATAATTTGCAAAAAAACAGTTGATTTTTACAACCAACCACCAATCAGCTGATTGCTTAACACCATCTTTTATGAATTCGCCTTGGGTAGTTGATAAAATATTTTTAAAATTTTAGCATTTAAAAGCAAAAACAAAATATACAGAGCTCAAATTTTTTTTTTCATTTTTTCTACTGCTGCTACCTATTGAATGTGCCTTGATTTATATCATTAAAAAAAATTTGTATGCGTAAACTTTTTATTTTCTATGGATGTATGTATGTATGTAAGTACACGTGCGTGTCAAGTATGTATCTATGTATATCGATTGCTAAGACTGGCTAAATCCAGTTTTCCAATATTACATGAACGACGCAGTTAATAAATTATATTTACGATTCTTGCATCCAAATCTGAAATTTTTTAAAAAGTCTACATAGCACTTTTTCACTCTAAACCTGCAATATGAAATATAATATCGATGGAGATTTGTTGCTTTCAAAAAAATGAAACCCCCACACATTGGTTTTTTGGTTCAAAAAATCGAAATTTTTTTTATTTCAATTTCTTATTTTACAACTATCACAGAATGTTAGTCTAAAATTGTATTGCTGTATCTATAGTAGTTTTGAAAATATACTATATGTTTGTCCATTTTCACCGCGAGCCCACGTCCAGGGAAAATTTTAAGCGCGTTTCTCTCAAAACCACATTTTTACGGCTTCTTGGCAACTTTTCTCAAAAACTGTACCATATAATTCCATAATTAAATATCTAAATTACTTGTATAATCCTCAGAAAAAAGATGAACTAGAATTATTTGAATGCAAGAAAAATTTATATTATTAAACAACAACAAATTCCGAAAAAATAGCCAACAATTTTGTACAACGTCCACTTTAAGAAAATGAAGAAGATCCAGAAACCGTAAGGCACCTTCTATGTAAATGTCCGGCACTATGGTTAAGAAGAAGAAAATTCTTGGGATCGGAGTTCTTCATAGACCTTAGTAGAGAAACGCAAGCTGGTAAAATTCATAGATTCCACATGTTGGTTCGAATAGAGGGACTTTTCAAATCCGCGTGGTACCACAATGGGCCTAACAAAGGCCTAGGTGTGCTGGCGCGATCGCTAGCAGCCACTTTAACCTAACCTAACGGTTTGAGCCACAAAAATCGGAATACCCCTTTAAGTTATAAAGTTGGGAACTTCGATGGTTTTATCGAAATGTTGTCGTTTGATATTACTACATATTTGCCATTACATATATTTTTAATTCTTCAAAAACTATCAAATGTTAAAACTTTACTTTTTTTTTTAATTGTACAAGTAAATGAATGAAAATAAAAAATTGTTTAATTTTGGAACTTGCTTTGTCAATTAATTTCAATTGCTGTGGGGATTTTGCATTTTAAAATGCCAACGAGTTTAGTTCGGTTTCGTTTGACAGAATTTTGACGCCTTCATTCCAAAATTATTTTTTCTGCAGACTAAAACACTCTTTTGGAAGATGCACTATGTGCAGGCGTCGCTAATAAATACTCACCACAGAGTTTATGCCTCTCACTTTTATGAAGCTTCCATATATTTATTGTCAAAATCTATATTACAATATACCTCGATATCTTCGTCATGCGGGAGCTTTTTTATATGGCATTTATGAATTTACATATTACGAATATGTAGTAATTTTATCTATTCGTTATTGTTGTTTTTTTTTGCGTTATTATTTATAAGATTACTCTAGGTAGCGCTTGATTCATCGCTAGAAATGTATATCTAGTATCATTACTTACCTAATGAATATGTAGGCATACTTACATACATACTGATATTCAAACGTGTGCTCAAGACGCTTAGCTTTCAACTCCGATAACTTCTCAAACTTTTTAATTTAGTAGCAAAGCTTAATAGAAGATAATAAACAAGAAAATCCTTAGTATAATTGATAACGGTTAAGTCTAAGTGTTTTGCTTTATAAAACAAAGACTCATTTTTGCAATGCTTGAAGAGAGAATATATTGAATATACATAAAGCATATGTACATTCAAACATACATTAAAAAAATAAAGTAAATTTGTGCAACGGTTTGGACGAATAGAAATAATTAATTTTTATATCAAATTTATATAAAGTTTTCATACAAACATACATCTAGTATCACTGAATGCACAATAGGGTGGTCCAAAAACAAGTAACTTGTATTTTATATAAAAAAAATCGTTTTGAAAATTAAAAATTTATCTGAAGACAACAAAAAATAATAAAAATCTATTCACTTTAGTTTTTTTTTATCTTTTTTAAAAGAAGCCCATTTGTGTGATCCAAATTGAGAAGAAAATATGAACAATAATTAAAAAACGAATGAATACTCAATTGGTTTTTATTACTGTAAGCCTTCTGAAAATAGTAAGAGTATATTGATTAAAATATTATTCAGCATTTAACGAAAATGTTTGGATGCATTGTTTTGACAATTAAAAATGTACGAGAAGTTTTTGCTTTTAAGCTCGGAATTTTATATATGGCACGGTCCTAGGGTGAGAGCAAAATTCTTTGTATTTATGTTTTTTGGACCACCTTAATATATGTACATATGTACATACTAAATTTTCCCAAAATGTGGCTTACTTTTTTCATCGTCCTTATCATAGAAACAAGAAAGACAAGTTATCATTAAATTTTTCTTAAAATTTCTAACACACAGTGCGCAGGAAAACGAAAAATAAATTTTACTAAAAGAGAGAATACATAAAATATTTTCTTACAACGAACTTGTTTGAAGAAGCTCGTTGTATTACAATGAATTAGAACAACACAGTGTTTTTGGTTACCCTCCTAAATTGTAATAGTGCGTACATCTGCGTAAAAAAAGTACTGAATTAGCAGTTTTAAATTTTTTTTCCATAAGTTAAAGGGAAAATGGAGCTGCTGACCGCTTGAACTAGTGTAGTATCTTTACTCGGTTAAAGATTTGTTGTTTTTTTTTTTGTAAAAAAATATAATATTTATGTATATATTTTTGCATAGACCCATAACATCACATTGTGAAACTATATGAACATACAAATAATTTTTAAAAATTTAATTTTTTTTGTATATATTTACAAACATTTTTCAAAAGTAAAAAATCTTTCCCTATAAATTTTTAACGAGACTCCTCGCAGTATACACGGAACATAACTTTGGAGACATGTCAATAAATTTACTTTCTGTCAATATTACAAATAGAAATAGCTCAAAGAAAAATTGCAGGCGCAAATTGTTTTCTGATTTAATATACTCACATTTTCTACCGTTGCGAATAATTAAAAAAAACTAAGCAAATTCTTTCTCACATAGCCTTTTCAAAAATTGCCAGAAAATACTATTACTTAGTTTGAAAACTTAATTCGATCAGTAAACAAAAACGTGTGCATAAATCGGTGATTCAAAATTTTACTGAAATTTAAAATTTTTTTTTACAATACATTCATACTATTATGAACATCGTGCGTTAATTTTAAATATTCGTAATTAAAATTGTGTCGTCTGTGCTGCGTAACCCTTTGCATTACAACTGCTGTTGACATAAAAAATTAGTTTTTTTTCTGTTAATTTTTCATCAAATTTAATACATGTGAAATAATCATTGAAAATGTACTATGGACTCACCCGGTTTGCCTAAGACGCATTACGTGCGTTGTTTGAAATGCAACAAAATTTTAGAGTGCTCCCGCTACGATACCAACGCTCTACTCGAACACATACGCACCGATCATCCCGAAATCGAAATTGTCGATAACGGCAGCAACAACGACATGCCACGTAACGGCCATACGACCATACGCGAAGCGGCTAGCAACATAGTTATGCCGCACGACATCATCGACGATAAGACCAGTCCGTATCAGCCGACAATGTTCGAGCCCAGCAGGGACAACAGCCAGTCGGAGGAGTTTAAGAAGTTTCAGCCGCGCTCCACTTCGTCGCGCGAACGCATGCACATTCGCTCGCAACGAGGTAAGTGACGTCTTGTTAACAAGTTAACAGTTAACCCTTCGCTTTCATTTACGTACATACACAATACATATCCAACTAAAGGTATCTTTCATATGCCAGTCGAGAGCCCGCCCAAGTTCGAAATGTCCAACTGTGATATGCGCGCCGATCGCAGCAACGACACCAGCGGCGCCTACACGCGTCACCATCAGGTACACACGCCCTCCTCGCAAACCCACAATGAGCGGCCCAATCGTAGTCTCTATCGCACATCTATCGAGAAGTGGCGCCCAGCCACCGGCACCCTGTATTGCCCCAAATGTGGCGCCAATCGTCGTCCGCTGATACGCACCCAAACGGAGCGCAGCTCCAACAATTCCTGCTGCGCTGTCTGCATTCTCGGCTGTTGGCCATTCTGCTTCCTGCCCTTTCTGCTGCCCAGCGACAACAAGGAGTACCTGCATTGTTCCAATTGCAAGACCTTCCTGGGACTGTACGATCGCTCGAATAACTGTGTGAGGCCGAATCGGGAGTATTGTCAGGCTGAGGAGACGGTTATCAAGGAGACGGACATGCGTGCAGAGGGCGGTGAGAGTAAGGAGCAGCGGAAATGTGGGTGTGCTTGAAATGTGGAAAGTGTTTATTGTAAAGGTTTTAATATATGTACATATGTATATGAACATGTGCTGGAATTTGTGAACGAATGCTTTTTAACGAAAGCTTTTGTGTATGCTTTTAGCTTTTTATAACCCGCAGAGTGCTTTTATTTTACACACAACTTTTCAACGCTTTTGACTTTTAAAACTTTTTGTATGTATTTTGATTTCACAGCTGGAATAAATGTAACAAAAGTTTCGAAGCTTAAAGCTTCGCTGCCATATTTGCTTTTTTACTTGTTTTTAATGTAAATTAATCAGAGAATGTTCATTTCTAGCAGAGAATGTTAACATGTTATTAACATTCTCAGCACAAAAGTCCGGTTTTCCGTAACTAAATTGAGAAAATTAAACGCCTCAAGAACAGCATTTATAAAATAAAATCGATTAAAGCACCTTCCAAAGAAATTTTATGCCTAGAAGGCTTTGTGGTAACTCTTAATGATAAGTCTGACCGGCAGGTCTAGCTCGCATAGTTTGAAGATATCTCATTTATCCTTCTTGTAGAACTGGCATTAATTGCGAAGATGACGACGATATGAGCTTGAAGCCACTAAGATTTAAGAAATGGTGAAGTTCCTAAATTTATTTTCAACTATTAATTCAATGTGAGTTCAAAGGTTTGATTTCAAATTGTGTACCTTTAGAGGTAAATTTAAGAGATACTTTACCATATTTTATTTGGGCATTCTGGTTTGAGGACGAACTATGTTCGTTTAAACTACGAATGTATAAATAATGTGTTCATTTGCTTCAAAATGGCATTCTTCTCCTATTGAAATCCAGTTAAAATTAAAGAGCAAAAAGTTTAAAAATCCATTTTATTTAATATTTTTAATCTTGTCTAACCACATAAATACATAAAAAAAAACAATAAGTTTCTTGAAAAATAAATATGCAATGCCAAAAAAACCAGGAAAAATTTAAAAACTATTATTTGCGTATGTTTTAAACGCTCTGTTAACATAATTTTTTCGATCTACTGATAACTGTGCAAATTTGAAAAAAGGTATTTTGTCAAAACTCTACGAACTAAAGTACTTCAAAAAATAAATTTCAAATGTTTTTAGGGCAGTTATATTTCTTTCAAAATAACCATCTTTTTTCAAACTAGCATAAAGAAACCCGTTTCTCTTTTAGCTCACTTTGGTATGCATTTTACTATACATCCCTTACAATAACCACGATTCAATTATTAAAGGTTTGATAACTAAGCAGCTAGCTCCTTCACTTTCTGTCAAACGGCTGCCTTAGTATCAAAACCGTGTTGCTTCTTAAAAATAAAAATAGTAGTAACATCAAAACTTTTTAATACCAAAAACTAACTTTTTACTAACTCACACTTTTTATTTCTTATTTGCGCGTAAACAGTAAGTTTAAATCCGGATTTTAATGATAGCATTTTTTCTGACTACAATTTCCTGTAAATGTGTATAAATGACGAGCTTTTTCATTGAATGTTTTCACGCGCATATAAATTCGATGTGACAGAGTGGAAAGTTTTGTAATTTCTAGTAGGAATACATATGTAGGTTTAAAAAATTAAAAATAATGTGATAATCATCCAAATACCAAAAACAAGAATTTGTAAGAACAAAATTCTTAAGTTATGAAGTTTAATTTATTTTTCTTTTAATATATAAAGATTACACAGGTCTGCAACAAAAATGCTGTCTGGATATTTCCAACTGATTTCTGTGTATTTAGGTGTTCTGAAAACTAAAAAAATTTAAAAAAAATTTCAGAACGTAAGGTTATTTTACAAAACGCAAAATTGTATTATAAAAAAGGGTTTTTTTCTTGAGCATGGCGCTCGGACAACAATCTGGGTTTACCAAATTCACTTGCTTTTTGTGTCTATGGGATAGTAGGGACCGAACAAATCACTGGACCAAAAAGTGTTGGCCTCCGAGGGAGCTTAAAGTCGGCGAAAAGAATGTCCTGCATGAAACTTCGGTGCCTCCACATAAAGTTATTCTACCACCGCTTCACATAAAGCTGGGATTGATGAAGCAATTTGTAAAGTCATTTCCAAGAGATGGAAATTGCTTCAAATTTTTAGGCAATAACAAAGATCCTAACTACAAACAAATCGTCAAAAGAATGTTAAAAACATTTCAAGCTTTAGGTTGCTTGATGAGTTTGTAAATACATTTTCTTCATTCCCGCCTCGACTACTTTCCAGAAAATTTAGAAGACGTGAGTGAAGAGCAAGGTGAACGATTTCACCAAGATATTAAGGAAATGGAAAAAATATACCAAGAAAATTAGAGCGTTTAAATGATGGCAGACTACTGTTGGACGCTTCAAAGAGACCTTCCCTATGCTTCCCACAAGCGAAAATGTACCAAAAGGAGTCTCACTGAGAAAAAGAAATGTGTTAAGTGCTTACTAATTAATCTATTTTACATACATAAATTAGTTTTGTTACGCAATTATAAATTTAAAAAAATTTTTTTCATCTTTTATATTTTATTTTAAGATGATAACTTGTTTAACATAGACACCTGCATTGTCAGAAAACGTGACGTTCTATGACAAAGTTAAAGTTATTTTCGGATTCAGCACACCCAAAAACATAAGAATTACAGAAGAAAAGCCAAACAGCTCTCAATTATTTTTCTTTGCAGACTTGTGTTATCTTTCTAAAATTTCGAGTTATTGTGGTTTTCTTACAATTCCATTATCTCCATAAAGCCACATAATTTTTTCGGAATAAAATGTTTGGTCCTTTCAACGTCCAGAGGTTCATCACAATATTAAGAATAACGCTGATACCAATGGTATATGTATAAATAGAAGGAATAAACCGAATAAATAGCTTTTATTTGTCTTATACCATAAAATCGTTAAGTTCATGGGCAAATAGATTGAAAATTTATTCGCTAGTTAAAAATTAAAAAAAAAAATATCTACCAAGAAGTACATAATTATTTAAACTTTGTAGGCAAAGCTATTGTATTTCTTAATTTAAATGAAATGTCTTCGAAATTTTTAATTAAAACAATCCCTAACATTTTACTACTTAGTATTTACTTTTTAAAAAAGGGTAACCAAATCTAACCCGTTCTACATACTTCGTAAAGCAACCCTAAATAAGGGAGTGTCAAAATTCGAATGTCATTATTTCCTAACCTTTTATAATTGAATCAAGTACAATAACGAATATCTTTATGTCATTGCAACAGTATTTATTTATTAAATAAATAATTTTTTTTTAACAAAATCAACTTAATAATATATTTTGTGTTAGGAAATACACTGTTGCACATTTTTATCAGATTTTAAAAATAATTATCAATATTTAAACATATTCACTGAGCTAATCCACGCCTTAAAAATGGTGTTTTTCCAAGTTTTTTTTCTTTTCACTTCGTATCCACCTGCACCACTGTCGTCACTTGTGAATCGGTGGCCTCTTTCTCTGCCTTTTTGGCAGCACGTTTCGCTTTCATTTTCTCACGGGATTTCTGCACTTTCTCAGCACAATCCTTTGGACGTGTCTTCAGTGTCATACTGCCATTGGCGGCCATCTTGCGTGCGCTACGCGATAAGCAACGTTCACTGCAATTGATCGGTACATAACGCCCAATGTAGCAGCCACATTTCGCGCAATAGTGATTGATGTCGGTGCGATGTTGCCAATTTTTGCTGGAGGAGGGGAAGTTGAAAAAAAAAACCAAATTATATATTAAACTAATAGGACCACACTTTGTTTTAAGCTTTTGAAGAAAGCGTGCGATATGTTTTCAAATGTTCATAGCTCGGTCAGATGACGTTTTTTATGCGCTCGGACAATCCATTTTTTTGAATTTTCTTCCAATTTCAATTTGTAATATGTGAAATTATTGAAAACATATTTACCACAAGTTTGTAATGTTGAGTAGACGCTGCAAACATGTTACCGCCTCGAGACGCACAATGCTTAGCGCCTCTGCGTCGCAAGCGGGACAATTAACATTAACCGGTTGTGGCTCGAGGCAGCCAATGTCCTTTAATTCGATGGGTCTAAGTATGGGATCATTCTTGATAATCACTTCCACCAACTCCTTTCCATCGACCGTCATTTTATAATTTACAATTTTTTATTAGCTTCAATTTAGATATTTTTTTTTTATTATTAGTATGCGCAACTAAATAGCTTTCGTACAATTTTCAAATTAATGATTATATCGTAAACAGAACTTTAATTTGAGTCTAATGAGTGCTAGTCATATACTGAAGTGAAGAACTTTAAACATTTAATGGCAAACGACACAAGCACAGCCAACGGAGCGTATACGTACTCTGCAGCCGCTCTGCGAGTATTTTTTCTACGTTCTGCTTCTGTTCTCTCTCAATATTGTACATTTGCTCGGAACACTCGTTACCTGCGCACTCGTCGGCTTCTCAATTTTCACTGGAGAATTCTTGTGAGATAATTTGAATAGTTTTCCAAATGCTCTTAAGTTTATAGGATACTTTATTCACTCGTGAGAAAATTATGATCAGATTTAGATCTATGGTCCTATCTCTCACTCGCTCACCTTACTAATTTGGCTGCTTTACGCGGCAAAAAAAAAAGAAAACAAAAACTCAAATATAAATAATTATTTCCAAATAAAATAGCATTTCATTGATATATTGCAAAATCGATTTTAAAAATCCACTTATACATATCAGCTTTGAATATGGCATGTATGCATATTGGAATACTCTTATATTGTTTCTAATTTAAAATTACTTTTCTTTACAACAATTCGCATATTCCATGGCAATTATAGTTTATGTACAAATTTCGAAATTTTCTATAGCCTAAACACTATTCATTATGTCGGACGTTTGATTACATTTAAGATAAATTTTTGTTAATTACCAGACATTCGACCCATATCTGGATGTTTGGCCTGCTGCCCGCTCGGTGCTCGAAAAATTTTTTTTTTTTGTGTTTCGTTCGCAAAACTAATAGATATTTTTGTTATTTCTTGACTGAACTGTATGACCTGACCCAATTTTGTTTTAATGGAATTAGTTACTCGGCATTGCTCGCATGCCTACTCTTCATTAAATTTTATGCATTTGCTTTTCTCATTTTCTCACGGCATTCAAAAATTGGTGTGACAGCACGCTCGTGGCATGAAGAATTTCATTGTAAGAATTTGTTAAACATTTCTTCAATTAAATACACACAATATGCTACACATATGAATCTATGTGCATATTTGTAGGCTTTTTATTTTAATGCATGTATGTAAGTATGTATATGGACAGTTTGAAGGGCACGCGTAAATGGAAATACGAAATGAATTTTACCTCTTGACCATGAACAATAATGTGTACTTTTAATGAAGACGCTCATAAACGTATTTTTGCGCTCATTAAACTGATTTCGAATGTTGAGCTGGCAAGATGTTCATTTTACCGAAAGATGGCTTTTTAAACAATCGATAAAAAGTTTCAAATTTGAGACCAATTCCAATTAAAATTTGATAATATAATTAGTTCATATATGTATGTTTCCACAGATACATATGTTTGTATTACGGATGTCAATTTTGGACATTTTATTGATCCCGGGATTTTCGAGATCTGAAAGCAGAATCCCGGGACAATCCCGGGATCCCGAATTTCACTAAGTTTTGATTGATAATTTTTAATTTGTCAAAAAATGTAATACACGTCTGTATTCGTTGTATTATAGAAGTATGCAAAATATCATTAATATAAGAAAGAACGATTTCTTGTAATTCATGTATGTATTTATAGGTCTTTTCAAGAACAAAAAGGAAATAAACCTACCTAAAGTAAAATTATTTTTAATCACTGTTTGAGACCAATATTAAATATTAATATGTTATCATTCAGTAAAAAAAAAGAAATACATCAAGTAAAAATTAAATACATAACCCATTTCATTTTGAGCGAGCAAGAATTATGCTTTGTTTTGATCAAAATGCAAAGAAATAAAAGCCCTAAGTGTGTTATCCACCAACCTGGACCTAAATTTGTTGCATTTAAAATCTGCTTGTTGGTTGGATTGTCGGCAAAAGGTTAAATGCTCTCTGTAGGACATAGCCTTTATCGCCTTATTACAAAAACTATCAATTTATTATGCCTCTCGATTATTGGACAATTACCATCTGCTCGTTTAAACTGAATGCAATTTATCTTTGACACGTTCTGCTTTATCCACTCCTAACACCTCGTCGTTAGTTCTATTAACATCGCTTTTATATTAGGGCTCATTTTCTACTCGAGGAGGATATTCTCCAGTGTCTAAGTGGTGTTTGCCGTATTGTGTTATTGTAATGCAAAAATTGTAAACTCGTTGTTTTTGTTTCTCATATTAAATTTTCTTATTTTAATATTTGTGTGATATGTGTGTGTTTTATTCGATCGGCTATTTATGTTTTCAATCATTTGATATTTATTTTTGTTTGAAAAAATGTAAATTAAAAATTAAAAAAAAGGCAATTAATTAAACTGTTTTTTTTAATTCCGGGATTTGAATAGACTGATCCCGGGATGTTCGGGAGTGGAAAAAGGCCATGATCCCGGGATTGGCGTACATAGTATGTATAAATTTTGGACATGCAACAATATAATTTAGCTCAACAAAGATTGGTTGCAAGTCAAAGTAAACCAGAATGAATTGTGTACATTTCGAAATCGCTTTTTACATAGTACATATACATAGGTATTGTTAAAATTTTTCAGTCGAATTATTGTATTTGTGCTTAAGTCCTGATATTGGCAAATATTGATTATCTTTAATTGTTAGACACCTTCTCATTACTGTCAAAATATAACTTCGAAATGTATGTATGATATACACATTTACGAAACTTTTAAAAAATGTGTGAGGTGTACGGGAATCTAGTTAGAAAAGGAAATAACATCATCAATCAAAAAAAAATTGCAAACTTCTTTACCGTTAAAAAAACATAAATCTTGTTGGCAACATATTTTTGAAAAAACAATAATACCAAATATTTATATTTCCTTTTGAAAATAATTTCCAAATATTTGAATCGAACTAGTCTTTAATTGGGATGACAATTAATTTATGTAACCTTAAACATCACTAAGAGGCATGGCTGCTCGTTTACTACAATAAACACACTGTGAGCAATATTTTGTTGTTAGTAAATAAGAATCAGAAAGTGCATTAGAGTGTAAGGTCTATAAGAAAGCGAGCCTCTTTAGAACTTCGAAAATCCCCACTCCATTAGCAGATAGAATTTGAGGTAACTTAAGCCAATAATGACAATATTAAAAATTTTTGAAAACATTTTTCATTTACAAAAGCAAAGATCTATCTACTATTCTTTAACTTCTCAGAAATACAAAAACTGTGATTATTTTTTAGTATTTTTTTTTAATTAGTTACTCAACAAAAACCGAAACAATGGTTGGCTAAATAGTTTTGAACAAGCTTTCCTAGGAACCGGAATATGTATATTTATTTGTATACATATATAGTTTTGTTAAATGTTTTTTCAAATCTTAATTTTCAATAATGAAATTTCATATAATTTATTTTAATTAGACGTGTGCGAACATAAGAGCTGACTTTACGAAGCATTCTCTGCAAAATTTTTTTTTCACCTTGTATATTTATTTAGTATCATTTAAAGTATTTGTGTTGTTGCTGGCGCATGCCACAACTAACTAACTGCACTACTATTTAATAACATAAATACATATTCTGTTGGACTGTTAACCTTTTTTCTACACATTTTGTAATACATATCACTTTGTTATAGCGGTGACATCAGCAGACTTTTTTCGCCTTTTAGTAGGCGACTGAGCTTCACTTATTTGTGCATACATACATATGTACATATATACACATACATACATAAATACATATGTACATATGTTTATATTTGTAAATAAGGAATATAAAAGAAACCATTGTTTCGACTTATTTTCATTAGTCATGATTCGTGATCAAAAAATTAATTAAAACGTTAAACGAGAGTAATTTATTTAGTTAACAAAAAAAAAGTGATATCTGAAAGAGGGCACATCTGCACATGCAGTTATGTAAAAATGCGTGTGAAAAAATAGCATGCAATTTTTAATAAGATATCATTTAGAGCGTAGCTTTGAAGCCAAAAGAGGCGAACAAAACTTAATTAGTTGCTAAAATTAAAATGATCCAAGCGGATTATTTCTTTTACAGGAATCAAAAGTTTGCGAAATAAGCATTTACATGACACCTAAATGGAAGTATGTTTCCATTTATACTTATGTACATTATTTCTTCAAAAACATCAAGACTTAAAAATTTAATGTCATTTTCTATGAGAAAACCCAAACCAAAATCAAAAGACATTGAATATATGTGAAAACTATTTGTGAAATTACTGCATTATGCATTAAGTATACTGAGTATTAATAACCTGAAGTTGCACACAAAGTTTTTGAAAAACCTATTTTGTTTATTTTTTATTACTAGTGGACTAAAACACGGACACAAGTTGTGCAGATTTTTGATGCTATAAGCACTGATCGATCAAATGAATAATCAAAGATAAATAAATGAACTGGATAAAATGACTATTATTAAAAGTGCTCATATATTTTATGGTAATACTTCTTCTTTTCATATTAATAAATCTGTTCTTCCTGCTGTAGCTGAAATCTGCTGAGTTTTGTGATTGACAAAAATCTTATTTTTAGTTAAAATATGATTCTAAGTGTTTTCGCAGTCGTGTTTCCGATTTTAGATAGACAAATTTTCGTGAGGAATTGGTTTGAAATCACTTATCTGAAACAGCCACTTTCACATTCACTTTGTGTAAATTGTATGCGGATGCTTTGTTGTCAGTCAAATGAAAAATTACTGAAGAAATCGTTTAAATGCCTAAATATAATCGCTTGGAATACTTTCCAATATATTCTTTCATATATTTAGTTGCTTTATATAACACATATCCAAGTTAGTTATTCAACAAAATATTCATTTTTGTTAAATGTCTTGATGATGATTGCTCATAACTTCACTCCACATAAAAGTAAAAAATTGAGTGAAGTCTGCGGTGAAAATGTCAGAGAAAATTAGATGAAGAAAAATTAACGAATGGGTGGAATCCCAAAACTGACACAAAAAGCAAACGGACTGAGGATTTATAGAAAAAATAAACAAATTAATTTCTTTATAATAAATTCTAGTTCTGCTCGTCTTACACATGGAATTTTCCATTACGAACGTAAATAGAAGTTTAAAATGTAAGCAAAAAAAAACATTTTTGGGAATATACAACCTTTTATAAATTCGCAATATATGCAACTGTGAGCACTACCGGGTTTTTCTTTTGACTATAAAAATTACAATTAAAAGTTCTTTGTGTGATACAGAGGGTTGACAAAATATATCTGGAGATATTTGTTTTAATAAATATATTTATGAACCCCTAAAATTTTGTTTTATTTCTTAGAGCCAAGTTCAGGAACTAAAAGTGTTCCTGAGCTCACCAAAACGTTCCCTTTGGAAACCTAATTATTGCATCTTCTCTGTGCTAAGCTAAGCTAACGGCTAAAAAGAAAAATATTTCAAAACACTTTGTAAACAAAAACATCCTTATACAAAATGAATGATATATGAATATGTAGTTACTTATGTATGTATGTATATGTATATATTTCCCATCAAATCGTATATATTACTTAAATTTCAAAGGCATTCTCGCTACGCGAATTTTGTTTACATTTCGTTTATTTATGTATGAAGATGTCGATACAAATAAATGCAATAAAGTTAAGAATCAATCATAAAATATATTGTACAGAAAGTGTAAAATTTTGAAAGCATACAAACAAATATATAAATTTACATTTAATTTAATTTTAATTCGACAGACAAACTGTTTAGATTTGCATGCTGAGCAAAAAAAAAAAAAAAACCAAATAAAACACCGAAATAATTTCAAAGTTGTGGTCTCCGATAGGTACCCAAATATTCGCCACACTCGGCGCAGTAATGGCGTCGACTGAAGCAGCGCAGTATTGGCCGTAGCATCACCGTTTTGGCCAACGCCTGACAATAGGGACAAGTGACCTCATGCGGCTGGGGGCCGACAGCAAAGTATGTTGGCTGCGGCACGATGGGTAACTTTTGTTGTGGTTGAACCATAATCGTCGAATTAGCGGTGAGGTGGTGAGGCGGTCAGATGGTGAAGCGGTGCGTTGGCAATGCTGAGCTGGTAGGAAGCGCGTTTGAGCGTGAAGAAATTAGCAAAAAAAAAAACAATACAGTTTCGGCGTATGTGTTCGATTGCAGGTAAATTTCAAAGCGCACTTAATTTTTCTGTAAAAGTAAATATCTATGCTAAATAGTACGAGTATATTTATTTTTTTTTAACCGTTTTGGTTTTGTTGAAAACAAATACGGAAACCGCAAAATAATTTTATTACTTATTCATAGAAATGTATATATTTTTATATTATATGTACATACATATATTTATATATGTATGTATGTGAACGCGTGCAACTTTATGAACGCTCCGTTGTGTACTGATTGTCTAGCCACGAGCAGAAAGCGAGCAGCTGAGCGTAAAAGCTAGCTGACGTCTATTGCTTCTTGGTCGGATCGGTTGTTCACTCTCCGCGGGCAGTTGATCTGCCCACCACTTGTCGCTCAAACGCACCGGCATCAATTGCACCTATGTACATACATACTTTCATACATTTATATGAATGTACATAAGTATTTATGAAGATCTGTAGATCAACAATGATATTGTAACAGCAACATCGCAAACCATTGATGGCAAACACTGATGAGCAACAACACGAGCCAACGCATAAAAAGCGCCAATAGTCAAGTGGCAGCGATTCACTCTGAGTGGCATAGAACTCAAAAGAAACGAATAAATACTCTCAACCAACAGACCATCCGCCCAACTGATTGCCAACATTCGCATACATTTGTGTTGCTATTTTTATGCCACCAACAGCAAAAAGGAAAACGAACACACGCAAAAGTTGATATGTTCTCGTACAAGCAGAGTAGGCAAGCAATTTTCTTTTTGGCAAAAGTTAATTTAAAAAAAAAATGAGATTATAAGATTTTTAGAATTTTAGAATTTTAAATATGTATATGTACCTGTTTGCAGCGATGGGCGAGTTAAAAAATATGTATATCTCCCAGAAATGTGTACTAAGCATCTACGAAAATGATTTTTAAAAAAATAAATTCAATAACATTAATGAACTCAACATAAAAAATATTAAACATCACTGGCAAGAGTTGGACAACTGCAAAAAAATACGATTACGGAGAATTAGTTCATTTTATTCATTTAATTTTAATCACCTGAGATCTTACTAAATTTATTTAGCTTACGCTTAAAATAATCCTGCCAAACTTAGGCTATTTATTAATTTAAGTATTTTGGGCAGAGTGATGTTCCAAATTCGGGAAGACGATGAAAGCTCAGAAGTATTTATACGAAAGAATTTACAGGGCATATGCTCAGAGGTCCTCTCCTTCAACCACTGCTGTGTACAATTCCCTGAGATAACACAATTTTTTTGAAATTCTGCATTGGCCTGTCAGTCATCCGGAAAGATGCCATGAATCTACTGCATTGCCTGTTGCCTTTTGAAGTGCGCCATTGGATTGCAATTTGTTAGTACTCCCACCTTCTCAGAAGCTCTACCGTATATCTTCTAAGCGGATTATAGAAAAGAGCTCCATTGAGCCCCGCATTTCACTAAAAAGTCAATCTTTCCACGCAACCCACTAAAAAGTAACTCTTTAATTGGTTCCTTGTTTTTTCACTCTCTACCAACTTTGACCACGTCTTGCAAGAGTTTCGTGCTCTTATGGCTTCATAGCTCTCCGATATGCTGTTAGTTGTAGTCCTATAAATCCTTCTGCGAAGACATTCACGAGGACGCTTCTCAGTTGCGAAAAATTCCGCCAGAAATATGGTTGGGTACAACCCATGGGAATGCTTCTATGAAATCTACATGCACCTGCCCTAGTTTATTGATTAATGTTGACCTCCAATGTCGCAATCATAGACCGCAAATCCTTATGGGTGAGTCACCTCTTATTTAAAGCAACTCATATCACAGCAAATGAAATAGGCAAATGAAAAAATATTTAAAACAAATATCGTAAGTTTAATAGTAAAACCCTTTATTTATAAAACACATGCACACATCTTAAATATGTACTATTGAGAGCACAAATAAATATTTTTAATATTATTATTATATTTTTAATATTATTAACATTTGTAGATATGCAAGTTTATATAGATATGTATGTACATATGTACTTATTTTAATAAAAAAATTTAAGCTACACATTTTTTAAATTTAATTATTTGCATTTATAGTATATTTCTGCATTATCGAGCATTCGATTCAGTAGTAAAAGATGAAAAAAATATGTATGTATGTATATCTACAAATATTTCTTAACTCCTCTTCCTTGGCAGCAAACGAATATGTATACTTCATATGTATGTATGTATTGTATGAGCGTCGGTGTGAAATTACTTCATGATTTAGCGATCTTCTCCGGTTTGATGGCGGAATGCTTCATTGCGCGTCCAAAGTAGCAGCCACAATTCTTACAATAATGATTACGATCGGTTTGTTTACAGGGTATGTAGTAGTCTATACAACAACAACAACAACATGTGCTTGAAAGAAATCAGAATCGAAAGAATATATGATTAATCAAGTTTGAGGTAATAGAGTTACAAAATAGTTATAGTGTTTCTTTATATACTATTTAAGAAACCTTTTTTTTTTTAATTTTTCTATTGAAAATTTTTGTTGAAAAATAAAATTCATAGTCAAGTTTTTTTTTTAATTTTACTGTCGTGAAATATTCTTTGAGGCAACTTTTAAGGAACAAAAATAATTCAAGTTTTTTCCTAAAACAAATCTGTTAATGTCGAAAATAATTTTGTTAAGAAATAATAATGTGTTTTTTTTTCTGTGAATATCTTTGATGGAGAAGTTGCTATAATACAAATTTTAAATGACAAAAAGAAATTTTTTCAAACACTTATTTTTTTAATTTTTTATTTAATAATCGCATGAATGCAAAATAAACCAAGTTTTTAGAATTTTTCACTTTGTATATTAATTTATATGTGTATTTTGTTGTTGATTTCTTCAATATACACCGTATCACTTTTTAACGTAAATTATATTAAATAAAAATAATTGACAATTTTACAAAAAAAAAAAAATTCAGCACACACAAAAACTAAACTGTTTTTCAAATCTGGAAGTCTTATCTTGAACAATACTGTTTTTTTTCGATATCAATTGAAAGTATCACAGTCACTTCTTATAAGCAAATGTTCTAATCAACAAATTAATTATACGAACATTTTTTTTTTTATTTTACACTTACACCCACAAGCATCCCACCAAACGATTAATCTCCGTCGCCCACCATTTCAGATCGTTTTCGACTTGTGTCATTTCAACAATACCACAGGCGGGACATTTCAACAAGACCGAATCCTGCGGCAGATTCAGGTAGGTACCAATGAGTGGTGTGGCGAAATTATTATAAATTTGTTGCTCATTGAACTCCTTCTCCGTTAGCTGCTTTGGCGAATTTCCATCGCCCACAGCTGGTGTACCCTTACTGGCTTCGATTGCAGGTGTGGCCGGTGTTGAGGTGGACTCGGACATCATGTTGTGATCAATGTGTTTAGCAAAAAAAAAAAAAAAAATAGTGGCTTTCACTTTCACTGTAGCTTTAAATGATTGACGAAAAAAAGAAGAAATATAGTAATTTTTCCGGGCGCAATGATTTTACACTTGTTAATAAAGGAAACGAACTGAAGTCAATAGTCTCGTAGCAGAAGTATGCGGCGATCATAGAAAAGTGGTCGTGATGAAACGAGAGAGCGAAAGAGAGAGAGAGAGAGAGAGAGAGAGAGAGAGACGCAAGCACTTCAAATGACTTGTAGTGAGATATAATGCGTTTACACAAATGGGTAGCGAAAGTTTTCTTTTAACTCGCGAATGACTATCCACCCACACGAAATGCGCCGAGAGCACTTGATCGTTTGAAGATTAACGAAGAGGATGGCGTAATATTGTTGACAACAACAGGTCGTTTATGCATTTTCATAAAATTTCGCGTTGTTTACAAACTAACAACAATGAAAATAAAAATTTATATTTTTTGTTGAATACTACAAATATTATTGAAGTTTTTTTGAAAACGCGCGTTTTAAGGGAAATTTAGTTAGAATATTTTAACAAATAATATATACATTTATAATTTTATTTTTTATAACTAGTTTTCAAACACTTCAGTTCACTTTGTTTCAACTATCTTGTTCACTACACTCATTTGGGTCTTTGTTGTATGCCCAATTTGCCTCCACATTTGCTGCAGTAAATGCCTTTTGTGGTCCATTCGCGATTGCAGCCACACCAAGTGCAAATACAACAGAGCCAGAAAATTGGAAAAAAGCTAAAAAGAAGAATTGGTGTGATACAAGTTATCAAAATTAAAAACAAAATGAATTAAAATTTAAAAAAAGTTTAATATATGATTATTATTTATGAAAATTTTCTTAACTAGTTACTGAATATGAAAACTTAACTCATAAGGATTTTGCAATTAGGTTTATATTATTTTATACAAAAGTAAGGAAAGAGATTTTCCAAAAAAAAAGTTGAATAAGAAAGAGAACAAAAAAATGTTTATGTTTATTTTAGTGTTTTTTACAAAATTAAATTTTATTTAACGTAAAAGGCATTATAAAATTATTAAACAAATTTTTTTAATAGATAAATTAAATATTTAAAATAATTTTTATTCTCTAAAATATTTTTAATTGTTTAAAATTATGTTTGTAATTTTCTTTAGGTTACAAAATTAAAATTATTTATGTTAATACTTTTAATCTAAATATTAAATTTCAAAAAGGTTTTATAAAAGTTATAAATGAAAAATCGTATGGTTTTAACGATTGGTTTTAATGGTTGATATAATTTGAACAAATTAAATACAGCAAATTTCAATACACAAAAAATTTGTACAAACAACAACTACGTATACACTGTCAAGTTGAAATAGCAACGGAACAGTCGCACTTGATTGTAGTGCGAAAGAAGTCTGATGAGAAAATGTTTTGATTTCCGAAATAATACTATAACTTCTACCGCTTTGGGTTATTCTTTTTCTCTAATTTTTTCAACGAAAATTGGCCCTTAGCATGGTACAATAAACAGGTAATATAATATTAGCAGCTGATTGCAGTTTTTTGTTATAAGTGGTCCATAACAAGTCAAACTTTGTTTACAAAACAATATTTTTTCTCAAGAAAAAAAAACAATACAACTTTGTTTACAAAACAATATTTGTTTACATTTTGTATATTTGTAATTTCTAATTTATACAAATTTTTCATGAACGCGATTTGGAAAACATTTGTACATACTCAGAAAGGAGACATTGTGTTCTACAGGGCGGGAAAAGGTCGGATCCTGTTTTTCATATCCAATTGGAACAGAACTTCGGCATGCCGCTTCCTGCAAATGGTTGGGTGCGTTCCGACAATTTTTTGCATATTTGCAGCCATACCTCGTGTGTCTTTCCAGAATTTTGTGACCAGGAGCAATGCTTCCTAAGGATCCATTCAAGAAAGATTCGTCTTGTACTGTTTGCATTGAAATAAATGTATTTTTCAAGCAAAATGTTGAAACGCGCACATTTTGTTTACATTTAGAATTATCAAACTCGATATATCTATTTTGACGGGTGATGGACCACAACAAATCAAAAAATATACCCCTGGGTTGCATTTTCTTTAATGCTGCTACCTGTTTAATGTGCCTTGGCAGTTAGCTCATTTAAAACTAAAATAATGAAATTAAACAGGTTGAAAAAAAAATTTAAATTCCCTTATTTACGTTTTTATACAAATCGCTTTATTCTTTATAGCATGTACTCAATTTTTTATTTATATCTATTTTAATCCTAACTCTAACTAAATTTAAAGAAATCGTAATATAAATATTTAAATTTAGTACATAAGTATGTAAAAAAAAATTTCACTCACCACGACAGCGTCGACAAACAGCAACTAGCATCCTTCAAACCCGCTGCGCGCATTACCGCCGCATCACCGTACTGCTGACACAACGGACATTTGGTGTGATACGTGCGCGGTCCAATCGAAAAGAAACGCAAACGTTTGCGCCCATGCTTGCTAGGCGGTATCGCGGCGAGCGTCTGCACTTGTGTTGCATTGATAACGCTGTGTGTATCATCAATGTACGGCACAGCAGAGGTTTGACCCTCCAACACTATATTCGCCACAATATGTCGCCTGCGCTCGTCGGGCTTCAGCGCGGGTAACAGCTTGACCTTCACAAGCTGTGGCGCTTCCAAAGTGATCGGTTCCATAGCGATTTAAAAATGTTTTTTTCTCAACGCGCTTGTATTCACAAACAATTTTTTAGAAAAAATAACGATTCAGTTGTTTCGCGTTAGAGCGGTGGTTGTGAACTGCTAGCAGGTGTGACTGGTGCGTCGGTTGATGCTAGTGGGTGGTGACTGGCGTTACTAGCTGCTGGCAAGTTAACGATCAGCGATCTCTCCCGTTGCAACTGCTGGAGAGAATGAGCGGAAAATTTATTTTTCTCTAGAACTAAAGCTTTAATTTTCCGCCCAAATTGCTCACTCATTTTCTGACACGGAAAGTTCATCTCTTCGCGCTCAATGATTTGGCACGTCCAACGGCTACACTACTATTTAGTTGGCCCACTTAAATAAAATTTATCAATTTCCTCGCTACACCGCATCGTCTGATGTCATTGGCACTCAACGCATACCATTAATTGATTTTTTAATGGTTTCTTTATTTTTCTTTTCCATACGCACTTTTCGTCTAGGCCACTGGGTACAGTGGGAGAAATCGTCAATTTGGCGGCGTTTTAGTGAAATTTTAAATTTTCGAATACCGTCAAAATTTTTTATTTTTTTCTCTTGGGATAATTGGTTTAATTGAAATTATTAATGTGATAGAGTGAATGCGAATTCATAGAACGTGGTATATTCCAATCAGCTGATTGCTTGTTCTATCTACGCCTTAAGCGGTGAAAGTGTCAAAATGATGGTTTTTTTTATTTACATTTTTAACTTCATTTACGTTCGTAATGGAAAATTCCATGCGTAAGACGAGCAGAACATAAAATTATAAAGAAATGTATTTGTTTATTTTTTCTTTAAATCCTCAGTACGTTTGCTTCTTGTGTCAATTTTGGGATTCCACCCTTTCGTTAATTTTTCTTCTTCTAATTTTCTCTGACATTTTCACACAATTTTTTAGTTATATGTGGAGTATACCACCTTGAATGAATTCGCCTTGATTAGAGTGTTTTAGCATCTGTAACCCAACCTTCTGTGTAATACAGATTCGACAGGAATCGCCCCGGTACTTGGTTTGTTCTTAAGTATAATCTATTGTCTATGTCAAGTTGAAGAAACATTTGCAGGTGATTGCAAATTTTTGAAAATGCACCCCTTTTTTAGTTTGACACAGTGAACCAGTACCTAGAAAAAAAATGTTTGACTCTCGTAAAACATGTATTTTCGAATATTGTAAACTCCTCAAAATACAGGGAGGAGCAAGGCCAACAAATTCAAAAGAAAAATGTCAGAAAATGCGAAATAAAAAGTTTGAGTAAAGATTTAATACTAAATTACAATAAAGTTTCAATACAACTTTTTCACTTAAAGATCATTAATTTCTTTTTATATATAATTATATTGGAGGTTATTTTATTGTATATTTCATATTTGTTATTGATTTTATGATATATTTTAACTGAAGTTTAAGCTTAAATAACAGGCAATATAAAAAAGAATTATATTCAAATTTTATATTTTCGTCAAATGTGTTTTTATATGCACATTTTTCAGCAAACATAGCAACTGCCAATTTTTATTACATGTTGTAAATTTTATATAAAAAAAATTTGAACAAATAAATAATAATATTTTTATAATTAACCTCAATCATTTGCCTCATTCGTTGTCGTATTTGCTCTCGTCTGCTCTTTCGCTTGCTGTTTTGCTAGCACTTTGTTGTCAAGCGCTTCCTTTTCGACCTTACAAAAACGTTGCCACTTATTCTCCAACACAACGTCTGATCGCTGCATTCTAAATAACTGCTTCTTATACCAACTCAACGTTATGTAACGGCCAATGTAACAGCCACATTCGCTGCAATAGTGATTGACATCATGCCGACCGCTCCAGCTTATAGGATTACTTCACAATGCCAAAAAAGGGGAGAAATAATAAACAAATAAATGTATAAGCCATCAATCTCGTATAACAACTTGAGCGCAAATGGTATAACAAAACATAAATAAATTACAAAGTGTTTTAAATTGGCAACTCAGTTTTGTATATTCAATAGACCATCAATTGCGGCAAGGTTCTATGTATTATATGGCCGTATCGTTAAAGTGTTAAAGTTAGGTAAATAACAAAAGTGATCACCTAGAATCTGATCTTAAGATTGAGGTGTTGGATATATTCATAAGAAATACCGATTGTTTTAAATGAAAAAAGAAAACAAAAATAAAAGTTATGGGCTGGAGACGATTCAGTATCTTTTTAAGCATTTAAAAACAGTACTATAAACACTGTTTTATGATTTGGATTTTACGATTTATAACACAAGTATTTCAAATAATTTCGGTTCAAATAGAGATTTTGGATTTTGAGCAGCTCAAGAGAAGATTCTGGTCAATTCACCGCTTTTAAGAAAAAACTACTGTGGTATAAATTATTTACACGTGGTTCACTAGAAGGATATTACGGGCAAGGTAAGTTCGAAATAATAACCCTATAGAAAGGTTTCAACAGAGTAACAAAATTAAATGCGGAATTATTCAGAAATCATACATTTCAAGCAAAAATGTATGCCGTAAAATGATGAGCAAACATCAAAGCTAAGCAAAATTATTCGACCTGGAATATTTAAATTTTTTCGGACAGCCAATCGACATTTAGTATAATCCGAAGATCACATCGTATTCCATTTAAGTCAGTTCGGCGAGTTTTGAGCTAAAAATAAATAATTTCTCCATCTCATTTCTCCCGCCTTTCATCCACTTACCAACACAAACAGAAATTAACTACGGCAACGATTTTCTGCAAACACGTCACTGCTTGTCGATCCACACGTGTCATACATTTTTTGCCACAGGCTGGGCATTGTATGTCGACGGGTTCCTCCAGCAGATGGCCAACATTCGATGGCAACATTGGCAATACGTTTTCCAAAGTGGAATCACTGCTGTCAATTGTTACACCAACCGTGGACTGTGCGACTGTCATGTTTGACAAGCAGTTTTGTGATGAAATGTTTTGCGTGTGAGTGAGTGGGTTAAGCAACTTATTTCGATTTTATTTTGTTTTTCATAGAATTTCTCTACAATTGCTACGATTTGTTATATTCGTGTTCTGCTAAAATCTTCACAGCGCGACGTGCAGCACAAATTTCGAATTTCGCATCAAATGCCGTCAAAGCGAAGCGATCAACTGACAAACATTAGAAACGCAATCGACTCTCTTGCGCCTGCTGCCACTTTGTTTGCTTTTTAGGTTGTGCTCATTTTTGGCACTCGAGTCTGTAACGTTGACCACAAACGTTTTTTTTTTGTGGCATTAATATGTTTAACACAGGGATACACGGGTGGTTCAAAATCATTAAAAGTAACATCTTTCTAAAATTAACTTTGGAACGTACAAATGCCATTTTTGCGGAATCATTCTAATTTTTTAACGTTTGCTTAATAACTAAAAAAAAAATTCAAGAAAGAAAATTTATATATTATTGCTTGATGTCACAAGAAATTTTATTTGTCGTGGTATTGATTTTAAGATAATTTAACATGATTTTGCACATACTTTTGAACTAACCTAACGCACACATATACTACATACAAAACATACATTCATGCATAAGCAATCTAAGAAGAGCCAGTTTTAATAGTATTTGAGCATTTCGCTGAGTGTTTCTTCATTATCATTGGCCAGATTTATAAATTTTCGACTCTTTTTGTGGATGCTTAAGTAAGAGCGCCGTCGTTAGCAGCGTCTGGGCCAAACATCTGGGCACAATCGCATGTGTTTGGTGCTCAAGTATATTGGCCTAACAATATTGATGTCGCTTTTTTATAGGTTACTTGTATACTTGCTGCTTAACACCTACTGTGAAGATATTTAAATTACGTCAATAATTCTAAATGCGCGGGTGGGTATTTGTGTGACGTTATGATCAGTATTTTAAAATTGATTTCAAAAATTATATTCAACTAGCACTCCGTGGTTGTGCGATGTCTTGAATTTTACATATGTATGTGTATACATATACTTCTGTTATAACTTAACTTAAACGTCAGTTGAAGGCAGTTAAATTTTTTTATCCGGCACAATTTTTGATACCAATTTTTTGAGCATTAAAATAAATTATTTTTCCTCAACTTAAAATGATATATTAACATTACTTAGCAATATATTCTAAATAAAAGTTATATCAGTAAATATAGCTTAGATCTTTTAAAAAAATTTACCACAAAATATTAAGGAAACGGCTTAGTCAGCATTAGTCTTAAGTAATTATCTATCATATTAGGATTCTATTTAAAAAAAAAACATTCCGTCCAAACTCCGCTCAAATTTGTTAAGTAGTTTTCCAGAAATCTATGTTATTAACTTTATGTCAAACTCTTAGTGAATTTAATTGCTACTAAAACAAGTTCGAAGAAAAATTGTGATGACAGTTAAATTTATGACATGGGAAGGCGTCGGCTATACGAGCAAGTTTGTGTATTTAAATTGTCATTAAAAATTCAGTATATGGCGTAAAATTTCAAACTCTTATGCAAAAAAGTACGTTCATGTGGCTCAGTGCCAGCTTTTGAAAGTGTTTTTAAACAACAAGAGAGTTATACTTTTGTTTTATAAAGTAGTATAGGTTAGTATGAGCCAAGATGTGTGCATCTAAGCCTAGCGAAAGCAGGGCAGCTATGAAGGTAATGTTGAGATGACTCCACATCATCATCCTCCATACAGCCTAACAGCGTGGGTCGCCATCGGGCAGTGCCCTGTCAGAACACCGATCAGGGCCGAGAGTAATGGCCTGGAAGTGTTTAATAATTCCACAGACCGTCTGCGGTCCACAATCGGCCAAAAGGACCTTGTAACTTTGCACGCCGGGGTTTCCGCCCAGCACTTGCTGAGCAGACTGAAGGCCCATTTTTCCAGAAGCAGATCACATGTGGCCATGGGTGATTACTTCTGAAGTACCCTGGCGAGCTAGCTCGTCGGCGAGACAGTTTCCCGCAATATCGCTGTGACCTGGTACCCAAATCAATCGAATACGGAAGATTTCCGAGGCGGCCGATAAGGAGGGAAGGCATTCCCCGACCAGCTCCGACCGCGGAGTCAGCGATCCCAGAGCTCTGATTGCGGCTTGACTGTCCGAGTAGATGCTTACCAGCTTCTGTGTATTAGTAGTGCTGCGACGCAAGTGGTCTACTTCTTCCTTGATGGCAGCTATTTCAGCTTAAAAAACGCTGCAGAAAGTTTTATAAAGTATACATGTCTTAAAAGTTTTGTTAAAAGAAACAAATCAACAATATTTCAGTGAACTTCAAAACACCATTCATTTCTAGGATGAAAACATACTTCGGTCTATTGTGCCCACCTTGAACCGGTAAAATACTCAATATTTAGTAGACAGCCGAACAGAACATGTGCTTCGTAAAAGTGCCGTTGCCGCAGAATTCGTTTGCTTGAAAGTCCATTCTAATGGCATGTATTCCAGATAGTAGTCATATCACACACGTAATGTATCTGGTAACGATTTTATTCATAGCAATTGGGAATTTTTTTTTGACTGAATTTAAATTGCGAAATTATGGCTTCTTTTTATGCCATAAGCTGAGGAAATAAACAATAAGCCAGAAGTTATTGGAGTATATCCAACTTCTCACATAAATAGTTTCTCCTCTTATTGTAACATAGTTGTGGCCGAAGACAATTCGCTATCAAGGGTATATCAAAAGGCTACAAGTACTATGTGTCATACGATCATAGTATAAAACTAATATAGGGGTTAATTCTTACGGGTAAGGCCCGTGACATATTGCCCTCTGATATTTAACCTTATCTTAATGCCTAAGAGTAGCATGGTTTAGCGAGGAGGGTTAGAAATGTGAGCTCCCCACTAAATAAAAACAAACGTCAAATTTTAGTAACTTCTCTTATAAAAAATTATACAGAAAAAGCATAACTACACAAAACAACTGTGTTTAATTTAAGTTAATTTCAAATATGTTGGGAAATTATTTTCTTTTATTTAGTTTATCTTTTCAATATACGTTTTGTATCCCAATAAATTTTAGTAAATTAATGCGCAAGTTTCAAGTGGCTAAAAACTGCTGCTGATTTTCGAAAATATCTTTGCGGAGTGTGTAGCGCTTTTTTCATTTAAATATAAAAATACATTATATGGAAGCAACTGCGGGAATAAATTACCAAAAAATTAACTATATTTAAGAAAAAAATTTTACCTTAATGATAGGAAAATAAATTGGGGAAATCTCTCAAAAAAACCCTTTCATTAAGTTGAACATCGGTATATGCAGTTACAGGTATTTAATTTTTTACGATTTTATGGATGTATTAGCAATAATCTCCTTTATTTGGTAGCGAATGAAAAAATCTGAAATTCGCTTAAAGTATTACGCCGGCAACAAGCAACACCAACAGCTCTAGACTCATCACCAAATTAAAATAGATTCACAAAAATACACACATATGCATACATTTGTATATATGCAGAAATGTATTTACATATATTTATAGCAAAATAAATAAAGAAATATATAAAGCGAAAATTCATTTATAAACAATTTACTTATCCCAGCAATAATTATTGATTTCGGTTGAATTTGCGGTCTTGCGAAACTTTTTATTTAAAACTCTTTCACTAATTACTTATTATTTCACTTAAAACATAATTTTAAAGGTTTTCGTTTTATTTTGTTTTTGTTTTTGAAGAGAATGGTTGTCAAACTGCCTACAAAATAGGTCACTTTCAGATAAGCTCTACCAATTCGCTTTTAATATTTGGCTTATTTGGCTTGAGGTTGGATCCTTATGCATTTGTACATGACTATGTTTGTCTAAGCAAAATACTTAAAAAACGCCAAGTTAAAATAAAAACACTTTGATTAACTTTTGTATATATATTTTTAAAACTCAGCCTCTTTCTGGCTAAATTAGTTCTCAAACTAAATATTAAACATTTATTTATGAAATTTAAATAGTTTTTAATTTTTTTTACAAAAATGAATTAACATATTCATATCTTTTTTCATACGCATTCATACAAAAATAATAAATAAAAAAATAAATTGGCAGTATAGCAAAAATTTTCGTTCAAGTTGGCCGCCAGTAGAAACCCAAATGACCGCCGCATCTATTACAAAATATGCGTTTAGTCTTCAACCGACTCTGCAGACAAACATAGACAAATGAAAGCGAGAATATGGGAAAGCAGCTGAAAGTGAAAAGAAATTGTTTTTTTTTTTTTATTAAAAAAAAAAATTATAATGAAAACTTGTTTTATATAAATTTTGGATTAGTTTTTAATAATTTTATCCGTAATTCAAGGGTTTACAATTATCGGCTGGGTATAAATAAATGATACGCACCAGGATAGCGTTGAGAGCAAACAGCTGAGATGGCCTAGAATGCCGCTCATTTGCACTGTTTCTGTGTCGGCGCGTTGATTGCACAGTGGGCAGCGTATCTGGTAGGTGCTCGGTCCGACGGCAAAGTACCGCAAATGCGGTTTCCCATCATCCGCCGATGGGGCAGTGCGTGCCCAAGTGGTGCGCGTTTGCTGGCGTCGACTCACCGACTCCTCCAAAGCCGCATCCGTTTCATTAACGCGTTCGGGCGCAGTTTCACCCAGCACGTAATTTAAGATCGCATCGGTGGCCTGTTCAAAACGCTTCGTCGGTGAACTTGGTGTGCTCGGTGTATTTGGCGTATTCAAACTGATTTCGACCATTTCAACTGGTGTTTGCATTTTGTTTGCTAACTTTTTTACTATTTGCGTTTGTTTGAATTAAATTTTTCTGTGTGTTTTTTGCTAAACAACTTTTTTGTAATTCTTACTTTCGATTTTCATTTATCACACTTTCATTTAAACCCCAAATTGTCTTGCAGCGGCGGCAGTCTTAGTTGTCTGAAAGAGTAAAGCGAACTGTCGGCGCGGAGATTAACTGCGTCTAACACGAATTGTTGAGCGATCATTTCATTCTCATAAAGTGTGGGAAGGCAGATTGAGTGAGTATAGATATAAAGAGAGATATGAATGGATGACATTGCATACAAAAAAATTGTATAAATGTAGAATATGTACATTGCTTGGGTTGAAAAACTTTCTAAGGGGATCGACTAGGTGCTAGTCTTCGTTGAAATTAATTTTTTTTATTAAAGGTTAAAATATCTATTCTTCAATTTCTTAATTTGGAATAACTTAAAAAAAAGTACTGCTTCAAATCAAAATATTTTATATGGTGTAAAAGGCATTAAATATAAGTTATTACATAAATGTTTAAAATATTTTGTGTTATGTTTATGTGGAATATAAGCTCTTATAAAAAATATGGAAAATACAATTAAAAATTATTATTTTCTTTTGAATCGCGTTATTAATATTATATACAATTTAACAAATCATATATATAAGCTTTTATTTTATATATACATACGAGTATATCATCATCCGAAATTTCGTAAGAATTAAAAAAGTCTTTTGATGTAAGTGAGAAAATATTTAAAGTCCTCGCTTAGTATTATTTTGATAAATATACATATTATAAAAGTATTTTCATAATTATTATCAGCGAGATAAATATTTTTAAGTCTTCAAAGATTTTTGTTTTGAGTGAGAAAACAATTTTTAGTTTTTGAAGGTACTCGTTCACGAATATTTCGGGATTAGTCCGAGCCTCCATTGGAACTAGTTTAAGGCCATTTCTAAACAGTTTTGGGACTTGTTAGAGACTAGATCAGGACTCCACGAAAAAAGTTCTTTTTTTTATTATTTTTTGACGTGCTTAGCCCCGAACGTGATTTACCTTAAACTAGTCGCGAATGATGAGCGCTAGTGAAAATTATATAATAAAATCGAGATAAATATTTTAAAGTCTTCAAAGAATTTTATTTCGAGACTTATAAAAACCTTCTCATGGTAATTGTAAGTGAGACAAAATATTTCAAGTCTGAGCCTTTGAAAATAAAAAAAAAAATTACTACTTGTGCTTTTATGAGTTTACTTAGAGTTTGCATTTTATTTTAATCGAAACATAGTAAACATTTGTGTGTTAACCTTTATAATACAGACAAATTATTATAAATGAACATCTCATATATATTAATTTTTTTTTCGCTATACTATACTATATATATTTTTGCTATGTATACGCTATAAGTGGCATTCCAAAGTGATGGGTGGAAAATTTAACTTGTTCGAATTAAGCTTTAAGTAATTTGCCATTCACAATATTTACACACGAAGTCAGATACCAGTTTACTATGAAACTAATAAGGTGTAAATCTTAATTCGGGTGAGTTGGTATTTTGTAATGGATAGTTCAAGTCACTATAGTCTATGATGTCTTAAAGATTATAATTCGAAGCCGAAAAAAATGGACTCCTTATTTTTAGGTTAGAAATCAAATAAGTTATCGAATTAGCTTTTTTTAATATGCCGACAATTTCTCACCATTAACATATTATTGTAATAACTCACCACTTTGTTGAAGCTCATGCGTTTCATTTTCTTTTTCAATAATTACTTCTCGTTATGTCACCTTTAATATATCAGAAATGCCTTTCAAATTTTATTAAAAAGTAAATGATTTAACTTCTTCAACCAAAAATAATCGGGAATGCGATTTCAATTTATTCGATTTATTCAAAACTTATATGACGATTTTATTTTATTTTATTTATTTTATTTTTTATTTTAATTTAACTTATCCTAGCGCAACAATTTTTAAGTTATTTTATAGTGCTAGTCACAGTGCTTACAGTTTTCTAACTATGTATAACGTATTTAATACAAATTTAAACTTAATAATAATTTTAAGTACACACGAAAAAACAAGAATCTTAATTATATTATATGTTAAGATAAGTAGTTAACTTTGAAAAGCAGTGCATTTGATAGTTTTCTTAGTTTAATAGGTAGAGAGTTCCAAAGACGTATGCAATAGACGAAAAACTGACGTTCAGATACAAGAGTTCGGTATTTAACGTGCACCAAAAGTTCAGATGATTGGAGAAATTTAAGTCTATCGTAGAGATAGTTTTTATCAAGCAATGTTGTTATAGACGACATTTAACTTCTTCTTACATACACTGTCACAATTTGCATAAATTTTACATACATAAAGGAGCGTTGGTATTAAATACGCTTTAGCTAAGAAAAGTCTTACATTTAAAGGAGTAAAATACTGTACTGACCAGAGTGTACGAAGCATTCCATTCACTTTTCCTGCTACGCTAAAGATGTGCTCATTCCATGTTAATGTATTGTTTAAGATTACGCCAAGATTTTTAGCCCGGTCAATATATTCTATTTCAGAATTATTTAACATAATTTAAATTTCCTCTAAAAAAAATTATTGCACATTTAATCAGTTAAGTTTGTTATTAAGCCATCAAATTTAGATAAAATAATTATTTGCTGCTCAAAGCTTAATAAAAGTGTATCATATAAAAAGATCTCAAAAAAAAACTCACCATTTCCTCCTTCCAAATTATGTTCCACACACCGTCAATGATTTTCTTCATAATCTAATTAAACCACAAAATTAAAACTGGAATTTAAATGTATTAAAAGCAGGACATAAAAAACCAAAAAAGTATTTATTTCATAAATTTAATTTATATTTTTCATTTTTTATTTAAATAATTACACTTCTGCACATTTAACTACTATTTGTTGATATAAATAAATTTGAATTTTTAGATAAAAACCTTGACACCATTCATTAAGTGTTATGATTACTGTTGTAATGCCAGCATATTTTACACCGATTGATTGTTGATTTTTTCATAGCACCCACTCATGGACAATTAATACTCGAAATATGAAATTCATTGCCAAAAAATGTGTCTTTTTTTTAAGTTTACGATAAGTACCTGCTTGTGTCTGTCGTTGTTGAATTGTTTGTGGGAATGTACAGAGTACAAATTGTGAATTGACACACTTTTGCAGCACTTTGCTAAATCCGAAAAAAGTTGAAAACTTGTAAAAAAAGTACATGCATATAAATATATGTATATACGAGTATGTGTAAATAAAAAAAAAAATTGAAAAAGTGTTTAACGATTTAGAAAATTGAATTTGGAGATTGGGCTTGTGGAGTTTTGCCATGATTCCTTTTTGCACTTAAAAAAAATTAAGGCAGACAGTGAGCACTGAAATTATTGTTTTAAAGAAAGCGTGTGACATATGTTCTTACATAAATATGTACCTACATACCTAGATATACAAAATTTTTGCTATTATTAAATTTGTCTGGCGTTTGCTTCTCAATAGGGAAAAGTCTAAAGCAAAAAATATTCGCCATGTTATGCTCTTTTAATTTTTCAATTCATTTTTACTCATTTCCAGTGAAATTCCTTACCGTTTGGTCCAATCTGGTAAATTAAAAGTTATTAGATTCCGATGAATAAAAGTCGGTCTTAATTACGTCGTGTGTTAATTGGCAGCTTTTTTCAATAATTATACTCTTATAAAATCCATATAATTCTAACTGTGTAAACAATTTTTAAAAATGTCTTAACACTTAAAAAATTTTGCTTGGAATTTTTCAAGTATCAATATTACACCTCCTTTAATTTTAACGCAATAATGTGCTAATTTGAAATTACTACAAATTACCGATAAAATATGAAATTTTTTTATGACGCTCGTCCGCGATATAACTGCCAGATCCTCGAATTTAATGCTTCATACTTTATTATGTAAATATTACAAATTTTTTACTTTATACGTCTCTCTATAAAATAGGAATAATTACAATGTAAATATTTAGTAAAAGAAATCGTTGTCATAGACGAAATTCGGGAATTTGTTAGTGTACATATTAGCCTTAAACATATATATTTTTCAAAAATAACAATTACAAGGATACATTTTAAAAATGATATTTTAAATATATCTTGATTTTATTCTGGTTTCCGACAATGTGGAAATTTTATGTATGTATATTGGAAAGGAAATTCTTAATACTAATTCGTTCACCTACTCAACACAATTCAGCTTCATTCAATTATATGCAATTTTCACTTTCATTGGGTATCGATTTTGTTATTCTACATTGCTCTGAATATTTTTATTAATTTTTTCAATTAACCATAGCCTTGAAATATCAAAGACCTTTAAAAAAATGCTGATGTCAGATAGATATTATCTACCTGGTACGGTTTAATTAAGAGATGTTTATACAACGTCACTTTTGTTTCCAGTAGCCCAAATTGCCGCCACATTTCTTGCACAACACCTTGTTTCCACTTTGTCGACGTTCTATGGCACGTTTAATTAGACACTTGAATGGGAATATTGGCAGGCAACTAAAAATACAAAAAGGCTATTTATTTCGAAGATATTTCTATGTTCACTGTAAAGACTGTATTTAAATTTCGTTATATATTTGACATTTATAATCGCCTAGTAAAAATGTTTCAGAATAAAAGAATTACGGCAAAGAGGGGGTTTGGTCTCATATATGGTATATATATACTTTCCTCCAAATATGTACACTCGCTTTTAAATTTACCAATATAACAGCCGATCATAACTGATTGCATCCGCATGCAAACGCTGCCTACAATCAGGGCAATACATTTGCCGCAAGCCACTCAAATCTGTGGGCGATTTATAAGCAATGGGCACAATTTCAATGCCACCTCCGACTGCCAGACTCTGCTTGTATGGTATTTTACTGCAAGCAGTTGCAACGCGATCTTTGAAATACAATAAACTCATATTGTTGTTGTAGCTGGACTTTTGTTCGCAGACTGCAGAATTCGCAGTACTCAAATTGATTTCAACGAGGTCCTTGTTTTCACACATAATGCAGAGAAGTTTGGTTAAACAAATTAAAAAGTTAACTAAAATAGATTTGTACTTGTTTTTGGCTAATGTGAAATGTAACTGAATGCAAATAAATAAATATTTTGCTATGCAACGGAATCTGGCTTAAAAAATATTGAGCAGCTTTTGTGGAGTAAGTTTAGTAAGATATTGATCCAATCAATTCAAAACAGAGATTTTTACTCACCCAACAAGTACTGATAACTTGAGTTGTGTGAGCTAAAGAGAGCGTGGAAGCGTGCTCTCAAAATACCTTGAGGTTAATAAACATTTGTTAGGTGCTTTGGGTTAATAACAAAATTCAAATGTAACGTACATACATAGATATGTACAGTTCAAGCTGACGTTGTTGAATTAAGCTTTGATGCGATTGGAGGCCATTCGTTCACTGATGGGAATAAATCTGGAGACTGTACTGCAGTGATGTCAGCAACATACATATTTATGGAGGACGTGCAGCAGTTGAGGCATAGAGGTACGTTCGCTACTATGGGTACGGAAATTCAGCTGCCTAGCAGTAAATCGTAGTCCTTTTTTTTACTGTATTTGCACAAGGTGGGTCCGAAACGCAAAGCACAATCCATTGGTGAAAGCTAAAAGTCGTTAAATGAAGTTTATATAGCCAGGTGCTTGATTCTTAGTGGACCTTTAAACAGAATATGTCGGAGTGAAAGCACTTAAATTCATTCCAAAAGATTAACTAAATGTGTGCTACAAAAATTCAAATTCAAATTTTTATTTTCACAATTTCACTAATATTAAAATAATTTAATTATAACAAATATGTTTAAAATGTATAAACTGTGGCAATTTAATTTAAGTCAGAAATAAATAAAGAAACTCGCTGATTGTTTTCAGCAAATACAAATATGGTATTATTTATTTTATCGAAACAAGCCTATACAACACTTAATAAATGCTTTGAAAGTTGGCAGCAGTCATGAGTTCTAAAAAAAAAATTCAGAAGTAATTGAAAACAATTCAAAAGAGAAATTCATAAAAAAAAAAAAAAAAAAATAAAAGTGCAAAATTTAAGATTGAAAATATTAACAATGGGAGATTTGGGACCGTTTCCAAAGAGAATGAGATGTCCATATTGTGGTGACATCATTGTGACCGATATCTCGACAACGCCGAACACGAAAACGCATATTCTAGCATTGCTGCTCTGTTTTCTTTGGTTAGTTTAAACTTTAAACTGTAAACTGTAATGCAACTACAACGTTTAATTGAAGTTTTCTCATCACATCCGACGCGTTTAATATTTAAAAAATAATTGCATTCGAAGAAAAGCGTAATAAGATACTGCGCTACAATATAAAAGTTATTACATTGAACGTTATTGTTTTGGTAAGCGTTTGAAAGTTTTTATTTAAGCTTTTTGTCCATGCTAATTTGAAGCGGTAGTAACTTTGTGGCGTGCGAAGCTTTAAAAGCTCTTCATACACGCTCGAGCACTTCATTGCAGCGGCGGGAGAATATATGTATGTACATATGTATGTATGTATGTATGTATTTGTGTAGTATAAAATATGATAATTGCAAGTTTACACAAATATCAATCAATGTGTGTTTGTTAAGCAGCGTTTCAATAGTTTTCAGTTAATATATTAAGCACTCAAAAGATCACAGCAATGAGTTCATAGCAAATACAAAGGATTGGAAGTATAAAGAAAATGAGTGTCCCATGTAAGTTAGCTCGCAAAAATGCAAACATTTTTTTTCTGACTTATTAAATCAAGGTATATTAAAGGTTTAATGGCGTATTCGACAAACATAACCTGAATTTTTTAATGGCCTTGCATCGGGAGCAAACACACCTCGATATAAAGAAAGCATTGTGTTAGAGTTCGAAGATCGGTAGAATTCTAGCCATGTCTACTAACAATTACTGGCAACTCCATAAAATTTTTTAACATCAAAATGTTCAACTTTCCATCCCCAAAACCTACGAAATTGACACTGGTAATAGATGTGTTCTCACCTATGTTAGCCTTGCTATATTTATCTAGCCTTAGAGTAGCCGGGCAAAGAAAAAAGTTTCTTCACTATATGTAGTTCCATATAAAGAAACCTATTTACTTACAGTATTAGTCCTATACCAAAATCATTTGCTGCTTTTTCTTCTGTCACCACCCGCAGGTAGCACGCCGAACACCTTCAAGGCTGCAGTCCTATCATTCTGACGAATTACATGACCTAACCAGCAAAGCTCCTGGCTCTTAATTCGCTGTCAGTGTTCTTATAAAACTTATTCAGCTCATCTCTCCATCGTATGCAGTATTCGTCACCAAAAAGGATTTAGGTTACATAAATTTTTCGAAGAACATTTATCTCTAATACACCCATACAATTAAGTAAGATGTCCTCTAATTTCTCAGAGTTGTAACTGTCAACCAAAACCAGACCCAGACACTTCTGTATCTAACTGGGAAGCGACAGAGTGATTGTAAAAACGATATTAATAATTTTATTTTGTCAGTGCACAACATAATTTAGCGACTCGAACTACCTTCCCTAGCATCAGATTAAAGAAGTCGCACGAGAAAGAGTCACCCCCTTTGAAACTTCATTTGGCCGAACGTCATTTTACATAGCCGTATTTATTTTGCCGAACTACCAAATTCAGACATTACGGTATTTTGAATTTGACAAAATCACTTTGCAGTTACAGTGGAAATAAAGAAGTCGCACGAGAAAGAGTCACCCCCTTTGAAACTTCATTTGGCCGAACGTCATTTTACATAGCCGTATTTATTTTGCCGAACTACCAAATTCAGACATTACGGTATTTTGAATTTGACAAAATCACTTTGCAGTTACAGTGGAAATAAAAAATGCTTCAAAATCAACCTGAGCATCAATTCTGGATCTTATTAAAAGCTTTCAGTTAAGTCTGTGCCGAAAAATGACGGTTCGAATGTGTACTATAGTCGACATGCTGAAAAAAGGAAAAATTGTCTGTCAAATTTCCAAAAGCATGTTATTGAATAGTTATTAGAAAAAAAATAATAATACTAAATTTAAATGAACACTAGAGAATATAATAATTTTTTTTTTCTTTTAACCTTTATCTTCAATACTGTTTAGTATGCTTGCCTTAACTTAATATACACAATCAACACCCGTTATTGAAAAAATAAATAAATTTTTTCATTAAGTGGACTTTTAGTTATCAAAACTAGATTAAATGACTATTAAAAATTCTACCGTATTATTCAGTATTGGAAAAATTACTGAGACAAATATCTTTGGCGAAATTTTCTAGCCTACCAAAAATATGAATCTGTCGAAAATTATAAAATTTTCAAGACGAAGTTATATCTAGAGGAAATAATTTCAAAAAATCTTTTTAAGAAAAATAAAACTGACAGCTTATAATTGACACATTTTGACTTTTTACATTTAATTAGTTTTTGCTTTTTTATTTTGAATATTCTACGATTAAAACACAATTTAAGCTCCTAAGAAAAATCATGCAAGCTAAGGCAGATCTAACAGATAGCCGCAGTAGAGAAATTGCTAACGAAAACAAAAGTTCACAATAGGGGTGGGTAACTAAGCTAGTTTTCGCTAGTTGACTCAATGACTCTTGCTCAATTAAGTGAGTCAGCTCAGTGAGGTAGCACAATTGAGTTACGACTCATTTCATAATTGTGTCGCTCTGTGCAACTACGGCAGCACTGTTATCGTGGAGAGGTGCACGTTGAATAATTAAAGTGAGAGCACAAGTGATAACGCCCCAAAAGGAAAAATTTTCGCGCTAGTTCTTATTTTCTGTCATTCTTTATTCTCACCATAGATAATATGATATGCAACTTCCCTCTTTTGTCAGGCATGTTTGGCAGGCATGGGCTGGCACGCAAAAAGTGCTCTTAGAATCATAGCATTTTTATTTGGCTAAAAAAGCTAGTTAATTTAATTATTTGGCTATAAAAAGCTAGTAATGTTATTATTTGGCGAAATACGTGTTGAAATCTTTAACTTGAGAATTTAATTAAATACTCGTATTTTAGTGATTTACATGCAAATAGAAATAAAGTTTTACGGAAACCTTTTTTCTAAGTGAACACGCAAGCTCATTACATATATTTTTATAATTATTTTTTTTTTTGCATGTTTAAGAGCTGTTATTAAACATTTTTGCAAAATTTGAATTTCTCGTATTTTATAATTGTGATCATGTTGATGTCATATATTTTTTTCTTATTCTTATTTATTTCTTATGAGCGAGCGGCTCATCGCTAAGAGTCAGCTCAGTAACTCAACTCAGTGCTGAGTTCACAATTAACAAATTGAATTCATCCAAAATAATTAAATACAAAATGCACATTTTAATTTCGGAATGTTTGAAAATTGGAACATAGTTGGGCATCAAGTGTAAGCGTTTTGCGTCAGCAACAAATTTACGGCTTGCGAAATAATCTATGTAGAGCACATTGTTTTCGTGAACGTGATCCCACAAGTTCTCTGCCTAACAATTCTTCGTCGTGTCTCTTGCGGCACTTTCTATAAGGAAACTCTGCCTTGTATTTGGAGCTTTCCGTTTTTTAAAAGCAAAATTGATTATCGGACAATGTCACAAATTTTAATCACACGTTTCCATTCGAAATTTAGTATGAGATATCGACTTATCACAACTTATGTGTCGTTTACTTGTTTTAGAGTGACCCCATCTGCATCATCATTCAGTGGGACATTAAAATATTAAATTAATACCTACATAAGTTGTCATCTTTTGTAAACGCCATGCAAAAGAACACTAGGTAGGTTATCGTATAGTGTTGAAAGCAACAACAAAATAAGCGAGTTGAGTTGAAATAAGTGGATGGAAATAAACTCGCTTAAAAAATAGTCGACCTCATTCAAATAATCATTGGAAAGTCCCAAGGGAAATTCGAAAATTTTCGCTAAACATCAAAATAAGTAAAAAACCAAGATAGAGCAGACGTAAGTAAAATCGCCTATTATAAGAATGACTCATTTCGTTTGGTTTTGTTAACGAATTTTACTAACGACCATTAATTTTGACAGACTAGTGTTGTAAAATGTATTAAAACAAGTAAGAAAGGCTAAATTCGGGCGAAACCGATTTTTATATACCCTCGCGATTTATTTTTGTATGGTCGGTGCCCATAATTTCATGAAAACGCCGTTTTCTTTGTTTCAAATCGCTGCTAGTATTAAACTTCACTCAATTTCTTCCAATAAATACTGAAAACGATTTTTTTTTTCATTTTTTCAAAATTTCCGATTTCAAAAGTTTTTGACGGTGATGCTAATAATATCAAGGACAAAATGTTCCCCAAATTTTGTGACAATACCTTCCATTGTTGTTGAGATACTAACAGATGCTTTTTTATAAGTGGGCGTGGTAACGCCCATTTGCAAAATTTCATAAAAATCAAGTTTCTTTATTAACTATCTCTCTAAATAATAAATTAATATGTTCAGATAAAGAAAAAACTAAATTTTTGCATTTTTCAAAATTTCCGTTATATGGGAGGTGGGCGAGGTTTTCTACGATAATAATAGCGATGTCAAAGAAAATATGTCCACCAAATTGTGTGACAATACCTCACACCGTTATTGAGATACAGACATTTTTTCATAAGTGGGCGTGGCAACGTCCATTTTTCAAAATTTCATAAATACGTATTTTCTTAGTTCAAAATCGCTCCAAATACCGAATTTCACACAATTTCTTTTAATAGATACCGAAAAAAACTAAGTTTTTGCATTTTCCAAAACTTCCGTTTTATGGGAGGTGGGCGTGGTTATGATCCGATTTCAAAAATTTTCTACGTAAATAATAGTGATATCTAGAAAAATATGCCCACCAAATTTTGTGAAGATACCTTACACTGTTATTGAGATACGGAAACTTTTTAATAAGAGGGCGTGGCAACGCCCATTTTTCAAAATTTCATAAATGCCTAATTTCTGAGTTCAAAATTGCTCCAAATACCAAATTTCACTCAATTTGCTGTAATAGATACTGAGAAAACGGAGTTTTTGCATTTTTCAAAAACTTCCGGTATATCGGAGATTGACCGATCTTGACCATTTTCAATACCAACCTACCCTGTCCAAAGGGCAATCTATATACCATTTCATTGAGATATCTCAATTTTTACTCAAGTTATTGTAACCACGGACAGACGGACGGACGGACGGACGGACGGACAGACAGTCAGGGCTAAATCGATTCCGCTTTTCATACTGATAATTTTAGTATATATGTATGTATATGTCTATATCTATCTCGATTATTTCTTGCTGTTACAAACAACCGTTATGCGAACAAAGTTATAAAACCCTTGTGTACAAGTACGCTCGGGTATAAATATAAGATTATAAACGAGTTGGACGTTCTTTTGCTAGTCGCTTACAAAGGATGACGACTATACATAAAATTGCAAATTAATTTAAACAAGTTCCTACAGCTCACGGTCTGGTCAGAACACAGCATGAGATTCAGCATCTGTGGACTCCTACTTTGTATCTGGAGTGCAAATCTTTAAAATTATATGAAAACGAAATTAGAGCAGTGAAAAATGCCACAAAGTTTTGATATTCGATATGTGTGCATGTATTTATTTGTAGTCAGAAAGAAAAAATTTATCAAAAAAATGACAAGCACAAGTTCAATGCAAATAAAAAACCATTCGTCATCGTTATCAACAACAACACCAACAACAACATTAACTGCAAGCAACACAATCGAAGTGTCACCATCTGTGCCAACCGAAGCATTCGTTATGAGTCCATCGATGTTGGCAATACCTGTGCCGATAACAAATCAACTACCGACACAAGTCTACACTGCCTCATTCGCATACCGTCATCCTCTGAACATGCACATTGTTCTAGGTCCACAAGCACCGCCAGTTGGTGCAAGTGCTCAAGAGCTCACCTGTCCGCATTGCCTGCAGAACGTCCGCACTCTGGTCGTTTATGAACCAACACACGGCCTTCTTTGCTTGGGCAGCTGTGCGTTGCTTTGCATGTAAGTTTGCAGATATTGGCATCGGAAATGTCATGGATATTAAGCGGATTTCGGGGCTACTGTCACTTAAATACTCAATAATTCGGTCGTGGCCGCTGTGGTCGAGTTGGTAGCGGTGCGTGCTATAACTCTAGGTATATGCCGCTGTGTTCAAAGTTCAAATCTCAGTCAGGGCGAGCAAAATCTTAATCATAGAAAAAAGTTTTTTTTAATAGCGGTCACCCCTCGGCCATGAAAAAGCTTCTCATAAACTACATCTGCCGTTCGGAATCGGCACAAAACTGTAGGTATCTTCATTTGTGGTAGAATATAAAGACGCACACCACAAATGGTAGGGGAAACTCGACCAAACACTGAGCAATATAGTGTAAGCGCCAAAATTATTATTATTTTAAATTCGTTCGTTTTTTTGTCTCGGTATGACGGTTTCATTAATTTTTATTTAATTTTTGGCTTATTTTTGACACCAATTGATAAATTAGAATGGTCGTGGTGATAAGATATCGAAAAACTGGGCGATATTTAGATAAGCAGCATTATTTAAACACTTCTAAGACAATTGACAAAACCAATTTTTTGTTTTGGCATTTTTAAGTTCAAATCAATAAGTTCTGGCTTTTTCATGAAAACGACGTGATTTGCAAATACTGATGAAGTTTAAAATTGATATCTTTTCATTTTACTTAAACTAGGCAGTTTTTCAGAACACTTCGGAAATAGTTTGGGACTATCAGGTCCATTCTGGGACGTGTTTCGAACTTACCCGAGCTACCGATCCATGAGGGGTTCTAGGAAAGTTGTGAACTTCACTCGAAATTATTGCGTACAAATTATGAAACGTTCTCGAACCTATCTTTTATTTGTTGCAAACTGATCATCATTTTAAATGAAAAAATTAAATATGTTAGTCCAGAATCTGTCCTTAACTACTAGTCCCGAAATGTTCTAGTAATCGTTATGAAAGGGTTTTTCAATAGTCGAGAAATAATCCCGAAATAGTCATTACATAGTCTTGTCACTTACGATATTTATGCGTCGTCCGTTCGTTTTAATGTACGGAAGTGGAAACGAAATACATCCTGCGTTTATACAATAACATTCGTGACTTTCAGATTTTGCAAATTCCCGTTTATTAGGTATTCCCAAATTCGACACGAGTTTAAACGAATCTAAATTGAATCACTCATAAATAGTGAATGCGAATTCATAGAAGGTGGTATATTCCCATCAGCTGATTGCCTGTTCTATCTACGCCTTATGCAGTGAAAATGTCAAAATGGTTATATTGTTTACATTTTAAATTTCTATTTACGTTCGTGATGAAAAATTCCATGTGTAAGACAAGCAGCACATAATATTATAAAGAAATTCATTTCAATATTTTTACTAAGTATAACGCCTGAGTACGTTTGCTTTTTGTTTCAAATTTTGAATTCCACCCATTTGTTTGTTTTTGTTTTTCTAAGTTTCTCTGACATTTTCACCGCAAACTACACACAATTTTTTACTTAAATGCAAGGCGAATCTATAAGGTGGTGTCGCCGCGACAACACAAAAAAAAACCAGTGTATTTTGTTTTGCTTTTGGTACATATTTGTCAAATCAAGGCGAATTGAATGAATTCGCTTTTGTTAAAATAAGCTCAGGCGAATAGAAATTGACATTTATTCGCCATTGATGAAAACAAAACAACAACAACTTTTTTAGTTGCACGCTGGCAAAAGTTATAATAAAAATACATTGGTGCGCGCTTTAATTAAAAAAGTTCATTACTAAAGTTTGATTGCAAGTGTTTTTGCATTTTAAAGCGATTCGTAAAATGGCAAACTGTTCAGCCATCAAATGTAAGGACACCATCCAAACTGCTCCAGCGCAGAAAATTGTATGAACATCAGTTTGAAACAGCGTCAGGCAACAAATTCCTCTTTCTTCCTAAATTTTGTATATCGGAAGGGAAAAAAATGTCCGCACATATTCTGTCCCTCAACCTAAGCTCTATACTACACACGTTGGCCGGTCTTAGGAAAAAGTACAAATGAGTGAAGATATTTACATAAAATTTAACCACAATGATTGGAATATTATGAATTTTATATAAAAACTGACAAAAAAAATTAATAACATCATAATTTGTATTTAAATTGCTGGTAAAACCTGCGCACAGTACGAAGTTTTAGTGTTTTTGGATGCCAAAATTGAAAAAGACAGACTTCTTCGATAATGATTATTCTTTAGAAATGAATGTAAAATACATAACAATGTTTGTCCAGCTATTAACATTTTTTCGGAAAAGTTTTCCCACATTAATATAGTTTATTTCCAATCATTGGATCTTGAAGAAACTGAAGGTAATCCTCAATGGTTATGAGCATAAAAGCACTGAAGGCGGGATTTTTTTTGAAATAAATTCTAATTGATAACTGAAAAAGCATAAATATACAGGTCCAAGGAGTTCCTTTAGCCTTTATGGTATACTTATTAGAATACAACATCCATAGGTTAAATTGAATAAAAAACTAGCTTGTTCCAAAAACGAGCGGAGAAAACGAAAAATTGACGTTGACGAGACGATCGAGTCGGTTGAAGGCGGAAGAGAAATGGGAGTTCCTCTATTAAGATGATTTTATGGAGAACTATTTTTGCTACTTTATCATAAACGGACATTAGAATACAACATCCATAGGTTAAATATATTTTTGATACTTTATCAAAAAAGGGATATTTTTTTTCTTGCCAATAATGTTTATCCTGTCTTCCGAAATGAACCCCAGAGCTTTATTCCACTTAGTAATTTAACAAATAATGTTTCATTATACAAATACTTGACAATTTTTACAAAAATGTATTCAAATTCTCGCTTTTAGAAAACAAATTATCAACAAATGAGAAAATTATCCAAAATGTCAAAACAATCGATAATACATATTATGAGTTCCACATGAAAAACTTAATCTGCTACAATTCAATATTTTTTTTTTTGTACAAAACTGGTAACCAAATTCTGCAAAGGAACAACACAGTTTCTAAGGGTGTTCAAGATGGCTGATTTAGAGTTAGAAGTTGCCAACGTACAACACCTTTCATTATTGCATCATTGGCGAAAATTTATGTTGAAATACGATGAAGTACGAGAATATTTAAATTTATTACATACACATATACTCGTAGTTAATACAATTGATAAAAGATCAACACGAGTTTTCACATGCGAAAAAGTTTTAATTAATTTATTAAATAACTTTTAGCTGTCAACACGAACCCCAAAGTAAAAGTTGTATGTGGACATGTCTTTATTTATAATTTCAATTTATGAAATACTAGAAAATGCATAACCAACATTCGTGACTAAATAAAATTCAGGCAATTGTGTTTATACCCAAGCAAAGTGATAAGGTAGTAGTAGTATACAAATTGAAAAAGAATAATAAAAAGTTCTGTTTATTTTTTGTACGCTTTTCGATGTCTATGGAAATAAGGAGTTCATGTTGTTCATCAACGCATCTTTTTATAAAAGCATCGCTCACGCAAAGAGAACCATAACACATAAGTACAAAGTTTCGCATCTTAGTTTGACATCGTCCTTGTTTTTTCGTCATACACATACTAAAGTGTATGAAAGGACAAATATAATCAGAGATTTGTAGAGTGAGATTGTTGTTCGTCGAAAATGGGTTTTGTTTTTCAAATACCTACTGATATAAAGTCTCTGACTGGTACCAGTGCCGATAATGACCAATATCTGATATCGGTAATAGTAAAACAACTTAAAAATACAATGCTTGTTAATACAAATATTGTATTAAAATTGAATTGGCTGCAAGGCGGCATACTGGAAAACATTGTAAGTCAGCGATGCCCAAAACTTTCAAATGGAAGTGCGCGCACTACTACATTGAAAACGAAATCAATTTTTCAGTGCTTAGCCGTCAAATTTGTTTGGCAAATTGATGTGCAAAAATAACACAAACCAAGTAGAAGCATAAGCTACAGCGAACAGTTCAAGCGAACCGCTCTAGCATACCCAGTCGGACTTATTTGGCTCAAAAATGTCCTTATCACATCGTTTTATGAAATGTTAAAATTTAGCATGTTCCTAATGGGCCCAGCGTACAAGTTTCGGTAGTAAGCAAGAGGATTGTTAGGGCGCGCGAGTTATGGGTTATCGCCTCGTTTCGCTATCCACTTCACTCACTGTACGAGTATTTGCAATTTAAATAAAACAATGAAACTTCTTGTTAATTAAATTCTTTTATTAATTCTTAGGTTTTGCACCGAGGAGTTAGACTTATCCCTTGGGCCACTCGAATAGTTCTGCTCTTCTTAGCTCACCCCATCCTACTTTGGACCATTTGTATATAGCTGTTACAATCTTGTATGTTTGTAAAAATATCTTCATATGTATTTGCTTTAAGAGCTTTTATATACATACATATGTTTATGTCTCTTTTTTAAATATATGTACATTGCTTTTAGCGATTCTATACTTGTTTGTATATTCTCAATATGAAGTATAAATATATGCATACTTATATACATACATATGTATAAGTATAGTATAATCATCTGCAACAATGTTGCTACAGTGTCTTGTACAATAAGTTCTCAACAATTTGCTGACTGGCCATTTCTAGGCATATTCTGTTTGTTTGTATAATTCCAGCATATTCTGTTTCCGTATCAGAATATGCTGACTTTACTATTAGTGGCTACTGCTGTCCCTTGGTTTAGTGGCATATTTGTAGGTGGATGGTATGTATGTATGTGTAACTCGCGCGGGGGTGCACTTTGCTATGCTGAATTGTTTTACAAACAACAAAAAGTGCAGAAGTGTATATGGCGTGGGCATCGCTGTTCTAAACATTTGTTTAAATAATTTCGAAATATCCTTAAATTCCTATAAATAATTTTTATAAAGTATAAGTATATTTTAAATTAAAAATAATCAAAATTAAAATATAAGAAAACAATTGTTGAAATGGTGAGTTAACGTCCCTTTTTGCTTCTAAAACAAAATTTGGCAAACCAAATAAAAAAAAAAATTTTAAAGATCTGATTTTGTTTTCTGTTGCTGACTGCTGTTTTCACGCCTTTTTAACAAATGATTTTGTAAAAGAAAACCTAATTAGCTATTTCGTGAAATGGGCGACATTTTAATGTAAAATCTAACGAAGATTCGTTACTAGCACGCAACATTTGTCAAATTCATAATTAAATATTTTCCGTTTATAATAATACAATTACATTGTATTCCCAAATGCGCATTTCGAATGAGTCATTTCAAAACCGTTTATGTTATATTATTCGCATTTCCTTTGACAGTTCATTTGAAACATCTATTTTATACAAGGGCGGATTGATAAGTCAGTAACTTTTTGAATTTTCCCGCACAGAAACTATTAGTTTCTATTAGTAAACTACTTTGAAGTTTCGAGCAAACTGAGTAATTTAGTTCATATTTGATAGACATTGAAAGCAGATAACCTTTTGACTTTTAACAAAAATGGAAATAAGTGGATTTTGGGCGCTGATTACGCACTATTCTTTGCGTAAAAAAACCATCACCAAATCCAAGGATAGGCTTGACAAATACTATGGTAACAGTGCGCCATCAATTTTAATGGCCAAGAAGTGGTTTGTTGAGTTCCATTGTGTTCATTTCAAAGAGGTCGTTACACCAGAAGTGAAAGATATTGGATGAGCAGAGAATGAAGCGGCTGAGGTTATAGGTAACTCGACTGAGTTGGTACATCACACACACGATCATAAGTACAGGTGCACACGTGTGTTTTCAGATTAAGCCCCACGGGACTATTTCCTATTGCCAAACCTGAAGAAATGGCTGGGTGGTAAGAGATTTTGTTCAAATTAAGAGCACAGAAACAAACGTCTATTTTGAGAATCTTGAGAAAGGCATTAATTTTGTATGAATAAAAAAATTGGAAAACGCTGGACTAAAGCCATAGAGTTAAAAGAAGATTATGTTGAGAAATAGAACCATTTCTGAACATAAAATATTTTTTATTCAAAGAGTCACTGACTTAACAAATCGTCCGCTAATTAATTACGTTGGCATTCAATTGTCAGTGGCAATAATAAGCCAAATCGCTTATCAGGGATGTTATATTTTTAGTTCAAATGCGTTGAAATGAGTCATTTCAGTAATGCCACTTTGTATGGAGAAATGCGTGATTTGGCTTCGCATTTGAGATTTTATAACCAAATGACGCATTTGGGTTCAATGTAAATGTATTATTACCTATTGCTGTGACAATAAACCGGTACAAGTGCTCCTATTTACACATATATACGTACTATGTATTTTTCATATACCATTTTTCGAAAACAGAAAACATCAACGAAAAAAAATATTAAAAATTAAAAATGGCTTAGAGTTTTCATCGAATTTTAATAATTTACTAGCGGCATTTGCTTAAAGCGCTTAAAAAGATATTTTTTTAGAAAAAGAACGCAACAGGTTCAAAAAAATGCTGAAAAAAGATCGTGATTTTTTTATGAAAACTTGTTGGATTCTTTTTAGTTTTGTACGAAGTTTAAAACTTGGGTTGCTAATGTTGTTTTTTTGTTTTATTCAAGGCGCAGCAAACTTTTTTTTTGAACTTTTTTATATTTAATTTTAATTTGAATTGTTAAATTTTGAATTTCATTGTGATTAGAATGCTTTCAGTACAATTCAAGGTAGTTGATAAAAATTTTTTGAAATTTTACCTTTTAAAAGCAAAAACAAAATATACAGAGCTCAAATTTTTTTTTTCAATTTTTCTACTGTTGCTACCTATTGAATGTGCCTTGGTTTTATTGAAATAGCCAATTTTGAGTGAAAAATAATGAATATAAACCGAAGAAAAATATATGTATTGTCAAAATGCCTGGTTGTGTTATCTACGGTTATGAAATGCAGAGTAGTATATCTTGCTTTCCTCAGCGGTTGCCTCGTATGTAATCGAGTATTTACAACACTATAGCTTCCATATAAAATGCAAATGTATTTTTGTACTTTGTGCATATAAGCACCTACACATGTATGTAAATTTACACCACTCAACGCACATATGTTAGTATGTACTTTTTTTATAAAGTTATGGATGAGTAATGGGCAGACTAACACAATCACAATTTGTTATTTAATTTAAGTGTCATGCATAGATTTGGTTTTCACTTCGAAATGATTTCTCCAAGCCTGATAACACTAGATAAAATATGTACTTCAATGATATGAGGCGAAATGAAAGAAATGTATCGTTTTATAGCGATTAAAGTAATACGCATAAAAAAGAGTACATTAAACATTTAATAATGCCTAAAAACCTGAACAATGTACAAAAACAACGCATTTGTTATCAACTGGCAGTGTTGAATGTTCACCATAACTCTACCCGCATTTAGGTGTTAAACCGACACAGGCCTGATTATTTTATGTACGTATACTCGTCTCCAATCGTGCTTCGTAAGCGTCTCAGTAGAGTTCCCATGTTGCTCGGTTCTGTTGGCCAACTGCATATACTTCGCACACTTTGGCAGTGCGTCTACACCGAATATTTCACATAGAAAATCCCCAAAACTAGTCACTGTACAATTCATGGCGAGGGCGTTACTCGAGGAATATCGGTGATTCCTCTGTCATATACCCATGTTTTCAAGATTTATATTATTCAAATGCCTCACATATTCGCAGAGCATGTGTATGAGCTCTTTCTGCTCCGACCCACACACACACCTTTATACATTTTTAAGTATAGTTTGATGTTGAAGACTAATAAAGCTACATATAACCAAAAATCCTGATAACCTGGATTATGTCAACAATAGCATTCGGGTATTGTTTGGAGCTACGTTTCATTTTTTTTACAATTGAGTTCAAAATGCTATAATTTGCCACTAACGTTTTTTATTTTAGAAATTTTTTTCAATGTTAAACTAAAATGGCGCTTTAAAAATTTTTAACAACTTTGAAAAATTAATTTTAGTTTATCAAAATTTGTGAGAAACTTTTTGAAATTATAATAATTTGTTGACATTTTTTTGGGTTTCTTGTTTTTTTTATAATGGTTTTGTTACCGATTACTTAAAGCTCAAATAAACCAATCGGCCTTAAAGCTCAAAAATATTTAAAATAAATAGTTACATACATATATGGCCAAACAATAACAAAGGAAATGTATTTAAATTGAGAATATACTTTAAATAAAATTATAAATGATCAGCGCTGTACATTTGAACAAAAAATTCTACACAGACAACTTTCTCTGACCAAAGTAATTTCTTTACATTTTTTGGTATTTTTTTTGTGACTTAACAGCGGCAACACTGGCGCCTAGTTACCTTTTAGCACAGCGCAACTTCATTTTACTTTAGTCAAGTTATAACTACGAATATATTCATAACCAGCGCGCTTGCTTCGAAAGCTTTGCAGTTATCGCATTTTCCACACACATACACACACAAACACTTACATACACACGCGAACATTTTCAAGTGTTTTGACAGCTGTTGTGCAAACTAAAATAATTTAACCAAGCAAATACTTAATTTGAGTTCTTCGTTAAGTTGTAACTCCCGTTTACATTCATCTGTAAAGTTGTACTATTTAGTTTTATTTTGTTTTTTTTTAATTTAACGCTTAACTAAACATGTCGTACGAAAATAAGAATCCGCCACCATCATACACCGCTCAACAGCCCGGCTTTCAACCGGCCGCTTACTATCAACCATTGCCGCCACAGGGGATGCCATATCCGCCACAGCAACAACAACAACAACAACCGACGGTGATCATAACGACCACCAGTCCAAGTGTGGTAGCACTCGGCGAGGATGCGACACGCGTCACTTGTCCATCATGCCGTGCCGACGTTCTGACGTCGGTGAAATATCAACCGAATGGATGTACTCACATTTGGGCGCTGGTCTTGTGCCTATTCATGTATGTAACAAATAAAGTAATATTTATAAAATGGTGAAGGGAATAATATGTAAGTATGTTAAGAAAAAATGTTTTTTGTTAAAAAAATTTATTTTATTAAAAATTCTCTCAAAAGTTTTTACACCGATTTTCTGCGCTTAACATACGAGTAATTTGTAGCTTTTAAAGTGATCATCTGTGATTACCGAAATCAGACTTAGGCACTTTTTTCTATTCAGCGTAGCATAATTTGTGTAATTGCGCAAAATTGTTAACAGTTTTACCTAGAAGTAGAAAATTCGTAAGGGGAAAGTTTCAATAGCGATAAAGTGCTTATCTGTCGTCGTTAATCATTTTTCGCGAATGCTTAGAGCTCAAAAGCTTATCGGTATGCTCAAAAAAATTAAAAGAGTGCGATTTGAAATTTACGCAGAACTCTTTGGTAATTTTAAAATGTAGATTTTAGTCGCGATCATTTCTTTGTGTAAAATGTTTTATCAGATTTCCTGAAATGAAAAAAAAATAATTTATAACTCATGGAATTTTAAACACAATAATAAAACAAGGTAAATGGGTATGACACATACATACATACATGCCTTTTATAAAGATTCGAGGAACAGTACAGATATGAATGTGGTTCTTAGCTTAACCGCAAGCAATAAAAATATCGAAATGCATACTTGTCTGTAATATTTTTCACTATCGATCAATTCGATTAATCCCTCTTGAGAAAAGGTTAATCTCTGCGGATATTCAGGGTAATAAAATATTTAAATATAACATACATAGGTATATCTGCCAAACAAAATTATTTAAAAAAAGATTTTCACATAAAATGTACGAAATGAGTTTTAAATATGCCAGCTATTATCTGTTACTTTCGACAAGCAATCAAATATGTTCACGCGGGCAAATACATAGAAGAACGTTTGTTTGAAAAAGTCACGTAAACAATTTTATTAAAACAATTTTATTAAAATTGTTTTCTTCTTTTTCTTGGCCGACAGGGTGAATTGTTGAACGTTTGGCTCCAAACCACACTTGACAAGGATGACGGAAAATCGTTTCAACAAATATCAATTCTATTAATTATTATGTGCGCGATTGGCGAACAGCCTTTTCGTCATATTTTTTTATTTTTTTTATATTATTTAGTGGCATGTCTGAAAGTTTCGAAAAATTATCCCTGGTTAATTTATACCTCAGCGATGGCAAGCAGGTTTACAGAGTCCCAAACCTCACCACTTTATTTGTTTGAAGAATTCATTGAGATAAAAATAATCCTTACAGTTAAGAGACTCTTTGCCAAAAATTGGTATGGAAGTAACCCGTAGCAGATTAAACAAATTTTAGACTCCATGTCCCAAAAATTAAGATATTTTGCGATTTCGGAACATCGTATTGAGGACGAGAACGCACAACTTCCACCTATAAAAATCAATCTTAACTTTGTGGTGTGTAGCTCTGCATAATGTTGAGGTCTCGTGTGCGAATCTCTGCCGGGGCATCTAAAATCTAAATCATATAAAAGGTTTTTTTTTTCTTTTTCGGAGTCTACACATAACTGTAGGTCTCTCTATTTGTGACAAAACATAAAAACACACACCAAAAAAAATATTTGTATAGTAAAATGTAAGAGTCGTTATTATTATTATTATTGAAATTTAAAATAACTAAACAGACGCTCGACGTACAGAAATTGAAGTTCGGAAATTTTCAAATTGTCGTTAATTATAGCAGTATTACTAAACTTGAGTTCCACAACTGTCAATGCGCATATCAAATGTGTCATAGCTTAACTGAGTTCACTCTTTTAAATAAGTTTGAGTCATTGTTACCCATATGTACCAATTAGTAATGTGTTAATTAATCGGTACCCTATATTCTGTGGCCGCTGTGGTCGAGTTGGTAGCGGTGCGTGCTATTACTCGATATGCCGCTGGGTTCGAGGTTCGAGTCTCAGCCAGTGCAAGTAAAATCCAAATCATAGAAAAGTTTTTTTTCTAACAGCGGCCACCCCTAGGCAGACAATGGCAAAACTCCGACGGTATTTCTGCCATGAAAAGCTTCTCATTAATTACATCTGCCGTTCGGAGTCGGCACAAAACTGTAGGTCACTCCCTTTGTGGTAGAATATAAAGACGCCCACTACAAACGGCAGGAGAAGCTTGGCCAAATACTGAGTCATATAGTGTAAGCGCCAAATTATTATTATTCGGTTTTCAACAATAAAAAAACATGTTTGGTATTTAACACTATTAGGGGTTTCACAGGAAGTGGTAAAATATAAAAATAGCCAAAAATTTTGTATGCATAATTGTGGAACAAACGCTTCTTAAGAATGAACAGAAAGATATATTTTGATGTAGTTTTAAATGTGCCAAAATCTATTGTGTATAGATATGGTTATTTTACATTAAGAAATTGTGCGACTTTTAAAATTTAATATATATTTTATACAAAATGTTAAATGTCTATACTGCTTTTGTAGTCTCATTAATTTAAATTAAAATGGACTCAAAATATTTGACAAAATTGCATTTTCGTAGCTCTTTTTTTACATATATGTACATACATACATGCATACACATGTTCATATAAGGGATGTAAATTCTTTTTATTGATCCCGGGATTTTCGAGATTTGAAAAGAAAATCCTAGGGTTACGAATTTCACGAAGTTTTGATTCAAAATTTTTTAATTTTTCATAAAAATTCATGTATGTTTTTATGGTCTTTTCAAGAAAAAAAAAAAAACGTATAATTTGACTCACATATGCATCAGTGGTAGGCAAAACCGAACGCACGCACACAAAAAAGAAATCGACGTCGCTTTGTTGTGTGTTATTGGTGTTGTTACAAGCAAAAACTGTTGCTTTGAATCGTATATTTACCATAAAATTTAAAGTGTATTTTGGGGAACCACCGAACTATGCAAGTGACAACTGGAATCATTACCATCACTCACATTTCTTGCAGTCGCTATCAGTTTGCCTTTTCATATCGCGATATGTAGTAAGTTGTAAAATGACTCCGCGCATAAGTATTACTGTGGAAAAAAAGCTATTGATCATAAAAGAAGTTGAAAATGGAAAAGCTTCAAAAAAAGACATTGCTAAGCAATTTGGAATTCCTTCCGGTACCTTATCTACGATTTTAAAAAACAAGGATAAGCTTTTACCCAGTGTCACAGATAATACATCCAGTATTAAACGTAAGAAGCTTCGAACTTCGAACGCCGCACGTGGTAGGAATCTTCCAATGTCTGGACCAATACTGAGAGAAAAAGCAAAACAATTCGCTGAAGCTTTGGGCCATGGAGAATTTGAAGCAAGTGTAGGCTGGCTTGAAAAATTTTTAAATCGTCACGGCATTGTTCAAAAAACATTGTGTGGTGAAAGTGCTGCCGCCAACATCCAAACTCGAGATGAATTGGTGACGAATGTCTTGCCAAAATTGTTAGCAAAATATGACGAAAACGACATCTTTGTTTTTTGTTTGTTTTTAAGTGCTTACCAAATAAAACGAGGTCGTTTAAAAATGAGAAGTGCTTTGGGGGAAAAAACAGCAAAGAGAGGATTACTGTTATGGTGGCATGCAATATGACCGGATCGGAGAAAGTTCAATTGCATATCATAGGAAAGGCCAATAATCCGAGATGCTTCAAAGGAATCAAATCTCTAGACGAGGGTTATGAATTGGATTGAAAGTTTGCTTCTCAACAAAGAAATGTTTTGCTTTTTGTTGACAACTGCGCTGCGCTCCCCAGGGATGTAAAGGACCAATTGAAAAATATTGAAATTGCTTATTTCCCACCCAAAACGACTTCGTTAGTTCAGCCAATGGATCAGGGCATAATTTGTAACATTAAAAAAAACAAACATTTTGTCACAAATGGAAGAGAAAGAACTTCCCACGTCCATAAATTTGCTGGATGCCATACGAAACTTAAGCAAAGTGTGGAATGTCAATGTAAAATCCGAGTTAATTGCAAACTGTTTTAGAAAAGTAGGATTTGTAAAAGTTGGCACCACAACGAACAACAGTATGCCACGGCACGAAGAAGACTATCTACCACTATCCCACTTCGCCTTATTAGAGTCTTCATTTAAAACAGTTGCTAATATTAATGCAACATTTAAAGACTACCTCAATGTTGACTGTGATGTCATTACCACAGACAACCCTTCCGACGAAGATATCCTCGAAAGTGTTCCGGAAAAGTTTTAGAGCTCCAGCAATCTCAGGTAAAGAAACAATAATAAAAAAATCCGGGGCTAATAATTTTCTGATGTACATTATTATTTCTCTTTTAACAGATTCAGATGAATACGAAGAAGAATCTGCCGATATTGTGAAACCGTTACCCACATATGGACAACTTTCTTCATCAGTTGAAGGTTTCCGTACCTATTTGGAAATGAAAACCAACGTACCAAATGCTGTGTTTACTTCTCTAAATGTATTAGAAAATTATACTGAAGAAGAAAAGTGGAAAAATGTACTTCAAACCAAAATAACTGACTACTACAAATAAAAAATGTTAAAAGGAACAAAATTGTTTTTCTTTTCTATATAGCGAATTTTCTTTATAGCGAAGTAAATATCCAGTCCCTTGGAATTCGTTATACAGAGTTTCGACTGTATTAATACATATACATATAGCCATTCAGTAAAAAAATAAATATATCAAGTAAAAATTAAATACATCACCCATTCCATTTTGCACGAGGCAGAATTATTTCTCATTTTGATCAAAATGCAATCTCAAACAAAACCTTAGGAAGTTAACAAGCTGCGTTATTTGTCATATTATGTTATCGTTGTAAACTTGTTCTTTTTGTTTCTCATGTTAAATTTTCTTATTTCAATACAACTCTGAAAGGTATGTATGTTTAGAATGTTTTATTCTATTTTAAATCAAATGAGATTTATTTTTGTTTGAAAAAATGTAAACTAAAATTAAATGGAAATATATTTTTAAGAAACTAACCTCTCATGTTTGTTATAAGCGGTGTATTGCTGCTTAATTGCCTGAATATAATATACAATAGTAAACGAAATTGCACAGTGCATTTATACGTTCCACTATAATTTTAATAGCGGATTAGTAAAAAAAATTCATATAATATATTGAGTATTGAAAAATTAATGTAAATAAAAGTATTTATTTTTGAAGACAAATAGCCGAATATGATTTCCGGCATTCAAGAGGGCTTTCACTGTATTAACTAAGGAAGTGAAGCTTGCTTTGCATAAACATTTCCATTTGCCTCTGACACCAACATCGGTTTAAACATAAATTTATAAATACATGCATAAATACATACCTATGTTAATTTGTTATTATAATTTTTTTTTCTTTACAAAATGTCACTCCTATCATTAACTATATACTATGTATACCGCCTCGCTAAAAAAAAATGTTGATTTCACATGCGATACTTTCCGCTTGCTGTCCGAATGGAGAAATAGTCAAGATTTTTAAATACTTGAATGGAAGTTTTAGAAGAGAACACTTTCGTTTACATACGAGTCCAACCTACTAATGAAATAGGACATTTTCGTGCCGCCATTCATATTTATATAATTTTGTTAGCCTTACATGCGCTTCGTTTTGGGTTAAGAAAATGTTGAATGCCACTCTATACACTGATATTCGTATAGTGAATTGTCAAATTTTGTACCTTCTTCAAGAGTACGCACTACCACATTCGATAGTGGTTCGGTCACATACGAGTATACATATATTTTTTTCTATGGCAAGTGCTGCGGCTCATTAATTAATGTGAACATTTCATTTGCGAATTTTTCGTTCATTAGATAAATTAACTTTAATGAATTTTAATTTACATTTATTCCAATTTTTCAATTGTTACTAATTAAAATATTTATTGATGTAGTTTGCAGGATTGCCAGCATAACTTCCGATGTATATACGAAGTCAATAAGTGACAAACATTATTGGTTAAAAAGAAAACCTTGCCTAATGTCAATCCATTTAATTTTTGCTCCCATATTCAATAAACTCCAACATTTAGTTGCTTAATAATTTCCTTACCTTTATCTTGCAGAGAGTTCTTGCTGCAGTCGTCGGACTGACGCAAGTAAAGACACTTTAACAGAAACATTCTAACGATTAAAAGATAAAGCAATAAAATTCAATTAACCGTGAATAAAGTAAGATACACAGTTTTAGCATCATAAATAACTAATATTTGAAGGGTTACATATTTTTTTAAAGTCCTTCCATATACAAACAAATTTTTTTCAAGTATTTAAAGACTTTTATTTTTGGACCTAAATTACAGAATGCATTTAATAACCATTTACCAAAATACGAATATATGTAAGTATGACTTATTTGGTTAAGAGCTCCTTATTCCAGAAAGAGTAACTTCAGTGCTTATTAACAAATTAATTAAAGAACTGAAGTATGGATTTATTCGTTGTTTACTATAATTTAAGTTATAAGTCATCTCAATAGGATTTTTAGTTAAAATCCTGTAAAACAGAGAATTTTTAATTTGTAACAAAGCATAGTAAATATGTACACATGTATGTATATAATAAATTTTATCACTTCCCCAAATTCGAGTTTCGTGTAAAACCTTGGGTATTTTAAAAGATTAAACAAATTTTAATTCAAATGCCTTAAAAGGAAATACTACTGTACATAGTAACGATAATTTTTAAGTATTTTTAATTATTTAACCTTCAAAGTGTTCGACTGTAAAACTATGTATCCAGACTTTGGCTCTGTACTACTTCACACTCAAATATCTACTGAGATGTCGTAATTTTTTTTATTCTAGGTAATTCAACTTTCGAGCGCGTAAATACTCGTCCTATATAAACGCCGGCAAATTTGCGATTTCGAAGAACATAACATCTCCAATTAATTAATTTGTATTTATTTTAAATGGTTAATGTAATTAAAAATAAGAGCTCAAAATATTAGCGAATACTTTTCAAACGAAAACACGGAAGTCTTCTTTAAATAAATACGCAGAGGAATATTAAAGTTAAGAGCGAAGATCCTTAAAATGTTTTAATTTTGTAAGGAGCAAAGGAGAGTTATAATAAGACATAAACATAAGAACACTTTCTGGAGGTTATTCCAAAAATGCATGTATAAAAATTATTTTATCAGTTTGGTAGTACACGGATCACAGAATGGTACACCGGTCCACCTGAAAAAGCTTAAAATTTCTATTGAAAGTAACATTTGATGTTAACCAACAAAGAGTAAGATATATTGAAACAAGCCAACAAAACACTATGAAAAGTGATTTTCTTTTCTTTTATTTTTTGAGTGATTAACATTTTTGCCAAGTAAAAAAAAATTATCGTATATAATTGTTTTTTGAGTTGGAAATTTTCAAAGTAAAAAAAAATTATCGTATATAATTGTTTTTTGAGTTGGAAATTTTCAAAGTCGTTCTATTTTCTAACAAGAAATTTATATCATTAGCTCGCAATTTCCCTACAGTGATCATTGGCACACGCACATTCAAATATTCCAAGGTATACATATTTTTTTTTTTTGGTTGATTTATACCGCTTAGTTTTAATCGAACAAGTTTGATTGAATTCCTCAGTAGCTTGCAACTTCGATTTTATATATTCATTTCAGTTTACGATACCTAGCTTTCTGTTAAAAACTGTTTATTTTGAGAATATATCATAATTTGAGCTAAGAATGCTTTGAAATTTGATTCCAAACAGCTTCACTTTAAGATCGAACAATATCTTAAATACAAATTTTTTATAGATAAAAAATGCATACATGTATGTACATACATATACATATATATTTGTCATATATATACGTATGTAGTTGCAAACAATATCATGTTGAATTGGAGTGTTATTTATTTTTTGAACAGTCAATTAAATTTTAAGTTCTAGTACAAGAAGACATACACACATACATATATGTATGTATATACTCGTATCGAGCCATAACCGCCAAAATGACGTAACCGACAAATGAAAAATTTTAGAGAAAAAAGCCGATTCTCGGCAGAAGCAAAACACATTTTAATAAAGATAGTCGCGTTTTGTAGAAAAAAACAAAGTAAATCTTGTGTACAAAGCTGCATTCAAATGTGAAGCTTAACTGCGGAGAAAATTAGCTAAAAAGCAGCTTCTGTTTAAAAATATGTATTTGTTGCTTACGTCCTTTTGGCGGTTATGGCTCGATATGCACAAAGTTTCCCTGTACATGCATATACAGTGGTGGTCATATCACTTGAAATCAAATTGTTGGTCATTCATATTTATAATTATTTTTTATTTTTATTAATATTTTTAACTTCAATTGCAATTCAGTATTTCTCTAACAAAAAAGCATATTCAAACTTTGTAGACAACAAAAAACCAATGAATACTAACTTGAAACTCTTCTCAAAAGCAGAGTTATTACTATTATAAAAAAAAAATTAAATAGAATTGTAAGATACAAATTCTACTAGTAATCTGAGAATGATAGGCGTACATGACAACTCCATATGCCCATCCTGTTTTGAAGGGGAAGAGACGGCGGAACACTTTCTGTGCTTCAGCCTCGCCTTTGCCAGAACTAGGTACATTTGGTCGCGACGTGTTGAGAGACGAACACCTGAGCTCTTTGACACCCCAAAATCTGCTAAGATTTATTCGTAAATCCTGCAGATTTAAAACAGATTAAAAGCAACATGAAAACAGTACAAATGGCGGCATGTAGTCTGAGTGCTGTTTTCTGCACGCGTTGTTTCGTGTCTTATTCCAACAAAAAAAAAAACAAAAAAAAAAAAAATCCATAAATATTATAACTATTATTTTTTTCATATATTCACAAGCCCTTTCGTGATATGTAATTATCAAAGACATTAAGGTTTCAAAGTTGACAAGGACTTTTTTTTGAGACTTGTAGAATAAAACAAAATTCATAATTATTATCAGTGGGAAAAGTTATGAAGGGCGTTATCCTACGGTTCAGTTCGGGACTTTTGCGGAATCATATCGGGGCTAGTTTTAAATAATTTTGGCACTTGTTCGGACTAGTTCTGGACTCCACGATTTTAGTTTTTTTATATTTTTTTGGCATTAAGCCGTGCCTAAAATAATTTACGATTCAAAATAAAAGAAAGAACTTGAAATTAAAAGAGATTGAATTGTAGAAAGTCCCGAAATGATGCAAAAAAAAAAGGTCACAAACTAGTTCCGAATTAGTCTCGAACCGATCTCGAGCTGGTCCCGAACTAGTTCCGAACTAGTCCTCAAAATGTCCTTGAATAAGTCCCGTCCTTCTAGACTTAAATTAAATTTTCGCACTCATTATCAATATAAAAAGACTTTTTTTTTATAACTCTTACGCAAATTTGGATGACTCTTACGCAAGTTTGGATGTTTAAAAACCCAACCACGAAATAATTATTAATTTTGCTCTCTGTTAAAAAGTGATAGAACTCTTTTCAAGTACACAATTTTATGGCTCTATAAATTATTGTATAATAAATTGTAAATTTTAGGTAGCTTAAAATTAGCGTAAATTTTTTTTATATTTTGTTTTGTAGTATTTCTACATAATGAAATAAACATAAACGACGAATATTTCACATATTTTTTTTTGAATTTGGTTGCAAATTATATGTCCACTACTATATCAATATGAATTTATAAAAACATGTTGCATTTACTCTTGAACTTGTTTTAGCGAATTCATCGTCTCCTTTTTTACCACACAATCGCACAAATGCAGCAACACACCATGCTCACAGCACCCGCACGCGCACTTGTTCGGTGCCTTTTTGCACAATTCAGTTTCATTTCAGTTTAGTCGAAGTATAGCAGTGAATATATTCATAAGCGTCGCGGCTGTCGCAAGCAAGCTTAGTGTGCAAATTATAAAAAAAAAACCTTCAATTAAACAAACAAATTAGCTTCAGCACCACGTTAGCTTGCATCTATCAGATATACGAGTATCAATTTATTTACTCGATTAACTATGTCGAACGATAATAAAAATCAACCTCCATCCTACACTGCTCCGCAGCCCGGTTTTCAATCGGCTGGCTACTATCCACCGTTGCCACCACAGGACATGTCTTCAACGCCCCAACAACAACCAGCACTGGTGGTCATTACGCCGGCTGTACCAATAGGCAAGGATCCGGCACGCGTCATTTGTCCATCATGTCACGCTGAGGTGCTGACGACTGTGAAGCATAAAGCAAGCAATCGTACCCATCTTTGGGCTTTGGTTATATGCCTTCTGTACGTACATATGTTTATGTTAATAAGTGATAGAAACTATTTTTAGAGTAAGGAAAAAGAAGTGGTTATAAGTTATAAGTAAAAATTTTGACAATTTATTGACGGCGCAGCGCACAGTGTAACGAGCCGGTCAAAAATATTTAAGTGTAAAACTTCAACCAGAAGCAAAACTGTTTTTGGCGATATGCTATGCTAGAGAAGATGTAAACATTTTTTTGTTTAGAAATATTTGAACTAGTTTAGTCACATACACAAGTGTCCTCTGAAAAAAAGAAGTTCAAAAAAATATATTATTTTAATTGCTTACGCATAGCTACGGATAGATATAAAGAAAAGAGAAATATGATTAAGTTCTTTGGAAACTAAGTTTTCATTAAAATTATATTATTTTCTTTAAATGTTAGAAATTATATCAAACTGAATTTTAAGGTTAAGGCAGTGCTTTTAAAATAACATAAACTGTAAGTTTGTTGGGTGAACGGGCAAAGTCAATAACTCATCGACACACACAGGATCATCATATATGTATGTATGCATCTTAAAACTTATTTCCGACTCCTTTAGGGCAGGACTTCTTTTTCTCCAAATCAAGAGAATGTATTTGGTTTGTCAAACCTAGTGAAATTTCCCATTGCTTCAAGCTATTTGTGTTGTGTATGTGGCGCTTTAAGTTTGAGTGAAATAAAAATAACGCAAAATTTTTTAAAATAAAACAAAGGAAGACCAAACTATTATTATTAGAATTTCTAATAAATTTTCGTATTCGAACGAGTCGTGTGTATGTATAGTATAGTATTATGATTGTGGTAGGTTTATCCAATCTAGTTTGTTTAGGTTACTAAGGATGCGTCATTTTACTGATGATTCTGAACAGAAAACACAATGGAAGCGAAGCTTTTAAATGGATTTAAGTAAATGGTTTTTGGGTACAATTTTTTTATTTTGATTTTGCACTATAATACAGAAATATTTTTAGGTAAAAAGTGAATCCACGACAATTGACAAAACGATAATTGGGCCGTATATTACTAAAACGTAAAAAAGTTAATTGTATGTATGCAATAAGCTTCAAAAGAGCATTGCAAAATATTCGAAAGCGCACAGCTTAAATAATCTCACCTCGTTTTTTTTTCAACAATCCTTTTAGACTTTTTGTACTCACTGTTCTTATTGATATCTTTTTTTCAGTTAATCAAATGTGTCAGCATGAACTTTTTTCATAAAACACGTGCACTTTTGTAATTTTAATTAAGTTGTAGTTTATGAAATATAATTAAGTTAATTTAAGATATTGAAAAGTACAAGTGTGCGCTGCACTCGCCGATTACGAATCAACTCCTCGAACCTAGCCCACGAACTATTTTATGTCGCAACAACGAGGTTGCCAAGTGAACTTTACAAATCAGTTCCTTCATATTGTACAAGATGAATTAGGAGCATGTTTTTTCGAATATAAAAGTATACATTTGTTTTAGATTTACTATATAGTTAAAATTCAAAAAAGGGGGCCTCGAAATCCATTTTAGAGCTCATGCTATCAAGAGCTTTTTGTGTCCAGGGTTACCATCAAAAAAAGGCAGTCGCTAAAATAGAGGGAGTTATACTTCTAAGGAATAAATTGACCAGCGCTAATGTAGATACATAATTTTTCAATATTGTTGGCTGCCATGCTTCTCATAAAATATGTCTGCCGTTCGGAGTCGGCACAAAGTTGTGGGTCCCTCCAATTGTGGTATAATATAAAGGCGCACACCACAAATGGTAGGAGAATACTAAGCCATATACATAGTGTAAACGCCAAATTATTATTATTATTATTACAGTACCATTTCACCAAAGTGTTTAGTTGTCTACTTTCCGAAGCTTCCGCGGTGTACAGCAAAATTGCCCTCAGCGTCTCGACGGCCCAGCGCCACAGCAACAGCAGGCGAACCAACATACCTAAACAACAGCAATGATGGCTACTCCCGCTCTGGTAGGCATTCGAATATGAATCTCCTGGTATGACATCATTGCTTATGAAAAATGAACTCATTTAAATGCGTAGATTAACGCATGTTCGTATCTATCTTACGAAGTGTATATTTTCGAAAGAGCTCTCTTTTATATACTACATATGTACATACATATATCCGAATGTGTATGTATGTCATTGGAGGAATTCATTGTCAGAGTGACTGTAAATGAATTTCATTTGAACCAAATTAAATTCTAATCATTATTTGGTATTGTTTGGCCATATAACTTTTTCAAGCTCATAAAAACTAGAAATAATTATTGTTATTAACTATCGCATTTGATTCACAACCTTGAAATTTTTTTACACAAGTTTTCCGTTTTTTTTCGTCCTGTGTGATGCGCATTATCTTGCATACAATGCATAAACTCGCATACATACATTAATGTACATACATATATGTATATGCGATCCTAAAAACATATGTTTACATATGCATATATTTATGTGTTTATGTACTTAAATTTACTTTTCTCCTTTTAATTAAAGACGCTTCTGTTTATTTTATGCGAAATTTGCTAAAATACGATTACAGACCATATTTCCGTAACTCCATACAAACATACATACATATATACAGAATCTCATGCGACCAACAACTATTTATTTATATAGATTTTCAACTCTTTTCTTAGTAGTGTTAACATATTTTGGTTTTGTGAATTTTCAGAAAGACCGTGTCTTTGGTTTGCAAAAAAGAAATGTCAACAAGCAAACAACAAAATATACTTAAATTAAATGGGCTGTATATATTTTTTTTAAATTTTTAGTATAAAAAATTTATCCAAATTTCGAGCTTTATACATTTTTCTTTAGAATTTGTTGGTGTATGCAAATACGTAACTCATTAAATTTTATCACAACAACGTGCAAGTTTCAAGTGGCTACGAAGTACCTCTGGGTTTTGACAATATTTTTTTACCGACGCTCTTGCGTCGTTTGGAGCAAACTGCCAGTAAAAAAGTTATCAAAAACCAGTGATAACTTGTAGATACTTCCAACTTGCACTTTTTTGGACTAAAAATTAATAAGTCAAAAAACTGCATACACAAAACAATTCTAAAACTTTTTTCTAAAAAGGTTCGAAATCTTGATAAATCATTGTACATTTTGTAAATAGTTTAAAAAATTGGTGTTTATGGTTTTTCCTAGAGAATCAGCCATATTTTACTTGAAAAATAATTTTAATTAATTAGAAGAAATATGGAATTCCCAAAGCTATCAGTATGTGGTTGTGTTATAACTTGTGAACAACAAATATGCATATTCAAAATAAATTTAATTTTTTTATTTCAAATTTAAAATTTAATAAAAACCCAGTTTCTTTGTTTAAAATCGCTACAAATATTAAATTTCACCCAGTTTTATCCAATAGATACCGAAAAGCAAAGTAGTTTCATTTTTCTCCCTTTCTGTTATATTGAAAGTAGGCGTAGTTATTGACCGATCTTGACTATTTTCAATACCAACCTACCTTGGCCAAATAGCAAGCTATGCTTCATATCAATTTCTACTCAAGTTATCGTGTCTACGGATTGACGGCCGAACAGATAGTCAGAGCTAAATCGATTCTTCATTTTTTTTCTGATCATTTAGGTATTTATATGTCTTTATATTTCTTGATTATTTTTGTCTGTCACATACAACCGTTATACGAACAAAGTTTATATGGACCACCCTATTCAAAGCTAAATGAATGAAAGTAAAACAAATCATTTAAGGCACATCCAACTAATTTAGCACATTTACGTGTCCGTTCATCTATCAGTCTGCCAAAAGAGGGCAGTCTCGATCTGCCTACATTATATTTGAAATAAAACTAGTATGTATTTTTTCGATCTTCAAAGCGATGAATCCAATATTCTTCGAATATATTTGCGAAAACTTTTGATTGTATTTATTTTCTTGAAATGACGCGGAAGTTTCGTTTTATCAAGAAGAATCGTCGTAAGTTAGACAAGTTCCTGCAATTGACGACTCTTTCGTGACTAGAAAAAAACAATTCATTGACATTAAAAATATTTAAGTAAGAGTATGAGATTATGCAGCCGGCATCAAAATCGGTTGCTGCGAATAATCAAATAATTTTTGCTTGACATTTACTGAATATTTATTTAATGACTGTTATATAGAAAGAATAACCAGTTTTGACAATTTCTTGGAAGTGGCAGTGTAAAAGTCCGTTGAATCAAGCAGTTGAACAACAACAAAGTATTAGAAGTAATTATTTACATGAAAAGTATAGGCAGAGCTTTTATGTAACAACATTCATTTTGTATTTACTTCTCTCTATAAATGAAATCTTATACAATTACTGGTGGCTAACATATAATAGAAATACGAAATTTTGACGAGATTTAGCTATTCATCTTTCTTATTCAATGCTTTGCAATCATTAATGAAAGTCTAGCTCGTTTCATACAAATAAATAAACATTAGTAACTTTTAAGCAAAGTTTATGAAAATCCCACACATTTACACCATAATTTCCAACGATGTACAGAAAAATTTTAAAATGCTAAAAACACTAAAACACTCACACTAAGACGCGCTTTTAACAGATAGCAGCAGCAGAACAAATTTTTTTTTTCCAATAAATTAACAAATTTCAATTGTAAAATTTGGTAACTTTCCTTAAGCTAAGATTACGATAGTTCAATATAAAAATCTGGTTACTAACCTTTCCTGGAACTAGCAAGTTTTCACTGGAAAAAAGCTTGCAAGCTAACTGAAACTGGAAGGATGACAACAAATTTTCCAAAAAAACATTAATCCAGTTTTTGTTGGTTAAACTTGTTATATGCCTTTCAAAAAAAGAACAGTGATATGTACATATATATTTTAAAATTTTTACGTTTAGGTAGTTATTCTTTTATTCAATTTATGTTATTATTTCATTAAAGTTCAGGTATTCAAAATTTCTAACATTTCATTCAGAACTTTTATAAATGTTTTGAGTATGCAGTTATTCACTGCAATTTTCAGGTTGCTAAAGTATAACGAGGATTTTTGAGAATTTTTTTCGTCGACAATGTTGCTCATTTTCTTCGATATAAAAACAAATTTCGGCGAAAAAAGTTCTGACTTGAAAGCTGCACTTAGACCAAAATTTAATTTGCTATAAAATTTGGGTATAAAGTTTTATAGCAAATTAAATTTTATAAATGTGTATATAAATTCTGATTTACAAGCAAAAAATTATGGTATATTTTTATTTTATTTGCTCTTTGTTCAAAGTTTTACAGGTCTTGTGTTAAATAAATTCTGCTATCAATATTTCTGTTAATTGAATTAAGCCTTGACCAAATTCCCATATTAGTTAATAGCTATTTCATGGTGGAGTTGTAAAAAAGTCATCCAAATTTTCGTTAAAATTATATTATGAGAAAAGTTATTAAATCATCGATGAGTATTAATTTGAGACTTATATTACATAAACCTTCTCTTAATAATTATCAGCGAGATAAATATTTTTCAGTCTTCAAAGGCTTTCTTTTTAGACTTACTTACATATATCATAAAAGTCTACTCATAGTAATCATGAGTGAGAATAAATGTTTAGGTCATGAAGCACGGCACTTATTCAGAACCATTTCAGGTCTTAGTTTGATAATAGGAATTAGAAGTGTTATGGATGATTTACGAAAAAGTGACAGAAAAATTAATTTCTTGGTAAAAATAAATTTCGTTACCAATTCCATTTCATTTTATTTCCGTTTTTCTTGCACAACCCCCTTTTTTGAATATTCCCGAACTTCTCCCAATCTGGTCTCAATGTAGCCCTGAACTGGTCATCGACTAGTCCCGAACCAGTACCGAAATTGTTCCGAATTGGAATTGAATTAGTCCCGCAAGAGTTCCGAACTGATTTCGAGCTTGTTCCGAACTTAATCCGAAACGGACTTGAATACGTCACGTCCGTCAAGATTTAAAAATTGAATTTAGCTGATAACGATTATAAGAAAACTTATAACAGAAGTCTCAAAATAAAAGATTGAAGGCTGAAAAATATTTGATAATGGGTATATGTGGGCATACATACATATATGTATGTACGAGTATATGTACATGTACATACGTATATATTAAGATTTAAACTCGTGTTTTTAAATATAACATATATTGCACAATTAAGTAAGGTGTCACTTAGCCTGGAATATTTAATAAATGTACTCATTTTAAAAATATATGGGACGAAAAGTCTCATCAATTTCTAGATAAGCTTGTTACTAGATTTTAGATTGCAACATACAAGTTTGTACGTTTATAAACTTTAATTGGCGTATTTGTGCCAGCATTGCTCATACTTAAATTTCCTCTATTGTTTTTCTTTCTTTCGATATTTAATTGCAAGCTTGTGACGTCAAATAGTCGTCATTATCGTTGTGAAACTCTCGATTTTTTCACGTAATGTATTTCACGAGTGTATTTCTGTATTTCTGTATGCCCATATGTACATATGTACATTTATGTACGCGCTAACAAGTTCAATAAACTGCGTCTTACGTATTACTAAGTCGAGCTTTCGTCAGGTTGCAGGTTACAAATATACCTGAGTGCGACAATTGAACGGAGCTATAAAATGCGCAAATTACTCACCCAAGTGGCTGGCTTACGTTAATGATTTAATTTATTTATTTTTCTTGTAACTTATATTTATTTTAATATATTCGTATGTATGTACATATGTATGTATGTATATACCTACCGTACTAAGTGAAGGCATCTGAGTCCGAGAGCCATGAAGCAAATGCGGTTTTTTTTATTAAAATGCATATATATGTATATTGATAACAATAATGATATCGTTAAAAGATCACAAATGTTGGTATTGCGATTTATAAATATATGCGTTTAAAAAAATTCTAAAAAAAAATGAGCGATGCCGATATGAGAGATGATAGTCTTCGCGATATCAAATACGCTTAAAATAAGTCGATAAGTGAAGTCGTTACATTGTTTATCAAATATTAATATTGTTAATAATTCCGATAGTGAAACTAATAACGGTAATAGTTACATTACCGATATTTAAAATTATGACTATATTCTTAACGATATGAAATGCTGAAAATGAGTACAAATCATAAATATATAAAGAGAAAATCGCGACGATCTCGTAATTACAGCAAACGCGATAACAGCGGTATGTGTGCGACGCCGATCGGCTGGTAAAATCGATGCATTCGGATTACGAAAGTAAGAACATCGGCATACTTACTTCCAAAGATTAGTGAAAATCTACATTGATATCGATAAGAATTTCGATTACCTACTATTGTTTTAACAATAACTACATATGTACATATGTACGTCGTCAGCAACATTATCGATAACACTTACACCACCGATAACGATAATAACAATAACAATGGCAATTTTAATAAGAATATCGATCACCATCGAATGCATGTCCTTTAAAGTTCCGCTGGCAAAGCGCTCCACATCTCGTGCGCCCGAAGCACAACCATATTATTTTCTTCAAAATTAAATAAGAATTATTTTTATTAAATTCGAATCTGGTCACCTCAATTTCACCAGATGTTTCCATGTTCGTGACGCATTGCGTTGCAAAGACAAAAAGAGGACCAAAGTAACAACCCTAAATAACGTTAAACTACAAATATTTCATGCATCTCGCAGCTTGCGAATAAAGTGCAGTATACATACATATGTATACATACACACACACATAGATACATATTTTCCCTCATATTTAGATAGAAATACTCACAGAGCGTAAATTCACCACACAAACGACGGACAGCTGAAATGAATGAGTCAGTCAAATAAAAAAGAAACAGCAGCATTGCATTGTCAGTTAAACTCCAGTTTTTGACGTGTCGCCAAAGATGATATGATACGAAACTCTTTGCTTCGTGAGAGCGGTGCCAAAATCCGCATTTTTTATAACATTTTCCTATAGTGCCCTATGTAAGAAATGTGGTTTGGGAGTATTCATTTTACTTTTTGGGGATTTTGCAGTTTCCACACAATCGTTGAAGTATGTAAATAGAATAAATGCAAATGCTATGAAAAAAAAGAAGAAATACACGATATCATCTTCTTTCTTACCAAAAAATCACAAACTATTGAAATCAACTTGAAAACAATACCAAATCACAGAAATTCATTTACATACTTACATATGTACAATGCGCTATCCTATAGCCGAAAATATGAACTCGAAACAAGATGCGTATTTTTATATAAATATTTATGTACATACATATATTACGGCAATTTAAAATGCAATCAATGCCCAGTTCTCTTTGAAAAAATATCTTTATGATATGTTTTTTTAATAAAAAATCATATTTTCAAGTAAAGCTAAAACCTATGTACTTTTTTATCACTAAACTATGAAATTTATCTCTTTACTTAAAGATTTTAAACCCATTTCGTTAAATAATAACATCAATTCTATTTTTTATCCAAATAAAATTTCACTGATTTGATAGCTTTTTTCAAGCATTTGCCTCTGGTAGCGCGTCTTTTTGCGTATCAGCTGTTCGTGGTCCCCTGATTCGGTAGTGTTGCCAACTCAAACCGAGAGTTCAGGGGACCAGCTCAGTAGCAGAGAGAGAGAGTTTCGTATCATATTATCTATGGTGTCGCAACACAACAAAGCGGTAAATCGGGTTTCCGTACATTAATTAATATTCTAATTTAAGTGCACAACAAAAGTTTTTAATTAACATTCCAAGTGCAAAGTGTAAAGTGCGACCCCAAGAAAGAGAGCAAATTTGCAGTAAGCGCATCCATTCATCGCGTGAGCATCATGTCCTACCAAGCGCCACCGCCACCGTATTCACAGGCTGTGCCAGGCTACTACCAAGGCGGCACCGCTCCGCCACCGGGGCCCACAGTCATCATTCATACCACAGCGCCCACTGTTACGCCCCTTTCGAACAATCCGACTACACTCACTTGCCCCTCCTGTCATGCGGTGGTACGCACCTCGGTCATCCACCAGCCCAGCTCGTCGACCCATCTTTGGGCGCTGATTCTTTGTCTGTTTATGTAAGCGTTTTTAAAGTTTTCGTACTTATCTAAAAGTTTTTATGTGTTTAACTTATCTTGAAAACAAAAAACAAATATTCGTACCTGTATCTTAACAAATACATATTGTATGTACAAATGTTGTTCATTTATTGCATCGGCAGCGACTCGTACATATGTATATGGTGAGTTCATTCTCTCCACAGCCGGTATCGAAGATGAGAGATGAGATTAGTGCAGTCAGTGAGCATTTAAAAAGCAAAAGTTACCACGGTTGCCACAAGCTTAAAAAAAAATACCAAAAATTGCAAAACGTAGTTTTATGGATAAATAATAAAAACAAAAATAACAAGTTATTTATGCACATAAATTATAAATATAACAAACAAAACGCATCAGGTCGTACGCTTAGAAATAAATTAGATAAAACTATGTGTACATGAAAATTCAAAACGTAAGCGAAAAATAAATTATTCGTAATTATTAAAAGTTTTTCGGTTTCCAAATATTCAAAGCCTCTATATTACGCACAATTGTTTTGCCCTCTTTACATTATTTATTGTATAAAACTCAAGTTTCTTTCTTAACTTTGTTTTTACTAAACTTAGTATAAAAATTTACGTTCCGCAGGAGCTGAGCTGTGTGTAAAACACATCAAATTAAATACAAAGCTTGAATAATTATTAAAAGTGCTTTCATTTAAGCCGATTTTTAAAACCCTGACTTGATACCAGGAAACACCTAAATCTAATTCTTCTTTGAGATAATTTTTAGACAATCTTCAAAGTTTCTCTAGGTCACTGGTTACAAGTTGCAAATTTAGTTCTGTCTATTTGACAGAAAGCATTTTTTGGTATAATATGAGACAACTTTTATTTTGATCATGAGGGTTACTCTGATGATTGCCTATCGCATCGCATTTCTTTGCAACTGTCTTAGCATTTTGCTGTACATAAATATTACGAATTTCATATTTTACCTTAAAGGCCGGTTTCTTAAAGACGTAAAAATTATCAGCGGTTAGCAATATTCCGCTCAATATTCAGTGCTCACCTAATTGACGTATGGGCTTTATCGGCTCTTATAGCCCGATAAGCGCTTAACCGGTCTTTAAGAAAGCCGGCCCTAAGTCTTTCAATCACTGAAAATGAATTTTAAAGTTTGCAAAGGGGCTAAAGTCACCAATTTTGCTAATTAATTGCCAAAGTGGCAACCGTGAAAGTTCCTATAAATTCAAAAATAGATGTTTGTATGCTTGTACATCTGTGTGTGTACACGTGTGTATTAAGTTCGGTATTGCAGACATATCTTATGCCCTGCTCTTAGAGATTTCTATGCATAGAGTCTTACTAGCAATTTAAATACAACTTATTATTTTCTGCCATTTTTATATGGAATTCCAAAAACTAAAATCATTTTTTATCAAAAATTTGGTTTCGTAAAACGGTAGAATAGAACAGTTATTTTCAAACATAGGTTTACTAATAAAGTATTTACGACCCTGAAACAGACCTTTTAAATAGCGATTCTTTTGGCAGAAAAATATAAACTATACTTAACTCGTAACTCGTGTTCATATTTCTGTTATATACTTTTTAAATTACTCAAGTTAAAATATTTGATTAAAACTTTTATCTTGAATTGCATGATTCTGTTGTTTAACTTTTATATTATTATTACAAAATTACTTTTTCCTACTTTGTACCAAGTTATGTACTGTCTTGTGTAAGTTAATTTAAATATAATTATTTTAATAAAATACAGAATTATCATGTATAGGGAGCTTCTGGGCTGGAAAAAAATTATTCAAACCCAATTACCGTTTTTAAAATATTGTGTCCTTAATTGATATAATCGGGTTTGTTGTATTTTTTCTGTCTTGAAAACTCCAACGACCCTAAAGACGGTGTAGTGCACCTGAGCGCATAACCCACCACCAAACAACTAACACTTGGGTAAAGTGAGGTGAATTACGTCTCTTGTGGCGTCTTATCAGCGATTACAAAATAAGTAACTTAAACAAAATTGAGCGAATGTATGCGAAACACATCGAAACATAACGTACATACATACATACATATGTAGGTCTAAAGTTTTTTGCGCGCTAAGTATCTTATAAAAATCTCCATAGGCTTTTTCTTTGTGCGCCATGAAAGTGTGTACATATGTATGTACGAATATGACTGAAAAAGAAGCCAAAGTAAAGAAGTTAACGTATTCCGCAATATTAAAGCTAGAAGCAGAAGCTTTTATTTATTTTTAAATTATATATACTAATATATATGTATATATAAACACATATGTACATATGTATATATGTGTAATTAAAATTTAGTTGGTGTTTCTGAAATCACTTGCAATAATATATTTTTTTTTATTATTCATTATTTTGCTATTGACTTTAAAAAATATAAAATACAAAGTTATGTACATACATAAAGTAGTAATTTCTACTTAACTAAACCTCAAATGAATCGGTACCCATATATAATACATATGTATGTAAACATGCTTGAAAAGTGAAACACTTTCTGCTAATTTCCAATCAATTTTTCTCAATAAATTTTGTTATAATTGCAATAATTCATTACACTCAATCATAGCACTTTTTCAGTATTCTTGTTTTGTTCTTCTCTTTATTATAATTTCGTTTCATATGACAGCAAAGAAACGTGGTGTCAAGCCATTACTCAACTGGCAGACAATAGTTTTTTCTCTCCATTCATATTGCGCCATCTGGTACGACTATAATTGGTTTAAATATATGCGTACACTATACAGTAAGCCCCGCTTAAATGTATCGCAGTGAAAGTTTGATTTTTTTTTAATAACTTCCCTCAAAATCACGCCATTTCATAGACCGTACATTAAATAAAAACAAATCCGAAATATGTGACGGAATTGAGCAATGAAGAAGGACAAACGTAAAAGTGAAGAAAGCGAAGATTCAAAAATAATATTCTAATTGGGCCAGTTTTTCAGTACAAGTTGAACTCTGTTTGTCGTTTAAAGTTAGTACGAGTATGCAGTTTTTCAGTCAACTTTAAACGGAGTTTAAACTAAGTTTAAACGGCGGATTGTGCACGGTTAAACTTAGTTTAACTTATCAGCAGTGTGCCGACTATTTCGTTTTGGTTGCAACAAATTTAATTGAGCTCAAGAAACTAAGTTTAAATTTAAACTGAGTTTAATTAAGCAAAATCTTAATCATAGAAAAAGTTGTTTCTAATAGCGGCCACCCCTCCGCAGGCAATGGCAAACCTCCGAGGGTATTTCTGCCATGAAAAAGCTTCTCATAAAATTCAACTGCCGTTCGGAGTCGGCACAAAACTGTAGGTCTCTTCATTTGTGGTAGAATATAAAGACGCACACCACAAATGGTAGGAGAAGCTCGGCCAAACACTGAGCTATATAGTGTACGCGCCAAAATTATGTTATATGTATATGCATAAGTATAGCAAGCCAAAATAAGAATCGTCAATTTCAATGCTTTTTTAAATATGCAATAGAATTTCTTCTTGTGCTTTTATAGTGCTCAATTCAAAACGTGTTATCATAATAACATATTAAAAACAAACATAAAAATTAATAATTTTGCCTCAACTCGTTGGCAATTTTTTTATACGATTAAATCGAAAAATTAAAAAAAAATCTTCGCTGGAGTTTATTTAAAGCGCATTCTTAAATGTTACAGATATCCTTAAAAAATTCAGGTTAACTTGTTTTCTAAAGTTATTTGTAATTACATTCTATTTTAGATATTTTAAATTTAGGTTTGTTTAGTTTTTAATTGAAATTAAATTTCAAAAAGGGCGGACTTTTTTTTTGCTACATTAAAAACCTGTTTTCGAACCTAAAAACAACTTCATGAAAAATAATAGCGTTCGCACAATTTCTCTGTCGTTATTATTACATTTTTTTTTGTGTGTTTCAACCACATAAAATTGCAAATTTTAAAATATGCAAATCCCAAAAGAAAAAAATAACCAAGTTTGTAATATCAAAAACTGGAATTTTATGAAAACATTTTTGTACATGGATATTGTATTTGCATAAACGACACACACATAGGTATTGATGATATTTTTGCGATATTTATATTGTTTTTATTAAATCTCCATTAATTTTCAATTAAAATAAAGAGCGAGAGACAGGGTGTTTTATATCCCATTCAGTTTTAGTTCAACAAATTTGATGTTTCGAATAATTCCAAGTTGCAGTTGATTTACGATAATTTTTTGCAAACATTGCTCGAGATATTTTCAATAGAATCGTCAGTAAAAAAATTATCAAAATTTAAACTCTTAAAACTTGCACATTATTCTACTAAAATTTAATGAGAAAGAACCGTAGACCCTAAAAAATTTTAAAACTGTTAATTTCAAACTAAATTATCCAAAAATACTAAATTAATAAACAGCTCAATTTCCTTTCATCCACTTTCTGTTTTTCCTTACATTTTCTGTCTCATATTTTGCTTTTTTAATCGCCAGAATTAACTTTCCATTAATGTATTAGTAAATTTTTGATATACTCACGCATACATATGTGGAAATTGTTTAATCGTAGAAATGTAATAAATATTCGCGAAGCGTTTGCAAAAATGTTCGTTAATATGAACCGGCATGTGGATTCTGCGCAGATACCGCCATCGAAATTATTACAAATCGTCTGCCCCCGTTGCGGTGTGTTTATTTGTACAAGAAGTTAGATACATGCCGACCATAAAAACACATACATACATACATATAATGGCTGTAATGCTTTGTGCTTTACGGTGAGTTAAAAATTTTGTATAAGATAGCCAATCCTCGGCCAGTTATGTGTTCGTGTCCTTCCAACGACTTTGACCCGAATGTTTAACGATCGTGAATATCTGAGGTCTTTCGTTAATACTCTTAGGGCCGTTTGCACCATCTCTGGTTAAAATTACCGGCGGTTAGCTACAATTCAGCTTAATATTCAGCGCTTACTCATCTGATGGATGATCTTAACCGGCACTTTTCGTAGTTCCGATTAAGCACTATACTAGAGATTGTGCAAACGACCCTTAGAGTTAAAGTAGTGTACAAATTGAGTTGAATCTGTTCGACCCTTGGTTGATAACTTAGTTTTAAACATACATTTTTGTTTCTCTTAAATTTAATTTTCCGATGTTTTATTTGCTGAATGTGGTATATCGACAACCTGATAACGTCGAGGGAAATATTCTACAGATATTTTCCAAACCAAACCCCATTTTTTTTTAAACAGTGCAGATATAAATATCTACATATATGTTTAGACTTTGATACTAGTTTACAAACTACAAATGTATATAAATATTTGGGTGCATAAAGAAAACTTTACTCAACGTTAGGTGTAACTGGTTGAACTCAATATCAGTTCATCCATAGAAACACAAATTTGTATTCATTAAAGGTCCATCTTATTTATATAATAATAATAATTTGGCCTATCGGAAACAGGAACAGCATATCGGGTTTATGGTAAGCATCTCAGAAACGTGCACAAAAAAATAAAGTAAATCTACAAAGCTTTTAACTTGGATTTATAAATTGAATAAACTGAATTTAAATTGAAATTTCTTAAAAATAAATTAATGAATTTAAATAGCACACTAAGTCATTTTGAATTTGGTTGCTAATGATTCTAACAGCTCCCTTTATAAAATGTAAGTATAACTATAAAAATGATTATTTGAAGATTGTAAACAAATAACATGTCGTAGTTTTCCTTTTTGAGTAACTACATTTTGAACTAAAATGGGCAAAGTTCTTATTTTTTTATATAGGAAAACGACTTTCGATAACTTTTCATACAACAACACCATTTCTACAATTTAATAAAAAATGTAGAAAGCATTTATCAAAATGCATGTAATTTTAGTGCAAAAAACTTGAATTTTTTGTGGCTACGAATTACCACTGATTTTTTACAATATGTTAAATCATTGTACATTTTGTAAATAGTTTAAAAAATGTGTGTTTTTTACAAACATTTATTCGAAATTAATATTTCTTGTAGGTTTACTATGTTAACAGAAAATTTTTCCATTTCTATGTACATATGTATGTATATTTGATATTTTTATGATCGATGGTTATTTCTTTAATCAAAAATCGTAATGTGCCAATTTCTCGAAAATTAATAACAATAAAAATTATTTTTAGTATTGTCAATGTACACCTTATAACTACCACTAATGATAACAAAAACCTTTTCCAATATTTCTGGACTGTGTTATCTTTTCATCGTTAGCAGTTCAATTACAGAGAACTTTACCGTGATAAGATTAGCTCGAGTTCTGAGAAATGGGGAACTAAAATTAGTACATAGATTTGCGACACTCTAAAATTACTAACACAAACATTCTTGCACAATCAACCTGCAGGCGTTAACAAATTGATAAAATTTTCTAGTTATTAACGAAGAAACATACATTTTTTTCTCGCTGTGCAAATGGCCGCCACTCATACATATCTATCCGCAAAATATGGTCATATAAGATAACAAAGCAGATTCGTGCTATTTGGTAATATTAGAAATCGATACATATAAAAAGTACATCGCAGAGCGGCACCTACAGTGCACGTAATTTAGTCAGTTAAGCACCAGCAACCGTCGTTGACATAACGAAAACGCTTTTAAAAATCTAGTGTTGAAAATTTATATACAGTTCGGAAGAAGTGTGAAAAAAATCATGTCAAATTATGAACAGAATCAGTCTGGCTATACGCCTGCGCAATATTACCAACCGCCGCCACCACAGGCCCCACCAGTTATAATACACACAACACATACAACAAATGTGCCTGTGAGCGATGAGCCGACACGCATCGTTTGTCCCTCGTGTCAAGAACAAGTTATGACCACCGTCAAGCATAGCCCAACGAAGCGAACGCATTGCTGGGCGTTGATATTGTGTTTAGTATTGTAAGTTGAAGCTTGATGAAAATAATTCCACATAAAGAGCTAATTTACCCACATATGTATGTTACATACATACATACATAAAAATGCATAAAAAAAAATTATTGAATATTCGTTCGTAAATACATATATATGTACATATACATATGACTGATTCGTGCATTTCTTAATATGTATTACAACAGCTTCAAAACGCGCCTGTTTATAACCTTTGGATTGCCCTTCATGTGCACACGACAGGGTTGGGCATTTTTGCACTACCACCAAATTGTACTAACACTGTCTATTTAGTGGTAGTTAAAAGAAAAATCAATTAACACTAAACATTTAGTGATATTGAAAAACAAAAACACTATGACTAAATGTTTAGTGGCAGTGAATTGGAAACCAAAATTCACTATCTCTAAACTGTTATTGTTAGGTAAAAAAAATGTGCACTATCACTAAACTTTTAGTGAAAAATGATCTTTAACTAAATATATGTGATTTTATAGTTTATGTCCGATATTAGTTATCAACAAATTTGTTGAAAAAATGCTTTTTGATGTATAGGCGCTGTAATTAAACGATGCTGTTGGGTCACTGATTGCCCAACGCAGCATTCATCGATAATATGTTATTATTCATTTGTCACCTATTTACTAATTGTATGCTTAAAATATTCAAGGCTAAGTATCTAAAGTCATTCACCCAGTTATTCATGCAGTTATTATTTCTATTAACATTTTTTACCTGCATTTTCTAGGTACACTGACGACTGTGTGTTTGTTTTTTAAAGATATTAGCAATGTTTTTTTTTCAATTGGTTTTTATAAAAATATAGTCCTTTTTTAAAACATTTCATATAAATTAAAGTTTTAAACATTATACAAAATTTATGACAATTTATGACCGTACAAATTCGAATATAATAAAATGCACATTTAAAGTGGCTCACACTTATCGTTAATCTTTGATAATTTTTGAAAGTTATTTTTTTGGATAACGCAAAAATTGATATTAATTTTTTTTAAAGTAATGAAATTTTTTTTTATAACCCTATCGAAAAATATTGCTAATATCTTAAAAAGGCAAACATTCATGAAAAACCTTGCTTACATCTCAAAAGGAGACTCCATGGTGGAAATATAGCAACTGAAGTAATTTTGTACTTGAATGGCGATGATAGGAGCATTGATGCTATGCACCGCTTTCCTTTTATAAAAAAAATGTTTTTAAAATACAACACAGCTTTTTCTTCCTCTGCGTCAGTGGAAAGACCCTTTTCCTTTGCTAGAATCGTCAATATAGTTATATATGTACATATATATGTCTCTACTCAAAAACAAGGCTTATTTTGAATAGATTCCCTCATACATATGATTGTACATACATAGTCTTACTCTTACACCTCGAGAAACAGTGTTATATTATTAAAAAATGTTAATTATCACTAAAGGTTTTCACTATCACTGAATATTTAGTGATAATGCATTTTTTATTTCACATTCACTTATTGATAGTGATTTAGCATTTCTTTTTCGGTTCGCAATGCCCAACCCTGATACACGAAGAACAAGCGCCAATCAAAATTCATATAGCGTATCAAACAAAAATTCATACAGTGGATTTTAATTATAATAGTTTAATTTTTCCCAAGCCAATTTATCTTTTAATTTTTTTAAAATTCTTTTCGAATGACTTAGATAAAAAAATCCATAAGAAAATGTTTCCAACTTGGGAACAAAAAATAAATTGTTATATGTCGCTTTATAGCCCTAAAACTGATTGTGCTTTAAAACTGCATTTTTTAAATTAATAAAAAAGTATATAAAGAAGTTGCAATTGTGATAAGAATATGTTGATTTTTTTTTTAAATTGTTTTCTAGATGTTTTTGTAAATGAACTATCATATTTTAATTAATTTTAAAAACTTAAATGTGTACTTGGAAAAAATTCCCGCACGAATAATTCTTAAACTAATATTTTGTATACATAAATTAATGCAGGACTAGCGAGTATTTTTGAGCAAATGCGAACACAAAATTTGTATTTAAATTAGTTATATCAACCCTGACGGTTGTAGAAATTTTTACCGGAAAGATAAGGTTATTGTAAACATAAAATCATTACCGATTATTGAATAATTTTATTGAAGCCGCTTTCGACTGTTTGTTAAAATGTAGATCCACTTTAAACAAATATTGGTTTTTTCAGGCGTATGTTAACTGCACTCTAAATTGTTTTTTTCTTCATATGAAATTTTAAGTATTAAACATGTTGAATAACTAAAAACAAATGCTAGTTTAAAAAGAAAGGGCAGTATAGTTGCCATGCAATAAAAAATTCTTTTAATTATATGAAATGAGGAGAACCAATTAAAAATTCGTAAACTCAAAACATTCTTATGCATTCAATTTTAATTGTTTGTTGTGGAAAATGATAATTTAACAATAAATCATTTTTCGCTCTAATCGTCAGCATTCATTGCCGTCAACACGTCGAATGGTCGAAAGCCAAAAACAGCAAATTGAAAAAAGTTAAGTTCAGTGGATCTTCTGAGAATAATAACAGCCGCTGTCAAAGAGTTTAATTTATATCCTTTTGCACAGTTTTATTTAGTACCTTGAGATGACCCGCAACTTCAACATTATCAAAGTTCCGTGCGCTTGGTGGGGGTTTTAACCAACCTAAAGCCTTCCCATTGCTACGTCGCTGTATTAATTATGGATTTATTGTGTCACTATGTAATGCTCTTTTAGCACATTTAAGTCAATTAAGTATGAAATTTGCTCAGCTAATATTCCTTTAATCAATAGTAGGCCATATAAGTTGCCCTGGTATAATTATCGACTTAAGAGGTTAAAAAACCAGCGAAATAAATTCTACAACAAATATAAATCAACAAACAGTCTTAATCACTTCCTAATGTATAAGCGGGTTTTAAAGGAGTTCAATTTTCTTGACAAGTTTTTACATAAGAATTATATTCTTAACTACGAACTGAATATCAAGTCAAATCCCAAAGCTTTTTTGGAATTTCGTTAAGTCACAGAAATCATCTTCGTCAATACCATCTACAATCTCCCTCAATAATAAATCAGCGGATTCTCCTGCCGATGTTGCTAATTTGTTCGCGGATTACTTTAAATCAAACTTTGATCATGATAACCATGAATTAAATCCTGATCCTGAGTTTCCAACCATTTCACATACCATGTCGGATTTTGGGTATCTCAATCTCGTAGAATGTGATATTGAGAAGCGTATTTTAGACCTAAAGTCCTCTTCACGAACTGACAATGACGGGATTTATGCGCTGTTATTAAAGAATTGCCCAGCTCTGATTTCTCCATTTAAGATTATCTTTAATAAGGAGTTTTCATAGATGCATGTAAATTGGCTTATATTTCTCCTATTTTCAAAAGTTGAAACAAAAACAATATATGCAACTATAGACCAATCTCTAAACTGTCTACCGTTTCCAAACTCTTCGAGGGCATCATTATTATTATAACCCAACGGAAACCCACTTTCCCGCCCAACCGGCACGAGGGGCTCAATCCGCATAACGTACGGATTTTTTTTAAATATACAAATCTTAGGTGCCGAGTCGTGACAGAAGAAAGTTTGTTAAGCGTCGAGATCCCAGCTGCTCAGCTACAGAATAAGAATTCATCAACCGAATACAAAGTTAGAGAAATGCAAAGTAAGAAAATTGGATCGTTAGCTGTTATTAAGAGAGGATAGAATAGTTCTGTTAATTATAAAAAGTGAGTCCGATACATCAAAGGTGCTGGAATGATTGTTAAAGTCTTGGCATAAACCCCGAAACGGTTCATTAAACTCAAAGTTAGTTCTGCATAGTTTCAAGAAAAGTGGTTTAAAGTTTCTCGTTGCACGGGAGGGTACATTAAAATTAATTTGCTCTAGAAGAAATGGACTTCAGATCCATCCATTGACTAATTTTACCAGAAATATTATACCTAACATTTCTCTGCGACTCGAAAGAGTAGGAAGATTAATAAGTTTCAAACGACTAGTGCAAGGGGGCAGATTGTATGGCGAAGAATCCCATCGAAGATTTCTTAAAGCAAAAAGTAAGAATTGTTTTTGTATTGACTCTAGTTAGTCTGAGTGGACCAGGTAACGAGGATTCCAAACTATGGAACCATACTCCAGTATTGGTCTTACTAATGAAGTAAAAATTGTTTTAGTTATATACGGGTCGCGGAATTCCTTTCACCAACGCTTTACAAAAGCCAGTACACCCCTTGCTTTATTAACTGTGGAACTAATATGAAAATTAAAATTGAGTTTACAATCCATTAAGAATAAAAAATTTTTTTTCGGTCAAGAATCTAATTTGCCCAAACCAACATGGTTTTATACCTGGACGCTCCACTGTCTCAAACCTGGCAGTCTTTAGTGAATACTGTATATCGGCTTATTCTATTGGATCCCAAGTAGACTGTATATACACTGGTTTTTCAAAAGCTTTTGATAAAGTGTCACATAAAATTTTAATTGCTAAACTTGAGCATCTTGGATTCCATTCTGTCTTTCTAAATTGGCTTAGATCTTATTTGCATCGTAGATGTAGTGTTGTTACGGTTGATAATTTCTTTTCGGACTCTTTCTTTGCTAACTCGGGTGTTTCACAAGGCAGTATTCTTGGGCCGTTGCTCTTCGTTTTGTTTATAAACGATATTAAATCATGTTTCTCTTTCTCTTACTTATTGCTGTATGCTGATGACCTAAAAGTTTTCTCAACTGTAAAGAATAGTGCTGACGTGGTTAAATTACAATTGGAACTTGACAACTGACATGCATGGTGTCGTAAGTCTCGTCTTTGTCTTTCATGTGTTTTCATGTGACCTTCACTAAGGGCCAGTTTTTCAGTGCAAGTTAAACTCTGTTTGCCGTTTAAACTAAGTTTAAACTCAGCATGCTTGTTTTTCAGTCAACTTTAAACGTAGTTTAAACTAAGTTTAAACGGCCGATCTGGCACGGTTAAACTCCGTTTAACGAATCAGCTGTTCGCCAACTACTTTATTTTGGTTGCAACAAATATTTGACCGCAAGGTCCTCTAATTGAATTTTTATTAAAAAAAAAATGGATATTTCCTCTGGTGAAAGTGACACAGAAGTAAGCGAAATACTTACAATTACTATATTAAGAAGAAAAAGAGTAATATCTACTCATCCGAATCATTTTGATATTTTTGACGAAAAGGATTATTTAGCAATGGCATCAAATTGTCAACAAACATCAGCTGTTGTCTTATCTAGATAAAGAAAAAAACAATGTTGCCATACAAAATGGCCAATGTTAACTGCGGCCTTAAACTTGCACTGAAAAACAACTGTCCAGTTTAAACTTAGTTTAAATTTAATCTGAGTTTAACTAAACTCCGTTTAAACTGAGTTTAAACCAGCACTGAAAAACTGGCCCTAAGTCAAACAAATTTTTAGTTACGTTATGTCGTTTGTCAAATTTCACTTTGCAGCCTATTAAAGAAATTAAGGACCTTGAGGTTATTTTTGATTCCAAACTTTCCTTTAATAGTCACGTTAATTATATAATTTCTAAATCATATGCCATGCTTGGCTTTGTAAGGAGAAATAGTTCAGAGTTTACTGATCCCTATTCTTTAAAATTGCTCTACACCTCGTTTGTGCGCTCTCATTTGGAGTATGCTGCATTTATATGGCGTCCGTGTCATCCGTTCAGGATTAATATAATTGAACGTGTTCAAAAAAGTTTCCTTAAATATGCGCTACGTTCTTTATGTTTCACAGAACCGATCCCTTCCTATACTTCTCGCTCACTTCTAATAGGTCTTAAGTCACTTGAAAGGAGAAGATCGGTTTTTTCCCTGACCCCTTACAGCGTATATATTTTAATATTCCGCAAAAAACCCTTCGATCTTCACATACATTCTATAATAACAATTCTAAAACGAATTATGCACGCAATGCTCCTCTTTTTCGTGCCTTAAATGAGTTCAATTTAATATCTAGTTCTATCGAGCTCGATTTTTCTCTACCAAGGTCATCTTTTGTAAACATTTTGAACTCAATTATATAATGTTACCTGATAATTAATTTAATTATTTATTAATTTATTTTAGCAAATCTTTTTTACTTTCCCATAGTCTGTAAGAATTTATTGTTCATAGACTAAATTAAATAAATATTGTAATATGTGTTATCTACGAGTGTGTACAATCAGCAGCATGATTCATAACCATAAAAATTTTCAGTGCTATTGAATTTGTTCCACGGAATTTGTAGACTTTATTACGCATGTGTGCTTGTTATCAGTTTTGTAGAATTTTTATACCCATACGATTATTTACTAGTATATATTAATACCTAAATATGAACTTACATACGAGTACATAGTATGTATGTACATATGCATATGAATCATAGAACTTTAAAGTTGGCTTAGCGAGAAAAATTTTAGTTCAACCTTGTATTATCACGCTACAACGCAATTACTCAAAGTATCTACTAATGCTAGAATGATATTAGCACAAAGTAGAAAAGGGGATGATATTCCAATAAAATAGTTTTCAACTTTATACTGTTATCTAAAATAGGTTACTTATATAAAAATTGTTTAAAATGGTTTAAGATTTATATAATTCGTTAATGTGCTGTCCAAATTGCCTAAATTTTATGGATCAATTCAACGCATGTTGCGGATGCAATTGCGAATGTGTACTTTTAATGGAATAAAAAATATATTATAGACAGCATTTTTGAATAATTTCTAGTGATTTTTAATAGTGACAAAAGTTCGTTTTTCATAATCTTGAATATACTAACAAAAGCTTAACAATCACAACTCAAACCTTTTTTATTCCAAAATATATCACCGAAAAAAACTTGCTGTTCAAACCTAAAGATGCCACAAACTTCTGAATTTATCAAGAAACTGCTAGGTTTTTTTTTCAAAAATTTGTATATTGCACGTATCGTACATCCCTTTTTTTTTGTTATGTTAAATTTTCCCAACACATTTTCATGAAATTTTTTTTCTCTTTTTTATAGTTGCTGGCCTTGCGTATGCGTGCCCTATTGCATGGATTCCTGTCAGAATGCAAATCACTATTGTCCAAATTGTAACGCATTCATTGGCACACATTCAAATTAATAAAAAGGAAGAAATCGAAAACCAAAAATGCAACACAACCAAAATTTACACATGCCACTAATTTCATAATACAAAAATTAAAAAATAAAGCGATAAATGAAAATTGTTAATGTTGAATGTAATATGTACCATAAACCTCGTCAATGTGAGGCTACAGAACTGTATGAAGCGCATAACTATTGCTGGGATTGGAGTCGAAATGAAAAACAATGAAGCGACACGAGAACGAATCACCGTGAAATGGAGAATATATGTAACAATAGATGTTATAAATAAATACATACATAATTTAGTTAGCGGAACAGTCCGTCTTTTTCTTTTGTTTTTGTTAGTTTATAATGCGAAAGATCAGCGTTTGCAAAAATAAAGCAACGATTTGTAATGAAAAAATAATCAATTTATTTTATATTCAAATGTATCAGTACTTGTATAAGATAACGTTAAACATTTGTACTTTATGGACATTCGTAAAATTTATTTTTTAATGATAACTAAAAGCATTTAACGGTAAATATATAATATACATGTGATAAACAAAGCCAAAAATAATTGCTATTCTTTTTTTTATTATTGCAATAAATTTGTAGTTTATTCTAACTATTGCTTGCAAAAATCACAAAGGTTGGAGTTTAAGCAAAGTAAAAGAAATATCGCTAGAAATGTGTACTCAGAATTGTTAAGACAAAGGTAATGGCAATAATACAAGTAATGTGCATTGGCAATAGTAATGGTATACGAAACAGTAAAGGTAATGACAAAGATATAATTGTAATCGCAATGATAATGGTAATGCTTCAGGTAATGGTGAGTAAGAGTAGCGGGATTTAAGGGATTATTGGTATTTGTATGGGAAATACAAAGCTTAAATTCAATAGTTATGGTTATGATTATGGTAGCACTTATAGTTATAGAAGGGTAATAAGTATTGGGAATTACATGGTAGAGTTACATGGTAATGGTCATCATCTCAGTCGCTGCATTTAAAAGGAAAATCGGCATAAAATTATAAACTTCCGGTAACGATTTTATAAATTGGAATGCTAATAGTAATTGCTATGGTAATGGTAATGACAAAGGTTTTGGTAATATGTTTCGATTTTGGTTAAGCAAAATCCCATTGTATATGAGACGATCATAGTAATGGAAATGCCATTAAAAATATTTAAAGTAGATAATTTAATTGTCAGCAGTTCTAAGTATTCAGTTAATAAAACTGGCGATCAATTATGACTGGAAAAATAAAAGTTATTATAATATTACTGTTGTATATGCAAGGTATGGTAATGAGTCGTTATACCATTTGGTGCAATCTTATGAAATCAATAACACGAAATCAAGTTAAATTACGATACCTTCTGAATGCCTGAAAGTAACAGCGAATGGCAGACGAATTAATTTCGAATGGTGCCGTCGTGATGAGCTCAACCATAAAAAAAGAGAGTTGACTCAGAGAGCTTTGAACAAAAACCAGTGAAGGTACATCCGCAAGTGTGGTCTTAGGTACGCAAAGCACTCGATCGTGGTGGGGGTTTATTTAAGGTACCGTGGGTTTGGAAATCAAGCGGCGAAACTAAGGCCTTAAATTGTGGTCGAAAGTGCTAATCGAAGGAAATTACGACATTCAGTCGGTACGTTACAGCATCGAATGCAAACGGGATGCACAGCTCAATAAAACTACATTTGTAAATGTATATGTAGAAATGTCCCAAGAAATGCGCTTTAAAAGTTTAGGGACTTAAGTTAAAAATTGAAAATTTATTTTTTATTTTATTCGAATATTTCTTTAGAAATAGAATACGCAATTTTAGGACAAATGTTCTACCATGGTATTATAGATTTTTGCAGAACATCGAGACCGTTTATTTTGAGATGAAATTTACCAAAATCTAAGTAAATTGAGCAAATTAAAATAAACACGAGAGAAAGGTTATAAACTTTACTGAAACTAGGCCCAAAACAGTCCTCAACCCGTCCCGAGTTGGTCCAGCACCAGTTCCGAACTAATTCCAGAATACACCTGAATTAGTACCGTCCTTCAAGGCTTAAACAATTTTTTTCACTTTTAATTATTATAAGAAGAATTTTATAATAAGTCTTAAAATAAAAGTCTTTGAAGACTTATAAATATTTATCTCGCTGATAATTGTTTTTTAAAAAGATTTTTATATTATAATTTTCAAAATAAAACTCATCAATGACTGTTACAATTTTTCTTGCTCATAATTGTTATCAAAAAACTTTTACAATTATGAATTTTTGGGTCTCTGGTTGAAATACATACTTGTAGATGAGATTTCTATTGATCGTTTGAGTTATGAATTGTGTTTATGCGGAAGAGAACTCTTAGGCATTGTTAGAACAAAATGTGTTTAATAATAAATCAACCTAAGGGTTTTTTTAAATTTTGTAAGTTTTCAATAAACGCTTTTAAAATATATAAATAAAAATGCTATAAATATGCCATGTCGTTTGCGAAATTTTTTTACAAGAATCAAAATAAATTAAAAGTACTTCATGAATTCTATAAGATTTCTACTTCCGTAAGGATTTCTTACAACTATCGTATGTTATAAATGGAATTACCAAATTCGGCAAGAAATCGAGAACAGAATTCTTATGTTTTTGAAAATTATTTCAAATACTTTTTTTCTTCAGATTTTTATAATATGATGGTTTGCAGAGTTGCTTCATTTGTACATGTTTTAGTTGAACCAAAGTCAACATTTCAAAATGGGTTAAGAGCATGGTCGAATTTTTTTTATTCCTTCCATTTTCGTCTGTGCCCTTATAGCTGACCTTGATATTGAATTGTATTTGAATGAATGCCTAAATAAAGCTATAATTTGATATACAGTTAACATAGCATTTTTACTAATGTTGGTCTAATATATGTACATACTTAGCTCAACAAAAAATTGTGTGTAATTATTGGTTTTGCAATGTTTACCAACAAGTTCGACACGTTTTTGTACTTGTTCCATGATATCCACATGCAACGTAATGGTAATGTCCTGTAGCATGAATCAGTGTCCTTGCAAAGAAATAACTGCTTATAATGAACGTTACACTGCAGGTCAAACAGCAGTTTAATGGCTTTACGAAAGCTAAATGAACAAACGCTGTTTTTTTTTAGCGAGCATACATACATACATATGAAGGGTGTATGAATTAGCCCCCACTGAATTAACCCCCACCGGGCAAAATGACTTAAGCCCCACCAATTTCTCAGTGAATCTTTCCCCACCAAAAATGGCAGAATCCCCACGAAAAAAAAATGAATTAAACCCCACGAAAATGATTTTATCTCCACCAATCGGAATGAATTAAGCCCCACCAAACGTGGGGGTTCTTACATGACGGAATCCCCACTAAAAAAAAAGGAATTAATCCCCACGAAAATGACTTTAGCCTCACTTTACTTCACTTTTAATTTATTCCCTTCTATTATTTTATAATTTACAAAATTATGGTTTCTCCTTTTACGAAATGTGTACTATTAGTGATTTTAACCTTTCGTAAAAGGAAAAATCTTTGACAATTCAATCTTAATAGAGTGATTATTAAAAACAGTTCTGCGTATTCTGCTTAAAAATGAATATGGAAAAATTGAAACAAATAGAGAGTAATCGTATAAACGCAAGGAAGATCTTACTAAATAAAAGCGATACTATAAACTTTTCTCATGTTCCTGGATTTATAATTGATTCTTTTTTTGGAAAAAAAAGTTATAAGGCGCAATTATTAGTTTGTGTTTTTGCTTTCGTTAATGGAATTAGCGAGTCGCAACTCTTTCAACTAATACGATGGATACCGTTCACAAAAACTCACCAAAAAAAAATATCAGATTTACTCTTATGGCGTGAAAATTCTCCAAACGCTCACAAGTACTATAGCTATAATGTTATACTTAATCAAATAGTTTTTTGTAACGGAGACTTACGAAAATATGGAGAAAGAAAGCAAAGAAATTAAATAAAATTTGAAAAGTATTATATTTTTACGTTGCTAACTGTTTGTTTTATTTTTATAAAAGATCACAGAATTAAAATGAATTAAACCCCACGAAAATGATTTTATCCCCACCAATCAAAATGAATTAAGCCCCACCAAACGTGGGGGTTCTTACATGACAGAATCCCCACTAAAAAAAAATGAATTGATCCCCACGAAAATGACTTTAGCCCCACTTTCCGCCATTTTTAATTTTGTTGTAAAATTGGTGGGGCTTAAGTCATTTTGCCCGGTGGGGGTTAATTCAGTGGGGGCTAATTCATACACCCACATATGAAATAGTGGAACACATTCGGGGAATTTTTATTTTATACTGAAAAATCCAATTTAAATTAACCACTGAATTAATAATAAAAATCAGCCAATCATGCATTTATAATCGATTTTGAGAAAAAAGTTCGTGCCGTAGCGCCCTTGGTAGTCGGCGTTTTGTTAATATTTTACTCTTCAGTAATTTTTTACAAACCATATTAATAAACCTTTTTTATACCCGCGCACTTGTGTACAAGGGTATTATAACTTTGTTAGCATAACGGTTGCTTGTAACATTATAACGGAATCAAGATAGATATAGACATATGTATATGTATATACGATAACTTGAGTAAAAATTGGGATATCTCAATGAAACTCGGTAGGTAGATTGTTCCTGAGCAGGTTGGTATTTAAAATGGGCAATAACCACGCCCACCTCCCATATAACAGCAATTGTCGAAAATCCAAAAATTGCTATATTTCGGTAGCTATGGAAGCTAATTTGCTCAAATTTGGTATGTATGTAGTGTTGTATTTGAGCAGGAAATCCGACTGTATAAAAATTGTGTACAGGGGGCGTGGCACCGCCCACTTATGAGTTCATATGTATATCTCTGGAACCACCTCCCTCGATTTTGTTCAAATTTGGTACACGTATTACACCATGCCCATTTAAGCGATATTTGGAAAATTATCAAAATCCGACCAAAACCAGGCCCACCTGCCATATAACGGTAATTTTCGAAAACACTAAAAATCGGACATTTCAATGAATGTTGAAGTGTTGAGTATATTTAAAATCACTAAAATTGGACCAGACCCAGTAAGTTTTTGAAACCCGTAAAAATCGGATACTTCTGTAACTAGTAAGGCTAATGTTCTCAAATTTGGTATGTGGTTTTGTGTTAAATCAAGAAATCCGATTATATGAAAATTTTTAAAAAAGACATCAAGTTCGGTTTTGCCCGAACTTAGTCTCAGCTTTATTAATTTAACAATTTGGCTGAAAGCGTGCGCCGGGTATATAAAGCTCGATCGAACTTAGCCATTTCTTTACTTGTTTTTTTATTAGTTTCAAATTAAGTTTCCCTTTTACGTTTGCTTATAAATAACATTTACAATTACGGCACTTTCTTTGTTTGTTTAATATTTCTTTATTAATTCCAAAAGCGCTACGTCAGCGCCAGAAAATTCCTTTTTTTATTATCTTTATAATTCGTGATCCTTTCTTTTGGTTTATGTATTTACATTTACAGCAAAAGGCGTCCCTAGAGAATTTCATTGTAATTGGCGTAAAAGCGAGGTCAGTGCCTAGTGACCAAGCGCACAATACCCTTCACATGAATAAACTTTCAAATAATTGTCATTGAAGTAGCTTATTTTATACTCTAAAAAGGATAACATTGAAAGATAAAAGGATAATAATTGCACAACACACGAATAACTTTGCATGCAGTTTTATTAAATTTTTTTATATTTTTTTTTAATTAACACAAACAAAATATTACCTTGTAGCGCCACATAATCATACATATTTATTTCCTGCTACCAACAAAGTGCTTTTAATCGTTCAAAGTGGACGACGTGTTTCGATCGCGAATTTCGCGTATCTCTTTGGGGGAAAAACGAAACGTAATCGTGGTAAGTTTAGAGTAAGTGTATTTAAATAATTGTGAAAAGGATTTTGAATAATTTTACAGTTAAATTATGTACATTTTATGTCATTAAAGGTTCAAAAATGTATGAGGTGGTATTGATTAATCAACTGATTGGTGGATAATTTTTTAAAATCAATTGTCATGTTACAAGTTAACAATGCCAACCGTTAAGCTACAAGAAAACTGAAAAAAGCAAAAAAGTTTATTTTGACAATGCTTTTGCAAGAATCGTTACCATCTTATAACACTTCTGCCGCATAAGATCTACATCACTCTGGTTTAATTACTTTCCGGATGTTGTAGCAAATAACGGGTATATAAAGACTTTCCGTGCGACTTTGGTGAGCTTTCAAACCGACTCTGCTAACATCCCTCTCTCTATAGCCAATTCAAACCAGTTTCCTGGATCTAGTGTGAGTTAAGCGTGAGGTTAACGATTATTGACATTTCGTGTCATATTCTGTCGTGTAAAAATTGAAAATGAAAACTTAGCTTAAGGCTTTTTTATAGAAGACCTTGAAAACTTGATGAAATTTCCTCTAACGCTTCGATTCGAAAAACTTGAACAAATAATGTCGGTACCGCTTTGCGTTACAATGAAAAAAATTAAATACAATCTAAATGGTTATGTGTTAACTAGTAAAACTAGTTATTTTATCAATTTTTATTCTAAATAACGATGATATACAATTGTTTATTGGAGAAACCAGCGCGCTTAATAACTTATATAATATTTAGAAATATATAATAATTAATATGTACCATATGTACACTTTAAAGTGCATTCCCTTGCTAATTCTAATTCGTCATGCAATCGTTGGCGTTTGTAACATTGTGGAGTACAATTAAAATGCACGCAAACTCAAGCTTATCTGTATTGTAGATGGGAAATATGACATTTTAGATTATAAATTCCGTATTGTAAACAAAGGAAACAAATGATGAAACTGCGAGCGAAAATGTATAAAAAAAAATATATATTAAATAAAAAAGGATTTCAAATATTCTCTCTTTATTCACAGGTTTTTTTTATTTACTGTTCCACGAACGCTTAACTTGATACAATGTCAACGCCGCTTGGCCCAATACCTTGTACTTTGAGCTGTCCGAATTGCTCTAAGCAGGTGACGTCGCGTCTGGAGTATCGATCCTCGACGAAGACACACATTATTGCGTTACTTCTCGCTGGCATGTTGTAAGTTCTTATACATACATACATAATTACATCAACTATTTAATGATTATTTTTTGTATTCTTCTTCTTTTTATTATATGTACATATGTGTGTATGTGTGTATGTAGTTGCATCCCCTGCGCCGGCTGTTTATATTGTACGGAATGCGCACGAAATGTAGAACATTATTGTCCATCTTGCGATGTTTTTCTGGGTGTGTACGACCGTTAAAGAATGCTCTACACTTTCATTGAGTGATTTACCATAGCTAAGCACAACTAGTTTACAAGTTGGTGATTTGAAAAATAATTTAACATTTTTGAACATTTGTAATAAAAGCGAATGATTTAAGAAAAACGTTAAGTAACTATCATTATTTTAAATAAATGAAGCACTTGCTAAGCACCAAAAATAATTAGTTTTAATCATTTAATTGGGAGAGCCACAAAATCCCCAAATTAAATGTCCTCAAAACCATAACACCGATCCCTAAATTCATAATGATTAAACTTAATCTTAAACTGGCCATCTACTACTTATACTAAAATTATTATAATGTATTGTATATTTAAAATTTTTTATATAATGTAAATTTTATTTAATTTGTCTTCTAATTTAATTTGTAATATATTTTGTTTTTATAAATTATTTTTATTTTTAAAACACTACTCTAACTATCGTTTAATATAACTACCATAATTGTTTGTTGTGCTATAAAAGGTGTAAAACCAAATTGTATAATCACTTCCTAATAAAATGATATGAAAATAAAAATACTATAACCGATAGCCATAGTAGCTAGTGTTAAGATTTATTGTAATTTTAATTATAATGAATAATAAATAATAATAATAATAATAATAAAAATAATAAAAATACTAGTATCTACGTATAATTTTAATAAACCACAACGAACACTATCTTAGCAGAACAATACGAGTGTGTACCTTTGAAAGAGTTAGTGTGATTGCAAATAAGAGTATCATTATTATTTTTCGTGGAATTTATTTGGATTAGTTTATAAAATAATATTGTGGAAATATTAAATGGGGATTTAATATTTGGAGATTTAGTGTTGGATCTTCTGATTTTAGGGATTTTGTGTTTGGGTATTTTGAATTTGTGGATTTTTGTTTTGGGAATTTCAGGCCCAACCCTAAATAGTTCAATTCTGTATTATTATTTATGAACATTCAAGTATAAGTTTCTGAAATAGGTGTGCGTTCTAAGGGTTCAAATTATACGTACTTAGGTGATGATTTACAGATATAAATGTCACATTAAACTAGTCAAACGACTGCAAAACGAATGAAGAAAGAAGTTCGGCTCATACATACATATATTTAGTTAAGTCTGCGACTTTCATTTAACCGTACTCCAATTATTAAGAACTTAAATGTATTTAGTTGGAGCAAATTATCAAATATTTGTGAACTTTCATTAAAAAAAATAACAAATAAATCGGAGGAGCATAGGAGCAGCGTAAACAGCGTCTGAAACTTAAATTATAGCAGACATAAACCAATTTAAATAAATCACACATACCCATAGAGAAAAAAGTCTAAGCCAAAAAAAAACTTTTTATTTATTACACCATACTTTTTAAAAAAATAATCTTTTCACATTTTCTGTCAATTTGGAAATGCAGCGTTTAGCATATTTTCCATAGAATTTTTTCCTTTGAAAATTTTCCTACATTTTAATTGCGTGAAAATATCCTCAAAGTAAATTAATTTTCTTACAAAAGCCAAACTTGGATTAATAAGATATTCTTAAGAAATTTCACAGATCTACGGATATGTATTATCCGTGTAGTATAAATCTTTCAAATTTAATTTAGGGATAATGTAACCGGCCAAATATTCTACCGCGTCTTCGTGAAACTGGCCTTCTTATACTTTTTCGACAAAATAGCTAAAAAGAGCAATTCTGCTACAATTTTACTTTGATTTTGCATATAAAAGTAGTATGTAGGCATTACTGAAAGTCAACATGTCGATTTAGTCAGAATTTCAAGAAACATGTCTTTATTAACTTAACATTATTATTATTGCAACAAGGCCCTCCATTTATGTTACAACGAAAAGGCGTATGCCAAAAAGTAAAGAACAAACTCGGCTTGTCCGTGAGTTTTGTGTCTTTGTAAATGTTGTAAGTGCCAAATTAGTTATAGTATTATTTTTCTGATTATCATGACACCAAAAATAAGGTAGTTTCATTAAATAATTTTAGCTTTCAATAAATGGTTTTGAAGTTTCAAATTGTGGGAATTTTCTTAGGCTTTGCTACGGCGGAAATACTAAAGCAATAATTTTACTGTATTTATACCAGCTAAATAATATTTCAAGTCAAAATTTGTAAAAATATCGCGTTTTCGTTCATTCTTCTAAATTTGTTCGCTTTCGGTCAATTTGACAAACAAATTATTTAATAAATTAGTATTAAATGTTATGGAAAACAACTCTGAAAAAATGCAATACTAATAGCCATACTTCACCATATTCGGTAAAATCTTTCGATGGAAATGCGTTCATTAAACAAATATGACTGTATAATGAAAGTTTTTGCTGAAAGATATCTGATAAATATAGAAGTGTATGTGCACATGTGAAAGTGTGCTTTTTTACAGTCATTTTGTTGATATGATGTATAAATTATAATTATCTTTCGTCTACTTTCAGAAGTTCTTCCCCGCAGCAAATCTAATCGAAAATTTTTTTGACATCCACTTAACATTTCCATACATATGTATGTACATATACTATACAAAAACAGTGACTTTCCAGGGAGCAGGGGCAGCCCCTGATAGTAAGATCAAATTGAGTGCGAAGCGTTTGGTGAAACCAAATACAAATAATTTTAAATTATTCAAAATTCGAATCCATTCTAAATAAATCACGTATCTTTACCAAAATTGCTTTGAGCAATAAAACTTATAAAAAAATGTAGCTATGTACATATGTGTAGACTATGAAGTGAAAAAAGGGTACGATTTTTAAAATAATGACCCAAATGCATACAAATGGACGAGTATGTTCAAATAAACTTATTCGATAAAAATTGCACGCACAAAGTTACACGACTTAATTCTTAATATTTTGGTAGCTACAAAGTCATAAGCAGACGAGCCTACCTGTGTCCAAATGACATGAAACCAGTTTTCCCGAATTACAAATTTTGCTACATCAATATTGATAAAACAAATTCAACGCTTTTTATAATTGAAGTGGTTATCAGATATACATATGTACATACATTCAAGTGTACATGGACTTATGTACATACATATATGTGTGTATGCAATGCGCTTTAAGTGAACGGACATGTTCTGAGTGAAAGATTTAAAGCTCGAAAAGAAAAGCTGCTAACGCTGCCCGAGCAACTTTATTCAAGCCACTCAAGTGAAGTCAGTAAATAATTTATCAGGAGAAAAGATTCAAGGACAACTCAAGTAGAGATATTCATATGTATGTATGTATATAAACCACAAAACTCACAAACATCCGACATATGTATGCATAAGAGAGAGCTCACAAACCAAAATTTAAATCCACTTAACCCTTATGCTGCCACCTGGTTCTGAACAAACTATGTCAATGTGTTAATTGATTTGCTAGTGAGTAAATGTACGTATTATAACTCGCTATGTCGCCGAGTTCGGGGATCGAATTTCAGCCAGAGCAAGTAAATTATAAATCATAAAAAAACCGAACTTTCAAGTTGCCTAAAAGAGGTTCTCCCAACAGAAATCGTCGATAAAATTCAGGGAATGATATTGCATTGTAGGCATTTCAACTGAGCGGGTACATCATATATTACAAGGTGGCTCATACTCAACCAAAATGGAAGGAATAAAAAAATTGAAAAACGCTGGACTAAGTGTATAGAGTTGAAAGGAGATAATGTTGAGAAATAGAACTCTTTTTGCCCAATATTCAATGTTAATGTATTATAAAGTAAAAAGTGTAAATACATTTCTGAATAATTGCAATTAATCAAAATTAATTTTCAAGTAAAATATCGTTCACTCTCTAAGAAAAACCATAAACACGCACTTTTTAAACTATTTACAAAATGTACAATGAATTCACAATATTTTATAAAAATTTTGGACTTTTTAATAAAAGTTTTTAGAATTTTTTTGAGTACACAGTTTTGTTGATAATTAAATTTTAGTCTGAGAAAGTGCATGTTTCAAAAGTCTACAACTTATCACTGATTTTTGACAATTTTTTTATTGGCATTTTTCTATGCAACGCAAACCCGCGATTATTTTTTATATGGATGGAATTGCGAAAAACAAAAACTCAAAAATCAGTGGTATTAAAGCTATAGAGCTGAATATCTGCAAACCCCAAAAAATTATATTTTTTTTAAGTTCGAAATTTTGATAAATGTTTTCTACATTTTATATAAATTTTAAAAAGATGCTTTTAAAGGATTTTGTTGTAGAATTGAAAAAAAAATTTTAATAATAGGGGCATAAATAAATTGGTCAAATGTGTCAATATTTGTTTGAGCTATAATTCTTAACAGAGTGTACATAGGTACCAGCATTTTATATGGAATTTTGACAAGACCATGGATGTACCTTACACCATGTGTTTACTAGGTGTCAGCACAAGGGTTTAGCAAAGTATACACGAAGTTTGCAATACTGTTTCTCTATTTTCGACTGCTGGAACCGAAGTGAGTATTCGTATATCCGGAGCAATAATTTCAACGAGCATATAAGTGAATCACTCAGCGGCTACGAAGCAAACGCTTTATGAGCCAACAGCTCCGAAGTGAAAACCAGCAGCAGTCAATTGTTGACAACGTGTAGAAACACAAGCGAATTTCATAACACGAAAAAATACAAAGAATCAAATTAAACGAAAACACAATAAATTTCACAATTCAGTCGTTCACAGAAGTGCAAAACACACACACACACACACATAACGAGAAGCAACAAATGAAATTTGTGTTGTGCATACGTGTCTGAAATAAATAACAAGCGCTTAAGGAGAAAAACAAAAAAAGAAAATATAAATTGAAGTTGACCGTAGTAATTGAGTATTTAATTATAAACAAGAACATTATTGCGATGGAAAAGTCTGGACCACCCGTCAACTATCCGAGTATGCCCGCCGAGATGCAAGAGGCTTCGCACAGCGGCTTTGTCAACCAGCAGCCGGCCGCACCGCCATCTTACGATCAAGCCACCCATACAACGCCATATCCACCAGTGCAAGTGTTGCCAACACCTAGCGGTACCGCCGCCGCCAATGTCGGCTCGCAGATGCCACAACAACAATATAATTACATAAAACTAACAAACGGAGCAAACGCTCAACACACCTATGGCAGCAATACACAATACGGCGCTGGAAATATGGAAGGCGGTATACCTCCACCACATCACACCTACACGACCAATGCGCCAGGCACAGCACAGACAACGGGACAACCACCAGTTGTGATAATACAGCGTAAGTATAAAAACAAAATAGCGAATACATACATATGTACATACATACATACAGCAAACTTTTCTTTTGAACTTTTTCATATTTTATTTTAATTTTAATTGTCAAATTTTGAATTTCGTTGTGATAAGAATGCTTTCAGTACAATTCAAGGTAGTTGATAAAATATTTTTGAAGCTTCAGCTTTTAAAAGCAAATAAATGTTTGTTAATTTTCTGTTGGCCTAGTAAATGTTAATTTTACAATTTTTATTCAGCTCAAGGCCAGGCAAAAACAAAATATACAGAGCTAACATTTTTTTTTCAATTTTTCTACTGCTGCTACCTATTGAATGTGCCTTGGGGAGGACAGAGTTGAAAACATGAATGGATTTAAGTACATACATACATACTAAGTTTTTAAATGTTTTATTTTTGGTGCTGTTGGGAGCAGTGTAACTGTTAAATAAATACATATGTCAGTTGTGATCCAGTGATTATTGGGAACTTTCATTCGAAATTGTGGAGTCAGTTAATATAAATTTCAAAGCAAACTCGGAGCGTACTTACTAGGTACATAATTTTTACCGCGACGAATGTGTGCATACTACGTTGGATTTATGACCATATATGTATATGTATGTTTGTACATACATACACACATGGTCATAATCACATGAATCATTCAACTACCACCTTTTCTTATTGCAATCAATTTTAAGGATTCTATATAAAGTAGATCCAGCAATTATCTCACTTTCTAAATTATTAATAGTAAACTTCTTTCCAATCTTTTCATTATTATAATTATTATCAATGTCGTCATCTTCATTATCATGATCATTATCGTTATCGGTATTCAAAATTTTCGTAATTCCAAAAAGAACAAAGAGAACATTTAAACCAAAAAATTTTGTTTACCATATTGTCTTGGCCGGTAAAAAAAAAACTGAAGCCGCACAAGCAGATAACCCGATAATATACTCGTACATAAATGATGGAAACAACGAATTTGTTTCTCTATTTCTTAAATTGGTATGGACGCCTTCAAGATTACGATTTATTTTTTCCAATCAAAAGGCATTATAAACAACTTTTTGGAAATGAAAAAATGCCTTTTTAACAAGCTAACATTACTTAATTAATAGTGCCCATTGCTGAAATACATCTTTAAAATAAACAAGCAATATTGTATTCGCAAAACTTATTAAGTTTATACAGCATAGCGATATGAAAAACAGTTTGTTTAGGAGTGTAACAAACTTTGTTTTACTTGTAAATCAGAAAATAAAATACTTTAGTAATAGGGCTGGAAAAGTGGGACTTTCTGTCAATGCAAACATGACCGACATAGTTTTATTAACTGAGGAATACATGAATGGGAGGGATTACTCTTCAACAAAGCCAAGCTCGAAATTGAGTAGAAGATCTGCATCTGGCCTCGACAGCGCTGTACACATGCGAGAGGATGTTTCGCCTGCTCACACGCATTGGATCTAAATGATCTGTAAAACGGGTGTCTTGATTTCGTAGTGAAGAACATGGCGTTACCAACTCTCATAAAACTCTTTTCAACGGTGGAAATAGACTTCGTGAGATGAGTCAATGTCTAAATTTCAATAGGTCTCTAGAGGATAAATTAGAGGTGGATGGTTGGTGCAAAGGTGTAGAGACGAAAACGAATGCAACGCAAATATGAACGAGAGAGTAGGAAGCGCCGTTTACTACACTGAACGAAATATTCAAATATCATTTAATCTAGCAGACTATTACCTTTTGTAAAAGTACTTACTTACATATGTATGTATAAGTAGATATATCCACATGTACATATGTACATATATGTATGTATGTATGTATATCTAAATACAAAACTTTTTCAGCAAACGAAGTAAAAAGGCTGGCCTAAATCCCCTTATTTTGAAGGCGGTAAGCTTAGCATATTCCGAATATCTAAACTTACTGCTCCACCCTGCAGGCATTTTGTGAGAGCTCAGAAAATTTTCGATAAGCAATTACAAAACATTTTAAATTGCGATTATTATTAAAACAATGCACAGAAGTTAGACACAAATATTAAAAAAGTTTTAATAGAATCGCGCTTCAATTTTTCTCCTGGGTTTTCGGAATCATTTATGTACACACATAAATGCACAAATAGTACCAGTGTACTCGTATGTAGTAAGTCACATGCTTGCAGAAGTTTGTTTGAACAGCTCAGCGGAAACAGCTATCTGATAAGCATTTTCTAAGTTGTAAAAATGGCACCAACTCTCGAAATTTCGTAAATGCCATGTAATTTTTTTAAATAATAGTCGAGTGTTCATTTAATCCGAACTCTCTCTTCCTCTATCTCTCTCTCTCTTAGGCAGCGGTCGACAAAAGTTAAACTGTGACTGTGTTGGTGAGCACAAGCGAACTATGAGCAACCCAGTCGGAAATTGCGTGAATTGAAACGAAAGTTGTCACTTATTGCGCTTCAATGAGAGCATATAAAAAGGTTTTGCATATACAATGTACATACGTGCATAGATTAAAAATTCATTTGGATTCATGTATGTTATGTAACGTACATAAAACTATGTATAAAAAAATATACAATTCATTTGCATTTCACTGCTTCAAATTCCGAAAATATATGTACACGTATGATATTTCTGTGATGAAATCATCAATAATAATACTTTTTTGAGGGCAGTTTCTTATTAAAAGAATTTATTTCAAATGCATTGAGGTCAGTTTGTTGCGTTGCTTTGAGCAAACCAACTTTAAGTCGGAAAAAATTTGCTCACTAAAATATGTCGAAGCAAAAAGTGATAAACACACATAAGAAATTATTTTTAATCAATCGAAATGTTTTTTAAAAGCATAATTTTTTGGTTTGTTTTAATGTCTGAAAACATAAAATGCATGGCATGTCACCAAAAGCATTTTCAAGCATAAAGTATTCCTCGCAAGGCACCTTTGCATTAAAAAAACAAAGCGCAACAGTTAAGCACGATGTTGATTCATTGCTGTCTCGCCAACCATAGATAATATAGAGATTTCAAGACGCATTTTATAAAAAATAACATGTACTCGCTTTTTTTATTCAAATATAAATAATAGCTATTTCCACACATTTGCCTCTGATAGCCCACCTTTTTGCGTGCCAGCTGTGTGTGAATGAGTTGTAAATTTTTAAAAAAATATTGGCAAACAAGTTAGGGATTTTAATTGGTACTTTTTTAAATTTCCTTTTCTATATTAAATTAATTTGATGAAAACTATTAAATAATTAAGAAAGTTATCCTCACATGGAAAGGTCCCATAATATTTTTATGAAGGCCATAACCTTACAATTTTTGTTGACAGAGAATGTTTATAGTTTTCATTATACTTTATCTGTTGTATAATGAAAACTGTCCTTGAAATCAATTAATTCCGCTTTTAATCATCTTTGAGACCGCGAATATAACAAACGGATTGTCAAATTTCCCGCCAGTAATATTAATTCAATTAATATTTACAAAGAAGTTAGTTAGTGCATTAGTTATTTTATTTATTTATTTTATCTATATGAAAAAATATATTTCATCCAAGGCACATTAAACAGGTAGTATAAGCAAAGCCGGCTGATTTGATTTTTATTTTATTTTATGGGATGTAAACCCGACTGCCTCGAAGACTCCTTGAGGAATCATTGTGCAGCAGAGAAAGAAAATAACGGTCATGCTATCAAATACTAGATACCTGTGCTAAATTTTAGTATAAATATTAACAATTTAACACCAATTTATGTTTTACTGTTATAAAATAAATCTCTTTTAACCCTACATTTAGTAATGAAATTTTCCTTCAGTTTTGCAATAAAAAGAATGCATCTATTGTTTTATTTTTCTTGTAATTTCAAGAAATGTTTACCACAACTTCAAACTTGATATTTCGTAGGTTGACACATTAGAGGTATCAGGCAACAACAAAATACATGAGATTTTTCCTGCTCAATATGCCTTGATTTCATCATTATCAATATATTTTTAGGTTATAATTCCCTGTTTGTCAAGTTCTGGCGCGACTGGTTTGAAAAATCGAATGCCATTGTTTCTACTAACGAAAAAAAAATCAGATAAAATCGTAGCTCAGTGCTTGTATTTCTTTATTGTTTTTAACTCAACATATTAAAGTAAAATATATTTTTACTGAAATCATCTGATGTTAAGAAATGACTCAAAACTTTCTGGCTTTTCAGTACAGAAAAAAGTAAAAGCAACGGGGAAGTTGAACGTGCTATATTTATTGTTAATGTTATTAAACAAGTAATATGTACATATGTTTATGTAGTAGCTCATTCACCTTTTTTGTACTTTCCACCTGCAATTGATGTTAGCTGAAAACCAACGAAAGTATCGGATTACTTCTATGTACGTTCACAGCTGACGGAATCTTACCGTCAAATGCCTACATATTAACATACTTATTTACGTTCGAACACAAATGTTCATAATTATATATGTATGTATGCTTGTAAATGAATATATTTACGTATGTAAGTACTTGTTCATACCTGCCCCATAGGGAAGCATGATACAGCTAGAGAAGGGAATTCTTAGCTCAAAAGCAGAGTATCACTACAACGAACTGCACTGAAAGTAACTGGATTTACACTAGTTTTAAGGGAAATAAGCTCCAAACTCAATCACAATTGCTGATAAATGGCAATAAATTTAAAAAATATGTAGTTATTGTTGATAAACTAAACACGAAAAAATGTGTCACAACGGGCAATATCAGCCTAAGTGTGCCACCGTGCTCATGCATGATGGCAGCCACTCTAACCTAATACAAAAGTATTTTTCACTGACACAAACACAAAAGTATCAAGCAAAATTAATTTCTCACCGTACAAAATCTATCTGTAGGATCATTTTGTGTTTTCTACTGTGAGTTATTTTCCAACTACTGAAATTTTCATTAGGAAAAGACACTTTGGCATAAACTTTTATTATACCCGAGCGTACTTGCACACAGAAAGAAAAGAGGAATCGATTTAGCCCTAACTGTCTGTCCGTCCGTCTGTTCGTGGTTACAATAATTTGGTACAGAGATTGCTCTTTGGAAAGGGTAGGTTGGTATTGAAAATGGTCAAGATCGGTCAATAACACCGCCCACCTCCTATATAAAGGAAATTTTTGAAAAATGTAAAAACTCCGATTTTTGGTTGTTGCCACGCCCACTTATGAAAAATGTTCTGTATCTCAAAACCAGTATTAATTATCGCCACAAAATTTGGTGGACATATTTTCTTTGACATCGCTTTTATTATCGAAGAAAATTTTTGAAATCGGATAATAACCACGCCTACCTCCCATATAACGGAAGTTTTGGAAAATGCAAAAACTTCATTTTTCGGTATCTATTAAAACAAATTGAGTGAAATTCGGAATTTGAACCGATTTTGAACTAAGAAATTAGGTATTTATGAATTTTTGAAAAATGGGCGTTGCCACGCCCACTTATGAAAATATGTCTGTACCTCAATAACGGTGTAAGATGTCACAAAATTTGGTGAACAAAATTTCCTTAATATCACTGTTATCATCGTTAAATCCCATATAACGGAAATTTTGAAAAATGAAAAAATTTCGTTTTTTCTTTATCTATTGGAACATATTAATTAAAATTTTATATTTAGAGAGATAGTTAATTAAGAAACTGCGTTACCACGCCCACTTATAAAAAAACGTCTGTAAGTATCTCAACAACGATGTGAGGTATCGTCACAAAATTTAATGAACATATTGTCCTTGATACCTTTAGCATTACCGTCAATAATTTTTGAAATTGTACCATAACCACGCCCAACTTCCATATAACGGAAATTTAAAAAAATGCAAAAAACTTCGCTTTTCAGTATTTATTGGAAGAAATTAAGTAAAGTTTAATACTAAATAGCAGAGATTTTAAACAAAGAAACGGGGTTTTTATGAAATTATGAGCAAAAATACATCTCGAGGGTATATAAAAATCGGTTTCGCCCGAATTTAGCTTTTCTTACTTGATTTTAAGTGTCTTCGTTTGCGGGTTATTGAAAAACAGAAAAATATAAGTGGATATACATAAGTGGACAAATTAAGCGTTAGGTATTTATTTAGACAACATTTATGCATTTATAATGAATTGGTGCGAACATTTAAGATATAACATCAATACATCAATATTCAACGTCACTGACCTTTGACCAATCGTAGACGAAATGGGCGACATCGATAGCGCATTATAAATTGGCTCAACAGTTTCTCGAAACCCTTCAGAGTCTAAATGAAGAAATGGCCTGCCATCTTTTGTAACTATTTTTAGATATGAAGAACACAACATTCTTGGTTATTTTTTATCGCTTTTTCAAAACTTTCACTACGTTTTTGTTTCAAGTGCCGCCTTAAGTTGGTTATACATACATATGCTTGCCTGATAAATAGGTATCGCGTACACGTTGCACACAGACTTTTTTTACAGCATACAATTTTTAGTAACTCCTAACCACATAGTCACAATTTCTGCCTTCTTTATATAATAATTACTAACAAGCTAAAAAATTTATTTGAATTTTCACTATTTGTCACTTCAATTATATCATTCTGCGATAAGAGTCCGAAACCAACAGTACCATAAATTATATGAAAAATATTGTTTTTCAATGAGCGAAAGCACTCACCTACAATAAATAAAAACTTGTTCTTTTTTGGGCGTTATTTTTTCTCTCAAATAATACGAGTTATTTTGGAACATTTTCTAAGTGGTGATGGTTATTTTCGAACTCTAATGTATGTATGTATGTACATACTGGTACATATGTATATAGAGCTCAGTTACTTTTCAATAGATGTATGTACATACATATATATATACGCTAGTATAATTTCTTTGTTTCCAATTTCAGAACATGCAATCTTGCCCTTGGGACCAGAACCAACGAATGTTACATGTCCAGCATGCCATATCACGAAATTGACACGCATCGACCACGAGCCAAGTGCCAGGACACATTTAATGGCAGCAATATTGTGCTTAGTCGGGTAAGAAATTTATAAAAATAAAGTAATATCGAAAATAAATGTTGAATGATTATAAATATCAGAGTTTTCAGCATTTAATAGTTACCTCACGATCAAAATACCTATTTTTTTAAAAAATTTAAAATTGAAACCCTCAGCTTGTTTAAACGATATTTTAATCTTAATACTAATATGGGAATATTTGCGAAAGTAGATAAGAGCATCCATTTTACGGAACATTGCGCAATGTGTCACGCATTTTTTCAAACGCTGAGGTACTCTTATCAACACGACACGTTTCACTTAGTTCACAACTTATTTAATGCATACGTACAACAACTACATACATACGTATTAAATCGTATGCTTTTATGTATGTACATACATACATATGTAAACGAGTATATCACCGCAAATTTCCTGGAGTCGTACCGGAAATGTTAAAAATTTTCAATCCTAGCTTAAATTTTTTATATAAACAAATACTAGTTTTTTATATAAAATTTTGCATATCAGTTTTATTATTATTTGGTTATTCATATTATTACGTAGTATTTTTATTAATATTTTTTGTTCCTATGGGTGGGAAACGTTTTTTCTTAATTGAAGCAAAAAAAACTGAACACATTTTAAGTTACTGTATTTATTCCTTGCATGTGAACTAAAAATGCAAAAATTTCAAACTCTTTCAATTTTGTAATCAAAATTAAATAGAAGATACTTTAGCACTTAAAATCATAACATTTTTGAAAAGACTAATCCGATTTTTCGTTTTTAATCACGATCTCGCCTCAGAGCATAAGTGGGGATAAAAATTAAAATAAAAATGGTCTTGCAATCAGTTGCAGCATGATTCTCCGATTACCACCTGCTGTTGGCTAAAATATATGTAATTGAGCCATTAAATTCGAGTTTATGATCCGCTTTGGTGTTTAACGTCAAACACTGCTCGTAGACTCGGAGCTTTCTAAACAAATAATTTTTACTTAATTTGCTTTTAACACCACTGTTATTTGGTATTTATAGAAACATCCCTGCAAGTCAAGTCTAAGCAGTTTCCCCTGAAATTAAAAAAATTTACACATACATTCACAACTTTTACCCATTTCAGCCACACATTTACAAATTTGTTTTTCGAACTATCGAAAAATTTCCATATGTTGGAGCAGTAATGCCGTCCTCCAATAAGAATAGTATGTGATAGAAGGAGAAAGATAGAAACATATAAGACAATTTTTTAATCAAAGTAGGCTATGAATAAATCGGCATTTCAGCAAAAATTTTATTTCAAAAATTTATTTCAAAATTTTTTATTGTGAACAAATTATTTTTGGGATGAACATTGGGAATGTCCGAGCGTCAACACTGCAAATAAAAGGCGCTGATTTTTCTTATCCAATAGTGAATTGAATTATTAAGTTAGCGTAAGTATGATCAAAGGCAGACTTAATCATGAAAACCAGGCCTTGCCATCTTCTTTAAGGCCATGCCACAGAAGACTTGCTTCGCTTTACGTGACATTTGTAACTTTGTCAGAAAAGCGATAAACGCAAAAGGTATGCCACACAATAAAACTTTGACAATACATACTTTTCGTTTGTTTATTGTGTGTTGTGAAAATCGCACGGAACTTTATAAACATATTTACATACATTTGGCATAATTATGGACATTATGGAAGTGTTGTTAATAGTTCTTTCACTCCACGAAGCCTTATTATGTATAAAAAACATATCAAGGCGGAAAATGTGGGTAAGGGAATTATATCTTTGCTTCCACCTCCTGCACGAACCGTCCACGAAGTGACTTCCACCGTCCTCTGCAATGCTCCTCTATTATAAAAGAAAAAGCCTTTAGTAAATCGTCACATATGTACATATATACATCCATATATGTATATTTAAGCATTTAGTTCAGTTAAATTTTATATTTATGTCAAAAATATACAAAATTGGTAAGAGCGAACTGTCAAAGTCAGCGAAAAGATGAGAGTTGCCCAAGATTTCGCTTCGCTTTGGCGACGGTGTTGCCTATGTGGGAAATTTCGTATAATTGCATGAATTCATCTTTGCTGTCAAAGCTAAACTCTGACGTAAAGCGAAGCAGAAGTTTTATGTGGCATGGCCTTTAGTGTTAACGACGACTTCTATTTGCAGTGTTGCAGTTGATTATTATTTTTAATTTAATAGTTCAAGTTATTGTTTTTATTCAACAGTTTTTATTGTTTTTATTTTATAGCTAATTCTAATAAAAAAAAGAGGACTTTATGATGATGAAAATGAGGAGTTTGTTTTTTAGTGCTGAGGACTTTATAATGACAAAAACGAGGAGTTTGTTTATAAGTACTGAGGACTTTGTGATGACAAAAATGAGTAGTTTGATTATTAGTGCTGACGAGTTTGCGATGACAACAATGAGTAGTTTGGTTGCCAGCGCTAATTACATTATGAGCATAAAAATGATTAGTTGCCTTGTCTGTTAGAGCAAATTATATATATTCTTCACCTATATGAAATTTTTGTAGGTAGGAAAGAGATATAAAATCACACCGACAAGGAGAAACTACTCAGTTTTTTCCCACGCCCTGAACAAAAATGACAACTTTAATAAGCACTTTTGAAATTATAAAAAATTATAATTTGAGCACTTATTTCATGCTCTGCTGTCTTGTAGGGATATGTATCGCTGAAAAATCTAGCCGCATTGTTTAGTGCTTTGGCAATTCACATAAGAGCTTGTTAACAAACAAATGTCAAACTAAAATCTGAGCTTGTGAAACATCCCAACGTGCAAGCTTGAGCATTGTTTATAAACACGAAACCAACACGAATTTATGAAAGGCAGTGTTAATCAATCAGCTGATTGGTGATTGATTGTCAAAAACAATTGTTTTGTTAAAAGTAAACAATTCTACAATTTGGCTGCAAGAATATTAAAAAAAAATGGTTTAACATAGTTTTTAACGGTGATTGTAATAGTGTAATAATTATTTCGTATATTTGAAATACAAAGGAAATAAATTTTGACAATAGCCCACCACAGCGTTGCATTTTTAGAAACGTTGCCACCTTGCACGAAACCTTAAACTCGGGTTTATGCCGCAATGTGAACATAGTATTAGACGTTAAATTTTTTTGATAAGTGTATCGTATATAAGTTCGTATGTTCATACATACATATATACCCAGCAAGAACGCAATGTCATATTTAATGCGTTAAACTATCCATTGTTTTACAAAAAGTTTGTGTGAGCAATTCAAAAAGTTTCTATGAATTTATACAGGGCCGTTTGACAGTCCTTCTGTATAATTTGCTATAGTAGTACGTGTAAGCAACTTTCTTTTTCATTCGCATGAATCTTGACTATTACTTTTTCGAATAGTTGTCTCGTTTCAATCCGATATTAAAAAACGATATGTAATGCATTTTTTATGGAAAGTTATGCCGTAGAACTATCGCATATTGATATATGTATTATGTACATATATAACACATCTTTCTATCCGTTATTCCTACTCCATATATAATAAAACAAATAACACTTCAATTAAAATATAAAGACTACCAGACTCTGAGTACGCGGAGGATTTCTTGGATTCTGAGAAGAAATTCTTATCATTGGGTGTAGACGCATTTTTATGGCTTTGCTTCTGTGGCGTATGTGCGGTCACGTCACCTTTTGCTCCACCACTAGCACTTGCTGTGGAAGTGTTTGAGTCCTCCGCTCTGCCTTCGATGTTACGTACTGTAGTGTCAGGTGCCTCAGCTGGAAATGGTGGCAAATTTTGTATAACTTTTAGCACGCATGTTCAGTTAGTGAGAGAGCGACGCAAGTTGGAAGTGATCACGCTCGCAATATTTACTCTCCAGCGCTAGCTTGGGCATAGATAATATGATACGAAACTCTCTCTCTCTGCTACTGAGCTGGTCCCCTGAACTCTCGGTTTGAGTTGACAACACTACCGAATCAGGGGACCACGAACAGCTGATACGCAAAAAGACGCGCTACCGGAGGCAAATGCTTGAAAAAAGCTATCAAATCAGTGAAATTTTATTTGGATAAAAAATAGAATTGATGTTATTATTTAACGAAATGGGTGTTAAAATCTTTAAGTAAAGAGATAAATTTCATAGTTTAGTGATAAAAAAAGTACTTAGGTTTTAGCTTTACTTAAAAATATGGGTTTTTATTAAAAAAACATATCATAAAGATATTTTTTCAAAGAGAACTGGACATTGATTGCATTTGAAATTGCCGTAATATTTATATAAAAATACGCATCTTGTTTTGAGTTCATATTTTCGGCTATAGGATAGCGCATTGTACATAAGTTTATGAATTTCCGTGATTTGGTATTGTTTTCATGTTGATTTCAATATTTTGTGATTTTTTGGTAAGAAAGAAGATGATATCGTGTATTTCTTCTTTTTCATAGCATTTGCATTTTATACTATTTACATACTTCAACGATTGTGTGGAAACTGCAAAATCCCCAAAAAGTAAAATGAATACTCCCAAACCACATTTCTTACATAGGGCACTATAGGAAAATGTTATAAAAAATGCGGATTTTGGCACCGCTCTCACGAAGCAAAGAGTTTCGTATCATATCATCTTTGGCTTGGGTTTCGAGGAGAGACATATTTTACGCGCATTTTCCGAAAGAACTGAGCAGCGAAGTTGGGGTTGGTTAGAAAGAGCTCTACGGCGAGATTGAGAATTTGCAAATTAACAACATCCTCCTGCAAAAACACTCGACCATAAGCGTAACCGGTTGATCTCTTCAAAACCATGGCAAAAATCCATATATTGGACTACAAATTGCTACGCCATCCAGCATATTCTCCAGATTTAGCCCAATGCGACTTTTTCCTATTTCTAAACTTGAAGATAAGGCTGGGTGGTTAGAGGTTTGGGTGAAATGAAGAGAATATCACAAAACAAACGCTTATTTTAAAAGCCTTGAGAAAAGCTATAATTTAGAAGGAATAAAAAAATGGAGTATAAAGTTGAAAGCAGATTATGTTGAGAAATAGAACGCTTTTTTGCCGATAAAATAGGTTTTATTCAAAAGACAATGATTTATCAAACCGCCTTCGTTAATTATTTGTAAACAAAATGAACTAAATTTCACAAACAAAAATTTCATATAATGATGCAAAAACACCGTCAGCACAAATCGCCGTATACCATGGATTTGCCTTTGCATTCACCATTGCTCAGTGGTCCATGCGATCGCAAGCATTATCCAATTACTTACATATATGCACTTTTTTTTTAATACTTGTAAATATAAATACAAATGCATTCTCATAAACAAAACAAAATTTGTATTTGAAAGTAAATAAACAAATGTCAATTGAACTCAAAGTTTCTTAAACACCTCAATGAGAACGCTTGACACACAAACTCGAGTTTGCTGCGCAGTCAGAACATAGTATAACGATAGTGATGCTGACTTCGCTATTTGAACCCGGTTGCATTGGAATAGTATTCGTTTGGTTTACTTTGTTTGTGATCCCATTTCCGTGGCGACTTATTTCCAAATTGTAATCGAACATGGTTCAATTGACCTTAAAAGACATTCGGAGAGTTCACTAAACATACAAAGAAATTTTAATCAAAAGTTTTGTAAGCTTAGGCAACAAAATTTTTCAAAAATTACCGATGTCGATATTTTTTTTCTTATTCTTTAAGAATCTTAAAAACACCAAGTAGCATGGTTATATTTCTTAACTTCATGCTATGATGAAGGTTAGAAAAAAGTTGTTTCAAACTCAATAAAAACTAACAAGTCAACAATTGTTCTTTTCTGATATGTGACAAAATGTTTACACGAAACTATATGTTAATGTTTTCCGAATTAATAATTTAATTTTTTAAATAAGTGTCATAAAATATACACATATAAATTTCTGACAGGGTGAATAAGAAATATAATCATAAATTTATACACATATCGTTTTCTCATTTACTCATTCAATAGAAATATGAAAGCAAAATGCAAGAGTGTTAGTTTTCTCCCAAAATGTTGTTAATGCTTTGGAGAATGCGTTAGGTCGGTCTTGCTGGGTATGTATGTATGAACATTCGCAGTCATATAAACAAAAGTACTCATTACATTTGCGTAATTGAAAACCTTTTTATAGAAAATATAAATATTTACTTAGATAAGAAAACCAAAGATAAATATTTTGAATTCAACTTAATTTCATTTAATTCTTGCAGCTTATGGTGTTGTGTCTGTGTGCCCTACTGTTCGGACAGTTGCATGGGCACGAATCATTATTGCGGCAATTGCAATAAATTCCTGGGCGCTTACAATGGCGGCGGATTCTAAACGGACTGCAGAAAGCAAGCAGCGGTTGACATTGATAGCTTGGCACTATTTTCTTTTTTTAATATACAATAAAAATATTTATGTACATACGAGTAAATGTACATAAAATGCAGTAGAACTGTTTAAAAGTGTTAATGCACGAATATCCATACTTACTTACAAGTGATTGTATAAAATACTTGGTATAAGCTTTAAATATATATTTGTACCAAAATAATTCAATTTTTATAAATATGTATATGTACAAATGTATGTACTATTATCAATTGATTTGAAATATATTTAAAAAAATATATAATTACAATTTCTATCGTTTCTGTTACTATGGCGCGTTGGCTTAAAATAAAATAAATTTATTTGATTTCACACAAATGCCACAAATGAGTGTGGAAGAAAATTTAATATTTATGTACGAGTATATATGTATGTATGTATGTACATACATACATATATGTATGGTTTATGTTTGTATAAGCATTTGTTTTTTGTATATCTCTGAAAAAAGTTGTGCGACTAAGCTCTAAAGAGAGTAATCCGGGATTAGTTATAAAAGGAGACATGCTCGAACAAAAGGGAACAGTTCATTCCCAAGAATTATAGAAGTAAAATAAAGTTAAGATACTTTTGATACTCGAACTATCGATAATTTTCGATGCTTTCAAAAACACGTCCATTACAATCGGAAGTACTACCGAATTTTATTAATAAATTAACTGCCCGTTTCTTTGTTCTTTATAAATAATCAACCATTTACAAATATTTAATATTAATTAATATTTTATAATTTTATTGAGCTCAAGGCCAGTTTATGAAAGATTTGTTTGTGAAAAAACAACAACAGTTTTTAATGGTTGAAGTTATAGTACTATTTCGGAAATCACCACATTTCCTCATCAGACTTCTTTTTTGATTATTAAATTAAATTATTTTTAATTTAATTTTCATAACCACTTCTCTCAGGCTTTGAACCCGGGAGCTCGGAGTTGCAGAGCCAATACGCTACCTATTGTGCTACGCTAGCCGAGTTGGCTGTTGTGTTTATTTCACCTTCCTTAAACAAACCAACCACAAACAAGAGCAACTGATCTGCCGCTATTTAACTTGTTTGTGTGGTTGTTGTTTGTGTTTTTATTTTGCAAATTCTGTTTTTACTTTACATTATATGCATATATATGTATATTAATTAATTTATAAAGTCTTATTTATTGTAATCAAAAATAAAAGGCTTTTTTCTTTTCTTAATTATAAAAATGAAAAATGTTATTGACTCAAAAAGACAGAAGCGTTTCTTCTGATATTTAAGTTTTCGTATGTTGGTACTATTGCGTTTGCTTAGCGAGTAGAGGTGGGCGATATAAGGAAAATAACGATATTTGCCATAACGATATGGTCATAACCGATAATATTTAATAAATATCGTTACCGATATTCGTTATCAATAAGCCTTCATTCGCACCTGAATTCCTTCCCTGACAGCTTGGGCTTGGGATACTACCGACGAACAAGAAAAACGACTTCACCAAGATTTCAAAAGGATCGAAAAAAACTACAAAGGTATTTGAGGTGAGGGTATGTTCAGCGATTTTTGTTGGTCTCTGATACGTAAAACAAACCCTGCCAATTACAAACGAGGCAGTTCGACTGCACTTCACTTTTAATTGTAGAAATCTTTTTCTAATAAAACAATAATTAATAATGCAAAATTGATAAAAAAAAACTTGACCTGATAGCGCAAAAAGGAGCGCTGAAAATTACCTTAGAAACCTTTCTTTACTGCTCATATCAAAGACTTTGTAAAGCTGTGTAATTTATCAAGAACACAGAATCGGGCAGTGAATCTTAATTTTTAAGCAATTTATTATTTAGTAACAGATGTTAGAAGAATAACATATGTATATGTATAATATATTTTTTCTCTTAGTTAACACTTTATAATACCCATAGGCACCGCTATGATTACTAAGCGATATGCTCCCGGTGATAAAATAATAAGAGTTTTTGCTATTGATCCATTTATTTATATTTTAAAATTAATTTTTAATATTATATCTTTTCATAAAAATATAGCTTGTTGCTTACCAAAAATCGTAACAGTGCTACGCATTTTTTTCCATATAATGAATGTTTGCATTTTATTTTGACTTTAAAGCACTTCTAATTGCAATTGAAAGTTTTTAAAAGTGATAACTATCGAGACTGTCGATAGTGGCCTCCATTGTTTTTCCATCTTTAATGCAAAGAAAGAACGAATATTTACAGTTTTTGAAAGTTCTGTAATGAAAAATTTGTTCATTTCTTTAGCCATTAAAGAAAAATAGCGTAATATATTCAGCAATTAATTGGATTTAACCCTCCAATTTTTATTTTTAATAAAAAATTTGTATTGACTTAATTTGATGCAAGAAAGTTTCGAAGTCAGATTTGTAAACTAGTCTTAAGTCTACCACCCAGGACTGAAATAAGGAACCCCGCCTTTAGGCGGACTTTTTTGTTAGCAGGTATTTTAATAATAAAAGCAGAAAGTTTGTACATATGTGTATTTATTTAGGAAAGAAGAACGAAATCAAGCAAAATATTTGGGTTTCGGATTTATAACCTGGCATTTTGCATAACCGTTTATGAATTGTGATCCAAAACGTCGGGAATATGGCCAATGCCATCGAAACGAATATCATCTGGTGGGACGAAAGTATTCCTGATTGTTTTCCGTTCTAAACTTGAAGAAGCCATTGGTCGGCTAACTGGTCTTCAAGGATTCCTTTGAGTAATGCAAAGCACATCAGCTAGACAGCTTCAAACGAATAACGTACTCTTGATTATTTTATGCATGAATGCGACGATAAAGCAGGTGAGTTTACCACGGCCATATCCACAAAATAGTAAAAAAGTCGTAATGTCCACTTCCTTCCACCGTAGGAATCACAGAGAACGAAAAATTTCATTTCGTATTTACGCGACTTAGCTGGCATATACTGCCGTAAAGCAGACATCATTTTCGTGGAACACATTTGCTCATCAATGCATAGTCGTGGCGTTTTCGGAAAAGAATCGAAGCGTTAATTAAAGTGATCAATAATGGGTCTAATTTTATATAACTGAATATGTTCAGTTATTCTCCTTTCTTTTTCATCAAAGATACATATGTGTATGTATGTATGTATGTCGTTGAAATGAAGATGCTTTCGATGGCATCCTCTAATTGGTTCGAATGCGTGATTTGACCAATAGCTCTAAAAATTTGGATATCGAAATACGGACATACTTATACAGCAATATTCCAAAATAATGCTTAATCTCAGTGGATGTTACACTGAAACTGCTTCCGATACCTTGCTGCAGTAGGTACATCTTTATACTTTCGTGGGCGATTTTTTCAAAAAGATCTCCGCTAAAAAAAATTCATGAAACATTGAAATGGTGTTTTTAATTGATTGAAGCTGCGATTTCAACGTATTATATCGAGCATTTACCGCCGAATTGGTGTAAGGGACAAATAACAAATTACACAGGGGGAGGTTTTTTTTAATTATATCTGTTAATAAGCAAAGAATTTGAACTAAATTTTGTACACGGTCCTAGTTGTGGTCTAAGTACATAACGCAACTAATTTCAGTAGCTAAAATAAGTCGTAGTTGTGTTTTTTGTTACTTACATCAATTTCGCTGGCACACTCACCACCTGCTGCTGAAATTTTATGTTACTTACATCAAAATAATCATAAAGTTTTTTCACAAATAAACTTTTATTTCATTATTTATTAAAAGAACGTTACAGTATTTTTTATAAAATTAACAATAGTTCATTAAACGTAATTTAAGCATATCAGGGACCGTAAATAACAGTTGCTAACCAAAACTGAACCAAAAAACCGAAATTAAAAAATTAACTTTTTTATGTATATTCATGTAACTTGGTGTTATTTAAAACCTAAAATGTATCTTCCTCGTCAGTTTCAGGTAACTCATCTGTAATTGTTGCGCTTTGTTGCATATTTAAATACTCATTATGAAACTGTTTTCGTATAGCGCCTTTTTCGCAAAGTTTTTTTAAATCGTTCAACTTTTTTAAAGAAATTTTCAAGGGCTTGTCATACAGAGAAAGGGGTCCTTCGTTACTAATGGAAATATTGCGTTTGCGTTTGGATTGGCCCATTGAAGATAGATTGTATTCTTTTATCCAAGCTTTAAAGTCATAAGAGAGGAATCCTTTTGGAACATAGCAGATCGAAGAGAGTTAAATTCTATTTTGGTTGAGGTAGGAAACATAGTACGCGCAAAGTTTTTCCAGTCTTTGAAATCGGAATATTCCATTATTGTACACTCGTAATTTTTTGGGTTAGTTCTCGCATTGGAAATAACGGTATACCATTCGCTGGGAGCCCAAATATTTCTTTGGCGCGTAAATGACTCTATTGTACTATGAATAGAGTCGACTGGCATCATGGTATGGCCGGGTAACAGAAAGGTTATTTTTAGGCTTTTTATATTTGTACAGGATTTAAAAAAATAAACGAACATAGCAAGCATGGCTCTGTTTCGATTTTGTCCTGCACAACTGTCACAGTAAAGGCTAATAAAGGTATACGTTCCTTTTTTATTAAGGAGTTTTAAGTACTTAAAAATTACTGTGCCGGTCTCATTACATCCCCGTTTTCCGTCCTTTTCGCCCCACAAAAAGCAATAACCATTTCTTGTAACACTTTCATAAATGCTTTCATTGTAATAGGCGTATTTTCTCGAGTAAAACAAATTTACACTTTTTGAATGGGGCGTATTGAGAACCTTTTGTAAATCAAAGCTCGCACATAAGAATAAAGAATCTGTTCGACCTTGCTTTTGGTTATTTAAAAATATTTGTTTTGACGTATTTTTATCCTTAAGATGCTTTTGAAATTCTTCAGTTTGCCTTAAAAGAATCTTAGTTTCACTGTCCGAGTTCTTAAATTTTTCACATAAAGCACATTTATCTTTTTTGGGCATATGGAAGCCAATGTGAAAGTCGGTATTAAAAATTTTTCTAAACACTCTTAAAGATAACTTAGATTATTCCTTATTAATCTGGCTTAAATGACTTAAATAATACTTATACAGAGTTGATATGTTTCTGAACTCTGATGGTAAATAAAGTTTACTGCTTTTATTACGACAGTAATGTGAAGGTACAGCAGGCAACTGGGTAATAAAAGATTTCAAAAGTGCTACTTTATTTTCATCAGACTTATTGTATGGTTTTAGGTTTTTGTTAGCTTCTTTGGTTGTTTGTATACACTGTGCGTTTTTTCTAGTATATATTATCATGTTTTGAGATACATTGAGAGTGTGAAGCAAAAATTTTTGGCATACTTTTGCTTTTATATTATTAAAACTTATTGTGTACTCAAAACTCCACTTCCTTTTATTACTTTCGGATTTTCTTCTTTTAATACACTTACGTGTCGTACATGAAAGTATATAGTCCCGCTGCCTTATTTTATTCCCCATACCCCAGAAGTGCTCGTTTATTGCCACACGATCTGATTCCGTAAATTTGTATGCACATGAGTTTCCACAATTTTTATTCAAACGGGGGTTCGGTTTGACGCCATTGGATTTCCGACTCTTGTTTTGCGGTTTTTTTTTCGGATTTTTGACTTTTTAAAGCCCCTATTACCAACACACGTTTCATCATCAATGCAAATATTGGACTCACTTTCACTATAGGGGACGAGAGCGTGTATCTTTGCAAACTAAAGAAAACAACGATATTACTAAGCCATAAATAGAAAGGTATAATTTTTCCTATTGCTTGCAGCCAAAATAATTACCTCTGGCTCAAAAGCTTCCATTATTCGCACAAAAAACTATTTATTATGTTATTTTATATATAACTTATCTCCGTGAAGCGCATTTAGTTTATTACAATTAAATATTTTTTGCTACAAGCAAAAAAGCACACTAGATATTTTTGGTGCAAGTAACAATGTGCGGTCATGGAAAAATATAAACAAAGTGTATTGCGCATTTACACCAAAATTGTTTCTGCTATAACTTTATAACGGTAAAACATAGAACTATAAAATTTTCGGAGATGACAGATCAGGACAAACACTATCGATTTCGATAATAAAAAAAAATCGATTTTTTGTCCCTTACACCAATTCGGCGGTAAAGGCTCGATATGTACGTATTTAAACACCATATACACAAGAAATATTGAAACTAACAGGCAAGTCCGCCTTTAGACGGTTCACAGCTTGTGGATAACAAAAGGCTGTATTTGCTCCAGATACAGATTATTTTAGTTGCATTCTTTGTTCTTACAATCTAAATATACTTACAGATAATTTTTTTTTTTGCAAAGGTATTACTGTATGTTCTATTTTTTTCACTTTGAAAAACTTGGTGAAAGGGAAAAATAATTTGTTTATACCATGTGCGCTCATTTTTAACTTAAATTGAATATAACTGTGCAATGCTGTCAATAGCAGTTGCGAAGTAAACAGAGTTATTTAGATGACATATTTAAAATTTAAAGTATACTTGTTGGCAACGATTTACATTAACCCCGCCTTTAGGAGGTTCTGTCGTTTAGAGGGTTAAATAAAATGTTCCGCATCGCGCACCTTTAGCCACTTTCAATCATTTCAAATACTTTATTTTCACAAATGTCTTTACAAAATTTACAAATACAGTCGATCTCCTTTTAACGCGCAGTTTTCTACAATCCCCATTGTCTCTTTTTACCCGGTTTTAATTCCTATAAGCGCATTTTTTGAACGCGGATTATTCTGTAATTTTTTTTAACGCGGTTTCACTTTTTATGTGGTTCGCGATTCATTATGATTTTGTTCTTCTGTTTTATTTTTAATGCTTTTTGCAATCGCTAGTGACGAACGTTTAGATAGCGTGATTTATATAAAGAGATGCAGAAAGAGAGACCTCAGCGGTTATGAACAGAACTGAAGTATGTATTTCCATTAATATAATTTAAGTTATTGGTGATCTCTTTTTATCAAAATCCTATAAAACAGATCGTTCTTAATATATATGTATCAAAGCATAGCGAATACGTACATAACATATGTATGTATGTACGTAATAAATTTGTTTATTTCACCAAACTTGGGTTTCGGGTGGAAACTTAGTTATTTTAAAGCGGAATTTTTTTTTTACGCGAGTTTTTCGCAAAATAACAACGATTAAGAAAATTTGAACTGAAATTTTGACGCGATTTTTTACGCGAACAAATTTCTGTCGCAGTAAACAGCGTTAAAAAGAGATCGATTGTATTCAATGCAGGGTAATATAGCGAGCGACTTCAAAAAGTACCCTTTGACATGAACATTTGATTCCCATGATAAGCGTTACGCATACATGCAAATAAATATAGGTACCCGTTAGTCAAATGTACTAGTAGTAAACTAGTTTATAACTAGTATGCATCGCAAGCCCAACTAGTCAACCAACTGTCATTTTCCCATACAAGCGACTAGTATTCTTAACATGGTAATGTCCTACGGGAAGCAATTGTCAGATTTGGATCAGAAAAGCACCAGTTTCTAACTAGTACAAAATTAAGGGGAAATATAGCGATACTAGTCCAATAATGGACCAACCTTACCCGTCTCCTACTAATTAATGCATACAAGTCAATATTGTCAAATAAAATAACGCATGAATAAATCGATTTGAAAATGCTAAAAGTCTGCTCTTTTTCGAACTAGTCCGATTTCAATCAGAAAATTCTAATTGTAAACTAGTATTTTTTCTGACCAGTTTAGTGTTTCTCTGCAGGGTACGTACAATTTACATGAGCGAAGCCAGAACAAAAATACGGGGTTTGAATTTCAGAGTTTAAAAAACTATATAAACAAAAAGCTCCACAGATCGCACTTAGAGTCAGATATTTGTTTATATAACTATTGTAATAACATATATACTTGTTTATACAGATTATCAAAAAGACTATTCTTCTATTGGTTCTATTGAAGTTAATATTGAAAGCTTTAAAGAAAAAGTGATGGTAAGATACATATGCACATATGTATGTGAGCAATGTTTATAAAAAGTAATGAACAGTTGTCAACAATGTATCCGGTAATTCGAAAATGCATTTATTTTTCCGATGGAGCAACCCAGCAATTTAAAATTTTCAAACACTTCGCGTTTCTGCACATGGAAAAGGCCCTGCACCGAAAATAAAGTGTGACTCAACAAAAGCAGATATTCATATTCATTATTGTAAAAACCCTAATAAAAATAAAAAGCAAAATTCAGAAATTGTCTTTTATGTAATGCCGAAGCAATTCAAAATTTCATAACAAGCGTAATTTTTAACTACCCATTCTGAAATTTATACAGGTTTAACATAACTATGTGAAGAACAGATTTCAAGAAAAAAAATTTTTAATTTATATTTATTTATTTTAATTTGATCGATTTCTCGTAATCCTCATATGAAGCCCAAGAAAAAATCATAATTGGTACGATGATGATTCTTTTTTGGCATACTTAAAGTTACAAAAAATATCTGGGAAGTTGATGTGGTTGAAGTTACCAACAGGGTAGGAATCTATTGTATTTTGGAACGATTTTCCGTCATCTCTTGTCACTTGACATTCAAAATAAAAAAATACGTGTATCATATTTTGACCCAAAGAATGCAAAGAAAAATTTTTCGAGCGAAAAGAAATTTTTAGTGTAAATTTTGAATGGATAACTTTAACTTTTTAACTTTTTTCCCCAATTTCAAAGCTTGAACATATTTTTAATAGAAGCGAAATCAATTAATTAATCTTCGCTTGTGAGACAATTTATTTTTTTAGTCTGTTGGGCGAATCTTCAACCAATCGTTTGAAAGTCTCTTTGAACACGGTATGAGGCTCTGAATTCCCAATTTCGAAAAAGGTATTCGTTTTCGGCTATGCAATTTTAAAAGTAAATTAATTTTGGTATAAAAATCTGCATGTTTCAAATACCAAAAAAAATGTTAATGAACGTTTTGATCTTTTGTTATCGAGGGTGTCTTCTGAAGTTGGTTTTTATGTACTAAAAATTATTTGTCATCATAAACACCTGCATAATTGGTTTTTGTTAGAGAATTCTATTTTAATATATTTTTATGAAACTATTAGTTTCTTCCATTAGAACTACCTAAATAAAGGCAAATTATTTTCTTTACTAATCAGCCCACCCTATTACAAAGCAAATTTTGATGTAAAGTGAGAGCAACTGCGATCGCAATTCAATTAATTGACTGTGAGAGCGCTCAAGCCTCGGCGGAGAGAGTAAGTGGATTGGTAAAAGCAAACTAATGCGATTGCGATAAAGTAACACATTGGGCTCGTATTGATCAATTGACAAAGTATGCGTACAAGAACACATACATATTGAGATAATGATGAATGTGAGCAAGTTTTTACACACACTCTTTGAATTCCTCGCCCTGGCGAGTTTGCTAGAAAACCTACCGTCAGTTTCGATAATAAAACTTAAGCTTTTCAAATCGATTGTCGTTGATAAACAAACACATACCCGTATGTACATATGTATGTATGTATTAGATTGTGTCAAAAAATGATTATGTTCATTTTTTCGTTCCGATATAAAAATAACGTTGTAAAGTACAAAGTAATGGTTGTCAGTCAGCGCTAGTAAAGATGAGAGTAAAAAACAAATTTTCCTTTTTACTATAAACGGGATAAATATAACAAACAATGGAATTATTTAGTTTGCAGTTTTGTAGCCCATTTACATACCTAAGTGTTGTTAAGTAAAATAAAAATCTGTCAAAAATAAAAAAGTGTCAAAAATAAACGTCAATTCAAAGTCATTTTAAACTTACAGTTTACTTTACTTCAATTTATTTAGCTAAAAAACTGCATTCTCAAAATTTTTATTTTAAATTAATCTTAAAAACAAAAGTAGACCTACTGTAAAACTTTTTTTCATTCTAATAATTAGCAAGAAATATTTATTCAGGAACATTTTTTATTTTGTAAGCGCTAGTTGAAAAATTAATATTGATATCTGCCATTTTGCCTAACAATTTTTATTTTGTGACAAAAAATTTTATATTCTTAAAACAGCCGTAGAAAAAAAAATTGTTGTTTTTCTTTTGAACTAGTCTAATGTATATGTATTTATGTGTGATTTGTAGATAATATACGTCCATTGTTTATATACATACAATACATTCATGTTGTTGTACTTTGACTTTTTTCGTCAATTGTTTATAGTACAATTTTGCTTTTCCTTTCGTCGTTGGCGCGGCTTTGTGCGCTTTGTGCGCTTTTTATGGTTTTATTTTTTATATCTTTCATTTTTTTTTTAATTCTGTATGTCGCCACGAATCGAAAATCGTTGGGCATACCGTGAATGCTCATCAGTATGACAAATGAGTGCAGCAGTGACGGCGTGACACACCTGGCAGCCGCAAAACGCAATTAGAAGCGAGTGTTCGAAAAAGAAATCACTAAGGAAGAAAGAGTGTAAGTAAGTTGTAAGTAGATTATTTAAAAGCAAATACACCAAATAAAATCATAATAGCATTGTATTTAAAAAAAAAAACAATTAGGTTTTTATTCCGTGGAAATGGACGACAAGTCAGGAGCACCACCGCGCATCTACCCTGCAGCACCGCTTGAGCAGCCGGTGCCGCGCAATGATGAACAACAGCAGGCCTTGCTGCCACCAGCGCCACCCACGTATGCGCAAGCAACAGGTGCCCCAATTAACGCAGCGCCAAATGGGTCACATGTTGTTGTAATTACGCGTAAGTGACGCAATCGACAAAGTATTTCTTTGCTTTTATGTTTATTTTTTTTTTCCCCGCTTTTGCTTTCATTCTCTTCGCTTTGGCGCGTAGCTGGCGCACCGGTGGCATATGGACCCGCGCCGGTGGATATACAATGTCCCTTCTGCCACAACTACACACGCACCCGTTTGCGCTTCAAGCCCACCTCCCGCACGCATCTAATTGCATTGCTTCTTTGCCTCTTTCAGTAAGTTTTTTTTTGGCGTTGCCAATAATTCTTTTCTTTATTTTATGTACGCAGCGCAAATAAAGGTTTTGGCTTTATTGATTCGCGAACTTTGTTAAAAATACTCAAGCGGCGATAGAGTTGAATAGTATCTGCAACTGCGAGACTGCGTTTTATCAAAATTGCAAACTTTTTATCAGAGCATTAAAAAACATTTATGCAGTTTTTCGGTTCACAGTTCTTTCAGTTTTATTATAACAAAATTACAAGCAATTAGAAATTGCATTTAATTTTTCCATTTTTTTAAATGTCGCTCTATTTAAGCGATCAATGCATCCTGTCATCAGTTTGTCAGACTCTCTGACGATCGAACTTCGGTTACTTTGCAATGTCAGCCAAGCTTATAAAAATTATTTGGACTGAATAATAATAAAAATCCTAATTAGTTTAAGAATTAATTGGCAAATAACTTTTCGAATTGAAATTCTTCATACATATACATACTCCTTGATGAAAATGGTTTTTTTAATGACACTTTCCTAATTTGCATAATTAGTTGGTGTTGGTACCAATATGTGCCTAGTATTTCAAAACGATAACTGATTGGGAGACCATCAGTTGGCATTATTATAACGTTATCATCGTTATCGATATTTTTTTCATAATCACTGTCAATAAAATTTAACTTAATGTAAAAGTATGCTGAAGTTCATTTACGACAACGCGAAATTCTTATTTTTAATAATCATTGCCGATAAAATTTTACATAATGGTGAAAAGTATTCTCATAGTTATACAATATATATCAGTATCTTTCGATTTTTACATAGATATTTATCGATACCTTAATAATCATCGATCGCGTTATGGATTGACATTTTTGATTTAAAGCAATCAGAAGAAGTGGTAACTTATTTAGAATGTCAACAATTTTTTATTACCGATAACGCCTTGATGTTGTTGCTGATATCGATATTTTTCATTACTGTTATGTTATGTTTATATCGTTATCACTATCATTTTCGTTAAATTTCTATGTTTTAAAATCTGCAAAAGTTGATGAAATCATCCAAGAACCAAAAAAAAAAATGTTACCGAAAAAGTATTCACTGTAATAAACCTGTTGAAATGTTTTTAAGAAAAAGTTCTCAACAATGAATGAAGTGGGAAATGAAATTACGTATCATACACTTCTAATATAAAAATGAATTACTTATACATAGTTATATTCTACTTTTCCCTTAATATATGTACATATGTATGTATGTTGCTATTTTCAAGATTGATTTAAAAAAAACTGCTTTTTGCATGAAGTATAATTATAAATAAATACATTGCATTTAATAAGGCAACTAGTAGTCCTAGTTAATTTGTAATTAAATAAAAATGCATTTTAACTTTGAATGTTTAGAAAATATCTGAAAATAGTTGTATTGGTACGAATTTTTATTTTTTCAACCCAACCGAAATGACAAACCTAATAATAATTTCTAACTTTTTTAGTTTTCTATTTAAATTTCTACTTTTTTTAAATTTTGTTGTACTCCATTTGCATGAATTATATTTTTAGAAAGTGTTCATTGGAAATATGCTTAGTAATAAACAAGGCGAATTCAATAAGGTGGCGTTGAGGTGCCAGCTGGTTTTTTCGCTTTGGTGAGCATTATGTCAAACTGCTCCATTCTGATTGGCTGCCAATATAAATGTCTACTCGTATTTGACATTTTGCTCACCAAAAAGCATAGGCAATAAATTTAAAATAGGTATCCAGCCATTGTCAAATATTTTTTTTTCTTTTAACTCAATGCCAGCTGAAACGTGGAAGTTTAATAAGCTTAAACTAAAGATATTGAAAGTGAAAATATAATATAGAAACTAAGGGGCCAAAAATGAATGCATGCTTAGTTAAATAGTCAAAAGAAATTGTTTCTTGTTACAAAATATGTAACTATGGTGCATTTCTGAAATCTATTTTTCAGTGAGCTGGATATTTGTCTGTAAACAACTAAAATTTTCAAAATCAGCTGTTTGATAATGTCAAAAAAGTGAAATCTATTTATTTTTCATTTTCGAGCTTCATTTTAATTTATTTCGAATCTATTGTGTTGTGTGTTATCTTACTTTCAGATTATATTGTTGCGTCTGTTTGCCGTATTGTATTGGCAGTTGCATGAACACGGCACATTATTGTGGCATGTGTGACCGTTACTTGGGTACATACATACGAGAATAATCAGGATATCGTAAAAAGACGCCATCACACAAACAGTAATTAATATGTTTTTACAATTTTTTATTACAAAGTGTATTTTTTATTTTAAAATGTGTATAATACCAAAGAGATAATTTAAGGCAAATGTTCAAATTGTATCCAATACTTGCAGAAGTATTTACAAGTTGTTTGTTGTGCTATAAAAGGTGTAAAACCTTATTGTACTAATCGCTAGCTTAATAAATGAAATGAAATGAAATGAAGTACATTAACATTTATTACAAATAAATAAATAATATATACTTATATATATGTACATATATAATTTTTTTCACCTACTTACATATACATACAAACGCTTGTATTATTAATATTGCGCATACATATGTACGTTTATATGCTTGCATACTTATCTAAGATACAGATAAACCATCTTATCAAAAGCCTTATATAGATATGTTAGAAGAGCACTAAAATTATCTCTTATCTAGCTGATAGTAAGAAGTCTTTTGGAATTAATAAATACTGCAAACTGTAAGTTGGTATACATTCACACTATTTTTTCATTAAATACCTAGTAGGAATATAAGAAAATATCCATTTCAGGATTTGGTTAATTTTTTTATAAGTGGAAAAGCGAGTTTAATGCAAATGACATGTTCGGATATATCTTCTAGGAAGATTCAATTACTTTGGATATCGGAGGTGTTGGTTTATACTAAAATTTTTATAAAAATTCACTAGGCTTCGTCAACTTTGTAAGGACAAAAGAAGCCGTTTTGGGATTTAGTAGTGAATATAATGCACGTGGCCGCTATGGTCGAGTTGGTAGCGGTGCGTGCTATAACTCGATATGCCGATGAGTTCGAGGTTCGAATCTCAGTCAGGGCAAGCAAAATCTTTATAATAGAAAAATTTTTTTCTAATAGCGGTCACCCCTCGGCAGGCAATGGCAAACCTCTGAGGGTATTTCAAACACTGAGCTATATAGTGTAAGCGCCAAAATTATTATTATTATTATAATGCACTTGTATGTTCATATAGAAGATATAAGCAAATTAATTAGTTTAAACAATTAAACTTAACGTTACTAATAAAAATGTAATAATGTTTATGGCATAAGTCCGTTAAATATTTCGAAACGAATATGAAATGGTTTAAAGCAAGGCACATTAAACAGGTAGCAGCATTAAAGAAAATGCAACCCTGCGGTATATTTTTTGATTTGTTGTGGTCCATCACCCTTCAAAATATATACATACATACATATATATTTCAAATTTGCCGAGTTTAATAATTCTAAATATAAACAAAATGTACGTGATTCTACATTTTGCTTGAAAAGTACATTTATTTTAAACGCAAACAGTGCAAGACGCATCATACTACAACGGATCCTCAGGAAACATTGCTCCTGGTCACAAAATTTGGAAAAGACTCTAGTGGTATCCTTCAAATATGCAAAAAATGGTTGGAACGCAACCAAACCGTTTGCAGAAAGCGGCATGCCGAAGTTCTGTTCCAATTGGATATGAAAAGCAAGATCCGACCTTTTCCCGTCTTGTAGAACACAATGTCTCCTTTCTGAGTATGTACATATCTTTTCCAAGTCCCGTGAAAAATTTGTATAAATTAGAAATATATAAAATGTAAACAAGTATTGTTTTGTAAACAAAGTTGTTTTGTTTTTTTTTTTAAGAAAAAAGTTGGTTTTGTAAATAAAGTTTGACTTGTTATGGACCACTTATAAGAAAAAACTCCAATCCGCTGCTAACATTATATTACCAAATGTGAAGGAATGAACTACAATTTCCAATTGTTTACTCAGCTCGACTTCGCTGTAAGATAATAAAGATGTTAACCAAGTGAGGTTATTAAGAGGCATCCAGTCAAAAGGGAAGATTAGCTCAAAGCGAGAACAAAATTCACTGTAAGTAAAATTGTTTTGAAGTTACATTGAGCTTGTCCAAGAGATACCAAAAGCGAACAAAAAAATCTGAAATGATTTGCCGGTTGCGAGATGGACGACAGTTTAAAAAAAATTAAATACTTTACTTGTTACTGCTTACAGCCGCTTCTGTAGTATACACTTCTCTTCTCGCCACCCTCACATTCAAACAAGTAAAATCGAAATTAATGAACCATGTAAAAGAGGTCTAACAAGTTTACTTAAGACTTTGAAGATAATATGTATGAAACAGCATTTAGTTTAAAAAGAAATTCTGCCTGCCAATACCAAAGCAAATGACTACAGAATGGCAAACACGGATGCAAAATCGAAAGACTATTGCCAGGAGCTGTTACACATGGATAACCTGCCAGACAGCAGCTTTTACACTCATACAATTTTTTAAATTCAATTTTAAAATAATCAAACTTTAGTGCTTCTTGTTTGCAAGCAAACAAGAAAATCCGCTTTTAAATCTTTGACTCTCGCCATATAAATTGAATATGTATAAAATAATAAACACTTATTCTACTTAGCAAATTATTTAGTATATAAAAAGTCATTTGTTTATATACTCGTATAAAAGATGTGTGAAATTTGAACATTATATTTCGCCTAGGAAATAGAAAACGGCCTTCAAATCAATTGGCTTAATATATTAACAGCGTTAATACAACTTAAAATTTTTATTCTTAAAACTTAACCGATTTGCAAGTAAAGCGTATGTTAATAAAATTACGAATATTGTTGAAAACCCCAGCAATTTCAAAAGTATGCTAGAACGTTAGAGAAAACAATTACAAACACCTACAAGACATTTTTAAGACTTATTATTAATAGCGATAAATACTCAATTGTTACACATAAATTCTGCTCAAAAGTTGTTTCATAAGACTTTGTTGTATTATGAATGGCCGCTGTGGTCGAGTGGGTAGCGGTGCGTGTTATAACTCGATATGCCGCTGAGTTCAAAGCTCGAACCTCAGACAGGCAAGCAAAATCTTTTCGAATAGCGGTCACTCCCTGGCAGGCAATGGCAAACCTCCGAGGGTATTTCTGCCATGAAAAGGCTTCTCATAAAATACATCTGCCATTCGGAGTCGGCACCAAGTTGTAGGTCCCTCCATATTTGATAGAATATAAAGAGGCACACTACAATTGGTATGTGAAGCTCGGCCAAACACTGTTATTATGTTTTAAGTGATAAAATTTAATTGAATTTTTTTTATTTTCTACTAAGTTGGTGTATGGGGTTTATGTTAAAGATTTCTCTAATTTAAATAGAAAAACATAGAGATTTATTAAACGAAATAAATAGTGAATATATGGGTGTCGTATAATTATGACAAGCAGTATAAAATCGTTATATGAATGCCAACAGCGTTTTAATGGCTTTTGTTTTTGCTTCATTTTCGTTTTTATCTTCTTTCTCTGTTATTATTTTTTATCTGATGGATGTAAAACAGCTCATTCCATAGCTCTCTCACTTGGTCGCCGATTGTTGGAGTTTGCTTTTTCGGATTTCGCTTTGAAGCTATTTTTCTCAAAAAATTTTGCAAATTCATGCACATAAGTGTGTGTGTATGTGTGTTTACATTGTATGGGTGTACAGATCTAAACACCTGTTACCAAGGTAATAGAAACACGACGTTTTAACAAGTCTTGAAGTCTTTTTGTTTTTAGATAATTGTCATTCATTATAAGCGCTCAACCTTTTGCATAGTTAACAATCAAAATTTTTTTAATATATTTTTCTATGACATTTTTAATAATAATATATTATCTAATTAAGTAGTTTTTATGGAATAACTTAGAATAATAAAATGGCGCAAAATAATAATTAAATGGTCTTCTGGTGTAAAAAAATAAATTTTTTAAAAATGTTTAAACGAAAAGCTTTTTATTTTTATTAAAATCTCGCTTAGTTGCTCTTGCAATTTACATATAGCGTGAAACTTGTATTACATTGGTTGGATAATAAAATATTATATTAAAATTAATTAAAATACTTCGAGAACCTTTTTTTGGGCAATGGGTATAGACTAGTGAGTCGAGGATCCATTGAAGATATAGCCATTGTGTATAATATATGTATGTTATACACAATGGATATAGCAGCTGCGACTGACTACGAGTGGCTATGTAATAGTAAAAACAAAAATCCGAAGCGCAATGAAAGCAAAAATAATGAAATAATTGTGAAAAACACAGTATGTGCATAGTAAAATACAACAATAAAAAATAGAAACAAAATAAGTACGAAAAGCGCTGACTAGAAATCGTAACGTGAATTAAGGTACGAACTTTGTAACTTCAGTCGCGGTATGCAAGCGAGTTTGAGTAGATCGTTTGGGCTGGTGTCCATTCACTTTTTAAGTGTCGTGTAGAAAAGGCGTTTTCAGCTCTTTTTTTTTAATTCGAATTTATAAATATTTTACAATTGATTACAAAATCACAGTGTATTGAATGTAAATTGCAGTGAAGCGCGAAGCTAGCAGAACAACAAAAACACGTTTTACGAGTTATTTGGCACATTTAATCAGCGACCTTTGAAGGCCCACGCTCATTTATAGCGCAACACACAGATTCACACACGCGTACAAAATAATTACAAGTGTTACAAAATTACTAAGTAGTATTTACACCAGAATATGGATCAAAAACGCGCTATGCTTTATCCGGATATCGATCCAGCGCATGCTGCTGCCACACACGATCATCGCATGTCTGCCTCAACAGCCATGGGTTTACCGGCTGAGGCACCTCCCTCATATGACATCGCTATATCATCTACTTCCACGCCAGTGGGTCCATCAAGTCAGGGCGCCAGCGGAAGTGGTGGTGCTCCGCTAGGTTGGTCACCTAGTGCCCCTGCGGTGAGTACACCCGAACTACAAGCGCCTTCGCCGCCACCACGGCAACCACGGCAGCAATATACCGCACAGGCGACCCAAAGCGGTGCACAAACAAGGCCGGTGATTGTTGTCCAACCGCTGCCTCAACACCAGCCAACACAATCGCCGCCGGTACAAGTAGGTGAGTTCACAATAAGTCAACGTTGAATAAGCTCAGCTTATGCGTGTTTTTGTTTTTTTACTATTTATTTTTTTGTAAACTTTCCCTTAAATGCGGTTGCTATTTGCTTCGCTTCGTTAGCTGAAAGTAAATATAAAAAAGCGTAAGCAAAGATTGTACGAAAAATAAAATAAACACTTTAATCTGTATACTTGAAGAAAAAATTAGCAAAATGTGCTCGTAATAGTATTCACTCATAAAACCTGCAACGATTAAAAATAAATCAAATATTAGGTTCACAAGTAGAATGGTTTTCAGAAACAGATTTACATAGTAAGGCTATGTACAATGATTCAAAGATACTTAACAGAGAAATAGTTGTATTAGTTTTCTCTTAAATGATGATAATCAAGACGGTATGGCGGATGGAGCTCTCAATGGGTACGTCAAGTTGTGGCGTGTATGAAAGAAATACACGAAGGGTATCTGTTTATAAGAAAACGCATCACTGTTGTCAACCACTGAAGACTTTTACCTAGTTAGGAACTATCACAAAGATAAACTACTCTCTTTAGATCAAGTCGCAGAAGTAAGCGCAAAGTAGAAAAAAGAAGACACGCGCACTCGTTCAGATTGTTTCGATTTTATGGAGAGTTAAATTTGCATTGCATTATCGAAAATGAAACGCTCAAAACGACTTCAAATAAAATATCTGTTATTATACGTAATTTTCTACAGTTAAATCAGGAAGTTTTTGCTGTTCCCCCTTCGTTTCTCATATTCACGTTTCTTCTGCACGTTTACTACCAAATTGGAATTGACAATTTCCTCAGTAAAAAATTAATCAGAAGAAACAAGCGCAATAGATGGATTATTTCGGGACTAGTTCCGAAAAATTTCACGACCAGTTCGCTCAAGGCTCTATTTGATAAGCGTAAGACCATTAACGATCCAAAAAATCGATCGATAAGAAATATTGACGACGTTTAGGCTGTTTTATTAACAGACGCTTGCAAGGCGAATTCATGAAAGGTGGTGTTAATCAATCAGCTGATTGGTGGTTGGTTGTCAAAATCAATTGTTTAGTTGCAAATTATCAATTGTTCCGTTTAACTACAAAAAATTTAAAGATATGGTTCCCTATAACATATGGCGGTGACTCTAACAGTGTAAAAATTATTTCGCGAAAATTAAATACAAAGGAGATAAAGTTTGACAATAACCCACCAAAGCGTTGCATTTTTAGAATCGCTACCACCTTACATGAATTCGCCTTGGACGCTTGTAGGCAACTGTGAAGATTGTTGGAAATCAAGAGTTTGAATACTGATATATTATAGACAATTATGTGATAATAATGCTGATAATTGTCACTTAATATATAGCTTAGTCAGAAAATTTTTTTCAAAAGAATTTTGTAAATTTGTGTATGGAAATTGCGCAAACACAAAACACTTGCCGTTTTATTTATCAAAATTTGCTCATTTGCCAATAATCCAAAACGAAATTTGCATTTGGTCAACAACAGTTTAAAAACACGTCAACGAAGATTGTTGCGTTTTCTTTTTGCAATTGTTGCCTTTCTTTAAAGGAGTTTTCAAGAGAAACTAAATTGTCGACTTTCACTGATAAAATCAAGGTGGTGTTAAACAATCAGCTGATTGGCGGTTAGTTATCAAAATCAATTGTTTTGCTACAAATCTACTGTTTAACTACAAGAAGTTTACGGTGATTTAATAGAGTAAAAATTATTTCGCATAAGTTTAATATATAGGAGATAATCTTTGGCGATAACCCAACAAAGCGTGGCATTTTTAGAATCGCTAGATACTACTTTACATAAACTCGCCTTGGACAAAGTGAAAAATTTCCTTTTTTATAAAACTCTCATTGTTGTTAAATTCTAAAATAACTAAGATTTTGGAGTTTTTAAAATTTCTCAATGATTTCGTAATAATTTTTTTTTTTACATAAATAAAATGCCGAAATTGCTTTTATCGGCGCGGATTATAAGTGATATTTATTGTGAAGTTTTTAGCGCATTAAAATTATCTTGAATAGAATAAAGTACAAATTTGTTGTAAATTCAAACTTCCATAGATTTTTGATAATTTTTTTTTTTTTAATTTTAATATGTATATATGTACATATATTTATATTACAAGTAACTTCCTTAAACCGTTTTAATTATATTACAAGTAACTTCCTTAAACCGTTTTAGTTATAAAAACAAATTATATATATTTTTATACTCAAAAAAAAAAAATATTTCAGCCTCTACTCCAACTCGCTTAAAACTTGGTCCCAATCCTTGTGCGGTCAGCTGTCCCGTCTGCGGTGCCACTAAAACGACGCGAATGGTTTTCACACCAAACACGCGAACACACATTTGCGCAGGAATACTCTGCTTAGCCGGGTGAGTCATGCAGAAATGCGATGGAAAATTTAAACAAAAAAAACAACTATACATTTACTAATCATGTTTTTTAATCGAATCTATCTAAGTATTATAAATATGACTATATACAGTGCATAAATATGTAACATATGTAAGTATGTATGTATATTGCATTAAAAATAAACTTGTTTACATTACATTGCAGCTTCTGTTGTTGCGCTTGTTTGGTGCCCTATTGCATGAACAGCTGTCGGACTGGCAACCATTATTGCTCTCAGTGCAACACGTTTCTTGGAGTTTATAATTCGAGGAGAGTGTAAATGTGAAATTCGTTGGACTTTACTTAGCAAAAGACAAAAGAAAATACATATCCACATAAATATTTTATAAGAAAGTGAAGAGTGTTTAAAAAATGTTATACATACTTCATTCATAAATTATATAACTATGTACATGCATACATACATATGTTTGTTCACATATGCATGTGCAAGTGTGAGTGTTTTCGCATGCTTTGAAAGAGTTTTGCGTTCGACTTTTCTTCAATTTTTAACGATCATATTTAGGTATGAATAAAGTAAAGCTTAACTTTAATAAACACTCATACATACATATGTACATACGTACTTGCATAGTTATGTAGTGAATAATTTACTTTTAAAATATATATATAAAACAGTGTTCTTTCCTATTTAAATTAATTTAAGATAAAAAGATAATTATAAGATAAAAAAAAAAAATTATGTTGACATAGTGGGAATGCAATGTTTGGTTTTTCTGTTGATACGGCGATAAAAGTCTGTTTGTTAGCGCTTATAAACAGACTTTCGCACAAATCATATGACCATGCTGTCTGACTGTGTTTAACCGCAACGCGTAAAGGGAGTAGCGATATTTTTTATACATACAAAGAAGCAAATGCGTCAAAAAAAATCCCAAAATTTGGCAATGATTTTTATACAATTAAAATTTGAATATTACTACACTAAAATTCCATGCGCTATAAAACTGCATACTCGGAAATTGCCTAAATCTTCTGAGAAAAATATTTGTAAATTTTATAAAAGTTGGTAATTTTTATGTGTTGTAAAAATTAAAGTTTGGTATTTTAATTAAAAAGTAATGGAAATCAAATTAAATGAAAAAAAATTACTCAAAATTTGTCAAAATGAACAACTGTTTTTAATTTGAATACAGGTTTTGTATATAGTAAAACATCCCCAGCTATTTTCACTTTCTTGAGGAATATCAATTTTAGTGTTGTGTCATTTTCGAAAGTTCCAAAAAATTTATGTTACTTCTGGAGCTTTTTGGATATGCAAATAAAAATTTGTGTGTGTCAAAAGATGTTTTTTTTTTTAGAAGATGTAAATTCATCAGTGCCATCAAGCGCTGGTTTTAGGAATTATGGAGAATATATTTTGGTAAAATGTCGAAGGTGGGTTAACATATTCTGAAAAAGTATTCTTTAGAAAATTTCACTCAAAAGAGACAGGGATCTTTGTGAGATAAGCACTGAACAGTGTTGCCCCGCGTACATTTTCGATTGAAGTGAAACGACAGAAAAATCTGTCATAGTATTTCGAAGCTAAATTGCAAACGTTCTTTTTTAGAGAATTTATAAGTAATGTGTTATTCTTTTACTAATAAATACAAAATATATTTTATTAATATTTCTTTTTAAAAAATAAGCATTTTTATATGCATTGTATAGGTACGCGGTACGATGGTATTTGTGTGTCGAAAACCAATTTCGAAAAGTAGCAAATTAAGCAAAATTTTGTTGCATTCTTTTTAATGCATTGCTTAAATTAATACAAAGTATCCAATTCAAGAAATTGTCGTTATTGAAATAATTTTTCATTAGCGCTTACGTTCAATCTATTTCGTTTTGAACTTTTTTATAAATTGCAGTTGAGAGAAAACCCTTTCAGTAGTGGCACTACTATGAGGTAAACTTAACAACGCTCCAAGAAAAGTTCAAATGTTTGGGTACATGAGTTCGCCAATGAAACCGAAACTCTTCGCAATTTAATATGTTTCAATTGAAAAGTCTATAAAATTTTCGTCAATAAGATTGGGAAAAAATTTAATTATTGGAACTAAACTATTCCCTCAGAATGTTTCATCTTAAATTCTTACTGCTGTTAAAATGCTTTCTTTTTAATTGGCCTAAATACAGGCCTGTTCTGCATTTCGATTCCGACCAAATTATTGGAATAAATAAATAAATTGCCGGTATAAATCCTTTCTCCTCAATCTGTTGTAAGTTTTTTCAGTTCTGCGAGGATCAGGATCGGAGAATCAGACAATACCCAAAATATTTATTCACTTTCATTCTGATTCTGATCAAATTTGTAGAAATCGAAATGCAAAACAAGTCTGATAGTGTTTTATAAGAATTTTTGAGCGTGTAAACTGAAAGCATGAATAAAACCAATTTTTTTTTAGTAAATTCTAGTCACTCAAAATCGAGTGCAGAAGTTATGACCACTAAAGTGAACTGAAAAACTACGTTCGTAGTGAAAACGGCAACACAGGCACTGAATTCTGCAGAAAATCAAATAAAAAGTCTTATCCGAAAGTTTGATAACAGCGCTGTTAACTGTTAACATTTTAAAGTTAATATAGGAGAGCAAACATACATAAGTGCCACATGTTAAAAAAAATTTTTTTTTTTCGTATAGAAATTTATAGATATCTTATGAGGCTGCCTTCTTATTTCAAGTTTTTAGTGCACCATTTTCCGTTATTTTTTTTTAAATTTATAACGGCGTGTATTGTGAAGGAGGCTGATCTGTCAAACTCTGCAATTGAAAGATTTTTGTGTCTCAGCTTACGCTTCGAAAATGCAAATATGTATTTCCTTTAACAAATATGGCAAACATGCATACATATATTATAAGTACATACAAATACATCCAACAAGAAGTTGTTAACAACATTGCTATTTTGCTTTGATAATACACAAATATTTCGTGCCATTTATTTTTCGTGCAAACAATTGATTTCAACAAATGATGCTCGCAAACATACCCATTGACACCAATATATCCCATATTTAGCACACACGAGCAGAAATAAGTGTACGTAGGTGTTCTTAATGATTCTCCAACACTTTGGATAACAATATTGAGTCTTAACTCTTCGATTTTGAAGCTACATTTTTTCGGATTTGTATACGAGTATGTACATACATATGTATGTTCAATGTAGGTGTGTTTTATATAACTGGTTCAGCAACTCGTTTCGCTGTACTTTTCAATAACGCATCAAGCTTTTAAATATTTAAATAAAGGAAACACTCATACACTAAGTTCAACAATTATTTTTATTCTAACTAAAAATTTTTTCTGTTGAAGTATAGTTTATTTTCTAACAAAAACTAAAACTTAAGAAAATTTAATGTTTTCAGTAGGCGGTTTTGTAGGTCACTAAATTTTAGTATAATATGCAATTTTATCCCCACAACTCAAGACTGCGGTATTTATATGTATATATGTATTTCTTTATGTGGCTTGTGTAGTGGTTTCCTCCACAACCCAATTTCAAAAATAAGTAGTGCAATGATTGCAGGAAAATTTTAAAATTTTATTTTTTAATCGTAACGGCTGCTGTGTTCGAGTTGGTGGCCGCGCGTGTTATAGCATATTGTCGCTGTGTTCGGGGATCGAATCGCTGAAACAGTTTTTTCTAATAGCCCTCTGCCATAAAAAAGCTTCTTATGAAACACATCAGCCGTTCGGAGGCGGCAAAAAATTCTAGGTCCATCCATTGGACAGAGAAGCTCGGCCAAACACTGAACTACATAGTGTAAGCGCCAAATTATTTTATTATTATTATATTTATTTATTTCATTGTATTCTACGAGTACTTCCAGGTGCAGCCACTATTTTTTAATATTTTTTATTTCGGTTACTTGGGTAACAAAAGCTTTTCGGAGATCTTTAAATACAATTTTCAAAGAAAAAGGCCTCTTCAAAAAAGAAAAAAAAAACCTGATTCTACGCTTGGCTAACTTGCGGCTTCATTAAGGGACTGGCCCTTTAATATAATATATAAATAATTGTATACAAATTTTTAAGCTCTTTACAGATATTTATATATTTGTATGTATTTATCTATTTTCCATTTAAGCTGAACAATCGTTATGAATGATCGTATATGTATGTACATACACACAATATTTGGTGTACTTTTTATTAAAAGCCCAGATCGTTAAGAAACGTTACCAATATCCATCATTAATAGATGAAAAATGTCAAATACATTTTGTGCATCAGTGAGCAAAACAGAAATCAAATATCCACCTATTCTCAATTTAACTGGCGTCGTGAATATAACTGTTACATTTTGAACTTAAATTTAATTATGTATGTATTTATGTATAAATCAGAGAACGTACAATAGAAACACGTAAAAATTATGCGTTTTGGTTAACATTTCCTGTGAAAAAAACTTTTTTTTGACGGTTCCTCGTTTTTCTGTCTGCTTAGCGAAACGGAAATCAAAATAAGGTGCGTGTCTGTGCTACATATCCTACACATTTTGAGTCGTACTGTATATATTTATCCAAAGCACGTAATTTTAAAGAACGTAAATTTAAAGAACGTAAATCTATAAAAAGCGACCAGAGAACGTTTAATAATGAGAAGGTGCATTTCGTATACGATAAAAATAAATTTGTGAAACGCGCGCGCTAGGGAATCCAGAATGTTATGGGACAGAGATTTAGCAGAAGAATTTCGTTAAATTTCTGTAAACTGGCATTTTTCTGCTCAAATTTACATACATATGTATATGTATGTTGCTCAAATATGTTTAAAAAAATGTGTGGTGTTGCCGACGGCATTACGCATGCGTGTTATGAATAAATATTGACAATTTCTAATTAAAGGCAATTGTTATTTTATATAGATTTTTGAGAGTTATGAACCTCATTGGTACTTTTAAGGTAATGATAAAAAATTTTCCTTTCAAGGGCAAAACAAAGCCTTTAGAGAGTTCACAATTCGTGTTATTTGTCGTATTTCTATAGTCTGCTATTAAAATAATAGTGCAATTAACCGTTTGTAATAAATATGAGAGGTCGGAGATATTAAAAATATGTATACGCATTCTATTTAACTTTAATTTACATTTTTTCAAACAAATATAAACCTCAAATGATTTAAAACAGAAATGATTTTAACATGAGAAACAAAAAAAAAAACAAGTTTACAACTGATGTATTACGATAACCAATAGGACTAATACGACATATAACACGGCTTGTGAACTCTCTAAAGGCTTTGTTTTGCCCTTGCCATTATAAATTAGCTGGATAATATTCTCATCGAGCAGACAATGAGCCTTACTATGAAAGCGATGTTAATAGAACCAACGACGAGGTGCTTGAAGTGGATATGGCAGAAAGTCTGAAAGAAAAATTGCATGAAGTTTTAACAAGCAGCTCGCAATTGTCCATTAATGGAAAGGCATATAATTTATCAGAAGGTTTGGTAAAAGAAATTGATAGTTTTTGCAAGGAGGCGATAAAGGCTATGTCCTATAGAGAGCATTTAACTTTTTGTCGATAATCCAACCAACAAGTGTTGAGGCGCAGCAGTACTTCTCCACTGCCTATATTAAATGCAAGAAATTTAGTTCCAGGTTGGGGGATAACACACTTGAGGTTTATATTTCTTTAAGATTGCATTTTGATTAGAATAAGGAATAATTTTGCCTCGCTCAAAATGGAGTAGGTGTTGCAAATAATTTTTACTTGAAGTATTTCTTTTTTTACTGAATGGTAATATATTAATATTTAATATTGGTCTCAAACAGCGATTAAAAATACCAACAAATACATACATGAATTACAACAAATCCTTATCTTTGTTATATTATTGTTATTTTGTATACTTCTATAATACAACGATTACAAATCTGTTAGATTTTTTGATAAATTGAAAATTACGAATCAAAACTTCGTGAATTCTGGATCCTGAGATTGTTCCGGGATTTTGTTTTCAGATTTCAAAAATCCCGGGATCAAAAAAATGCCCAAAATTGACATCTACATACACTACAAACGAACTCAGAAAAAAATTTCTTAAAGCTAATAGCAAATGAAACTTTCGCAAAAAATGAAAAAAAGTTTTCATAGAGCTTTAAACTCAAATGAAAATGTTTAATGAGATTATAAAGCCTTACAAAAATAAAATGTAAATTAAAAGCAGCAGAACTTACTAAAGCATTTCTCTAAGGTGTATGTACATATGTTTATATGTGCATACTTACATTAGCTGTCTTTCAGTAAAAACCTTTTAAACGAAAAAAAACAACATTAAACATTACTTCGATTTTGGAGACATGTTTATAAGCTTTTGGCAAGTCTTAATGTATTTGCGACCAACGACACGAATTGTAACAAAAGATATTTTAGTTAAGAATCTAACGGAAGAAATTAAAGCATTTTCCAATCAAATCAATGGCAGGGACAAAAATATTGGAAAAGCATAAACACAAAAATTATATTATACAACAAAGCTTAGGAAGCAGAACAGTGAAATCAGCATAGAAAATCAGCAAAATGGAAAATTGCCAATAAAAGTGACAAAGGAAAGAAAACTGCGGTAAGACAGGAAAAACAAGAAGTTACAAATATATGATTGCAAAAAGTTTATGAAAAAAAAACATCTAAGCCACCTACAGCTGCGCCTCACACACACACACACACACGACAAATTGGGTAGCACAATTACATACTCGTATGAAGGACGAACGAAGTTTGCTGTAGAACTCCTGCGACTATAAGACTCGTTGCGCTGCTGATATTTAGTATGTACTCGTCTGTATTGATCTTATTTACTACTTTATCGAGGTACATTTACTTGCAACACTAAAGCAATGATTCACGAAGCTACAAAACAAGTGAAGCTTTCAAGTGTATAAAAAGAAGACTGATATTGTGGGCGAACGGGGGTGGAGGACTCAATCTCGACACGGAAAAAATGGCTTCACTGCAAAAGTAACCCCAATAAATTTCTTAAGTATGTACATATGTATGTATATAGTAAATACGCAATGTAGCTGATGTAATAATTGTACATATCCACATATCCACATATACTATATATGTATGTATGTATGTATGTACATACATATGTGTGTAGTTGTAAATAAGCACCTATGTAATACTGACTTAGTTTCACGAGAGCTAGAGCATACACAAAAGCTCAAAACACGCTTCGGCACAGGCTGCAGGAGCACAAAGGCGTTACTGCAAAAGAAAAAAAACAAATATATATGTATGTATGTATGTATATCGATTGTTGAGCTTTTGACACAATTTTTGATGGCTGTTTTTGTGTGTATTTGACACGCTGCACAGCTGGCGCCACAAGCGCTTTCTTCACACACGAGCGGGCATGCTCTCGAAGAGAACATAACAACCACTGACACCTCTCTCCACCATCGCTGACCTCTTGTGGCGTCGCACACACATGTTTGGCCTCTCTTTCTGGTGGTAAATTTTTTTGCTGTAGCCAACACCCATAGTTGGTGTATGGCGCTGGGTAGGCGCCTTGAAGTAGGCAACAACATTACAGTAGCGCGCAGCAGCAACAAATGCGGCCACTAAAAATCGATCGATTGACCCACTTTTTTCTACTAAATACATACACCCCACGCAGCTCTGTTCTCTCTCATTTTTTTATTTCTCACGCTCGCTCTCGCTCTCTTTCTCTTCCTTTCTGTGTGTGAAACCATGGCATACTTTTCAGCTTTGCAGCCATTTGCAAAGCTATGCGGAAACATTCCTTAACTTCAACATCCGTCTTTCGGTATGTATCTGCCACATTTCAATTTTATTTCCTTTTTCACGAAATTTACTTCTACATTTTTTTGTATCGCTCTACTAGTTTACTTCGTTTATCTGCTTGGTTTTATGCAACCTTTTCGCTCGCTACCTCAAGCCTACTCGCAGTTACTGCGGCTTTTTTATTTTCCTAAAATAAAAATTTTTCTTTATTATCACATTTATAGAAATACAGATTTCGGTCTGTTGTAATATGGACTTAAATAATTGGTGATTATTGGGTAAGAAATCTCAAAACTTTTCGTCAAATCATTGAAACATTAAAACGCCACGGACGTACTTTAAGCAGACTCTCTTCAGCATAAATTTATGTACATACATTAACGAAGTTATTTTCAGCTGACTAACTAACAAGCTGCTGGCTGGCATGCGGTTTTTGGCTGCGCCAGATTTTTGGCGTGTACACCTACTGCGCAGCCCACTTTTACCGCAACTTTGTGCCGTTATGTTTATGCATAATAAATGAGTTCGATTATCCAACAAAACTCCCAATACAGCAGATGGCTTTGCTGACTCTACTTCCCAAATCACAACGAACAAATACTCTTTCTCAAAACTTTAACCACATCAAATATGACAGTTTACTTGTAATTTATTAAATTTTCATTTTTTTTTTTGGTTTCATTAAAAATGCAGCACATTCTTTAGAATTTCTATCTTTTGTAGCACTTTTAGTTAAGTATTGTTGAGTGCAAGTTTGAAATGGTTACAATTAGCGTTGATTTTTGCCAAATTTCTTTAGTGACGGTATTGCGAATTGTTTCCATATAAAAAATATGGATTCATGACTGTTAAAAAGAAATTTCTTTTCCAATTCGCATCAGTAAACAAAATTGTGAAACGTCAACAGTAATTTGTAACCACTTCAAACTTGCTTTGTTAAAACAAAATTGAATAGTCTAAAAACTGCATACTCCAAAAAAAAATGATTTAAAACTCTGGGAATTTTGAGGATGATTATATTTTTTTTTTATTAAAAAATTTAAAAGTTTGAAATTTTGGTTGTTATTATTATACCCGAGCGTACTTGTACACAATGGTATTATAACTTTGTTCGGATAACGGTTGTTTATAACAGCAAAAAATAATCGAGATAGATATAGACACATACATATGTATATACTAAAATGATCAGAAGGAAAAGATAAATCGATTTAGCACTGACTGTCCGTCCGTTCGTCTGTCCGCTACAATAACTTGAGTAAAAATTGAGATATCTTAATGAAATTTGATACAGAGATTGCTCTTTGGACAGGGTAGGTTGGTATTAAAAATGGTCAAGATCGGTCAATAACCACGCCCACCTCCCATATAACGGAAGTTTTTGAAAAATGCATAAACTCCGTTTTTTCGGTATCCATTAAAGCAAATTGAGTGAAGTTTGGTATTTGGAGCGATTTTAAACTGAGAAATTAGGTATTTAGGAAATTTTGAAAAATGGGCGTTGCCATAACAGTATTAGTTATCTTCACAAAATTTGGTGGACATATTTTCCTTGATATCGCTACTATTATCGTAGAAAATTTTTGAAATCGGATCATAACAATGCCCACCTCCCATATGACGAAAGTTTTTGCCACGCCCACTTATGAATAAATTTCTGTATCTCGATAACGGTTTAAGGTATCTTCACCAAACTTGGTGGACATATTTTCCATGATATTGCTATTATTATCGTAGAGAATTCTTGAAATCGGACCATAACCTCGCCCACCTCCCATATAACAGAAATTTTTAAAAATTAAAAATTTGGTTTTTTCTTTATCTATTGAAACATATTAATTAAAATTTGATATTTAGAGAGATAGTTAAATAAGAAACTTGATTTTTTATGAAATTTTGAAAAATGGGCGTTACCACGCCCACTTATAAAAAACGTCTGTAAGTATCTCAACAACGATGTGAGGTATCGTCACAAAATTTGCTGAACATATTGTCCTTGATACCATTAGTATTACCGTCAATAATTTTTGAAATCGGACCATAACCACGCCCAACTTCCAAATAACGGAAATTTTGAAAAATGCAAAAAAATTCGCTTTTCAGTATTTATTTGAAGAAATTGAGTAAAGCTTAATACCAGCTGCGATTTGAAACAAAGAAACGGGAATTTTATGAAATCATAGGCACCGACCATACAAAAATATATCGCGAGGGTATATACATAAAAATCGGTTTCGCCCGAATTTAGCTTTTCTTACTTGTTTTTGTTTGCGAATGTACGGTCAAAATTAGTCAATATGTGGTGCGGCTATAGTTTTGAGATGGTGTATTTAGCTTATAACGAAAGCTATGCTGAAATTTGTTGGAATATATAAAAACTGAGTTAACTTGCATTACACACACCGTCTCCGCATACTTAGGCACATACTTTATTTTTATAACTACATTGATTTTTTAACAAAATTCGATTCTCTACTTTTTTGCTTTCCTTTTTTTGCTTTCCAATTTGCCTCGATATGTTTCGATATTTCATTTAAATACATACTTATGTACATACACAAACACATACATACATATATATAAACGAGTATGGGTGCATGTGCTCCAAAATAATATTTCCATTCGACAGTTTCTTTGCTTCTTTAGTTGAAACGGTTTCGCCTCTCCACTGATAACTTTTATCTAATCTGCCACGTGTATATATAGTGTATGTATGTATGTATATAAAAACGTATATATGAATACTGTTATGTATGTATGTATATTGGCGTGCCAGCGATAAGATATGTAAGTACACTTTCGCTAAAGTTTTTGCTGATATTCAGACAGTTTTTAGAAGTTTGAAATGAGCTTTTTCTGCTTATGTTAATAATTAAAATTAATTTGCTACAATTTGTTATTGTAAGATTAAATGTGAACTTTCTAATTGAATCATTTTAATAAGAGTGAGTTGTGAATAATTTGAGCTATTAAAAGCAGATACTTTGTTTAAACTTTAATCTCTACATTTAGGAAGCTACGATTAAACGATTTTTTAAAGCAAACAAAAAATATACAAAAAAAAAGCAAATCTGAAAAACTAAAAGAAGGCATTCATATAAATTTAAAATATTGTATACCGTATCTCACTTATAAATATAATTTTTTTGGTTAGAAATGCTTATAAGCAGTAGAAATTATTAAATAATTAGTTGTTAGATATGAAACAATATTGCCCTATCATACTTAACCTCAAATAGAACATTAGAAACGACATTCCAAGAAAATTGTTCGCAGTTTACGCTTAATAAAAATTTCTCTAGAAGGTAAAATGGGCAGGTGTTAGCTGATTTGGAAATGGACCCCTATAAATTTGCATGCATAATACATGGACCATTTCATATCCAGAACGGCATCAAATATGACAATGAATATTTCATTACTTTTTTTTAAATTTGAGTACAGAGAAATAAACCTAAGCATATAGCTTAAATTTAATTTCAATATTGTAGGCACATTTTTCCAAAAAATTTCCCAACTTTTCTAAGTATGTAGGTAGTTTAATAGTCCATTCAATTTTTTTGATGTTTCATATAAAAAATCGCAGATTTGCTTTATAATAAAGTGAAAAAGGGTCACAAAAAATTGTCCGTTAGCGGTTATTCTTGGACACTTGAAATTTGTACTTTGTTATACTTTTTTAAAAAAATGTGTACCTACTTTTTAAATAAAATTGTGAAATTACTATAGGTACATATAGAGAATTATTCTATACAAATGCTGAAAAACAAAAAACTTGAATGAATAGGCATTATAAATACGAATAAAGGTATATACAGTATTGTGCATATCAATAGCAACAGCATTCAAAATGACAAATGTAGTTTGTCAATTGTTTTTATTTATTTATTTTTAAGATTTTTTTCTTAGAGCATAAACCATATAATTTTGAAACTTTCATATTGTCATACTAAAACTAAATAAGCTATAAAACAGCATACTCAAAAAAATATTTAGCACTTCTGAGAAAACTCCATACCAAACGTTTGCGATTTTGCAGGATTTCAGCGCTTACTTAGCTTATGAGAAATAAGTATACTCGTAGCTGAATAAAATGCTGAAAGCCTAACACGTCAGAATGTCTAGAATGAAGGCTTGTCAGTCTTTTAGGTCCGTTTGCACCATCTCTGGTTAACATTACCAGCGGTTAGCTGTAATTCAGCTTACTATTCAGCGCTTGATTATCTGACGGATGGTCTTAACCGGCGCTTTTAGTTCCGATTAAGCGCTTAACCGGAGATGGTGAGATGGTGCAAACGGCCGTTAGTGTTTCTTGGGCTTGTAAGATATATGGCTGAAAAAGTTCTGACTTGAGCGTGAACTTATGGCTGAAACACAATGCCGACGTACGACGAACTTTCGTGGTCGCGAATGTTCGTGGTGAAAAATAGAACACACCACCGTATATGAGAATGCGCACAACCAAAGCGCACGACGAAATTCGTCCGACGTCTATTCGCGGCAATAGATTTATTTCTATAGTCGTCGCTGGCAGCAGCGGCGAAATGTGAACCATTGTGACCATATGTTAAATATTCTAAGGTCTTAAAATCAAAATAAAACGAAAAATGGTTTAGTTTTTTTGTTAAAAAGTATTAATTCTGTTACTTGTAAAATTTTAACTTTAGTAAAAGCTATTTTCAACATTTTTTGCTTTTTGTTAAATAGCCTTTTTCTCGCTGTATTCATTCTATGTTCTAAAAGTTGTATCTGCTCAATATGGTCACTTTATCAGCTGACATACAACTTGGCATAATCAGCTGATTTCGTTGTAGCCGTAATTACATATGTTTTAGTAAGCGAAATTTCCGGGCGCACGTCGCTGAGGATGTCGCTCTACTGGGCGAAATTTCGGCCGTACGTCGACATTGTGTTTTTAGCCATAATTGGCGGTAATGAAATTATGACCTTTACAAGCTTAGGCGAGATATGGGCAGCTCGAATTTTTCGTAAGAAAAAGTATTAACTTTTCTCAATGTGATGGGATAAATCACAGTATTTCACATAAGGCGATGTATTTAGCTATGTTTGTATGTATGTATATGCTTACGGCTTCAAATTACGAACAAAAAAGAAGAATCGCTGTTAAAGTAGCGTTGTTCACACCATTTTTGTAGGTTGCCGTATAATCCGGTGATTATGGGGTTTTGATTTGTTTCCATTTCCTACAACAAAGTACACATAATTTTTTTGTTTTTAATTTTCAAATCAATAATAACTTTATGAGATATTCTGGGGCAAAGCAATGAACGAAAGAATCAATTAAAAGAAAGGAAACAACAGATGCGGGGTACCTGCAAAATCCTTATGAATTTTGTATAGACTTAGAAAATCTGTCACGCAGAGGTCAGCAAATTCATATTTATATCAAGGCGAATTCATTCAAGGTGGTATACTCCACATATAAGTAAAAATTTTGTTTATTTTGCGGTAAAAATGTCAGAGAAACTTAAAACAAAAAAAAAATAAACAAATCGTCGGAATTCCAAGTTTGGCACAAAAAGCAATCGTACTAAGAATTTATAGTAAACAATTTCAATTGAATGTATTTGTAATATTATGCAAACGCATGGAATTTCCTATCACGAATGTAAATAGAAATGTAAAATGTAAACAATATTGTAATTTTGGCACTTTCACCGCGCAAGGCGAAGGTAGAACAAGCAACCAGCTGATGGAAATATCCGACCTTCTATGAATTCGCCTTGATTTATATGTTGAAATCATTGTGTATAACAACAAGTGAAATATCTTATTTGACAGTTGCTTTTGACAGGATACCTAAGATGGTGTTTGACGGGGTACCTAAGCTGGCCGCCCATATGTCGACAATTACGAATGGCCCGAAGTTGGAAAAAGCTGATCTGAAAATATTTTGGGGGGGGGGGGCGTTTTCAATTTTTTAGGATATTTTACATATTTTGAGATATTCGATTAATATCCATTATAAACATAGATATAATAATATTGGATTAAATGTTGAATGCATTTTTATAAAGCCATCGATAGGCTATGATATCATTTGAATCAGTAGAATCATAAAACGTCAGGGGTTTAAAGTGCTTCATCGATTCTCCTCTTTTTCTTTGCCAAAATATCTAGGTCACTAGTAACCTCAATATCTCGAGATACGTCTTCAATCTCCGTAAAATAGAAAAGGACCGTTCACTCACACCGTGACTGGCAACGTAACACTGATTTGAAAAATTCGGTAAATGTGTTTGTAAAATTGCATATTACGAAGGCGGTTTGATAAGTCATAAACTTCTAGAATAAAATATACTTTTCGGCAAAAAAGCATTCTTTGTATTCCAGTTACTGGGTAATAATTTTTAATTTTTTTGTCTAGAGTGAGTTTTTGTTGAAATTTTCTGAGACTACCGATTTTTGGGGGGAATTCAGACACCCAGAACCCTTCCCCTGTATCCGTCCCTGCATTCGGGTAAAATATACGAGGAACGCCAGGGTTGCGAATTTACTTTGCAAAAACAGGTGATCTCAGCTGTTCCAAATTTTGACGTTTATCGAAAAGATATCTCACTTGTTATTATACACAATGGTTGAAATTCTGGTTCTGTCAAAAAAGGCCAAGATTTTTTCGGTTGCCGCACCATCAATATTTATAGAAAATAGGATGCAAAAGACAAGAATCAATTATTTCCCCTATTTCGACTGGACAACCGACCTGTTTAAACGTAAATAAGAATATTACTCATCAAAAAGCCTGTTTTACCTGCGAAATAAACCACCTGCGTCGGAAGATGCAATGCTGCTCGGAATCTTGTCCATTCCGACAGCTTATACAAGGTGTTGCTCATAAAGCCTGTTACGTCTGAGAAATAAACCGCCTGTCGAGCATAGAGCGGGGATTATGCGATGCTGCATGGAATCTTGTCCATTCCGACAGCAGAAATAATATCTACATACATATGTACATAACTCATCGAAAAGTATGTTATACCTGAAGAAGAATTGTATAATCAGTATGGCTCTGGAACTCTTCAATTCAACTCAGACCACCTGTCGCCGCCATAGGGTGAAATACGATGATGCTCGGAATCTCGTCCATTCCGACATCGTCAATAATAAAATACGCATCGACAGAAATTACAAATTTTATTGCTATAGAATAAAAATGTGTATAAATGTGTTCTATCTCAATGAATATGTGATTATTGTAAAAATACGCTCCTTACTTTAAATACGTTTAAGTTTTTACAGTAAATATTGTACCTAATAAGTTAATTTTTGAATACATATGGATCTGTATGTTATATTTACATGTATATTGTGAAATTTTAGGTCAGCAGACCGTAATAAAGAATTAAATTAAATTTAAAAAAAAGGTTTTTGAATATTCATACTTATGTATATACTTATATATGTACATGTGCAGAGGCGTAATTCCTTGTTGTTGTTTGACCTAATTTTTGTCTGCATCCAATTTGCATCTTTAACTGAAAACAAAAGTAAAAACATAAACCATTTCATTCGTTGCCTAACACAACATAAAACAAACAATTCGAGACCAATAAAAATGTGTCTAAACTTAAAGTCTCTGCAAAAGTATACTAAGCACAATTAAATAAAAATCAATTTACTGCAAACTAATTCATGTTTTCAAAGGGAGAAATATGTAGTACAGATATTTAACTACCTCTAAAGATATGCCACAAACTGGGTGTGTGAGTTTATTTGAAAAACAACTCCAAAACCAGCAGCAGATACGCATAACGAAATTTCTGCATTTTATGGAGATTTTGGGGCAATGAGAAAAAAGTCAATAGTAGCCAAAAATTACAAAATTACTTTGCCCTGCGGTCAACGATAAAAAAGTTCACACACACACATGCATACATACACACAATAAACATATATTTATGGATTGTTTATGTACTAGCGGTAAATAACTTAGAGCGTACCTACTATGCTACTATATGTACATATAAAAGATACAGTAGTGATTAGCTAATTGAAATCAAGTGGTAACCATTTGTTGTGAAAATTGCAGAAATGTCTTCTTCTAGATTTCATGTCAAAATGTATTTCAAATTAACCAAAGAGGATTGTGTATGCGAATTTTGGTTTATTGAATATATTTAATTTTGGAGAAAAAGGAAATTTAAGTATCAATCCTTAAAAGAGGCATAGCAAATTTCACCATTTCTTTCTTAGAAAAATTAACTGGGCTCCACTTAAGACACAATTAAAGCTTTTGCTGAGAATGTCTTGAAAAAATAACGTATACCATATACTAAAAGCGAATTGAAAAAATGTCCACTCATGTTTTCGCAAACTAGGCCTCTTCTGAATAACGCAGGCAATATAAGTTTTACACAACGAAACAGCTAGAAGATTAGTAATGTTTTAATTTCGTAGACTTTTGGCGATTTTTATACCAATATTTTAAAGAAAAAAAAACACAATTTCCGAAATGAAAATATACAAAAAATTAATGGAAATTTCCCACCTCCTCTTAAGCAAATACATTTTTTACTAATTAATAAACAACAATATCTAGGAGAAATAATTTGTATAACATACAAATAGGTATATACAAATATGCATTTACATATACATATATTCATTTTTATTATTATGCTAAGAAAACCATTATACGCGTTTCAGACAAATTGTTATCTTTTCAGTAACTTTTAATAGGTTGATAACCCTAATAGATTAAAGCATTGAAACTAAACAGTAAGCCTCAGTAAGAAATATTGTAACGCGGTTGGACATAATCTTTTGAGGTGTTAAAGTGACTTTAAGCTCATCTCCTTAGATGATCAGAATTTTGTCTCCTTATGAGTTAGGGGTTACAACTTCAATACGGCATGTGAACAACTTAAATACATGTGTCAACAAATAAAAACAAAAATTATTTATTTAATATTATTATAAATTAAGCTAAGAAAACTTTCTGTCTTTTGAGTAACTTTTGTAAAATAATCAAATCATTGCAACTGAAATATAACTAAGCCAGCACAAGAAAGAATTGTGATAGGACTTATGTATGTAAATTAATCTTTTCCCCAAAAACTCCCTCTAGACAAAAACATTAAAAATTATTACCCAGTAACTGGAATACAAATGGATTGCCTTTTTCAAATTGAATTTAATTGATTTTGTTTGTGAATTCTCAGTTTAAGACAATTAATTACAATATTATTTTTTTATTATATTTGATTAACTTTAATTGAGTGGTGCATATAAATGAATTAAATAAAATATAAATATCGCTATCCTAATGCCCTTAACAGGCGTCTATTATAGTCGTTATACAAAAAGTCGTCGATAAAATCCATGAAATGATATTTGATGACCGGAGAATGAAATCGCGTGAGGTGACTGAGGTTGTAGGCATCTCAACTGAGAATCCACATCACATTTTACACGAATATTTGGATATGAAAAAGCTATCCGCACTCAAAAAAAAGCGCGAATGTACATGTGTGTTGTCGCCCTTGTAATTTGCAATTTTACAAACACGATTTTTTTCAAATCAGTGCCACGTTGCCAGACACGGTGGCTTCGGGGGAACGGTCCGTTTCTACTTAACGGAGATTGAGGACGTATCTGTGCTGCTAAATATTCACACAAAAATATTTTCTGGATCCGTCCCTGATTGCCAGTTATTAAAAATGTGTTTCTTATAAAAAGTTTATCATTTTAAAGCTCCTCTTCCTATTTTCCTCTACTTGTCTTTCATATTACTTTGTCCCAGTTTATTCTACCAAGGATTATTATTTCATTTAGCCTTAATTAGGTTGGTTACTTTTTTCCAATTTATTTCAATTCTTTACAGTTTATTTTGTTTTATTTAATTTGTTTATTTTAATTTTATTTTAGTTTTTTTTTTTCCTTTTTAATTATTAGTTAACTTTTTTTACATTAAATTTTTTAAGTTTTGACTAGCGGTACATTGCTGTATACAGTGAAATGTTCCGCTATTATTTGAAATTCATAAGGTATTTATGTATGTACGAGTATGTATGTATGTCCATGCATATGTTTGTGTTTGACTAGGTAGTGGAATATGCTGCGAAAGCTATAACTTTTGTAATTTATTTGTGGCACAGAAACGGCGCAATCAAGAAAACTAAATTGGAAGAAAAATACGTATGAAGAAATAACTGAAAAAATCTTAAATTGGGCGCGTAAATGAACGACCGAAAAAAGGAGCGGTTGTGCCAGAAATGAACCTAAATACTTTTATGTGCATATGTGCATAAGTACACATATATATATATATATATCTATGTACATACATATGTATATGTATGTATGTGTACATTTATATGGGCTTTGGAATTTAGAAATGTAGCTACAAATGCTACTCAGAGGCACAGCTTTATGCGTAAGAAAGTATGTGCATACTTACATATGTTTGTATGTAATATGTAGATACGAAAATGTATGATAGCATCTGCATAAACCTACATAAGTACTACATAAATTTTATAAAAAATATGGGCATAAAGTATTGTCATTGTGTTGGTAGACACCGAGTGCATGAAGTAAAATTGAGCTTCTCAGCATAGATGAGGGTCTCGGAGTACCTACATACATGTAAAATAAATATGTATGTATGTTTGTATGTTGTGATGTTTTTTGAAAATAAAAAATATCTTCAGACAACGGGAACTTCATAAGTATAATTTCTAAGCTCAACGTTAACAATGGACTATATAAAAACTTAACTAAGAAGTTTGTTAAGAGTCTCAATTCGTATTGATATCGATGTTGGAATTAAAGGCTATAAAACACACATACATATGTATGTATGTGCGTGTGTACACATGTTTCTTTCGTTTTCTCTTCCTAACCTCATTACTTCTATTGTGTTTTTTTTTCAACAACCTTTTGCTTTTCCGATTGGAAAAAATAAGCGACACGTGCAACTGACCCACTTTCCCTACCGACTGTAGATATTTGAAGATATGAAACGCGCATACACATCTGTACATTTGTTTGTTTGCATGTACATATGTATGTATGTATATTTTTAAATGGGACACTATGTAGCTTGCAAGAACAACAACGAAGAAAAACGCACACATGTGTAAAATGAATGTATGTAAATACATAACAAACACGCATTCACAAGTGAAACAGTAAAATTTATTTCCATCTAAGTCTAATTAAATACATATGTACATACATTTGTATGTATATAAATACTTAAACGTACATGTATGTATATATTTTTACATAGAGACATGTGTATTAGAATGCGCAGCTAAGTCGATAAGTTTGTTAGTATTTGTATTTTAATAAAATGTGGACATACATAAATGTGTGCTCATACATATGTACATGTGAACTTATGTATGTAGCTATGTAGATACATATATATGTACATATGTATGTATATACTAATACTTGTTTTGGAAGAGCAGAAATCTTTAAAAAAAAAGTGCCTAGTATGCTGGCGACATATGTATGTACATATGTATGTATGTATGTATGTAGGAATATAACTTTTCGCGCTCTCATTTCTACGAATTGTGGGAAGTTAATACATACATACATAATACGGAGTTAGGATAAAAGCTTACGAATGTTCGAAATGAATAACTTTAGACACTTATAGAGAGATATGTAGATGTGGAAATATCTTACCTGAGAGCACATTTTATAAACTCAATATTGAGGATACTTCGAGCGAATTGTACCTTTTAAGTACTTTTTTTTTTTGGTAAATACTTTTACACCTTTCAATAACTAAGAAGTATATATGGGGGGGTAAAATAAAGAAAATCTAAGGTTTTTGGTATTTTTGCGTTGTAGTAGGACCTGCCACGTTGATAGTGTTAAAGGAGAATTAGTTTACCTTATTTAAATCAATTTAATAATAATAAGTAAAATAGTTAAAAACAATAATTTGGTGCTTACACTAAACGAGTATAGTTAGGTGTTTGGCCGAACTTCTTCTATCAATTTTGGTGAACATTTTGTTGTTTTTTTTTTTTCAAATTAAAAATTCCAGTTATATGCATATTTTTTATAAATACATACATATGTTCGTATGTATATTAAATGGTAACCCGTAACCGTATCCTCATCGTTAATTTATATTTTATTTCCTGTTTAATGTTTGTTCAAAAAAAAAATGTTTTTATACTTTTTATGTTTAAACTACTAATGCAATTTTGTAAAATAATTCAGCTTTTTAAATTTATCAAATTGAGAATTACACACGATCAATGTGTGTACTAATTTTAATGAGGATTATAAAGAGCAGCCTCGGTAAAAAAATTAAATAAATTATAATTTCAATCACTTTTTTGGTGTCATTATCGAAATCATAAAACTATTGAAATTTTCAAATAAAACCTCTTTGAGTAGACTAACGAAATCTTCAGCATCATGTTCTTTGGCAAGCTTATTTTCAATTAAGAAATCAATCAATTACAAATTAAAGCGCAAGATGTTTTCATCGATGGATATTTTTTCTGTTGATATTTAAATCACGTTTAATTGTTTAAAAATAGATTCACTGAGCGTAATAAAAATTCTTAAGATAACGGATTTAAAATTTTTTATCGATATCCGAATTTTCAAATCTTGGAAAGACGCTGCTATTTGTTTCTTTTTGCACACCCTCACGGAATTTGTGATGGCCTTAGTAATAATAATTATTAGATACTATTTGACGGTTACGTAAGTTTGCTAATTTTTTTGGTATATTTGATGATTATCCAGCAAAAAGATCTTTCAATTATACGTTCATGATTGGACAATAAAGGCAATGGAAGGAGTAAGCACAGAAAAACCTAAAGAAAACATGTTTCTTTGAAGCTGAGGATGTATCGTTAATAGTTTTTATCATATGTATATGTATACATTTAGTGTGTAATAATGGTATTATTTGGCAGAAATATATTAAATCATAGATATTATCAGTAGTTTCAAAATGCAAAGCTGAAAGCTGAACTTAATTAAAAAAGGTACAGATTGCTGCGAATTTACGATACGATTTTATGCATACATGTATACCAACACTAAACCACGTCTTCTGTAAGGTAACTGTGATACGGAGAGCAAAATTAAAAAAAAAAAAAAAAAAATTCTGTCAATCAATGATTTGGTGGGCACTCTCTTTGGAGAGCCACGAACCGCTAAATAGCAGCAACAAATACGAAGCTTACATTCGTTATTTAAATGTAGCTTTTTGGTGAGAAGCAACATTAGGAGAGGTATTCTTTTTTTAATATATACATACATACATATTAGTTCAGTACTTATTATGTATATATTGACAATATAAAAAATTGCATACAATATAAATTTTATTAAACTTAACTCTTAAAAGTTTTTTTATTTTATGTAGCTATGTAAATACAGTAGGAATCGTCTTAATATATGGAGAGCTGGAATTTTGTCTCTCCAAAGAATGTAGGTACATACATACATAGTACATTCCATTTCCCCTGAAAGCTGCTAGAAAAATTATTGATTTTCACGCCGCTGCCAGCATTAGCGGGCAGCAACTTTGTAAAAGCGCAAACAATTACTGAGAACGTTATATACTTATGTATGTATGTACATATAAAGCTTATAAATTTCGTACATATGTACATTCTTATATACTATTTAAATATTTATGTATATATATGTATGTATTTATGTATACTATACATAAATAAATGTTAGACATATGTTCATTCTATTTAATATGTTTTATACAATTTTAAAACACAACATCACATCCCAGAGCAGCAAAAATTTACAAAGCTTTCAAAAAATTCACAGTTCAGATAAGTGCTCATACTTTTAGTAGCACAAGCGCATACATTTTACACACACACACTCGTGTATATAAATCCATACATACATACATATGTATGTACAAGCAAACACAGTTTTAAAAATTACAAACAGAGTTAGTCATATACATATGTACATACATACATATGTATGTACGTAAAGTAGAGGAGAGCGAGCGCGCGCGCTTTTGGGGCGCACCTCATTTTTGTGGCGTTAGAAATGAGCAACGCTACGCGCAGGTAGCAAAGCAGAGAAGCCAAGAAATAGTTTGCAGACGCGTCTTCGCTACATTCTTTTGATTTCAGTTATTGGTTTTTTCTTTTTTCGCTTTTATTTTTTTGTCGCTGCTGTCGACCTATTTATTAAACACATCGCGTTCCCCACAGCGAGCTTTCAACAGCCACACTTCAAATACTTACACACACACACACACACACCCAGAAATATATATCTCACTACTACACGTTTATTGCTCTGCTGTGCTATTTTGTACATGGGTGTATGTGTGTTCGAGCTTTTGCTAAGCGTTAGCAACACGCTCTGCTCGCAAGCGTACTATTAGATAATTGCTGTAGCTTTCAATAGCGAGTCTCTCAGCTGCCAAAAGGGGAGAGTGTTTGCTTTGTATGTATGAATGTATGTATGCATGTATGTATGTAGCTGCCGCCACACTATCATTAGATACAAAAACTTAGGTAGGTTTGTATGTATGTATGTACATATGTACCTAAATTTGAATGTTTGTATGTATGTATGTATATGACCGACAAGCGGCGCTCTCTAGCTTTAAATTCCTATACTACCTTCCGCCTCACTCGTCGAAAAAATACCATTGCTCTATTACATATACATATGTATGTACATATGTACATATGTATGTAGGTACATATTTAAGTTTCTGTGCGCGCGCCTAAATGATTGCGTAGTGGCGCTGCAAAACTACAAAAATCTAACACCAAACGAGCATCTGTTTGTGTAGAAGCAGAAAAATTATTTAAAAAATATGTAACTCAAATACTGTGCAAATGTACTTGCATGAAATATTTTTTGCATGGCCTACATAAGAAATTGTTACAATAGCGCTCTTCACGTATTCAAATAATTCGCGCGGCTTATCAGCGAATTCAGCGTTAATTTTATCTGTTGTACATTAGAATGTTTGTAGTTCCTATGTACATACATATATTTTTATTACAAAAAAAAAACCAAATAAATAAATTCTTAAGACCCAATAAATTGTGGTAACAAAAGTAATTAAATAAATAATTAAATCGCAAACATTTATTTAGCGGTATACATTTCAATCCAAAATATATTTCGCCATTTCTAAACTCATTTGTAAAGTGTAGTCGCGTACAAATTTTACAAACTAATTCGACCATAATTTAAAACTTTGAAATATAAAAATATGTGAGAATTTTGCAATAAAGGTCTTGTTCTTTCATCCTGAAGCGCTATCATTCCCCAATCAAATTGCATGTAACTCTGTCAGCAGCATCTATTATAGCAGTGAATTTCAAAATGATATTTTTTGGAACTTACATACGTACATATATGTATATATGTATGTACGAATAGTTTTTTGTTTTATAACTTTCATTTCGTCAGATCTATAACCGCAACCATTTAACTGAAATTTTATTCGCACCTCAAGACTCAGATCAGACAAGCCGAAATAAAATCACACTACTAATTCAAACTTTCAAAGCTTATACGAAATTCTCAAAAATTAAACGAATTTCTAAAAACTGTCAACAAAATTTTAAACTTTTTATTCAGCACTTTAAGGTAAATTCTGGCTATACAATTTTATAGCCCATTTAATTTCAGTAAAACAAAATGCAAGTTTCACTTTGGTAAAAAAATAAAAGTATCGTTGATTTATTAGAATTTTTTTTGTGAACGTATCATCAAAATCTAAGTTTATGTAAATATATGGAAGAAAATCCCAAAATCCCAGCTTTTAAGAATTTTGTAGTTTTCGAGTAGATAATCTACATCATACGCGAATAGTGCTCATGTTGCTATCTAACACGTTTCCTTAGTTGATATCCTATCTTAAATAAACTACTTATCACAGTCATACGACTACTTTCTTTTGTACTGGTATAATTTCTAATATTTTTCAATTTATAGAGTTTAACCTTTAACGAAAACCATACAAATAAAAGTTCAAACTTAATACAAACTGCATATGTAGTCATCCAAATTTTTTTTTATCGAATTGGGGAAGTAAAAATAAACTATTTATAATTTTTTAATTATGCAATTTTATGTCTGAATTTGGGAGGACCTCTCCGAGCCTTTTGATACCAAACGAGGCTTCAGGCAAGGTGACTCTTGTAGTGCGATTTCTTTAAGCTGAGCGATCAAGCACCATCTTTTAGAAGAGTGTGCAGCTGCTGGCGTACGCCGATGACATCATCGGCCTTAACAACCGCGCAATTCTCCAAAACTGGATAGAGAAGCGAAGTGAATGGGTCTGTAGGTGAACGAGGGCAAGACGAAGTATCTCCTGTCATCAAACAGACATTCGACACCTTCAGGGCTGGGATCTAACATCACTGTTGACAGTTATAACTTTGAAAAAGTAGAGGACTTCGTTTACTTAGGAACCAGCATTAACATCAATAATAATGTCAGCCTCGAAATCCAAAGGAGGATCGCGCTTGCCAACCACACTCTATAAGTCTCTCATTATGCCAGTCCTATTGTATGGCGCAGAAGCATGGACAATGAAAACATCAGATGAGAGGTCTATTGGAGTGTTCGAGAGAAAGATTCTCTGATTTTAAGCCTTTGCGATGGTGAATACCGCAGATGATGGAACGATGAGCTTTACGAGCTTTATAACGACATAGATATAGTGCAGCGAATTAAGATCCAGCGGCTTCGCTGGCTAGGTCATGTTGTTCGATTGAATTAAAGCGTTCCTGCCCAAGGTATTCGACGCGATACCCGCTGGTGGTAGCAGGGTAGAAGGGTGACCTTCTATGCAATGGAAAGACCAAGCGGTAAAGGACTTGGGTGCTCTTGGTATTTCCAACATGCTAAGCTCGGCCAAAAATCGCAGAGGTGATTACCGAGCCACTTAAGTAATTAAAAAAGTAATTTTGGAGCCCTTTCAATAAAAATATCTCGAGAATTGCGGAGGCGCGTCAGTAAGAATTTATTCAAAAACAAACGAGAATCATTAGCTACGATTACTTTAAAAATGCACAATATAACACCAAAATTCAGTGGGCTATAATACAGCATGCTAAAATATATGTATATTAATATTTTTTTAAAGTTGTCTTTAAATATGTTTTTTAAAAGTTTTATTTAAATTTTCTACATAGTGAAAACCAAGGTTTATATGTGTTTCAGTTGAGTACTCTCTGTGTTTTAATTTAAAAATAATAAGGATTTCGTAAAAGCACAATGAAGTGTCAATGCCTAGGTGTCGTATAATTATGCTAAGCTTTATATTTTTTGAGCTTAAACCAAAAAAGTTTGTTCAAGATGGCATCTTCAATGGCAACCGCTGGTTTAGTGTGTAAAAAATAAAAATAAATAAAATTAAAAATAAAAATAAATAAAATTAAAAATATAAATAAATAGTAATTAGGTCGTGGTTCCGCTCAAGTGACAGCTGTGGAGCCAATAATCGAATGTTGCACTTCCCGTAAACTATGAATCTTTTTCAACCAACGAATTTTAATGTATTTAAGATCGTGCCGATGTTATGAACTCCTCTTCTAGTTAGACTATCCTGCATGCATTTTTTGACGCGATGCCTAGGCATTGTAACGAAATTCTCTTATTGCAGCATGCCCACCTTCTGGCCAATGGCCTGTAAAGGTTGACACAGTTTCGAAAAAATCAACGCTCGACCTGTTGAACATATCCGCTGTTTTAGTTTTGCATTAGTTGGTCCAAAGTTCTTTCGCTAATCTGTGTGTTTCGCCGTCTAACCATCTTTTCCTGACATATCTAAAGACTACGTATTGCTTGGAATCGTTCCATGTTTGAAACTTTTTGTCCTCCATAATCCTGACTCTCTGAATGGGAAATGAAAAAAAGTTTGTTTGTCAAAAATACTGAGTAAAATTAGTTGTAAAATATGTAGATACATGACTTGTAATTCGGGCATGGCTAAAGGCAGAGGCTTGTAAAGCCTGTTTAACGTTCTATTCTCGGTTGGCCGCGAAAACTCTAGTTCTCACAAGAAATGTATGACTACTTAACACATAATCGTGTAGGTTCGACTCTACAAGAATTTAAGTGTTTCAATATATTCCTTTAAAGTACCCAAAATCCCTATCTCTTTGACGTAAAACCTTTAGATATAACCAGCCTCTCGCTCAATGATCCCAAAACTCAAAATTTACGTACGCTCAATTTTTATTTTTCGCTCCGAAATATTATGAAATTTATAAATACGAAGTAATATACCGAGTTTCAAACATTCAATAAAAAATTATATTTTAAGTTAGTTTCTCCCTAATGCCCACTTTGATTAGCTGTTCTCATTAGTATCTAAACATTAAAAAAGCCTGAACGCACACACCTACTTACACACATACAAACACATGAATATATCTACAGATATATTTGCAAGTCAAATTAATTTGATTAATTTTTTATAACCTTCAAGGTTTTTCCAATTAAAAGATATGCTCAGTCAAGCTGCAAGGCAGCAAGTGAGGGACGACCGCAAATCAATTGAAAAGAATGTCAATGATTATATCAATATTTTCAAGAAAATAGCGCAATACTATGTGGATGCTCGCTGACAAAAGTCAGTACACTCATACACACACACAGAAGCATATTCATAGGTAATTTCATTTCAAATGTAAGCCCATACAGTAAGTAAACATGCACAAAATTATAATTAACCGAGCTAATGTAGAAGTAGTCTATATGGTACTAGTGTAATAAAAAAGAAAAAAAAAATGATCATAATAAAAAATTCAGAAACTGTACATAGTATATGTACGTCAAGCACCCTTGGGGAAATAAACAAAACTAAATCGTAAAATAGTACAGGAAAATTGCTTAAAAAAAATGTTGTAATGCTTCCTGGTTACACATTTGCATCTAAATACTTCCTAATAAACATTCTTACGAGTACTTAGAAAGATCTGAGATTTTTAAGTTTTTATACACATTAAGAGCTCAAGGCATAGTCACAATTTAAGAGTTATATCAGAGTCTGAAATAAGGCGATTTTCTGTCCCTTTTAAGTATTTTGATTCTTTATGAACGCATTGAAAAATCCTAAGTTAGAGATTTTGCAATGTTTAAATTAAATTTTTTTTTATTTGTTTAACTCAGAATTTATGATACCAAAAGTATCCTAAAAGTGGTAATATGTCTTATTGGTCTTGGATCATATTAATAATAAAAAAAAGACTCATAAAAGCTGGCACTTATTCTATTTTGTATTTTTGTCAATATTCATATGCATTTGTCCGAACCAAAGGAGGCTTCAGTTTTGTAGGCTTTTAATTTATTTATTTGAAGCTCTTGGACCCGAAAATGGTTTTTTAAAAACCTCTGTTTAGTTTATTTTGAAATCAATTATAGTTTTGATGAAACAATATGTTGGAGATGACGATAATTATTGTCAATAATTATAAATTCGGAATATCATAATTGATTGAATGGTAAACATTTTAAAATTTTGTATCAAATCCAGTTTAGCCAAAGTAACTTGCATCAAATCGTTTGCAAAAATTTCGCTTTGCTGTTGCACTTCTTATTAGAAAATAAACATTCTCACGACTTTGACAAAGCCCATGACTTCACTATTGGCATTACTATTTGACATTTAAAAAATAAATGCTTGTGTCATAATTTGATTTAATTCTACATTATAAATTCAACATAAAGATTTGAAAAAAAAATGATGTCATTTTGTAAACTGTGAGTCGTTAGCGTAGTCGTTATGTTTCCGATGTAAAATGTCGCAAATTATATCTTACACATTCTTAAACCATCCCCAACTATTTGGAAATCCGATAAGAAACTTTGAAACTCTTTGGAAAATATCAAGAGAAACCTAATTTTACTTAATAAGTATTCCATTATATAGTTATTACAGGCATTTCATTATGACAAAACTTGAGATGATAGCTTTTTAACCGAAGAGTAAGTAAACTTGATTTTCTTATAAGAGTTCAAATTAACATCTATGAATCTCCCAAATGCAGTTGTATGTCCTAAGTATTCAGGAGTACTTGAACGATAGGATTTATAATTGTTTTTCATTCAGATTTTAAAATTAGAATCTAACATTTTAAAAATCTACTGGTATGCCATTTAAACACTGTCGAAAACTTTTGGACGAGTTTGAAGACCATCTTGGAAAAGGTTGAGATAGAAAGGGGCTTTACGGGTTTCGGAAGTTCTTTTTCTATATTTGCAACATCTCGCAAATATCTTTGTACGTACATAATTCCCAGAAAATAGTCCATGTAGGAAGCGCGCTTCAAATGCACTCACCATATTTATTGACGTTCAATACACTGCCAGCATATGCGAGTACTAAGCCCCTTCTTCTCAAAATTGTTTGCTTTTATTTTATGTTGTTGTTTTTGCTTTGTTTTTTTTTCGATATGCATTTTGAGCGGTGCTCGCTGGCGTGTGCAAACAAAATATGTCCAATAGATTGCACGCCGTGCAGCGTTGCAATATTTTTCTTATTATTGCTTCTTTTGCTTTTAGCTATCAATGTTGTAAAATACAACAGCGTAGATGCCCACTTGCATACATACATACATATGTACATACATATGTACATATATCAATGCTTGCGTAGAAGCTTATGTTTGTAAGTGGGTTGTAGTTACAAGTATTTTTAGCAGTGATGTAATATTAACGTCAATAGCAACATAAGCGCCAAACTACAGTAAAAACAAAATTTACGTTAACGAAAAAATAGAAAAATTGTATAAATGAAAAGAAAACATAAAAAAATAAACAAAATGTTCTTGCATTTTGCGGTGTGCGGTTCCGAAAACCAGAACCAAGCCAAACCTTTGCGTGTGGGCGAACGCAATTCATTTTGATGACGATTTCATCATTTTAAATTAATACCAACCACACACATATGTACATGCATGTGAAGATAGACATAACCGCAGATACACAGTGAAATTTGAAATCGTTATTTGGGTATCACGAGCATTTATATACTTCCATTCGTTCGCATGGTGAAACACAACTCCTGCCTCCTGGGTTTAAACCACTGTTTTTCCATTCGCACAGCTTTTACTGGTTGGCGAAAGGAAAGCAGAATTTTGATCGTGTAAATCTGTCTATCCAAAAATAAGAAAATGCTCAAAATAAAGCTTTTTAAAGAGTTTGAAATTATACAAGAAAATTTATAAACAATGTCGAAACAAAAAGTTTTTCAAAAATTATTTGATCAGTAAAATAATCTTCGATTTTAACTGAAAAAAAATAAATTAAGAAATTGAATGGGAGAAAAAAAAATTAAAATAAATAGTTGATTAAAAACTTCAAACTCTTTAAAAAACTTTTAAAGTAATTATTTTAATTTTTGTTTTCTTCCTTTCAATTTCTGAATTTTGTTTTTTAATTGAAAATCTAAGTTTATTTCGCTGATAAAATATTTTGTGAAAAACGTTTTGTTTCCAGATTTTTTATTAATTTTCTTGATATGCAACCCCTAAAATATCTTAATTTTATTAGCAAAAATATTTATTATATGTTTTTGGTAAATAAAACTAAATATTTTCGAATATAAATAATTTAATTATTTTTGTAAGAAATATGTTTCGACGTTGTGTTAGCTGCAGTGGCCTTCTTCGTTCCGAAATGAACGGCGAAAATTATTTCCAAAAGACACCAATAAGTTTGAGTTTATAATAGGCGAATTATATCAACTATTCGCCGCTGTGGTCGAGTTGGTAGCGGTGCGTGCTATAACTTGATATGTCGGTGAGTTCGAGGTTCAAATCTCAGCCAGGGCAAGTAAAATCTTAATCATAGAAAAGTTTTTGTCTAATAGCGGTAACCTCTCGGCAGGCAATGGCAAACCTCCGAGGGTATTTCTGCCATGAAAAAGCTTCTCATAAAATTCAACTGCCGTTTGGAGTCGGCACAAAACTGTAGGTCCCTCCATTTGTGATATAATATAAAGACGCACACCACAAATAGTAGGAGAAGCTCGGCCAAACACTGAGTACGCGCCAAAATTATATATTATATTATATATTCGAATAATCGGTTAATCCATCGTTAGCAAGGTCTCTGCTTTCCTCTATCTAAAAAGTATATAATTGCAAAGTTTTTATTATTTGAATATCTAGCAAGTAACTGATTTACTGCTCTCTTTCCATAATTCGTTCAATTTCGGCTTGAAGTAATTCAAACAACCAAGAAGGTGGTTTTTTTTTTCAATAATCGCATCGATTCTGTTCTAAAAATATAATTTTTAATGAAAAGAATATCAAAAAAGCGAGCAACACAATTCATAACAAATGAAAAAAAATTTCTTTAGATTTTTAAACCTTGGATTCATAATTTCTGTTGATTTCTGAACATAGTTTTTAATTTGCAAAACAACTCGTTTAGTGGCTGCACCTTTAAGCTCTACAAATAGGTCAACAGCACCGGCAAATGCATGAAAAAACTAAACTCTTTATCCATTGATTCGGTCTAGCCTACATAACATGATTGTTATGATTGTAAATGCAAAAACGTGTATATAGCGGCAGTTTGGTTTGCCATTTCAAGATGCCTTGAAAGAGAATATTCGGCCCCAATTGCTGCAAAAATTTATTCGCAAAGAATTTATTCGAGCCAGCCGCGGCGGTCACTTGGGCGAAATCATTTTTAAAACATATTTGCGAACCCTTATCTTTATAATAAATGTTAATTCTTGGCCAAATCATTAAATTATATGCGTTTTATTTCTTCGTAAAAACCACATAACTAAAAAAACACACTACTAGTATCAGCCTAAATCGTTTCCACAAAACTAAGTGTGAATTAAAGTTTGTTCAACCATAAGTGCCAAAAAATAATTTAAAATTCTAGTTAAATTTCATTTGCGGTAACGCAAAAAAGTTACCCGCATCCGGTGTATACTTTCGTTTACCAATACACTCTACGGCGGATACGTATTTTTCCTGTAGCCAATTTTTTTTTTCACGCGAATTTCGCTCCCTTTAAGATAAACATTTTATTTGAGTTTTGTTGCTAAGCACAAGGAAAAATAAAGTTACAGTGATTAACTTCCTATTTAACTAAGGTTTTCGTGTGTACTTTGTTTAAAGCATACTTTTGATGTGCGTTAGACTGCTAAGTGCAAAAAAATTGGTCACTCTCGTGATTCGCTTTAATACTTCTCTAAAAGATATGCCAGTACTGATTCAGCTTTTAAGATTAACTAATCTCCACAAGCTAATATCCGAAATTCTAACAATGAATTTTTTGAAAGCGAAATTTAAAACTTCTAATTCATCTACTAAAAGTCCAGAGTTAAAAAGTTATTTATACAAACATGTGTATGAGTACATTGAACGATTTGCCTCAGGCCTTTGCTGAAAATGTTTTATATTTTTCAATGTTATTTTTCAATTTAGATTTTTGTTTATTGCAATTTAATGTTTCTATTTTCGATTAGCATGTGTCCCGGCTATTTCTTTACTTACCTTTTTTTTATTGCTATAGTCGTCTTGTTTGTACTTATACAAGCAATTTATGCAATAAAACCATGTATCCACTTTTAAATTTTATTACTAGGCAAAATCAACTATTTGGGTCGCACGAATTTATTTTTAGTTCTTGTACTTGGCCCGTTTTACGATGAATATTTTTAGAATGATTTTTAATTATGTATGTACACACATGTCCTAAGTAAATACGAGTATGTGTACAACATTGTCCGATAGCCAAAAAAGATCAGAAGAATGCGGTTTAGCAATTATGAAAGTGAATGAGGCCTCTTATCCGTTTTGTTCCCAAACGTCACATTTCCTTATTTTTCCCCAAGTTGATATTTAAAAAGTTTTAGTAAAAAAAGGTACTATTACCATTAATTATGTATTTAGGCAGTTATTATTTATAAAATTAAGTGACGTCGATTTTTTTTTTGGATTCTGAAATCTAGTATTCTCTTTTCCGTATGGGACATTATGTACCTTATTTGGAAAAATTTCAAAAAATTTACATTTTCAGGGTCATTGGAGGATACAAATTTTCAACGAAAACATTCCATTTACTGAACTCTTCAAAATCGTTAGTTTTCAGATTCTTCAGTTGCGATTAGAATTTAAGAGCAGATAAATGATTTTTGACTGTTTTTTTATAACGCAAACACATTTGAAAACTTCTTTTGCCAAGAAGAAAAAAAACAAAATTTTCATAAATTCAATTTCTAATACAACCTTTTCGCCTGGTATTTACGAGTACATTGCGAAGCACATACATACTTATTCGTATGTACTAGGGTGTTTGATTATTTGACTTTTTGTTAAAACCAGTTTTCGAATTATTTGAAAAATGGCAATATGAAAAAACCGGTTACTTAGTTTCAAATCAAGAAATACCCGGTTGCAGTTCCAAGTAAGAAAAAACCTAAATCAAAGTAAATGTAACTGAATACAATTATTTCTTTTAACGAAATCTTTTGAAAATGAAATGTAGTTTAATGTCCAAATTCAGTTAGCAGCCTCATGCTCGTGTCCTGTAATTTGGTATAATCTCAAATCATAAAATTTGAGACTATGAATTGGAGATTATTGCCTTTCCTCGCTTTCACGATTATTTTCTTGGTTTTATTTAAATTTCTTGTGATCTGCTAATCACTAGGTAACTATTTAGAAACTTTCTTTTGAGATTACAGACTTTATTTTGAGTCTAATGAATGCCTACTGGTCTAAAATTGTGAATTTTGTCTGTATTAGATATTGAGACTGTGTACTGAATTCGGTTATTTTTTTCGGTAAGGCGTTACAAAATTTTTCAAGGTTTTTCCGTCCTCTTGTGACATTTGTCTAAATATATAAAATCTTCTAAAATACCTTTATTGCAGTTTTTTACAAAACATTTGGATTTCAAATATATATGTAATGGTCTTATGTAATTGATAAGCACTATAATGTAAAATTAGTCGAGGTGCTGCCAAATTTCTATTAGTTTTCAAAGGTTATATCTTTACAAACATATCAAGAAAACGGTTGTGCAGATTAAAAAAACCGATTTATTCAATATTTGAAAAATCAAGATTTCAAAAAAAACCGTACAAAAATTCATAAAATAACCGGAGGAGACCGGTTTAAAAAAATCGAGCCAATCACCCTATTATGTATGTACCTACATACATATGTATAAGCCGAAATTTATCTATTTGCTTGCATTTCCAACTGTTTGCATTGAAATCAAAGTTTTGTAAACTTTTTTTTTTAATTTTTCGCAATTCACTAAAAAGCCTTCGCTCACGCTCGCTGCAGCCGTTGGCTTTTAGTGGCCTGATGCATCTACTTTCGCTTAATTCAATGCGGCATTTGTGGCTAGAAGTTTGTGCGCCAATGAAGGACCTTGCCACAAATTGCAATAACAGGCAAAGCAATTCAATGTTGAAATTACAGCAGCACACAATTGGTGAGTACCATTGCATCTGTGCCTGGTGACTGACTATTTTTGGATACAAAATTCATTACGTATACGCAGCGGGTGCCAAAACCACAAGGAATAAACTCGCAGGGACAGAAATTTGTTCGCATAAAAAAAACGCATAAAAATAACCACATTTCAGTTCAAATTTGTTTATTCGTTCCTAATTTGTGAAAAATCCGAAAAACTAAAGAAAGGACAAAATCAGAATGAGTCGCGAACCGCGTTAAGAAAGTAAAAACGCGTTAAAAAAGCAACGGGGGATCCGCGTTAAAAAAGGAAAACTGTCTAAAAAGAGACAAGGGGGGTTTGTAGAAAACTACGCGTTAAAAAAAAATCGCGTTGAAAAGAACCGCGTTAAAAGGAGATCGACTGTATTATTATATATAATTTAAAGGGGGACGTTCCGAGAGTAATGTAGTATAAGGGAAGTAACTTCAACACAAACAGAGTCGATTTTTTTCTACTTCAGTTATAATTGACCAAAAGCCACTTGATTGGTATTTATTGCCAGGCGTAAATTTTTTCGCCAAAATTGATAAACATACAAAAATTTCAAAAATCGCTCACGCGTGCTCACTTACTTGGTATGGCAACTTGGCAGCTATCAAAACGTTTTTAATTATGCTTAACGATAGCCGCAACAAGATGTACTTATACACATTCGCATTTTTCAGGTACATATGTACATATGTAAGTTGGTAAGCGTGGCGTGGCGTGGTGTGTGTGATGGGCTGCAATGCTTTGCGATTTGGGTGAAAACTAATTAATGGCAAGTATAAAATATGCTCGCGCTTATTATCATTTAAACGTTACTAACTACTTGCCGACGCACTCAGAAGTTTAACTTGGTTGTGGTAAAAGTTTCGGGTAGCTCAGCTAATTTTTTCCTTTTGGAATGGCAAACGACAAAAGTCAACACCATAAAACAGATGCTGCTGCTGCTGCTGCTGCTGCTGACAATTCTAGCGGAGTGAGAAGATGAAGCGATTTTGATTTTTTGTTTTGTTTTTGTATTGCACGCAGGATGCATAAAAACTGGATAGCCATGGTAGAGGGAAGTCGTTAGAGTTTTAATGTTAAAGAGTGGTAAAGGAAAGGCAACAAATAAGGAATAAAAAAATATGAAAGTAAAAAGAAATATGGTAGAGGAAAAAAAGGCATAACGGAAAATGTAAGCAATTAAAAACGCTCTTTGTAAATACATGTAAAAGCAATTAATTATGTTAGTTAATTAACTCGCCAGATTGCATTTATTATGAATTGTTAGTATACTAATAATCTTTATACATAAATACGGTTGTAAACGCAATATAGAATCTTCTTTTCAGCAATGCTTTTCATACATTTCATAAAATTTGCTGTATTCATGTAAGTCAGTAGAGCAATTATGGTATGTACATACTATTAGAAATATTTTTCTTTCACCTTTATGTACAAAGCACCTTTTATCACCTTAATCGGCAAAGAGGTGGTACAATTGTACCACCATGTATTTTTCAAGTGATTATACTGCTAAGCAATTAAAATACCAGGATTTTGATATTAAGATCGTACCGTGTTCCTTATACTCCAGTTTGTTTGAATGTATTGTCACAGGCTGTCATACGCTTGGAACTCTATTTGAGAGAGGTTCAATCTGAACCTTTGCTGCTGGTGATTCGGTGGCATTAAGATTAGTCTCACGTACTATGATAGTATAAACGATTTCATCAGTGATAAAGAATTTACAAATCTCAACTATGCCCATTGATTTATTTTTCGGTGTGTACCGTTGTTTGGCTCGCGGAGTACATTATGAACACGTAGCCTACTTGAACCATACTTAATTTTCATCCATTTCATTTCCTAATTTTTTTTTTATAAATATAAATCGTTTTGACTATCAATTTAATATATCATTTCTTCTTTATAATCACTGTCACCACTATTCAATTCATCAGCATTGTATTAAATTTGATGTCCTTCAAAATGTTTATAATCAGGCTCATCTGCATTGCTGTCATGAAACGGATCACCTTCATTCGCATCATCATCTTAGTAGTCATTTGTTAAGTCAACGCTTATAGATGACGTTACTGATCGGTTGCGGATAAATTCCTGAAAAGGGTTAACCAATTCCGATATCACCAAAACTCCGTTCGGTTACTCAAGAAAATCAAAAGAAAAACAGTAATGTAATCACTATCAGGAGCAATTTACACAATCAATCAAAAGCATTAACGCTTTGATTCGACTTAATTTTCAATGCCTAATAAGTAATGTCTATCCAAATTATTGTTAGTTAACCGTTACTTTGCGCATATTTTGTTGCTGTACAATTCATTTTGCACTTACCTACATTTCTCTTATCTTTCATATCTTGCTTAGTGAAGCCTTGCAATGCAAATAAGTGAAATTCGAAACAATTCCCATTTATATTAAAATATTTTAAGGTAAGTTTGTATTTAAGCTAGCGATGGTTGTGCTGCTTTAATTTGAAAAAAGAAAGTTATTTTTTGTAAACTGAATTGGCATTTGAATTATTTAGATTTTTGAAAGGTTATAATATGTACATATATATATTTTTATTTTTTTTATTTTTTCTTCATTTAACACAAACCCGCGATTGTTGTTTATATACTCGTAGAGAAAATTGCAAAAGATCGTCAGTAAAAACTTGTCGAAAAACGGTAGCAATTTGTAGGCACTTGAAACAAAAATGTAATATTAAAAAAAACCACCTAAAAATTCTAAAATTCTAAATTTTTTTTATACGAAATTTTGTAGGTATTTTGTTACATCATTGAACATTTTCTGTGAAGTTTAAAAATGGTTTTTTATGGTGAAAAGAATGTAAGATATTATAATTTAAAAATAATATTAAAAAATAAGAACAAATATAAATTGTGCAAATGTGTCACTATGTGGTTGCGCCATAACTTCTTAACATAATAAAAAATTTTCTCATTTTTGCACAAGTTTGCGTATTTGTTTCGAAATGAAATAAAATAAAAATTAACTGAATATTTGTCAATTTGTAATTGTACTTAATTTCCTCAAGGCACTTTCGATAGTGATATAAGGTTTGTGCAGACCTTGTTTGTGAAATTTATTTTTAATCTGATATTTTATATTTTATTTCTTTCAATAAATTTCGGTTACATTTTCGGTTTATAACCAATCCAATTTCAACTAATGGTTCATATGTATCTAAACACAATTTACTTCGACTTGGTATAAAAACCTTGTAAACTTTTCACTCAATAGTATTTCCAAATCACACTTTTATTTAAAAATGCCCGAAACAAACTAAAAGTAATATCAAAATATTGGTTCCTTTAAATATTATATTAAATATTCGTACTAATATGTACATACACATACAAAGTTTTATAAAAACTTTTTCCTAAGTAAAGTCAAAGTGGGGATAAAAAGTATTTTATTACGCTTTTCAGAAGCACACAACTTTTTGGTATGTAAGTTTTAATTAATAGCATGGCGCCATTAATGAACCAGTAATGTTATTTTAAATATTTTGTTCATCTAATGTACAAACAAACGATGATGTTACACATTCTACGCGAAATTTTACAATTTCCAAAAAACTTAAAAAAATTACCATTCAAAAACTGCAAATGGTTAATAACTGTTGTTTGGTAAATGAAAGTTTCCAAATCTGCAGATTTATTTTAGGTCACATAAGACTGTTTATTTGTTCGAGATCATAATTTCAGACTTAGACATTTGGTCAATCAGGCCTTAGCAATCTCAACTTATGACAGATAAAAATTAATAATTATTATTATTTGTCCCTCACCATGTTTAGCTACATAAGTGCTTGGCCCGTGGAGGTTTGTCATTGCCTGCCGAGGGGTGACCGTTGTTAGAAAACAAATTTTTCTATGACTAAGATTTTGCTTGCCATTACTGTGATTCGAACCTTAAACTCACCGTCATATCGAGTTATAGCACGCACTGCTACCCACTCGACCACAGCAGCCAGATTAAAGCTTGAAGGCTGTCAGAGGGCTTTCTTATACGGCTCGCTGTGAGAATCTTCAACACTTGACAGTGACCAACAAGGTAGCACCAAGCCCGCGCAGTCTTAAAGGAAACATGCACCCGTATTGGCTTCTTTATCGAAGTGGAATGTCTGCTTAAATTCTAAGAAACTCAAAATAAGCATGTCGTGCACTTAAATGAGCTGGAAAATTAAAACAAAAACACAACTCAAAATTATTTTTAGACAATAATTTTTTAAAAAACGATTCACACGTATTGCTTTTAACTTATGGAAACCATTTTCTCCTTTATTTTCTTTATTTAAAAGGCTATAATTATATATATTTTGGCGTTAATTTTGTTTCTTTTTAAGATCCACGCCAAATTTTATTTCAGAATTCCGACTCTTTTGTGTTTCGTGAACGATATCTCAGATGCAGTAAAAGAAAATCTACCTACTTTATACAATGTTCATTAAAAACAAAATTTTAAGGCCACGATAGGCCGCACTAGTTATTGTTTTATTTTTGTACTGTAAGTATTTTATGTGGTTTTTGTTGCTACGAGTATAATGACTGTTTGGTGGTTATTATCTTTGTTCTGTTGTTATTGTTATTGTTGTATTTATGCATAAACACACGCACATACATACATGTGTATAAGTACATAAGTGTGTAGCACGAAAGTAGGTCAAGCATTTGTAGCATATGTACAAATATGTATGTATGTATGTATGTACGAGTATTTACATAAGTGTATGTAGACAAACATACAAAGTTTGTATAGAAATTCACACAAAGAATAAATTCGACTTGCTTTATTTTTTTTATTTTTTAGTTATTGCACACACTCATTTACACCACTGTACGCACTTACTTGTTAATGCATAAAATCGTGAAAAGCCAACGCACAATAAAAACTCAAGCTTACATAAGTCAGTATGTGTGTAAGTATAGACGATATGTATGTACATACATATTTACATAAGCTAGACATGCATCCATGTACGAGTACATATTTATGTAAGTATTTCCATAAGTACAAACACGAGCTTCACTTCGAAACTTTTCATATTTCCAAATTGTATTGTATGTACTTATACATTTTTCAATTTTTATTTGTTTTTTTTTATGCTAAAGTGTGTTGGAAGGCTGGTACCTACTTAATTTAACTCATTATTTCTGACATTTAAAGCCGTCAGCAGCAGTTGAGTGAAGGTTTCCGAGATTGGCATGAAGCAATTGTGAATACAATTATATGTACATACATACATACATATTTGCGTTTGGTGGAAAGTGAAGGGCTGTGAAAATAAAATTTATTTAACTACCAACACTTGAAGGAGGCATAAAGTAAACAAAAAAGTGCACTTTTTCATGTTCAACTTATTATGCGAAATATTTGAAGGGCATTTTGAAAAAATGTGATGAGTGGAATATTGCAATTGTAAGTAAAATATTTCAGAAAAATTGTGTTTTTGTAGTTTGTTGAATTGTTATTTTCTATTATGAAATTTTTTGTTGTTTAATTCAATTTGCCAAAAAATTTTTTAAACCTTGGGCAAAAAAGCAACTCACAAAACTGATATTTTAATTTAATCATTTTGTTATCTGCCTGGGAGTTCTTCCTTTTAATATTATTTATGTAATTGATATTCAATAGTTTTGCTGTATTAATAAAACATTTAGTCTTATTATACTCATTATTTTTTAGATAAAAAAAGTATCTGCTTTATTGTATAATAATCACATAACATCAATTATTTTTCAAATAGTTAATATTTTAAGCAAGAAGAAAAAAAAATCCTGGTGATGTTGAAAATTATGCAAGCTTATCCCAAAATTATTATTTTTGTATTATATATGTAAATACAAGTTTGTGAATTACGATGATCGGCCTTTAAATTAAAATTTTTTTTTTTTTTTTTTTTAAACAATTTTAATTTTTCAAGCTCGAGGCCCCCAAATTAAATAAACTTCGATGTTTGTTTATTTTTGTATTTGACTGTCGATATTTCGACCTCAATTTGAGATCATCATCAGGACTATAATTATTTGTGAAAACATATACCAAACAAATATTTAAAATTAGGTTATTAACAAACATAAAAATACCACACGACTTACACTCTTGTTTGTGCCTGTTCGATTGATTAGGAGTGCATAATTAAAGCTTAAACTAGCGAAAATGAGAAAACGAAAAAATATAAACAATAAGGAGGTTAAACAAATTGTTAAAAAAAAAAAAAAAAAAAAAAAAATAAGGCATAATCAGAAAAGTTTATAGTATATGAAAACAAGTGTTCAAAACAATATACCAACACAAAACTAAAATTAAATTGTAAATAGTCAAGAATATTCAGGGTTAATTTTATTATTATTCAATAATTTAGCACTTTACAAATGAAATAAAAACATAAAATAAAAATTGAGGGCATTAAGAATAATAAAATAATCAAAAATAGTAGGTAGGTAGACTAAAATTGAAAATTGATCCATACATATCAAAACAAATTAAATAATCAAAAATAATTAAACAATTAATTTTAATTATAACATGCTTTAAAAGAATTACAATCTATAAAGAGATATCAAAAATACTGTAGAAAATTTAAAATTACCAAGTGTTTGTTATTTGTAAAAAATATAAATAAGTATAAAAATTGTACAAACGCAAAACTGCATTTCTTGTTTTTTTATTTATTATACGAGAAATAAACGGCAAATAAAAATTACTTATCATTTCGCCATGTAAAAGAGCAAAAGTTTTATAAGTTTTTCACAAGTTTATTTACCCACAAATTTATATGTAAAATTATACATACAAATACACCAATTTTTCATAACGAAAATTGACACTGAAGATGGCACAACGCCTCAATCGGTTTGTCTCCAAACCAAACTTGACAAGGGATGACGGAAAATCGTTCCAACAAATATCTCAATTCGTCTTTGGAACGCCCTCCCCTTTCGACTAAGGCTATTAGACAATGCAATGCACTTCAAAAATTAATTAAGCAGTTTTTATAATAACTTCTAAGCGTCAATTAATGTATAACTTTAAACCTAACAATACTTACTTATTTCAAATGTTTCAGTTTTTCTAAACTTATCTGTAACATATTTTAAGATTTCGCTGTTTCCTAAGTGTTAAGTTTCAATTCATTTATGTAAATTTCAACTACAGTTTAAAAATAATTTTATTCTTAGATTTTCTTTTTACTTATTTATCTCGACTAGCACTGTAAAACAATTTCTTTAATTGTTGTGCTAGGATAAATATCGAACTAAATACAAATACACATAGAATACTTGATGTATTCTAATAAAAACAGAGTTTTAATAAATTATTCGTCATACATATGAATGTATGCAAGTATAATATTTAAGAGGCCCTATGATTCATGTAAACATGAGATACTTAATTAAAACAACTTAGTTAGGCAATTTAATAAATTTTGTTGTTATCAGGTTTTAAATTTAAAAAATCCTTCGTGAGGTAGGAACTCGAGCTGGCATTCCAAAGCTGTCGCTGGAAAACACTCTTATATAATTTCTTTTACAATTAAAAGTACATAAAACCATATTTGTATGCATAGAACAATGTGTGCATTATGTATCTCCATACATACATATGTATATAGGATGGCAATATAGATTGACAGTTAGTTGATAATAGTCTGAAATTCAATGATCTACACGAAAGGCAAAACTGTAAAGAATATTCCAAGTTGAGTAAATAAATGAACTTTAAAATGTTTAGTTATATATATTTTACAACATGTGAGTGCATACGAGTGCATATAAGATAGGCGTGCCGCGGTAAATACGTTAGAAATGTGCTAGAATATGTGGCAATTCGCGATTTAGTATATACATAAGTTCATATGCATGCATATATGTATGTAAATATATATGTATGTATATATATATACTTGAATATGTGTCTAGATATTTATGCACTCGAAATGTGTTAATGAATTGTGCAATGATAATAAAAGTCATGCCATGCCATAAAATATTTGCAGGAATTGTAAATGTGGTCAACAAAGTCATTAAAAAAAAATTACAACTGAAATTCGCTTGAAAACGATCACGTATTCGCGTGCGAAATGTATTGTAAAATTTTGTATGCACATGGATGTGTGTACATATATACATACATATATGTATGCATGTTTGTATTTATGAAAATCTTTTTACATGTTAATGGATTATTTGCTAAAAATTTTTAATTATTGTAGGTGGTATAACTTTGGGTGCAGTCTTTGTGTCTGCAAAATAAAAGTCGTGCTTTTGCGTTTCCGTATTATTGAAAGTACGAGTATATGTCGGTATTCTGCATTTTGGTATAATCTCAAATCTCTCTTTTTTAATTATATCACCTGATGACAAATAATGCCGGCATTCAGTAAGCAGTTTCAGTCACTAACAGAGAAAAAAAGCCACATTTTTAGACCAGTTAGCATTCGTTAGGCTCAAAGTAAAATCTCTTTCTAGTCTGAAAATAAGGAATTCAGAATATGGTATAATCTCAAGTCACAAAATTCTAGACCATGAACTAAAAATTAATTAAGTTAGCCGTTCCAGTCTCAAATAACGACAAAATTCACCATTTTAGACCAGTTAGCATTCACTAGTCTCAAAATACATCCTCTAGCCTTAAAATAAAGTCTCTAAATTGTGACCAGGTGATGAGTAGGTCAAACAAAATTCATTTAAAAACAAAAAAGGACAACTTAAATCGTAAAATCGAGGAAAAGCAATAACCTCTAACTCATGTCTCAAAATTTGATACTTGAGATTATATCAAATTACAGAACACGAGCATAATACTGATTACTGAATTCGGACATAAAGTTGATAAGGTGACAAACAGATTACTGGAAATAAAAATGAAATCAAAAGAAAAATTGTGAAAAAAAAGAAAGAGAATAATCTCCAGCTGATAGTCTGAAATTTTGATACTTCGGATTATACGAAATTGCAGAATACCGACAAAAGAGGCCATATTTTAAGACTTACATATATACTACAATTGTTCTAAAAATGAGACTTCCTGTCATTAATTGCCTTTGAAAACAAACTCACAAGAAATGGACAAAGTTACTCAGATTTAAATTTTTTTAGTTAACAGTAACTACTCACCATAATGAATCAAATGTGTCGATTAATCGCATCGATATTCTTATGACATTTTTAAAAGACAGTATATTTTGATATAATAATAGGTCTGGCAGTGATACAGAGAACAAGCATACAAAAATTCGGATGACATCGAAAATAATTAAAAATAATTAAACAAATAGATAGCAAAAGTTAAGAAAAAATTTAAATCTATTAAGAAAAATTGTAAATAATCCAATTTTCAAGCACACGATGAAACAAGTTAAGAAATAATCGAAATAAATAAAAATTGGTATATGTAAGTTAAAAAAAATTGTATGCAGCAAAAATAAAATAAAATTAAATAAAAAAAAAATAAACATTCGATAAATACTCCAAGATTTTATTAGCTTTTTGGAAACTGTATTAGTTTATTTAAGAGCAATATATCGAATAAGCAACGCAGTTGTTTGCTTTTAAAACGTTGATATGTATACGTATACGTATGCTGGAATCCGTTGTACGTTCGATTACGCTACGAATCGTAAAATCGGTATGCTCAAATCCGCTTTTCGTAATCGTAAATTCGAAATTCGTAGACTGTTTTCGCAATTCGTAATATTGGTATGCCAGAATCCGTCGGAGCTGTCAATTGCGGAATTTTTGTACGAACAGCCACTGGTGTCGGAGCGAAATAAATTTTAGAAAAATAAACGTTTATATACCCAAAAATAAGCAAATATGCATGTATATATGTACATGTGTACATTTGTATTTATGTACATATGTAATACAAACTATCCAAGAAAAACTAGAATTATTACGTGTGTATATATTTGCGAAAATCACAAACAAATCGTAGGCAGTATGTTTCTTGTATGAATGCTTCTTTGTTGAGGCGAAAACTTGTCACAAATCTTTAAACCATTTAACATTAATATATCTTAGCATTGAATTCGACAATATTACACACTTCATAATTTAAGAAATTTGTATTTAGATCATTTCTTAACAATGTACATACATTCGATACATATTTATGCAATTCTGCCTTTAATTAACGTACAACTTCTTATCAAATGGCTTATAAATGTTGATATTAAACTTCATTCTTTACTAGCAATAATATCGGTACATGTATATTTCTGCCATTATGGGTAACTACGAACTTCGAAATTCCTGTTTTTGGTTGGCAACGCGGTTGATAGTTACGATCGGATATCAGCATACCAAATTTCGAACTTTCGGAACGGAGCTACGAATTCGTAACTACGAACATTCGGATTACAGCATAGGGGTGGTAGTTTCTCAACGCTTGCAAGTATACAGCTACTGCAACAAGCAAATTAGAAACTTTTTTTTTTTTCAATTCGTAGCACGAATATTTTTTTTATTTTATTCTAAAGTTTTGCATATTATTTTAATTTTGTTTAGGGAAAGGGGGGGCAAAACCGTATAGTAGCTATTTTAAATATGATTTTGAACGTCATCTCGCGGATTTTCAGGAAGTTGTTGTTCAGTTGAGTACATGTTACACAGTGCTACAAAAAAGAATGAAGTCGAAATACCTGGGAAGTGATGTTATTTTCCTTGTAGGTCTTATCGAGTAGAACGAGAATCCAATTTTGGAATTTGTCCAACACCCCCAAAATCTCGACTTAACCTTAAAACACCGATTTTTCGTGCTTTTGCGCACTTCTTAGCCCATATCTTAGCTAATTAACAACCGATTTTCATTCTAAGAACGGTTTAAGAAAGAAGACCTTCAACCAAGAAATGGCTACGATCGAAAAATGTTTCGGAGGAGAAAAACAAAATAAATATGATGGCAGAATATTGCTGGTCAGTACAACGCGAAACTGACGATGCTGACCTAAGGAAAAAATGGTCAAAAAAGCATTTTTGATCTATATATTTTCATTTAATAATATTTATTAGTAAATTAAGTTCGTTGTAAATTTTTGCAAAAATTTCGTTCTTATAAAAAGTAAAATAACTCAGTCACTTTTTGGCCGATTTTTTAAAAGAAACATTCGTTGAACTCGGTATTAAACGTACTCTTTGAATCTAATCAAAACTCATTTTGAGTGTGTGAAAATATCGCCGAAGTAAAAAAAAGAAGAAAAAGGGTAGCAAAATTTAAGTTTGTTGTGCAAAAACAAGAAAATTAGCTAAGATATGGGCTAAGAAGTGCGCAAAAGCACGAAAAATCGGTCTTTTAAGGTCAAGTCGAGATTTTGGTGGTGTTTGACAAATCCAAAATTGGATTCTCGTTCTAATCGATAAGACCTACAAGAAAAATAACATCACTTCCCAGGTATTTTTGAGTGTCACACTGTGTTATTTATGAGCTATTGTGTCATTTCTATTGTCCGTTTCCGAGAAACCTCACGTCGACGTTCCTGACAAACGTTCTTACTAATTTTTTGAATTTTTAATGCAGGTAAGTAGTAATTAGTTAAGTATTTGAAAAATTACCGTACTACCACATTATAGCCAGCTTCCTTACCTTCAATTTTAATATTTTACTTATGTATATGTTGAATACATTTCCCGTCACAAGTCTAAATGTCCACACAGGACTTGGGGGCAAAATAGGAGGGGCAAACCGCCATACAGGAAAACTCTTCAAAATACCGAAAATATGAAAAAATACAAATTTATCGGTAATAAAATTGCAGGAAACCAAAAGCAAACCTCAAAGCGAAAAAGAAGGTTATTTATAAAGTGAGCACGGTAAATAGAGTTGCTATCACACGCGCAAGCAATAATAAAGAAATCAGTTGAGCGGTGCTTAAACAATTTTTTTTTTACTTTGAAATATTACTAATAAACATTTACAAACTCATCATTGGTGCACAAATCATTTGCCTGGGTTAAATATGATTGTTTTAATGTATTCCACTGTATACGATTTTGCCCCGCCCCGGGCAATATTAGTAAAATTTTACAAAATGATTTTCTTTCTACTTACTTGAAGGATTAAAAATCATGTTTACCTAAGGCTTAAAATTAATTCCAGAATCTATTTTGAGGGATTTTTCATTCGGCCGTCTGTTTCTCGACTCTAGTCTCGAATATATAGTTTTATATTTCTGAGTAATTAAATTACATATATTTCGGAAAGAAGAATAAGCGATTTTTTTGCCAGTGCTGTCGGGTATTAAAATGATAACTATTTAACTTTTCCCTTTTTTTTAATTTGGTACTATTAAAATTGGGAACTTAATAGTTGAGGGATGCTAACATAATTGATCAAATTCTTGAACCTGTTTTTGTCAGGGAGAACTTACCATAATACTATGTGAAATTTTTATTAACATCACAAACCTAATAGACAAATCATTTAAAATATCAAGCTGTGTCATAGAAGCAATTTTCGAAATGATATACCTACTCGGCGCCAATAAATTTCACAGTTCTGTTTGCTTAGTGAAAATCGAAAAGCAAATTATTTCGCGCTGCGTACACAGTTTATACGAGCAATTTTCCGGCGTATACTATATATAAATTGATTTTTTAAATAATGCATCAAGCAAAAACGGAAATTCAAATAGGTTTTTCTCACGCTTAATGATAGAAAACATCTGTGGAGCACACCTTTCGAAATTTTTCTTTTGTTTTCTTTTTTTTTTTTACTTTTACTTCAAATTAAAACCATTTGCGATGTTCCGGTTAGCGGCTGCTTTTGATGAGACAAATTTGTATGTGGTTGTACATATGTATGTATGTATGTATATAAAGTATGTACATATATAAGAAAAGAGATGCACATGAGATTGCGCTTTTTACCATATACACTTGCTCTCAAAAAATAAATCGCTTAAAATTTATTTCAATATTCACGCTTTACCTAACAATACAACTATTTCGTTGATTTCTTATTAATATATAATTCCATCTACAACTAATATCACTAATTGTAAAAATTTGTCATAAAAATTTCAAACATTTTAGTTAAATTTTTACAAGTTTGAAGTTGATAAAGAGTGGCATTAAGAAATAATTCCAACAATCAACGGTAGTCATCTGAAGCGGGCACGAAAAGCCTGCGGCAGTTTCGTCCATCGTCCATCGAGCCGGATATGAACTAGCGACCTATGGATCCCAACAATCAACGGTAGTCATCTGAAACGGGGACGAAAATTTAATGACTCTCAAAATGGGTAACCCACAATTTGTATGTAAACACTGATTAAAAAGTTTACAGTTTTTATGGGGCTTACACAAAGCACGTTGGATAGGTAGCAACAGTAGAGAAAAAAAATTAAAAGATTTGTGTTTTTTGTTTTGGCTACTATAAGCTAAAATTTCAAAATTCGTTTTGTCAACTACTCTGAACTGTACTGAAAGCATTCTTATCTGGACCACGGGGAATTCACTCAAGGTGGAGTCAATTCAGCGGCGAATTTGATATTTTTTATTGCTTTTTTGTCGTGTTTGTCAAAACCGTCATCTTTGTTTACGTTTTTTTGTCTATTTACTTTGGAAATAGTCAGCTGATTATGACAATCGCAACAAAAAAGTTAAAACAAAATACACGATTATTTTGTTTTTGCAGGGATGCCAGTACGTTGAATGAATTCGCCTTGATCTGAACAATATACAAAACTTGACAATTCAAATATAATATAAAAAGAAATATTTATTTGCTTTGCTACCCGGTTTAATGGTCTCGAAATTTAACATATAAAAAAATAGGGAAAATATGTATCACAGAAAACATTGCCAACATTGAAAAAAATTAATGTTGGCTTAAATTTGTGAGCACGAGCGTAATTTCGTACATTTACGTGTGTATGAATAGAAAAGATATCTTAGAAGCTTACCGTAAAAAATTGCTTTTCCTGCACAACTCACTTGCATCATTCAAACAGGCAAATAATTGTGTACAAAATTGTTTCAATTAACATTAAACTTAATTGAAAGCGTCTTTTGCTTTATTAAGACATGAAAAGCGTAATCCGAAAAGGCACCGACCATGCAACAAATTAACAAATTCTGCTGTCAGTTGGTTGTGGCTTGTTAGCAGCTTTTAAAAGACTGTACTCGTACAAGTGTACAAATGTATAGCCAAACATGTAGACTAATGTGTGTACGTACATTATTCTGATTCGGTATTTTTCCTTGGAAATTTTTTATAATATTTGATTTCCGACCGAAATTAATGCAAAATATATTTCTTAAATTCAATACACAGCTAATTTTTGCTATCAATCGATATGCTTTAAAGCATTTATCTAAACCTACAGGTTACTTGTGCTTTTAAACCTAATAATATATAGAAAATCAACATTATCGACCCAACCTAATGTTTGTACATACAGAAGGTCATTAAAAAGTAACACTTCTTTAACCTATTTATAGACAAAATGACATCACGTCATGACATCACACGCAACAAGCCACATCAGCGCGCATCATCACAACTCGCCAACTCACTAACTCAATTTAGAAAAAGCACTATGCAGCAGCTACTTAGCTTACATACATACATACTTACTAGATATTTATACATGCATATGTATGTATGTAAATTAGTTTGTAATTTAAAACTTGCGTGGGTGTATTACAGCGTGTCAAAGATTTCTGATTCATAGCCCACGAGCAACTTTGTCTTATTATGGTGGTTTATTGTCCTTGGCATCTTGCCCCCCTTGGCATTGAGGTAATCTAATGAAATTCCATGGACATCGATGCACAATTAGCGCAGGGTATTCGTATATTTTCTCTCTTTACTCGTGGGAGGTCATAGTTAAGTATGTAGAAATTTGCAAGTTTTTTTTTTCTTGTCTAATTTACATAAATAAATCAAGACTGGCAACTAAATGGTACGAGCACAATACATTTTGCAGTGCCTCTTCTTATAGCCTTTCCCTAAAGTCGAGAGAAATAAATGACCAGAAAACGGATGAAAATTTTTCATCAAGCCATTCTTAAAGCCAGTCCTTTAAATGGATTTAGGAAGTTATTTGGCAAGTTTATAATGTAAAGTTCAAAATCGAAGTTTTTCCGACAAACTGAGATATGAGTATTAATTGGCAATATTCTAAGTAAGAAGCGCCGCATCTTGCGTTTTTTTAAAAGGAGAAAGGGTTGAAATAATTTTGCCACTTTTTAGGATTTATTACATTTATTATAAATAATTCAATCTTATTTTACGACAGTTTTATTGGCCTTGTATTAATTAATCATTGACATTTTAATGAGGTCGAGTCCAGTTTATGGAAGATTTTTATATGGATCAACCAAATTATTAAACTCAATAGAATTACTGAGCACAACAAAATCACACAAGCAAGTTTAAACAGCGGCAGATGAGCCGCTAGTTCCTTGGATGACACCTGAGAAGCAATGATGAAATATAAAAGTAAAAAAATAATAATAAAATTAATAAAAATTCAAAACTTATTTATATTAATGAAGATATTTATTAACATTTTGTATTTACTAGAGTTATATGTACGTTTTACGAATGAAAAGCACTATGTAATCCCTAACCAAAAATACCAAGTAAACTGATTTTGTAATTCAACTCATAATTTAATGTGTTTTAAGATCTAAATGGACACCAAACACTTAAGAAATAGTTTTATTTAACCTAATAAAAATGTGAAGTTCTTAGTCTGTGTTGAAGCTTAGCAGTCCAGCAGAAGTAATCAACTTCTTCTTATCCGCAACTGATTTTCAGAAAAAGCTTTAAATTAGTCTTCTGTGAGCATTGAGGTCTTTTGTTTTCCGTCTCAATATCCTTCTGCCTTGATATCACGTTTTATTGTTGTAACGAAATGGAGTTTTAAAATTCTCACGTATTCATCTCGAAAATGAAGGAAAATAACAATATTGCAAGACATTAAATTGTTTGAAATTTTCCTTCGAGATATCTCGAAAAATACCAGTTAAAGTGTTTTTATGCTACATTTGAATAAAATGCTTAAGTGTATGAAGAAAATGTGTTAAATTATAATAAATTTCGTATAAGGTTCGAAACTTTGGTTTATTATATTGTTTATGGAAGAGAAAAATTAATATAAATAATTCAAATAAATAATAAAAAATATGAAAGGAATTTGTAAAATGAGCACAACTGTATGTATTGTATGTATGGTAAATGTAGTAATTATGTCTGCTTGTAAGTAGAAGGCTTCCATTGAATTACATTATTCCCTTTTTTGCATCAAATGGTGGGCGTATGCTGAGCGAATGTATGTATGTCTTTTTATGATAATACAAATATACAGTGCGCTCGCGAAAACTCGAACATTCGGTTTTGCGCGGTAAAGATAATTTCATAATGGGACGAATGCTAAATGTTTCAAGTTTAGCAAAAAAGGCTGAAATAATTTACGCAATCAAAAATGTTTAAAGTTGCACAGCTCTTTCCAAAACAAAATGCAATATTGCTGAAAATAAAAAACAAAAATACAACAGCGTAAAACGCTACGTGCCTCAGAACTCAGAAAACCATAGAATTCAAATATATTGAATTGTGGAAGAAAAGTTAAATAGTTTGTTGGTATAAAAGCTGAAAAAACGAATAAATAAAATAAAAGTACATGACATTTGAAAACTAGAACAATTCGTAAATTTGAACAAGTCTGGTTTCCATTAGTTCGCGTTTTCGTGAGTGCACTATACATACATAATTCTGCATACGTAAGCGTAATATACTCGTAAGTACATAACACACTCGTATGAAACTATTGATATAATTAATGGGAAAAATATGCAAAGTTAATGTAAGATTACTAGTTCTAAATTGATAAAATTAGGAGTTTTTAGTTGAAAAAAGTTGAAACTTTTAAAATTTAAAAACAATAAAACTAAATAAAAATGAAATAATAACATATATAAGACTAAATATAAATAAATTATCTCCCTTTAACAATAGTTGAATATAAGAACTGTACACGATTTGAAGATATTGTACGGGTACTCTATTCGTAGTTCAATATATTCGTTATTAAATATTTAAAACTTGTGAACTAAAATGAAAGAAAGTTCTTCGCATAAACACCAGCTGTGTGTGTTCTTCGTTGACGACTGCAGTTGTGAACGCTGAGACGATGAACAGGCTTTATAGAGATAAGGTCTTAACGTCCTTTAAAAGTGTTGAGTGCGAAACTGTGACAGGTGTACTCTCAGCAGGAGGATTCCCACAAGGCCTTTATTTTTGTTGTGGTACTGAGTAGTTTTCGGAAGCCTCAAATCTCTAAGTCTAGAACTCATATGACCAACGAGTGTTGGTCGAAATTGCTTGACTTTATATACCATAAAAGACATATAGTCGCATAATCATAATATCGATTATAAACGTGGAGTCTAGTCCTAGTGGAGAGTACTTATTGAATAATAATGCGTATAGGCTGAAGTGAGCAGTGCTCCTCGTAAAGACTTAGCAATTATTTCTACGTTGTCTTCACGAAACTGAAATTGTTTGGGAAATTGTTTAAAATGTTACAAAAACAACAAAAAAATTAAAATGATTTTTCACTTACGTTCTCTAGACTTTTTCATTAAAGGAGCAATAAAGTTCAAAAAAATCCACGTCTTCAATCAGTCTAACAATGAATATTCCGTGGAACTGAGGTTGGAAGTGTCATATTTATGACTTTAAAGCTTATTTAGATTCATTTGATTGGTTTGCGACTTCCTCTTCCCACAAGATCGGTATGAAAGAAGGCCAAACCGATTTGGAATCGGTGCCATTTAGTGTGGCATTTATGTTATAATGGCAAAGTTGCCACTAAGGTTAAATGGGCGCCGCTATGGCAAAGCTCCGGAATATAAGACAACTGTTTTTTATTTGTCACAAGTAAAAACTAAAATGCCATGAATTAGTGAAAAACAAAAAATTTTTAAATTATAGGTAGTACCAGCTCAATTTAAATCATTTGATTTACTTATTGCCAGCTGACAATGGTTTTGATTACCAGCGGATAATGATATGCGATAAATTGCCATGAGTGCCGCTGAAAACAGTCTCGCTTAGTTACCATCTTGTCGCAAAACAAACTTCATTTAAAAATTAACAGCTAAATTGCTACATTGTCATATGCAAACAAAGGCCATAAGTTGTCGACGTCAAACGAGTACCTACATACAGTTGTGCTAGAGATAGAGCACCTAGGATTGTGCCAGAATTGACAGTCAGGCTACACTTTAGCCGAGATTTTCTTTTTGGCCAAATATCAAGTTTCAAAATTTAAAGCTAAAAATATGATATTGTTCATTTTCGGTTTCCAACTCTATATAAATACTAATAAATGCCAAGTGGTCTAAAAATTATATTTTCCTTTATATAAATTAGAGGCAATATAATCCAAAACAGTGGAATCGAGAGTTGTGGGCCTTTAGGTGCTCTCATACTTGTATAAGAATATTTAGGGAGAATGCGCTACGACTCGCTGCAACGAGCGAATATTTAGAAGGATAATCCTGATTGTGCTTATACGATTTTTTTTTGCTTTTACTTTGTTGAACTTTGTTTTAAAACTTTAAGCTTCGGTCAGTGAAATTTGTATGGAGAAAACACCAATGTCCATTTTCGACTCGGCTGTTGGGATTGGCATCCGTCATCTCTAACTTTGGACAGTTTTGTGAAACACTTTTAAACTTATTTGATAGCTCCGATTTCGCCTTAAGTCTCGAGCATCGTAAACTCAATTGTAAAGTGCATCATTAAAGCATTTTGCGTAATACTTAAAAATTCAACAACAACAACAACAACAAAAACCAACATACACGTATAAAGTAAATGATCAGCATACTGAAAAACGCTTCTAACGCTTAGAGGAGTTGAAAATTTTCATGCTATATTCACAGCCCATACACGAACGAACACACTCTCGTACGAGTAGAGCGCTCTTGCACGCACTTGGTCGACCGTTGCACAGCTGCAACATCATTGTTGCAAAGCGCTGCAGTGCGTGTCAATTTCAAAATATCCAGCTCGTAAGGTTCAATGCACTCAACCAATACAGTTTTATTTGAGTTTTCCCCTTGTTTTTTTTTTTATAGTTTTTGAATTTTTCTGGAGTTTTATTTTTCTTTTCTTTTTATATCTAATTTTTCGTGAGTTTGCCCGCTCTTTCCCCTAATTATGCGTGCGTGTGCGTTTGGATCATACGAAAATGCCACAGCATGTGTTTACTTACAATTGAATAGGCAGGTAGTTATGCAGTTGCTTATGCTACGTACGCATGTACATATGTATGTATGTATTGACGTTAGGTAAACAACAATTGTGCTGCTGTCCGATTGTGTGGCATGGTGCAACAATCAACTGTGGCAAGCAGCCGTTGCATGCGGTACGTTTACGTCATAAAAGCAAAGTCGTTGCCGCTAAGTCAATTGCACATGCACGCACACTAAAGCAAGGCAATATACACTCTTTCTCAAAATTATAACCGCACTTTTTTTATTCAATTTTAATTATTTTTCAATTAAAAACAGTAAGTTTTATAACAAAAACTGTACAACCAAAATTTCAAATTTTGTAGCAAATTAAAAAAAAAAAAATTTCGTAACATTAACTTTCGCAAAAAATACAACTTTTTTAGTTTTTAAAAAATGTTCGTGAAATTTTGTAGCCTGTTTAATTTTACTGTAATAAAGTTAAAAATTTAAATGTCTTTGTGTGTTTAAATTAATAAAAGTAATTAAAATTTTCGTAACAGTTACACTATTTTTTAACAAATTTTCGCAATAAATAGAATATTTTTTTTTTAGTTAAAAATTGTTCGTGAAATTTTGTAGCCTGTTTAATTTTACTGTAATAAAGTTAAAACTTGAAATGTCTACAAATTTCCTTTATTTTATTTTTTTTACTGACGATCATCCACAATCATGCCTTACAAACAGCAGAGTTGTGCTTGTAAAAAAATTTTTTTTCAAATTCTTCTAAAAACTTCTAAACTTCTAAACTCGTCCTGGAGAAGTGCCCCGCATTGATGTGCATTGCGCGAATATCTGATTACGGACGGTGGGATAGCTTCCAAAGTCTTAGGCTCGATACTAAGATACTAACGGAAATAATAATAATAATAATAGTTTTTTTGCTGTACAGAACCTTTGCGGCGTTTAATTTCGATATAAATAAAATTTTAACGACTTGACATTTTCACTGGCCTTACTAAAATTTTAGTGGGTAGCGGTGCATGCTATAATTTGATATGCCGCTGAGATTGAGGTTCGAATCTCAGCCAGGCTAGTAAATTCCAAATCATAGAAAAAGTTTTTTCCTAATAGCGGTTACCACTCTCCAGTCAATGGCAAATCTCCGAGGGTATGAAAAAGGTAATCATAAAATAAATTTGGCGTTGGGAGTCGGCAAAAAAGTGTAGGTCCCTCCATTTGTTATATAATATAAAGACGCCCACCACAAATGGTAGGAAAAGCTCGGTCAGATACTGAGCTATATAGAGTAAGCGCCAAATTATTATATATTATTAAAATTTGAGGAGCTACAAAACTGCGCACTCAAAAAATACTTAAATCGTTTTCTTTAGTTTAAAATTTAAATGCAATTTTGATGAATTATTATAAATTTTTAATATAATTTAGAATTTGGGTTTATAATGTTTTTCGAAGAAAATGAGGTGAGTTTCAAAAGAGTGCTATTATTTTTGTCGCCAGTATACATACAAATGTACATATACACTGCCAGAGCATGGATAGCAAGCAATGGAGGGAGTGCTCAAATGTGTTGCATTGCTTTCGTTAGCTGCCTACCGCCTGCTGCTTGCTGCAGCAACTCTATGTGGCAGGCAGTTGGAAAAGCGCGCACGCAAGCGAGACTCAAAAAAGTACGAGTAAGTGTGCGGTGGATAAGCGATTGCCTTGGAAAATATTTATTCCTCCTTAGCTTCGTTTTTTTTTTTTTGTTTTTTTAAGATTTTCCATTTTTCTGCTTTTATCACGTGAAACACTGTGGCATTCACAGTTATGCGGTCGCATTGGTAGTTCGATATACTTTTCATGAGAAAATCTGAGTTTTTGGTGTGAGTTGTGTGACGCATTCAACTCGCGCTCATTGCCTTGAAATTACCATTCATTTGTAATTGCATGAAGAATGCTTCGCCGCTCTTACTTAAACCCCTCTTGCCATGCGTGTATGGGCAGATTTGGTTAGTTCGTTTTTAGCGTTTCTTTACTTGATCATAGATTTCATTGCATTTTGTATTTCCTTCCGATGTATTCTCTACTTATAGCGCGTCATTTTCTAAGTCAAATGTTTTCTGAGTTCATTGCACCCCTCCACTTTACTTCGTGCCGCAAATGCTGCCTAACGTCTTTGTTTGTGTAATAGAGTAGCCGCAAACGCGCATCAAGTCACCACCAGCGACCACATAAATTCTAAATACCCTTAGTTACCAAGTCATGTCAAGTCCGAACCAAGCGGAGCTGTACCCATCACTACTACCAACATATGTACATACATACATACGCTGATATGTTATGTTGCCGAAGGGTCTTCCCCTACTTTTAATGCATATCAAATATGTAAAGACAATGCTTTCATCTGTCTTTTTCGCTTTTTTTTTAGCCAGCAAATCTTTCTTACTACTTACTTTTCCACTCTCTTATTTTAGTTCCTTTTTTCTGTTCATTTTTTTTTTCTTCAGTTCATTCGCTTGTTTGTAGTATGCGAGGTCATAAATATTAATGAGTGTATTGAACTCTTTCCTGGATCAGATTTCAACTTAACGACTATCTATAGAAAATTGTCTCCGATTGTTTACCTCAGCGCAGTTCGTTCACTTGGATTTGATAGTTATGTATGTATGTTTTCCTTTTTGTTATTTTGGTTTTCGTGGAATAAATTTAGGCCAACAAATTTCGTATTTGTTATTCAATCAGTTTTATGATAAGGAGTGGTTTATATGGAGTTATGATCATGGTAAATGAAAAATATGTTGGAGATGGTAACCTTTTTTAGATATTCTAAATGCATTTTTGGAAAGCGAAAGATTTCACGTGACTAAGTGGGATGGATAAATAAAGAAAGCGTTACAAATTTTTAATCAAAAAAAAAAATTGTCACTAAGTATTTTCCTTACATAAATACATATTGTTACCTTGTTACGAAAGTCGCGTTTTGGATATCAAGTAGTCAGCATATTTGAATTGCATGTAAGTATGTACTAGTATGTATTAAAAATAAATAGAAATTGGTTAAGATATTGAAGAATTTGTCTGCTAAAATCTAGAGAAACTTATTCGGTATACAGTTAAAATTATTAGAAAATATATAATAAAAAGCTATTTAAGACGGTTTCAAATCCGATAAATAGTTCCAAATTTGCACTGAACAAACTGGAAACTAATGGCAGAGTTACCTTATGGTTGATACCGGCTCATTAGGGATTTGAGAGCCTACGAAAGAATTGCTCCCCCCGCCAGCATGGTCCCAAGTCGTCCAGAGGATCAACAAAAGAGTGAATTGCAACCCACTAGCGTTTGTGAAATGGCATGAAGCAATCTTAAGGATGTGGTTCTGAGCGATTGCTTAAACTTTGCAGAGACGGCCATGGGATTCTTCCCGGAAACCTGACTAGTCACTGCTGACATACCATCTTCACATCACGACAATCTACATGTTTTATGGACAAGATGAAAAAGCCTCTAAGCACATACATATTTTGTGAATGCACACGTTTAATTTGTCTCAAAATTTTAGACTATGAGCTTAAGATTTTTGCTTTTTCTCGCTTTGCGCTTTTATTTTTTGTGTTTGTTTTAATTTTTTGCGACCTGCTTATCAGCTGGTAACAATTTAGAGACTAGATGCTTTATTTTGAGACTAATGCATGGCAACTGGTCTAAAATTTTGGACTTTTGTCTCTATTAGAGAGTGTTGCTGCTTACCGAATAATGCCGGAGACTTACAAATTCATCTTGGAGAAATGATTTCATCTCCTTCCAGAATCTAGGAAATGACAAGTTCAAATTTTTAAAGGTTGGTTGGATAATGTAAAAGATTAGCATCATAAATCTAGTTTGGCCTCAGCGCTACTTTTGCATTTTTAATAACTCATATTTTATAGTTTTCTTCATAAAAAATTTTAAAACAACAATTTCTTATTTGTCTAAATTAGCTGCTGACAAATTTCTAATAACAAAAATTTTTCCAGCAGAAACTAGCAACTTCCCCTCCACGTCCACTGTTAAATCGCGCTCTCAATTTTCTCCACTATTCAGATAATTTGTAATAACTATCAATAATGATCAGTTTTTGAACAAACTTAAACGACGCACTGTTGTTAATAATGTTGTGTGTATACTTCTTTCTTCCAGACTTCTATATATGTAAATAATTGCTATTTGAGTAATGTTCTGTAAATATATTTTATGTGTCACTCCAGTCGTAGAAACATCCACGAAAACCACGCCGCAGACAAGTTAGGGAGGAAGTGAATCGTTTGCTACGAGTATTTATACGAATATCGAGACAATTGACTCGTTACGATTTAATAACTACTCTACGATCAATGATAATGATAGTTACTCTCCAATTTTGCACTTCAACGAACATATGTACGTATGTACATACATACTTAACATACATATATTGTATGTAAGAGATTTTGATAATTTACCAACTAACTAAATTTACGTTATTTTGAAGGGTTAAAAAAAGTTCATACAAAGATATGTGATTGGATCTCGCTGATCTAAAATAATGCCTTAGATATGTTAAATTAAGGCTATTGTCATCAAAGAATCTTATTCAGTTATTTGAATTCATTCTCAGATAAGTTTCAAACTTCAAGGAAACCAGTTGAAGCAAAGTTGTGTAGGTGCATAGAACTGGAAAAAATTATAACTGCAAACTGACTGGCATTATGCAATATCCCTACAGTAAGGAAAGCATAAGTACATATGTATATGATATATATGTATATACTTGTATATATACATATATGTGCATGTGTACGTAAAAAGCAACAGCAATCAGAAAAATCTGCATATTCCTCTACGTGAAAAACTTCTTTACTTGCAACTGCTGCAATTGGGTAAATATGAAATGAAATCCCATCGGAATGACTATAGAAGAACTTGTTATAGACACGCAAACATACTTACATTTACACCAACAAATATGCTCGTACAAGCAAAAGTATTTATCTGGAGCGAAAACTACCCTTGCGTGTAGCTCTGAATTTTTTATGTGAATTGTAGTTTGGTGCAATAAAAGTTTCAGCAGCGGAAATGCAACAATGGGTGAATGCATACATAGCTATGTATGTAGGTGTGTGTGTGTGTGTGATTGTGTGCGTGTACATACAAGAATCGAAGAATGCAAATATGTTAAGTAAAGCAGAGCAATAAAATGAGCCCAAAAGACAAAGATGATAAGGAAGGAAGTAAGACAATCATTAAAACTATAGACACCCGTTTCAAAAGGAAGTCAACAGACAGAAACAGGAAAAGTGCAACAATGTCAAAAATGATGACAACAGAAGGAATTACAGAATTTCAAAGTAATAAAAAGCGCATAAGAAAGCAGAGCAAGAAAATCAAATTTCCAGTAAGAAAAGTAAATATAAAATATTTTAAAACTGACAAAGTTTTGTGGTTCAAAAAAACACGGAGCGGAAATATGTAGATAAAAAGCAGAATGGGGCTTTAGAACACACTTAAAAAGTTCGGTAGAGCACAGTTAAATTATACATGCGCACATATGTATGTATGTATGGATGTATGTACTTCGAATTACAGCACATGGCAACGAAAAGTGATAAAGAAGCGGGGGTAGCGTAAGGAAAAAAAAATAAAAATCCAGGCAAACATATTTGATCGCGGAGGGAAAATACCAAAGAGCCGGGAGTCATCGTTAGATCTTCTTGGAGCATCGCTGAATGTCGTGTTTTTTTTGTATTGCAAATAAATATAATTGAAAAAAAATAATGAGTTAAAAAATTAAAAACAGTCTAACCTTTTGTCGTCAATTCTTAAAAATGGCACGAAATATTTAATCTGTGTTACTTGGCAACCGTACAAATTTTCGTTCTTAATTGTATGTACACTTACATATATTACTTCTTATGACATAATGCAAAAATTTTTGCGAGCAAAAAATAACTTTAAAGTTTGTTCACGTTGCTTCCGCAAACCGCTATTCGCTCTCAGAAAATTTTACAGAATCAGCTGTGTAAGCTACGTCACAACACGCGGTTGGTTTTGTTTATACAAACATACAAGCATCTGTGCTTAAATGCAATGCTATTAAATGATTTTATTTAAAATAAAGTTATTAAACATAAAGTGCATAGTTTTTAGTATTAAATCGCAGAGTCTATAAATGATACGGGGCTATAAAACTTGCTAAAAATTATGTAAAGGTGTAGCTGCACACTTGGTGGCAAGTTAAGCTTCTTGTGTTTTCCAATGTTACTCTGCAGTGATTTTTTTAAAGGTCTCCAATTAAAAACAGAGCATAAATAAAGTTAGTTAAATATAATAATGTGCCATAAAGTGCCAAAATAAAAAATAAAATGTAAAACTTACAAATCTTAGTAGAACCTAACCTCACATTTTTGTTTGCAATTTCTTATTCTCAATCAATCCACGTTCGTGAAGTTGCACGCAATTTGCTTCACATTATTTTTCGTCGGTAAGGCGCAATCTTGTATTCTATCATTCTTAGAAAACTGTCAGACAATCATATTGGAGTGTTAGGTGAACTGTTAAAACAGTCAAAAGTGGAGACAAATTTGTCAGCAGTTCGATTATATTTCGTAACAGTAAGGCATGATTTAACAATGAATGTTTACTTTTTTTATATTATATTAGCGCTTTAAATACAAAAGGATCTTATTGTAACCTTAATTCAATAAATTTTTAGCGTTTTATCGATTATTTAATAACATATTGAAGGTAATTTCAATATTTAGATAACAAGAATATGAAGCTTACAATATTTTAAAAACTGATGAAAGCTGTTTGTAACAAAAAAGGAACAAATTGAAATTTCCAAAAAAAGAGTTTAAGCATATTTTATGATAAATGATAAATAATGACGATTTAGGGCGAAATATACCTGGCCCACACAGCACGTGGTATAGCTTAGCAAGCGAATAAAATATAAATATATGTATGTACATATGTACATTCTTGTATGTGGCATGGGAATGTCGATTGGCCACAGTAAGCTGCATAAAAACGCTTTGATAGCAAAAATGCCCAGCAGTGCAGAAACGATTGTTGCATGATGCCAACACATTCAACCGATAAACCAATACTAATGAAAGTGAATGCGCTATTAAACACATATGTACATATGTATGTTTGTAGGTACGTATATTTGCTATATGTTTGTGTGTATTTGTAGGTCTAAATAGAGAAAAGTGAAAATATAGAGCAAGCTGGAAAGATAAATACACACAGCCAATGATTGACCCAAAAAAGAACTATTAGAAACGAATATTCGTAAGAGAGTGTGACTTCAATTTTTTGAGCTTTATATAAAAATATCTATGTATGCATATGTATATGTATGTACATGTGTGCACAAGTCTTTTTGTTTGTTGTTATTTTATTTTAGCACCCGAATAAGGTCAAATAAAAGAATATAAAAATTAAGAAGTAAAGCTTTGTATTACAAGGAAATCTTAACGAATAAAAATAGCAAGCTTCCAAGAGAAATTACGTAATCTGTGTTACATAAAGTGCAAGTCCGTATTTATATTTTTTGTTTTTTTTTGTTAACAATCTCAGGAAACGAAGTTTATGCAATATTTAGGACATTGGTGTACTTTTATCTTCACATGCATGTATGTTTGTACGTACATTACGGTTCTGGTTTTATTCGATTTTCTCATTTTTTAGCATCCGGAAAAAATTGACGATCCTATTAACATTCGATCATCACTGTTGTGAGCAAGCTTCTATAACTTTAGTATGTTGATGGCGACGTTAATGTGGTTCGTCGCAAAGTAGTGTCTCAGATTGTCGGAAAATTTATGGAGTTGGGAGTGCACAAAGTGAAGCTTAGAATTCATTAGGCATCCTATTTTCTCCTTCTTCGTGGTCATCGTGTCGACTAGCTCTTGGTATTGCCGACTTTTACGGTTTCTTATGACGTTTTTGAACTACTGCTCCATAATAAATATAGCCAAGCTAGCTTCTTGCAGCCATTCATCGTATTGACAAAAAAAATTTTGCCGAATGACTTCCAAATTTGAAGACCATTGCAGACTCCCTCTTTAATTTTAGTTTAATAAAGTTTAGGGAATATCTATTTTACATACTCGAGCAAGCGATTTGCATGAAGAGGATAAACAAGGAATGGGTAAACAAGGAATTTACTTATCAACTTTCACTATTTACATTCAGGAAAATAAAAGAACCTCGTCTTCAGTAAGATATTTCCGAAAGTCTTAGCGTCGATTTCGGTAACCTTAGCACTTTGCGCTAGGAAATTGATCAGCTTGCTGTATGTTCATGTGGCTGCTTTACCACTTTTGTCGATTACCCAGCATTGTGACTGTTTCACGCATAAGGTTCGCACATTGGTTGACGGTCAGTAGCGAACACACCGCGTTTCGTACATAAAATAAGACTTTCCGTAATCTTTACTGATCCGGCAGTTCAAAGAAACCAGACATTTGTAGCAACGTTATTGTTGTGTTTCACTACGAATGGAGCAAATCACCCCGGCAAATCTAACTTTACTTAGTCAGAGCAGCTTTCTTCAGATAGAAGAAACAACACCATTTGAGTGCCTCAGAAAGCCTTACTCATATATCGCATATCTGACTTTTGTACTTTGATAGAAATAAACTATGCATTTAAGACCAAGCAGGTCATTTGTTCGCTTCCCAAGGGGCTAGGAATTATTGGATGCAGCAGAGTCAACTTCGTTGGGATATCTACCTATTTTCTCTTGCATCGTCTCATTGGATGACGGATACTATCTGTGTGGCTTTTGATGAATAGCTCACTCTCGTTGGTTCTTTATCGCTGCTGGCGATTATATCGAACAATTTGGATATACTTGTCAGCGTACTTTTCATCTGCTTGTTAATGTTCCTTTGGCTGTACATCATGCTGATCATTTCGGTTAAATTCTGTCCTATCAAACGGATAGCGTAATTGTACTTAAAACCAGAGAACGCGATCGGTTGGATACAATGGCAGTCTGCTGTGTATGTATTGTTTTTATTGGTAACGGTGGAGAGGACATGCCTTCCCCCATGTTATCTACAAATGTGTGAATGTACGAGTATGTACATATGTATGTTCATATGTAGGTCACTGCATATAAACAATTGCGTCAGAGCGAAAGCGTTTTCAGCGACTTTAGACTTCAACGCATCGGCGGAGTTCAAAAGGCAAATGTTTGCCTACCAAAAAAAAAGAAAGTATTTATACTTTTTTGTTGAAATGCATGTACATACATATATATGTATGCACATATGTACATACGTATAGGAAATGATGACTATTGCGCTGCTCTTATTTGCTAGACTAGGCGTATATACATATGTCCATACATACATATGTATGTATGTACATACTTATGTACATTGCATTTCCACTCAAAGCTTTGAGGTTATTGCGTTGTAACTTACATATTTTATACGGACATTTGCATTGTAAATATGTACATATGTATGTATGTAGATATACATATTTATATGTACATATGTTTGTATATTGGTATGAGTTTATGTGCAATATAAACACATTTACGCATTTCTCTCCCCATTTAACGGCCAACTAATAGTAATGACAGGCAGGCCTTTGTTGACGATATGATATTTTTTTTCCCCCGAAAGCCATTTGCACCATTGCGTTGTTGAAACGCAATTCTTGCTTCCAAAGACAACCGAAGGGAACGTGTTAAAACGCAATTCAATCTAATAGGCGATTAACTTAACAACGTCGTGCAATAAAAGGTGTTATAAACATTAAATACGAACATATATACATACATACATGCACTAAGCATTTACATACAAATGTGGTGTGTCTGTGCCTTATTGTGACGTCACTTTTTACGTCGTCTTGCACAGCTGCAAGCACCAGCGCCGACGATCAGCCTTCAAGTTTTTTTCAGTTTGTCATCGCAAGACCAATGAGCAATCGTTTCTTTTGTGATAAAAACGCATATTTTACTGCGCTTCAAGTTTCAGAAAATGTATGCTAGGTAAACATAAGAGTATGTAGATTGCGCGACAAAAAAATTATTAAAAAATTGAAAAAAATTTTTAAATTTGTTTGTAAATTTTTATAAAAATACGTACGGTAATATTTAAAAATAGAAAAAAATTTTAAATTTGTTTGTAAATTTTTATAAAAATATACTACAAATTTAACAAAAAATTATTAAATAAAATTTTCAAACATCGTATAAAATTTATTGAAATACAAAAAATTTCAATAAACCAAAATTAATTTTAAATCAGAATATATTTTTATTTTTGTAATATACATATGTATGTGATTGCGTGAATTTGGGTAAGTTTTGCAAAAAATTGTTGTTTTTTCCTAATATTATAACAATTTTTCATTTAAAATATATAACACATCTTATTTCCACAATACATATGTAGAAAGCAAACCCTTCTATGGGATAAGTATTAACATTTACTGGCCAAGGATCTGGTGAGTAAATACGAGTTTTGTTTTTATTTGATTGCATCAATGATAAATCTATTTATTTGCAGGATATCTTTCCCCAGTCAGCGCAGCGGGATATACATATATAATTATGTATAAATATTTCCGTCGCCGATCGACTTGAGCTTTTTTCCTGCAGCAGATAAGTATGTATGCGAGTGTAATCATATCCCACACGACAAGCACACACACGTAAGTAAAATGTAATATAGCAACTGAAACTACTATAAGGAAGTATTCTAATAAATATTTTTGTTTACAGCATTCTTCGTGCGTTTGGTGTTTTCCTGCCCAACTGCAAAGCTACCGTCTTCGAACTTTTTTGCAGCCTCAGACGCAAACACGCACACACACGTAAGTTAAATGTAATAGCAACTGCAACGATTGGGAGAAATTCTAATAATTGAACCTCTTTGTTTACAGGTTCCCTCGAACGTTTGGTGTTTCCCTGCTAATTTACTAACCTTAACGAAGACTATACAAAATCTAGTTTTTGTCGATTAAGTGCAAATAAAAAAAGGTTTTATCTCACAGTTTTCACTATAACCATGTTGTTTTATTTTTATTTTCACTAAAAAAATGTACAGGCCTGTTCTGCATTAAACAAATTTGGTCGGAATCGGAATATATAAATCCTTTCTCCTCGATTTGTTGTTAGTTTCTCCATATCTGTCAAGATCAGAGTTTATTCTTTTTTTTCGGGGAATCAGAGAATACTTTAAAATCAAAAAATAAATGCAGAACAAACCTGTTAAATATGCAAAAAAATATATATGTTCTTAAGTAGGCAATATCAAAAATTATAATTCAAATATTAAAACTGTGAAAGTTTGTATGCTTGAATGTGTTTCTCGGTAAATACATACATATGTGCGATGGAGAACTGGAATGATGTTTTTACACACAACGGTTGATTTTTTTAAAATTAAATTTTTATAATTTGCCAGTTTAAATATAATTAATTCTCTATATGTTTTATTTGTATAAAATAGTGGAGTAAAATCTTGTGGGTAAACGCGGGTACAAGCTAGTTAAAACATAAATCAAATAATTACTTAAAAACCATCATATTTTAACATGTATTATACTTAGTACTTTTCTAGTACCTTTTCGCAAAAAGGGATCACATTGTTCCCCCTTTCTGCGTACTTCTAAAATACAACTATAGATTAAGGAGTGTCAGAATTTAGCTGTCAGTAAGTACATAACCTTTTATAATTGAATCATGCGTTCGTTTAAAATCTCTAACAGAAAATATCCAACAGCATAATTCCGGGGAAATGTCTCCTTTTTCTCTCACAAGAGAAAAATATCCAAAATAGTACGCGAACTCGTAGAAACTTTTTGCAATACATAAATTTCTTTTTTTCTTCTAACAATTAATGTAATGAGAAACAAGGGTAAAATACCCCGTACCAGGTATACTCGCTTTGCGAGAGAGACGATTTTCACAGTACCATCTCAACTAATAATTTTCTATGTCTAAGTCCTGAAAACATTTTCTAAGCAACTTCAATGTATGCACATTAAAACCTTGTCAAAAGATTTGCCTCACAGTGTATACTTTCTCTGCAAACCAATTGAATTTGGGCATCGATTTCAGGTTCCCAAGATGGTGTAACTCCAAATCTTTCAGGCCAATAGGTTTTTTGAGGGAATTGTTAGGAAAAAAACAACAATACTTAAATACATAAATCATTATTAAAGCTTTTATTCGCTTACTAACATATTTATGTACTCGTACATGCATACATACATCAAGTAAAATTATTCGATTTTCGCTTTAAATAAACAAAAGCCAATAAAAAACACATCCAATCTTCCACAGAAAATATTTTTCAAAGAAATTAACTTTTTTTTCTCAAAGCCCAAATAACATGTTGGCTGTTTTGCATTTGCTCTTTTCGAAGACTTTCTCAGAAATGGAAATTAACAGGAAATAATATTTACTATAATATATTTAACTTTTAAATGCATTTGATTTAAATATACATATGCACATATTTTTGAAAAGCAAATATAGTGAGCTCTTACAAAACTCATTATACCCTTAGAGTTAAGGCACTAAACTCTCAGTTACATAGAAATGCCGCCCCATTCTACCTTTATTGTACATTTCAAATATATCTATTTTGAATTGACAAAGTGAAGAACTTGACCAATCTACCATTGTTCTTTCAAAACTGCCTTTCAATTTCCATCGAATTTCAAATACTAGATATTTTACACCTTTTAACTTTGTTTCAACTCCTTCAAAATTGTCTTCTTGAACAACATAAAAGAGTGTAAAGAAAATTCTTATATTTTTATTGAACATTGTTAGCTATGAGTACCATCCACTCTGCATATTAATTTTTATAGATATTTTGATAGGTTGTTAATTATGGGTCAAGTAAGAAGTTGCTCGATATCACGTCCATTCTGATTGCTTCGACAAAAGTAGGGTTTTTAAGATAAAAATAAGTAGTTGCTCGAAATCAGGTCCGTTCCGACAGCCTCAGGAAAGGTAGGCTTCTACGATATGAAACAAGGTCGCAAGTGTAAGTGACGACGCGGTGTGGGTCTAGCTCATTATATCCACGAATGTAGTGCAGTTCTGAAAGTTGTCCCTGAGACCGTCTGCACAATGCATACCTGAATAAGAAGCTCCTCGGTACTAAGTCCGTTCCGACGGTTTCGCCAAACAAGTGTCCTTCCTAAGTATCAAAAAAAAAAAAACAGTCTGCACGAACGTTCCTTTTTCTATCCACAAAGTCAGTGTGGCTATAGAACTCGTCCTTTCAGATCGCCTGGGCTACACTTAATTGAGGGAAGGGTTGTTCGGAATCTAGTCCATTCCGACAGCCTCAACAAATTAATATACGAATATATAAAACTATGTATACAAACCTGACTTTACATATGTATGTATGTCTACCCTAGGTAGGCGAATTCGACAAGGGTAGACTATTTAGACTAACAGAGAGTGGTCTAAGTTGGTGCCACTTCAACGGACTGCATCAAACTTTAACGGTTCCGACGAAATCCTTGTCGTCGGTACCAGGAGGGGAACGGTACATGGCGGTCGAAGGGCTCGTCTCTTTAGTCGAAAATGGTGCCGATAGTAATTTTGCAAACAGAAATGTTTCGGGCGGCAACGAATGATTATTGTGTATAGCATACCTAAACTCACCACAATTGCATTCACCACAGCTACACTCTCCGCAATTTAACTCACCACACCTAAAGTCAATCCATCTCAACTTACCCCAATTCAACTTTCTTCTCCTCACTTCCATTCTCAATGAGCGAGAACTGCGTTACTACATTTCACTTCACCTCGCTTCGTATCACCACTCCTCCCTTTCTTCTCCTCACTTTAACTACCATCATCTTAAGCAAGCAAATCATAAATAAAACCGATTTCTTAAATTGTGCTTTAGTGGATTTAAAGTTATACAAAATGTATCTTATGTATATCATACTGTGTAGAAGGTAGCCAACAATATGTATCAGAATTATGAAAATATTAAGAAATAAATCAAAAAAAGTTAAAATTTCATAGTGCAGCCCAGGCGCGCTTTTTTTTATTTTTGTTAAACTCTAATTAAGACAATTTTAAATTTAAATTAATAGTATTGTATTAAATTACTCTTACAACTCCAAGAACTACTAACTCTCTTAAGCTTTTTTACTTTACTATCTTAATTTTAAATTTATATTGTATATATGTATGTATGTATGTTGATTAAATCTATGTGTGCACATACTAATAATCATCATCGCTTAGCGACTCAGTCTTCACGTGCATCCTAGCGGGCGATTGCTGAGTATGCCAGTATTCGAAACGTTGTGCATAATCATCCATTTCATCGTCGTCACATTCAATGCCTACCTTTGGTTCCGTCAACATATCAACGCTAACGCCACCACCACCACCACTCTCATCACCATAGTCACCATCCTCCGTCCACTTGCGCTTGAGCAGAGATTTATCGCGTTTATAACGTTTCATATTGCAGAATTTCACATAGATTTTACCACGTTTCTCAGTGCGATAATATTCGAGCTTCTCACTTGGAAAAAGCTTCAAAATCTGCTGCTCCAAACTATGACTGATTCTCAGCGGCAAATGATAATCGTTCAAATCGAAGAAATTCACAATAAGTTGAATGAGTACGGTACGATGTGTGTTCATAAGCTGTTGGTGTGTTTTATAGTATTCGATTAGCGAGTTACCCTTAGAACCGGATGAGTTAAGAATGTACATTAATTGCGCAGTATCAGTTGGTTCAGTGTCGAAATCATTGATGTTAAATTGAAGTTTGGGGGGCTGCCGTGTTGAGCATGTGTTCGGAGTTGTCGTCGTTGCTGTCATCGTCATCGTCGGTGTTGACATTGTCGTCGGCATCCTGCTCGGCGTACTCGCCGCCATCAAACGCTCATCCAACATGCTGGGATGAGACAATGGCTTTGGCATATCACGCAATGGATCATTGACGATTGGTGGTGCAGGTGGTATTATATCATTTGTCTTTGGCACTGTAAGCGCTGGCAAATCTGATGTATTTGTCGCAACGGTAGCGTAACGCACCGTAACGGTATTAGTGGCACGTGATTGTAGCTTTTTACGACTTATGAAATCTTCCTGTGGTGCCGCCGCTGCCGCTAAGTTTGCCGTGTGCAATGTCTGTGCCACAGATGAACAAGTGGAATGGCAGGGACTGGGCGTTGCAACATCAATCAAAGGTTTGTTTTGGTCACGACGCCAACGCTCGAAATAATATTCAAAACGTATGCGTATGCCCAATTTGTAGGTACGTAAAAGCTCAACGATATGATGGTTTTTCATCATTTTCAGCTCATCGATGCCAATGCTTTCGTCTGTGGGAAAATTTGTATGCTTTGTATTTTTCGTTTTTTTTTTGTTTTTGTTTTTGGAGTATTGTGTATGTGTGTTTTATGTCTTCATAGCATACCTTGCAGATGTGGCAACAACTCCGCCAATCCCCAGGTGTTTAGTAACATCTTCAATCGACTTGACTCAGTCATAGTATTAAGCTGTCATACACATTTATGTACGTATGTTTGTATGGAAGTAGATGCTAAAATAGGAAAATATATATATTTTTCAAAGGAAATGGAAAAATGTGTATTTATGTACTCGTATATTCGAACATCTGTTTATGAACGTAGTAAATATATGCATACATACATACATATATATGTATGTACTTACTTTTTTAGGTTCCCTTACTGTTTCGATGAATTTTTAACGTATCAGTCATTCAAGAAGCACGCATCGTACATACCCTTTTATGAAAATTACATTTTTTATATATTGTATGTAATTTTAATTTTTTTCAAGCTAAAAACTTACTAACATTTCATTTATACATCCAAACACAACGAAACCGTGCATCTAACTAAACCAGTTAGCACAAAATCCTACCCGGAGAATACCATAAATGCATATGTTTGTATATATGTATGTATGTATGTACATTAATGCATGCAAGCACACGTACATATGTATGAACATATGTATGTATGTACGTATTTATGGCTACTGTTATGTATACACATAATTGATTCGTCTTTTCAATGAATCGCTCGCGCAACAGGAAACTTCATGCCGACTCCCTCTATTTGCTGCAGATTTATGGTAAAAGGTAGCGTTTAGTATATATATCGTTCTCTCTTTGGCATACTTTCGTTGAGTATACATGAAATTCTTCGTCAAAGCGAGAATATGAAAATTTATTCATTGTACATACTTATTTACTTATGTACATATGTATGTACACGTATATACATATGTATGTACATATACATATACTTTGGCTTGCATTGAGTTTTGTCCGCCTAACTACCTGAATAATGAATATGTATGTATGTATATAGATAAGTATGTATCTATCGGAATATGCATGTGCATATGTTTATATGTAGAAAAAGAGAAAAATACATACATACATATGTGTGTATGTATTTCACTGTATTTCACTGAAATTATAAATATTATTCCAATAAATTTTATTCAAAAAGCACTTGGAATTTATTCCAATTTACATATGTATGTATACATCTGTATGTATGTTTGTACGTAAATAAATATGTTCATACATACAAATATAGGTTTAATCCGTTGTTTGCAGTATTATATATACATATGTATGTATATAGTATATACGCTTTTACGAATCTACATCATTATTGTAATATACATACATAAATATGTATGATCATATAAATAGAAACTTCTGTTCGTTCGTTCTCATATACGACGTACATATGTATGTACATACATACATATTTGCTTTGTCACTAAGCACAGTGTGATGCTGCCTTAACAAAAAACAAAATTTATGGAGCTTTGCATACACATACAATGTACTTATGTATGTATGTATATCGTCAAATATTTTAAAATAGAGTAGATAAGGTGATTATCTAGGCTTAGCAAATAATTCAAGAAATTAGTATCAAACGAAAAAATACTATACACTTAATAATTTCTTTCAAATGGTATCAGATTATGACGCGATTATGGGCACTAATCACAGTTCAGTTCCGGTCAACCTTAATCATTGAAGAAATGTGAACCGATTTTATCACCAGCCCACAAAAGAAGCCCAAAATATTACATAAGAGTAATTTAATATTATAAACACTAGAGAGAAAGAAGCCTGTTCGCAGGCGTACTCGTGCCTAGGGTGATTCGAGTAGGGGACCGAAGAAAGTATAATGTTAAACTGTTCAACGAACGCAATAGAAAGACCAAGAGGAGAAGGTCTTGACATCATAATCATTAATATAAGTAATTGGCGTAAGTTGACAAAGGAAAACGTTTTTTGGTCTCGACCCGAACGAACAAACGATTGAAGAGAAGAAGAAGAATTAAGACTGAAACCAAAGAACGCATGGGGTTTCGTTCCCTGCGGCAGGTTATATCGACTAATTTCACCAAACCGAAATCTAATTATATCGAATCGACTATAAAATGTGTGTATGTGCGTCGAATAAAAGTAGCAAAATGTTCGATATGGCTTCGCTGGAAGAAAAACTTTAATTTGAACATTAGATTTATATTATATTGAGATTATTAATAACTTAGCTTTAATGCTTTATATTAATATTTCGTATACTCGTACAGTGATGAATTTTGATATTTTTTTTTCTACTTCGTACACACTGTGCGTGTACTCATTCAAAACAACGTAAACAAAAAATATAATTTATGATGATTGATTGAACTCGTGAAAGGTTAGTTTTGTAAGAAAGTGCACAACATAATTTCAATGTCTGTTGACTACATAATTTTGTAAAAACTTGGATACATACATTTAAGGCAAATGATTTTTTCTATGCCTGAAAGCAAGTGCAATGTGCTGGAGGCTCTCTCGTACTTTTTTTGAAATTTTAGGGACGAACCTTTTACTTGATTTTAAGTAGTTTTTCAATTATACGCGCTCATTATATATGTACATACATATTTATTTTGAGCAAAAATTTTGTTTGCTCAAAAATGGAGATAGCCTCTTTATTGCTAAAATAAAAAATATACTATTTAAGTATGTTTTACGTTTTGAAAAACAATTTGTTTTATAAAAATGCGCACACTCCTTTCTGTGGCCATAAAATCCATAAACACAACACGGTCATTTCTAGTCATTCTTACTTACTTGTACCGTGGCAATCATCCATCCATCTACTCGTAGCAAGCAAAGCGATGTTTTCTATTCTTTCGAACGAATGCGCAAAGTAATCATAGAAAATGAAACGAACAAACAATACGAAAGCTTTATATTATCGTTGAAATGTGCATTTTTATGCGGCTATGAATATGCATGAATAAGTAACGAATTAAATATGCAAAACAAAAGTGCAATTGCCGCCGTAGAGAGTGATATGTAGATTATTGTATTTTTCTATTTTTTTTTTTTTACTGACTTATGTACATACCCATGTATGTATTTAATTTGTCACAAATTTACAATTTATTCAAAACTTGGAAAGACTAGCAAAAAGGTCCTTATTTTCAAGTGCGTTTGTTCATTGAGGTATATTCAATTTTTTCCATTTCATTTCTTAATTTATTTCATCAGATCTTTGTTTAAGTTTTGCTTCTTTTAAACTGTCAGAAATATTTGGAGCGCTTAATGATTTTTTTTTTTAATTTTTTTGGGCGGAGATGTTGAGCATTTTTTTTTTTAATATAACGCACGAACGAACTTTATTATTTTTTATGACAGAAATTGTTCAACAAAAAAAATTATTAAAATTTTACTATACTTTGTAATCACTTGAAATTGCACATGATTATACGAAAGTTGAAAAGGCTACAAAACTGCACGCAATTTAAACGTAAATTAAATCAATGATTCTGTACGTTAACTTTTATGTAAATAATTAGTGATTTTGAGTCGACTCCATGTTCGTAAATCCAAAAATTAAAGAACGAAGTTTATGAAATTAAACAATTTTTTTATAAAATTTTGTTCAAATCAAAATTCAAAATCCTAGTAAATATCTGTGTTTGGTTTTTGTGTCAATTTCATTAAAATTATATGTAAATACATACATACATATGGTAGACACAAATATCCATCGTTCTTAGACATTCTTTTAGTGAAATGTATAAAATACAAAATATACAAAAAAGAAAGACTTTTATCCATAAACATTGTTCATAAACCCTAAGAGTGTGTAACATCTTTATTTTTTTTTATACTCCAAATTTATGAACTGACATTCATTACCTTTATGTACGCTTTCATACATTTTTTAAAGCTAATGAATTCATTGAAATCAATTAATTTAATTATAAAACTCACAACAGCAAGTTTATGTACGCTCTTCAAAATAAGTTAATCAACAGTTAAAAGCTATTGCATGAACTAAAAATTTATAAAAAATTAGTATAAATATGGAAAAATCTTTTTGGTTGCTGTCCCCTCGCATAGTAAATCAAAATTGAAATTAACCGCTCATAGTTGTCCAGAGTCTACATTTTTCAACCGATTTACCAATTTTCTTTTACTGACAGCTTACAGAATTTAGAAGACCTTTGTTGAGTTCCATTTTGTTGTAGATTTTTTTTTTGTTAATATTAATTTTTTTTTTAAAAGAAGTGCCGAGAAACGTGCAATTTCGGAGAAAATCTATTTCCTGTTCCCGTTAATGATTATTACTTAATAAGTTGTAACGTTATCAAAAAAATTAAAGAGAAACCTACAAAAAGAATTTAATATGGTATACAATTTGGTTTTTAATAAATACAAGGCTGATACTTGTTTCATAGGTTTTACATGAAATATTGCATCTTATCAAATATAATCTCGAAATTTTAAGCACACGAGATTTTGAAATTTTCGATTTCCAAAAAAGTGCTCGATAAATTTTTTTATAGTAAGGTTTAATGTGAGTGTAATTTTATAGCTAAAAAATTTAGTAAAAAAGTGCAAGTTTCAAAAAGTAGCGTTGATCCGAATTTCCACGAAAATACTGGTTCTCTGCTCATTGCACCAACAATTTTTTATTTATGTAAACAAAAAATAAAAATCGAGCTTAATGGACCTCTTCTTAATGTTTTATATAAGTTTTCGTTTAGAAAAAATAATGAAATCCGTTGAAAAATTAGATATCTGTACAATTAAGTTAATTCCAATTTTGGCTTTCCTTGATTGAATACAAGTCCATGACGATTCAGTAACGCAGACCTGACCGTCATGTCATATCGATTACGTAGACATCAGCACGAAGTAAGTTGAGGTTCTTCATTGATTAATGCATATGTATATATTTATACAAGCAGATACTCGTATGTATTTGAAAGCTGTTTGACTAAACAAACATTATTTGAAAACTCTTCGCATTTTAATGCACAAACACAGTGTTGTGCATATCAAAAGCAACAGCATTCAAAATGACATAGTATCCCAAGTATATTTATTTATTTCTTTTTAAGAATTTTCAATTAAAATTTAGTCCATTGTCTGACATAAATCATAAAAATCAAATTTTTAAACTTTGTAGAAAACTAAAAATATTAGTAAAAAAATTGTATATAGATTTTCAACTTTTTTCTCAGAAGTGTTAGAATTTTTTTGATTATGCAGTTTTATAGTTCATTAAATTTTAGTCTAACAATGTGAAAGTTTCAAGTAGCTAGGAACTACCGTTGATTTATTAGAATTTTTGTCGTCAAGGGTGTTGCGACTTTCTTCCATATAACAAAAAGTAGCATTTATTTCGCAACACCCTTGACAAAAAAAATTCTAATAAATCAATGCTTGTTGGACTAAAATTGAATGGGCTATAAAACTGTAGACTCAAAAATATTTTAACACTTCTGAGAAGAAAGTTGAAAATCTATATACCAATTTGTCAAACTTTTTTTAAGTTGTCTACAAAGTTTAAAACATTGAATTTAATAAATAAAGTGGCAAGCTATGTAATTTTGAATGCTGTTGCTTTTGATATGTACAACACTGTATGTATGTATGTATGTATGTTTCTCACAACACTAAGAAAATTGATTCCTCGAAACTTGTCCTTATAAATATATCAAAGTAGGTAAAACTTCAATCAAGCTGTCCAACTTCCTAAAATGTATACACCACGCCTGTATTTGTACATACTGGTACATTTATTTTCGAGTGTCCAATAATGCAAAAACTGCCAAGCTCACACACTTATTTGCACAGGCATATGACTATGCTTAATAATGCAAGCCATTGGTTGCTAAAAAAAAAGAATAAAGCAAAGCAAAAAGACCCCAAGTGGCATCACTTCCAAGTTTATTTTTATTTTTTTTTACTTTTTAGTCAACGCTCCTATTTTCCTTGGGGACAAATTTCGTAACAATGAGTGCAATTAATTGCATTATTCAACACATTCCCCCACGCCCATAGATCAATTTAAGTGAGCGAGGACGGCAAAAACGAAGCTAACATCCTATACACGTAGTGCACACCCCATGAAAAGGAAAGATTTTTTTTATTTTTATTTTTGCGGCAAGGAATAATCTTAATACATTTTGTAGGTACCCAGAAATGTGAAAAATTGTGCAGATGAAATGAGGAAAATAAAGTGAAACTGAACTGCAAATGGTAAATGGTAGAAAATCAAACAGCAGGGCAAAGAAAATGTGGGCAGCATTTGAGCAGCGCTGCAAAAGAATCGATCCGGCTGCAAAGTCAACGCACACAGTGAGTATAACAACATGGAAGCAAAAAAACTCACAAAGCCCCACCGCAGTTAGTTAGGCGACACACTACACAAACCGTTTTCCTAGCATGCGCACAACGAATACCACAATAAGACGAATGCAACCAGCGACCCATGGCATCGCACAGCTACACAGAGCTCCGTTGAGCTGCCGAACTAGCGCCACGAAATAGCGAAATGGCGAAGCAACGACCCAGCGACCCATCGGCCTACCGACACACCGACCCAAAGCCCCACTTCGAGACCGAACACAAGCACAAACACTCACACACACACGCACACATCACATCGTATCAACTCGTGTCGCCTGAAAACAGGCCCCTTCCGCGCATATATACCAACCGACATATTGCGAAAAACAGCGAATGTTAAACGAATCACCGCCATCGCCACAAAAGTGACTAAGGTTGGGGGTTAAGCCACATTTGCTTCCCCAACACTATTGTTGGTTTACTTTGCTACTGTGCTTGGTTGAGTGGGGGGCGAAGCGCTGCTTTGGTCCATACAAAAAAACACATACATACATACATTCGCTTCCTCCCCACTGCCACTGCCAGCATTGGCGTTCGTTGAAATGGGAGGCAAGCGGGCTTTTGGGCAGCAATTGAAAAGCTGCTAGAATTGCTGCTAACGCTGCCGGGTCCGCTGCCTTAGTGCTTGACGCTTTGCGCTTTGGCTGTCGTATACCAACGTTTTCGCATGCAATGTGTAGCACACATTAGCAGAAGTAAATTCATTGGCGACAGACGCGCACATTTTGTATGGCGGACTCGCCGCCTAGCCATCACTCAACAGCCTCTCAAGCAATCCAATCCGCCGTTCAAGTAACAAACAATTCAAATGACATTCAAATATGTACAAAAAAAAAAACAAAACAAAAAACAAAAACAATCCACTTTGCAAACGCTGCGTGAATACGATGAGTGGCTCGGTGCTATGAATTTATACACCACTTACAAAAGATACTCAACTTTTGGGGCGATTTTATAAATAAATTGAACTATGTTTTACCGCACACTCGCGCAAACACACACACACAAAAGCCTGCATATCGATTTTAAAAGTCGTTCGACTAATTTTCAAGTGGTTTTCAAGTGTTGAAGTAGTGTACAAACAATTTATTAATTTATGAATTTATAGAAAATATTTATCTCAAATAACTTTTTAGTGCATTATTAACAAAGGCAAGGCGCAATGGTTGATACCTTACGATCCCATACTCGTCCACATACTATACATGTCTGTGTGTGTGTGTGTGTATGTTCAATGCGTATGTTAATTTTAAGTATACACAAAATGAAAACATGAAATGAAACTGAATCATTAAATTAATAACGCGTGCGGTTACTAGAAAAAATGTATGTAAATTTCTGTATAACATGAAAAATTAATTTGCTGCTGGAAACGTAACTTAAAGCCAAAGATGATGTTTGGGTAAGTAATGATATGTCTTTAATCAAAATTCTTCTTGAACAATTGCCAGTTTTTCCAAAGCCAAATTCTCTTTATACCTAAAAACATATAATTAAATCCAATATTAAATATTTGTTCATATTCAAATATTTCTTTTATTTTTGATAGATTTTTACAAACAAGTTTAAAAAAAATCGAAGAAAGCAATCACAAATTGTCATTTAATCAAATTCATTGTAATTTTTATTATTTTCGAACACCTTTGACACGTGTTTGTCACAATGCATCAGGCGTCATCAGACGTCGAGACTTTATTCCAAATTTTATTAAATACTCAAAAATTATTCCACCACAGAAAAATTAAGAAAGTGAGTGGCTTCTTTGAAATGAGTTCCCCATATATACATATATAGTATGTAGTATGTACTTGTAATTTTGTTTACAACTCAAAGAAGTTCAGAGCTTCCTAAGAAAATTTAAATAATTTTATATCATAATTTAAAATTGCTTATTCGAAAATGTCAGAGTTGCATTTGCAAGATCTTAAATTAAATGAAAAATTAAGGTTGCAAATTTTTCAAACCGATAGTTGACTTTATTAGAAAGTAGTTGCGGATTTAAACTTTTCCGCGATCAACCTCATCGATCTGTAAAATCCGATACCCACGATTACCAGCTCACATTCAGGACATCATTACGAGTATAAATAATGTCACTAATATTGTGCATTGTAAAAAAAATGTCGTAATAAGTACTACAACAAACTAGGAGGTCGTTGAATCAGATAACCTTGATTATTGACAAACGAATTGTCGCCCCTTAAATATGCCGTCGTAGACGCTAGCCTACAAAGCTTGCTGATAAATGCGCTAACTTTACAAAAGAATTTTTATTTTTGGTTTTCTCTGCACTCCAAAAGCACCCATTTTGCTTTGCGTCAGGAACAATTGTAAAATGGAAGTAACGCTTAATAATGCATACTATATCCGAACTGAACTATTGTTTTTCAAATTAATTTGCACATGCTCCAGATGTTAGTTCATTCATACATACATACATACATGTAATGTAAACGAGATTTGAAAATAGCATCTCCAAAGACGACACCCACGAAATTCTATTTTCGAAATAATTTTACTACTCTAAAGTTTGTATCTCGCAATGGCCAGTACGAGCATAGTAAAACGCTTTTCGCGAACTTTTCGTGCCAAGTCGGGGCATAGCTTACGCATAAAAAGTGCTCAAATTCGCTTTGGTTAGTACCTCAAACCTCCATAGAAGAAGTAACACCTTGTCGTTGTCGAGCTTTCAAACTATCCACGACAAAATTGTCGACAGTAATACTTGAATTTGACTTGAACTTCATTAATATCATTTTGAATCATACACCAATTAGCAATTTTGACCATTTGAATTGCCATTCAAGAGTAACTTGAGTACAAAATTTTCATATCGAAACATTCCGAAGGAGCTATTTAGCTTTATTGCTATTGTTGCGACATTTTGTCAGAATGACAATTGTCAGCACCATTTTCACTGTCACTTTCAAACATTTGTCATAGTTGCCCATTTATTTATCCTTGGAATCACATTATGGTCTACTAAACCATTATGAAATTTTTAATGCAAATTTTATTTTTTTTTTCTGTACAACAACAATTATTTATATTTCACATTAGCCCTTCCTATTCTGGCATGCCGAACCATCAATTCAGACCCGTGCGAAACGTGCATATTGTGTTGTTTCCCAAACAAAACATTTGTTTTTGAGGAGCTCTCTTTATATTGATATCTACAATGATTCTTTTTTAAAAACTCTTATCATTCTAGGCTTCTTTTCTATAAGAATATTTTTAAAAAATCATTTAAATGAATATAAGCATTTATAAGTTTATTTCAATGTATGTACATATGTTTCAAGATAAGTGTTTGCGTTAAGTTTCTAAGCTCTTACAATAAATACTAGAAAATTCAATCAGTTTAATAGTTAAACAAAGAAAACTACACTTTGTTTAATAGAAGTCTTTGTATGAGAATAAGCTGATAGCTTTTGCTAAGTTTTATTATTTAATATATTCATATGTATGTATGTACATACAAATGTACTACATATGTATGTAATATAAAAAACCCTATCCGTTCAAATTCCAAACACACGATTCAAGGGCAAAACTTGTTAAAAATTAAATCTTTCTAAGCTGTAAAGCTAGTAGAGAGGCTCATCAGGGTCGTCAAACGATTGCCAACTGCATTAAAGTACGCCACTGCATTTGAAGGCTGAAGCGTTAGGATCTGAGCGCTTAGTATTAGCTTAAGTTTATCATAAGCTTTCGTATTTTGCTGCTCCGAGGCGGACTCAAGGTTTACGTGACCTGTTCAGTTAATGTTGTAAGCTCGCGGGCTGTATGAGTAACATTAATTCGTACATAGGCATGTACATATGTATGTATTTTTTATCGACTTAATTGCGACTTAAAAAACTTCTCACGCTGAAACCTTTAGAGGCTTATGAAATGCAACTAACGACAAAATAATGAGCATTTACAAATACGAGTATATTTTCAATGTATGTAAGTATGTATGTATGACAAAAGTAAATACTACTAAAAACGTGAATACTCGTATAGTAATAAAATGTTATGTACTATATATTTAGACATACCTACATCTAATGATTTTTTTTTTCGTTAGTTTCCTGCGATTAGACTGAAAGTCATTGTTGTGGGATTGAGACGATAATTACAACGTCGAATGGCTGCACAACAAAAAGCACAGAAAAATGCCAAATTACTCAAATAATATAAAAGTTAGTATTAAACAAAGCTGAGTGCAGCTTAAAATAGGCAAAATATTGTCAATAATGATTTTCAAATGTACAAAACAATTTTCTTGATGTGGAAAACAATTTACATACGAGTATGTTTGTATGGATGGGCATACAAAAACCCAGTAAAATTTTTTTAATATAATTGGGAGAAGTATTCCCAAAATATATAAATTTGCGACACTACTATGTAGAAGAGCGTTGACGGTGTTTTTCTCTAATTTATTTGACCCTTTTAATAAACACAAAAGAGTAAATAATGCTATTATATTTTTTCTTTGATCATCAAGGCTTTTAATTCACTACTCTTCTAAGAGAGACAAATTTGGTTTATTTAAATTTCTTAAGAAGGTCTCAAATAATCGCATTGGCAATTGTCTACGAAACTTTTGGAAGGCTCTTCGTAAGGTGGACAAATTTTCTGAAATTGATGTTTTTCCGGGATATGGCAGTTCCCAATAGATTTTTTGAAATATCTCGTACCAAGGCCATATATGTATGTACATAGCTACACCTTAAACACAAATTTTTGTTTTCAAAAAATTATTTTAAAAATAGACAAAATTAAAAAGCTTGAGAAAACGACCCTAAGTAAGTTTATCAGTATTTTTTTGGAAATCCAAATCTTTTATTCTTGAAAAATTTATAAATTTTAAAAGAAACTTGTGGAAACAACCCGAAGTAAGCTTAGCAGAATTTATATGAATATATTAACTTGTTATTATTATTATAACCCAACGGAAACCCACTTTCCCGCCCAACCGACACGAGGGGCTCAATCCGCATAACGTACGGAAGTTTTTTTATATATACAAATCTTTGGTGCCGAGTCGTGACAGAAGAAAGTTTGTTAAGCGTCGAGATCCCAAGCTGCTCAGCTACAGAATAAGAATTCATCAGCCGAATACAAAGTTAGAGAAATGCAAAGTAAGAAAATTGGATCGTTAGCTGTTATTAAGAGAGGATAGAACAGTTCTTTTAATTATAAAAAGTGAGTCCGATACATCAAAGGTGCTGGAATGATTGGTAAAGTCTCGGCATAAACCCCGAAACGGTTCATTTAACTCAAAGTTAGTTCTGCATAGTGTGAGGAAAAGTGGTTTAAAGTTTCTTGTTGCACGGGAGGGTACATAAAAATTAATTTGCTCTAGAAGAAATGGACTTGAGATCCATCCATTGACTAATTTTACCATAAATAGTATACCTAACATTTCTCTGCGACTCGAAAGAGTAGGAAGATTAATAAGTTTTAAACGACTAGTGTAAGGGGGAAGATTGTATGGCGAATCCCATCGAAGATTTCTCAAAGCAAAACGTAAGAATTGTTTTGGTATTGACTCTAGTTGGTCTGAGTGGACCTGATAACGAGGATTCCAAACTATGGAACCATACTCCAGTATTGGTCTTACCAATGAAGTAAAAAGTGTTTTAGTTATATACGGGTCGCGGAATTCCTTTGACCGACGCTTTACAAAAGCCAGCAGACCCCTTGCTTTATTAACTGTGGAACTTTATTGAAAATTAAAATTGAGTTTACAATCCAAACCAACACCCAGGTCAACAAAACTGTTTACATGTTCTAGTTATTTATTTTGTTGTTCTTGAAAATAAACGAATGTTCTTTTTTCTAAGTATAAAATTTTAAAAATATGGACGGCATGTAGTCTGTTTTACGTAGAAATTCATTTTCATAATCAATATTGGTTTGGAGACAAACTCGTTTCGGTGACATGTTGACTCCGAAAAGATTAAAAAGAAATACATTGAAAACTCTCAGATATTTGTGGTGTAACGTTTAAAAATGACAACTCCAGGGCTTTTGTCTATAAAATTTGAATATTTTAGTGTCAGACTTATTTCGAAAGGGTAAATAATTTTTATCACTCTATAACCCCGAATTTCCCTTTTTTTTCTTATATTATATCGATTAATGTATCGACTGAGAAGTCGATTTTGAATGCCTTGATGAGTCGTTTTGTAATTGAATGGTTTTTAAAACTATCCTTTTTAAAATCCAAAAAATAATTGGTAGTTCGAAGTTACTTGGAATTTTCTCGTTGCTGTAATAAAATTTAATAGGCTACAAAACTGCTTTCTCGAAAATTTTTTTTAAAATTCTTTAAATTTGAAATTTTTGATGAAATTTAATTGAATTTTTATTTTCAGTTTTAAGGAAAGTTTTAAACTTGGATTTGTGTGATTTTTTCGTTAGAATGAACAATATTTTATTTTTACAATAACATTCATTCTAACTAAAACAATTGAGAGAATAGAAAGCGTGATTTTTAAATTATTTTCAGTTGTTTAGTCCTTAATTTCTTCATTTTCTGAGGTTTTAAAAAACTTTCATTTTTATTCAAGACTTCGGAAATATTAAAGCGGTTAAAACGCGCACCACAAGTAATAGTTAAGAGCCTCTGTACTCCCTAAAGAATCACTTTTAAGCAATAAATAGTCGCTCACTAATTTCGTGTAACCGATAGTTTGCGCCTTTTTCACATTTATCATAGCATAATTGACCTAATGCTCTACATGAATATAGTAAAAATAATATGGCATGCTTTTATTTAAGAAAATATCAAGAAGAATATTACATTTTTTCTCTATACTGTGAAATTGTATCTCAATTTATTCCATCGAAATGCACAGTTTCAAAAGCATGCAGATGAACATAACCTTCAAATAGTTCAAAAAATTCATAGAACTTAACTACTGCAGATTTTGATCAGAAACTTAACGCGTTCAGAGTGAAATGCTTGCTGGGCTCACATACATACATATCTATATAAATATAGTATGTACCTCTTTATACGTATGTATGTATGTGTGCATATAAATCTAGAAACGGTTGTTAGTCATACGCCGCGTGCAACTTCAAGGTTTTCCACATTTTGCGTGCTCGTTTGCTTAGTTTGCTTGGAGTAGTTTTTGTTTTATTACGTTTTACAGCCACTACAACTACAACTAAGTACTTCCAACGTTCGCATCAAAGCTGCAATTTTCTATTTGTTGCTTCTATTTAGTATTGTGGTTGTTGTATATACATACATACATATGTAGTATTAAAGCTATTGCCCGCTGACTACATTTAATTATCAGCGACACACAAATGCAAATGAGCTTTTAACTGCAGTGAAGGAAGCAAAGCAAATCAAAAAAACTAAAAAAACAAAAAAAAATTCAAACAAATTGAATAGAATTGCATAGACAAAGCGTCAAGTCACTTGCATTCGTAGGCAACTTTGATGGATGAATTTGTTAACATAAAAGTGTTAAGCACAAATGAAAAATAAATTAAATATGCAAGAAAAACTTTAACGAAATAAGTCGGTTTCGAGGCAGCACTATGTTAAATGTGTGTAGGAACGTAGGTTTCGAAGATTTGTATGTTCTCTTTAACTACTCAGTTTTTTGTTTCTAACACGGAAAATTTCCATACATACATTTGTATGTATTTTTTCGCTCACGTTGCGTTAGTACAATAACAAAGACTATGATTATTATTAATTTTCGCTCACTGACAGGGCCATCATCTTGCTGTCTGTCAAATGCTATGTCTATGCTTTGTAGTTACAAGCGAGTGAGCATCTAATAATGACAATCATAATAGAATGAAAAAATTTTAAATGAAAAATATACAAAATGACAACTTGTCATCGTCGTGATGATACACTAACATAAATACATACATATGTATGTATATAAATAGTACATATACACCAACAGTGAAAATAATAGTACCACGCCATATTGACAATTTCTTTTTGAAAATTTCATCTTGCTTATTTTACGTTAATTACACATTTTTAAAATATAATGAAGTCTTGCGATTTAAAAATAAATACGTTTCATCTAATGGAAATATTGCAACTATTTTCTATAAAAATAATAGAAGATACATCAGCCATGCAATCTAAATACATATAAAGTCAAAATTTTAGTTGAAAGATTTAAAGCTTAACCCTAACTGGACAGCTTCTGGTATAATTCACACACAAAATTTTTATATACATATATGTAAGTATATACATACATATCTAAGTTAGAAAAAGTATGACGTCATTAATGTTGAATATTCATGAGAAATGTGCCCTTCAATAATCAAAATTTTTACAATTTAACCCTACAAAATGAATATACTTTCGTTTTTGAACAGGAAATATTGTAATACATATATTTTTTTTCAATAAAAATTTTTTAGGAATATATTAACTATTTATAATAATAATAAATAACTTTATGCTATTTAACTATTTGCTGAGAATAAATTCTGTAATAAAAATCGAATTTTCCACAAAAAATATCGTTTTTAAGACCTTACAATTGCGACTGTTTTTTAAAACTTAAATAAATAATTTTGTTTAGCAAACTTACTACAACTTTTTTTCAAAACTAAAAAATATGTATACATATGTACATATATGTATACATATATATTTTTTAAAACTCTTTGTTGAATGCGTTTACACTAAAGTGTGACCTGTTGTGACTAAAAATGTATGTAAAAAAAAGTTTGCGAATAAGTCGATTTCAAAATTTTGTATTAAACGTTGGCTTGTTAGTATACAACACAAGAAAAAACATTGATTTAATTCAAAGCTCCAAACAGGATTTGGAAAGCTCCTTAAAATTTAAAACTTCAGTTTTTGGAAATGCTACAGATTCAAAAAACATTAAATTTAATATAACAATAAACAAATTTTAAGTGAAAACTGGCATCAGGCTCAATTAGGGTCGTGAATTGAACTTTATTAAGGCATAAATATTTAAAACATTTGGAAGTTAATCTCGTTACAAATTTAAACTTTTTTTTGCTTGAGGTTTTCGTCTTATTTATGAAATTCGAACGAAAGCTTTCCGTCACTGCAACCTGACACTTAATAATTACTTATCCGCGCGCTATATTTTAAAAATCTCTCCACTTGAAACTATGATTTGTATGCTTTTTGTAATAGCATTAAATTTCTTTTAATACAAGAAAAATATTTCAAATTAAATTAATAATGTAAGCTAAATTTTTAGGGGTTGTCAGTAGGTCGTGGGGTTATTATTTTTACTGTATGTGTACAAATACATATATGTATGTATGTATGTGTGTATTTGGTATGATATTCATATATACAAGTACATACAGAATTTAAGATCGGCGCAGAGATAATTATTTACTATATATGTATGTATGCACATACGTATATGTATGTATGTATGAAGAAGAGTAAATAATATTAGAAGAAATTGGCTGAACGAATGACAAAGGTATTGCATTTTTAAAGTGATGATTAGTAATTTCACATTTAAAAATGTGTATTTTTTTTAGAAAGCCCTAAAATGCGACTGAGTATAATTAGGAAACATATGGAAACTCTGCCTTTGCGAAGGTGAGAAATATTAAGATTTTCCGAATTCGATAGCGTAGAGTATAAAAGAAAAAATATTTATAAATATTAAAACTTTTAACATGGTAGCAACGATATATTGGCAAACAAAAGCCAGTGACAGGTTAAAAGCTCGCAGTAATATTTTATTTTTTTAAAGTATGTACGATACAGACTAAAAGCAAGTTTAAAATATGGTAACTCTTCTCTTTTTTTATATGTATTTCTATTTTTTTTATTTTGTAGGTAGTGTGCCTTTGAAGTACTCTCCGGCAACGTTTTAACTAGTCTACATCTCTGACCAAGTAAAGTATTTAACATATTTCATTATTTTTTTTAATGATAAATTAACCAAATCAGCCACAAATCAACTGCATCATGCTACTCAAATCAATCACTCAAATGTTGGCTGGCAATAGTGCAGCACTTATATCGAATCATCGGGTTGTCTAAAACGGTCAGCAGTTCAATTACAATTCAAGCACACAGCTGGTGGCAGCCACACTCCCACACAATAAGCTCTGCCACACTCCATTGCGCTAACAGACACACTAAGTGGCCGTTAATAGTCAAATCCTCCCCATTCCTCTGCAGAACTATCTCTTCATTTAGTTGGCAAATTGGAGTGCGCTTCATCCAGCACCCCGTATCCTTTTTCTTTGCGCCCACATAGACATTGTTCGCATACTACTACAAGTATTTGGCAAAGCGTTTAGTGCAGCACGAGCAGATGAATGACGGATGGCGTGACAGCAGCGGCAACTTGTCGTGACAGCTGGCAATTATTTTATTAATTTTCTATTTGTATTTATTGCTCTCATATGTGTTCGAACAAGTATTTTATATACATACGAATACATACATAAGTGTCGACATTTGTTGTGCTGGTATAAACACATTCCATTTCAATATTATCTAACTTTAGATATAACACAGGATATCCTCAACTTCTCTATTATTTTGAGACTTTTATTAATTAATTTTAGTTAATTTTTCTTAATAATTATTAGGTGAGAAAAATATTTATAAGTCCAAATAATATGGACTGGTTGAGGACCATCACAGAACCAGTCCGTGTCTTGTTCGGAACTTTTTCGAGTCTAGTCCGGCACTAGCTCGGGACTATTCGGGACTAGTTCAGCACCTTTACAAACTGTAGATTTAGATTTTAATATAAATATATATATAAATGCGAATGTATGTAAATTAGGGCGGATTTTTTTTTTCTTAACAATTATCCCCGAATTTATTTCGACGTTTAACGGATTCTAATGGCAATCCTGAAACGGATGCAAAACTCTTAAATAGAGGATCGACCTTGTGTCTAATTTTAGCTATTAATTCCCAACCAATTTTTTTATTGGTAAATTTTTTTTGGAATAAAATGTAAGGGCCACCAAAATTGTCCTTACGTAATTATTGAAAGGCTTCTTACAGCAATAATAGTAGATATTCCATAGAGGCGATGTGTTCACATCGTCCATTAATTTTTTTGCTTGTAACTGTAAGATGTCTAGTATTTTTTTAATGTGAATTAAAATGTAGTTTTCATGGGAGCAAATAAAAAGTTTTCTAAGGCAATCAAAATTACAGATTAGAGCGAAAAGTTGCCTTCAATACGGAAGAAATGCCTTGCAAGTTTGATAAAAAAATACTGAGGTTTCGAACAGTAAAAATAGAGAAAGTAATGAAAAATAAATTAATAAACAGAAGTTCTTAAACATATTCCACTGTTGTCAACAGGTTTAAACGCATTTGATTTTTTCGTATTGTGGTGTCGTCTTTGCCAGGCCCACCTTTCTTATCATTGTTTTCTTCATTGATCTTCTACATGTATTACACGCGTAGCCTTGTGTATTTTAAAAATATAAAAAAAATTACACACCAATTAAAATGAAATAATGAAATGAAAATAAAAACATTTGCACTCATAACGTCGTGAAAATTTGTTTATAAAACGAGGAGAGATAAAAAAAAGTAAGCAATTGTCTTTATTCAAAAGTATAAATAACAAAATAAACAGTTAAGCGAACATCAACAATTATATGTAAAATTTAAAGTTCAGCAATTTAACAAAATAAAGAAACTACACACGAAACATGTACCAACAAAAAAATCCTTGGCAATAAAAAAAAAAAACAAAAAACAAAGGTGTTCTGCAACATGCCGTAATAAGCAAATTTCTAAACAGAAATCCAGGCCAATAAACGATGAGTGAGCAGAAAGAGTTTGTGACAACAATATACATACATATGTAGTATAAAGAAGCGAATCTAGAGAATTGTTTCAGCAGGGCAACCAGGTCCAGAGCAGCAGTTAGTCCATACATAATTACAAACTCTGCCCGCGTTTAATTTTTTTTTTGGGACACTAGCCCACCAGCTTGATACAGTAGTGGCATTTGTTGCTGTTGCTGTTGCCGTTACGAGTTGGTCGCTTTTTGAAATCGTTCCGTATGCGGTATCTCGTCAGCGTTCGGCTATCTTGCAGATACACTGCAGTAGCGGCCATAGCACCGTGGCCTCATTTCAGATATTTCGCTTTTTGCCACGCAGCAAGCCAACAATCATACCTGCATACTCGACTAACATACATACATACAATACATATATACAGACATATACACAGGTAGTATATACATATGAATGTATACTTATGTACAAACAATCACTACAAATTCACTTCAGCGCAAATACAAAGCTTACCTTTGTAGCGCACCAAATCGTATTTACTTATATTGAAATTCAGTCAGCTTTAACCAGTTTCTATTTCTTTTTTCTTACCCATCTTTTTGGGTAAACTTTTTATTTACCTGTTTGTTGGGTTCAGTAAGGTTCCAAAGCATTAAGATTTGTTGGATTTCAAGTTTTATTTTTTGTTATTTTATTTTCTGATTTTTTCCAGCGTAAAGCGGTTTTAGCGCTTTCATTCCCTAACAACTTAGCATCTTTTCACTTTGAAGCATACATACATACATATGTATGTACATGTGTATGTACATACATAAGTATTATAAAGTTAAAAAGCTGTCTGACAGAAATATGAACCGTTATAAAATTTCAGTGTACATTTCAGCGATTCTGTAAACTTTTACTTACCCGCTTAATTGTGAAATAAGAGAATTTGTTTTAATAAATAGGGAATATAGACAAACGTCAGAGTTGATTCGGATTAACGATGAGCTCAGATGAGATTAAAGAAAATAAAAATAAAATATTTGATTTCTTTTTTCAATTTATTAACCTTAAACATTTTTTTTAAATTGATGCATAGTATCTACCTTGTGCCCAACAAATTGAGTTCAAAAGTGTATGCAAATTTGTACACGTTTTTTGCTTATATATGTACATAAATATTTTATATTTTTTTTAAATATTTTATATTTTTTTTAAATATAAATTGAATAAGTGCTATAAAATGTTTTAAAATTAAAAAAGGCAGAAAAGTTTCAACATTTCTTCTATGAATTTGCTTAAAATTTTCAGGCTAATAATGCGCAAGTTTCAACAATACATTTTAGTTTCTTGAATAGGCTACAAATCTTTTAGAATTTTAAGAAAAGACTTTAGCATTTTGTTCACCATCTTGTTTTTAAATAATTTAAGTATTATTTTCGTAGAAGAAAATCTGTTCATCATCAACAAAACCGACGACTATTGCGTCTATTTTGACTCGTTGTATTTGCAAAGTATTCTTCCACCAAGAGGCTATAATAAAATTTTTCCGTTAATTTGCCTATAGCGTCGTAGAATAATTTTTGACAATTTTTTTAACTGACTTTAGTGCATTCATTTCATGGGCTATAAAAAAATGTGTACAGCCATGCTATTCGAAAATTTACAAGTATACCCATTTTCCGTTTGGTAAATTTTTTAACGAGTAATATTTAATTTTATTATTATAATGTTTTGTATTAGCGTCCAAACAAAATGTTAAGTTAATTCAATGCCGCATTTTTTTTTACACTTGGAGACTTTAATTAAATCAATTCAATGCAAGTGTAATTACAAAACCGCTTGCAATTGCATTTAAGTTTCCTAGAAAACTCATAATAAAGTGGAAATCTGACTTGCCTTTGCCTTCAAAACAGCGCCTTTACTCCACCAACGTTCTCTTATCTATCTATCAGATCGTTCGAAACGCTTAAAGTATGTTTGGCTTGCTTTTTTGCGCCTGAAACTCTAATAATAATTCTTAAATTTCGCATATTTCATTATATCACGTTTTGTAGCTTTACTGCCTTCCTCATTACATTTCGATGTACATACTTGCAAAAATGCATCCTACGTACATACATACATACTACATACATATGTATGTATGTTTATACAAAATTTTATATACATACAATGCACTATTGCTACTACCAAACAAATTTTATTTTCCTTTTTTAATTTTTATTTCTTTTTCATACACTTTATTGTTGTTTTCCCTAAGTTGCGCAGCATAGCACACAACTCGTCACGCAAACGAAATAAAATCGTGTTCAACTGGTTTTTCTTCAACGTTATTTGCTACTTTCTTTTTTTTTCCAATTTCTTCAATTTATTAATTTCTTATTGTTTGTGTTAGTCAAATCATTTTGTGTTACTTAAACTTTATAACTTGGCGTTTTAGTTGTTTTATCGTTTTATTTTATTTTTCACATACGTGTCATATGTATGTATGTACGTATTTATTGTTTTGTATTAAAAATGTAGTGGCAATGCACAGATAAACGAGTATGTACATACATATATACATTCAAAGTTTATGGTGAACATACACATAATGGTTTGATATTTTATTTTCACAGAAATTCAGCGATGTTGTCATCGCTTTCTGCTTGTATGTATAACACATTAATCAGTTTCAAATTCTTAAGAAAAGTATATTTTAAAAATTTGGTTTTAATTTTAATAGCCAACAGTATAAAATGAGCGCTATTTTTAACATAAATACACAATTTAAAATTTTTTATGAAACATCTTATTTGATAAGAAAATTTACGACAAATCGAACAAAAACCAAATCAGTATTCAAAAAGCATCAGATATGCTTAAGTAAGTCAATAAAGACGTTTTTTCACAAATCATCGTAACATTTGCAACTGAGTTCAAAATGATATTATTTGGTACTTAAGTATGTTTATTTATTTATTTTAAAGAATTTTGATTTAAAATACAATTCATTCTTTAACAAACGCCGTGTATATAAAATATTTAAATCCTGTTGAAAACTTAAAAATCATTAAATTGTTTTCTATAATTCAAACTTATTTCTCGGGTGTCTCTGTTTTCAAGTCAATTCAATTTCAATTCCATATAAAAATACATTAAGGAGATTTACAAAGTGTCCTAAAATATTGTATGATTGTAAAGTCATAAAAATTTTCGGTAGTTCAAAATTTAATTTATTCATTTTTGTTGCATTGCACAAAAAAAGACTGTAAAATAATACAACTTAGAATTTTTCAAATTTTATGACTTTATGACGATACGACACTTTACGAAAAAATGTTTAATCCCTCATTAGTTTTACTTAAAATAAAAGCTTAAGGAATTAAATTAAAGAGAATTCGGCGAAATTCAGAAAATGCCTGCAAATAATTTTGTGACTAATCTCTAAAGAGAGGCCTCCGAGATTAGTAGCAACTCACGAGGAGTCGTTATTTTTGTTTTCATAAAAAAACTGATCCTCATTTACACCCATTCGGCTGCGGCGATGACAGTAGCGACGGAAACGAAGACTGCGGCGTCGCTGTTGATCTTGACGTTGGCGATCACCCGAAGTAGTATTAAATTGCAGCGCTGCGCATAACGCCGTATTGTTGCAATCAGTACAACAACAAATGCAATTGCACTTACTTGCGACACTACTAAATCTTTGTATTAAAACTAGAACGGCGCCTAATTCGGAGAAGTGGACGAACTCAACTAGAGCAGACAATCAATCAAGTCGTTTAGATTGGTGCCATTAAACACTAAAGTCGGCGCCGATTGCTCTGCCACTGCTAAGGCTACCAACTTTGCTACTGCAACGGATGCTGTTGTTATTATATTTATTGTACTTACATATGTATATAAAGTAAAAGTATAACTCATTTCCTTCTCTTGCAATCATTTACTCTTGAGAGTTAAGACTCATTCTTTCATTTCCTATGCAACAAAGAGCAACAAAGACTTTTGGCAATATGTACCCATATTGTTGTTAGTTATTGTTGTGGACATGTATGTATGTAGTATGTCCAGCCATTGGGGCTACTGTGCATATGTATGTATGTATGTATCCATATTATATATGTACACTATGTACGTATGTACTTACTAATCGCACCAATAACCCAATTTTGTAAACAGAACCATATTTTTACGATTTACATAACTAGACAAAATGGAAATATGTGTACACATACATACATATGTATGTACTTATGTATGTAAATACAGAATTTCCGCACAACAACAGTTATCAGCTTGTTAAAATTCCGCATCGTCACTCTGCTCGCCTCTATTTTTCACAAACGTACACACATACATATGTATGTAAGTACGACTAGTTGTTGCTTCGTTCCGAACTAAGTTGCCATTGTTGTTGTAAATGTTTTCATTTTCCTCTTTTTTGTAGTAAACGCAATATCTACTTGCCTTTGAAGTTTTCATCTTTGTTGCACTTCGTTTGCAACTTCTGGTAACCAATAACAACAACAACACTCTCGTTACTCGCATAACTAGTAGAAAAAAAGGATTCTTACCCCGTTTAATACTACCCCTCATTTTTATATCTACATACATACGTATGTACATATGTGCCAAATGCTGATGTTGCAAACTCTCGTGATTGTCCCCAATAAGTGCTCAACTTGCAGGTTCTACTACTTGTCGACTAAAAACAACAACAAGTTTCGTTCGCGTTAGCCCCGCGTTCACCTAAAGAAAATAGGTGCATATACCCTACAGGAAATCGGATAAGCATAGATAGCATAGCATTGTATGTACAAAAATAGTTAAAGCAAACTTTCTACAAAATAATTTGAATGAAATACTACATTCGTTTAGCAGCTGGTAAAGTATTGGGAGTGATTTTAATATAAAACTTTTGACAATTAGTTATTCCTTTGTTGCATAACGAATAATTTTTTATTAAAATTGACATAATGCTCTAACAAAAACCATTTAACTCCAAGAATCAAACTTTGTGCAGATTCACAAAAAATCCCCAGGAAATTCTTACAAATGGCTGTTTATAGCCCAATCAATTTTTACCTTTGATTTTTGTCAATTTTTTTTATTAACGTTGTTGCCCACTTTTTCACATATAGGAAATAAAATAAGCACGCGTTGTATGGAAGCAAATGAGCAACGTACTTGGGATAAAATTCTCAAAATTGTCAAAATCAACTGAAAGTTGCAATTTCTTGGATACAAATTTTATATTTGACGAAATTTCAAAGTTTTGATGGCACTATTCTCAATTTTACACTCATTTGTTAAGACTGTACAAAGTTTGAAGCTTGGACTTAAACGGTTTTGTTAGAGAAATATCTGAGTTTAAATCAAAACGTAATCAAAAATCCATAAAAAACTTAACAACTAAGTGTCGTTACATAAATCACAACTATTCTTTTATCCGCCACTGTTATATAATCGACCGATTATCAAAAATTATGTATTACAAATTTACATTGTGCATACAGTTGTGTGCAATTTAATAGCAGCAATTTATTTTGGTTACTTATTTCTCTTTTATTTAATTTTTTCTTCCATTAAATGGCGTTAATTCTGTAACAAAAAACAAAAATTTCTACTTATTCCTTAAACGTTTTAGAAATGTTTCATGTGCATATGGAGTTTTATATGTAGTACATTAAATTTTTGTATAAAATATTTTAAGTTATTGGTTGTTTAAGATTACCACTAAATTTTGAGATTTTGTTTACTGCATGGCTTTCATAAAGTAAACTTATTTTAATATGAAAAAACCGACTCCTCGTGGCGTAGAAGTGGTGTAAAGAAATTCCTAACCTGTTACAATAAACAATAATGAATTGAAATGTTTAGTTTGTGTAAATATTATTAAAGACCAAATTGAGACCCAATTATGGAAACCAAATATTTTATATCCTTTGAATAAGAAATAAACGACACCTTCTATTTGCAGTTACGCTGCAGTGATTAACGTTTGAACATTCCCCTATTTAAGCTTCCATTGACTAAAATAAACACTAACCTTACGCCAGAAAGTCATTTGCATATTTCCCTATGGACGTTTGTGATAAGGTGTTCAGGTGAGAACGCTAAAAACCATTCTTTATATAGCGATTTTTAGTGGTTATTGCCTTTTTCTATGCGGCGGCATTATTCGCCGTATTTAACGTTCTTTGTGTGCACAAGCTTTTTTTTTAATTACGGAAAATTACAATGTGATGTGAATGTGAAATTCGCACAGGGAACTTTTATTAGCATTACATACTCGTACATAACTAAATGTATATACACTTATACATACATACATACATAAGCACATCTATTCTGTCCCACTTCCAGTATGGAACAGTCAACCAGTTCTCCTGCCATAACAACCTGCACATGGCCCACTTTTAGCTGCAACACTTTCGCATACACATTCGCATGCACTAAAAACAATTTTCTTGCTAGTTGCATTTTCTTGCTTGCGACATTCGGTGTTTGTTGCAGGCAGCAGCTAGTGTATGTACATAAATATGCATACAGATGTATTTTTCCTGCATTGTTTTGATTCCTGTACTTGTTCTACTTACTTTATTTTCTGGTATTTTATTTTTTGCAGCAGTTGCGTTATCATATATGTATGTACATACATGTGTACACATGCACGCACAAACATACTACATACACACATACTAGATGTGTGTCATATACATATGTACAATGCATAGTTGTTTTTCTTCCCATCGCCATTTCGCCCACTGTTGGCAACTGAGTTGTGCATTTAACCCACTGTGCCACTTTGAAACCGACCAGTAGTAGCAGCGCTGCGATTGAGTGTGTCGATCAGATGATGATTACTTGCAATGCGATCAATTGTTGTTGCGACGTTTAAAGTGCAATTCTTGCCACACATATGCATGTGTAGTAGTATATTTGTATATAGGGAAAATTTCAAGATACATAGGTACATAAATATCTTTTTACGTGTGCATCTACCTACAAACAAAAAAGATTAAGAATATCAAATGAAACCCTAAAATTTTAAATGTTTTTTATTCGTGATTTTTATTGATGATTTTTTATCAGAAAATCAAAATTATTATTAGTATAAACTCCAAAGTGGATGTAACTTAGCAATCATTTGCACACATACATACATACATACATACATATAAAAAATAAATATCTAAGCATAAACAAAGTTATGTTATTTTTTTCTAGATCTTGTTTCCTGTTAACACACATACATATCTATACATGCTTGCCACTTGTATTTCTTTATTTATGTTTAAGTATTTTCAATTAAAATTCAGTTCAATCTCTAACATAAACCATATTAATCATAGTTTTAAACTTTGTTGAAAACAAAAAAAAAATGTCAACAAATTTGTAAAAATATTTTCAACTTTTTTCTCAGAAGTGGTAAAACTTTTTTGAGTATGCAATTTTATAGTCCATTCAATTTCAGTTCAACTAAGAAAAAGTTTCAAGTGGCTAGGAATAATTGTTGAATTTTTTTGTTGCCAAGGGTGTTGCGACTTTTTTTCACATAACGAAAAAGCAACATTTACTTTTTAATCGAATTTATATTGTGTTTTCGACCAACTACTGCGTTGTAAATGTTTACACGAAAAATTGTATTCTGCCGAATTAATTAAAAAGTAAATCAATTAAATAAGTAGCAAAAATTTGTATAAACAAAGACTTCAAAATTAGTGAAATTATAAAAAACAATTTATTTACGTCAGTCTTTGTGGAAGTTTTACTATTTACGTTTCATGATAAAATTATACAATTAACCAATTGAACTTCTGCACCAGTGTCCAAAATAGGAAAGTAAAAGTTGGTGAGTGTAACTGTAAGCAAGTGAGTGGAATTAATCTAAACTAATAATTAAGAACGAATTTTTGGATAGGTAAATATGTATTGGTGTTTTTTTTTTCGACAAAACACATGTCTTAAGGGTGAGTGCGTAAAAAGGCCCACTATAAATTCTTTCCATATTTAATTTTATATTTATTAAATTTTTTTTTTTTAGGATAACCAAAAATCTAATTTTGATAATAAGAAAATCTTTGTAAAAAGGATCTAATACTATTTAATATCGGGTTTTAATTTACGGCACTTAAATTATTAAAGAATTTCGGTTTTTAATATTATCGACTTAAAAATGTAAAATCCCATATATACATACATATGTACATACATACATATGTACATGGGTACATAATATGAGCATACAAATTCGAAACGGACTCTGTTTATAAACCTGATTTTTTTAAAGCTTTATCGTTATTGTTTTAAATAAAAATTAGTTATTTTTGAGTAGCCTTATTTCGCGATCACTTCTTTCCACAATTTTTTAGACTTATGTACCTACATACATATGTATACATATAAGATAATAAACAACGACATTAGCAAAAGGTTTTTATTCTTTTCAGGATTCACGTGTAACATTGTGGATAAATAACGTAAAAAAGCACGCTGGAATTCTTGTTTTTGGGACTACCAACATTAAAGGCTAATTACATATGGCTAAGTCGAGCTATTTCAGGTTTTTAAATTTTTTTGGCTATTGTGGACTCATTAATAAATGTTTCAAATAATTCTCCTTTTTCTTTAAAATAGTTAATTCCATTTATTACATATAAAATTGCTAGATTACATATTCACAAATACTCATACATACATACATACATACATACATACATATGTATGTTTTTAAATAAACGATAGTGAAAAAGCATGATGAATTAATAAAGAGCTGACACCGGAAGCTTTACTCAGTTAAACTCAGTTGAAATTTAAACTTTTATTCCTTGTGCTCAATTAAATTTGTTGCAACCAAACCAAAGTAGTTAGCAAATAGCTGATAGGTTAATCTAAGTTAAACCGTACCCAATCGGCCGTATAAAATTTAAAGATGACTAAAAACTGCATACTGTGTTTAAACTCAGTTTAAATCTTTGGCGGATGCGATTGTAAAATTATGGCCATTGGCTTTTCATTTACAATTTTCTAATTTTTTTTTTTTTTAATTTTGATAATTTAGCTACTTACATTTCATTTTTATTTGCGCTTTCGAAAAGAAATGTAAACCAAAGAAATTTTCTAAATGTTAACAAAAACACTGACGAGTCGGTGGTAACACCTTCAGCCCACAATCCCCAATACAAGTTTTGAAAGTGTTTTTGTTGTTGGTCCGAAAATAATATTTAAACGAACTCTTCTAATATTTACAAAAAAAACGGATTTATTCATATATGTCAGTAGGAAGGTAATTATATTAAGTTTTCACTATGTCTTATGTAGTTTTGTCGCCATAGCTAAATTTTAATTTCTCTTCAAAAGTTGTCGAAAATTTTGCATAGTGAAAACCAAGCATAACAACTCACTAAGAAGCGATACAAAAATGTATTTAAAAGCCAGAGGAAGCAAATTTGATTCACTAGACAGGTACCTAAGTATGGTACTCGCATCTCCTCTAATTGCAAATACTAATAGAAAAATCGAAAACACATTAATCAATTTCCTGCGCATGGCTGCAAAAACAGCAATTTTTACTTATAATGTTCACAGAATGTATGTACATACATTCCAACTAAGTACCTATCTATCTATTGTTTTTCTTTTTTTCGAAGGCGAAAACATATTGTAATTTCCGTATTTACTGCAAAACTAAAAAACAAAATCAGCGAAACAGCAAAGATGACAACACCGTTGGAATAGAGAGTAGTGGAAAATTTCCTTAAAAAACAGCAACGAACGCCCCACCAGTAATACAACAAACCAGCAACAAACCACGAATAACCACACACATAGCACATACATACATACGAGTATTTAGGTGCATAGTATGTATGTATGTACATATGTATGTACTATGTTTCAACGAGAACCGAGCTCAGTGTGGCCCCTACATGGACCAAGTGCCCCAGTGCTCCATAACGTTAGCAACATTTCATGCTACAACAAATGTATTTACTCGTTAGAGCGGCGACGGTAGGAAATCAAAATGAGAGAAAAGCAATAAAACAGCAAGGCAACGAGCTGTGGACAGCGGTGGCGGTTCAACAGTAGAAAATGTGTGTCAACGACAAAACTTGCTAAACTTGTTTATGTGCACATACATATGTATGTATGTATGTAATAACTCCCATAGATACTGATACAGATATACATAAATGTGTGTGTCGTTATTTGTAGATACATATTTTCATGCATGCATACATACATACATATGAACATATAATATACATTTGTATATAGGCACGTCGATTTGCTGGGCAACCAAACAGTTGTTGCTGCTTTATGGCAGCACAAAGCTTTCACCATTACCTCTCTTTGTTCAGAGTACCTTTGGCGCGCTGCACGAGTGCCAAGAAATGAGAACGAACGTGCGCCGCACAGTAGCCAAAGCTGCAAAGCAAACAACTGGTAAAACTACTTGCTTTGAAACTACATATTAAAATATGCATATGTATGTATGTATGTATGTAAGTTTGTGTGCGACGCCAACTACAACGCGCACGATATAGCACAACAAAAGCTCCACTCAACTATTTCCCCTATCTGCAGGAGAGCGCAGTCTGAATAGCAATCCAGCATGCGCGTTACTTTAACCGCTTTCTATGCTTCCCAAACACCTTAAATATCCAAAAACTTTGCACACATAGCAACCAAAAGCTTTCTCTTTTGTAAGTATGTACATATTTATGTAACAAAAAGCTAGCAAAGCGCATTCGCTCTCACACCCTTTGCTTTGACAGCGCCAACGATGACGACGACTGCGAGCTCTTACCCCTGCTACTGCCGCTCGGACAGCGTACTAATGCTTATATAAAATCGACAAAGTAACTATTCAGCGCGCAGCAGCATATAACCAACGCACCCAAAGCAAAACTTTGGATTTTCCCAACTTCTTGGTTGCGCTGCACGCAACTCTCTCTTCGATATTACATTCATATTCTACTAGTAAAGAGAGCGCGCTGCAGCTACTACACTTGTATTTATATATGCATGTGTGTATGCGTATGTATCGTTTTTGTTTTATTTACCCCTGCCGCGTCGCTGTTCTCTTTGACGGCAGCGTCGTCGACGCTCGTTCGAACGTCCGCGCGGTTTGGTCGGGGCAATCGGCAAACGCTTGAAGCGAAGGTTGATTTTTTGGAACAACGCATTTGTGTCGCGTTTTTCTGTTTCACAATTCATTCGTTCGTTGTTCGTGGTTGTGTTCGGTTCATCTTTACGCGTCGAGCGCATAAAATCGCCGCATTTGAAGGAGAAATAAAATGCAAAGTGTGTGAATAATATAATTGGAATGAAAATGTTAGACTAACTGAATGTAGCGTCGCTGTTGCTGTGCGCGTATTTTTGATAGACTTATTGGGAATTCTGAACTGACTGCGCTATAAGTTTTTTTTTTGAAAATTTAACAAAAAAAAAAATATCGGGGCCTAGAAAATTAACTAAATTTTAAGGTCACGTGTGTGTGTGTTAAATCGAAGGAGTTGTATGATAAATCGGCATGACCAGATCTATAAAATGTATATGTGCCATGGATTCAAAGGACATTGTTTATTAATTAAATTTATTTTTTGTTAACCTATGTACTTTGGGATTAAATCGACAAAAATCATTTAAAGTGCTAGTGCTCTAATTTATAAGGAAGTACTTTTTTAAGCTTGTGGCTAGCAACAATTACGTAAAAAATGTTACAAGTACACGATAATTTTGAAAGCACAATTATTTTCATTGAGAATATGACCAACTTATTTTAATTTCCGCCAAGGTACCTACAATACGGAAAACGAAGAGAACCACGTTGAAGGCAACAAATAAGCGTATAAGAAGGAAGTGCTGAAAATGATGACACATTTTAGCTTTTCATAGAAATGATGATTACGCAATCGGCTGCGCGAAGTTAAATGGCAACAATGGCATTTCCGCCTGTTTGCCCGTCATTAGTTTGCAGTACAGTAGACTGCAAAAAAAAATTTAATAAATGGAATGAAATGTTGCTTAGTAATATTTAATCAAAATTTTTGTGCAATCTTCGATTTTTTTATTCCATAGGGCGGTCAACTATATCTATCCAAGGGTTAACTTAAGTAGTATATGTGGCTGGCCTGCATCAGCTCCAATTCAAATAAGTAAGCGCTGAATATTTATTTTATTAAGTGCTTGTAAACTTTAATAAAATAAATGCGCATAGGAATTGAAAAATTTGCCCAATAAATTTCCCCTCTTTTTTACTTTTTGTAAGGCCATGCGCCTTGCCTGTATGAATTTCTAGCCCCCGTTAAATTACAAAACACATGCATGGAAATGTTCCTTCAAAATTGTCCAATCTTTACACACCGTACAAAAATGTGTGCTTTTTCATTCGAATTGAACATGCGCGCGCGCTCTCAGTGCTCGCTACTATGTGTATTTCTTTTATTTTTCTCACTTACCACTACTCGGCCCCCCTTATACTTACTGGTCGCGCACCCGGAAAGGGGGCTCATCGCCGTTGTGTCGATTCAAAAGCGCGCTGCGGCTGTTTTGCGCGCGCGTTTCTCTTCTCGGCGCCGAAGACACAAACGCACACAAATACATGCTCACATCGATAAATCTTTACTTGTATACGTCAGCAGCATATTCGACTACAAAACGCGCGCGCGTTTTCTGTTCGCGCTCTTTCGTTCGTTTTTCCGTTTCATGTCCGCATTTCATCGTTTTCAAACGTCATTTGCAGCTGCACAGTGGAGTCGTTTGGCCGTTTGGTTTGGGGCGCACACGCATACTACTCTATATTGAAGTCCCCAAGTTGTTGGAGATTTTATTGTTTCGAAAGCGACAGCAGCACATTTCAAAAGACGACGTGGCTACAGTTTGCTATCAAGCTGTCTGGGCTGTTACGCTTGGCAACGCCAGCTAATTAAAAAAAGAAAAAGTTCTGAAAATGCCTAAAATTTTTTTAAGTGAGTGTTTAATTGTGTTTTTGTAATAAATTAATCAGATATGTTTCTGGTAACGCAAAAAAACGTTCTGCAACCTATGTGGGAGCGAGATAGGGACTTGCTGTCATTTAAATGTTTTACAACCAGTCAGTCTTTTTCTCTCTCCTATAGAAATTGCGGGCGTATCAACATGCCTAAAACATTGAAATGAAAAAAAAAAACTGTGTTAACGAAAAAAATGTTATTTGCGCGCCAAAAAATGTACGGGAATTTCCATACTCTACATATAAACATCTACATATAAGAAAACGCACACAATTTATTTCACACAGGACATCAGAGTTGTTATTAGCGTACAATTAAACAACCAGTTTTCCAGCGCGACGAGTTCTAATTTTGTTTGGGGGTTGATTTTTGCTAATATCGTAGTATTTGCTGCAGCTGCTGTTTTCCACTTTTGTCATTTCCTCATGGGAAGGTCACACGTGATCACTTGTACATATATACACATATACACACATACATATATACACTGAAACAACGCGAAAAAAAACCGTCGAACCCGGTCAATGACAAGCGGATTATCCAATTAGAATGTCAAAGCGTCAGAAAAACTTGAATGCTGTTAACTACATTCTAATTGGGAACGCGTCATTGTTTCGGTAATTGGTGTTAACCCTTAAGAGGATGATTTTGTTATGTGTTGAATAAAATTTTATTTAACCTATTCTAGACAGGTTTTTGCTCAAATCGAAATAATATTTATCCAAAATTTTAGCAATTTTTTCAGTTCTCAACCTCACACCAACACGTTATCCCATTTTTATCAAACATTGGGAAAATTTACATACATATATGTATGTAGTTAGTAAATTGGTACCGCACAACATTGTCGAACCTTGAAAGAAATTTTGATAATGTTTTCCACAAATATACTACACCCATATGTTTACAATATTAGTCGTCATCTTTTGTAGGCGACTAGCAAAAGAACGTACAACTCGCTTATAATCAACTCTCTTATATTTTGAATACACTTTACAACACTAGTCTGTCAAAACTTATGGTCGTTTGTGAAATTTGCTAGCAAACCAAAACAAAATGCGTAATTCTTATCTTGGTTTTTTACTTATTTGAATGTTTAGCGAAAATTTTCCAATTTCCCTTGGTTCAACTGATTATTCACAATAGCACCACTATCTCTCTTTCCAACACTTTCAATGAGGTCGGCTATTTTAAAAGCGAGTTTATTTCGACCCACTTATTTCAACTCAACTTGCTTATATTTTTGTTGGTGATTTCCGCGCTATACGATAAGCTACCAAGTGTTCCTTTTGCAACTCGCTTACAAAAGATGAGGCCTATTGTTACTATTTTTCTTTTATTAAATATCTCACATTTTTCAATTTTATACAAATTAATGATAAAAAAAAAATAGTATCAATTTTCAATTACATACAAATGAATTATTAATACAAATTAATGATAAAAAAAAATAGTATCAAAATTTCAAACTTAAAAAATTTAAATTTTTATATTTTTGCCCAATGATGACGCTTTGTCACAATTTTTCCCATATACATAACTCATACTCGAGATTTTTTTATATGTTAGAAAATTCCGAGGATTACCTTTAATAGTTCAATATTTGTATATTTTTTTGGATTTTATGGCGTTCGTTTGAGAATGTACTGAACCATTCTGCGTCGAGAGAAAACAAAGCTAAAAAATTTTCTGCCCATAATTGTGTGTTTTTTTTTTATTAATTTAACAATAATAATTTTCTTTAATTATCAATTCACAAGACGCCTTTTCTCAAGATTTGTTCTCTGAACTGAACATAAGGCAAAAGCCAAGAATAAAGACACTGGTAGTCGGCACTTTACTCATTCAGACCTTAAAATATCGTTACTTGCGATATATTAAGCGGCAGACTAGCGTGCATATTTAATAAAAATGTTTTAATTTTTTGTATTTATAAACAGTCTACAGGTAGCTGCTCGTCGATCAGATTTATTACAATTAAGTTTTTTTTTGTTCTTAGTATAATAGAGGCTCACAAATTAGAAACACTTCGTTCTTTTTATAAATTTTATAATATCAGTACACTTTTCTTTTTTCAAACCAAAATTAAGAAAATATTGGGAATATGTATGTAATATTTTTTTAACGAAAATATTATTCTTATTGTTGTTAGGGGAGTTAGCACTGCGACCTTAAGATATATTGTGCACCCTACTTGGATTAAAGAATTTCCTTTAGTCCAACTTCCGAAATAAGTCTTAGTATTGAGCCTAAGTCTCTGGAAGCTATCCCATCGTCCGTTATCAGATATTCGCCTAGACAATTTTGGCGTTTGTGCATCAATGTGGGCACTTCTCCAGGACGTGTTTAGAAGTTTCTTTCTCTTCTCTATAGAATCTGCACCGTTCTTGCGCATATATTCCTAGTTTATTTTGGTGATAATTCAGCCTACAGTGTAAGAACTCCTGTGATCATTTTCAAATTGTTTTTTGACATTCCCTAAATCTTATTTAGTTGTAACTACCCAAAAGAGATTTGGTAGATCGTAGTAGTATGATTTACTGAGAGCTTCCTCATCCTTCCTGAGGCAGATAGTGCCCCTTTTCCTAACCCTTAAACATGTTCGGAGGCTACAAACGGAGTTGAAGCCCCTTTTTTGCGAGCATGTCCGCGATCTCATTTCCAAAGATTCCATCGTGGCCTGGCACCAAAAGACCCCAGACCCGGTTCGTTAAGCCAAGTGTGTTCAGCTTATGAAAACACTCCATCACCAGTTTTGAGGTTACCTGGTAGGATTTGAGGGCCTTGATAGCTGTTTGACTGTCCGATAGAGTAGCAATATTCCGTCCCCGGTACTTACGCTGGAGGTTAAACTCCGCATAAATTTCTGCTGAAAAATAGACATCTGTATCCACATTTATTCCGAATACTTAATCCTCGGTCCATACGCACCGACTCCGTTACCCTGTTCAGTAAGCGAGCCTACCGTGTACCAGCTAACCATTTGTTGGTTTATTTTGTAGGTTTCGGAAAAACCCTCCCAACTTCTTTTGTTGCTCAATTCGGTTTTGAATCTTTTTGTGAAACTCAACTCGGATGGTATCTCTCAGTATAGCTATTTCGGGATATCGTTCTTTACAGGTTTTCAGGGTACATAGTAATTCAAAATTATAATATAAAACTACCAAACACCAATGACCTGACTTCATATTAAAAAAAAATTTAACAATTAATTCTGCGACTCCATTTTATATCTTTCATACCTACCTACATAAAAGTTTCAAAGTTATTAGGCCAACAGAAAAATAACAAAAATTTATATGTTTCAAACTATGTACAAATTCACTAAAACTAATTCGAATTTTTAGGATATTATAAAGTATTCTTTTTTTAGTATTGTAATATAAAAATGCCAAAAAAAAATTTAAAAATCATCGACCACTTCAATTTTTCACCTTATAGTAAAATCTAATGAACCGTCGGAAATAAGGTGCATACATATTCATACAATATACTATATGTAAATGCACATTTATTTATAGAGTTGATTTTGATTGTGAATTTATATGTATATGTACATACATACATATTTATTGTTTGGCGAGCCAATTTGCTTAGTCTAACGTACATCGACCCACTTGGCTTGTTTAAATTTAAAATTAGAAATTGTTTATGGTTGACTTATTTTATTGATATGTAATTGTTGGTATATACATATGTATGTATGTACATATACATATATTTATATACCGCAAACTAAATACAAAGTTAGTTGTATATTGGAACGTTCCAATGTATGTACATCAAATTTCCACCCTGTCGGAGAATCAGAAGAAAAACAAAATACAAAGTTAGTAAAATTAAATTAAAAACACAGAAAGAAAGAAGCTAGCTGAGAACCGAGCTTGCTGACACCTTAAGCCGGTATCAAAGTCGATCAGAAAATATATGTATGGGGAAGGCCGAGCGCCAATAGTCTTCGAGAACAAAGCACAGAACCATTTAAACGACCATATTCGTATGTATGTACATACATATGTATAAAATATGTATGTATTGTGGCTTTTAATATTATTTTATCCTTTATCTGGACACCCCAATAACATTAATAGTTTTTTAACTCGATTTGAAAAATCAGGCTTCAAATTAGATTAATTTTCTTAACAAACTTTTTCTGCCAATTTGTTGCAATTCCTTTTGTGTGCATCGCCATTTATTCGACGTTTGTGCATTTTCTCTCTATGGATCGAATGAACCATTTGAGGCCGGTCACTTCTTGCGACATCTAAGTGAACCAAGTTTGCGCCAGGCGCTCAGGCAAACGCTTATTTGTTCGCGCATATGAAATTCGACGACGAGGAAAATGACGGCGAAATTCACGCTTCAAAAAAAAAAAGACCAAAACTTGGTCAATTAATAGGTAACAATAATTCCACGTTCTTCGGGTCCTGAACTTGTAAAAAACTAGTCCCTCAAAAGACCAACTTTGACGAAGCTAATAAAAATCAAAAACTTTAGCACCTTTACAGGGTTGCATGTTTTATATTAAGACAAAACTAATTTTAAATTGTTTTGGAATTCGATTAAAACACTTTAATGCTAAAATTTTTCAAAATTCTTAAACTTTGAGTATAACTTTCGCAATGTTGCTTTTTAGTTCCGACAATCTGTCGTATTTTTCTCAACTGCATATAAATTCATATATATTTAGAAAATAATAACTCTCTAACAAGAAGTGTCATAAGGTTAAATTTTCAAACATGAGAACGATGTCTATCAAACAAAATTTTGAAAAATGTAAAGTGTGTTGGTATCGAAAAAAATTCTCATGACAACGAATATTTGCTTCTTGTTTTCGCATAAATCGTTATTTCTGCCTTTCAAATGCACAAGATATAGAACCAATCAGTTCTTAACAGGACTACAGAAAAATCAAACACAAAAGTTCAGTCCGAACATGAATGATATACCTCGCAGCTCTCTAGAATAAACCGATCAAACTATTCGATTATGTATCGAATTATTTTTCACTCCATTCAACCAATCTATATGAAATAGCAAATTATAAGTATTCTAGGAAACCCATCCAACTTAATTTAAGGTGTCAGCTCAACCAACTAACTCATTGGACTATTTGTATGTTACAATTGGTTAGTATTTAAAAAGGCTTATCCATATTCCGCGAACAAATTATTTATAAACATTATTAACGTACAAGTAATTCTGATGTCACGAAAGGCTTGTGAAGTGTGGTTGTTGTTTTTTTTTTTTTTTCAAAGGAGAAGGAAAAAATTAATAAAATAAGTTGTAATAAAAACGAATGGTTAATAAATGAATAACATCACACTAATATTTCTTTGCAATTGAATATACAAGAAATTTTTGGATTTTCTGTTTCGTATAATACAATTTTATTTAAAAAAGGTTGTTATTAATTTAATTAGATCACTAAAACTTAAAAAAACATATTCATTTATTTCGATATTGCCATCGATACTACAAATAGTTTACACTATCGCATTTAAAATTATCAAGTGGTGACACTATTGATAGTAGTCCAACTCTACAATGATTGAGGGAAAAAGACATATGCATTTTTACCACGACATCCCATGTCTACCTCATTTTAAACACTTGCCTTAAAGCACAGATGACAGTTCATTCCTTTTTTATCTCCTCCTGATATTTTTTGCAAATTGAGTAACAATGAGTTACGCATTGAAGCAGCTAGTGTGGCGGAGTGAGAGTGTTACATATAAGTATATATATATATGGAGAAAAATGAGCCAGCATTATTCAATTGAATCATGAATGCGGTGTGATATTAACTGAGTTACTGAGTTAAATTATTTTGGATATAGGAGTCTGAGTTACCGTTTCACAGTCGGGAATCAACTCAATAACTAAACTCTGAGTTGAGTACCCACCTCTAAGGTATTCAATAATTTGAAAATATTCAACACACTCTGCATTTTCTTACTATTAATCAAGTATTGTGGTGATTTTTCTCATAAAGAACTGCTTAACACATTCTTTCTCACAACTGAGCACAGATAAATAGTAACAAAACTATGGCGCTATTGCCTAAACCTTATTCAATGACTTTAACTTCAGTGCGTCTATGCTAATTGGTCCCCTTAAATTCAGGTAGACAAAACGCGCAAGCATACATTTTTTTTTTTTAATCTGATTAATCGACAGACATTTATAATGTACAAGGATACTAACATACAAGTTATTAATTTGGTTAGAACTGGATATGTCATGACTGTACATATGTACATATGTATTCACGTACAGATGTAGTCGAAGAGAACAACTGTTAAAAAAATCAATCCACCTAAAAAGCTCATCAAGTTAAACGGACTATTATTGGATTGCCACATCACAATAAATAAGGTCTGACTTAAACAGAAATTGATTTTATTAGTTAGTTTTTTATAGCTTGTTCGTTTCAAATTAGATACAAAGTAGATTAAATAGGGTAGGCAATCCGCTTCGAAATGGCGAGCTCACAACACAAATGCGAGGCGACGATGCGTCGTCGAAGCTTTTAATAACACAAAAGATGTGGTCAGCAACAAATATAAAAAGCAATAAGCTGACGCCATGGTTTGATTGGCAGCCACATCTGTGATTACAGTGGCGGTTAAAGTAATAGCAGTGAGTCATAAACACAAATTTTCACCATTTTTTAATTTTGATTCTTTTTAAAGCAAAAATAAAGATAATTCTCTAAGAAAAATCAGGTAAACCAAAAAAAATTTAAAAACAAAGTGCAAATTTCAGGTGGATAAAATATTCCACATTGAAATTATTGATTTAATGTGTCGCACATTTTCTTCCATACAAAAATAGATTTCATTCAAGGTTATAAGAAAGAAATTTACGAATAGCGTAAGTTAAAAAAAAAATTTCAAAAATTAAAGGTATTTTGTAGCCACTTCAAACTTGCACTGTATCATACTGAAATTGAATGGACGACAAAACTGCGTACTCGAAAATTGTCTAAAAATTCTGAATACAATTTTTATAATTGAAAATATTTTGTGAAGAAGTGTTCAGCACTTAAACTTAATCGTGTTTGTTAAAACATTAAATGGTTAAAGGATTCTAATAAAATAATAAAATTTATAAATTTAAAAAAATAAAAAAACTAATAAATGCAGTTCTATATACTCGTAGGATGAATGTTCGAAAGGATATTGATGTCATCTGTGATATATTTTTCATTCCTTAATAATTTTTTGCAGTTCCAAACTTAGTTTTCCCTCCCTATAGCATAAGTACTCGTCTATGTATGTGAAAATTATTTTCATTCGACTATTATTTTACGTGGTGGTTTTAAACCCAACAAAGAACCCATCTCTAGGAGTTAAGCGAATAAAAACACTTGCCAAAATGTTCTTTTTGGCTTGGTAGGCAATTGAAAAAGAAAGCCCACTCTCGACGAAAAAAAATCTCGCTCTGAAAATTCCTCAACATGCCCGTCATTTTGTATGGCGCAGAAACATGGGCGATGCTAAACAGCGATGAGATGGCTTTGGAGGCTTTCGAGAGAAATCTTCTAAGCAAAATGTATATTCTCGTTAGTGACGGTTAACGAAGAAGATGAAATGATGAATGATATGGAATGAGCGCAAGGACCACCACGAACACAGGAAGGGCCAGAACACGATTGTAGTGCCTTACTAGAAGTAGAATATGAATATATTATTAATTCAAATACCTACATGTATTTTTATTTGTACGAGTACCTTCTGTTTATATTTTTCTTCTACATAAAATATTAGTGCACGAAGTTATTAATTGTGTATTTTCTTGATTAATAAGTCATTAATGCATGGAGTATATAAAATTCTTTGTAATATACAACTAAGAATCCAAACTCGAAATATACTATATGTGTTTGTTATACATTATATATAAAAAAATAAATAAAAAATTAAACAAATGTGATTTAAGTTTCAAATTTGAAAATTTGAAAACGTTCTTGTCATGATTAAATAGTAAGATAAAATTAAACGAAGAAGTGAAAAAAATTGTTTAACTATTTTTCTCTTTTGCACAATATTGTACATACTTACATATGTACATACTTGTATACACATACATACATATTTATATGTACTTGCGTAAATGTGTGTCTAATGAAAAAATAAAAAAAATCACAACGTCTTCCAAAAAATTTTGACGGGTCAACCGGTTCTTAACCGCCTTTCTAACCCGTTACCACGTTGATTTTTAATGTACACGTTGCTCATTTGACTAAACATATATGTATGTATATATCTATCTTTGTTTGTATGTATGTATGTATAAACTTTAAATTAGAAACATTCTCTTGTTAGTGGAAATTAATTTGACTTATTTGAACTCGCTTTCTTAAAAGAATGGCGTCAGGAAACTAAGAAGTACTGACTACGTAATTTTAAAATTTTCAAATTAAAAAAACCAAGTATTGTTGTTCGAATACCGTCAGTTTATGTATGTAAATATGTATGTATATATTTTAACTTGTTTCGTTATATAATGTTCACAAAAAGCTACTTTACTGACGCTATGAGAAATGTGTCTTGTAATTTTGGAATGTGATTATGTTTTCTATTTATTTTTTGTGTGCTTTTTATATGTATGTATGTGTTTTACCGTTGTGGCTTTTTGTGAGCTTTCAAGTTTTTCTAATTTATTTGCAATTTTTCTTTTTGTTCTTAGCCCTACTGTCAGCATCTATGATAAATGTTTAACCTTGAATGGTAATGAGCTTCAAATTATTAGTTGCAAACTTAAAACAAAATGAACGGAGCTTAATAATTCGTAAGTGTAACATACGATTACATTCGAGTAAATGCAAAATTGTGAGCTGGAGGCGTCCAATACGTTAAGAACACATTTGGCACGACGGGCGCCAACGGACCATAGCTTCGAGTTTTAAAATTTATTATCTAAGCTCATGGTCGATTGCGACAAAAGAATAATTTGTACGTTGCAGCAATATCATAAATTTGTATGAATTTGGCATGAAATAAAAATAAAAACCTTAACAGTTGTTTGAAAAATAGATATAAATTTTCATAATCTGGCCACACGTACATTTAATGTTTGCCTCGGTGTGGCCAGGTCTCGTCAGGTTGTCTGAAAACAACAAGGATAACCAAATATAATTATCTACAAACATATGGGATTTTGTTCACATTTGATACATTTATGCGAAATTTTATCAACACATTTTTTTGTAAGGTTTTACATTTTTTTTTGTAATTTGTCGAATTTTCATGCATAAATCAAGTACAATGTTTGAAGCTGTAAGTTATGATATATATATGAAAAATTAGGAATTTTGAGATCTAAGAACCATTAAACACTTCTTAATTATATCTGATGTTGTGATAAAAGAAATACAGAATATTTTGTATGACAATTATGAAACGAGTATCAGCCACAAAATAAAAAAATTTTCAGTTTAACTTGATTTGCCTATTTCTCATAAAATTTATAATGTAACTTATTATTAGCTTTCCAATCTTTAATTCTAGAAGCTGATCTATTATGGAGTGTATTCTTACTCTATCGAAAGCTTTCGCAAAATCAAGCGATATTATTGAGCTATGTTTTTTGGATGAGAGGGAGTCAATTATAATTTTAATTTAAGTTTGTTGTGCAAAAACAAGTAAATTTCTTCAGCTTTATAAAGACGTCTATATATCTTTCAAAAGATCTCAGTTTCTTCTTTCGTAAACCGTTCTTAGAATGAAAATCGGTTGTTAATTAGCTAAGATATGGGCTAAGAAGTGCGCAAAAGCACGAAAAATCGGTGTTTTAAGGTTAAGTCGAGATTTTTTGGGTGTTTGACAAATTCCAAAATTGGATTCTCGTTCTACTGGATAAGACCTACAAGAAAAATAACATCACTTCCCAGGTATTTTTGAGTGTCACACTGTGTTATCATGCAGTCTAAGTAAATTATACTGTCAGTAACAGATCCTCATTTTCTGAATCCCATTTACTGGCTATTTAATAGCTTGTTTGAATTGACAAACCACCATAGCCTATTAGCTAAAATTTTGTTTAAAATCAAAGTTATAGGCCCATATGATTGTATGCTGGTGTTGTCTGCCTTAGGTTTTAGTATTGGAGTTATTATACTGAGTTTTTATAGCTGTGGTATGTAAATATCGAAAATTTTGTTGTAAAATGAAGTAAGCCTTGTAAAACATGTTTCAAACAAACGAAAAGAGATGTTGTGATTGAAAATGAATGCATATATACAACCAGATTGCACTTTAATGCTCTTACTTCCATACATACATATGTACATATGTATACATTTGTGTGAAAACCACTTAAATTTACTGCATATAAGCTTTTACCAATCAATCATTCGCTGGAGTAGTTATGGGATTATTAAAATGTAGTCCAATATTTTTTTTTTCTTCAAAAGTAGAACACGTCTTGATGTTATGCCACAAATGGAGTGCGACTGACAGTCTCACGGCGATTCCAAATGACGACTGAATAGTAACATACTCGTACATACTTGTATGCAAATTACTTATAGTTTTTATTAGCAATTATATGGTCATTACAAGCGCACCTATACAAATTAATTTTTATTATTTTTTTATTACAATCCCATTTCGGTGATCCATTAGCAAATGCCATGTTCATAACGGTAAATGATAAAATAACTGGAACTGTGTTTTTTTTTTTTAATTTTTTAATCACATTTACTCTGAAAGCCGTCGATTCATAGGCAATTTGAATTCTGTTTTTCCTTTTAAAGAAATACTTGATACATTTTTTTTTTTTTTTAAACTTAGTTAAAAGAAAACTAAACTCGTTTGGAATATTTTTCATTTGGTATTAAATATACATATATCTACAATATTTAACAAATTTTATTTCCAAAAAAAAATGTTTATTTAACTAAGGAAATCTTCGAGCGAAGTTAAGCAATATGTTTAAAAGTCTTTTGAAAAGATAACACAAATAACTTTGCCAAGGGAGACTAACGACTATACGTGATCAGTAATTAAAATAAAAATCAATAGAAAAGTTCTCTTGAAAACACTCGCGTACACAATTAAGTATACAAAAATGCCCGTTAGCTGTTTATAGCTCTACCGATCAGCAATAGATCACTACATGAAGAACCAAATAAGTATTTATTTTCACTATGGGAGCATGTGTAAATTTAAAACTTTTAATTGTGCCGTCATTCATCCAAAACGGCGAGATGTCGATAACAGCGTGAACCAGTAATAAGTGCGGCAGGATAAAGCACTCTATCCTTCACTTTTGAAGACGGTATCGAAAAACGATTTGTAACTAATTTTTTTATAATTAGGTAGGCCATTCAATCCCGAAGAATTTTACAATCCCTATATTTCGTGATGCGGAAAAATGCAATCACGGGATCCCGACATTTTTGGTGATTTTCGACATTTAAAGCAAGCATAAAAAAATATAATATAAATTTATTCTTATCAAATGAGACTACTCAATATATAATTTTATTTCATAAAGCAAAAAATTTGCAAATGTACGTACCCTGGCGACCAAAACCAAGTAGGTAATTTATGATTTTTTCAATATTTGACATTTTTTTAAATATTTTTTTATACATTTTTTTGAATATTTTTTTTTTACATTTTTTTGTTAGAATATACATAGGTATGTAGTTTCTTTTACAATAAACGCCACATAAAGCCAAATTCATTTGACTTAAAATTTTTGAAAAATTCGTAAATATTTGTTTCAAAATTTCCAAAAAAAATTCATGCAAAGATAGAGCCACTTGAAACGTTGACTTTTGATACGAAAAGTGTTTTGAATTGGCTACAAAGCTGCATATCAAAATATGTCTCAAACTAACATTCTTTATTTATTGGGATCCCGACTGCTGCTATCTCGGGCATACGGGGCAAGGAAATGTATTCGAATATTTGCCTATCGGTATTGAATGCACTAATTCCAAGTACTTGCAGCAAATGGCATTTGTTAAGAAAATCGGATTGAAGTTCCATATGGAATACTATACATAGTACTCGGCCCTAACTTATAAACAGTAAAGTGGGAATTTTAATGCTCTCACCCAATATTTTATTATTAACTTTACAATTTGGTCTCCAAGCGCAGGTTTTGAGGTTACCGGAGACCTTTATATATATTAAAAAGTTTGATGTATGTTGACAAGCGATGACGGAAAATCGTTCCAACATACATCAAACTTCCACCCTATCGGAATATCAGAAGAAAATCAAAATACATATTAAAAAGTAGTTAAATAAATTATTGCGAGTATTTTTTTTGGGTCGGCTTCGATAGAGCGCGGCATAAGTTTGGTTTACTGTGGCTAAACGCGTAAACCAAATTGAAAAATTCAAATGCACATAGATGAACCACAAAATAAACTTTTGTTTAACTATCCGTCCACAAATTTTATCAGAATTTTACTTTAAAAATGCTCTTTTTTTGCATTTTTCACATATGTACATACGTATTTGGTGTTTGATTTTCATTTACTGCACTTAATATTTGTATCGAGCCACTAATGCATTCATTTTGGCACACACATATTATAAACGCATTGTGCTATCAGCTTTTACTGTTTTTAGAAACAAAAACTATTTAAATACTTTGCATTTCTTAAATAAAAAAGTTGCATTTTTAAGCCCCGCACAAAAAACTAAAATTCCTGCCAAATGCATCTGTCAAACTACTGAAAACAACGAGCGAAATAGAAACCAAAGGGAAATTGATATAACCCAGTAAGCTTAAAGTACGCGGACAGGAGTTCTGCCATACGTTTCATATGTAAATATACCACAATTAAGGCCTGTGGCATTTTTCACAATTAAATATTTCGTAATATACTGAAAATTTGTAATAAAAGATGCGGGGCTTTTCACAAATAAATAAATATTTCGTAATGCATATATTGAAACAGGAAAAGAGCTCTTCGCGGATATCCAAACCACACATACATCACGTATAACATATGTCATGAACATGGAGTTTGACAAAAAATGTTGGCTGGGTAACTTTGTTTCCTTTTTGTATGGAAAAAGGTGATTTTTGCCATTTTTAAAGGCTTCAAACCTAGGGCCTCACCGAGGGTCTAGAGGACCCAGAGGGGGCATATGGAAAAGTTTATTCTATCCCCTTTCTAACGGTGTGCTTTGGGGGGTGCCACGCCCCCTCCTTCACCGCTATATCGAATATTACCCTTTTTTTTTTTAAGTTTGCTGAAGGAAAACTATTAAAAAATTTGTATTTTAAAGCTTCTTTTCCATATAATACAATGCTTGGGGGTGAGAGCATTAACATTTCGGCGAAACTGTTGTGTTTTTTGAACCGCCATAATGTATGGAGCTACATACATCCATACATGCATACATATGTACACTCTTCACTACTGAGTAGCGCAGCTCAGCATGTCGTATGATTAACATGAACTTTGCATTCTAATTGCCGATTTCAAGGCAATATCCACACAGTTCGCAGTGCATAAACTTAATTATTGTTGTTTAAACGGTTCTGATTGGCACTGGCACTTGCTTTTCGTTGCAGTCATGCAACATATGAATAGATAGACATTTACATACAAACATACATACATACATACATACATTCACCTGCGAGTAGTTTCTTATATATGTACATATGTATATAAACACAATCATTACACTAGGGAGTTATTTCAAAACAAGCTATTGTGCATACGTGCACAACAACAATAACAAAACAACCATAAAATATCAATAATAGCAAATGGTAGGTGGCTAAAGTCAGTCGTAAAATCCCAAGTGTAATCCGAGCGTAACAAACGTCAATAAATAGCAATTGGTCGGTTAACCTTGACTCATTGAAGCTGGTAAGTAAGTAGTTATCTAAAACTACATATGTATCTTAGCAATTGCATGTGTGTGTGTGTTTTTTTTTTTTTTTTTTTTTTCCTGAAATGTTAATCACTTATAGACTTAATCGCTCATTTGATGTTGAATGCAGCAATTACCTCATATCGTGGCAAACTCGACTTACTGAATTATACTCACAAAGAAGACTCGATTGCTGCTGATGCATGAAGGGAATGAAGCTGCTTAAATTAATGCTGGAGCGTACTATTTTTTTTTTTTTTAATGTCCTTGGAAACAATAAAATGCACTTAAATATGTATGCACGTGTAAAACTCATAAATTAAATTTGCAAACAAAAAAAAACGAATAAGAGAACGCAAACGCATCTTTATATGAGTATGAGTTGAGCGCATGAATCGGTTGTTGAATGCTACATATGCTTTCTCCCAGGGTGGGGAATAACCGAAATTTGAATATATTATTGATTCATAAAGAAAACATTCGCATTTACAGGACTTCGCGCGATAGATGGCTCATACCGAGTAGCTTCAGACTGACAGACATTTATGTGTCTGAATTTAAAGAATTGCGCAGAAAAAGGAAGACCCACGTATACGTAGTACACAATGTCAGTGGTTTGGAAATATACAAATGTCTTAAATGGTTTAAGTTTAAATCGGTACTGAATATTTTATGTTTTATTCTATTTTAAAGTATAAGATAATAAAGCAGCAAAGTTAAGGAATAAAAATACAACTAGAAAATTATTGGGATCGAGGGGAGGTGCGTATTCTTGTTGATGCAACGTAAAATTTGTATTCCAAAGAGCTAATGATTTTGTTGATAGTTGCATAAGCACTCTGTTTAACAGGCTGTTGCAAGCTTTTTTTTCGTTTTCGAAACAAAGTAATTTGTAACTTGAAAACGCACGTGTTTTTAAAGCAGGTTTTTACTTTAGAAAACTGGTTGAATTCTGACATTATTTTTTACCGTTACTCCCCTTTCGATTTCTTACATATAAAAAATTAACACTGGCTTGCGTGGTAATTTGTAGGCACTAGCAACTTGCGCTTTATCGTACTTAAATTTAATGAGCTATAAAACTGTTTACACAGAAATATTCTAAAAAAACAATTTTGATACAATTAAAATTTTGTTATACATTGTACAATTTGTATGAAGTTAAAAATGTGTTTTTATGCTAAGTTTTTGCTAAATATAGAAACTGTATTTTAATTGAAAAATATTTTAAATAAAAACACAATAGTAAAATATCTAGAAAAACTTGATATTATGTCCGCGTTTAAGTGAGTGGTGGTCAAAGAGAAAAGAGACCGGACCATAGCCACTACCACCCTTACTAAAGGGATAAGTGCCTGTCAACTAAGCCATCCACCATCAAATCCTTGGATTTAAACTACTTCAACAATGAAAATTCATTAAAGTAATTTCAGGAAAATAAGGAAACCTAAAAAATTTTAATTTTTCATTCTATTTGGTGTATTTATGAACGTATGCATCAAAATATATCTACATTTTTAATTTTAATTCTACTATTTTCGGATGCACTACTTTGCTGGAATACACTTTGGTTTTGGATTAGGTGATCAAGCGAAAAAAACTCTTGCCCTGACGGTTGCTTGCAGATTTGAAGTTTGTCCAATGAGATAAACTCCAATTCCAAAAGATCGCCCGATGTTCCCTTAATTGATGCCTTTCTCTGTTTTTATTATTATGTACATACATATATTGATTAAACAGATGCTAGTTTAATGGTTCTAAGTAGCTTTAAAACTCAAAATCACCAAGTGGATAGAGTTGAAAGTGATTAGGCGAAAAAAATTATTGTCAACCAAAACGGGTTTATTTGAAATCAAATATATATACACAATGCTTCCTAACTCCTTATGCCCCGATCTTACTAACTCATTTTCGTTGAAAAGTGCTATAATTAAAAGAAGTGCCAATCATGGTTTATTACCAATTCAAAAAGCCGCTTTTGATGCACATCTGCGCGCTTACATTTGATCTAAGCCGCCCACTCTAAATTTCAATAAACAATATTCCAAGTTGCCTGATTTCCCTTCAAGATATGTATGAACTTTTATATGCGAAATACATTCACGCATTTTATATAATACATTTGTTTGTAACTTTTGGCTCAGTTATCTAAACTAATTATGAGGCACATAATCCTTTACAACAACAATACCTTTATTTAGTTTGCCACATCTGTTCGCTGTTCAATGCTCGATCGCACTGAAAGTTTTGGAACATAGCGCTTCGCGATTGGCATTTTAAAGAGCAGTTCACCTTGAAGTTTTAACGCCGATTGCAAGTTATTTGCTAGAACTTACACACATGAATACATTAGGGGCGCTCAAGCTTTTATTTCGATTCTCATATATTTTTAATTGAATATTCCATATTTCGAAATTCATCAACCACACAAATTTATTTATAACAGGCTGTTTAATCCTGCTATATGAACAAGTCTACAGTGGTTTATAATCCAACATTTAATTAAAAACATATTGAATCCGAAACCTAACGTTAAGGAAAAATGTCATTTCTATGGAGAAATATATTTTTAATGAAAATATAGTTCATGATTTCTAAAGACAGTTGCCTTTGTAACGGGCTGCTTAACTCTTCTTTTTGAGCTGGACTAAAGTGACCTTTTGCATAAACGAAAACAATAAAAATCGAAAATTCCCAAAACGCCTGTCAAAATGAGAAAAAAAATATAATGATTTTTCGCGATAGAAATTGTTTCCTCAATAAAGCATAAACATTTAATGTTTGTAGCATAAGAATAGCTTTGTTTTAGTTTCTGCCGTGGAAAAGCCAGTTAGCTTAGATCATTGTCTTATCACAGGTGATTTCGAGAGTTCGATCGCTGGCACCTGGGAAAGAAAACTTTTTTTTTCATTTTTTTTCTTTTTTACTATTACTACAGGATTCCCTGCATCTATTCGATTTGGGATATATACATGTATATGCCCCAGAAGGGACTCAAAGCATCACCATCAGAATCTCAAGCTTTATCTTCACTTGGCGCCACTTTTAATTGAAAAATTTCAAGTATATTTCCAGAATATTCAAAGTTTTTTAAAAACAAGAAAAGATTACTTAATGTTGGTGCCAAATTTTATGTAAAATTAGTAAATCTGTATTCATTATATGAAAAACTTTCTTAAACCAGAGAAACATAGTTTAGACACTAATTACGTCATTTGAAGTAAGTTGTTTTTCTAAGTTTTATGCATTTTTTAATTTAAGAATATTTTATGCCCGGAATGTGCGACGTAAAACAAAAAAAAAGCTAGCAATGTAAAAGTGAACATGGACCAACTTTAATACCTTCAACTTGAAATAATGCAACCAAAAGTGGCTGTGAAATAAAAACAGAAAAAAACAACAATAGAGAATTTCGATAACCCTAATGTATGTACATATGTACATATACAGCCATTTCAACATTTTATTTTATTAAATTGTACACTTTTTACAGCCAAGACTTTAACTGCTTAATCTTTGTATCTATGTGGGTACATACATACATACATATGTAAATATAATAAAAGAACGTTTGCGACGAGCTGGCGATAAATGAAGTATCTAAGCCGCCGCGACGATTGCTCTTAGCTCAAAGTTAAAACCCAGAAATACCCGTTTTTACCTGGATGTATGTATCTATATACAAACACATTTTTATATATTTACTTATACGCAAAGGGTAAACGTACATACATTGTATGTACATATGTATGTATATGCTTATGTACAAGTAAATGAGAATTGCGGGTTGTGTCGTTTTTGTTTTTTTTTTTTACTTTTGAATCTTGTCATTAATATTGTGCCGAAATTTATGCACAAAAACAAATTAAAACTCCCACGTTAGAGACTGAAAAATTTACATTTGAATTATTATGGACTATGCGATTCTATACAAGTAATATAACGAGTATAACGAGTTCATATGTACATTTTAGATGAGACACTGTAAATATTCCCGTACGTGTCTTAACGGCTGACTTTTTAAATGTTGTGATTTGAGTACTAACTCGAAGAGAAAAAATTATAGAACATTACATGAAGCTTCGTTCTATATGATATGATCAGAAATGATACAGCTCCGATCAAATTTCATAAACAAAATATTGATACCTTCTTCATTTGTAACACATGCGCAGCACATAGCAATAAACTTATGCAAAATCATGTTACGACTGCATTTTATTGACAAAATTTCGGCAACGAACTTATTAATCAAGTCAAGTTTCAATGATAACACAGATAAAAACTGTCGTATTAATCGTTCCTTAACACAGAAGAAGTCGCTTTTAACTTTTTAAAGCAATAACTTTTAAACTTTTTATGCAAAATTTTGAAAACATCTTAATAATATTTGTTTTCTGCACATAGTTTATACACTAAATTTTTCAGATAAGCAATTTATCAGTTGAAAGCATATACGGTACATGGCTGTACCGTAGTTTTTCCAAATCATAGTCGTTCAAATCAAACACTATTATTTCAGCAAACAAAGCTTTAATGGGGGTCTGATTGCCGATAGAAATGTCCAGCGCTGACCATATTTAATACGCTACCAGGTGAGCAGTAAGCAGACCTATAAATATGTAATATGTGATTAGGTTAGGTTTCACACTTTGTTGGTTTTAAAATAATTAAATGTACCATAATAAAACCTTATAAATTCATTTATCGAGTTTTGTAAATAAATTAGAAAATGTAATTTACATTTAAACAAATTGTATGCAAAACATTGAATCTTGGTTCCAATCATTATTTTCAGATGGGTTATAGCATAATTTTTAATTTTTTTTTAATATCCAATAAAAATTTAAAAGTAGACTTCTTGCGTTTTGATATGGAACTCCACATTTATTAAGAATATAGACATTAATAAATGAATAATGCTAAATCGTACATATCGTAATTATTATCGAGTGGTTTGAATCTACACCGAGTACAAGTTGAGTTGAATATAATTTTTCTGATAATCAGTTTGATATTATCGTACCTCGTCGAATATAATTTTTGCTCAATATTTCTTTCCTTTATTGGCAAAAAAAATGTAGGCGACTTAGGGCCGTTTGCACCATCTCCTGTTAAGCGCTTAATCGGAACTAAAAGCGCCGGCTAAGACCATCCGTCAGATAAGTAAGCGCTGATTAGTAAGCTAAATTGCTGCTAACCGCCGGTAATATTAACCAGAGATGCTGCAAACGGCCCTTAGTGTGCAAAGAGCCTAAACTCATTATTTCTACTACTACTAGAAAAATAGTGTTCTTTTTACCGTTTTTTTTTCAACTTGGATCAAAAACTAACATTTGTTTAAAATTGACTTAGCGCTTTTTTCACTCTAAGACAACGAAGTAAATATTTGTGTAAATATGTATGTAAATAAGTATAGCGAGATTTTGTATTATGAATTTCCATTTACAAAGTGAACTTTATCAATGATTTGTTTTATTTAATGCGCAAACAATTGAGAGTAGGATAATTTAAAATATAGTAGAAATAGATAATACGCATATATAATCAGTTTATGATAACGACTTGAACCTAAAAGGTTGTTTTCTACATATGTACATATGTATGTAGTTTTATAGAAAAGTAGCTAGCAGTTATTTATTGTTCACTTATCAGTTTGCATATAAGCTTAGTGGTAGACATTAGGGTGGTCCCAAAAAATGAACGCGGGGGAAGTAATGCTCTCACCCCATCAGAGCACCCAAAGTTTTCAATGTTATTTATATGACGAGGACATAAATTTTAGAAGAAAGCAATAAGAACAAATTCAAATCAATAAAGTGTAAATCAAGGCGAATTCCAATAAGGTGATGTTACTTAATCAGCTGATTGGTGGTTGGTTGTAAAAATCACTTTTTGTTACAAGTAAACAGTTCTACCGTTTAATTACAAGAAAATAAAAATGTGGTGCAGTATAACTTTTTACGATCATTCTTATAGTAAATACATAGGAGATCAAGTTTGACAATAGCCCACCAAAGTATCGCCTTAAGGCCTTTAAATTGGAATGACAGTTCATTCTCTCTGACTGCTATAAATTCAAAGAAACATTCCACGTATCTTTGTAGCTATTAACTGACTGTAGAAGCCAGCCGATACGCATAAAAAATGTTTCCGGTTAATTGTAAATTTAAAATTTTTCCATTTATATTAAACTTAATAATTTCCATTGTGTTTCTGTGATACATGACGAGCAGTAATACCATTTTATTGGCATTGAGGGAAAAATTCAGCCCCCCCAATGCACTCTCTTTTAATTTAAAGTTCTTTCTAATACATCGAATTTTAAATTTAGCACAGAAAAACATTAAAACAAAAAAAACTAAGTTCGTGGTGTCTCAATTTAGTCACGAAAATAGGCCGGAAGTGATTCCGAACTGGTCCCGAAATGATATCGAACTAGTCTTGTACTATTCGTGCACCGGTTCCGTCTTTCAAGATTTAAAATGTTTTCTACTTCTTTATAGTTATTATAAGACTTATATTATACATATGTACAATAAGTCTCAAAATAAAAGTATGTATTTGAAGACTCAAAAATTCTCATCTCGCTGATAATTCTTATGAAAAGACTTTGATAATATTTATATGAATAATCTAATAAAGATTACTTGAAAAATTCGTATTTGTCTATTATAATTATTGAACGAATTTTATTTTTCTTTGTAACTTAAAATAGTTTAAGTGAAATTAATTAAATATAAATTGTCAAAATTTTAAATATGTATCGTGTTGATCGTATGACAATTGTATGTAAACACACATTAGAATAAGTCTGGAATTCTCTGCCAATAGACTAACAATAAATTCAGCAAACATTGTTTATATAAATCGAAATGAAATACATATATTATTTTTTTGTACATAACATGAATGCAACTCGAATACATGCTACCAACAACTATAAAAATATATAAATATACAAGTTTCTATATACATATGACTCTGTATATATGAACATATGTATGTATTTCTGTCTATATATTTGCACATACCAGTGTACATATAACAATCAGCAAAAGCAAATGCACAAAGTACTTATTTCATTTGTATTAGCACAAATCTATACATACATATTTACATTTTTATTGGATAAGTACCTTTTATATGTGTAAATTGTATGTATGTACGAATATGTACCATAATTTATGCCAAATGCAATTATCTGCTACGTATAGCAGCTGAAGTTCTCTATCGCTCATCTATTGAAGTTTTGTTACTACTATTTATTTTGCTTTCAATTGTAGAATTTCTAATTAATTGAACTACGTCCCCACGTTACCGCCCTTTGTGTGGTTTGTGTCATATTTGTGTCACATTCGCTCGCCCACAAAATGGCGGCTTGGAATGCTTTTTGATTGCTCGCAAAAACTTAACTCTATGGAGTAATACTTCTGAAAGAGGGAAAAAATTGCTTCGCTTGCATATATGGAAATTATTTAAGCTACACATGAAATTTTCGAGGAAAGTATTCGTACATAACACTATTATCCGACGAGTGCATTCATAAAGTGTAACATATGTAGTAACCATTTGCTAGTTTAAAGGGTTAACTAATAATTATCAGCTACATAGTTTAATAAGTTTTTATCTATACGAACTATGTATATTTATTACTAAATACTTTCGTTCAAATGTATTTCAGAAAATAGGAAATTAATACATTTGTGTTTTTCTGAAATACATTTGTGTTTTTCTGAAAAACATTTGCGTTTTTCTGAAACACATTGGTGCTTTTCTGAAATACATTTGGGTTTTTCTGAAATACATTTGGCGTTTTCTGAAACACATTTGAGTTTTTCTGAAATACTGTTCGAAAAGGTGTAGATTAAGAAATATTTTGAGTACGCAGTTTTCTAGCTTAATAATTTTTAGGTAGCCAAAGTGAAATTTGGTTCATGGAAGCAATATCGTTAAAAAATATACTTTTGAATTTGACATTTTTGTAGAATTATGAAAAACTTGTCTTAAGTTTTAAATGGTTTTCGGTAGAAAAATCAGTAAAAACTAAATAAAAGAGAAATAAATATTTAGTCATAGCAGAATATGTGTGTGTCTTATATGTATACTCGTACAAATATTAATTTTTATTATAAAATATTACATTTTTAATTTTTTTTAATTTTCAAATATAATTTTATGTTTACTTAAAATATTGATTTTAGGTCTTTCATTTATTAGAATAGACAAATTAGTCGAAAGCCTACTGCTATTTTTCCTAAAACCACAATTAATCGAACCATTATTTAATCGATCGATACACAACAACCTTTTTACAAGCAATTTGCTTTTACGAACATAATGAATATAAATTTAATAGAAGAAAACAAATATGGCAACAATCGCTATCCGTAAAGGGTATATTGTAATAAATTTTGTAACATATTTACATACATACGTATGTATGCATGTGTGTACATATGTATATTTATGTATGTACATACATTTTTGCACTCATAAGTATCCATCTACAAGCGTAAGCAAGTACTTTACCACGTCGATATTGCGGCATGTTGCGTTAAAGTTTTGCACGTGAACGGAATTTCTAAATACACAATGTAATATCGTGTAAAGTTTTGTACTCGTATAGCTCAACTGCAGCGTAGTTAAAACTTTTATTATTGGTATCCTTTCACTGCATGATCTTGCAGATGATACACTCATACGAAGGTGTTATAATACTTTAACAAAAGTTACTTAGTTGAAAATAGGACTTAGCCAAGAATTGTGTGTGAGAACAAAGCTAATAAAAAGATAGACGGATAGAGAGTAATTAAGTTTTTCTTTTCGTTGGTGATTTATGTACATCGACAATTGCACATTAAATAATCAAAGCAGATGAACATTTTTAGATTGATTTCACAAAATAAAAAAAAAATGATAACTACATAGTTTATATCTATCAAAAAAAGCACGTAAGAGAAAAACTTACTGACCGAGTCAGATTTGTAAACCTGGCTAACGACGAAAGAAGCCGCGTCGTACAATAACGAAAGCAATGAAAAATGAATGAGGAAGTTATCTCGGAATGACGCTAAAACTTTCTCAAGAATGAATTCTATATAGAGATTTGTAAGCTTGTTGAGCTCAGGTAGACACACAGTCCAACATATAACAGTGGGCTTGGTATCTGTGGTATCATAATAAATAAAAATAATTCCCCATAGACTTTAGAACAAACTATTCAAAACCATATTAAATATATTTAATACAAATTTAACAGGAGAGGCAATGAACAGCATACATATGTATGTATATACTTATAGCTAATGAAATAAAATTGTTTGGGAATAGGGACCGAAACTTGTATTCGAAATTACGTAAGGTTCTCCGCACGAAATGGGCAGTCACATTTAGTCAGCACGCAAAACATTCGAAGCTGTGTGCAGCCATGGATTTGCACTTCGGCAACAACCACGTCAAGAGCCATTATTTCATTGTAAAATATGGAAACGAAAATTTAAATATAAAATATAAAAATATCCCTTAAGTCATTCACCACTTATCGAAGTATAAACTTCGAGCTATCGAAAATAGTGCGAACTATTGACGAAAAAACAGTATAGTTTTTTTTTTAAGTTATGTTTAAATAAATATTCGCAAAATTTACATTTACGTTTTATTTAGTATTTTAAGTTTAATATATAACAGTTTTTTCATGCGCACCCTTAGGTAAAAATATGGGTTAAAAAATATTTTTAATTTTACAGCATAAAATGTGTGCAACTTACATACGAATATTCGAATACATCCACTACCTGTTGTAATTGAGACGTTTCGTAATTAATTTCGATATTTTTGAAACTATCATAAACGTTACCAAAAAAGTCTGCAAATATTCAATTCAATTCAATTCAATTCATTTATTTGCTGGAAGTTCAGTACTAAGACTATACAACTCTAAAAACTAACACAGTGCAACAAACAATATGAGAATAATATAATTTTAGTTTAGTGGTAGAAAAAATATGCAAAACCACACAAAAGATTTTAAATAAAACTTAAAAACTAGTTACAACAAGATTACTTAACTAAGGCTTTAATCAGAGAATTATCTGAAAATTTACAATTTTGGTAGAACTTCGTTGTGTACTTAGATATCAATTCATCTAGAAAAACAATTTCAGCTGTTTCATGAACAGAAATGGTACTATGATGAAAAGGGAAATTGAGGATCATTTTCAAAATTTTATTTTGAGTAATTTGCAATCTCTTGAGGTGACACCTGGCAAACCCCGCCCAGACAGCACATGCATACAGCAGTGTAGGCAAGAAAATCATTTTGTAGATGAGCAACTTGTTTTCAACATTAAGCGAAGATTTCCTGCAGATCAAAGGGATAGACATTTAATTAAGTTATTTGCTATCGAAATTCGCTCAGTAGTGTTCGATTTAAACATTAAGCCCTTGTCTAAAGTCAAACCAAGATATTTTAAGGTAGATGCCCATACTACAGGTATACCGTCACACAATATATAATTAGTTGGAAAACGTTGAAGAATTCATGGGGCAAGTTGAAATAGAGCCTTTATATTCCATTGATTTTGGGATGCCATTCACCTTGCTTTTCGTATTGTAAAATATCCAGAAAGACTTAAAATTATGTTTAATTTTAGACTCCATCGAGTTAACGTACCACCTGTGCAAAAATTTCTTCCAATGCTGGGAGAAAATTATTTTATCCTCTTGATATGCGGTTCTTTAAAATCTTTTATGAGCTTTATTTTTTTGGTACTTATGAAAGTATATATGCATGTTTATACAGTGTTGTGCATATAAATAGCTAAATAGCAAAGCATTCAAAATTACATAGCGAGTTACCTTTCCTTTTATTTATTTTTAAAAATTTTCCATGAAAATTCAGTTCATTATCTTAAACTTTGTAGAACAGTAAAAAAAATCTCAGAAATGTTAAGATTTTTGAGTATGCACTTTTAAATCTCATTCAATTTTAGTACAAGAATGTGAAAGTGACTAGGAATTATTGTTGATCACAACACATTTGACAAAAAAATTTTAAAAAATCAACAATACCTCGTAGCCACTTGAAACTTTTACATTGTCAGATTAATTTATATCTGCTATAAAACTGTATTATCAAAAAAATTGTAACACTTCTGAGAAAAATGTTAAAAATTTGAATATAATTTGTTCAATTCTTTTTTAGTTTTCTATAAAGTGTAATACTTAGAGTTTTATGGTTTATGATAGAGAATGAACTGAATTTTAGTTGAAAATGCTTAAAACAAAATAAATAAATATACGTGACAAGCTATGTCTTTTTGAATGCTGTTGCGTTTGAAATTCACAAAACTGTAGTTACGAGTATATTAAGGTACGAGGCACAATAGACCTTACGTCGCAGTGCAATGCTCATATAATTATATTAAGGTACAAATATATTACATACTTACAAATTCACATACTACGACACGAAGTATTTACTTGTACATACATACATACATACATATGTGTAAGCCTAAGTATATTTACTCAAGAAGTGAACACGAAGTCGGTCATTGCGGCTACGTGCCGTAGAGTCATTTCGATAACGACGACAATAATGCTCGTATTGTTATAAAAAACGTTAAGCAGTAAGCAAAGGCAATAAGCAGCCGAATCAAGCTACAACAAGCTGTAAGTATAAGTATGTACATATGTACATCTGTATGTGCATTTGTGTGAAAACATAGTTAGCACGTTTCTGTTAATATGGCTTAAAACTGGCAAGCCACGTAAAGTTGAGAATTACAAAAATGACGGACCGAATGACAATCGGTGATCTGCCAAAAAGCAAAAGACGCAAAAAAAAACACGAAGAAAGAGGTTAACCGGCACTGAGGTGGGCAGGCAGACAGTCAGACCGGTAGTTTGTGATGATAAATATCAATTGTTTGACATGCCAAAAGCGACTTTATCGATGTGACGAGAGCTGAGAGTGTAAGAAATTTTAGCGTACAAAATGTATGAGCGGAGGACGGGGGAAGTACGCAGGAGATAGTTTTCTGGCACTATGGAAAATTGTGAACTAAAAGAGCCAAGTCATTCGTAACGAGTTCTTATTTTGTTACTTATTTTTTGTTTTAATCTTGATACTTTATGAAAGTTGTGTGCGGAAATTTTGGATACCACTTACTTTGAAATACCTATATACATACATATATATGTACATACATATATGTTTGTATGTATGCATGTATCCATGCATGACTTGTACACTCAGCGTTCGCATTCTCGCTACAATTGCAACTTTTTGACTCAATTTCATTCGTAATAAACACACGTTCCTTCTACGAATATTTGTTCTTTAAACGATATTTTTATTGCATGATTTAAAAATAAGAATTATTAAAAATTACAACCGCTGGCAAAGAATCTAATAGGGAGCTTATGGTCAAAATGCATTTGGATCTTTCTTCAAAATTCTGTCCTCATACTGACAATTTTTTGATCCAGTTTTTTTATATTTTCGTAGTCTATTATAAGCTGGGCGATTTTCATATTCATTTATTAATTCTGAAATGAAATCAGATTCTTATTTATCCTCCCCAGTTTGACAATGTAAGGTTCCTTTAAAGTAGAGAACAATTTTATCGATTAAAAATATTAAAACTATTTTTTGTATTTATTTGTCTTTTGATAAACGCAAATATTTTTTGTAGTACATAAAACTTTAGAAATAAAAAACGGATATTGTTAAAGATTTAACAAGTTATGTGGGTTCATATTTTTTAAACACACTTGAAAAAAAATTAAATTAGTGATGTAATAAAATAAAAATATTTTTAAATAACCATTGGGCCAATAAAGAGTTTTTTTTTCAAATACAGTCGGTCTTATTTTAACGCGGTTTACTAGCACATAAATTTGATCGCGTAAAAAAACGGATAAAAATAACCACATTTTAGTTAAAATTTGTTTGTTCTTTCCTATTTTGCGAAAAACAAAAACAAAACCGCGTGAAAATAATCATGTTTCCACTCGAAATCCGCATTTGCGGAAGTGATAAAATTTATGACATACATTTGTACATATTCACAATGCTTTGATACATATCTAAAAGTCTCTGTTTTACAAGATTATAACAACTAATCATTTTGAGATCAGTTATAATTTAAATCACATTAAACAACGAATAAAACGAATAACGTTAAAAAAAACCGCATTAAAATGAGTTCGACTGTAATTTTTTTTTTCATTTCATAATTGCGAAGCATTTTATAAATTTTGTTTACAGTTTATTAAATAAACAATATTTTTTTCTCACAATTTTTTTTAGCAAAACATAAACTTAGAGTTGGCCTTTAAAATTTTAAAACCCCATCCACGACTTCTTTTGCAGGAACGAATTCGATGAACCCATTTTTCGAGTACTTTTTCCACTAAATCAAGTCGTATGTGATGAATAGCACGTTCAATATTGACTTCTAAAGCTTGAAGAGAATCTGGCTTATTGCTAAAGACCAATGACTTCAAATAACCCCACAAGAAGTAGTCTAATGGTTTTAAATCACAACTTCTTGGAGACCATTCAATGTCACAATTTCTTGAAATAATTGAATCTCCAAACTTTTCTCGCAATAATTCGGTTGTTGCACGTGCTGTGTGGCACATAGCCCCGTCTCGATGTTGGAACCAGATTTTGTCAAGATCAACTTCTTTTAATTGCGGCCATAAATAGTTCGTTATCATCGATCTATACCGCTCTCCATTGACAGTAACGGTGTCACTAGCTTCATTTCGAAAGAAGCACCGAAGACCGATGATTCCACCAGACCAAAAACCGCACCAAACTGTCAATTTAGGTGAATGTAATGAATAACTTGTTGACTTTCTTCGCACCAGAATCGACAGTTTTGTTCATTTACCGCACCACTCAGATGAAAGTGAGCCTCATCGGAGAAGATGATTTTCTTAAAAATGTTGCAATTTGAGAACGATTATTTTGAAAATAAAATTTAATAATTTGTAAACGTTGTTCTTGTGTATATCTTTCCATGATGAAATTGTAAATATTATTGAATACAATGAAGAAAATGACAGATCATGACAAATTAAAAATGGCCGAAACGACACTTAGAAATCATATCATTCCTACTGGTGAACCTTGTATTTGTGGGCTATTCTACGAGTATTGTTCATATGTGCATACTTATGTACATATATATATATGTTACTACATAATTCGTACATTCATACATACACACACATACATATGTACGTATATTGCGGATCTTCTACTTTTATCCAACATAAGTAACAATTCTCTTCATTATATTTCAGGCATACGAACATACAAACATACTTACATACATTTGAAAAAGCTATATTAAGCTTTTGTGAAACAGACAATTTGTTCTCGCCTTCTTTTCATTATATGTATGTACTATACGTACATACAAATTTACAACGTCAGGTCAATAGGCTATTATTTACTTTTAAGTGGCGCTTGCTTTTTTCTTTGACATTTGACATGCAAGGCGATTGTGTCATTACTAACAATTGTTGACATTTGAACACAAAAAGAAGAATTATATATATGGCACAATTCTTAAGATATGCAAAGTATATACAAGTATATACAGTCCCGGACAAAAGGTTTGGCACGGCATCTACTTCTCTACAGTGAAATTTGGAACGATTGAAAAAAGTTTCAGATAAAGAATAAATATTACTATTTCACCAATGAATGTGAATGAATTGTTAGTATTCACCTGGCAAATCGTAAGAGATCTCGGTGGATTGGTATACATCTGTTGATGTTAGATCCCTTCCGTTTGCCGCATTGAATCATTTCCCAAAGATACCTCTCACTGGCGGCTCTTCATGCTTTAACTAGCTGTCTGTATCTTTTAGAGCGAGAAAAACAAGATAAGCTCAACGGCAATCTTCGTCCCGCAAAATCGACAAGATGGGTGCATGTATTTGTATTATTTGAGGGTGTTTGGGGTCACTCGGCGACAATCCGATGTCAGTTTTGATTGTGAAGATTTTTTTTTGGTAAAATTTTGTAGAAATCGCCATTTGTAATTTTAAAACTGGCATGATTCTTGCTTAGAAACCCCGGAAAACCTCAATATACATAGTTATTTGGTCAAATTTATTTATTTTTTCGACCATTTCTGACGAAAAATTGCTGATGTACATATTTTGTTGAAACGTTGTATTTTAACTTTACTACTTACACACTTTATAACTTCACCTTAATGAACACTGTAACCGCCAAGAAGATTTGGCCGAGCTCCACATGGCACGCCAGCTTTCTCTATCCCTCGCTTACTCTCGCCAATTGAAAGCACTAATTGTAGCCAAGTCTTTTACTAATTGGTCTTTCCAAACTTTGAGAAAACTTTACTTCCTAGTGCCTGACGCACTGTTATCCGTTCGAAGATGAAGCGTTAGCCAGTGGACCCGTTGGATCTTAATTAGTTACTCCATGTACATATATGAACTCGTAAAGCTCTTACAGCTCATCGTTTCATCGTATGCGGTATTCGCCGTCGCAAAGGACTATAAATCTTTCGAAGCATCTTTCTCTCGAACACTCCCCTCATCTGATGTTGGCCTCGTCCATGCTTCTTTGCTGTACAAAACATGATAGATAGAATGAGTATTTATGGAGTGTGGGTTTTGTTCACTGAGAGAGAGGACTTCATTGCTCAATTTCCTACATTCTCCGAAGTAGCACTTGTTGGCAAGCAATGTGAGTGACCAGCTGTGAATGCGCTAGTTGTGATGACAGGAAATATTTCGTCTCGTCGTCGTTCACCCATAGACCCATATGCTTAGCTTTTCTATTCGAATTGGAAAAGACAGAACTAGCAGCGCGATTGTTAAGCCCAATTATGTCAATGTCAAATGCGTACGCTATAAATTGCACGCTCTTATAAAATATGGTCTCGAGGAGTGCATGTCTACTGGCGAAGTGCGTGGTTGTCTGTTGTGACCGCAGCATGGTAATGGTACGAGTCAATATTTGGTTGAGCATGCGTACATCTAGGACACTGGAAGCATACGTTTCGTCTATTACAACATGATCGATTTGGTTAAGCGTTTTACCATCGAAAGACAGCCACACGGCTTGATGGACCTTCTTGTGCTGGAACCTGGTGCTAAAAACAACCATGTTTTGTGTCCGGGCGAAGTGAATCTGTCTCAGGCTGTTTTCGGAGGTTTCGTTATGGAGACTGAAATTTCCGACTGTGTGACCAAATATAGCATATAAATCGCCAAACACCATTTTTATAACGTAGCGATTGCAGCACTCGAATGTGGGGTATCGAAGTGTATATAGAAGCGATCTTTTGGTCACATCGTAATTCTCTTGTTTTTTTACGTGGCGGTTCGCATCCCCTGCGTGCAATCAGACCTTAGGGAGTTTTAGAAAAATAAGACAAACACCTGCTCGCAGCGACACCTACTGGTGAACAGAATCCGCAGCAATCACTGCGCTTGTGAGCAATTTAACCGATGTTCGATAAGACCATCCGGAAGTCGTGTGCTTCTGCACACGGAGCCATCAATTAGATTTTACTTCTATATTTATAAAAAAAAAACAATAGTAATTTAATGGCCGAGCACATGAATGTAATTTTTTTCATCACTAAAAAGTTTTAGAGAACGATGGTGTAAGCTGAAATCAATATAATTGCGTTTAGACAGTGAATTTTTGAACAATGCCACATACAAAATTGAAATACTTTACATATTTAGTTACAAAGCACTATTTTCCCTCAAAACTGCAACATAATTGACAAACTTATATGAATTATATTATAAATATATAATGCAAAGTCAGAATTTCCACCAAAAAAAAAATTGCTAAAAATCAATTGAATACAATGGCGCGTGTCCTGCTGATGTCATCGTTGATAACATAAAATTTTACTTTGCCTGCGGTACAACAACGAGCGACCCACAAATAACAAAATTACTATGTAAGCATTCAAAATGTATGCGTGCGGCACCAAGAAAAAGAAAAACGCTTAGCGGTAAGAAATTTCCTGTCATTTAGTTTTAGTATAAGTACGAGTATGCGTGTTGGAGTGTATAAAATTGGCAAAAAAAAATTAACTCCGACCGCTGTTTTCGGTAAATTGGTTCACGCTTCACACGAAAAAAAAATAAAAAATTCAGCAGGTGAAAAAAGGTAACGGCAAACAAAACAAATCTCCATGACGCACCCGAATTGTGGTTAAAAAAACGTTAGAAGGAGGAGAAACAATGAAACGCAATTTAGCTACAAAGTTTGCGCATATTTTCTGGCACAACTTTTTAGCGCAACTTTTTTTCTTTCCTCATGTTTTTTATGCTCGTTCGTATGTGTGTATGTACGAGTATGTATGTATGTGGGTATGAGATATATTTCGTAATGAGCTCACCACCACCCACTGACCTAGTATGGATGCCACACGCGCACACACACATCCACACAAGCATTCGCACACCCACCCAAATCGCCATTGATCCGACACCTGCAGCAAACTCACGACATACGGACTCGTATATGGTGGGTCTTTGTTTTCGTTGCCTGAGTGCACTGCAGTGTATAACTATATATGTATGTGTGTGTGTGTGTGTTGGATAGAATTTTCTTCTAACCTCGGACGTTACTCAATACCGTCAATTTTCGCTGCAGTAGCTTTTCGTCCTTGTTAAGGTGGCTTTTCACTTAAGCGTTTGTTTTTTTTTGTGCTCTACTTTTTACTTTCATTTTTTGCAATCCCTTTGCAAACCTTGTATGTATGTACATAAGTACCTACTGGTATGTGTATATGCTTTTTAATAAGCAGCTCAATGTAATTTCCGTGAAATACGATTCGCACCATGCAAGAATCGAAAAAAAAAACGAACACCATTGCTCTCTCCTTGATTACTTATTCGTCATCTCCCGGTCTTTGAAAAACGAAGTCGTTTAAGGAGTGGTGCTCGCCGATTCTTCTTGGCATTTCATTAGTGGGTGCTCGTAAGTAGGTAAAGGCATTAGCAGTCTAAATTCTCGACGCGCTTCGGCGCGACACTGACACACAAATGCGCCAAAATGTCTCAAGCGTAATGGAAATAGGATCAGCCTGTTAGGCCAACCGACAACTGATACTCGTCAAACGACATGGAGCATCAGCGGCAAGCACCGCCAGGCAGCCGAGCATCATAAAACTAAATTTCTATGTATGTATTGTGTGTGTGTGTGTGTGTGTGTGGGCGAGTAACAGTGCTCGGTGTGGCACTTGCCTGTTATTGCACAAAATTCAGGCCACATGATAATGAATGCATTTGTCCTACTTATCTAAACGTGGAATGGCTTCGCATGGCATGGCATGACAGGTTTTCTACTACTCCTAACAACAAACCACTTTGGCAGGATATTGAGTATACACATACTAACATACATACATATGTACATGCGTACATGTGTACTTGGTTGCGAGCGAGCTTTGTGGCGCCACGCATACATATTGACAACTGTAATTATGGGAAAATGTGGCAAATGTTTTGTCCCACATAGAAGTGAACACACGCACAGCTATATATGTATGCATTTATATGTATGTATATATCACTGACTTAAAAGTGAAAAGATGCTAAGTCCAAGTTTTCAAATATTGCAGACGACACAAAAATGATGGTATAATACAACGTTTTCTTTCAACTACCATGAAAATGCAAATTTGGTAACACTGAACTTAATACATTTTCGCTGTAAGTCAACGATAAGTATGTATGTATTTGCAGCATGCGCTTTTTGAACAATATCTGAAACAGGTTTGCATTACAAGTTGCCATTAGGCAAATGAACATTTCACACGCTTCGTTTGGTGCGCGGTGGCTCGTTGGTAGTTTTGATAGTTTTTTTTATTATTTTTTATTTTTTAATTTTTTTTTTTTTGTTGCTCTTACTTGTATCCTTAAGCGAGAACGAGCTTCACTTACTCAATACACTGATGATATTTACATACTACATATGTAAACTAAACAAAGCAGTAATGTAGTTGAGAGTCAATAGCTTTGCCTTTTCAAATGATATCACAGATGGCTTAATACTGAAAATCCATTCCCTAAGCGAACTTTTTATAAGATAATTACATAATTCATATGCAAGTTCTTCCATAAGAATACAAATTGCTAGCACTGCGTATGAGTAATTTTATAAAATTTCAAAATGGTGTGAAATATATAGTACAAAACATTCCATTTACCCTTTTTAGAAGAGAAAAGGCAAACAAATTGGAAACTATCGAACAATTATTGATGCATTGCTTTACATATTGGTAGCAAAATTTAAAGATGTGCTTAGGAAAAGTCTTAGCTCTTGTTCTTTTGTTTATTTAAGACTTAATAGTTTATATAAACTTTAACTCATTACAGATGATACAAAAAGCTTTTGGCTGAAAAAAAGTTGTTTCTTTCATTTTTCGAAATTATCTTTCGTACTATAAAAATCGATTTTTATACCCGAGCGTACTTGTACACAAGGGTATTAAAACTTTGTTGACATAACGGTTGCTTGTAACAGCATAACGGAATCAAGATAGATATAGAAAATTTATGAAAATTATGGAAATTTTTAAAAATTCAAAAAACTTCATTTCTCAGTATTTATTGGAAGAAATTGAGTAAAGTTTAATACTAGCAGCGATTTTAAACAAAGAAACGGGGTTTTTATGAAATTATGGCCACCGCCCATACAAAAACACATCGCGAGGGTATATAAAATTCGGTTTCGTCCAAATTTAGCTTTCCTTACTTGTTCTAGTTCGTTTTACGAACTGCTTTTTCAAACACGCATAACTTCCACAAATACCAACCGATTTTCAAATGTTTTGTAATTATCTATTCTTTTAAATACAAGCGTCAGAGAATACACGAAAATTTTAATAATTTTTTGGTTTAAACCAAAAATGCAAAAAAAATTTCATTTCATTCATTTTCATTTGAGTTTTTTATATTTTTCAAAAATTTTCCAAAGAAAATGGCCAGTTGAAACTTTAATCTGACCAACTGTCAAGTAGCCAAAATTTGTTTTTTTGAAATTGTGATTTTTTATACAAAAATCTTTTTTTTTGGCAAGAATTAAAAAGTTGAACTTCGAATGAAAAATTTAGCTTCAACTTTATTTTTGTGAACAAACTAATCCTAAAATTATTCTGACTCAAGAAATACTAAAAATGTAGCGTTCCTGGTCGACAGTTGATATTTTTGCAGAGTTTATATCAAACAATACGCCGTTTCTTACGAAAAAAAATATTTTCGTACGAACGAAGAACGAACGAGGAAAATCGATTTTTACAGTACAAACAATGAATTTGAAAAATGGAAGAATAAAAATGTTTTCAGCCAAAACAAAAAATACGTGTCTCCTTAAAGTTTCGTCGAAATCTAAAATCATGACCCGAAACTACCGGACGTTTTGAAATGAAAAGGGCCTTAATCGTGCAAAGGTTTTCTATATGAGTGCCCTTCAAAAAGGTTTTTTGCATTTACAGCAATATAAAGACGTCCATTTGTTTTTACTTTTTCCTGAATTATAGCACAAACATTATCTTACTCGATTCGTTTTCAGCGAACTTTCAATTTTAGCCCTTTTTGATAACCCAGCCTCACTGCCGTCTGCACTATTTGACAGCGTCCGTTGAAACATCGCGCGCATCTTTCCGTATTCGCTTGTGTTGATTTAGTACGGACAACTTTGGCTTTTTGGACTTGGATTTTTGTGAATTGCACTTATTGATTACATACCGGCACCTCATTTATGGAGAAAGCATGGCTGCCCAGCGCATTACGCAGTCCAAGTTAGAGATTTCCTTGACCAGTAATATCCGGGAAGGTGGATTGGACGTTCAGGCACCATCTCGTGGCCAGGCCGTTCCCCAGATTTAAATCGCCTGGATTTTTTTTATTGGGGCGTACTCAAAGAAAAAGTTTATTCAAAGCCTATTGAGAGCGTCGCCGAGCTGCGTAAACGAATTTCTCAAGCTGCTGAGAACATCAGCTCTCGAGGATATGCCCGGCTAATAAGTAGAGCTTTTATAAGAAGATCTAGGGCGTTTATTAAGGCTGATGTTAAACAATTTGAACATTTATTGTAATAAAAAATGTTATTTCCCTATCTGACTTTTATTCCAATAAACTTAAACTAAACTAGGTCAACATTTTTCATAATTTTATTAATTTTATTTACTTTTGTTGACTTTGGTAAAAGTGGCGTCACTATCTGTCTCGCTCGCTCATGGCAAACATGTCCACTATCCATCTCTCTCATCATTTTGCCGTAAAATTAAGAACCTTGTGCTAATAAAAAACATTTGAACTGAGTAAAATGGGTTAGCAAAAAATCGGGTTACTTAAGGTTTTTATTTTTCTACTCGTTTTTTTTAGTATGAAACTAAAAAGCATTTTACAATCCTGATTAAATACGCGAACTTTTAATGGCACTTGCCAAGGCACTTTAGTACATTTTTTTTTAAGGAGGTCCTTTTAAAGTCGACAAATTATAAAAATTTTAAATGAATAGTTTAACAAATAGTCTTAATTCTAGAAAACTTGGGCCAATTGTGTCATTATTTTTGACTTAGGTTCTAGAAATGTTATTCAGGGTTAAGGTTCCAAAGTTTAAATGAGCAAAAATATTAAAAATTAACCACAATAACCGAAAAATAGTTACAGTTTGACCAAATTTCTTGGCTTTTCTTAAATGCCCATAATTTTCAAACTGCATTGGATAAATTTTTTTTTTTTTTTTTTCTCATGATGGTTACAATCAATCCTGTCACCCCGTTTCGGCTTGACGTTGAGTCCTGGGACACCCTGTATATTCGTTAGATATGAAATTGTAAACGGTAATAAAATGTTTTTTCCATCATACTTTTAAGATTTATGTTGTGGTTTTCTTTGATTTTCAATTTTTAATATGAAATAAGTGTTAGCATTTGTATACTTGCATTCGCCCACGACACAAATTCTCGTATCTACATTCGTTCAATATTTTCTTCATCTTATGAGCCAGTGAATCACTCACACCCTCCACAGCGCGGCACTGTGCGTCACTGCCACTCGCCACAAAAGCAGCACACAAATTTCAAATTGTCAGCACGATCATCATTCGCGCATTGTTCGCACACAAAATGGAAACTAATGAAAATTAATACGAATAAAAAAAATTCACTCGATGAAATTGTTTTTTCTATTTGTGCGCGGACAGCGCATGCAGCAACGGTGATCTACCAATAGCAAGTACTTAGCTCATACAAAAAAAAAAAGGCAAATCTAAAAACGCCAGCTTTAAGTGGCACAATGCTACAAATTTGTAACATCAAAGGCGACACTTCCAATGAAGAACACGCAATAATCGACACCAACGAATTTGAGTACATAAAAGAACAAATGGTTGTAAGTACATAAGGGTGGTGTAGAAAACAGTAAATTTTGAATTTTAATGCTCTCATCCCCCTAGAATTATTCTGTATCGAAAAAATGCCCCTCTTATTTGTAAAGCTTGGAGTTGCCTATGCATTTTGCATAGGAGATAAATCATTTTCGTCGAAATTATAGTCAATCTTTGCAAATTAATATTTGTCCATCGATTTCATTTAAAAAACTTTGAATGAAGTATGTAGTCTACTGAAACGAACTTTGTTGTTTAAAAAAAAACTAAATTTGATAGATTTATACAATTTTCACAAAAATGTTTTTCTTCCTATGTATCTATGTATGTAAAATTCATCGGAAGATTTGAGCATCTGGGTGACCTTTAAATCTTTTTTTATTTAATTTTTGATTTGATTTATGGAGATTATTATCATTGTAATTTGGATCACCGTAATGTATGTACATCGTACATGCTTATACATACACCCTGTTGGAAACAACTGCTTTTCTGTAAAACAATGTAAGCAAATTACCTTTGCTAGAGGTTTTAACCCTTTGACTTTAAAGTTCTTTAAAAATACTTAAACACTACTTGGTGCGGGCTAATAACTGCTCTCTATGTACATCGCGATGTTACATAAATAAAACAGTTTGTTATATGGAAACACAAAAAGTTGTCATTGATTATATGGAAATTACATTTAAAATAATTTCATTTCCGGCAGGGTATGTACTCGTCCATAACTATTTACACTACTTGAAACACAGGGCAAATGGCAACAAGGAACGTACAAGTGCAATTGAAGACGAATACGCGTGTAATATATAGAAGCGTCCATACGGACGGTCTGAAGCCAAACCAAAAAATTATATTACATATGTATGTACCTACATTCATACATACATTTGTGCCTTTGGCAAATTGGCAACGCTTGGCAAATTGACAAGAATTAGAATTTGTGTGTCAACGACAATTTGCAAATGTCAGATGAGATTGTGATAAGTTTGCTACCAGATTAGGCACGCACACTTAAAATGCGCTTACATGGGTTTACATGTACATACAAGCATATGTATGAATGAGTGTGCAAAAAAATTTGCATACCTACTAACACAACTACTAAAGTTTTATATAAATATGCATTTATATGTATAGGTATATTTTTATTTATTTATGTACGAATACAAATTCAACTAATACTCGTGGCAGTATAAGTATTGACAATTTATATTACTCGTATGTAACATATGTATATATGTACGTATGGAGGTATGTATTCAGAGGCGCTTCGTTGTAGAATAGTAGCGCAATTTTATTATTCGTTCCACTTGCGTTGATTTACACCGATTTTGTGTCATTCAAACATATATACGAGTACATCTACACACAATTATAAACATGAAGTAAACTGTCTATTTTGAATTGTATGCTATGAAAATTATTGGACAGCAAAACTGTCCTACTCTTTTTTTTTTGACTATTTATAAGCGAGTGCTTTTGTCCATTAGCAGAAGCACCTGCTTGTATTAGCAACATCAATAAATTGAAAGCAAAAAATAAAAAAATTAACTGATAGAATTTTCAATTTATTTAGGTGTGTATATATCTGTACATACATATGTTGATGGCGACAACGGTGGATTTTTGTATGGATCAGGGAATGGATTCCGAAAAGAATTTTTAGTACCTACAAATCTATAAAATAAAAGTAAAATAAAATAAGGGCAGAAAAGGCAATGAAAATCGTAAAAAATGGCAATAAAAAAGCTATAAAAAACTATATATAGATGATGAAGGAAAAATAACAAAATAAAAAGTTGCAATAAGGCAGTTTTCTTTTTGGTTGTTGAAGTTTCAAAATATTTACATTAAAATAAGGCAATTTCCATCAAATCTGTTCCACAGTGAGTATCATAATAATAATAATTTGGCAAGTCAACTAAGACATTCACTTGTTTAAAACCGTCTTGTGCCATATTAAGAATATCACGTATTTCACTGCTTATGCCATCATTTGCCCAAGATGGAGTAAGAGATGGAGAGCGTGTTGGCTCTGCAACTCCGAGCTCCGTGGTTAAAAGCCTGAGAAAGTGGTGATGAAGAATAAAAAATATTATTAATTAAATATAAAGAAGTCTGATGAGGAAATGTGGTAATTTCCGAAATAGTACTATAACTTCCACCATTAAAAAACTTTTTTTTTTCACATAAAATCTTCCATGAACTGGCCTCGATTTTAAATGTTACACTATCTTAAACAGGTAGTATTAGCAGAGCATCTGATTTGATTTTTATTTTTATTTTATGAGACCCATAAGCTTCCAAACTTTGTTTATCTTTTACCAATGGCATATTGATTTAATGTGTCTTGCCTTTTAGTTGGTTTACATACATATTTTCAAAACAAACTGCCGTTTTTATAAGCGATCAAATTGTGAATTAAATCTTTTGCGTATTTTGTTTTAAATAAAGTGATATATTTTTATAATTAGAAATGCGATGATGTGTTTTGTGCCATAAATGAAAGGCAAATGGCGAAGTTCTTTTTTCCGAGATTCCTCAGGAGTGTCGGAATCAATTTTAATGATATTCTGAAAATATTCATACATTTTACGTATAGAAAATTGGCCATGTTTAATTTTCACTATCCCGTACCTACAAAAAAATTTGCTAAATCTACACCTGGAACAAAAATAGTTTACATTACCGGGCACACCTAACTTGTTATGCAACAGCTGGAAGTTGCTATAAAACAGGAAGTAATCATTAAATATTGCATAGCAATTACAAATGCTAAAGCGGTCATACAGTGCTGTAGACAGAGATTTTTTTACATTCCCTAACTGGCAACCTTGATATTTCTTAGGTTGACACATTAGAGGTCTCAGGCAGCAACAAAACATATGGAATTTTGCCATGCTGCTACCTGTTCAATATGCCTTGGGTAGCTCTTAGAAAATGTGTATAATAAACTTGAATAGATGATGAACATCCAAAATTCCAATGTTAAGACATACACCCCTATTGCGAGTGTCGATTGGCAGTAGAATAGACATTTGTCGATTGAGTCGATTGTATTTTATTTTGGTATTGTGTAAATTGATCGATCAAAAAATGTACCATTGTGAATGGTTCGTTGAATTTCAATCAGCTGTTTGGTGTTTGTTTACATTTTTACATTGGCGAAAAATTTTTCAATTCAATTTAATTTCATAAGTCATAACTTAATAAATAAAAAAAATGAAATAAAAATGGATACTATAGAACTGTGGTTTAGTGATAGTGAGGAGGATGAAGATGCAAGTTCAAAGCTAGCGGACCTAGCTAGAGAGAGGAGAAAGTTGAGAGACTCCTCCAATCCTCTGGAGTTTGAGGAAAAAATGTTTGTATACGATATATATGTTATATTTTCTGTGTTGAAAAAGTATTAAAACTTCCGCTTTTTAGATTTTTGAAAAACTTTCGTATACCAAAAGCTGCATTTACGCATTTGCTTTCATTGTTAGATAGCAAACTACAACCAGGTCTGAGAAGAACATCAGTTCCGACGATTTTAAAGCTGGCAGCTGCTTTAAGGTTTTGCGCGCAGGGATCTTACCATTTTTTTCTTTGGTTTTGCATTTGAAATCTGTCCACACCTACAATGAAATACTCGCATTTTATTTACCAAAGCTATGTACATATTTTGTTTACCTTTAACCACTTTTCCCACAAACGCAATGGTGGTCCCAAGCTATTCAGTTCAGTAGCTATGAGCTCCCATCTTTCCTTTGCTTGAGTTTTTCCACAAACTCCGCGCCATTTGCTTCTTGTTAGAAACAATTTTCGTTCTGTAATTGAGACTTTGACATTTTACTACCATAACTTAAATGTATTATTATTATTTTCACTCAAAAAACTCACTTTTTAGCCATTATTGTATCAAACTTTTAAAATCGACACGCCTAACGACTACAAAATGGCTATAGAATGATGATCGACAAAAAATTATTCACAGTCGCTTGTTGAGCGAGAAATCGACACTCGCAATACCACGATAGTCGATAATCGCTCAATAGTCGATTATCTATTTTTGATCGACACTCGCAATAGGGGTGATATTGAAATACATTTGTGTTTTTCTGAAAAACATGTGGCCTGTTCTGAAATACATTCGTGTTTTTTCTGAAATACATTTCCGTTTTTGTGAAATATTTTTGGCCATTTCAAAATTTTAATAAAATTTTATTCTAATTATATAATATTTAAAAAAATATTACCCAAAAATGCTCATAAGTATGTATTAAACCATTGTAGGTAAGTTATATAGTATGTGTATGTATACATTTACAAATGTATGGCTCAAAACGTGGTGGAAAAAAATGATTTACAGACCGCCAAGTGAAGTCTTTACATACCGACTTAAATATAAGTCAACAGCCATCTATCTGGTGGTAAATAATTTTATCAAAAAAATAGCTATCTAATGAATTTAAGTGTGTTGTTATCTTTTTATTGTCACGGATGTACTCATATCGCAATACTACATACGAGTATAAATAATTACGATTGAGTGCTTGATTTAAGTAGTGAAAAGTTATAAAGTTATCAAGCAATAACAATGTCGCATTATTATGACTTGAACTCGACTGTGGTCGAAGTTCTCAACGAAATTTCATTTGGTATTAAAACTTGCATTCGATACGCTACAGCGTAGAAAAGAAAAGTTCTATCGGCAGAAAATTATATACTCAATCAAAAGCAAGGTTACACAGCCCATAATACGAGTGTAAGTTTGTTCGTAATAAGAGTTTGTGCTTTGAGGTAAAAATTTGGCAGTAATATGTTGAAATATATGAACAAAAAGTATTTTAAAAATTTTGAACTCCATCAATTTATCGTTGAAGTGGAATGTGTAGAGTTGCTGTTCAAAACCTGGCCGCAGCATAGTGGTTCAGAGTTCATTTTAATCACGAAATTTTCGTAACTCTTAAGAAACATTGCCGCTTGTTCTCAAATTTTAACACGATAATCAGCTTTAAAATTGGCTCATCCATTTCGATAAGGAGTTGTAACCTAAGTTATGGTTACAAAAATAAATAGGAAGCATATGCATGAAATTATACAAAAATATGACAATTTCGGTGCCAAATGAAGTATATTTATCTAGTAATATCTTCGAGTTGTCAATCATTTATAATTTTAAGATTATGTCACAATAAGTATCTGCATAATATTTGCTAAGGATTATCTTCTCTAGATCAATGTAATGCTTCAAGTTATATCAACATAATAATGCAGGTCAATCAAAAAAATGGCCAACTTTCGATAAAACCGATAGTTGCATAAATAGAGGTACAGTGAGGTGTTTTCTAGTAGCCGCTAAGTATCGGACCAATTGCATATTCGCGAACACATATTTCCGTTGTCCGCAGCCAACTTCACCTCTGAACTTGCTTACAAAATTGGATTTTCTAATTGCTCAGCGTCGATGTCGCGTTACTATGTGATGATACATGCAAATTGTACAGACATGAGAGCAGTTCGCTAAGGCTTGAAGCCGAAACCCTCTTTCAATGCCTCTATGCAGTTTTCGCGTTAAAGTTGTTATTTTTTTTCCTTGCAAAAAATTCTCCAAATTGGTTCTGTTAGAAAAAACACACCAATCACAAAATTCCCAACCTTTGAAAATGGTAACGTTTTTTGTCAAAAATAAACTAAAATTAATTCGCCCCGGAATTAAAGGTTTCAAAAAACTGCAATCAATCAACTGAAACAATAAAATTGATTAAATAAAATCGCTTCTCAGTCAGAAATAAAACCCTAACTATGTATAAATATATATGTATGTACATATATATATGTACATACATATACATGTATATGTAAGCGATAATATGTGTTTGTGCCCGTTTTTTATGTAAATTGCCTAATATTCTTTGGCGAAACTGTAGCGCCTCTATACGCCCACTTAAATACAGGGCACCGCGATTTGTTGCTATTTTTGCGAAGGTGTATTTGTATGTATGCATGAACGTACACACATACATATGTACATAAGTATGTCCATCAGTTACGTGAAAATAAAATCAGACATCACATAGAGACTCCAAATCCAACCCAAATCGCCTTAAAAACGTAACAATCGTACAAACACACGAACCGAAAAGGCTTACTACACACATGAAAAAGCACACGTACAAATCAAATCGTAGGCAAGTTTTGAAATGAATGAAAAGCGTGCCAATTTTTTGTGGGCAATTGAGCGGCATCGACTGAATGGACGTTCAATTTCGATTACTTTGTTGCACGACCCATGAAATGAGCAGCCATTTGTCACAGCTTTGCACAAAATTTGTCAGTACAAGCCATTGGCTAGCTAACTTAGTTAATATATGTATGTGTATATGGATGTACTTACATACATACAAATATGAAATAGGTAGTTTCGTCTATAAGTAAGTATACATACATACATATGTACAAGTATCTAACGATTGAGGCAAATTGGATTAAGTTAACGATAAAATAACCACATCAGTATTCTAGCATACATATATATGTATTATGTAACCCAAAACTACCATGGCACATATGTATGTACAGTGTATCACTTAAGTAAGTATACACCTTAGTAAACTTTCAAATAATATGTTAAAAAATTACATCACAAAAGTAAGTATACAGTGATCGTTTATTTGGTGAGCATTGAATTTGCAAGAGTCAAATCAAAATAGTTTTGTAAAATTAATACGAGTATATCTTTGAGTAGATAAGCAATACCAATACTGAAAAATTAAATGCACATAATTTTTACACTAATACTCGTATTCCAGCAATGTCGTCAAGAGGAAAATAACTTTCTAATGACCACAAAACTTTGATTTTGAAACAATTCAAAGAAAATAAAATTTTGCGGGAAATTTGCAAAAATGGTTGGAAAAATGCCATGTTATTTTCTAAAACATAATAAACTCGCTTTTAGTTTAGGCACTACTGAAAATGATCCACGTTATGGCCAACCACGTATTTTTAATGGCTCCTAAGACCGCATTATCGTTCGTAAAACAAAAGAGGAACCTAAGGCAAGTGCTCAACAAATAAAAATTGAAGTGGATGAAATGAAATAGGAAAACAATTGTATGCTCAAACTATTCGTCGTCTGTTGTATTCTGCAGGAGAAGAAATATTTTTTGAAAAAGACATTTGTAAACAAACAAAATCTGCGTAAACGCACAACAATCGCTACAGAATATCAAAATGCAATCAGAAATTGGAGAACAATATTATTTTCCCAAACGAGAGCAAGTTAAATATTAAAGAGTCGGATGAACGACAAAAATGTGTACAAAAGTGAATTATGAGCTAAATCCGTGCAATATGGCTGGTATTGTTAAGCATGGAGGTTGCTCTGTAATGGTTTGGGGATGTACACCTGTGAGCCAATGGAGTGGGTAGTCTGGTAATAATCGAGTACATAATGGGCCGATATGCCTATTTAAACATTCTTAAAAATAATTTGAAAGAAAGTGCTATAAAATTACTTGTTGAGGGATCATTCATCTTCCAGCAAGCTAATGATCCAAAGTAAACTGCAGTTATTGTTAAAGAATGTATTCTGTATAATGTGTGAACACAGCCTAAAACCCCACTCCAATCACTAGATATTAATCCAATTGAAACTTTTGTGGAATAATCTGAAACGCCAAATTTGTAAACATGATATAAGAAATAGACAAGACTTAAAAAGGGAAGTGTGGTCAACGCAGAGCCTTGTAAAATGTATGCCATCTCGGGTTAATACTATCATGAAATCAAAAGGTTACCCAACCAAGTATTGATTTTTGCTTTTTAAATGCAAAAATGTAGTTTTTATTTATTTAAATTTTTAATGTTCACTCTTATTAAAATTACTCTATTGTTTTTCTATTAAAAATAAAGTAACGTTCACTCTAATTAAAATAAATTTATTGTTTTTCTATTAAAAATAAATTTTGTTGTCTAAACATTGATTTTATGTTTTTGTTAAGTGAATAGTAATATATTTTTTTTTTATTTTTAGTACATATAACAATTGAAAATATTTGAAACTGAAAGCAGGATTCTTCACTGTATACTTACTTAAGTGATTAACTGTATGTACATATAATGCACATATTAAGTTCGCTGGTGCACCGCTTTGTTTGTCCTGTTTTTAGTGTCGTCATAATATTGTGCAAGCGGACTCTGAAACCAATTGACCAGCATTAAATTCAAAGTGAATTTTACGCATATTTGTTAGTATTATCGATAGTATTATTGAGTGTTATGTTCTGGCGTGCAAATATAACATGCAATTGTATATTTAATTGTAGGCATTTCCCGGAAAGTGTTAAACAAGGATAAATATGTCAATTATATTTCAACACTATAGTTGAGTTTCTTCACAGTGAGAACACTAGCGTTTATACCGATGTTTGCCTTTATTTTAGCTGCAGTCACTAAAATTTCATGTTATCCTCGCTATAATTCTTAAGACTGCACATATTTTTCCTATTTTCTATCTACTTCCAAAAATTATCCCGAATTGATCTAACCAAGTCTCGAAATGATCCCGAAATAGTCCCGAAATTATCCCAAACTAATCCTGAAATGGTTCTAAACTAGCCACTATATCCGAGTAAATGGATAAACTTTTCCCACAGCCTAATACAGTTTTTAAAACTTTTTACCATACAAAACTTACAAGCTGGGTTTACGCAAATTTAGCCCATACAAGGAAGCATGGGGTGGCTTTTGAGCATTTTCGTAAATTAAAAATAAGTCGATGTTTCTTGGAACGATTTTCCGTCATCCCTTGTCAAGTTTGGTTTGGAGGCAAGAAAAAGAAGAAAGGAAAACAAAAAATAATTCCACTTTTTCAACACCAAGAATATTTGTGTTGGTCTAAATAAGTTCAACTCCGAAAATTAAACGTTGCTAAATACCTTTCTTTAAAATTACGCAATTTTTTTGAATAACTTCACAAGCTGAGTATAGCATTCATTCCCCAACCTGAGGCGTATTCTATTCTTTTCGTAAAATACTGTATGTTCGTGTACTTCTAATAAATATTTTTGTTTTACGATTTCGCACTCAATAGTAGAGTCCTTCACATAAGTTTTTCTTTAATACCATTCTTAATAAAAACTAAAATACGCCTATGGCGAGTATCGGGACACTAATAAATTACGGAATCGTTTTTGAATCTGCATAGCCATCACCAAAATAAAAAATTCTACCCTAAACCAATACGGGCATTGAAAATCTTGATGTGGAACCAGAAATGAACTTCTAACCACGTGCACGATTATTTGAAATATTGAAATGCTTCCGACTAAAGGTAAAAAAAATAACAATTTTGAACCATTTCGTTTGAATTTTTAAAACTGAAAGAATGTGTGAATTTTTAATACTGAAAAAGCCAAATTATCACTGTACTCGCATAACAAACAGGATATTGCATGTAGACTATAGCTTGTGATTATCAAAACGCAGACTCGAGTCCATTCTGGGTCATATGATTTTCTCATTCAAATTTCTAATTAAATATCACTTTTCACTGCTCGCTTATTATAAATTTTTTGGCGGAAAATTCCGCTTTCGAACATTGTTTCCCCTTATCGGCAAGACCTATTTCGGGCGGAAATAGTTGGCGGATTAGTTGAATTTGTTCAATATTTTTTTGAGAGGCGAAAAATTGCACCGATTCAAAATGTAAGTAATTTTATTTAAATTTTTTTAGATAAGATCGCCTATTCCAAGAACAAAACAGTAAACAAAGAGGGATAATGTTAGGTACAATGCAGAAAAACCGGATATTGCAAGAGGATTTTTTAAAGAAAACAAGGAAAATGTTGCTGAGTTATGAAAACAGCTAAGGATGAAGCTGCATAGTTGGGTCCTGCAATGAAAAATTAGTCCGAATGGAATGGGGTAAAAAATTTATATTTAAACGTGCGCATAAATAAAAATTTGTTATGCAAAATAGACTGGGACTGCGGTGTCTTTATCTGACTTAAAGACGATTGCGCCAGCCCAATTTCAAAACTATTACCTACACCTTTTTAGTATCCACCATCAACGAATAATTGCAGGCACGCCCTTTTAACTGGCGGAATAGCAAATTGTAGTCGTGCTGGTGGTACAAGTATTGAAGAGTTTTGCACAGATCTAATAAATACTTCTTTATTGACTGATATATTTCAAAGATCCGGAAACGTGATAAATTTTGTCAAATTACTATTGAATTTGAATTATTTGATAATTTCACACTTCAAGTATACACATTTCAGAGTTGTAATTTCCATGTTCGAATTTTCGAAGCGAGTTTTATTCCGGGTGAAACTTACAATACGTGGATTCAATCCGGGCAAATGAAAAAATTCCGGGCGAATTTTTTTTCCGGCGAATCTCACGATAAGGGTGATTGTAATATTTAAATTTATTAAATATATAAATAAACATTAAAATAAAAATTTATAAATAGTAAATAAAAAAATTAATTAATTTGTTTGCCAAATCTCGAAAACAGGAAGTCGATGCTCTAACCGATCGGATTTTCGTTCTATTTCCTTCAAGTTCTATTTCCTATAATTTGAACTTCGAATTTTTAATTGGTGATGTGGAATTTAGAACTGGATCGACACTAAAGAAAAGTTAATGCCACAGGGGACAGCTTCTACTTCCTCATACATACATGCATACATCACTGTGCAATTGTTTACAATCAAATGAGATTTATCGTGAACTCGTAGTGGTTCCAAATGTACTAGAAGCGTACCTGTTCATAACTAGAGATTTTCGCTGCAGGGTACAATCAGCTACACACATTTTATATTCTTCCTCAGTGACCCACATTTTAACAATTTGAATTTTAAATTTTTAATGGTTAACACTTTGCCAACAATAAAAGCTTCAAAAATAATTGTCTTCACATATTTATTATATCATTTTAGTATCATAATTCTCAGATTTATGCAAAATTTATAGAAAATTGTGGGCAGATGATAGACGTGTCAGTAACCACTTACTATATGTATGTAAAATTAAGTTCCAAGTTACCTACATACATACGAGTATAAAAGCCATAACTCAAAAACTTATGAACGGATTTTAAGCAATTTTATACAGAAAGAACAAAAGCATATGTATACGTACATATGTATATGGAGCCAAATTCCAATACATTTTATATTAAAAATGTATAATTACTCCATGAAAAAGCTTCTCACTAAATATATATGCCGTGCAGAGTCGGCACAAAATGGTAGGGTCCCTCCATTTGTGGTAGAATATAAAAACGCACACTACAAATGGTAGGAGAAGCTCGGCCAAGCTCTGAGCTATATAGTGTAAGCGCCAAATTATATTATATATAATTACTCCATTTCTGAATATATGTAAATACTTCTGCAAAAATAAGTCCGCACAGTGCCGCAGTTGTAAAAATATTCCGGAAATCAGTAATTACAAATGATCCGATTCTGTGATACACGAAGAGAAATATTCGAGAGGAGAAAAGGATCGCCTGATATAGCCCGATTTAGCTAAAATTATACCGATTTTTGAGGAGTTTATTTTTGCTTTATCCGAGTAGTTCTCTTTTAATTAAAAAAAAATACTTTGGCAATTACATAAGATTAGATACGATTAGGGTCGCTGTCCGAAGAGACACACTTAGACATAAAGCTATCGTCTTCCGTGATAAGACTAAATTTTGAATTTTAATAACTTCTTAGTCGACGAAACTTCACGAACCGATCACAAAACCGCGAAAACAGCTTATTTACACTTCCGAGAGCAAAATTTCGGCATCCAAGTAGAAAGTGATGAGATGATTCCACCTCCTCGTCTGTCCGATAGCTGCGACATAAGGGATCTAATCATATGATCAACTTTACCGCGTTAATGCCAAACGATCAGGCAGGACCTGTACCGCCCTTGATCGACTCTAGGTTAGGAGGTCATTACAATAACATAAAATTGATCCCCGTTTAAATGGGGTGAATAATAGGGTCAATGGCATTACCAATTGATGGTACCCTTTCTTTCTCGCTTATCAGCCAATTGCCATCAATATCATTATGCCGCGGGGATCCAAACAGACGAGTCTTATGTGTTCCAACGCAGTGAAAGGTAGGTTAGACATTCCCCAGCAAGTATCAAGTGTACTGTTTCCTTGATGGAAGGCTGAACTCAGCGCTAATAGAGAGTTCTCGAGAGAGTAAAAAACATCTTTTAAATCATCGATGAATATTTATTTGATAATTACATGCATATACATAAGTTTCAAAATAAAACTCGTTGAAGACTTTAAAAATTGATCTGGCTGATAATTATTATATAAAAACTTTGGTAATAACTATACATATGTACCATAAGCATTTGAGTTATAGTTATACATAGTTTACGCGAAAGTGTGCATTTTACTACAACAATTAGTAATTGACTTTTATTATTTTCTCTTATAATAATAATTTTGGCGCTTACACAATGTAGCTCAGTGTTTGGCCGAGCTTCTCCTACCATTTGTGGTGTGCGTCTTTATATTTTACCACAAATGGAGGGACCTACAGTTTCGTGACGACTATGAACGGCAGATGTATTTAATGAGAAGCTTTTCCATGGCAGAAATACCCTCGAAGGTTTGCCATTGCCTGCCGAGGGGTGACCGCTTTTAGAAAACAATTTTTCAATCATTAAGATTTTGCTTGCCCTGACTGAGATTCGAACTTCGAACTCACCGGCATATCGAGTTATAGCACGCACCGCTACCAAGTCGACCATAGCGGACACTATTATTTTTATTTTCTTGTATCAAAGTTAAATCTCTGGTAACATAAAAAAGCAAATATATATATATTTTCGATCCAGTACTATTTAAATAAAAGTAGTTAAAAAAAACATTAAGTTTCAAACGCAGCATATTTTGAATAAAACAAACAGTAATACGCAAGTTAAAAACTACAGATAACAATAGATAAAACAATAACAAAATTTATTTGCCAATTTTATGTTAATTGACTCGATGTAAATTTTGAAAATTTATGCTTGCTCTCGTTATTTGGTTAAGCTCTATTTGTTATTTTAATAATAGCTTGCGAGCTTTTGTTATTGTTGTTTTGTTAGTTGTAGCGCTCGTATTCAAGTGAGCGTGCGTGTAGTGTAATGTAAATGAAATAACAATGATTGTAAATGAAAATAAATAAATTCACTAAGGTAATAGAAAACAAATCAGATAAATAAAATTTACAATGCTATGCAGAATAATTATAACGAGAAGGTGTGAGGGAAGAAAACATCTGTAAAACGATTTGTTTGAAATGTGAGAACTAAAAATGTAATGCTTTTGTGTGATGTTTATTTTTAATTACGCTGAGTAAAGTTATAATGGTTTTAACTGTGAATTCATTAAATAAACAAATTAAATTCATTTTCTGTTTGTAAATGATAATTTTTACAGAATGTTTATATCAGTATGTAAATGGCTAGACAAAAAATTTTATTTTATCACCTTAATTCCCTTTTTTTACTTTGTAATAAAACACCCAATTTAATTTTATTTATTTGGTATTACTCAAGTATAAAGAAAATCCCGTGCCTTTTTTAATATTCTATGATTAGCCGATAGCAATTCGATAACGAGATGAGCTTGGCTAAAATTTTTAAGGCACGTCTAAAACGTACCTTTTATCGGACGACAAACGTGCAATTTAGTCATTACTTTTGTACATTTTCATGCTATTTATTTATGTTGAGAAGTGAAATTTGTTTATTCTTTTTAATAAGCTTTTTATTTAAATAGCAAAATTTTTGTTTTAATTTTTTTTTTGTTTAAGTAAAATCTTGCAATCGATTTTAGATCGACTGCTCGATCAGATAGAGATTATAAAGATATTGATAAATTAAGGTATTAAATTTTTTTCAAGCTGTGTGCTGAGAAAATGCAAGGAGATAGATTTAATAAACACAATGCTAGTAAGAGGTGGCTTTTGGAGAACTCTTTGGAAGCTCGGTCTACCAGCTTGAAGAGTCGTGTTATACTTAGGGATTTTCATATGCATCTTAAAACTCTCTGGTTCCGGACCGATGAGACGAGCTCTCTAATTTTGCTTCGTGTCTAGATGCACCATTCGAAATATATGAATTAAAACTCGAACTTAAAAGTTAAGAAAATAATAACGCACCTGGTCCAGATCGAATACCCTGTAAGATCTACAAATATGCACCGAGCTACTTCTTTTATTCGTTAAGCTATTTCTTTAAAAGAACATTTTAGGTGGAATCCTGCCTAATAATTTCAATGTCAACTAGGGTGTATGGCAAAGCTGCCTGCCGAGCTTAGCTTACACAGTAGATCTAACAACGCCTAATCTCCACTTCCAATCTTTCGGAGGTTATGCGTTCCGCGCAATCAAGCAACGAAAGCGTCTGAATGAATCGTTTTTAAGTTTGTCAGGTTTCGAAAACAGCACATGCTATTACGGCTTCCATATTGATGGAAAACATCCTTCGGCAAAACACGCAATACATACCGACACGTATAACGACGTTAAGTGTTCAATCGTTATCTTTAATACTTTCTTTAACACACAGTCGGCTCCAAGCTCTTTTCTATTGTCGATTTATTTTACAGCTTAAAGTACTTATTCTGCTGTTTCTCTTTCAAATAAGTACAGATTTCATTATTTACTGGATAAACTAGCCATCTTTGTTTGGGCGAACAAGATATCTTCTATTGTTCCGAAAACAATGGACATGTTAGAACTGTGGCTTTTAGTCATTAAAGCTTTTACAACTGTGTAAGCAGTTCCGGAGGGTTTATTTCGAAGTCCTCACACAGTTCCAGAAAATACTCGTATTTGCTTTCCTTAAAGGCTTTTTTAAGTAAGTTTCTTGCAGCTATCTAATGAATCCGTATTCCACGAAATAAGTCCTTCCTCAAGATCGATTCCCCATGTAAACGGCACTGGAGCTTTTGTGAGAGGAGTTTCTTTTGATTGACGCATCGCAGGAAGTCAAATGTATGTCATAAGCTTCTCCTACATTTTTTCTGCATTATGTTGCGGGCAGCGCTTCAACGAATAAATCGGCGTCGAAGGAAGGCTATTTTCAACTGCCGAAATTTTTTTTTTCGATACACTTTTTGGGAGTTTGCAATATTACGATTAATATTGCAAGTTATTACAGCGTGGTCGCTTTGAGTATAACCATCACACCATCACTTCCTGTCTAAACAAACGCCTGCCTACAAAATTTAGATCAATAATTTACCCAAACCCATTTCGGTTAAAGGTATACTCAGTTTCCGTGTTTAGCAAAGCAACAACGTAAATACTATGTATGCATCTGTATATGCACCAATATACTTTTATAATTAACATTTTTTAGGCATTAATCTGCTCATCCTTGAGGCCCTGCTTGCTTCACCATTACACGTATCAACCGCCAAGTGATTTCGTTTGTTTTTGCCAACTTCTAACCACCGCAAGTTGTCCCATTTCTTTCTAATGATTTATTTTTGTGTACATATAAATGTTTGTATAATTTTACTTTTGCTGTCGTCAAGGTAAAAAACCAATTTTATTCCAATTTACTTTTTGTAAGACTTGGAACACTATCACAAAGGCGGAATCGTTAAGAAGAAATGTCCAAATTTTATTTTCATATTTTATTATACGCCAACATTCCACAAAAATGCTAAGACAAGCATTTTCGGAGCACATGGCAAACGGTGTAAAAACAAGTACATATTTGAATATAAGTATGCATGTACATACATATACTTACATACATATGTACGTACATATGTATGCATGCATGTACGTATACAAATTTGGGTACCCAGTTGGAAAAGCGGTAAGCACCTTACAAGGTCAATGTGTGTTTGTGAATCACTTCTATAAGCCGACCACGTCTTTATCAAAGTAAGGAAAATTATATAGGGAAGTTGTAAGAACCACCGGGTGAAAAGTAAGTTACTGGTAGGGCGATATTTCGTGGTTTTATTTCCTGTCTGTAATAAAGTTATAAGTACATACATACATACTTATGTACTGTATGTACTATGTACAATAAGTGAGACTGCCAACTAAATTTGATTCACTCGTGGATTTTAGGATTGTTTTTTTCTATTACATATTTTACATTTTGATAATGAATATTGACATGTAAATAGAATTTGGGTTAATTTCTCTGCATTATACATTTGTATGTGCGTATATGTTTGTAAAATGTATAAGCAGACCAGCGAAAATGCATACCCATTCTTGTCAGTGAATTTTCATCTTTAAGCGCATTTTTGGTGGTTGTGCCAACGAAATTTATTAAATCTACTTGATAGCTTATCTATGTAATTATCTACATATATTTTGAGTTAAAAAATTTCAAAAATCCACGGTGATCATATAAACTCCCACTTTCTTATACTAAAATTAATCGGGTTATAAAATTGCATACTTAGAAAATTTCTTAAGTCATAATTAAAAGGGTGTCGAGGTTAGGCTGCGACAGAAATGGTAATACTTCAGTTAATATGGAAATACTTAGACACACACACACACATGCATACGAGTACATACATACATACATATGTATGTTATACATACATTTTTTGTGTAGGTCATCTACCGCCGCGCGATTAAGATTTTTTTGACTTTTGGTTCAGTTTTATGCGATTAAAAAAGATAAGAGTTATTTACTGCTGAGCTCGGTCGAAATTGTCTAGGCGGTTATAAGACCAATTAGGTAAGTAAATTGTGCGCATGAGAAGCAGTTAATTCTCAAAATAACTCCGTATAAGCTCCTTAATCCCGATCAAGGTTAGAAAAAAAAGGGTTAAAATGTTTCACAGAAATGTTTTCCTCCAAATTTCAGAAATTACTGCATATCTAAATGCAAGGATCGCATGGTTTCTTTCTATAATGGCGTACAACAGGAGGAATCAGAAGTAAAACTCTGACGTTTGAAAACTCTCAAAACGCCGATAAAGATTTATTTTTATTTTAGCCTCGTCTCCCAGAATTCTTGGTCAGAATCTTACTATGTTTTTACTGTTTGGGTCTTGAATACAGCTCTCAAGAAAAATCACAAGAAATAATTTTTTATTATATCCGATGCTTAAAAAAGTACCTACTTTGCAGTTGCTGAAAATTTTCTTCAAAAAATAAATGTACGAGATTTTATTCCTTGAGAGCTTTAGATTGATTTAAAAAAATTGTATAGAATAAAATTTTTTTTTTCATTTCTTGAGTACCATTTTATATGTATTTTTCGATTTTGTAAGCTTTAAACGGATAGTTGCAACATAGACTCTCACAAGCCCACTTCTTTAATTCACTCTTCTATAGCGAACAATGAAAAAAAGCACCTAAAATCCTTTGAATAAAATGTACTTTCTTACCCTTGCATTGAAATGGGACTGCATCAACCTCGATCTAATAGCGCATTAAGCCTTCAGAACACACAACTTTTAATGCCAGCCAAATCCCCAATTCGCCTACAAAATTTGAATAGACGACTTTGTACTCGTAAATATGTACTCGTAAGTGATGTATGCTAGGCAAATATCATTACATTTTCTGGTACTTTATATGTGTGTGTACATGTGTATATGTTTGCACATTTATCTGCGTATAACATATGCACGTGTACATATTTTTTTATGGTACATACAAAAGAAAATGGCTCTTTTTACTATACGCTTTTTATTTCACCATCATCTTCTTTAACTTTTCATGTTTTTGACTGCTGCGGGGCACTTAACGCCATTTACACACATACATACATACATATGTACATACATGTGCACATTTTAGCGCCATTTCAAAGCAGCTGCCGGAAAATGACAGAATCAGGTCAGAAGCGCTACGCTGCAACGGATGTGTGCAATATTTCCGCATGAACGCCATTTTCAGTAGCACCTTCGCAGCGAGTGTTACGAGTGTTTTCGAAAAATGGCCTAAAGTGCAAGTGTACAGAAAGAGTGTTACGTATGTAAAATCAACTTTTTAACATTTATTACTACCAAAAACGAATTAAAAATAAGCAACTTGTCGCTAGAGTATGTATGTATAACAAAAAAAGTAATTTATATACATAAATAGTTGTACTTCCTATGAAATATATACAAACATATGTATGTTCACTAAGGCTGCAGTGTCACTACTTTCATTGCATATCCGAGTATATTTATGTATATAAAAAGCTGGCATTAAGTAATACCAATTCTGATGTCAATAATATTTACTTAAGCAATTTCCGCGTCTTTGTGGCCAGAGAGACTAAGTATATGGTATACTCCGGTTTGATGCCCAATTACCTGTCGGTTCTGCGCTCAGGAGTAGAGGTGGGTAACTCAACTCAGAGTTGAGGTAATGAGTTGATTCCCGTCAGTGAAGCGGTAACTCAGACTCTCATCTCCAAAAAAAAATGTAACTCAGTTATGTCCCACCGCACTCATGATTCATTTGAATCACGGTGGCTCATTTTTCTCCATATAATAATAATATAATCTCACACTAGCTGCTTCAATGCCACATCTTAACTCAATTTGCAAAGAATAACAGGTGGAGATAAATGTAAAAATGATAATGTAAATCATTGTTAGTGTCGATGACAATATCATACTAAATAAAATATGTATGTTTTTTAAAGTTTCTGTGGTCTAATTAAACTAATAAAAATAATTTTTAAATAAAATTTTATTCAGAGAACAGAAAATCCAAGATGTATTGTCTCTTAAATTAAAAAAATATAACTATGATGATATTCATTTATAAACCATTCGTTTTTTTTTTATTTCATATAATTATTTTTCTTCTTCTCTTCCAAAAAATTAATAGTATTCAACAATTTCCTTTAATTTCCGATACAAATTGCAACCCTATCATCAAGTTTCAAAATATGAGTCGCATTCAAAAAGTTTCTATTTCTCAAATGAGTCAAACGCGCTGACTCCTTAAATTGAGTTGGAGTCATGGAGTCAACTCCTGTAAATTTGTTGAGTTACCCACCCCTACTCAGGAGTTGCCGGAAACGATCGTTACACGATGTTTTTTCAACAGCGTCTGAAAGAAACCAATTTTTCAAGAAATCGGAATTTTCTGGTGATGATGTTTTTGCAATTTAAAATTCGATTGAACTTAAAAACAAAGCTTGAAAATCGCCTACTGCTATTGGAAATAAAGCACCTTCAAAAGCACATTGCTGCTTTAGGTTTTTAAAAATGAAAATTTAATTATTTGCATGAGAAAGAACTACTCAACTTCCTGTTTTTTTTTTTAAATAAGCTTGGTAAGCGTTGAGACCGTGGAGTGCTTCAAAACTATAATTTTGGGTGGAATAAATGTTTGGATTTTTCGAATATAAAAATGTAAAAACGGCGTGTGTATTTTTCTATTGTTTTTTCGCAGACTTTTGAGGTAACCCTCGTAGTAGCTAAACTAATAATGCCAATAATTTTTGCAGTTATCAGCCTAATATAACACCTCTATCCTTGGTTTGTGCCATAAATTTCCTAGACTTAATGTTCTTGTTATAAAATAACTAAGTAGTCTTATAAGTTTTTATATGCAATTTGAAAGCAAATTTACGACTGCTGTTATTGGTTTAAGATTCCTGTTTTCTTCACGTGTTTGATAAGATTAACAGCCTTCGAATTTGTAAATTGCGCTTCCATTTGACTACTATTGAGTATTGACTATTCAGTTCAATTACGGCATTTGATCTCAAATCACACAAAAAACACACTTTTAACGTGAGAACGGAGAAATGAGAACACGATTCCTATTTACATTGACCTTGACGGGTCTGACGGTGATGGGCGTTGTATTGGCACGTGACGGAGGTGAAAGAGTTGTTGTTGCTTATTACGCACGTGAACGGTTGGGATGATAGTATAAAATTGTTGAAAGATTAAAAAAAAAAGTGTATATACTAAATTAGAAAAACCTAACCTCGAAAATTGAAAAAAAAAAATTCACAATCTTCTAATAATATTTAATAGAAGGAAGTTTTTATAGGACGGGTATATTACAAGCTCTGTTCATACGCATATTAGAGTATAAAATTTCGAATATAAAGGAATTTCCACAAGTTATATTAATCGTTTGAAAGTGTTAAAGTGTTAAAGCCGTTAAAAACGTGCATGTAAAATAATGATAAAAAAGGTGTATTTATATTATTTTCATTCCTTATAACCGCTCTCTGTAAATTCTCCCGGGACAATTTTAAAGAATTTTACACAAAACGGCGTTTAACGCCTATCTGAAATCTCTTGCTTTCAATTCCCCCTACTTTGCTGAATGTTTGCTTACTCAAACGCCAAAAACTGATAATTTGTGATTTTCAGCTCTTGAACAAAACATATTTGATGACAGGATACACTTTGTTTTACCTTCACTTCCATATAAATTACATATGTAGATGAGCAATTGTGGAAAAAGTTCTTAGTGCCGAGATATCGTTATTGGTTTATTAAAAGTATAAGCTTTGGCAACACTACAAATTACTTTTATATTTTCCTACATCTAGTTTTTGGATATATCGCCATACAACGAGTTTTGCTTGAAAACAAATTCGATGATAATAATATTTAATATATATAGAACCTATATATCCACCAAAGCTTATTAAATATCTAGATAGCAATCTTTCGTTCATTATTCGATTTTTCTAAAAAGTATGTATTCTTGAGATATTTACACAGATTTAAATTTTTTTTTTATTTTCGTAAAAATGGGTAACTTTCCATTTGTTGTAAAAAAAAAACTAAACTTCTCTTGAAAATTTGTTTGTGCCCATCTCTTAAAACTAACAAATTTTCAAAAAAATATAAGACGTTCTAAACGACAAAAATCCATGAAAAAAATACTCAAATGCTAACGCACATAAAAATTTCTTTTTCGCTATTAATGGAAAATGGAGGAAAAATCACGTTGCATCCCCCAGCAGTGTAAGATATCATATAACAATCCCATCGGCCTTAGTAACAAAAATATTTCCATAGTTCTAAGGTCTTGATGAAACCGTTTTCCTTATTCTTCATTATACGAGTATAATCCAATATTCTCTGGGAATTTTGCAAGATGACTGTGAGAAAATGTACTTACGAGTAAATAGACTTCCTGAAGTAGTAGTTACTTGACTTATAATCTTTTAAGAACTACAAGAAAAAAAGTCGATGAGAACGTTCGATAACCCTATTGAAAGGTGCTTAGGAGATAACGTATCCTGGTTATCAAAGCAGGGTTTATGAATTTAAGACATTGTCATTCTTTATTAGTATTCTTAGGTGTGAGCCATCGAATACTCCCACTTCTTTCTTTTATGGTATGTGCTTAGACCGAGAAATTGTCTCATTATATAACAAACTCAGCCTTGTATGCTATTTAATTTTATATCAGCGCTTATGGGAATGCATATCTATACATTCCTTTTTTTAATGTGTATATAACACGTTGTGTATATTATTACAAAAACAAATCAAAATTCCGAGAACTGTTCAAAATCAACTGTTCAAAATTATCAACAACGATTTGTTTGACTACTTCAAAGTACACATACTTCACATACTTTGGACTCTCTTATAAATTTTGTTTTAAACGATTTTATAATTAAAAATCATATTTCATTCTTTTTAACACAAATTTATGTTTCATCTACAGCACATCACCGCAGCAGCTCGCTAAAAATGGGTTCCGCGCAACACCTTACAAACCAAGCCGAACGGAATGCTGCCTACTGGATTGAAAAGGCACAGGCTACACTAAATGACAAGATCCAACAGGCATCAAAACTGAAATCTGAACGTGGTGCAAAGAATGTAATTTTATTCCTGGGCGATGGCATGTCGGTGCACACATTCACAGCTGCACGTAATCTTATGGGCGACAGTTCAAATCAGGTATCCTTCGAGAAATTCCCCTACTTCGGCTTATCGAAGACATATTGCGTAGATCGACAAGTGCCCGATTCAGCTTGTACAGCCACCGCCTATTTGCGTGGTGTAAAAGCCAACTATGGCACGATAGGTGTTAATGCCAAGGTGAAACGTTCCGATTGCACCGCCGCCCAGAATCCCGACAATTTTGTCGAAAGTATTGCTAAGTGGGCACAAGACGCCGGCAAAGATGCAGGCCTAGTGACAACAGCACGCGTGACACATGCCTCACCGGCTGGCGTCTATGCAAATACTGCCAATCGTGATTGGGAGAATGACGCAGAGGTGTTCGCGCGTGGTGGCTGCAGCGCCAAGAATAATGTGGATATTGCACGTCAACTGGTAGAATGGGATGTGGGCAGGCGATTGAAGGTGGTGATGGGTGGCGGTCGTCGCAACTTTATAAACACTACTGTCAACGATGAGGAAGGTTTGCCCGGGCATCGTACAGATGGCCGCAATCTAATACACGATTGGTTGAAGGACAAGCAAGCCAGTAATAAGCAAGCGGCATATGTGTGGAGCAAGAAGGGTTTAAGTTTGGTGGATTTGGATCAAACTGAATATCTTTTGGGCTTATTCGCAACTTCACATTGTCCCTACAATGGAGATTTGCAGCGCAGCAATTACAAACTCGTGAAACCAACGCTAACCGAAATGACCGAAGCCGCTATTAAAGTGTTGCAGAAGAACAAGAACGGTTACTTCTTGTTCGTAGAAGGTGCACGAATAGACATGGCACATCATGATACGCTTGCACGCAAATCACTCGAGGATACTATTGAGTTTTCACGCGCAATTGAGTACGCACGCAGTGTGACCTCAGAGGAGGATACACTCATTGTTGTGACGTCAGATCACTCGCACACAATGACCATCAATGGTTATCCTGTGAGTGAAAATCACATTTTTTTAAACTATGAATAGCATTTATTTTCTTAATTTTTTCTTTTTTAAGTATCGCGATCAACCAATTACTGGCTTATCCAACGGGCTAGCCGATGATGGCTTGCCTTACACCATTTTGTCGTATGCCAATGGACCGAGTTTTAGAAAAACCTACAATGACCAAACCGGTCGTAGCGAAATATTTCCTGATCAGACCGATAATGTTAGCTTTCAGTATCCTGCCACAGTTCCATTGGATTCGGAGACTCATGGTGGCGATGATGTGGGCGTGTTCGCTTCCGGACCGTTTGCCCAATACTTCAGCGGCAATTATGAGCAATCGAATATACCAGCGATGATGGCGCGTGCTCTCAATATTGGTCCATTTGCAAATATATAACTTGCTTAGAGAGAAAAAGGAAGTTTTTATCTTTTTTTTACAATTGCAAGAAAGTCTTTTTTAATTCAGAAATAATTGTATGTGTAAGTATTTATGTAGATATATTTATTGCTTCCATAAAGTCGAGATGTTAAAGCATAAAACGTTTTAAAAATGCATTAAGCGAAATGGTTGTCAGCTGTAATTTTTTTATATACATTTATTTGTATTGGAAGAACCTCTAAGACTGATATAAATTTAAAAAAAAAAGCTTCTTTTTCTCCCTCAAAAAGTGGTCTGCTTTACCACAGTGTACTCTATTCCCTCCCATTTTGCAAAGTTGCGACTTGGATAACAGCCGTTAGTTCAAGCCGAAACATAATTGGAAAAACGAAAACAGAAAACCATAACCTCGGAATACATACATAAGTTGTACAACGCATTCCATCTATGTATATATTTATATTTACACCCTCTCAGTTACAGCAAAAACTTTATTTAGTTCTCTGAAAAAATAATACACAAATAACAACATTCAAGTAGTTGCTCTTACAAACTCCGGCACATTCATTTTAACATCGAGCTTAAATAGCACGCTAGCATATTCCGAGTATTCATCATCTATGGTCGAATAACAAGCGCACAACACCAAATAGCCAAATGAATGTACATACATACATACATACTCGTACATACGAGTATGTTTACCCGCATTGGAAACCTGTGGACAGCAAAGGGCAACAGTAGCTGCAAAATTGCCAACTCAATCTAATTAAATGTCAATTCAGCAGGTTATGAAAACATCGTTAGCTTCACTATCGTTCGCTCTGGCATACATCCCTGAACAATTCAATGTTGCATACGTTTGTATGAAGATTCAGTTACATTCAGGCACTTGTGAGTCCTATTACTGCATGCCCTTCTACATATGTATGTATGTACATATGTACTTGGGAGGTTTAACGTTGAAATGAAATTGAAAATGAAATGTTCTAATTTAATTTCTTATTTAGGTTAATTCAGCATTTTAGCTTACCCCATAATGGCTCCAGCACAACTAGATGAAGTTTATTCAAAAATCAAACCCGAAGTGGGTGCTTGTGGGGTGAATGTAGTATAGTACCGAGGCTGGTAGGTCCTACCCTTATTTTATCCGCAGTATTTTCTTTTTGGCCGCTGTGGTTCAGTGGATAGCGGTGCATCTATATCTCGATATGACGCTGAGTTCGAGGTTCAAATCTCAGCCAGGGCAAGTAAAATCTTAATCATAGAAAAGTTTTTTTCTAATAGCGGTCACCCCTCGGCTGGCAGTGGCAAACCTCCGAGGGTATTTCTGCGACGAAAAAGCTTCTCATAAACTACATCTGCCGTTCGGAGTCGGCACAAAACTGTAGGTCCCTCCATTTGCAGTATAAAATAAACCGCACACCACAAATTGTGGGAGAAGCTCGCCCAAACGCTGAGCTATATAGCGTTAATATGTATATATTATTATTATTATTTACATTTTGATCGTTGTTTTTGTTTCCGCAGTCCTTTGTTGCCTTGCTATTTTTTCAATTGAATCCGGCATCAATAAGCTTCCTAGCTCACAAGTTTCCCCCTTCCCGAAGGCCCTCTTGACCTCTTTGAAAGTTCACTTGTTTTTAATTAGTCATAATTCGGCCATAAGTTTTTCAAAGATTTTCAGGTTTTATGGCTGTTTTCAAATGCAAGTCGAAAACTTGGAGTGGCTGCTTAATTTGCTCTGCTTTTCTTATATGCGAGATGCTCTGTATATCAACCCACTCCTTTGACAAAGATATGTTTTGACTCGGCCTTCGCTGCCAGACACTCTATCTGGGGAAATGTGTGATTTTTGTACTCTTCGTAGATGCATTGTTATTATCTTCAACATATCTCAATTCCCAGCGTTTCGTTTTAGAAGAAGTTTACAAAATTAGGTAGTATTTAATACGTAGTATATCAGAGGACACTTATGAGCTTGATCTTCTCATTGTGTTCGTGAGTTATTGGCTTTTTAATGTTAATTGGTAGAGTGTTTTTTTTTCATCATAAATATAGATGATTCTTAGAACAGTAAGCCAGCCGCTTTTGGTATCATCTAAAATAGAATTTTCAAATTTGTGCCTAAAGGCCGTTCTGACAATGGAAATCCATATGTTCTTTGCGAACTTTTTGAGCTCCCAATATGGATAAAAGCTCAGCATCCTGGAACCTTTCTGTGTCTAAAATAAGTGGAAATGTTTGTTTTTTATGTTTCCAATGCAATAAAAAACATAAAAAATTGCCTTAACGTACATAATTATATTTTGTTTACACGACTAGTTAGCAAATACAAAAAAACAAATTCAAACAAACTTTAAGGTTGAAAAAGGTATGTATGTATACTATATAGGGTGTTTTTTTTAGACGTGTGATTTTCAATGAGGCAATCCTTTTTCGGAGTTGGTCGTTCTGACAGCTGTTACTTTATTTATACTTAGTTCGGTTTACCATTTCAAGACGCCTTGAAAGAGAATATTCGGCGCATTATTGCTGATATACGGCCCCAATTGCTGCAAAAATCATTTTTAAAACTGAATGACAGAATCTTTATAATAAAGCTAAATTCTTGGCCATAGCATTAAATTATATGCGTTTTATTGTTGATGTTGATCAGTGAGTTATAATAATTATAAAAATTCAATGATTGCGATGGCTGGACTGGACATGCCGTTCGGATGCTCCTGTGAAAAAATCTTGCGCTTCGGCATCCATTAGTGGGCAAGTGTGACCACGAACACAATGGATGGACCAAGTGCCGAAGGATGTGTCTTCACTTGCTATGATTAAATGGCGTAACCTCGCTCAGATGATAGGAAACCCGCTTAGTTTTTTTTTCTCTTTTTTCTCGGCCCAAACCGACAACCTTTTGTAGTTTCATATTTAAAAGATGAAGAAAAACTGGGAAACCCTTTTTTTTTGTTCAAATTTACTATTAAAATATTTCACATGAATTTCGTTTCGACGCCACTGTGACTATCATCTAAATGTGCTTGCTCGCAAATACAAAATGCTTGTGCTGAAAACCAAAATGAAATTAGGAGTATACAGGCATAATTAAATATTTTTACTTGAGTACTGTGGAAAATTTGTATTTGATTTTATATACTTATCAAATTTTATAAACTTGGTAATAGCTACCACAAACTACAAAATACAGATAATTGCACCTACATATGTATGTATGTATATTTCTGCATGCAAAAAATCAATAAATATTTGAATGCTGTGGGTTTTATTAAATTTTACAATATTTCTGACCCGTTTATGGACAATTATTTACCATTGCATGCAATAGTAGAAGTGTAAATAAATGTATGCAAACATATTTTGTGATATACATATATGTACGAACATAAATATGTATGTATGTATGTCATGCAATTAGGACCACATTGTATATTCTCACCGCTGTCGTCATTACATAAAATCCACACCGTTGCAATGCGCCATAAAATGCAACAAACCTAACTAGGTTACGGTTTAAAATGCGCGAACGAGAACGGCAATTCACTGGATAATACAGAAAGGATTCTTGGCATTACGAGCTGAGTCGAAATGAGAGCAGAGGATCATACATATATGCACATGCATATAAGTATATGTATGTACATATGTACTTATGTACGAGTATATACAGATGTAACTAAATGTTGACTATACAGACAACGTATCGACCTAGTACGAGTGCTTAGTCAGAATGCCAGCAGCCGAAAAAGTTGGGCTACAAAAACAAAAGCAGTCAATATTATGGATGTTTCGCATAATCGCTAACTAAGAATTTAGCATAGCAACTAAAATTGGATTTTCCGCTGGAAAAGTTACCAATGAATTCTTAATATTTATTATGTTTCAAATCGTGTTCTGTTTTCAGTCAAGATTTCATAGTTTTCATGGCTGTCAAAAAATTAGCAAAGCAACATTTGTTAAAAATTTAATATCTGAAGATAACGCCACTGTCGCCAATTAATTTTTTAAAATTCTGGTAATGAGTTATGAGTTTAAAGTTATATGCATTACACTTCAGCTTGAATTTTTTTGCAAGAAGGAAATGCAGTTTCGTATCGCAATGTCGTAAAATTGTAAATGCAAAATTATGCAGTTGTGTTATTAAAATGTTGTAAGACGAGACTTATTCAGGATCATTTCGGGATTACCTCGGAAATTTTTTGGCATAATTTCGGGAACAATTCGGGACTACTTCTGGACTAGTTAAAGACTGCACGAACTATATTTTTTTTTATTGTTTTTTGACAGAAAGCCGTACATGTGTCAAATTCGAAGTTCGAAATATTAAAAAGATCTTGAAATAAAAAAGGGTGAATAAACGAAAGTTGTAAACATGAAAAAAGGTTTTATTCGTTGCAAGGCGAATTCATTCAAGGTGTAGTCAATTCAGCGTTGAATTTGATTTTTTTTTTATTGCTTTATAGTCGTGATTGTCAAAACCGTCATCTTTGTTTACGTTTTTTTTTGTCTATTTACTTTGGAAATAGTCAGCTGATTATGACAATCGCAACAAAAAAGCAAAAACAAAATACACGTTGATTTTGTTTTTGCAGGGATGCCACCACCTTGAATGAATTCGCCTTGATTCGTTGTAACAAAAATTTGATGATGGCAATACAAGTATTCGATGTACAAATTGTACTGAATAGTGTCATTTTGGAGTTTGACAAGCATTGTCGAGGCTAAAACGTTATTTAACAAGATACGAGTATAGCGTTTGTCCGCACAACCAAAGTCTCAAAATAAAATTATTTGAAGATTTTTATAATTCCAACGAGCCTGTTGAGACGCTGGCTTAAGTATTGCGTGGTGGCACGGGTTTGACTCCCGCGGAAGCCTGATGAGGAAATGTGGTGATTTCCGAAATAGTACTATAACTTCTATCGCTTTGGTGTTGTTGTTTTTCCTCTAATTTTTCCAACAAAAATTGGCCTTTAGCTCATTTAAAAATAAAATAATGAAATTAAACAGGTCAAAAACAACGAAAATTTTGATGGCTTTTCTAAACCTGCATGATGAAATAATTTTTATTAGGTATCTGCATTTATTATTTCTTTATAACCCAACGGCAGCTATCAAATTCATTAAATGAACATATTGCCATTCAACACTCTTCTAACTACTTATACTTTTTGTGAGCCTTATATTTTCCTAGGTATAAGCTTTGAATTTTTTTGCAAAACGGCGTTTTGATAATAATTCTACGAATAGGTAATTACGAAGAAAGAACTGATCGCAATAGCGGAAATGTTTATTAACTAAAAAAATTTTACAAACATGTAATTTTGTAATTTTGAAGTAGCTAAAAATTACCGTTGATTTTTTAAAACTTTTTACTGACGATGATGCGCTGTTCCTTTTTTAATAAAATTATTTATAGATGAAAAATATTGCAGATCAGTGATATTAAAAAAAAAATGTATTAATTGTTTACTCAAAAAATTCTTAAAAACTTTTTGAAATTTTAACGTTAGTTTGTTGAATTTTTTATTTTTTTAAACTATTATTAGTGGTATTTTTGTTGAATAATCAACCTAGGCGAATACAATAAATTGAGCTCAATCTATATTATTAAAAACAAGCGAAAAACTAAATTTAATTAGAAACATATACGATAATTTGTCAATAATTAAGAGTAATTCGTAGTAATTTCAAACTTGCAGTTTATCAAATGGACTTCAAAACTGCACATTCAAAATTTTCTTATTAAAGTACACTTAAGCCAAAGTTGACAAAACAATTGTGTTACCATAATACCAAGGAGTTTTTTATTTGTGTCTGGAACGATATGCTAAGCAAGTTATTTACCTGCCAAAGTTCACCTAATGAAATGTTACATTTTTGAAGGGACGAGATCCAGTCTTTTAACGGGGAATCAGTTACAGTTTTCTCGAAATCTCTGAATGCCATAGTTTGGGTCGTAGAAGAAAAGATCTAGCTTTAAGAGATCTAAAAACTGTTGATGATTCAAACGTACTTATCAAGATACAACCCCAACGTTACCAATACATGACGGGCTTGGAAAGAATCCCCGATTTGTGTTAGTTGAGCTTGACTTGACAACCACAATTTTTGGTTTAACTATCGGGCCTGTTATGCATTTCGATTTGGTCGGAATCGGAATGAAAGACATTGCTATACATCGAATCGAAATGCAGAATAGGCTTTTATAAGTATTTTGGTAATGAAAAGGTATTGCAAGAGTCGTTAAATGAAATACTATATACGAACTATGTATGTTTCAATAATCCGCACGTTTCGATAATTTGAACATTGTTCGTTTTTAAACTGCTTGGAAGCTTGAGATCCTATTGTATATATTTGCCTTGTCGGTTAAATACAAATGTGCGATACCTGTCTCAAACGACATTTCCACGATACGAATCACGTGTTTCGCTCTTTCAATTACAAACGGCGAATCACTACGATTAAACGACACATTCGTGATTCCTTCACTCTAGTTGTAGCCAACCTCCTTGACATAATTATTTTCATCAAAATCTCAACTTTTGAATATATTTTAGCTTCTAATTGTTTCTTGTTTAATTTGAGGTGACTCTCTTACAAAATTTTGAAATGCGAATCACGTTGATTCGGTTCGTAATTGGGGCGCCATTCACGAATGAGAGAACGAAATACGAATGGAAGAGCGAATCACGCACCACGCTACCACGTTTCTTTTTTCTACGAAAGGGCCACTTTTAACTAAATTTTTTGTTTTGATTTAGAAAGGACAAATGTTCAAACATTCCAGCTGATTCTTATGTTAAATGATCTCTCGAATTAGCTTAAATCTTTGTAAAAGTAAAAAATTCAAGATCTTTACGCTTTACTCACTTTCTATTTGGAGAAGCAATATTGTTGTTGTAAGTAATAAAAACTTAAAGTATTTGTTTTCTGTACTCCACGGATCACTTTGTGTTTAGTAGATACGCATATGCATATGTACATATGTGTGTATGTATGTGTTTTTTATATACGAGTACATATGGTACCTATTTACATACATACATACATATGTACATAGTAAATATATATATATGTATATATATATACAATTTGTCTTATACAAAAGACACGATTACAGTAATCTTCAAACAAACTGCATTGGCCTATTTTCCTATTCAACTATTCAAAAAAAATGTATATGCCCAACATATGGCCCATTGCTGCTAATGCAGTGGTGATGCGTCGTCGTCCGCCAGATGTGGACACATCTGATCCAGTAGAATAAATTCTAGATTTCACTCAACGGCGGTTGGTGGAGCGCAAACGAAGCGACAGGGAGGTAAGTTTAAGTGAGACCAGTATCAACGTGCGCAAATAAACAAAAATATCAACAACAATATTAGGAATAAGATAAAAAAGTTGTTGCTGCCAGCAGCAGAAACCAACTACTCTGTGCGCCAGCAGCTGTTGTAGTCACCACAAAAATGGTTGCAATGGAGGCAGTAATTTGTATGCCGTTGTCATGTCGTTGATAAGTTGATGGTTTCATGTGTTTGTTGCTTTTCGAAATTGTTGTACCTACTATTGGTCATACTTAAGTATGTACATACATATGTATGTATGTATGTATGCATGTACATACGTATAAGTACAATGAAATACTAGAAAATGTGTTACGCCATCTAAGTATGTGTATGTGATTTTAGTGTTTGTGCATGCGTGAACGACAACATGTGCAGCACATTAAAGGGGCCACAACAACTTGACACGTACACATGTGCATACATACATACATACATTTGTACATATGAATGTGTGTGTTGCACGCCCAATGAAACTGGGTCATTTGGATAGAGAAATGCAGTGGATACCCGCATGTTCGCCCGTGCACCACCCAATCGTGTGTCTACCCGCCTTTATGTTGGACAAGTTGACAAAACCAGAATTTTCATACAAATGGCTTACAAGCCATGTGTACATATAGATATTTACATATACCAATGTAATGCATAATATATGTATGTATTTGAGTGTGGCTGTGTATGCTTTTAGTACCTAGCCTTACTGTTCAACTGACATCAGCTGTCAAGGCAACAAAGCCTTCAACACTTTGAAGTGGTTAAAAAAAATCTGGTTTCTGTTGCATGTTGTAAGGAGAAACTGGCGCAGAACAAATACTTCCTTAAAAAATTATTGTTATGTTGGAATTTTTTTATATAAAGTGTGTTATATTTCGTCGTCAGGGCACTATAGGTTTTTTTTTTCTATAGTCGCAAAACTTTACATTCCAATCTTTTTTCGTATTGTATAAGAGCTTATTTCATGATTTTGGAAAAATCTCATAAATGACAGCTTTAAACTTTGTACAAGAATTTAGAAAAGTTACAAAAATTCCACAAAATTTTTAAACAGCATTAAAAAAATGTTATATGTATTTAACAGACTACTTAGTTTTAGCGTTATATTGTGCAAGTCTGATGTGGAAAACATTTCAGTTTTCATGGCACTAAAACTCGATTTGTGGTAATGGAGGTTGTGAGAGCTCCGCCAACTTGAAAATAAGAAGTGAAAGGTATTTTTTTTACTTTGCAACTATACGTTGCTTTTTGCGAATAAACATTGTAAATACATACTTTTTCAAAAAGAACAAAAAGACTAACATTTTGACTACAGCGATAGCGTTATTATATTAAAAGTTATTGCAGGTAAACTGAAAAAATAAGGGATGTTTTTGGTTTAAACGTGGTAAACATTTAGTGTAACAGAAAAAATACCATAATAGTTATTTTCGTAATTCGCACAATGGTGGTTAAGGTTCTTGATGCTGCCTTCATACGTGTTGCAGCATTCTGGATCAGGGGCTTATGCCCAAGACCGACCATACGTGGCGAAGAGTCACACCCTGCACGAGGTGCCCCTGCTTTCTACTAAATATGGCGGATCTAGAGAGAAAAACTCGATAAAATCCGTAAGTCCTGGTGTCAATCGTACCGTGCCTTGGACTGAATGGCACTACGTTAGTGTGTCTTCTAACGGTGTACTCCAGTTACGTGGCGCCTTCTGGTTTTATTTAGCCTTTCCGAGGTACCGGGGCTCTGCCTTGGATGACCTCGCTCTTCCCCCATTACTCGTGGGACCAAAATTATGGAAGAAAAACAGAAAAACAAAATAAATAAAAACAACAACCACTCTGCTTCCGCCTTCAGCGGAGAGCAGTCGGTCAACTCAAAGGAGCACTTGATGCCCGCAGAATTGATCGAAGACATGGCAACAGCAGCGGACGCAATGGACGTAAATCCTACCGTTCGGGGCAGCGAGCCAATACCTCCTGACACTACGAGGGACGAAAAGGACCCCAGTCCAAACGGCCCAAGAGGTGTCACCGAGTGCCTGGATATTGTTATGGCCAACTTGAACTCAGTTCCAATGGACAGCGATACCCAGATCCCTACGGATGAGGAGGAGCTCTTGCTCTCATCCCAGCCGGAGGAAACGAGCACTCCAGCTTCCAAGCTCTCTGGAGCGGGCAAGAAACGCTACAAGTTCTACCGCTCCAGGGGAGTTGGTGAGCTTGAAGCGAAAAAGCTAGCCCTCCTGCCTATGGCCAAGGGAAAGCGGGAGCTCGCTGGCATGCTGAGTAGTTGTGGTAAGAGGGATAGGTCGGAAACGACTGACTCCTCAAATGTCCACAACTCTCCAAAGCGTAAAGTGGGACCGACCGACAAAAGGGCCCAAGTGGGACCAATGCAGCCAAAGGCAACCTTTGCTCAGGTTGCGGGAGCGGCATCAGGTAGAATGCCTACTAAAGATGGATGCAGGGTAGCACTATTGCCGCCAAGCTACCCAAGGATGCTCTGGTCTTTGCAGCAACTGCAGCTGATCCAGTCCGCTATCCTGGAAGCGGTAAGGCAGCAGCGCAAAGGCTCTATAAAGCCTAATTTCAGCAGCTGCTCCTTCCGGCCGGGGTGGCTGGCCATCAGCTGTGGGGACGCAGAGACCTCGGAGTGGCTCCGGAATATGACTCCCAAGCTAAAGCCGTGGAAGGGCGCTACAATTAAGGTTGTTGACGCAACTGAGGTGCCCAAACCTTCGGTTTATGTGGGCTATTTCCCGGAGGCGGGGACCACGTCGGTGGAAGACATCCTAGCTCTTGTCGAGGGGCAGAACGCGGGTCTGCAAGTGGGCAACTGGAGGGCACTCAACAGGGTACAACGAGGACCCACCTCTGAGCTCACTCTCTCGGTTGACCCCAACTCCGCTGAGACTCTCGACAAGCTGGGGCACGTGGTAAACTATGGGTTCGGAAGGGTGCGTATCCATAAGAAAGGCCCTGCAGCGGTACGTAACAATGCACCCACCGCAAATACAGCTGCAACAACGGCATCCACCACTGTGGCTAGCAATAGCACGGCGAACGAAGAGCGACCCTGTTGCTCAAAGGACGCCCAAGTATTGCGAAGGCCCTCTGTGGAGCTAACTAACGTAAATTCCTCGGGTGGAAACCCTAAGGAGCGGCCGGCCTGCCCAGAAGGGAACGCAAAACCGAGGAGGAAGGAACCCCCACTCTCGCCCGCAAGGGACGCGTCTGCCGCCCTGATCAAATTTAGACCCCCATTAAGGTCACATCGGGGACAGGGCGTTGCAGAACGGTCAAGAGAGGAAAGGGTACTCTTGGGAGGAAGCAGAGGGAGAAAAGTGGCTAAGAGGGCCCAGCGAAACAAATCGAGACCATCCGATGGCAGACCCCCCAAGATGCCTTACTAAGCACATGAAGTGCCTGCAGGTGAACCTGCATCACGCCAAGGCGGCCTCGGACGTCTTGTGCTGGCGGTTCAACAAGGAGAACTTGGATGTCGCATTCATCCAAGAACCCTGGGTTTCCAATGAGGCTATCAAAGGCCTCAATGACTGCGATGGTAAGATTATATATGACACCTACAACAGTAGGCCCAGAGCGGCCTTAGTGATAAGAAGTAACACAACCTTTTTTCCCATTTCAGAGTTGATACATCAGGACCTAGTGGCCGTATGGACTGAGGTGCCAACTCAGATGGGTGTACAACAGGTTGTACTTGCCTCGGCCTACCTTCCTGGAGACAGTGACGTAATGCCCACAAGGGAAGTAATCGCCCTAGAGGAGTACTGCAGGAGGAAGCGGTTGAAATTCGTGTTGGGCTGTGACGCCAACGCCCATCATATAGTATGGGGTAGCTCCAACACCAATGCGAGAGGTGAGTCATTTCTTCATTTTACTCTCAGTAACAACCTAAATATCTTAAACCGGGGAAATGAGCCGACATTCTTAAACGCTATTAGGGGCGAGGTCTTAGACCTGACTATATGCACGGCAAATATGTCCACATTTAGCTCCAACTGGCATGTCTCAAATGAGGTATCCATGTCGGACCATCAGCACTTAAGGTTCGACATAGAGGCCTCAAGGGAGACTATCCAGTTCTACAGAAACCCAAAGAAAACAAATTGGGAACTCTTTCACTTATCTATTGAACAAGAGGCTAACACGGCCTCGGCGGACATTATGTCTACTCACGATCTAGAAATTGAATCAATACAGCTTCAAAATAATCTAACATCAGCCTTTGAAGTGAGCTGCCCAGAGAAGATCAAAAAATCTCAAAGGGACGTCCCGTGGTGGAACGGCAATCTCAAAAAACTTCGACAAAAGGCTCGAAAGCTATTCAATAGGGCTAAACGGACTGGTGAATGGTCCACTTACAAAACAGCCCTCACTGCCTATAACAGAGAGCTGAGAGAGTCCAAAAGGATCACATGGCGTAAGCACTGCGAGGGTATCTCCACCCTTCATGTTGCTCAGCGTCTGCAGAAAGCACTTAGACTGGATCATACAAATGGCTTATGCACACTAAGGAAACCCGACGGAACCTACACGGGTGACCCTGAGGAGACCAACCGGCTTCTAATGGAAACCCACTTCCCAGGATGTATTATACAAGACCAAAATCCTACTGCGACCACTGTTGCTACAGTGTGCGCTAACAGTAGGACAAGAGGTCTTACGAGAAGAATTGTCAACCATGACAGGGTACGGTGGGCTCTTTCAACGTTCGGTGCATACAAATCCCCTGGTCCAGATGGCATCTACCCATGTCTGCTTCAGCGGGCTATGGAATCCATATCTGGAACCCTTGTTAGAATACTTAGGGCGAGCTTGCTTCTTGCCTATATTCCCTCACCTTGGAAAGAGGTAAGAGTAGTATTTATACCCAAAGCTGGAAAAAATTCTAATCAACTTCCAAAGGCTTTTAGACCTATAAGCCTAAGTTCCTTTGTGATAAAGACACTGGAAAAACTTATTGACTTTCACATCAGGGACACCTATCTCAAGGCTAAACCACTCTGTGAAAGTCAACATGCATATCAAGCAGGGAAGTCTACTATTACTGCCATACACGGCCTAACTCAAGTACTTGAAAAGGCCTTAGAGTACAAACAGATAGCCCTGTGTGCATTCCTTGATATATCAGGTGCCTTTGACAATACGAGTTATGAGGCAATCTCCGCAGGATTAGCAAGGAAGGATATCCCGAAGCTTATAACCAAGTGGATAATAAGCATGCTGAAATCCAGAACCATAATGGCTGAACTAGGTGGAAGTAGACTTCGGGTAACGGCCACTCGTGGCTGCCCTCAAGGGGGTGTTCTCTCACCTCTATTGTGGACACTCGTTGTCGATGAACTCTTAGAGAACCTTAAAGTGAATGGATTCAATGCTTACGGCTATGCTGACGACCTTGTCATCTATGTTGTAGGCTGGGATGAAGGGACATTAAGCTCCAGGCTTCAATCTGCCCTAAATCTGACGCTCAAATGGTGCTCTGAGAAAGGGTTGTCAATCAATCCAGCAAAGTCGACCATCATCCCATTCACCAGAAGAAGGAAGGTGGACCTAACTAAACCAATGCTGGGAGGTACTGAGATCGAATTCTCAAAAGAAGTGAAATACCTAGGGATCACACTAGATAGTAAGCTCAACTGGAACTCTCATCTCACAGAAAGTACCAATAAAGCGACAAGAGCATTCTATGCTTGTCAAAGACTACACGGCAAAACCTGGGGAATCTCCCCGAAACTCACATACTGGACATTTAACACGGTGATAAAGCCAATTATCACCTACGCAGCACTAGTATGGTGGCCTAAGGCCAAAATGGCGAGCTCCGGCGCTGCTCTCGGCAAACTCCATCGCCTCGTCTGTGTGGCCATTACGGGGGCCATGCGCACATGTCCCACAGAAGCGCTTGGCATCATCTCGGGCATCCCACCATTGGCCATACTCATTGAAAAAGAGGCTTGTCAGAGCGCTCTGAGACTGTCCAATCTTAGTCGTCTGAAAAGTGGAGATTTCAGGGGGCATTTGGGTGTCCTACAACCACTCAGTGCCGATCCAATAATCAAACTCACAGACACTATGTTGCCAAAACTATCCTTTACCAAGACCTACAAAGTCATAATACTTGAAAGGGATGCATGTAAAGGGATGGTGAAAGCAATTAATAAAGGATCACAGGTCTGGTACACTGACGGTTCCAAACTTATCAATGGGAGCACCGGGGCCGGGGTGTTCGGACCAAGATTTCAAAAAAGTGCCCCAATGGGGTCATACCCAACCATCTTCCAGGCGGAAATCTATGCTATTGAGCTGTGTGCACACGAATGTCTTCGCAGAAAGACAAATGGAGCCACACTCAACATTATGTCAGACAGCCAGGCAGCCCTTAGGGCTCTAGACTCCTTCAAAACGGAGTCAAAACTGGTAGACAGCTGCAGAGCGGCACTGGAATCATTAGGAGCGAACAACAAAGTCACTCTGTGGTGGGTTCCGGGTCATGAGGGTGTGGATGGCAATGAGAGGGCGGACTATCTCGCAAAAAAAGGGGCCCAACAGAGCTTCTGCGGTCCTCAGCCGTTCTGCGGTCCTTCTAAAGGATACACAGCAGAACTTCTAAGAAGGTGGGAGGACTCGAGAATCGCAGCCCAATGGCGATCGTCAAAGGGTAATAGGCAATCTAAGAGGTTCATAAGTCCATCCCGTGAAACCTCTAGAAAACTTCTTAATCTCAGCAGGGAGGGTCTTAGAACTCTTACCGGGTACTTAACAGGTCACTGTAGGCTGAGATACCACCTTCACAAAATAGGACTCTCTGAGGTTTCAGACTGTAGGTTTTGTGGCTTAGAGGCGGAGACCTCTGAGCACATACTGTGTGAATGCCCGAGTATAAGTAGACTCAGGCTAATACACCTTGGAGAGCGACTGTTATCTCCATCCACAATATGGACAATCACACCCTCCAAAGTGCTTAGTCTCATAAATAGCCTAAAGATGGAGTGACAACTTAAAGGGTTAGCACAATAGATCTTTCTTTTAGGTCGCAGCGCTACTATGCCCTGATAATAATAATAATTCGCACAATATAGTTGTAAATTAAAAAAAGATTTAATGATGGCGTCGATTGCAGAACCATCGCTAATCGAATTTTAGTTTCCCAGCTGGCACACTAACAATTTAAAAAAAAAGTTAGCCACCATGTAAAAAATTGCCGTATTTTTCCGTATTAACTGCCACTATATCGTATTTATCGTACTTTTAAAATATCTGAATAAGACAACTATTAGCAGACTTATCATCCATTTTTTTATTGTTGAAATGTCGGAGCAAGAAAATATTAACATAAAGTTTCAAATACTTTGAATAAAACTTTCCTCAAGAAGTATATATTCAGCTCACAGAACAGCATCATAATTGGGGAAATCTTCACGGATATACATACATAACTCTAAAAAATACTTGAGAGAATTTAATGAATTTTAACACATACCCTGAATAAATCTACATATAATTTGAAGAGCGGCGAAGAACGTTGAGAGTTGATTTTTTGAAAACTTTATGAACTCTATTTGATTTGTATATTTCAATTATTTTTTATTAAAAATTGAAAGATAACTGTCGAATAAGAACAAAGTCGTCAATATAAAAATTACTCTTAATAGTAAGTCTTGTATCAGAAAGTAACGAAATTGTACAAAAATCGAATAGCAGGCAATTTGGCTTGAGATATTTTTACAAGAAATTTACGCGAACATCCCTTTTACTGCTTAGTAAAGTTTGCTTTCAAATAAAAATGGAACAAATACTAAAATTTCTAAGAAAAAAGCTTGAAATTTTGCTAAAAGTGTAATTATTATTTTTTCTACGTTCGAAATTTGGGTTTATTAAAAAATAATAAAAACTAAATAATGAAACTATAGTCAAAAATTGTCAATGTGTTGCGTTTATACTTTTGTATTTGATACTATAGATCACAAACTACAATGCTGTACACAACAAAATGTATTTAACTTTTCCAGCCACTCCACTGCTCTGATCAAATCATAGCTAAGTGACAGAACCCAAGGTGTGAGCATTGATGGTATAACTTCTAATTTTTGCCGGTAGCTAGAGGAATCCCGCAAGGCTCAATTCTTGGCCCATTGTTATTCGTTTTGTATGTTAATGACCTACCTAAAGCAATAAAAAAACTCCTCTGTATGCCGATGATGTCCAACTGTATGTTAGCTATCCTGCTAATTAATCGTGTTCGCAATTGTATCAGTGCCCTAAACTCCGACTTGGCTTCTTTGGCTAAGTGGGCTTCAATGAATAGCTTATGCCTCAATCCAGACAAGTCTAAATGTGTAGTTATTCATAGAAAATCGTCCGATGTTAATTGTTTGGACAAAATTATGTTGAACAATTCTGAAATAGAATATATTGACCGGGCTAAAAATCTTGGCGTTATCTTTAACAATACATTAACATGGAATGAGCACATCTTTAGCGCAGTAGGAAAAGTGTATGGAATGCTTCGTACACTCTGGTCAGTACAGTATTTTACTCCTTTAAATGTAAGACTTCTCTTAGCTAAAGCGTATTTAATACCTACGCTCCTTTATGGATGTGAAATTTATGCAAATTATGACTATGTATGTAAGAAGAAGTTAAATGTCGTCTATAACAACATTGCTAGATATGTGTTCGGGCTAAAACGACTTGACCATGTATCGTCATTTGCTGAAAGGTTGCTAAGCATTTCTTTTGATAACCTTCTTAAAGTTAAGGCGCTTATAACTTTACATAAGATTATATGTATATTCAAAGCAGCCTAACTATCTCTACGATAGACTTGAATTTCTCCAATTATCGAGTCTGAACTTTTAGTGCACGTTAAATACCGAACTCTTGAGTCTGAACGTCAGTTTTTCGTCTATTCCATACGTCTTTGAAACTCTCTACCTATTAAACTAAGAAAACTTTCAAATGCACTGCTTTTCCAAAAACAATTAACCAGTTATCTTAACATAGAATATAATTAAGAATCTTGTTTTTTCGTGTGTACTTAAAATTATTACCTATAAGTATAAGTTTAAGTTTAAATTTGTATTAAATTCGTTGTAAGTTAAATAAAATAAATAAAATTGTACGAGGTGTATTCAAAAAGTAAGGCTGCTTTTAATCTTTGTTCAATTTTTGTTCCCTTCAAATTTATCCCAGTCAGGCATAATAAATTTATGTCAATCCTTACAGCACTGATGGTTTGATCTTGAGTTCATCCAGCGATCTCTTCGCTTTGGGCAACTTAATCTGGTGTTTTTGTCAAAAACTCATGCTTATGGAAAGGTTCTTCTGCTCTATATAAATTACTTTGGGAGCAAGCTTCGCTGGCATACGTCTCAAGCCCAAATCATCTGAAAATAGCCCAGCATAGTTTAGAACTGGCCGGCCAACAGTATTTTATGTTGATAGAAACGTTTTCTTGATTTGCTTTAAGTGATGCCGTCGAGCGTCTTATAGACTTTTTTTTCGATCTTAACCTTTCTTGACGATTGGCCTTGTGTGCCTTAAGAGCAGGTCGCTGTCGAGTATGGTACTCTTCGACTGCAAAGATGCAAAGAGAGTTGGTTGGTATGCGATATAGGCCTCGATAGAGTAAAAGTCTTAATGTATTCTCGACGAATGTCATCTAAAGCCTGGCGCATTATAGTTTAAAATTGTCGGCCAATCACCAATGCCATTGGTTCTTAGGTCCAAGAACACAAGCTTTCAATGAGCCCTATTTTTGCATTTCTATTACGTTCACGCATTCCGCTACACAGCAATTAGAATTTGATATTATACATAAGTACGATTGAATCGAAAGAAAAAGATATATTTTTAACTAACAAAAACATAACTAGATGGCAATACGAAATACATAAAATTGTAAATTTAGAAGACTGATCGAAACGCAGAATATCAAAATTGCAAAACTGAGAAAATTTCGATGTTCTTGTATCAACATTATTCAGATCATCAATTGATGGCCTAGAATTCAACGAAAGTCCCAAAAGGGTAGTTTTTTCAGTATACATACGTAATTTCTTATTCTAGGCTATCACTGAATTCAACGTTATTCAAATTTTGGTGAAATCTACGAAAATGCGAGCACTCAATTCGAGATGTTACGAACGAATACATTCAAAGTATATCTTTGCTTCGTTCGAAATTCACCAAACTCGAATCACGTGGAATCAGTGATAGCCACGAAAAACTTTGCCAATTGTGGAAGTATTAACGTGAAAGTCAAAAATAAAGGTGACGTTTTTATTTACGAATGAAAAACGGTTGACTTTATTTCGATGAAACGCTTGGCTATAAATTAAAGTAAATACACGTGTTACCTTTATTCGAATTGTACGGTTTAGGAGCAATGATTTTACAAAATAAAAAATTTCGGAACCAACTCGTTACTGCTGATGTTTCTCTCAAATTACGTGCGCTTCTACTCTGTCGAACATTTATTCGATATCTAATGACAGTATGAAGATTTGGTTGTGTGTATGTAGGGCTTTTGCTACATGGCAGTCGATGTTCAACAAAGCCTTTCGATCGATTTTACGCAAACCAGACATTTCCATTTATACTGAAATGAACGTGACATTCGTTCTTTCGAATTACGACATGAAATGAAGCTAACTGCAACAATAGATTTAGCCAACTACGAGTTACCTAAATAAATGGATAGAACATCAATTAAAGAGCTTTTCCTTTTTTTTTTAATGAATATGACTATTTTTTATTTTAATGCATCTGTAATATATATTTTCGTTTTTTATTACTCGTTTACTATTATTCCTTTTTTTAATTTTTTTCTTCTTTTTTATTTGTTTTATTTGTTTTATTCTTCATAAATGTATGTATGTACCTCATTAGTTATCATTTGATTTATTTCGTTTCGGCTGCGATTACTTTCTGCTCTCTTTTACGAGCATTAATTATATTCCATTTATAATTAATCGTAATTATAATTACGCAGTATGCATTTATCTCATACATTTGTTTTCAATTAGACATTTATTTAGAAATTATAGGTATTTTAATATTAATTTACATACAATTCAAGTGAAATGATCAATGACATACAGTTCTTGCGTTCAGCACATGAGTTTTTGTTTTTGTTTTTGTTAATTTTTTTTTTCATTTTATTTATTCAATTTGTATTCATTTGATTTGTGTGTGTGGTTGTGTTCTTTGTTTTTGATAATCTTAAAATATGAGCGCATTAAAATTTTTCTTGAGAATATAATAAACGTTAATAATTAATTTCAAGTTAAATGAACACGCATAAAAGATTTGCGTTAGTAAAATATAAATTTGAAAATATTCTGCATAATTTTACCATAATATAGAAAGAGCCCTAATAACTTACTTTTTTTTTTTTTTAAATCCAGTTTTGTACCAAAGTCGAAGTTAAAAATGACTACATCCCTAATTAAGATTCTTGAATAAAATACAGTATTCTGCAAAAGTTTACAATTGAAGAACTTCGGTTTTCATGAATTTCTTTTTTTAAATTTCTCTGTACAGAAACAAAAATTATAATCGGGCTTTTCTATATTAAGCTAACGATATGTAGAATGTAAAGCAACACATGTAATAGTAGTTAAATTTATTTACTTTCATTTATATATTTCAGTTAAAACTGTACATTGTTAATTTAAAAAAAAACCAAAAAACGAGAAGGTGTGGGCGTATAAAATTTAGATGTGTGCAAAAAAATTAAATTGGGCCACTTTCGCCGAAACATATTTACGAACATAACTTATAGTGATTCGAAATTCTAATAAGCAACCATATATGTATTTAATATTTATATATTGGCAGTATCTGTGAATATTTTGTGACAAACACATCCAAGCAAGTTTGACATATATGCAGGAGCACCTAGAAATAATCTTGACGATGTTTACTTATACAAACTAATGCTGATGCTGATGAAGTATTAAAATTTTATTTCATAGCTCTTTGGAAATCTAACAAAAACGATTTGATTTGTATTGATAAGCAATTTTTTATATGTGAATGTTTCCATTTTCAGTGAGTAAAAATTGAAGCATTGACTATTCAACTAGAGAAAAAAAGTATGTTGGCTCGACTCAAAACGGAACTGAAATTTTTAAAACATTCGCTATGTCGTTCATTTGGAATTTGTTGTTAATTTTTTTGATGAATATTTCTTTTTTTAAACAAAGTATAATTTTAAAGTATATGGGTTTTGTGAAATGAACTTCAATTTCAAAAATAAAAAATAAACGAAAAATATTTTGAAACGATAAAAAAAAATGTTGAGTTCGACAACTAATTTTTGCTACGCCACTGAAATTTTTTTTTTTTACATACGATTACTTGGTTTTTCTATAAATATTTTATCTATCTGTCCTGTAATGTTTGCTGATTGCACTTGTCGATACTGCCAATATATAAGTATTACATATACTATGTAAGCAACATAAAACATAATTCATAAAATTTGACACATGTGCTTGTTCGCTTATCATAAAAGAAAAAATTGAAGAAAGCAAAACCTTAGCGCATTTGGCCGTTTTCTTCCATTTATTTTCGTTCATGTAAAGGAAAAATTTATCTGTGCATAGCGCTCTTTCTATACAACATTTCTACCACTCGCCTATCCCTTTTGCTTTATTTCTCTTATAATTCATCACATCACCACCATAATATTACATTTTAAAAGCATCATTTGTTTTTCTTTTAATGTATATTTCGAGCATTTGCTTGGTCTGCTGCTGCAACGCTGCGTACGTTTCTAAATTGCATTTGCACTGGTAAGATTGCACATTTTATCCTTTTTGTTTTTGCCTTGTGCTGCTTGACCCACTTTGAAACACCCTCCGAAATCCTTCAAATTGTTTTACATTCGCTGCAGCGTTGCGCAATGCAGCGCAAGTAAATGTCGGATTATATTCGCAACACTGCCTTATCATTTGCTTTACTTCATTTCGTCTTTTACAACGCATTCCTTCATACAAATATATGTACATTAGGGAGATTTCCTAACTCTTGCAAAACCATTGCACGGTGTAGAGATTGCGGGTATCCGTATTTTGTACACCGTGCAAGGGTTAAGCAAGACTTAGAGAAACCCCCTATTATGTTTGTGTAATTTTTTTTAATTTTACCTGGGTTTTACAATTTTTTTTGTTTGGATTTTTCGGTTTTAAGGTTTTTTCATTTTCATTTTCATTAGATATATATAATTTTTACTGTATTTTTGCTTAATGGTTACCATTTTGCTTTTACACTTTTTTGTTTTGTTTTAATTATCATTTATTTAAAATTGTAAATTGATTTGCCGCAGTGTTTCAGGTCAGCAATGCAGCAATTTCGTTTTAAACCTTACATACTCTCCACTCTCAGTTTGTTCGTCCATACTTTTAGTCGTTTACTTAGTACATATCTGTTCTCTAAGCTTAGTTTGAGTTGTTTTCTTTAAGTTGCTTCCTTTAAGTTTTTTTTTTTTTTTCACTTGCCAAGCTTTAAATTTTTACACAAACATTTTTATTTTTTGTTGAATAATTAGCATTTATATTGTTTTGTTCAAACTAATTTTATATTTATAATACATCAATTAGTTATTAATAAATTTAATTTAATTTAAATTTTTTTCAAGTGTTGCTTCCTCTTTATCGTGTATTTTAAACTACTTAAAAGTAAACTATTTTTTCTTTTCTTTTTCATTTTTAAATTTTACATTTTTTTTTTAGTTTTTTCTTTTTAAAAAAGTTGCAATCTCTTAATTCATAAATCAATTATATTTTTTTGTATCTTTAGCTTAAAAAAACTGTTTCATCTTCTGCTACTTTTGTTTTGAATGGGACGGCCGGCGGGGCACGCATAGTGGAGTATGGTCGGCTTCGGGCTGTCGGCAACGCCGCCATCGCCACCAACAGACCCCAACTAAATACACAAAAAACTTATAACTACCACCACCCATTTCCACTACTACGGTCGCTGCCACCATCTCTAGGGTATTAACTACCTTGTTTGACATTTGCTGTTGTTACATATTTGTTGTAGTTCAGCATCTAATTGATTTCCTGAATTTCGCCATCTATGTTATTTATCTGCGGCGGATGATTCGACTTGACCATGCACGAACGTGCCACCGACTCGAACAACCTAAGTAAATTGGAAAAAAAAATGTGTATGTAGTTATTTTTATGCAAAACGAATATATTTATGTATGTATGAGTACGTATGTATGTATGTACATATGTATGTATGTACATATATCCCAAACGCAGTTAGGCAAAAAATATAATATTTTCGTCTCCGGTTTGTGTTCCGATTTAGTGCTTTACAAAAATAGTCGGCGCTGGACTCGTATGTACGAGTATATTATTGGTAGGCAAAAAATATTTTTGCAAAATAAGGTCGATATTACTATAGCGCTATGATTTTATAAAATAATAAATTTGCATTCAAGTTTTTCAAACAGTAAGTTACGCTGTGTTCTCTCTCTTTCTTTCGTTTGCAATATTATAAATGGTTCTTTGGACTGTACATTTCTTTTAAGACGTATGTATTAATTTCAACATTCCTCAGCGCAATTTGCGAAAATTTTTGCCGTTCTACACTGAAAACTGTAAAACTGAATATGCGCGAAATGCCCCTTTGGTACGTGCTTTAAATGATTTTAATTTGATCTCGAATTCTATTTTTCTCGATTTTGCTTTTCCCAGAAATGTATTCTTAGATATTTTGTATTCTTTCTTTTAATATTTTAAAATTGTATTTTTCATTACCCTCTTCAATTTAATAATTTTAGCAATATTACTTCTTTTAATGTTTTGCTTTTAAATTCTTCTCTTTTTGATTTCTTGAATTCTGTTCATAAATATTTTATATTACTCGTAATATCTCTTTTGGCGTAGAATACGTCTTACCTTACGGTATGGGCACCCATGTCAGGTTTTTATTGTTGTAATCTCTATTTCTTTAATTATAAGGAAACGGCACGGTAACTTTTTTTTTTTTTTAAATTTTTGTAGTCAAATGAAGATGTTAGCTTTCGTTTGACATACATTTCATGTTGGTTGATATCTTCCTAATATTTAAATTTCGCAAATCAAAATTGTATAAACACATGCACACAAATATGTGTGTGGTGTTTGGTTGAGTGTTTGCTGTTGGGCGATTTAAATGTACTCGTGCAGCCCTTTCTTTGTATTGCATAATTTTAGGCGGGCAAGTTAAAGGAGAGTAAAGGCAGAGAAAGCGCTGCCAACTAGTGCTTATTGGTGGTGATTTTAACACAGAAATCACTTCAAATACTAGATTGGCGAAATTTATGAGCGATACGTTTAATTTGGATTATATTCGAAATGATGCTCCCACAACTATTGATAACACAACCATTGACTTAGTTTTTGCGAGAAATTTAAATGTTAATTTAAAAACATATTTATCCTATTTTTCCCATCATAAGCCCATATTCTCAAAAGTAACTTTCAAATAATCAAATAGATTTGGGTCTGTTATTTATCATTTATCCTTACTATTGATAACTACCATTGACTTCCTTTTTGCGAGAAATTTAATTGATAATTTAAAAACATTTTTATCCTATTTTCCTATCATAAGCTTATGTATATCATCAAAAGTAACTATCAAATAAAGAAATTCATTTGCTTGTATTATTTATCATTATAAATTATCATTGTACATATGTTTTCTGTCTTATCGGATGGCGTATTCTACGTTAAACTTAATGGCCGTGTCTCTGACACAGCCTCCTTCTTTTTTAATTATATATTTGTTAAGAATGTTAATTTTAAGTAAATTTTGCATAGTCTGTAAGGTTTGAAAATCATAGACTAAAATAAATAAAAAATAAATAAATAAACACAGCCAAATCACGTTTTTCGCATTTTAGCACTTAGTGAGCGATGTGTCGCAAACTTCTCGAGGTAACCAAACATATTTTCACAACTATGGATTTAGACCAGTAGAACGTCAAAAATTACGCATAATAATAAAAATTATGAGAATGTAAATATATCCACTAAATAAAGTTAGATACAGAAAATGCTTTCAAATCTGGTGCTTTTGCGACCTCCCATCCCCCGTCCCCCTTCCCCCCTTTAATTTTGATCGCTATCACTTCCATCTAAATAATTTTACCATTCCGGTTAAGTTTCCCTTTAAGCGGCATACAGGTAATTACGACTGAAGTATTGAGGGCAACCCAAGAGCTTTTTGGAGATACATATATCAAATCACTGAATTCTAATTCAACAATACCCTCATCAATAAGCTTGCAAGTACTGCGGAAGAGGCAGCCAATATTTTCGCTGCTTTTTTCTGCTAACCTTGACCCCAACAACGATTGTAAACATGTCAGTGCTTCTAATTCTGAGTCTTCACTTGATTTCGGTTCATTGCGGTTAGGTTACGTAAGGAGGATGTTAACAAATGATGACTATCTGCGATCATTTTTAAAAAAGGTTTATCATTGGTTAAACCTTTAGTTTGTCACTTGCATCTGGCATTTTTATTGATGACTGGATTAAGGCATTTATTACAACAATTTATAAAAGTGTCAATGAGAATGATGCTACCAAATACGGACCCATTTCGAAATTGTTGTCCGTGCCTAAGTTATTTGAGCGTTTAGTCAAAGATAAGCTAGTTTTCTCTGTGAATTACTTGATCTAACCCAACCAACATGTTTATGTATGTGGCCGATCGAGAGGATCCAGACAATGAGCACTTGTGGTATAAACTGAATAATCTATCGTTAAATGTTAATAAATGTTCTCTCTACTCTACTTTCACGAGAAATCTAAATATTTTGATCATTTCTGGCTCATTCTTGAAATTCCTCAACGATTAACGTAAGATTTTCTACCCACATTTATGAATCTATTTTTTTTTAATCGTATGCTATGCTCGCCTTCGTTCGCCGCTATAGTCAACATTTTTCGGAGCCTCACACTTACGCCTCCTTTCTCTAGAGACCTTGTTATTCCCTCTTACATAAATCGGATAGATTAAAAAAAAAAACTTTTATAAAATTTGGACTACTTTCTTTGTATTTTAGGGACTATATCCCTTCTTACGAATTGCGATGTCAACTATGTATGTCCTATATTCAAACCCTTTCACAGCAGAAGTATCTCTTTGGTACCTGTATTATTAAATGTAGTCGACTGCCCTTCACACCTAGAAAGATTGTCCGTTGATGTACCATGGCATAACTTGCGGTGTTCCTTTATTTTATTTGATGTACACTTTACAAAACCTAAGTATGCTTATAATATTCCGCATCTCGAACTCAATTAGAATTAAATCAACTACCGGAGCTTGATCTGAGGAATAATTCGCACCTTAATTGATAAGCACTCCAACACATATAATTGTATTCAATTGACTGAATAAATATAAATAAATAAATAATTTAAAGCGGTCGGGAAGAACGGTTTTAGTAGCCGTGGTTAGTATAGAAGATCGGAAACTAAACACTAGTCTCCATACATAATAGTGACAAAAAATATCTCCGAAATATTCCAAATTCACACACTTTATCGAAGCGTTAGTAAAGCTTATTTCAAAAGAATTGCTCGGCACTATGTGCGATTCTATTGCTCGTTTAAATACTCTCCTTAACCTTAAATTCACTAGAAACTATTCCCGAACAAAAACTGAACTTTTAATATTTATGTGTGCGTTTGTTAACGATTTCGACGGCAACTTTGCATTTTCATTTGCTCTGTCGTAACGTAATAATATCGCGAACAAATAATTTATCAGTTTTGACTAATACTTACCTAGGAGTCTTACAAAGCTACTTATTAAAAAATTGCATTACTTATGTGATCTTTATGGTTAAAGGACCCAATACTAAATAACTGAAATTTAAGAATATGCTCACCTCGAAATCTCCGGCGCACAATGTACAAAGTCATGATCCCAAAACTTGTAGATGGGGTTCTTAATCAGTTCAATAAAAGTGATTAACAAACCCCAGGGATGTGGACGATTCACAATAAGGCGTTCGAGTAGTACACGTGTTATTTGCTCTTGAATCGCCTCCGAGTTGGCTTCAGCGAAAAGATGCAGAACTGCGCAGCTAAAGTAGTGCGTATGACTATTTGGATAACGCAGCTGATTGGCGATGGCATTCAAGAAGAGATAGCGACCTTCGGTATCCAAGTCCACTGCCAAGTTTTGGAAAATATCCATGTGTGCGCTGTGTGCAATATTTGATGTGTTGGGTACGAAATTTTTACTTCTGCACAAACAAACAATTCAAAAGTTATTTTAAAACTTCGCTGAATTTGTCTAAAATTTGTTTTGGCACTTACCTTATATGCGAAATAGCTTGCGTGCCCACATACAGTACGAGTGCATTCATCAGCGGAATGTTGTAACGCGAACCGGGTTCGTTCGAGATTTGCAAATGTGAGCGCAGCTCTGAGAGGAAAGTCACTGGCGCGCGTGCTTTGAGATACGAGTCGAGATCCTTTTTGAAATTCGCTGGCTGTATATTAAATACGTAGTTGGAGCAAATTTTAGGTGCCGTTGCAGTCTCCGCCAACATATCCACCTTTAGATTGGGCGTGAAGGGATCGGGTAGGCGCATGTTACGTGGAAATGCAGCTAAAATTATATTGCGCATTTGTATGCAATTTGGCGGGATTGCATCACAAAAGCCAAAGTGGTAGTCACATAAAAATTCAGGGAAATCGTGCAGTAGCACGAGCAGAACGCGCAGCGTTCCCTTGTACAGTAATTGTACGGGCTTCGCTAGCTCGGCATTCCGCAAGAATGGCGCCAGATAGCGGAACAGATCGAGCAGCAGCTGTGAGTACAGTGGCCAGCCTTTCTGTTGCGGTATCTGTGCTAGTATACGTCCGATAAAAATGCGATGTGATATCAACTCTAGCCAAGCGTAACAAAATCCGGGCGCCAACGCTGGATTCAGGAGGTGATACGTGTGCGAAAACGCGGTCATAATGCTATGCATCAGGCTCTCCAGCACAGCATCGGGTGAGCTCAGCTCCAGAAATAGCATCACGAAAAAGCGATGATAGCCGAGCTGTTGGAATGCGGTGCCGTGCAGATCTTGGTCCTGCAGCAGTATACCAAGAACGATGCCGAGCACTTTGTTCAACAGGTTAATTTTCGTCGTCGGATTGCCCGCTTCGCCAGAGTGGCGTACCAACAGAGCAATTAAATGCACAAAAGCGTCTATCCAGTGGAAGATTTTGGTGCGCGCTTGCAATGGTGAATTACCAGGATCGTTGAGTATGCGATACACCAAATCGATGCAAATTTGTGTGGCTTGGCGGAAGAAGCGCGTTATCAAATCGTCGGTTTTCAAAATTCCGTACATATTCATCTTTTGTACGAACGATGTGAAGATTTTGGTTTCACGCGACAAATTGTTGGACTGATTGTAGATGGAGACCCAATCTTTTAGTAGGAATTCGGTCTTCTCTTGCAAACCTGGTGGATCATCACAGTCGTTCGACTATCGCGTCGTGAAACGTAAAAATATATATTAAATTCAATTCACCATACATATGTATATGTACATACATACATACATAGATAAATAATATAATTTAAGCGTGTAAACTTACCCGCACATGTTGCATGCCCGAGTGCATGTATTGTGTGGCACCAGCCAAATAACGATCAGCGCCGCCAAACGGACCCGCATCCATCATATCAATTTGATGGGACAATGCCTCGGGATAGCGATGACGATTTTGTGGCAAACGTCCCAGCATCTCGAATGTTCCAGTCATTTCAGTTTCCAACGTAGCACTCGAACGTCCATCAACTAGTCGTTCGATCAGCGTCATGGCAAATGTGACTGCCATATAATTATTGCCATTGTCCATGGCTTCTCGTAACAGCAAATCAAATTGCGGCACATTGATGAAGTGTGAGGTTATGAGTAATTTAACTGCTTCCACATTGTAGCGCACCTCTTCGCGTATGTCAAAAATGCACTTAGTGATGGCGCGCTCCGTTACTCCGGCACCGAATGTGTTCTGTAGTAGCGTCAATATTCGCAGATTTATATCACGATACAGTTTCATTTGTTCGATATGTTCTGGTATGTTCACCAGGCCCTCAACCAGACCTTCGACGACGCGTGTCAAAAGATTTAAGGCCGATTCGTTGTCACGTATGCGCCTTGTTACCATTAGCGCGTTGAGTAGAGCATGCATTTTGCCTGCTTGCACCTGCAACGTGGACACATTTATGGTGCTGTTAAGGAATGCTTCCATTTTGCCAGCTAAATCGGCATACATGAGACCTAGTTCGTCGGTGCCGAAGGAAGCAGGTGGTGGCAATTCCTGTGGTTTGGGCAAGAATAGCGCTATGTCGCGCTCAGTCATGGGCTGGAAGCCGGGTATGTTGCGTGCAAATTCAGCGTACACTGCGAATTGTGTATGTGGAATGCCGCCTACTTTTAATCGTACTTGCTCTGGCATGCGTTCGGTTTGATACGCCAATGTCTGAGTGTCATAGAAGCGACTGAAAAATAAATTCACAAATCAATTATTTACAATAATGTCAAGTAATATTTATAAAATTTGAAATCTTACCCTCCTTCATCTCTGGTCATTTTGCGGGTATCAAAGTCGGTGGACATGCGCCGATCAATTTCGGGTGTAGACTTTTCGGCCGCTGTCTTCTGTATGAAGGCGCAAGCGAGCTCAACGTTGTCGTTGCTAAGCTGTATAGCAGCCGCTTCGATTTCCTGATAACTAGGACCGCCAGTGAGTGCAGATAGAAAAGCTTTACGTATATTATTCGTCAATGTCTGTGATAAGGAGTCCTTGCAAGTAATCATCGCCATGCCGGCTGATAAATAACGCACCATTTGATGTGCGGCTGTGCGCATTCGATTCTCATCTGCATCGAGCGCGAAGTCCTTACGCACAATCTGCTCTGTAGTTGTCACAGCAATCCGTACACTACGATCTACAACCGGTTGTAGCCATTCTGTGATTGTACGTTCAATTGCATTCAACACAATATGCTTCAAACCAGTATTCGCATGCAAGAATGTGATGTTCGGCGAAAGTACGACGTGCTGAGCGATGAGATGGAAATTGGCTATATTAATATCTACAAAGGAGAAACGCGGCTCTGGTGCTTGCATAATGACCTGTCCGGATGATTCGTTGCTGATGCTAGGTGAAGGCACTACACCGCCTGTTACATTACCACCAACGCTACTGCCAACAACACTACCACCACCGCCGCCCATAATCAAAGATTGTGCATCTGTATCATTGGGTCCCATTTGACCGGGACCTGGTGTTTGGGCTTGTGATGATTGCGGCTGTTGTGGCGGGGCCTCGATACTCTTAGGTTTCGGTTGAGACATCTGATGCTCGATATTCATCGAACGCGAAGGATCTTTCAAATAGACAATTGGCTTCAATTTTTGTAAATCAATATTTAATGTCTTGCAAAGCACTTCAATTTCAAACTTTAAATTTAGTTTCAATTCAGGCTCCTGATGCAATTCGCCAAGCACATTCATGATAGCCATTGTCCATGGATTTGGTGTTTTGAAAACCTTCGACTTGTTCGATGACTCTAAAATTTTGGCCACAAATGGCACAACAAAGAGCAATTCCTGTTGTCCCTTGTGATAGGCCTCGGCTATTAGGGTTTTCAAATCCAATTCAATTTGTAAAATAGGCTTATTGCGTCCTAACGTCATCATGCCCAACCAATGACCGAGATTTTTTAACAAACTACGATCGGAGAAGTTCACCACGCCCTTGTCGGAACGCAATAACACTTTGATATTGCGCAAAGTCTCCTTCGTTACATATTTATTGATATCAGAATTCTTTAATGCTTCCAAAAAATTAAAATACAATGAGTGAAAGTTAAATTCTAATGAGGCGCGCTTCAACACGAGATACTGTGACAGCCATGGCCAGTATTCTTTGGTCATAATTTCTTTAATCTCCTCACATTTCGTCGGTATATTCAACTGACTTAAATTATTGAATATGAATGCGGTTTTGTCCTGGACTGGTTCGGGCGGTACAGTGACTTTTTCCTCCTGATTGGCAACCAATAATGTATCGATATTAGTCGCAGTAGCAATCGATTTCATACGCGAAGGATGTATGGGTTGGGCAACAACCATAGGTTTTTGCTGCGTTGGTGTTGTAACCAAGTTGCCTTCAAATTAAATCGTAAAATTTAGAAGGCATAAAAAAAATATATATGTATATTTAAAAGAATTATATATATTTTTATAATTAATTATTTTTAATTTTTTAACTTGTTTTCCGTAAATTTTTTTTTTGTATATTATGTAATTATTTATAAATTTTTTAATGTTTTTTTTTGCATTGTTTCGTTTTAATTTTTTATTCATTTAATACGTTTTTTTATTTATTTTCCATTTGATTTCTTTAATTATTATGCATTTTTGTATAATTGTTCCATAATTTTTCTTTCCTTATTTTATTTAAAGTTTTTTAAAATTTATTTATTTTAACTTTTTTTACTTTTTGCTATTTCTTTATTCATTGACATTTTTATTTTTATAACCTTTTTTCTCCTTTTATTTTTTTAAATATTATTTGTTTTATATTTAAAACTATTTCTTTTTTTTTTCAAATAAAAATCTTTTATAAGCTTGTCTTGGTGGTCAATTATTTTTTATTATTTTATTATTTTATTTTTCGGCGTTTATCTGGCCATTTTTTTTAACTCAATGGTAGTAGTCAAATTTTACATATGTACATACATATATTAGCAAATTTTTATTATTTAATTTACTTTATACAAATATATTAGCAAATTTTAACAAGATTTCGAACATTTTCTCTACAAAATCCTGCTATAAATATATGTAAGTAGGACATGTACAGTGAAATTCTAATAACCGAACACTCACCATCGCAGTGTTTTTATAATTATTATAATTATTATTATAATTATTATTATTATTATTCATCTTACAGACTAAAAATTAAGCTACAAAGAATTACAAAATGACTAGTGGTTACAATTATGAAAAATAAGTTTCGAGAGATGACTTAATTAAACTTATAAGCAACGAAAAGTCGATATCTAAACTGTTTGAGATGCTATTCTATTCCACAAAACCATCAAAATTAGGTGCAAATTAGCCTTACAGACCGCTGTATATAAAAAGGAATATGAGAAATTGAGAGAAGCGAGGACAGACCTTTTGAACTCGCTCAATCCTGGTAGGGTGACAATTATAAATAGGGCTCCAGCAAATTCTTGGCATATCTTCGAACAAATGCTAGGTTACTATAAACTTTTGAAAGTACATGGCAAATATGATTTACAAACGAAAAATTCGAGTCAAACACGACACTAAGATCAACAAATTCGTTACAGGCGTAAGCTGATGGTTTAATTGATAGTAATTTGAGGCAAGAATATTTTCAGATTTATATATGGTCATCTTAAAGCACTTTTAAATATTCAAAGAATGAAAAGATGATCCAAAACTTGTTGAAGGTAGAGAGCATTAGATGCATAAATTTTGCTACGAAAGAGTTTAAAGGGGTTGGTTACCTTTGAGGCTCTAAAATCATACCCAGATTGATGACCTTTTTTTTTGGAAACTGAACAACATGAAAAAAATTTATTTAGAGGGTTTTAATAAGTATACATTGGAGTGCTTAAAATAATATTTCTGTGCAGTTTGATGTAAGAATGTAAACAATATAATAATTTTTAAATGCCCTCAACTTTAACCATCAAAATTATGTATGATTTCATATTTTCCGTAATCTCGGGACTATACAAAAGCGTGCCTTAAGTCATCGGCATACAAGTCTAAAGTATGAAATGTTTGAAAGAGGAACTTATTTCATTTATACTCAAGTCAAAAAATATAGGAACAAGGATGCTACCCTCCTGGGGGAAATCTTATGTTGCAACAAAGAAATTTGATTAACAATTATCGATATCTACAAACAGAGAGAAATTTATAATAAAATCCAATGCACTTCAACTTGCGTAGTAATATTGAGTGAGAAACCTTTTTAAAGGCTTTAGAAAAATACATATAAATGGTGTGCATCTGTAAACCGCCTTCTTGTTTCTTTATTTTTATTGATTTCTGACACGTAAGACGAATGTGTGCTTACATTTTAAAAGGCGAAAAATATATTGTGTTTTTAACAAAACTACTACAAAAGGGGTCCGTGGCCATTTATTAGTGTCCGTTGACTATTGAAAAAACTTCACTGTATATATTTTTATACATACATACATACATATGTATGCATGTAGATTGAGCTTTTTTAATTTTACTTCTTCGTTTTTATTTTATTTTATTTATTGTACATTTCTTATGCGTTTTTTTTTAATATTTGCTAATTTTATTTTAATTCAAACCTTTTATTAAAATTTTTTTTTTTTACTTTTGCTTTTTAACATTATTTTTTTCACTTTTTCTATTATTAATTTAAATTTTTTTTGGTTTTAAAGTTACATTTGTTAGTTTATGGGAAACCCCAATTTCGGACTTGTGACTCTTTGGCATTAAGTATGCCAAATTTATATAAAACTTACCGGTAACTGAGTTGCTGCGATAAATTGATTCCGGTGGCGCCTGTTGACTATTGCCCGACATTAGCATTTGTATTTTACCTGGTGGTGGCTCCTGTTGTAAATAGCCACATTCCACATACTGTATCAAATGCGGTGGAAATTCATGAAAATGCGCAATGGAACGAATATATTCGCAGTATTTGTTGTAAGAGTGCAAACGATTCTTAAAACGATCCAATGCCGTTATACCAAAGTTGTACATCTTCGAGTCCTGTTTGCGTAATGCATCCAGAACACAACGCAAGGCTAAGCCCAATGCCACACAAGTTGGTACTAAATTGCGCTCAATAATACCACCAAATAATTGTGCGGTTATTTGTAATTCCTTTTCGGGATAATGTGGAAAGAAGCGATACTCTTCGAAAAGGTTACGCAACATGCATTGATAAACTTCTTGTTCACGTCGTATATTGGAGTCTTTGAAACGTTGCAGTATGTCTAGTACTTCATCGATCGAAAGAGTGGGATGTGGTGGATGATTGTAAATACGTTGGAAGTATGAATTGGCCTCATCCTCAACCTCCTTGGAGACGGGTCCTTGTAGATCAGCCATGCCCGGGTTGATGGGATTGGGTGGGGTGGGTGTGGGCTGAGGTGCTGTCGGCGGCATGCGAGCCAAATTACCAACATTCGGTGGCGGTATTTGCATTGCATTTATTGGATATGGGCTAGCAGCTGGATTCATAAGACGCGACGGAGAGGCTGGTGTAGATGCCAAGTTACCTGAGAATTTTTTTTTTTTGGTTAATTTTTTTTTTTAATTTAACGTGTCCACTTGAAAATATTAATATTAATAGGGGATGAATAAATTTGGATACCTACAACATGACTTTGGATATCTATCAGTTTACATATCTACATACATATGTATGTATGTATGTATATAGTATATGTACGTATTTTTAAGTTTTATATCATATTTAAAGGACCTATTATGCTATGAAAAATCGCATGCATTTAAAAAATAACCGAAATTTCGTTACTTACCTAGCACATTACCAAAATTGAAAGCTCCATTGGGCCCTCCAAGATTCAAGTTAGCTATGTTTGTAGTCAAGTTTGAGAGTGTATCCATTGTAGGACCAAACATTTGTTGTGCATTTAAATTTGCTGAGAATGGTGGTGGCGGCACTCCCGGCACACCACCGCCCATATCCATGCCGCGATGGCCACGCATTACACCCTGCAACTGTGGCACTAACGGTGGTACGGCAGCTCTTGCCTTATTTGCCATGATCGAACAATTAGCAGTCATTTGCATTATGAGATCAGCTATTTCAGGTGGAACATTTCCAATGCAAGCTTGTAGGCATTGCAACATAGTTGTCACCGTTTCGGGCGGCAACTGAGCCTGTTTCGAAGGCAACTGACTTTCTGGTATTTTAGCATTAGTTATTTGTGGACAACGACGTTGTAGACATTTCAAAATAGCCTGTATGAATGGCTCAGCGTATTCTCGTATTTTATCACTTAACCACTTCTCCAATTTGAGATATTCACGACGCGATGCCAAGCATGCCAAATCGATAACAAATAGGAAAGAACGTTCATTGAGCAGTGTGGATAGTGCTTTTAAATCCTGTGCCACATCAAGTATACGCGACAGCTTAACCTGATCATATTCGGTGCCGCGTTGATACCATTCCGACATGGCCTGCATAATGATGGGACGTAAAATTACACCGAAATTGGCTGAATTCCATGCATTTAGCAGTATTACACCTGAATTTGGATGATTTGTTAGGAACGTCGGTATAAGTTGGCTGAAAAGTTCCTGTCGCAATGCTGTGATTGGTGGATTTATGTGTAATAACGATAAAAATATGATGTCTGGACAATGTTGCGCAGCGAATTTGAACAATTCTATCACTTGTGGGTAGTAGCCTTGATCGGCAATGTAAAGTAAAACTTCTACTAGGTGCAACGATTTCCAAGCGCACACTTCTTTGTTGTCAGTGTCTGGTGGTGTCTTTAACATCTCCACTGGAGCAGCAGTGAAGATGTAATCCGAGAAAGAGAACAAATCTGGATTCTTTAGCATTACCGCTATTAGCGATAACTGCCCATTGACGTTCTGCCAGTGACGATATATACATTCTGGATGGGGGAATAGTGCCGATTGTGTGCCCAAGCGAAATATGGTCAGTAGAAGGTCAAGGCCGATTCTATCCTTTAATATGAACTCGGGATGATCAAGTTCTATTAGAGATATATATAATTTTTCATTAGTAGCTATAATTTTTTTTTTCTTTTTTTTTTATTATAATGTAGGTGATATTCTTAAAATTAACATTTATTATTATTATTTTACATACCTAGGCAAACCTCCTTCCAGTTCAGCTGTGGCAGCACCTCTTTTAGTGCCTGCACATACACGTCGGGTTTCCATCCCTGTGTAGTATCTGTACTAGTTGTTCCACCATTGCCACCGACTTTGTCTTTTTTGTCAATCACATTAGACGTTTTATCGACGTTACTGCCGTCATTATTATTGGCCACATTTTGCTGTTGTTGTGTGCCGGGCCCAGTGCCTGGCTGGCCAGGCCAAAAATTGGCCGGTGTACCTAAATTCACATTACAGTCAAGTAGTGAGGAGTGCCTACGGCACATAAGACCAATGATCTTGGCCACATCCTGTGATTGAAGCTCGCGCGAACCACAACGTAAATGATTCTTACATTCTTCAACGGTCGATGTGAATTCGTAACCAATCTCTAGGATTAAATTAATCCAGGATGTGTCCATAATATTATTATTCACCTACAAATAAATGTGCCATTTAAAGCGTAACTCAAAATTTTCACACACACAAATCTAATTTTTTACCTGTGTTGTAAATATTGTCTGGCATAAATTGTCATAGATATCTTCAATGCCAATTTCCGTCAAATGTCGACCAATTGAGCCCCCATCAGCTGTCGAAATAGCTAAATCTTTGTCATAAACTTCTACATCAACTAGAGATAATGATGCAGTGGGTTCACAAATTATAGACTCGTTTGCACAGAGAGTGGATTGGCGATACAAATGAGGTGCTAATATGAGCGGAACTCGTTCAATCGGAAACTGTTCACGCAAGATATCCAACAACTTATTTTTGAGTTCTTTGCTTACAAACTCATCTAGAAAGGCGAGGAGCAGCTGTAGTATATTAATGGAAACGTTTTGTAAATTTCTTCTTGCAGCCGCACTAGTTTCGTTTGTTCCCAAAAATGATTCAATAAGCTCGGTAAATGTACATTTTAGGTGTTCCAGGGAGTATCGACATAGATCAGGTTGTGCTGAGTGTGTTAATGCTAACGATAAAACCACTTCACACAGTTTACTTATACCAGTTACTTTAGCTATTTGCGCAATTATTTGCGGCGTCGGTTGAAGAGTCTTAAAAAAAAATAAAAAATATTATTATTAATTGGCAAATAACTTTTTCCTTTTAACAAACCACAAACCTTTTGTTGAGGAAAGCAATGGTCAACGGCAAAGCAAATATTCGATATGAGAGACGCTCTGGTTAGTTGAGTTTCCAACTGAGCGCCAAGTAATTTTGCCTGTGCTTGTACTATAAAATTGTAATTCGAATTGGGACTTGTTGACGGTGTATCGGTAAAATTTATGGCCGAGAAAAGGCAACGCAAACAATGGCGGTCCGCTTCCAAGCCAGTCTCTTTAATGTACTGTTTAGTAAAAGCAAAATGTTAATAGTGCCACGAAAGAGGAAATATTTTTGTATTCACACCAATTTCGTTGTTTCAGTTGCAAGTGGCAGGTCGAAAAAATTGTTTGGATGAAAATGTGATTTATAGAAAAATTATATCTATGTATGTATGTACATATGTATACACATGTATGTATTGCTATTGTTGTATATTTTATATTTTGAAAAATTATGTGTTCTAATTGAAATTCCACTTTTTCGTTCACTTCGATTTTTTTACACCAAAGTTTCATTTCGCTTTAGCAAATTATTAATTTTTTATTACCATCCGATTAATAGCTAAAAATTACGCCGAGTAGCAAAATAACGAGTTCGGTGTGAATATATGTATGTACATCTTGTAATATTCGATAAATTATTAATAATTAAATATTTTTGATTCTACTTATGTATGTACATATATGCATGTACTATGTAGATCGAAATCACTGTTTATTCACGGTAGTTTTCAAATTCGTAACCAAGTACCGTAAGTCTATGGAAAAAATTATCTTGTATTCACGGAAAATTTTGTAAATACATATTAAACCACCTTAATAAATCTACGAAAAAGTGTTTACCGTAAATTTACTGTGATTCATCGCGACCTGCTAAGGCCTCTATAAACAGGCCCTTTCCTAAGATAAACTATTTTTCAAGTTTATTTTTTAGATTCAAACTTTTCAAGTTCTTTATCGATTATTTATAATCTAATAAATACATTTTTTTTTGTGTTTTAATTGTATTTATGTACGTCCTAAGCATATTTTTATAAATCAATGGAAAATTGTCAAAAAAAAAATATATTAAACAATATGAAATCATATTGCATATGTATGTATTTTCATATTGAAAACAATAAGATGTCACATTTACTTCAATTCATATATGTATGTATTTCCTGCTGGATTGATCGTGCGAAGCATTTTTGCCGAGTTTTACCAAACCATGTTTTTGTCAACAATTTTTACTGCACTCGAGTCTTGTTTATATTAATAGATTGGAAGGGATGTGATCTCAGAAATGGCAGCTATAACTTTTACCACAAAACTTTTGTTTTTCAAATAATCTCTTCTAATAATTAACACTAGAGTTGACGGGCTCCAGCCGCATTGCAAATATAAATAATCTTGGCCGTACAACCTGCGACTCAAATGAAGAAAATTAATGTATTGAAAATAATTCTGCGGAGTGCAATTTAAAAAAATTTTAGGAGATGTGTGAGATCGGCTTAAACGATCTGCCGCTATTTAAACTTGTTTGTGTGGTTTAAATAGCGGCAGATCAGTTGCTCTTGTTAGTAGTTGGTTTGTTTAAGGAAGATGAAATAAAAACAACAGCCAACTAGGCTAGCGTAGCACAATATTACGCTACATTGGCTCTGCAAATCCGAGTTCCCGGGTTCAAAACCTGGGAGAAGTGGTTATGAAAAATAAATTTAATTAATTTAATAAAAAGAAGTCTGATAAGGAAATGTGGCGATTTCCGACATAGTATATAACCATTAAAAAACTCTTGTTGTTTTTTCACTAAATATCTTCAATAAACTGGCCTTGAACTGAATTGAAGAATATTTAATAAAAAATGAATTGAAAACATGGATTTTTTTATTTAAAAATAGTTAATATAAATAAGCTTTGTTGGGATATTTATATAATTTACTTATTTCCAATTATTTTATTTGAAGGATACAACGTGAAAAGACCTCTGTCGCTTATGTGACTCAGAAATACGTGTTCCTGTGGCGCGCAGAAGGGCCACGGCCCTTGTACGGCCATGGCCGGATGAGCAACATATACACTCATTGCCCCCGGCAACCATACTTTTCTTCCTGGACGTGCTGGGGCTAATAGAAGTGTTATGATGTGAGCCGTGGAGGGCACAATAAACCCATCAGTAGCAGTGAATTCCTCCCATTTTAATCTATCTATCTATCTATTTCACATTTGAATTTAGCATTATTTTCCATAAAAAATTTTAAAAAAAATTTATTAATCTTAGGAGAATAAAGTACCGCTGGCGAATTTTCAATTTATTACGAAGTATTCATTTAGTTAAAAAAACGTCAAAGGCCTTAATTGTGGTGTATTAATTTTGAAACATATGGCAGCACACTTTTACTCATACTGTCGGCTATTCTTATTTATGTTTGTTTCCGAAAAGTGGTAAACATTCTAGACACATTTATAAACACGTTTATTAAGTTAAAGATACATATGTATATAAAAACCAGCCAGGGCAAGTAAAATCGAAATCATAGAAATTTTTTTTCTAATAGCTGTCACCCCTTGGAAGGCAATGGCAAACTTCCATGGGTATTTCTGCCATGAAAAAGCTTATTATAAAATACATCTGCCTTTCGGAGTCGGCTCAAAACTGTAGGTCCCTCCATTTATGGCATAATATAAAGACGCACACCACAAATGGTTGGAGAAGCTCGGCCAAACACTGAGCTGTAGTATAAGCGCCAAATTAATAATAATAATATATTATAATGTGAACAAAGTACTACACAAACGAAAATTAACAAATTGTGTATACCGCACAAAATATAAGCGGTAGGTACATACATATGTACATAAGTGTAATATTGACTGAACATTTGATAGTGGTAGTGAAGAAAATGTAACAACCAATTTCTTAAATGGTAATATTAATAACAATTAAAACAGTGATAAATTTAGATAATGAGGGCCTCATCAGATATCCCCACCAAGTTTCGTTACCAAATCCCTTCTACTTTCGTTGAAATCGCGAAAGGTTCATTATTGGAAAGCCAACCCAATTTCAATAAGGAAAACCTTGGACCTTATTCTATAACCAACACAAATATCTACGTAAAAAAATTAAGTGACACACAAAATTATTCTGTATACTATACAAATAGACTTATAAAAAAATTAAATAATTTAATGAGAAATTTTTCTGAAATATTGAAGCACCTCTCCCTTTACCCCTTCAAATGAAAGTTCAATTCTCAAGGGAACACAAACACTTGACGAAAGTAGAAAGAGACAACGAGACAAACGAATATTCGCCCACCTGCCTCGCACACAAATACAAAACTTATTTCCCTTTTCTCTCCAGCAAAAGTTATTTCTTTCCATTAACCAACGCATTGCTATTGGAAAAATATATGTTTCACAACTTTGGTGGAAATTTGTAAAATGATTTAAAACTGCACTTTCTTCTTAACTTACCTTCGTCAGGAATCTTCCTTTGCTGCTTTCAGAAACCCTTTTCGAAGTTTTTATCTACCAATACTCCAAATATTAATATATACATATATGTACATATATGTGCAGTAAGCTTGAATCTATAATCACAACTTTGTATTTTTTGCTTATCAATTTTATAAAATGTAGTCCGATGGCGTTTTTTTCAAAATTGTAGTTACCATTCACTTATTTATTTATATATGGATCGTTCGCTTCGCGTTTCAACATTTGTATACCCGAACTTCTGCAAATTTTTGTGCGTATACGACGAAATAAAACAAGCTTGCAAGGTGACAACGCAGCGAACACGACGATAAAAGCGACCAGCGGACCAATTAAAATAGGAAAAAATCAAAAAGAAAACGCAAACTTTTGCAAACTTTTTTAAAGCATATTTTCACAATTTCACTAACAATTAAATAATGATATCCAAAGCCCTATGTTAGGGCTTTAATTTGTGCTCATTTTTAAGCATTTTTCGAAGATCCTTATATCAAAAATTGAGATTACAATTAGATCACAAACCACAAAACCTATAATGAGAAATTTTCTTTGCAAACTGTAATGGCGTCGACGAAAATGATTGTATTAGCGAGGAGAAACGAGTGGAAACAAAAACTCAACGAAGCTAATTTTTCTCAGTTCAATTGTTGCGGGTTTGTTTAATGGACGTCTACTGACAGTTGTCGATGCGTTCGAGAGTATGGTAATTTGAAGTTGCCATATAATCAATTTCTGTTCTAAAAGAAATCTGGTAGATGTTTTGAAACTTATAGGTACATTTCACCACAGTTTTATCGTTTGTATTTTTTTTACACATTTTTACACTTTTCAAAAACTTTTAATCAAGGTACATCAAATAGGGAGCAGCAATAAAAATTTATGTTTACCTTTTTTCTTTTTCTTTTAATTAAAATTGTCAAATTGTATATTTCGTTAAGATAAGAAAGCTTTCAGTACAATTCAACGTAGTTCATACAATATTTTTGAAACTTAAGCTTTTGGATGCAAAAATAAAATACACAGAGCTCATACATTTTTTTGTTTTTTTTTCTATTGCGACTACCTATTTAATATACCTTGCTTCTGCCCGCGGTAATGCGCAATCTTGTAGTCTATCATTAATGCAAATACTTTCCCCAACATCCTGTACATATTTTTATAAATGTATATTGATAATTTTCGTGCAAGACGATGATTTAACAATGAATTGATATGCTTTGTTCAAGAATTTTCATAATAAAACAAAACTTCATCGAAAAATATTACAAGTAGCAACACAAAAAACGAAACTACGGATATGGCAACGAAGAAAAAAAAATAGGATGAAAAATAAAAGTTCCACTTGGAATTGAGTTCGTTCAGTGAAGATTTCCCAACTACATACATACATATGTACTTGCAATGAATGAAAGATTGTATTCAAACAATCGAAGAGTTCAATATAGACTAGAGGTAGGTGCTGTAATTAGATAAGGTCCCTAAATGATTATAAACCACTTGCGCCATAACTATTGGTATTTACTTTACAATAAATGTCTTTGTTGAATGTTAAATTCTGAATACCTTTCAGTAGATATGTATATCTACATATGTTTGCATGTAGGTAAATACAAGCATACACATAAGACCTTTGGATCGTGAAAACTGGACATAGATTATTTTACACATGCATAATTAAACTTACCTGATTTATGCTCTCGCTGGTTTCAGCAAAATTTTTCTTGTTCAGTTGTTTAACCAAAATACCAATCTGCGCTAGCGTAAATTTCAGTTGGTTCATAGCTGGTGTCCCATTCAAAGATTGTACGGCTACGGCACACGATGTGGGATCTGTTCTCGGGAGTGGGCTTCAAGGACAGCGTCAGCACTGAATGAAACCTTCCGAAGAATATGATCACACACACTCACACGCGAGCGGCCAATGTACAAAACGAAATTAAAAAAGAAAAAAAATTCCGCACAATGACAATCGCAACGAATTAACGAAAATTCGTTCACGTTTTGTCAAGAGAATAAAGAATGTAAAACGAAAGCGAGGTTGGGAGAATGACGTTGACAAGTTTTTATCCTCTCTTTTCACGTTTTCGTATTGGTGATATATTTATTATTATATTTAGTATATGTTTTGCCCGATTTGGTAATTTGGAAATTGCGCAGCAGATTTGGAATACAATGGTAGTTGTTTGTAGCTTTGGATTTTATTTTGCTCTTATTTTTCAAGTTTCTAATTTTTGAAATAAATTTGGGTTGAAAATTAAAAATATTATACCCACAGCCAGTACTTTGAGAATTTCTGGTTGATTAGCACTGAACAGGCACTTTTGTGCAGTCACCGATTATTCACCTTCTCAGTTGTTTTTCCTTTTTTATTTCGTTGCTTTTCGTCTTTTCTCCTTGTACTGATTAACGGATATGTTCATTGAGCTTCCAATTTTTTCTTTGCTTTCACCTTTTATTTTGGCCCCTTTTGTAAGGGGCCAAATAAAACTCATATATATTCCGATCCACGCATTAGCAATATCTTTTTCCAATATCAGCAATAAATATGTATTAAATGTTTAGCCGCTGCCCTCGTTCGGTCTCTGTCGTTTAGCACATTTTTTCACGTACACCAACACCTCAAATACGTAATAATCCACCAAATTTGCTATAACTACCGATTTCGTGGCGAGAATTTCCCTTTAAATTGGAGAATTGTGCTTCGTTTATTCTTTAAAAAATATTTTATTCGGTCGGTTCTTAATTGATTCCAAATTTTTTTCGGAATTTTATAATTTATTCTTCTTATTCACACCAATTATTTCCCTTCAGCGAGGTAGCGCTGCAAAACTAACGATGGCGCACTCGATAACGAGTTTTATAGACATATCGAGTTTTATAGTAATTATCGAAAGTCGGCTAAATGATGTATGTACATTTATATTTTTTAGTTGAAATGGAATTTAAACATGAACCAATAACTACATAGCAGGCAATCAATATTCAGTTATAAATTTACTCTTCCAAAACCATTTTTGAATCACTTTTTTATACAATAAATTTTACCCTTTATTATTATTTTTTTTTTTGTTAGACCCAGTTTGATTAAAAATTTTTTTTTGCCCTTTATACCTGTTAATAAACGTCATTATCAACTGCAGTGCAGATATTGCCAGAAAAGGCGACGCTTGAGTGCGTAACCTACTTCTCGATAGCGCAAGACATTAAAAGAGAAAATTAAAGACCGCCTCTTTCTCTTCATAATTCTTTCTAAGTGCAAAATAAAAATGATTATGATAAGATCTTATTTTATAAATTGAATCCTCTTGTTGCATTCTAAAACAGATAACTCAAAAATCTCAATGAGTAGTAGAGGTACTTATGAATGTATTCTACATTTGGGCACTTAAGTTCTTTTCAGTGAAATGTTCAGTTTTAGTTCGATCATTTTAGTTAATTAGGTCTTAAGTTCTATTGGCGAATACTTGCATTCATGTTATTTTAAACGAACTTCAATAGTTTTTACTCTCAAATTGCACATAAAACATAAACTTTGGTATTTTGAATTCACAGAATACTTTTTCAACGTATGTTTAGGAATATAAATCATATAAAAATTATTCAGCTTTTTTTAATGGACGGCAAATATTTGTACTAACGGAAATCTTAGCATTATTATTATAACACAAACATCTTTAATTACGTACGTAGTTATTTAATTTTAATATCGAAAGTTGTACAAGGTCTCTGTTATATGTCCAATATATTTACTGCCCACATTTGAATCGCAATCTAAATAGATAACTAATCACACTGAAAAATTTAGTTTGATGGAAGGCTGAACTAGGGAACTAGTTAATTTAAAAAAACTAGTTATTTAGTGCAGGAGCTAACCAAACCTAGTCAAAAAGTTTAAAAGCTGGGTATTCCATTGTATGCATAACATCCCAGTGCAATTCTTGAATTCTCTTCTTTTTGGGTTCAATTATTATTGCGATTTTGTATTTCAAATAAATTCGATACTATTCACGTATCGATAGTCTCAATAAATCAAACTCGACATCTATGGACCGACTTTCGATAGTTTCGCAGCTCTTCAGTAGAATTCTAAAATTTTCACTGTGCAATTCCTTCTTACGTGGCGTTGCCAACCATTCTTTTAGTTTTCCAGTAAAAATTATTGAGACTTTGCGAGCAACTCTTAAAGATGGAAATACTTCAAAAAGTACAAATGCCCAAAACCAGCAATCACTTGCAAGTTTCGCGAACAGCTGAATGAGTTCTTGTTCCAATAACGCATTTTACTACTAAAAACCTTAAACAAATGTATATTTACTTAATTCTTAATATTTATTTAATTATATGTATGTTATAATTTTTGTCATAACAACCCTCAAACATTTTTGTGTAAATCAAAAGCAGTTGCCTTCCTTTCGTCAGCTGCTTTTCTTACTTGCCAACTCTTACAATTAAAAATGTATGTAGGAAAAATTGCCAGTTTTAAAATTAAATGTCTTCGCTACCCCGATTCCGCCTATTTTGCAAATTTTCAAGAACAAGATTTTAACTAACACGAACTGCTGATACTATATTTCTATAAATATTAATATTAACATGCATACATATGTATATATATCGTAAACAAAATGTAGAAAGGCCCCGACATTTTTACAAAATATTGTTTTTAAGTTGCTTTCCTAACAGTGTTTGATCCCTGTTGAAAAAAATAAGCTAGTTCCCGGTTTTTTTTTTTAAATTAATGCAAGTAGCACTACCACCTTATTAACACACAAAAAATTTACTTATTTCGTGTAAGACGTACTTAAAAAAAAACTATTGACTTAAAATATTATACAAGGTATAAAAAATTCAGAATTATCTTTTGTGTTACACGATATATTGCTACATGAAAAAATTTAATAAAATGCCGCTATATTTTAGATTATCTCTATTGGATTCTTCATCTTATACATGCATTTTAAGACACGATTTTGGAATTTTGAATTTTATTTTTTTTTTTTTAATTCAGATTGAAAAATGGACCTAAATAACAAGCATTGCTAGTGAAATAAAAATACAGAACAGGCCTGATAATTTTTGATCAAAAATACACTTAGATGGAAATAAGTAAGATTAAAGTATCAACTGCGTGAACTTTTTAAATCATCGAATCCACTATGCAATAAATTTATTTCGTTAAATATGTACATGTATTTGATATTATGAATATAAGGCCAAGCAGACTGTGCAAATCCATATATCGCTTACCACAACTTATCATTAAAGACAATTTCTTTGAATATGGAATCTTCTTTGGCAATGCTTACCATTGCCTTTTTAGATTTAGTAGCATCTTGCACCTTTTCGCGAACTTCACTAGCTTTTACGTCGTTTCGTAAATAGAATAGTCGCACAATATGATCTTCGCTCAAGGATGGATAATTTCCTAGTAACGTGTGAAGGTCTAGCACAAGCAATTCAATATCGCCGGACAGCAAAGCCGATAGTGTAGGTATCAAATCCAATGGGGAATCACTCATTGCTAAATTTGGTGCGATTTTTTCGAAGCACTGTTTGAAACGTTTCGCTTCCTGATTGATTTTGGAAGTAATGGGTTCACATTCTGCCCTTGACTTTGATAAACGTTTGGATAATAAAGCACGTATATAACGTTTTGCAAGTAGTTTTTGTGCCTCGTTAATGACCATTTCGAAATTGTTGGGACGCAAGTGTTTATAATCCTTAAATTAATAAAAAAAAATATCAGATACATCATTGGTAAAAAAAAAATAGTTTACCTGGAAATAGTCCAACAAGGTAACACAAATCGTGTCCACAGATATCGAAGACCCAAGCCATTTCATTGTGAATAAATCATTAAAATGACCTTCCATGTCTAGAAAAGCTTCTTCTAGTAAATAACTTGTAGCATGTGCCCGGGTTCTTTGGAATGTTGTAAGCAGTTTTTCAAAGTCTTCATAATGCTCGGTACGAGATTTTGGCCAATACAATTGTTTCATTTGTTGAGCTAATTCGACCATCTGTTGACTATTATTAACAATTGTAATTATATAGTGCGTAAAATATTTGATTTGATCGCGATTGCGAAAATGATGCTCCTTTAGTTCGATAACATTTTTCAAATACGACTGACCAAAGACTTCCACTTGTTGAATACTCATCACTAATGCCTTGAACGTTAGCTCAGAGTGTATTGTATTAGTCACTTGCAAATGTTGATCGATCATTTGGAATATAATTACTGGTGCAGATGTGTGATAATACTGCTCCTGTTCTGGAGGTTGATCTGAAAACCATTCTTGCTTCTCTGTTTCTGCCGTTTTAGTCATCCATTCCTGATAGTTACGTTGCATATTTCGTAAGTACTCGTCCTCAAGTGATTTAAGGTGTTCCGGTCGCAATAATGGTCCAACAACTTGCTGAATATCCACTCTGAGGTCAGGATGTGACATCAGCTCGACCCCTGGATACGTGTTCATTACCCAAGACAACATTGACACGTATTCATTGCCTTCAAGTCCTGATTTTGCAATATTATCAACCTAAAAATAAAAAGGATAAAACCTTGAGAGCTATGGGAAATGAATATTTAAAATTTTGCACACTTACATATGAAGAAAGACCTTCGTGGTAAATCTTTACATATTCAGTAAAGATGTTGTAGTGGGGGGGGAAGCATGGTACACACAGCGATTTCACAACTCTCAAATCTTCCAAAATAATTTGCCGCAAAATTTCGAGATCACGTACTAACCACATTTTGTTGTCAGAACGCTCTTCTAATTTTGATCCTTCAATACGTGTAACAACTGCTTCCTTCAACATGTTCAATGCCATAGATCGCCATTGTTTGGGTCGCCCTGGCGGCAGAAAGCCAGTCACTTTCTGTTGTTGTAAGGCAAATTGATCATTCTTCTCCTCCCTTTCGATTATTCGTAATGCTGTAACTATCACAGTTGGTTCTTTCCGAACGGTATTTAATGTACGGCTTAATACGAGTCTGAGTTTCTTCTCTAGTGCTTGCGAAACCGCGTCAACTTTCTCAAAATGCCGCTTCAATGTAATTTTATCAGAAGCATGTTGCTTAGGTTGCTTATGCAATTCGTATAGTAAATCATCACGAGAATTCTCCAAGTCGGCGAGGCACTGGTGTGCATTAAGCAGCTTATCTTCATCGATAAGAGTCATAGTCTTTTGTACACTTGCTTCCACATTAAATATATGTTTAAGATTTTCCATTGCCGTAGCATACTGCGAATGCTTTGTATTTTCTTCACGTACCACCTCCAATGCATCATAAATTTCTGGTACTCCTTGCAGCAGGCGATCTACTTCTTGCATACGATGGCGCACTTCCTTGACGTCCTGTAAACATGTTTCTAACTGCTTTAAGCCAACTCGAACGCCATCCAACTGATTTTGCATTCCCGTTTTCAGCAGCGCCTCTACTGAAGCCTTTTTTCTTGCTACCCGATGTCGAAACTGATCAACCTTTTCTAGTTGCCCAGGTCGCTGAAGCATATTTTTTATGTCTTTTAGAGCTGCTTGGCGCGCCTCCTCTTCAAGTTGCTGCATGTCCATTGCGGCACACTCTTTAACACGATTTTAACAAAACACAGAAACCAAAGGCCAAACGATATCGAGAAAAGGATCTGCAAGAAAATCAACAATTTAGTTATCCAAAGAGGTTGTAATGTTAGTGATAAGGAAAGTAAATGCTCAAGTACTCCTGCAAAGTACCGATTATATTTGGTACTACGAGTACATTTCATATTATCATATTGCCTGGGATAACGTATCCGACAAAAAGGGCGTCAAACGTATTGGCGCAATTAACTAATTTTGCATTTTTATAGCATCGTGGTGAAAGTTTTTAATATATTTTTTCAATTCAGGTGTAATAAGAACTTTTATTGGATATTTAATATAAGAGTGGATAAACATTTTAAGCACTACTAATGCTGTTGAAATCTTGTCGGACTTTCTTCGGGTTTCCGGATTAAAGACTACAACGGTTGCGCCCACGATTTGCTGCTCTGCAATTTTTTTAAGTCTTCCGATTAAAGAGCATACATTAAGTTATGTGAATATAAATATGTTACAAAAGGTGCCAAAACTTTAAAATTAGCAATTCGTAGCATTACCCAACCTTACATTTTTGTTTCCAATTTTTCTGGTTCTCTCTCAATCCGTATTTTTGAAGTTGCAAGAATTTTTCTTCAAAAATTCTTTGTCGGGAAGGCACAATCTTAAATTTAACGTAAGGACCGCAAGTCTGCTCTTTGCCCATATCACAGCATCTATAGATGGGTATACCTATTCGATGACGTGCTTGTAGCTTTTTTATGCAATAAGCTACTACTATCCTTCTTGTATGCAAACATGAGTACCAAGATGAATGGTATGAGCGTATGATCAAGATGTATCTAGTAAGGTTCATCAATCTCAGTATACATAAATAAAGCAAACTAGCAGTTTTTGACACAACCATCCTGATTTACTAACGGTTGATGTTGCTTTTGTATTGTCTGTATAACCTGTATTATTGTATCATGCGTATGATGGTGAAAAGTTCATTCATGAGAGAAAGAAGATATTGTAAATAAGATGAAGATACGGGTGGTTTATTTTGTCGATGAAGTTGTCGGTTACAACTAGAGTGAATGAAGAGGTAAAAGTATGTATGATTCGCAATTCAAATAGCGAAACACGTGATTCACTTGTCGTGGCAACACAGTATTAACACAGTATTAACACAGCATAACTGTGTATATTTTGTGGTTTAGTAACTAGAGAAAAGAATGGAGTAACTTGTATCGATTTATCCCTATCTATCATTAAATTTGAATTAATCAGCTGTTTGTGTATATTAGATGTCAAAAATTATACGATCATAGTAGATAACATAGAAAATGTAGATTGTGCACAAATGAATTAGTAAACAAGTGCCTGGCTAATCATAAAATGGATGGATTCAGTTTTTCAGAAGTTTTGTCATACCAAGCAGCGAAAACAAAAACTGTCAGCTATGAAAATGAGTTTTTGTTTATGCTAGCTATTAAAAATGGAGAAAATTTCGCTCTAAGACGTCGTATGTCCGCGGCATGGCTGAGCGCATTAAAGTCCAATTTTGCAAACAGTGTTAACGACAAGGATAATGCAACCCGATGTGCGAACCTACTGCGTGAAGAGGGAAATGCTTTTTATAACTCGAAAACTGAGATCAAGAAAAGGGATATCCTGACCGCAGGACAGAAATATACACATGCCATATTCACTGCTGCCGCCAATACTGAGGCTTTGGCCTTTGCTTACGCCAATCGTGCGATGGTCCTTCAGGAATTGGAGTTCTATCAGCAAGCATATGATGATTGCTGCTGTGCACTTGAAACCAACCAATATCCAGAAAGATTTTTGCATAAAATTAAAACACGGCAGGGGTTTTGTGCATTGCAATTAGATGATATTGATAAATTAACTTTGCATTTGGAAGAACTAAAAAAATTTAAATTAAATGAGAGTTTTACTAAGCGTGTACAAGAATTGGAAGCAGGATTGACAACACTAATTAGTAAGTTACATGTTCAACAACACTTGGAAAAGATTAACATAAACGAAAATTCATCGGAAGAAACTACAAAAGTGTAAGAAAAGATATAAGTATGTTAAACTTGAAAATAATTAATGTATTGTTTATAATTATAGCATTGATAGTCAAGAAGATATTCGAGGACGATATATGATTGCTACTAAAAACATAAAATCTGGAGAGATAATATTTAGTGAAACTTCGAGCGCGTTTGTGCCGGTTGGTGGTTGCCAATTGTGCCAGCAATGCGGTGCATCGTTAATTATTCCCCTGCCTTGTCACGGTTGTAAGGGCCAAGTAGTATATTGCTCAATTAAATGTCGCAATGCACATTTGAAGGTGCATCGTTATGAATGCGATGGCCATCAAATTGGATTATTTGAGCAAATTGGCATTTCATACTTGGCACTAAGAGTTGTACTGGAGGAGTTGCCAGTAATTGTGCCTTTGGTCGAACATGTAACAGATGTAACAGAACTTTGGCTTGATCTGACGGCACCAACAGGATTGCTGCAAACTAAAACTAATTTGAAGTATGTCCAAACCCTACGTATGGTTACACACTTGTCAAAAATGCCTTTACCAGATATAATATGGTTTGCTTTAGTTGCGGACCTGTTAGTTGTATATCTTAAAGACTATACAAGTTTTTTTAATTATACGAGCCGCACTAAGTTGAAGCAAAGTGACTGGGAATTAATAACAGGTATGATACAAAAACATTTGTGGCAAATTAAGAATTTAAAATTATATGCTTAGGTGCTCTGATACTTCGACACATTGGACAGTTTATTGTCAATGCGCACACATGCGTTTCAATCACACCAACTTACTTCGATATGTCATCAAGAGAAAATGTCTTTGGGCTCCTTTTGGTATCCGACGTTTGGGCAAAACCGTTTCACCTACGGCGAGGTATGTTGCACATGTTGAGCGAGTTCCGGGAAGTGTCGGCAGTAAATCTTCCTTATCTAAGCATGTGTAATCATGCTTGCGCTCCTAGTCTGCTGCCTAAATACTCAGGCAGTAATTTCTATGCATTGGCTGATAAAGAAATTGAAACTGGATGCGAAATTTTCAATTGCTACACCCTGAATTATCGCAAATCGCTTAGAGAAGTGCGTCGAAGTTGCTTCAAAGATATATATCATTTTGATTGTACATGTGTGCAGTGTCAAAGAAAGGATCCTGATATAGCTTACGTAAGATTTTAAATTTATTTCGAATTTGGTTTATCGATTGTGTCTTTCGGTATAGCTAAAGTACCATTTATATAAATGCCAAAATCCCAAGTGCCGAAAGGAGTTTGTACCAAATACGGGACAAAAAACTTCAAACCTGAATTGGTGGCTAATAGCAGATGAAAGCAATGTGTCCATGGAAAGTGTTTCTTGTACAGCATGTACACATAAACAGGATGTTAAATATTACTCGGAGTTCAAAAAACTACTTACGCACACAAACAACTTTGAAAATCGTGCCAAACTTCTGCGCATTTTTAAAATCGCTGATGATTTTTTGTTGGAGTTTCATTCCCTAAAGTTAGTTATGGCATCGGACTTTGTGAACGCCTGTATTATCTCATATACCTGTAAGAATTATTAAAATACCTACACATGTATATACATATGTTTTCAAGATTTGTTTGTATTTTCAGCTGGTTGTGAATTTACTGAGAGCGAGCTGAATCAAGTTTTGGAGGTTTTGAAATTCTGTCTTGAAGGCACCGCGGATCAGTGCGGCATACGATCCATTGAATACGTTGTTACCATGACCTTTTTGTGGGATTTTATAGCAATGGGAAAATATCAATGTACACTACCAGAGAAGATTGCTATGCTGGAAGCACTTGATATATTATCAGATGAATACAGATTAATTTTTTCGAATTATTACAAAGACTTTGTTGATATCAAATAAATACAGTTACGAACATATTCTTAAAACAAGCTTTAGTAATTGAAATCTAACAGGGGATATCTTGCCAACAAGTGCTACTTCAAACTTCCCATTAGGCATGTGTAACATTGTATGGCGCAGATGCATTGACCATGACAACATAATAAAAGAATATTCTTCATAAGGGCTTACCGCTGCTTTTTTAGAAAATACTTTCAGTGAGAGCGTAAAAGAACTTAAAAACTTGGTAGTGATAAGATTTAATTTTTATATCCAGTTGGACTTAAAAATTCATAAATATTACCTTTTTGTATTTGACAATTCACATTTTTTAGCAACGGCAAATTTTCTAAAGTAAAAATTTTCCCAACAGAAAACCATAGACGGAGTACCGCTACTTTGGTTTTGCCGATTTTAAGTATTCCCAAGCAAAAGTAAACAAACTAAAACTCGTGCGGTATTTTTATTCTGTAATATTTTTGGTTTCGGTTTGAAAAAAAAATAAGCATTCGGATTTGGTTTTAACAAGCATCCATTACCACCTGGCATCTTTTTCTGTTGTCTCAAACATCTTGTATGGTGCCCCAGCAGGAACATTCTTAGGTAAATTACGTATGATATGCCAAGAGCAAGATGTGTCTATTACAGGTGATATCGATAAAAGACGTGCTTCCTCTTATTCCACATGTCTAAAAATTTTATGTCAAACTATCAGGTGTGTTGCCTTTGTTTATGTTTTATTGTTTACAATTTTCGTTTGCGACAGGATTGTGTTTTGTGACTACGCGTTATTTTTGTGAAAAATTTTGTTAAAAACTTACATTTTAATTATGTGCGATATTTGTAAAAAGCCGAGGAGGATGGGCGGATCATTCCGTGTTCCGCTTGATGTGCGACGCAGAACTTCGTGGAGTGAATCCATCAGCATTGCAAATGCCCCACAATGCTCCTTCACTGTTACCACATACTATTGAAGTTTACAACAAATATAAATAATGCGTTTAATTAGCAATATATACATATGTTAATTTCTATAGTTTTTACCTTTTTTAATTGCTTCCATTGATTTCATTAGCTGTTTGTATAATGCAAATATATACATACATAAAGAAAGCAAAGCAGCCGTTTCTGACATAATGTAAAACAGTTGTCAAACGGGAAATTTTGTTGTTGCCTGATCAACACAACTTTAAATTATTGAGTAATGGCCAAGGGCTGGGGCTGGATTCTAAAACTGCGAGGTTTCAAGTGTACACTGAAAATTGCGTAAACTAGCAGGTTTGTGATTCCGCAAGCGTGAGATTAAAAGGCCTACCAGATAGAATACGTTGAGTCCGCTCCAACGAGGCATTCAACTGACAAGGCGTAAGAAACGCAAAGGTACGCCACATTAAAAGCGTTGTCGCATGTAAACAAATTTGTTGTTTTGTATTGGCGGTTAATTTTTTTTTTGTATGCAAATCAAATAAATCTTAAAGATGTGCTAATATTTACTTTTGTGTAAAGATTATAAAAAAAATGGAAATAATTGAAAAAAAACCAATCAGAGAGTTGGGCTACTGTTGTACGTTGCGGCATTGCATGCGTTGCGAATGTGGCATTCTGCATTCAACTACTTATAATATACTTATCTGTCAGTCGAATGCTTCGCCAGAACGTTCGTAACGTGCTATATCTGGCAGGCCTTTAAGTTTTAACTGTCAAAACCACGAAGCAGTGAACCAAAGATGGCGCATTCCGGGGTACCGCTACTTTGGTTTTGCAGGTTTTGACATTTCTGGAAATTTTTAAGCAAACTAAAAGTCGATATTATGGCTTACATAACACATTTCTTTCTAGATTTTTGGCTATTTAAAAGTTAAACCGCTGTCTACAACGTATATTTTAACAGTTTTTCATCATCAAAACGCCTTTTTTTACTAAAAATCAGGTTCTCTTCGTTTTTCTTCTACTCATGTTCTTTGTTCATTTTGTTCCAGAAATATCAAATTTTGCGGGAATGCATGATCTTGTAATATATCGTTCTGGGGTCAAAACTGTGTAATCTTTGGTTCAAACAAACTCAAAGCATTTTACTTGGTTTTTTTGCACAATCAGTGTACATTTTGCGTTTTCTCACAGTTACGGAAAGCTATACCACAGATTTCAGGTAAAGTTTCATTATGATTCTTACCCAAAACAACTGAGTGAATTGCTGTTTCGATTCGTTGTGTCTTGTAGGGGTCATTCCTCTGTGACAAATGGTGAAATCCACTATGATGCGTGGTGAGATCCTCAATGAACGGTATTGAACCAGCTAACCATTTGACATTTTACATTTGACAAACTGCAACAGCTGTCACTTTGCGCCATTTGCGAATTTGAGTGTGAATCAGAGAAATACAAAACGAAGCGTAAATTAGGAGAAAAACGCTACGGAAATAAAGTTGCACGCGAAAATTTTGCAAATAAAATGCAAATATAGCGAACGGTTTTTGCAACAGCACCAAGCAGAATCTTAGTAACATCAACTACACAAACAATGGGACTCGATTTTGATGCGATCGAGTATTGCAAGAACGTGAAGCTGCAGCAAGCGCAACCGCCGTACGCGTGTCCAGTGTCCAAGTGTGATCGCAGTTACAAAACAGTGGTGGGACTACAATATCACTTGCTAAATTATGACCACGACAATCCCCAGCCAATAACACCAATTATAACACCCAACCGGAAAAAGGCGCGGAAAGCACACCATTCTACACCAAAAACCCCGAAGGGAACGGTCGATGACAACGGCGTCAAAGTTGGTGTTGTTCAGGTATCGAATCCCGAATCACTAGTTAGCTACAATGAAGAAGAGCAAACAGTACAATTCAATATTGATGGTAAGAGTGTACGACTGGCTATTGATGAGGCATTACCGTTCATTGAAGACGAAGAGTATGCGGAGCTAGTTACACGTCGGTGCATTTTAAATGCCGATGCATTACCACTGGAAGAGAATGCATCATGGGCGCGTGTAAAAGTTCCAGAGGCCCGTTATCATGAAATCGAAGACTACCATGTGCCTGATGCACCACCCCGCCCACTCGCCTATTATCGTTTTATAGAAAAATCAGCAGAGGAATTAGATGGGGAAATTGAGTACGATGTGGATGAGGAGGACTCTGCGTGGCTAGAGTGGATGAACGAACAACGTGAGAAAGCCGGTCTAAACGCCGTCAGCATAGACACTATGGAACTTTTAATGGATCGATTAGAAAAAGAGTCATACTTTCAAGCTGCTGCTAATGGCACACCTACCGGCGTGGAAGTGGACGACGATGCGGTGTGTTGCATTTGCATGGATGGCGAGTGCCAGAACACAAACGTGATTCTCTTCTGCGATATGTGCAATCTGGCCGTGCACCAGGATTGTTACGGTGTACCGTACATTCCAGAAGGACAGTGGTTGTGCCGACGCTGTTTGCAATCGCCCAGTACCCCTGTGAGTTGTGTATTGTGCCCGAATGCCGGCGGTGCTTTCAAACAGACCGACCGTGGTCAATGGGCACATGTGGTATGCGCACTTTGGATACCCGAAGTGCGTTTTGCTAATACTGTGTTTCTGGAACCAATTGGTAAGAAATAATGCATACAAGAAGCAATTGTTAATAATATACAAACATATTTTTAATATAATATAATTTTTACTTTTAGATTCCATCGAGACCATTCCGGCGGCGCGTTGGCGACTCACTTGTTATGTTTGCAAAGAAAAGGGTTTGGGCGCGTGCATACAGTGTCAGCGCAATAGCTGCTATGCTGCTTTCCATGTAACATGCGCGCAGCAGGCGGGCTTATACATGACAATGGACACTGTGAAAGATGGTCACAACGACTCTTCGGTACATGTACAAAAGTACGCTTACTGTCATGCGCATACACCGGCAGATGCTAAATTAAAGACCAATCAAAAGGAAGTGGAGGATACACGCGTGAAAATGAAGGAAGCGCGTAAAGCTCTAGCCAAGAAACGGTCGACAGCACCCGTTGTACTTATACCAACAATTCCACCCAATCGTGTGCAGGAGATCTCCGGCATGGTACACATGCAAAAGAAGCAGCAGTTCTTGGATAGGCTCATTGCCTATTGGACGCTAAAGCGACAATATCGGAATGGTGTACCACTATTGCGACGCCTGCAGAGTCAAGGCAACAATCATGGCGTAATCCATCGAAATGGTATTGAAGGTTTGCATTTTGATTTGCCTATCCGCTCCTACCCTACACTAAACAGTGACTAACTGTAGTAGCAATTAACTGTATTTTTGTGGAAAGATACGTATTTTGGGTTATCGGCTATTCTTAAACATACATACATACATATATGTATATTAAATTTTTGTTTGTATTATTTTCTGCATTTCAAACGGGGTTTTTTTTTAAAGATATTTAACATGCTAAACATCTTTAATTATTTTCTTCTTAGGATCACCGGATACTAAGGAATTGTACAAGCAATTGAAGTACTGGCAATGCTTGCGACAGGACTTAGAGCGCGCCCGTTTACTTTGTGAATTGGTGCGCAAACGTGAAAAACTCAAAGCTGCCTTTGTAAAAATCTGTGAGCAAGTGGTAATGCTGCAAGTGAATCCACTTGAATCGGCGCTGACAAAGCTACTGGATACACTTGAAGCTAAAGATACGAGTGAAATATTCCGTGAACCGGTTGACACAGTGGAAGTGCCTGACTATTTAGACATTGTTAAGCAACCAATGGATCTGGGTACGATGCGCGTCAAGCTAAAGCAGGGGCATTACACAACTTTGGAGCAGTTGGAGATTGATTTCGATTTAATGATACAAAATTGTCTTGCTTATAACAATAAGGACACTGTTTTCTATCGTGCGGGCATACGCATGCGTGATCAAGCAGCTCCACTATTCCAACAAGTGCGCAAAGAGTTGCAACGTGAAGGTTTGTTGGACAACACACGTTCAGAGCACGAGGATCATGTGGAACAAGAAGTCGAAATGGAATTGAAAACATTGCTCGAGGCCAAGCCTTGTGAAGAAATCGTACAAAAGTTGCTCATACTTGCGGATAAATCACAGGTTCTCAAGAATCCCGCATATCGTACGAAAAAGATCAAGCAAATACGTTTAGAAATAACACGTATGCGTAAAGGTATGCAGAAAGCGAAAATAGCGGCGGTAAGTTTAGCTAATAAATAATTGGTGTTATTATTTTCTTGATAATTGTATTAATATATGCATTTGTTTTCTTACCGTAGCGCCATTCAAATATGGCCGCGAATTCGCAAAGCGATGACGATGATGATGAAGAAGAAGATGAACACAGCAATGAAGTTATACTACACACAGAGAAAATAACGCAGCCATCCGTTATTCAGCAACAGCAAGTGCAAAATAGTTTGACGAAACGTTCGCGCAAAGTGCCGGCTAACATGATGTTAGACGACGATGACGATACAATGGGCGAAGAGTCTAAAGAAACCGCTACAACGACAGTACAAACACCGCCATGCAGTCCCATAAAGAGTCTCAATAATAGTGCATCGCCTGTGGGTGTGAATCGGAGGTTTGTATTCTGAGAGCTCCCTTAAAAAGTATGCATTCTTAAAATAATTTTAAATAATGTATAAAAAAGAGGCGAGAGATGGCAGTGGGTTATTAATTGTAGACAAACAAGAATTACAATATAAAGTTCACCAAACAAATTATCTTTAACAAACCCCTATTACCCTAGATAGATAGATTGAAAAGGAGGTATGCACTGCGACCATTGGGTCTATTGTGCCCTATAAAGCTCATAATAACACTTCAGCCAGCCCCAGGACCTCCTCGTTTGCGCGTCACAGCCTCCCACTCCAAGAGTAGATGTTGTGGAGTCTATTATGCCGAGCCACAGCAGCTACTCTATAGAATGCCTGCAATTATTCTTGCTACACCTTGGAGAGATCCATCAAGAGCCTGTATCTTTCAGTAACACCCTTAAATTCTTAGCATTTACATAACAATAGAGTTTTAATCCAACAGTTGACTTTTGTTTATATTTGAAGGTTTGCATTACTAGAGCTGTAAGTTCTTTTCATGCTAATATAGTTTACTGCGATGCTCATTTTAAGGTTTTTTTTTGGTTTTTTTAGCGTTTATTAATTGGAAGCAATGGCAGTAGTTTTCATATTGATTCCTTTGAGAATTCAACTAATCTTAACCTCTAGAGCTCTATACCAATATTAATCGATTTAGACGGATGACACAAAAATTCGCCATTTGCCTCACTCCTTCGTGCAGTAATGCAATTATTCATATCAATCGAATCGATCCATAATTATTACCTAAGAGCCACAAAGCCCTCTTATATTGATATTTGTTGGAACGATTTTCCGTCATCCTTTATCAAGTTTGGTTTGGAGACAAACCGGTTTCGGCGTTGTGCCATCTTCAGTGTCAATTTTCGTGCTCTTATATTAGTTAATCAATTGGTATTATATGACCTTTGTTTCCTGTTAAACTTATGATTCATAATTATTGAAATAAATTCCCTAATGATCATAACACTCTCCTCTCTTCCATTTTACGCTTGCCGCTTGCTTCACAACCATACAGAACTGCGGTTTTATTTACACGTAAAGCACAGGCAGCCCTCAAGCGACCATCCGAAATATCTATGCCCGTTAAAGATGAAACCATAGCATTGTCCGCGTCGGCCACACCGAATAATAACAACTCAACCACAGGTCCGGCCAGTGCTGCTGGAGCAGTAGCAGCTGCTACACTCGCCTCGTCAGCAATGACAATAAGCAATAAATTAAGCGGAAGCCATTTAACTCCACTAGGTGCAAGTTTGGGGCTCCCAGCAGGTGTAGTGTTAGGGACAGTTGCCGGTAAATCGCCGAAACGAAATGTGCGTCATAAGCGGCTATCGGAAATGCGACAAAGTGCGTCAATGTCGCCAAAAAAGTCACCAAACGCATCGCTGACGCCAAGTACGCCATTAACTGTGAATGTGCCACCCAGCGTTGCGGCGCTGACGTCCACGCCGAACTACGATCGGATACCAGACAGTTTTCGGGTGTACCGCGCAAACAATGAACGTGACGCCAGCGACAGTGATGACAACGATCTAAGTGACATGTCAGGCAGCCCGTGCAGTAGTTGTTCTGGCTTCAGTGTCAGTGGGTCTGGTTCAGAGTATGATAGCAGCGATGATGATGATGACGACGAGGATGATGACGGCGAGGATGATGGTGAGGCTGACGCTGATGGTGATGGCGATGAGGAGAGCGAAGGCGATGAGGAAGTGGACGGTCGTGAAGGTGATGCGGAAATGCGTGAAGTCGCTAGCGCTCCTGAGGCAGATGCTGAAGCAGATGGTGGTTCTGTGGACGCTGCCGACGGTGGTGGTGGTGACAATGGCGAAGCAGTGAGTGCCAGCGCCGATAGTGTTAACAGCGATGACGGTCCTGAGGAAAGTAACGATTGTGTGGCAAATGATAAATTAGATGTAGATGCAAAAAGTGTGAAAACACGCACGCCAACACCATCAGAGAAACGTCCACGTAATGCAACACGTACGAAGCAGAAAAATAAAATTACAATCGAAACGATAGCCCATGCAAAAAACGTAAACGCCAATGCTGTGCCACCACCATCAGCCATTGGCAAGACAACGACGCGCTCGAGCAACAAACAAATTATGACACGATCAGCAACACCCACCGCGAACGCAAACGCAACCAGTACGCCCATCGCGAATAACGCTAGAGGTCGAAAAGCGAGCCTTAACAACAAGTTAAAGTACAACAATACACACAATACACGCGGTTCTGCAGCAGCGACACCCACATCTCCATCAGAAAACGCCGATATAACGCCAGAAGCTATCGCCAATGTGGACGGCGAAGATGCAGCGTCGGCAGTTACGACAAACGCAACAACAACGCTGCTAAAGCCACCGCTTGAGCCGTTGCAGTTGGTTTGGGCAAAATGTCGCGGTTATCCATGGTACCCAGCGCTCATACTCGATCCCAAGACACCCAAGGGTTTTGTCTATAACGGTGTGCCGCTGCCAGCACCGCCAGCCGATGTGTTGGCGTTACGAAAAAACTACACCGAAGATTTTTTGTTTCTAGTGCTGTTCTTCGATGTGAAACGCACCTGGCAATGGCTGCCGGAAAATAAACTCGAAATACTGGGCATCGATAAACGACTTGATCAGCAAAAATTGGTGGAGTCACGCAAGCCGACCGAACGAAAGGCAGTGAAGAAGGCCTACCAAGATGCATTACACTATCAGAGCCAAGTGTCCGATCTGGAGGGGCAAGGGCCGGATCCGATAATGTGAGAAGGTGCAGTGGCGGTTGGCATGTGGAGGAAAAAGCGACACAAACGCTAAAGCAAAATGAATGAGGTGATGTTGGCGCCGATCGCGAAGCTGCACACGCATATAAATACATACATACATACATATAACAAAAATTATATGTATACATTCTACTGAAGCGACAGTTAAGCATGTATGTATGTAGTTTGTCTCTATTATTAATTGCTAGGTTTTTAATTATATAAGCTAATATATAAATAACTGATTGATGTTTAACTTTTTGCTACATTAAGTAATATGCTAAAATATAATTTTGTATTTTGCTAAATTCTCCTAAACTTAAGTCTTGAAAAATTTTGCCTTTATTGCAATTTGCACACAAACTGTATTTTAGATGACGTAAACTGTATAAACTTTATATAAACGTAATTTGTAAATTTGTTTTCTTTTTCATGATGTTCTCTTGGTTCTCCAAATGTGGATTGTTAACACTTGCAATTCTAATACATTTTTTCAAGCGCTATTTTTTAACATAATAAATATGTTTTTTTTTTAGTGCGGAATACAGCATTTGCTTTATAGAAGTTTTTTTTTTTTATTTTTGATTTATCGTTTTCCATTTCTAGCGCATTTGCATTTAATAGAATGTATTGCATGGAACATACATATGTTTGTATATACAAGTATACATACTCGTTCATACATTCATACATATTTTTCGGTTATATTCCTAAAACATTTTTTCCAACTTTCCCCCCCATTTTCGTACATTCAATTTTTTTCTTTGTCAAGTTTTGGCGAAAATGAAACAAAACAAATACAATAATGACGAAATTAAAAACAGAATGATCCTTAAAGTAAGTAAATATTTTGCAAACAAAAAATGTAAAAAGCATATGTAAAATAAATTAATAGAAAGCTGATGATATAAAGTAAAATTAAAAATAATGTTAAAAATAGTTAATTCTAGTGCAAAGCAACGTAAAATATGATGCTTTATTGTGTGTAATCGTTAAAATCTTTGATTTTCTAAATACATTCATACATACTTATACATACATATACAATTTACTATTTCGTATTACAGCATGTTTTCTTAAATTGTGTCACTTTTGCCCTTTTTTAACTTTCACATTGAAAAATTAATGGCAAATTGTGTGTCGTTAAACGCGTTTACATAAACACTTACAGATATACAAACTCTTAAGTTAAGTTTTAATTCTTAAATAAAATTAATTAGTGTTAAGCTATTAAAAACATGTAAAAACAAAAAAATAATAAATAAATAAAATCTCAAAAAAAAACAACAATAAAAACAATATTTAAAAAATAAACAAAAACCAACATAAAACAATAACGCGTTAAGGCACGATATCTCAAATGTAATACAATACAAAACGTTTCTTTTCTTTGCGGTTTGTTGATTGGACATAAAAAAAAGATTAATATTTTCATTAAATTTCTGTATGTGAAATCGAATTGCAAAGAAACGACCACACACACCGGTTTTACTTCATTAAAATAATTTAAATTTTTAACTATTGAAATCACTACGCATTTATTTGTAGTTGAGCATTAAAATTGATAGTTGTTTAATTTTACAACACTGCTGACAAAAAAAAACACTGATGCATTAATGCAACACAACAAAATACACAGATACCATTCATAAGAAAATAAAAGAAATAAATGTTAAAAATATAAAGTGTGCTTAATTATATTACTGTTGGAAATTGAAGTGCTGCTAAGGCTGAGTAAAACTTTCAATTGTTTTGCATTAAATTATAAAAAGTAAAGAATTGGCATTTATGTCATAGAACTTCGAGAGGCAGACGTCACTGTTAGAAAAAGATATTTCGAATATTGATTTTACATGCCCCGACTCAGCTTAGAACCTTGGTATTCGAACGACAAGCTACTGAACAAACTTAATAATACAATAAGAACCAGATTGCAGACGTTTTAATTATCCCCGTATTGAAATTGGTCATGTGAGCGAATCAAATCAAGGAATCTATCACGTCATTTACAGCAGAGATAAAGAATTGAATATCCTTTTGATTTTTCGCACAGTTTGCCATTCTCAGGTACATCTGTTATTATAATCTTGGACTAATTGAGTCAAAAAAATAATTATCATTTTTAGAAAAACTCACGTAATTTTTTAAACTGCCGCAAGAATGAACCAATTCGGAAACAAATTATTGAAAAAAATTGGTTGATTAGAAGAATTATTTTGACAACAAAGATCGGTAGTCACCACAGTCGACCCTTTTTTTCCGTTCATACCAACATTTTATACATAACATATGTAGTACATACACTGATGAAACAAAAATAGTTTTAGCCTTGGTATGCATTCCGTCGTTCATATCTTCAATATGAATGCACTGACGATTAAAAGTTTTTATACATGTTTTCTTGTTCTGATCTAGTGTTATTAGCAAAAGCACAAACATCTAATTAACCGTTAAATACTATGAGAAAACACGAACGGCCATTGTACCGAAAGTGAAGAAAAAATCATAAAAAACTTTCGAAAAAAGGTTATAACCATAAAAAATATTTCATAAATAGTAAATCGATCGGATTATTTAGTAAGAAATGCCCTTAAAAGCAAAGTTAATTAATATCGAAGAAAATCGGGGAAGACCAAGAAGAAAAACGACCATTTCATCCGTATGTCGAAATCGCAGCACTTCGTCACATCCAAGGAAATAAAAAAACACTCTGATCCTTCGTATTAGTTCGCGAAAGGTTCGTTATCGTTTGGAAGGACCAAATTTACTAGAGCGGATAACGAAAAACGTTCCACTTTTAACTAGAACAAATATCCAAAAAAGAATGGCTTTTGGCAGAGAGCATTTAAATGAGCCCAACAACAAATGGCGAAATATTCTATGGTCTGATGGAGCAAATTTAATATTTTTAGTAGATATGGCCGCAACTATGTCCATAGACATACACGTAAAGAACTAACAGTGCGTTTCCAAAAAAAAAACGGTGAAACACGGGGCAGAAGTACATACATATAACGGTATGGGGCTGTTTTTCATACCGTGGTGTTGGGCCATTGTATCGGATCGATGGTATAATGAATTCGGCAAAATACATCGATATTTTGCAAAATGTGATGCTGTCTTTTGCTTCACAAAATATGCCGATAAAATGTGTGGCTAATGAAGATATTCGCTTGCTGGAATGGTCCTCTCAGAGTCCATATCTCAATTCTATTGAGAATTTATGGGGAATTGTGAAGCAGGAGCTCTCTAAAACGCCAAAACCATCTAATAAAAATAATTTGGCGATCCATTCCGAAGAAGCAGTGTGAATGATTCGTAAATTCGATGCCCTGAAGATGCGCCGCTGTTATCCAAACTTGAGGAACAACAATTAATTATTAAAAATCATTTATAAATTCCACCCTTGTTTTAAGTTACGTTGCCTTTTTTGCAAACAATATTGGAAATAAAATGAAAAGAGTCTATTTTTTTGCCAACCTATTTTGGTATCTTTTATGTCTGGTTCGTGTTTTCTCTAATTTTTTAACAAAAAGTGAAATGTTTCTGTTTTTGTTTTTATGGACACGAGATCGGGGATATGAAAGATGGAATCCATTCCAAGGCAAAGAGTCTATTTGCCACCAGTGTACGTAGTATATTGTTTTTAAAGTAATTCTAGTTTCATATGAAGTTTTCATACATTTTTTTATTAACATGAACGCATCACGAATTTAAAAAAAAAAATTTTAACATAACTTGTGAAATTAGTATGTGATTAAAATTAACCATTACTGTAGAGCGAAGAAGTTACTTGTTGTACATATTCATTGAACGCTATTAAAGCTTTAACTTTAGCGGAAATATATTACCAAATAAAATTTTTAACTAACGTGAAGTTAATCATTGGTGAAAATATTATTATGTGGGGATGTAGCTCAGTGGTAGAGCGTTCGCTTTGCATGTGAAAGGCCCCGGGTTCGATCCCCGGCATCTCCAAGTCGACTTTTTTGCACTTATTTTTTTTTTTTTAATTATTATTTAGTTTCCTTTTTTATACAACCAGTATATTTATATAGTTTGGAAGTACAATGAAGTACGATAAAATAATATTGCACTTTCATTTCATTTTAGTTCCCAAACATTGACAAATCGAAAACCATTATTCTCCATGCAACCACTTTCCGTTAATTCATATTGAGCCAATTGTTTCATTTGTTTCCGTCTGTTCGCTGTCAGGCCATGTCGGCCCGGATCACCAACGAGTATTTGTTTGCCCGCGTTGCGTAAACTTTTCAGCCAAGGCTGCAATACTGCTGCCAGTTGTTCATCGTAAAAAATATCACCCAATAAAACCAAGTCTTCCTTTATCACCTCGGTTGCTGACGAAGCCTTTATTAGATTGTCCGTAGAAATGTGCAACAGCGTGGCGTCTACCCCATTTAGTTCAGCGTTTAGCATAGCAGCACAACCAGCGACTAAAAAATGCGAACAAAATGAACACATTGAGCAAACGAGAAAGAGAAAGAGAGAGAGAGAGAGAGGAATGGGATGAATAGCGTAAGAGCAGAAAAGTGTACTTGGACAATGTGTTAATAAGAGGGGATGTAGCTCAGTGGTAGAGCGTTCGCTTTGCATGTGAAAGGCCCCGGGTTCGATCCCCGGCATCTCCAAGTATTATTTTTTGCCATTTTATTGTTAAATTCGTTTTTTTTTTTGCAAACTTACCTTCATCAATATCATTAGCTATAACGTACTTCGGCTTGTGCATTAGCGCGGCCAAAGTAGTAGCGCCACAACCACTGCCCACATCTAGCACCGATTTGCCTGTTACCAACGATGGATTATCGAGTATGTAGCTGTAAATATGTATGAGCAAAAAATTAGTATACTCGTATATACATGAAATACACAGTAAATAAACCAACCGACTGATAGCTTGTCCACCTGGCCAATAGAAGGCCCAAAAAGGATCAGCTTTAAATAATTTAGAGGTGTCAAGTGTCGCAACAGATTCGTGAAAGAGTCGACATTGAGGCGTTATAAGATGCAATGCTATTTCTGGCGTCAAATGATCACGTGAAATTTGGGTCTCTTGAAGAATTATACGCTCGATTTCTTTTTTATTTATGCTGAAAATTAAATTAAAAATTAATTAGTTGAAGTTGAATCAGTCAGTGTTGTTTTTTACATGCTTCTTGTGGGTACCACTGTAAGCATAAGTCTCTTAAGTAAAATTTAAAGGTTAATTTACCAAAACCTAACTTATTTTGCTTTTAAAAAATCATTGAAGAAGAAGAGCGGATTCTTTTAAAACTTGTACGAGTACGTTTGTACATACATACTTAATTCAAGAAGGTTTTTTACAAATTACTTAGCTGCTGTTTTGGTAGTTCTTTAGCTATAATGTCATACATACATATGTACATATATGGATGTGTTCATTGATTCCTGAATAACACTGCTTTGCATTTTTATATGTACATACATATGTATAGTGCATATCCGACTAGCGCTGCAAAACTGATGGCACTATTAAAAAGTCAATGATTTTTATGTTTTGCGACTATCGATTGTTTAAACTATCTTTCGGTAGTCAGACAAGTTATATTTAGTACGAGTTTATACGATTTGAGTACTTTTTTTTTAATTTCTTTAAGTTGCAGCGATTTCGCACCCTTGTACATAGAAATTAAACTAAGGCCTTGAATTCACATATAAAGAAACGAAAGTAGTAAAAAAAAATACGACAAGATCTCGTGTAGCTACTGACCGCCGTAGTGCTATATTTTGTAAATAAAAGAAAGTGCTGGGTTAAAATTTAATAAAAATGTGTATTTTATTTGTTCATTAGATTAAAGGTTCTTCATAAACAAAGAAAAAATGAGCAAATTTCTTAAAACTGTTATAAGCTAACGCCACTTTTAAAGATGAAATTATTGCATTAGATGTGTAACCCTTTGGGTTTCCGCAAATTTATTGTATGTCAAGATGCGCGTTACTTTTTGTCTTGTAGAACAAGTTGTTCTAAATGTTTTGTTAAATAATATGTGCTCCAACGCTAAAAACAAGTTCCAGAACAGCATGGAAAAATGTTACGGAATCACGACCGGTTCTTGGACATGGCGCTTCAATGTTGTTTATTTAAGCGTGACATTATAGACTGCGATATTTTCGACCACAACGTTATTAACACTCAAGATTGATTAATAAGAGATTACGCCTTGCGCAGGTCCGTTACTTTTTACTTTAAGATATTGGTTTCTTACGTGAAGTTCTAGCGTCGATTATAGTACAGTCTTGCAATAATAAAACCGCTTGGTTGTGGTATAAACAGTAATATAAATGTGCTTCAAAAGGAAAACAAAGGATAATCTCGGGTGCATTTTTTTCGGGAAAAACTCACGTGATTAAGATTACCAGTTCCTCTTTACTTTACTAGCATGTACAATTCTCAAAAACTTCATAACAAAATTTCAAAGAAACTATCTGATGATACATTCATATCATATCGATGGTCTCAAAAAAAAAGAAATTATTGATCTGACAAAAATGGTATATTTTTACTGAATTTGGAAGTTTTGAGGTCAGTTGTTAAGAGAAGCAATCAGGCGGTTTTAAAGACGAGATCATTATACCAATAAGATTGTGAAATGGATATACCTGCTCGTACATTTGTATGAAGGATAATTTGAAAATCATTTTTGATCTGCAAATGTCATGTGAACAAAATTTACGTTAACCCAGCAAAAATATTTCTAACCGCTGCTTGTGAATTATTGTCATATGAATTGTGAAAACTGCGAAAAGTAGGCGAACAGTTTTTCCAAACTCGCGTCATCGCTATTAACATTTCGTGGTCACTAGTTTAGTGGTTATTCATTTTGTTCGCTTACAGTAAATGGTGCTTTGTACAAATCGATACTGTGAGAACCACTAGATGCGTTAACCCAGCATAATTGCTTCTTCTGTGAACAAAAGTAGCATTTATGTTATAGTACAAGGCTATTTTAGGATTATTTCGAGGCTAGTTTAGGCCAAATTCGGACCGATTAATGTCCATTTAAGCACAATTTTGTGACTGTTTCGGTATAATTTCGGGACTAGTTCTGGCACTTGTTTAGGATTAGTGACGTTTTATTTTGGCATTGGTTCAAAGATTCTTTCTATGGCCATTTCAGGAATAATTCACGACTTTTTTTAGAACCATTTCGGGACTTGTTCTGCACCATTTCGAGACAACATATTTCAGGTCCATTGCAGGAACATTTAAATACCAAGTTTTCTTAATTTTAACACTGGTTCAGAACTGTTCTTGAAATTTTCGTGACTAAAACATGTGCAATACGATAAATAACGTTTGAGGGTAGCTTTGTGTATGTTCGATTTATTTGATCACTCCCGAAAAAAATGTTTGAATTGTTTACTATTATGACTATTTTGTATTTAAAAAAAATATTAAAAATTTTTTTTTACGTATTGTAATAATGACATAAAACAGATTTATGAGATTTATAAAACGCTTCTACGAATTTATAAAAATAGAAGAACAAATTAGGCAAAGTGACCGATACATTGTCGCCTGTATTATACATACAAACATACATGTACAAGCAATAAAACTTACTTTAAGGTTTATTTTGTAAACATAAGAAAAAGTGTTGTTCACAAAGCATTACGCTAAGCACGTGCTAAGCTGACAGTTACGAATGGTTGCTTTTGGCAACAACTTTAATGCCCAATATATTCACAAAAACATTATTAATAAATAATAAAGCGTAATAATTATAGGCTAATAAACAAATAACCGAAAACAAATGATTTAATAAAGAAATGCAAAAAATTTTTCTTTCTTTTTGTAATCCAAAAAAAAATATTAACTAATGCGACTATAAAAAATTTATCATAGAAAATATGTCCATATCTATATATTTTTTACATACATACATACATATTGTATTTGTTTGTAGTAATCCAACAAGTTTTCTGCCAAAATCAAAACAAAATTTGCATACCAATAGTTATAATAAATGATGAAAATAAAAACATCACAATCGAGTGTTAATTTTTGCTTTCGCCAAAAATCGGCGTCAATAAAAATGGTTTCCGCGTAAATTCCACTTAGGCCACTTCAATTACGTTGAAGTGTTTGGTACTTGAAATAACTATGCTGGCATACGAAAAAATATAATTAAAAAAATTTTTGAATGCATTTGACCCCGAATTCAGTCTCTAAAAAACATTAGACCAGTTGGCATTCATTAGTTTCATTCTAGTCTCAAAATAAAGTCTCTAAATTGTGACCTGGTGATGAGCAGGTCACAAAACTTTAAATAAAAACAAAAGAAAAAAAATGTGAAAGCGGGGTACTTGTGATAATACCAAGTTACTGAATTGGTATAATCTCAGGTTATAAAATTTGAGACTATGTATGAGTTAATCGATTTTAGGTTTTTATTTTTTGTGTTTGTCTTAATTTTTGTGATTTGCTTATCACTTGATGACAATTGAGAGACTTTGTTTGAGAGTAGAGGACTTGAGACCAATTAATGCAAACTCGTCTAAAATTGTGACTTTTTCGGACATTAAACTTTATTTTATTTTCAAAAGATTTCGTTCATAGAAATAACTGTATTTAGTAACATGTATGTATGTACATTAACGTAGTTTTTTCTTACTTGGAAAAAGAACCGGTTTCCCGGTTTTTTCTTGATTTAAAAATTAGAAACCGGGTTTTTCAAAATGTCATTTTTCGAATAATTCGAAAACCGGTTTTACAAAAAACTCGAATAATCGAACACCCTAGTACATATGTACATATGTTTGGGGCATGTACATATGTCCATTCACATACATATGTGTTTGTATTTTAAGATTACTTTGCAAAATTATCTGTCACAAACTCGTTTGCTCCTTTAGACGCATTTAATTGGTGTCTTTTTGTTATCTTCTAGTTTTTTCCATACTTAGGTTATGTCAATTCAATTTCTGAAGACAGTACAATTACGCAATTAATCTATGACTACTCGAATAATCTGTAATCTTCACTTTGGTTTGTTTTTGTTTTTCATTTTATTTATATAATGTCGCTTTTGTCAAGGTTAACAATTGCGTAAATGCAATACAATTAACATTGTGCCATAATAATTTGCATATCGTAGATTTAAAAAACAACGAATCGAGTTTTATAATTTCTGCATTCATATGATTTTTTGCGTTTACTCCATTTATTTGCCCAACGTTTTGCTAGAGCTTCCTAGCTTCCTCGAGTTTGAACTATGTAATCGGTACAAAAACACCGGAAAAAAGAATTTATAAACAAAAGCATCGTATATGTATATGAATGTATGTACAAGCAAAAACATCGAAAAATTAATTTCGAAACAAAAACATTTAAACTAAAAACATGTAAACCAAAAACTCAGTTAAAATTTCATCGTATGAATAGCGTCCCTAAGAGGTCCGGAGTAAAACATTTAAACTTAATACTCCCAACTGTATGTGGCAAAAAATAAATTTTTAAGGTCGATGGCGAGTTCAAATGTTCGACAAATTCCTCGAAAAGTTAAATGGGTGAACTTCCCCGCAGAAAATATCACTTACGAAGAAAATTTAATTTGTTTCAAATATGTTTGATAATTAGTATATAGGGCGAATTGAGAGCCTCCTTCTCTTTTAAACTTAATTAAAAAAAAAAAAAATCAAACAAAATATTAAGTAAAGTTAATTGCTTAAAATCGCCCTGAGTGCCTTAAATGATGAACTGATTGTGCTAATAAATAAAATAAGCAACTTAAAACAGCTTCATAATCGTTTTTTTCTTTTTTACTTAGTACCCAAAATACTCCATTCAACGCCAATTAAGGTATTTTGGGTAAATCCGTCAATAATATATAAATATATATGTAGATATACTTATGGACATATACAATGTATATATATATATTACAACTTCAATGTTAATAATAGAGTGCATACAAAACACCGAATAAAAAAAAATTGGCTGAAAAAACTAGTTACTTTGCGTGATTGACGCAAGCGGAAAAGGTTAAAAAGAACTAAAGCCATACATACGCACAAGAGCTCACAAAGGAATCATAAAAAATGCCTCAAAACGAATGTAAAACTTGGATGTGAAAACAATACATAAATACATACCTATGCACTAAATATTTATGCATCCTTTGTATTATTTATTTAAAAGCAGTTAAAGGTAAACAATTCATTCAAGGTCAATGTTAAAACCACAAAGCACACTATATATAGGTACAAAACTTATGTACATACATATGTACCTAAAAGACAGTATTTAGACAAATATTTTTTGCTAAACTACTTTAACTGAGCTTATATTTCTGTTCGGCGTGCTACAAAGATCGGAAAGCCTACATGTGCTGTTGAAAAGAAAAGTTGTTTAATAAAATGTAATGGATTGACATACTTATTATTAGTTTTGGAACTTGAACGGGTTCTCAAATGGATGGATTGAAGAACTTTGTAATTCGAGGGATCAAGTGAATCCAATAAACCAAAATGTAATTAAATACAGTCCATTCGTACGGATAAGAAGAATTTTGTAGAAATGAAATTCTATTTCGATTCGATTAGCAAACCTGGAATTATAAGTAACTCATCGAAACTTTTTTTAACGTATGTAGATAAAAACTAATAAAATACCTTTTAAAAATACTAAACAATCCATAGGATTCTCGTAAACATTATTTAAAAGAATGTAATCATTTGTGCACACAAAGTTGTGTGTTATTTTAGCGAAACATGTTGTAACATTCATTAATAATTTGTATTTGTGGGACTTTTCATAGTGAATTCAGTTCATTCTTTAAAAAAACTTACTGAAATTAAATTTCAAACTTTGTAGAAAACTAAAAACATCAAATTTTTTTTTTACCAAATTTAAAATTTTTTTTAGAAGTTATAATAATATAATAAAGTGCAAGTGTAAAAATGTGATAGTCCATATATTTGACGTTTTTGCCGAAATTTCTTTCATATACTTACATATGTACATATGTAGGTAAAGTTTGAACCTCACAGAACTGAAAAATCTAACAACAGATCAAGGAGAAAGAACAGGCCTGGATGTTGACTTTTTCTATAAAAGCAAACTTTAAATTAAGAGTATATGTACATACATATAAATTTCCTTTTTTTTTGCTTCTCATGTAAACAAAAATTATCATAAATCTATAAAAGCATATGACTGAAATATATATGTACATATATATGTATGTAGGAAAGTGTCAAGTGAATATGGACATATATTTTTTCGTAACAATCTTTGGCAAAATGTGAAATTTTGTTTAAACTTGCTTGTCAAAAAGATATACTGGCATTAAATATCTTTCTATTTTTTGCTGGGGTTGATAGGCAAAATTTACTGGAATTTTTCTCCTGTGTTTGACCGAGTTTCTCCTTCCATTTATGGTTGGCGTCATTACATTTTAGCACGAAATGGAGAGACCTACGCTTTTTCATGGCATATTAGACCACAATTTTTGCTTTAATTTATATTTTACTTACCTTGGTTGGGATTCGATCCTCACCGACATAGCGAGTTGAAGCTCTCTCAGCTACACACTCGACCTATCCATAAGTCCATGTCACAGCCTTTTACAATATTACAATCATGGATGCTTGCTGTAATTAAAAGGCCTTTAAAAAAATCGGCCGTAATGCAGTTCTAGTATCGCGTACTTACATATCGATTTTCTGAAGCGTGAAAAGTACTATTTGGTCATATAAAAGTCACGTTACGGCAGATGGGAAATACCCATATGGGTATCTATGTAAATTCTAAAATAACTTTTGTTATAACTTAATACTAATTCACTTAATTGCCTGCTGATTTTTAAATATTTAAGTGATATAACAAAAACAGAAATAGCATTCACAAAGACGTCAAGCCAATACAAAATTCGTATCCCACGTAAGCTGCAGCAGTCAAAAGTGCAAAATAATAAAGTAAATACTGATCAGTTAGAGAATACCATTTTTAGAAGAGCAATAAACAAATTGTTAAGTTATGCAAATATTAATAGAAAAAGTGTGCATATATCTGTATGTCTAAGTGAGTTTTTGTTTTGTATTGCCAGCTGATGTTCCGCAATTTTTAAATCATACATACATACATACATATATCACATATGGGAAATAAATAAAAAATTGGGTACTTTACGATTTAATGCTAGTGATATCGGCAATTCCGTCGATTTTCTCAGCTTTACGGACAAGTTTATAATCCTACAAATACTTATAATAAGCAAAAGCTTCCCGATTTTGTATGTTGATGATAAACACTTGAAAATAACTACATACTATGTTTATAAATACTTATGTATATATGTACATACATGCGGCGGTAGCCTGATGATTTGCAACAAAATTAAAATAAATAAAAATGTTCCACCTATTTTTATTTACTTATTGTAAACAAATTTAAATTACATAAAATTTCAATGCTTAAATGGAGCTTTACGGCCGGTTATTTTAAATTAAACAAACGTTTAACTTTTTCTCCTACGCGTTTCGACGCATATTCGCGTCTTCCTCAGGGAGTATTAATTAGAACAATTACATATCACAACATAATATAGTATTTAAAAAATTGTTTGTATTTGAACACTGCTTCATCGTCAAGTCGGTCGAACTTTCGTTTATTTTCTAGCAAACACAATATAACAACAGTAAAAAGCTTTATAGAAATTATAAAAAATCAACAAATTGTCATTAAAGTTTTAAACTTTTTTCCGAAAAACTATTGATTTTTTTGAATATAGAATTTTGTAGTCCAAGAAATTTAATTATTATTATTATCAGGGCATAGTAGCGCTGCGACCTAAAAAAGAAATTTAATTACACTAATGTGCAATTTTTAAGTGGCTAGAGTTTACCGTTGATTTTTGTGAAGGTCAAAGATATTGCCTTTTTTGCATATAAAAAAAATTCTGTAGTAATTATTAGACATTTAAAATTTGCAAAACTGCATACCCGCAAAATTTTTAAAAAGTGAGTGGTAAAAGTTTGAAATTTGGATAAAAATTTGTTAAACTTTTAAAAATTTTATATTAAGCTTGAACTTGGTGTTCATAAGGTTTTTGTTAGGTAATTAGCGAAAATTTAATTGAAAAGAATTTAAAGTAAATAAAAGGAAATAAATTCCCATAAACTTGTCAAACTAAACTACAGCCCATTGTACAAAACTACGAACTTTTAAATAAATAAAAATTTTTTTTTTCAAAAAGTTAAGAATTTTTAAAATTGTTGAATTGTTTTATTATCGGATTTGCCCAGTTTTGAATGTTATAATAAATGATCCTGCGTTATGTGGAAGAAATTGAATTTCAATTGCAGTTAAAAGAATTGTCAAACCTACACATTATTATACATACAAAAGTTAAATGCACTATATAACTGCATAATTAAAAAAGTTTTGAACTTTGTTGAAAATTTATTGAATTTGTATTAGTTTTATTTACTACAAATTTTGGAGTCTAGATTTATATCTGTTTTGTCAGAGAATAAAGTGTATTTTAGAAAAAAAATATTTAAAACGGAATAACTATGTATATAAATTTGTGAAACCTTGTATATAATTGCTTTAACCGACACGCATATATGTATGTATGTACATATGTGCAAATATGTGCACCATTAAACCAAACGATATTTTGTTAGAAAAAATGTTTACGCCTGTTCAGACACGCAACCTAATCATAACATTTGAATTCCAATACCATTTACAAATGCTTTGCTGCACTATTAGTCACGCGCTTTTTCAGTTGACGCTCATCGTTTGCAGCACGTGATTTGGCTAACGTCCACTCACTCGTTTGTGCAAACTCATTACCAGTGTGACCAGATGATACACAAGAAACAAAACAAAATAAAAAAACCATGATGTTTAAATCTGAATCGTTATCCATAAACTCTATCTGGAAGAATATTGAAATAAAAATACACTAACTAACGATTTAGAGTAACTGCTTGATAAAATTTCCCACGGATTTATAATAGACATGGGATCAAATTTTATTTTAAAATTGTTTTTTTCACAACTAAAACGCAAAGAACACACAGAAATAAAATTATTTTTTTAATTTTACACAGTTAGCGGCTTTAGTGACAGCTGTTTGTCGCTGCTACTTAAGACTATATTTAAATGAAAAAGTCAAATTTAACTCGACTTTTATTAAGATAAAGTTTAAAGTAGGCTGAAACTGATTTAGAGCCGTCTTTAACTCGACTATTATTATATCTAAGTGATTTTTTATAAAAAAAAATAACAAAAATTTAAACTCGTACAAGATATTATATTAAAAATTCCGGGGCTTGAGAGCAAAAAGAGAAGCCTAGAAATGGCTAATTTGGTCACTCAGTTCAATATCATTTAAGTCATGTGAAGTACCGCGCAAGTAAACGCTTGACTTTTTTTTTTGTTTTTGGCTCTTTTGACGTTAGCATTTTATACATAACATACCTATGTTTTTTTTTTTTTGTTAACACTGTTCCGGACAAATTTCGAATTGGTTTGTTTGTGCTTGCACGACAAGCAAGTTCAAGTGCGACCACGGCTTTTGTGGCCAACTACTGCTTTCAAGCCGGTAATTACTGTGTAGTAGCTGCTTGCGGACGTCTTCAATATGCAGTAACAAAAAAAAAAAAAGGTTTAAAAAATTTCAGACATTCTACATACATGACATACATACAGATTTTCATTCGTTATATGCATTTTCTATATGTGTACTCGTATGTATGTTGGTAAGACAATTGTCGCATGCCATTGAGTCTGATTCACTTTAGCGCTTGTGCCAGCGCGTACTCAATTCTTCAGCAGTCCAATTCACTCTATGTACTAGTATGTATGTACATATGTATATATTTTACTACCAATTTTGACTCTGTAGTAGTGGGTTTATTTTTTATAAAACGAGTTTTTTTTATCGTTTGATTTTATTTCAAAGTCATCCCAGCGGTAAATGTAATATTGGCTAAATATAAAATTATCGAACTATGCATTATTTTTTACTATGATTTGATATACGTATATATAAGACATGATGTTGAATATTAAAAAAAAAAAATTAGGCTAAAGGCTAAAGCAAAATAAGTACGTTTTCCTTACAACTCTATCCGAAATCTTACAACGACACTTATGGTAATTAGACCAATTGACAAATACTGTTCGTAAAGTCAATTTCGGTAGGTGAGCGATATTAGTTCTGTTTGTTAAAAAATTAGACATCACAAGCGAGAAATAAAAATCTAGAATATAATGCTGAATCCTTTCCCAAAGAGTATAATAATTTACACACGCGGAATTGGCAATCATTAACAAAAGGCGGCGGGAAAATACATTTGCCGATTGTGTTAATATTTTGTATGTACATACATATACATACATATATACTTATATGTATATAAATAAAGAATAATTGGCGGTGTCCTTTTTTAATGAATGACGATGCTGGACGACCAATGCGCGCAAGGAACTTTTCCGATAGAAAATATGTTTTAGTAAGCATTTATTAATAAGCAAATTAAAAAAAAATCACAAAGAAAATAATAAGTCCAATATCATATCAGTGGACTTTTGATAAAACAACTTATTTTACTTTAGCAGGTTTTATTTTGGACTCTTTGTTTTTTTATATTACATAGACAAACTAAATACTTTCATTCGATATATATGCATTTGACTTATGAAGATGGTATATTTATAAATATACACAATTTACACCATTTACAACTTCGTAGGAATAAAGTACTAAGCCGAGATAAGTTGTTTTGTCAAAGGTCGGCAGATATGTTTCTGTAATATTTAATTCTTGCAACCTTAAATATTTCCTGCACATAATATCACAGATCCAGAGCAATATTAACATATTTGATGGTTGAATTAAAAAAAAAATCATAAAAATTTTCGTAAATATATTTGTAAATATTATAAGACACGAGACACATTTGTTATAAGAGAAAATAATAAAATCAATAATAGTTATAGTTATTTTAGTAAGAAACAATTTTTTTTGAGACTTATATCTGAGGTAGTAAATAATAACAGCCTAAGTTGACTAAAGCTAAAGCTTTTATTGTAATTTGAAATTTCGAGAATTTACTCGTATATCTCGTAGGAATGATCACATTTTTTCAACTCCAGAAAATTTTACAATTGCCTTTCCTTGAGCCAAAAAATCTGGCTAAATATAATCATACTTACGAGACATAAAGTCTCAAATTTTCTATTTGCAATAAAAACTTAAGTCGTCAAAGACTTTTAGTTTATTTTAAAGCTTACATATACGATAGTTTATACATTTTTTTCTAATGAGTGAAGAAAATTGATGAGGCTTAGATGGCGAAATTTTTTTGTTACCATTGCGTGACTCTTTCAGGTTGAGTTCGAGACTACTGCCGAACTTGTTTGGCATTAGTTTGAGTGAATTTCGGGACTAGTTTAAGACTTATTATTATTATGTAAGCTATTTATAAAATAAAAAAATAATAATAATATTTAAACTTGCTCTATTATTTATTGATTGACTTTTATACTCTTTTCTGATTTAAAGACTTTTATTTTTGAGACTTACATAATAAATTGGCCCCTTCATAATAATAATGTATGAAAAAAATATATCAAGATATCAACTAGTCCATAGTGGTTTCGATCTTGACGATTTCAGATAAACATATGTATGTATATTGAAATTTTTGTTTGCATTAAATTTTTTCAAATGCCGTAGCTTATAAGCAAATAAATGATTTGTCTAAAGTTATAAGTATTGAAAATATTAATACATTCAACGTCATGCAGTTGATAATGTAGAAATCTTTCGAAAAATCGAGCATGATATTCTGAAAGCCAATCAAAAGCACTTACATTGGAACGATTTAGGCCTCTCTGTATTTGCCAAGTTGTGTAGTTTTATAAAATTCCGTACTTGTAGTCTGAGCCATTGTCAATGGCCAATAAATAAAAAAAAAATCCAATGCTCCAAACACCAAACGTGATCACCAAAACGCATTCCAATAAATTAGTCAAAGGTGTAATACGTGAATTTACTCAACTATACCAGCTACACTCATAATAGCTTTATAAAATAACCAAAAAGCCCACACTTAGGAAGTTTGTATGTACACATTTTTATGTTAATTTAGATATTTTATTTTATTTAAACTGCGTAACGTACTAAACGATGTGCGACGGCAGGTGACCACTTACAAGCGCTTGTGGACTTTGCCCCTTATACAGGGAACTTAAACAGCTCAACTTTGCATTTGTTGGTTTAATGAATGAATACTCGTGTGTGAAAATTTGAAGAGAGTAGCATCTGCTGAAGTAAATGAACGATATTGGCAGTGATAATTAACTTAACAACGACATACCAGCAAACTGGAAGAGACACAAGTGCTTTGCGCTTAGCAACAACGGAACAAAAAGTTTTGGCGCGTCTAAAAACGGTTCATTTGATTGCTGTATTATACTTTGAATGTGAGTAATTTTGCGTTCACACTCACAATTTTCAAATATTTATGGAAATTTCTGAGGAATTCCTTTAAAAATTCCAAGTCTTGTGAAATTGAATCATCATACGCGCCATGATGGTTAATAAACTGGTTAGGGCATGTTGCGCTTTGAAGTACTTACATACAGACATTTGATTGCGTTTAATGAAAATACATTTTCTAAGGTGTTAGTTAGCCTTAGTGACAAGCAATTATTTATGCTAAATTTAAGCAAATCTAAGTAAGTAGCTGCAATCATATACCGAAACTTTCCATACACATTTTTCTTGACGTAATCTTCATCAGCTTGTAGCTTTTGCTAAGAGGAAATATTTCGCAAACCAGCAGAATGCGTGTTTCGTCCGGCGACAGATTGGCGTTGAATTTAATTCAACATATATTAAATTTAATTCAATTTAGGTATTTCTTAATACTAAAACAACGAAATAACTGCCGCCGTAAGCGGTTTGCGCAAATCCTGTTTCGCCATCCCGCCATTGCAACACGACAGCAAAGGCCGTCACAAAGATATACAGCCATCCAGCTAGCCAGCGGAGTTGGAGACGGCGCTGAATGAAAACATGTAACCCTTTTGGGGCCGATCAAGAGCTCAACTCGTCTGCTCTTGGCATTTCCATGGCGGGGAAAGTAGTGAATAATTCTATGAGTTTGTATGTGAATATTTTGGTTGGCCTTTTTTTGTATGCCTCGATGTCACCAGAAATGGAATTTAAATTGCCGGCTTCAATATGCCCAACAGTGAATGAGCACACGTTGCCGCAGTAACCATTCTGAGCTGCATGGAAGGTCGTTAATGCAATTCACGTATGCACTGTTATATACTCGTACAATGTCCTCTGATAAGATTCGATATTGCCACATTCACATGAGAAATGAATTTAAATAATTGTTGGCGTCGCGTGGAATACTCACGTAGGCGTTTTCGTATATATGTATGTATGCGTATGCGCAGAATAACGTACGTGCACGTACGTACATACATTTGTAGTGGGAAAACGGAAGTTCACTTTTCGTAAAACCCACCGTACAAAACTATAGAAATAAAAAAAAACCCAAAAGCGGTCGTTTTATAGGTAAAATAAAAAAAAGTGTTGGAATCCCTTCAATGAATTTTTGAACTTAAAAATACATTTACAAGAAGACTACTACTGATAACAACTGACAGCAAAGTCCAGGAATATATACGACTACGCCAATTTTTCGAAATCCGACTAATAAAATCGTATAATATTACTGGAAGAAAATTAAAGGTTTTAATATCAGTAAATAGTTCAAAACAGTCTATTTAACCTGTTAGCCTTAATTAGGGCAATTAACAAATTTTCTTCGTTTATTTTGACAAAATTGACTAACTGACTCAATTAACGCCGCATTACGTGATGTGGCAGAATAATGAATTAAATTTGTAATTTTATTTAGATGTGACACATTTTTTCCAAGGCAGTGTTGTTCATACCTTTCTGGGACCACAGTGACAAAAGACCAATGGCGTTCTCAAATGTAGAGAAAAATTAATACTACCACCGTAAAATGTGGTCTACTGTAACCATACGCTGTCGCTTGTCATTTAAGGAAATGACAGAGTCAATTCGAGACACATTGTTAAGCCAATGAATTTGGAGACTCGGCACAAAATTTCTGATCAAGGGTTTAAGTGATGAAATACAAAATTGTCTGTCATACAGACGGCTTGAAACTAACAGACAATTGTGGTCGACCCGACTTACATATTATTCAGCCTTAATAAGTATAATAGCTGAAACAGAATATGGTGGATGTGGGAAATTTCGACAAATATTGTCAAATAATCGTGCACCATTCCCCCTATTAATTCACCTAATTAAACTCAATTCAAGCGGCAGCGAATTAGCAAATGTAAATGTTAAAAAAGATGAAATTCTTATAGACTATTTCATGAAAATAATATGTCGTCAAGACTATGACGTCGCAACAAGAAAATTACTTTTTTGTTTCGTTTAAATATGTCAGAAGTTGTCATCTCGAAAATCAGGTGGCTACGATTGTACATCTATCTTCTATCCAAACAACGACTCTCCACTCTTGATGATAACTGCTCGATACTTGGTGAGCCTTAGAATTTATGAAACCACGATTATTATAAAAAAATATAAATATTTAGCTTAGTCAACTGGTGCAATGTTAACTTTATTACATTTTTCATGATTTCAACACTCACTACGCCACTTTTGATATTTCAGACTTGTTTTTCAGCATAAAAAAAATTTTACTGTCCTCTCCACAATTAATGATTGACCAAATATGCAGCTGATGAATTTTATACTTTAGCTCAGCAGTTTTGGACCTCGACACTCTTAGCAAATTTGCCTTTTACGACTCGGCACAAAAAATAAAAGTATCCGTACGTTATGCGGAATGCGACCCTCGTGTCGGTTGGGCGAGTGTAGGGTAACCGTTGGGCTTAATAATCAAAGCTGATATTGGTTTAAGGCGTTTTTAAGTTTCTTGAAAATTTACTATTTTCGTTGAACAAGTTTAGTGGATAGTATATTTTTTGCTATCACACAGTATTGTTATTTTAAATTCTCCTGAATCCATTTAGTGATGAAGGGCTTGTACAACGTCGAAAATGAACGCTCCACTTAGTACTCGTGGGCACTTTGTAAAACAAGTAGGCATAATTAATAATTGCTTCAATTTTGATTAAAACAGTAATAAATATTATATAAAACACTCAGATCTATGTAGAATAGGAAAAGGAGCTATTAATCTAAAGTGTCGAGAATAACCTTGAGGTCATGAAAAAATCAATTAATTACCTGCTATTTTTGGACAAAAGCAAAAACACTATAAAAATATAAGTAAATGCATACATCTCTGAACGACTTGGCTCTAAATAACTTCAGAGCATGACATTTTGTATTTAAACGCAAGCAAAAAAAAAAGGAAGAAATAAAGTAGGGAATATGCGAATGGTGCATATACAGCGATTGCAATATACAGGAATTAGGTTACCGGACATTTAATGCTATTTACAGTTTAACTGCTATCAAGCCAATTAAGTGCAGCTGCCACAAGGAGCATTAAAAGCACAAGAGCAAAGAAAAATGTAATACACTTTACTTACTTAAGTAAAATCAATTTAAAAAACGATACACCCAGCTGACGGCAGGGTGCAAGTGTCAAGTGCAAACTTGATATCGGCGACCTGGGGCAATGCTTAATTTATTACCAGCAACCGTTGCAAAGCGATGCAACGTGCGAATCGATCCCTTTCGATCATATGTTGAATCTTTTTGAGCTGACCGCAGCTAAATATAGCAAGATGATAAGCGGTGCAAAAAGGAATAAGTAGATGAGGCATATGAAAAAACGGCTGTTCAAGGACACGTAAGTGGTGCTGGAACGGCATTTCTGGTTTTCGATCGTAACCACAATCGCCCGTAACAGCAGTCACCACAGGCGGTATCATATTTTAGCTCTTCTGCTGTACGAAATTTTATTTCGAATTCTGTGTGTCCCTCTTTTGTATTAAGAATTTATTCAGAATAGCCAAAGTACAGTTGTCGTCATAGTGGATATTGTTTCCCAATTGTATAAATAGGCAGGAGTGGGCACTGTGTGACATCAGTTTTGCTTCTACCACGTAACGTACTAGGCTACTTCCAGCAGCTACGAGTGGAGTATTTAAGCGGATGTAGCAGTTGTGCGGTGTTAATACAAGGTGATCACTAAGTACGAAACAGTAAGCGACAGACTTTTTTTTTTTAAAGGAGCAGGAGTAGGTTGACAAAGTTCAAATTGATTTTAGAAGATCAACGGCAATGGGGTTGCTAATGGTGTCCGTGCTCAGCTTGCTGACGGCTAGGAGCTGTGCATATGCGGCCGCCGTCTCTGGATATCCGTACCGTGCTGAATTCCTAACCTATGGCTCACCTCCTGTAGTGAATGCAATAACGCCAGGTTATGTACACTATCTAGATCAACAAGGTGGGCAGCATTCGATTGGTTACAACCATCCCGGTCCAGCACAGAGCAGGAGAATCACTGATGAAGAGTATTTAAATCAACTCGTCAAGGGATCGTTAAACAAAGATGAGAATGAAAGCATTAAAGCACGTGAGGAGCATTTTCGACTATGGTCCATGCAACAATACGACCAATATAGGCAAGAAACTGAGCAACTAAAGATGGTCGGTCGGGAACCCTCAGCTGATTTGCTTGCGAAAATCAGAACATTGGAGGCTATGATCATTACGACCAGAAATGATGCCAACATTGAAAATCCCTTAACAAAGCAAGTACGAGAGGAACATTTGCGGTTATGGAATGAGGCACGACAGCGAGAAGCTAGTAAAGTCAACTTACAAGACGGCAACGCTGAGCCAGTAGCCTTAAAACCGACGATTTATTTACGTTTTCAGAATGCAGAGGAGTTGTCGAAGGACGCGCCTACGCAAATAACAATTGTGGGCGAAACGGCTGAACAGAAGAAAGCACGAGAGGAGCATTTGCGCATCTATCAAGAGCAACTGCAACGTGTGCTACAGCTGCAGGCAGAAGCGGGGAAATCAAGCGACAGCAGCGTACATTTACCAAAGGAGGCGCGTTTCGCTTATGTAGCCAATCAAATAGTGAATCAAAACCAACCACAAGCGCATGCAGTGAAAATTGTCGAACATTTGAGCTACCTCAAGGAGACGCCCGAAGTGCAGCAGGCCAAAGCTGAGCATTTGCGTTTATGGAATGAAGCCAAATTGCGCGCAGAGAAAGAAGGCTACAGATATGATAATAAACAATATGATGGCCAGCAACTTCTGTACGATGGACAATATATTAATAAGAATATAGCCTATAAGCTGGAAAAGGATACAAGTCCAGAACAGCTGTCACAAAAAGAAAGTCTAGCGCTCAACCTCGGAAAACAGAGCGCTGAGGAGGGCCTGAAATTGGGCTTGACAATGAAACCCGTTCACGACACACCAGAAGTGCAAGGTGCTAAAGCGGATCACTTAAGGGTATTGGAGGAGTTGCAAAAGAAATCTCAATTCATTGCAGACGCACAGCTTCATAGCAAAAATGTTGCTGAGCCGGCCAAACAACAGCCTGCATTGACAATCGGTGGCGCGCAAATAGCGACGACAAAATCATCAGCCTCGGCCGCAGCTAGCTATTTAAGTCAGCCAAAGGCTTATGCTGCAGTGCAAGAAACAGCTGAAGTACAACGCGCAAGAGAAGAGCATCTAAAGCTGGTGAAGGAGGCGCAATTGAAAGTGAGCCAATATCAAGCGCACAACACACAAATCGACAACGAGCCAAAACCAACATTATACGTGGCCGCTAAATTAGACAAATCAACCGATGCGCTCATAGATGAGGAGGCCCGTTTGCGCGGTGAGGAGCTGAAACAACGAGAAGCTGAAATTTTAGCTGAAGCTGCACGCATCAAAGAGGAGGAACGATTGCAGGCTGAAGAGCTATTACGATTGCAGCAGGAGCAGCAGCGTCGCCAAGAGCAGGAGCGCTTAGATCATTCAAATGAAAATAAAGCAGCTGAGCGCTATACGGAAAAGTTACAACTACCGGCTGCTGAGCTGCGAAAGGAAACGTTGGAACAATTAATCCAAACGAAAATAAAATCAGGTGATGATCGTGCCGTCACTTACGATATTCGGGAAAAGGAAAAATATGCTGCCAATCCATATTTGATGGGTTTTGCTGCACAAAGCGGTAATCAGATCGCTGGCACACCCATTGCAACTACTGCCTATTACATCGGCGCACCCACACAACCCGCATTGCAGCAACAAAGCTACGCCAATTCCGGATATTATTATCTTCGCGATGGTGGCGAGAATTACATTAAGCTGGATAATCCCTACTTTTTGCATTATATCACCAATAAGCAGGGTGGCAAGGAAACGCTAGCAACCGCTGACGCAGCATCACTTACGTCCGCATTATCGGCGTTGAACCAAGTACAAAAGCTCGAACAACCAATCGCTGCAACCTATCCAATTGCACCCGTCGCTCCGATTGTTCCAGTAGCGCCAATTGTGCCCGCCATACCAATTGCATCCAACGCGGCCACTATGAAAATTAACTATGGCAGTGATTCTAGTTTAGCTGCTTTGGAGAAGGCGACACGTGATCATTTCCGCGCCCATGAAATCGCATTGGAGCAATTGCGTTTGGCCAATCAAAAGCAGCCGGTGGAAAAGGACTGCTATTGAGCTTCGCGACTGTAGACGTTTTGATATCATCAGTAGAAGTTGATTAACATAAAGTATAAATTCTCGAGAAATGCGTGAACTGCGTCAGTTTTGATAGTTTTCATAAGTCATAAATTTAGGTTCTTATCTAAAGAAGCAAATATTGAAAAACAATAAATAAATCCTTTTAAGGAAACATCAATTCATATCAGTACAGAGTATAGAGTAAAATGAAAGGATAATTTTAACTTATTAACACTTTTTAATTTTGAATAACGTTTTAATCGACTATATTTTCTACCTGTGTATCTATAAGGTAGAACTATGTATATTTTATATATACAACAGAAAAAGTAATATAAGTCAAACGGAATTGAATTGAATATAGAATGGATACACTTTTAAATAAAAAAAGTGAGTTAAAACGTTATTCGAATTGAAATGAGTTAAAATTTTAATAAATATATTTACATAACATCTTCTTAAGCAGCAAGACGTCTTAATGACTTTCGCGGGGAATGCGAGTCAAATTTGGTATTCTCATATCTGGTCAATAAAAAAGTGCTTTCTTAAGGTTATAATCCCTTTCACGACCAAGCTAATAACTACAAAATTGTTGTGCTTAGTTTGTGATTGTCGATTAGCTGATTTTGTGAAAGCGAATATCGCTGATTTTGTTCATTTAAATATAAATATTGAACTCCACTATCAAGCAATTTTTTTTAATAATATCCATCATTGAAGAAACACCAATTAGACGCAATTCCAAACTACGTTCAGTACCAGAAAAATATTACAAATTGTTTAATTTTCTTTTTACAAATTTCCACCAAGTTTTATAAAACTTTTTAAAAAAATTTACCTGATTTTTGTTAAATATACAAAAATACAACAAAATGCAAGTAAAGGTTACCGATGAATTTAGATTTTTTTTGCCGCATTAGCTTTCATTTGACTCATGCGTTAATTAACATTTATTTGCATATGGAAGAAGGTAGCGCAACATAGTAGGCGAAAAACTACTCATATTCCAAGGTAATTTAAATTTTTTTTTTTTTATTTATAACACTGCAAACACAAAGAGAAATGAAACATTTTTATAACTAATGCTTTTTTGAAGAAAAAAAAACCGTTCGGGTCTTGTCCCAAATTCATAAGTTTTCATAGCCTCTTGCGAATAAAAGAAAAGGAGCAAAATAAAAACAAAATTGAATTGCATTCTGCAGTAAAATATGCAGAGAAATAGCGGTACATTTGCTTTTCAAAACAAATTAAAATACAGGTGTCCCTGGAGTTTTTGCAAGTGAATTCAATTATCATAAGCGCACAAACTCCGTTGCGCACATTGCGAATAAAATGTAGTTAGTGGGTTGAAAGTTGCATAAAAATTGAGGCATGTAAATTTTTTGCAAGAATATTAACGAGATGAATGTGATATCAAATAAACAGAGAACTTAATACATATGTACATACATACATACATACCAAGATAATTGAAAAACACCTGAGTGGCGAGTGGCGCTATTACAAAAAAAATAACGCATCGTGACAATGCGTATGATTGATTGATTATGCAGCGTACGGTTAACCGTTATTCATTAGCATATGTGAATGTACATATGTATGCATGCATGAACATGTGTGAGCACAGCAAGCACCGCTAGACTACCCACGCGGTTGCTATGCGTGTATGTGTGTGTGTGAAGTCAAGCATAAGTATGTACATATATCAGAATGGAAATTTCATAAGCACCGCAAAAAGTGTACTAGTTATTTAGACCGTAGCTGTAATTAACATATGTATGTGCATACATACATACACAAACAACAATACATACATACATACATACATATGTATGTATATATACCGAACACATATAATCTAATAATTGTGATTAAGTATAAATAAATAGGTGCATACATATGTACATATGTATGTATGTATGTACATATGTATGTATGTATGTACATATGTATGTATGTATGTATGTACATATACAACATTTTGATTGCCGCTGTTGCTATCTTCATTTTCACTTTTCGCGCTGCGTCGAGGCGAAATTGGCATTTTTGGTGGACTTAAAAATCATATAGATACATATGTATGTACATATAATCCAGTAAGCACTTAGTGCACACATACATATGTATATACATACACATGTTTGTATGTATTAGAACACTATGTATGTACATACATACATATCATTCGTCTTCTACCAATTGAGATCTTTATCAGAATTTCGTACAAGCACAACACTTCTCACACCACTCGCTATTATGACTCTTTATTTATTTATTTTTCGCTGCCGTATATGACCTACCTCAAGTCAATTTGGCTAGAAAGTTTAGCAACTGTCAGTATCCAAGCGCTTGTAATTTGACAAAAAAAAACAAAATTACTCAGCACTTCAATGAATTTAGTGTGTGCAATTGCGTAAAAATTGGCGTAGATCGCTGCTGATAAGATATAATAAAAATATACATATGATCTATGGTCTACAGCGTATGTATGAGAGATGTGTTCAAGAAGTCAGGTGACTTTGTATTTTTATAAAAAAAATATTTGTTCATCAATATTTAGCATATAAAAGTAAAACGTTTTTTTTTACCTATTTTCAAACACATATGTATATGTACATATGTACATACATATGTTCTGTATTTCTGTATCGGAATTGACATATTCATGCAGTAAAAATAAATCGGTTTTACAAGATTAACAAGATTTTAAAGACAACACAATTCTTGTAAATAAAAATAATATAAAACAAGTAAGAAATGCTAAATTCGGGCGAATCCGATTTTTATATACCCTCGCGATGTATTTTTGTGCGGTGCCCTTAATATCATAAAATTCCCTTTTCTTTGTTTCAAGTTTCAAATGTCTACAAATTAACGGTAGTTTTTGGATAATTTATTTTTTATTTTATTTATTTTATTATCGACATAAATTTCAGAAGACTTAGAAAAGTATCAGAATTATGTCCTACGCTCAGCGTTTTTGAAACAAATAACATGACTCTTTATAAACTCATTTACGAATCATAATTTAGAGCTATCATGTTTTTAAAATCATCAGATGAAATCTCAGACATACACGAGATAAAGCCTGGAGTCCCACAAGGTAGTGTTCTGGGACCAACGCTCTACACAATTTTTACCGCAGACATGCCAATACTGGAAGACGATAATTTAACAGTTTAACAGCAGACGATACTGATATACTCTCATCCTCCTACTCGGCTAGCGAAGCTGCTGAAACCGCACAAGCACAGCCGATAAATGAAATGAAAGATCTCGGTAAACGTTTGAAAATCTGCTCATGTCACCATTGCATTGAGAAAAGAACAATGCCCCAGTGTTAAGCTTAAGGAAGTCATAATTCCTAAATCCAATAGTGTAAAATACCTCGGATTACATTTAGATAAAAGACTAACTTGACGTGAATATATTATAGCCAAGAGAATACAGCTCAAAATTGAAACTAGAAAAATTTATTGGTTGCTTGGCCTCAAGTCTAAACTTAGTCTGAAAAACAAAATGCTTCGTGGTATATAAAAAATATCCATCTCCACAAAGATTTCAAAACATCAATGGTGATTGACGAAATAAAAAGATACAGCTCAAAATACAGCACAAGACTAAATTGCCATCCCAACACACACGCCATTAAGTTATTAGACAACAGTGAATACACACGACGACATTGCAAAGATTGCATCCGCTAGACCGGAGATTTAATTAAGTATTTAATGCAAATAATAAATATACATACTTTATATTTACTGAACACCCTTATTTAAAGTAAATAAAGAAATTATTTATTGAAATAAAAGAAATATAAAATAAAATAAAAAATTAAAAAATAAAATCATCAGAGTAAAAAGAGAGTAAAATTATCTCAAGCCTATTTAGAATAATATTCAAAATTAGTTTGTACATAATAAATATATTTTAATCATTTTATTTTTATACAAAAAATTTAAATAGAAGTACTTAAAATAATCAATCTTCTGCTCTATGGTGTGCCTTATTGATGTCCTCGATTTGAAGGCAATGCACTGGTTCACCTTGGGCCGCTTTATCAAACGTTTTTAATTCTTCTATATACTTTTTTATATTTCTTATAAAAATTGTATTATTTAATTTTTTATATTCAAAACTTTCGCTTAAATGGCACCTAAAAGAGTCCGACTAATGTCAGCTTCAGATATATTATGGAAACTTACCATTTTAGACTCAGAAAACTGCTTGAAGGGTAGACAGTTTTTTTTACAAAATCGGAAAGGATATTTTTTGAGTTCGTGCAGATTTTTATATGAAACGTTTGACGCGATATCGTAGATTATTGACTTAAATCGTTAAGGATGCACACCAAATTTATTCGATATTTGATATTTTCACGAATTCGTTGTGATACATTAAATGACATTCGAATTCATTCAGAATCGCCTGATGTATGTATATGTGTGGCTTACGTTACAGAATTAACTAGATTTAAAACACTTTTGCACCCTAACACACATACTTACACTTCTAGTGCTACATGTTAACAAAGTTCGATTCTCTATTTTTCTTTTATTATTTTTTTTTATAATATTTTTATAATTTTATTGAGCTCAAGGCCAGTTTATGGAAGATTTGTTAGTGAAAAAACAACAACAGTTTTTAATGGTTGAAGTTATAGTACTATTTCGGAAATCACCACATTTCCTCATCAGACTTCTTTTTGATTATTAAATTAAATTATTTTTAATTTAATTTTCATAACCACTTCTCTCAGGCTTTGAACCCGGGAGCTCGGAGTTGCAGAGCCAATACGCTACCTATTGTGCTACGCTAGCCGAGTTGGCTGTTGTGTTTATTTCATCTTCCTTAAACAAACCAACTACAAACAAGTGCAACTGATCTGCCGCTATTTAACTTGTTTGTGTGGTTGTTGTTTGTGTTTTTATTTTGCAAATTCTGTTTTTATTTTACATTATATGCATTTCTTCCAAAAACTGGGCTTGAGCTCAATAAAATTATAACATTATTAACATTTACTAGGCCAACAGAAAAATGAACAAACATTTTTTTTATATAAAATTCAGTTGATCTCTGTCAAGGGCTCTACAAACTTGGCAGTCCCAAAAACTAAAAAAAAAATCTGCCAAATCCCTATCTCTAGTATAAACCCTGAGTGTTTGTAAATATCAAAACTTTTCCATATAAAATTTACTAATAGTATTAAAGAAAAATTAATTAATTTTGCAGTAGCTCACTTAATTTTAGTACTAGAAAAAGGTACTAAAGTGCCAGTTGCAAGTGCCTATGAAATTTCCTTGATTTGTAATAATAAAAAAATACGAATTTTGTTACGAATTATCACAATTTTCAATTTACCGAACTTACGAGTTATCGCGACTACACTGAATTAAGAAGGAAACAATGCCATTTGTAGCCAAGATATACCTTTCTTCAATGAGAGTTTCTATGCTTACTCTGTTGTAGATTTAGACAAGATGTGTAAAACCTCATTTAACAATCACATAAGACATTTATTTTCAATTTTGGAAGTCGGAAGCAACAACAATAAAAGATCATAACATTTATTTTTATTGACAAATTAACTACTGCTAGATTGAGTAGAAGAAGTTGTAACTGCAATTTCGAAGATGAACACAACACTTTATCAAAGTTTTTCTTTAAGTTCTCTGCAAAGAAAAGTCGCGCTGACTTTAATTTTTTTGTTTTCAGTTGGTACAAGCCCCTACAAGTAAACATTTATAATTTTGCAGCAATATCTACGCTTCGAGTGCGCATTAAGAATTTACTTACTTATGATTACAAAAAATGACGTACATATGTAGGTTTTAATGAGTCATTGTTGGCGCATCATATATGTATGTATTAAGAACGATTTTCCCAACTTTTTTGACTAATACGCGTTACGCAAGGAATAATTATTCACTGCATAAATAAATCTTCAAAACTACAAATAAAAAAGCTTAAATGATATCACAAGTGTCTCAGCAGCAGATGACTAAGATAATGTGACTTCTAATAGAAATTATTTACATTGCTTTCAAGATATTTATAACAGAGAAACCACTTTAGCTACTTCCGCAGCAATTTTACAAGTAATTTGTAAACTTTGAAAGTTATTAATAAAGGCTGAAGTTATACATACTTTTGTTTGTGTAATAGTCAGCGGAAGTTATATAGTATGTACATTTACATTTATTGCGCATTTCATTTCTCGCCTTAAATGTGGACGCACTTGTCTCCAGGGCGTATGCGCAACAAATAAAAGCACAACGAAAAAGCAGAGTTCGCGCATTGCACATGTTCATACATACATATCTACATGAATATGTATTTAGCTTATCAGAGTGGATATGCATATACATATATATGTATGTATGTTCATCAGATAATTGCGTTCTGAGTGAGATTGCATGACTTTGACATTGCATACCGGAATTTTGTATCCAAATACTCTTTGCATTTATTTTAAATAAATATGTAGTACACACTGCAAACCTTATCTCCCAAAATCCCAAAGAAATTGTTGAGAGTCCCAGAGTTGTATTTGGAGTTGTGTAATACTTTCTTCCGAAAATTGTGTCGAGTGCTTGGCATGAAGGCGGAAAGAGTTCTCTACACGAATTATTTAAGAAAATTTTAATTTTCTCTGAATAGTTATGGAAATCCTTCAAATATTTCATTAATAAATTGAATTGGGCTTAAATTTATCAATTCGAAAAGGAATTGGAAAACTGGTTTTGACCACCAGGAAATCCTTAAGTTTTATTTACAATCTATATACAAGGTGGCGCAAAAGTAAACTTCCGATGTTGGCTTGAGCGTATGTTAGACGCGATTGGCGGTCAGCAGCTAACAGCTGATGCACCGTCTGGACTTTGTACGGAAACATCTTCAAATCTTGTACCAAAATTCGCTGTAAAGACCGTCGACTGATACCCATTTGCGTGGCACGTCGTCTGGTCGATGTCGACGGCGCTTCCATGACATTCTCGGCTACAGCAGCAATATTCTCTGCAGAACGGCTACTCCGGGGTCTGCCACGCCTGGCAGCATCTCGTGTTGTGCCAGTCTCTTCGAGGCGAGCGGCTAAACGTCGCAGTGTTTCACCAGTAGGCGTTGGACGGCCAGGAAATCTGCGACGAAATCACCGACCGATTATTGGTCAAATAAATAGTCAGCAATATTCCGCGTTCTGGAGCAGTGTAGCGTAACATTGTTTATTAACGTGTACTTCGCATGTGTTTACTACACAAATGTCAAAACAGAACTGATATTAGGGGCCAATAGCAAAATTTATAGCATTTTCTGATAGGAGGATTACTTTTGCGCCACCTTGTATTTCTGAAAGTATGGTATGCAGGGTATACATACATAAATATATACATATGGGTGCGCATGTATGTATGTGTGTGTATACGCTATCAATTGCTGATGTAAATTTTCCCATCAATTTGTTCAGCTTAGTGATTAGTTCGGCTTATCAAAATGGGTTAGCAGTTTGATCGTTATTACACACATATAATTGTTTGACAATAATTAATTTGTCAATCGTGTGCGCATGGTAGCTGACATTTGCGTGTACTTGAACTGTCTAGAGCCGAGTAAGTCAATGACATTAAACAAATTCTTGTTGTATGTTTGTGCCTTATCAAAATGGAAATGCAGGGTCGCCTTCGAAAGTTTTATATATGTATGTTTATAAATGTGTATGAGGAAAAATATGTTTGAAACCTAGTGATGAAATCAGCGGGAAATAATAGAAAAAATATATTTTTTTTTCATATCTCGTAAAATGGTCATTATTTCAGGGCAGATGTTGTTAGAGGATGTCCTCAGGAGAGAGTGCACTCTCCTTTTGTTAGGTGTTTTCAAGTATGCTCTCTATTAACAGAAATGCAAGCCTATCAAGGAAGTCTGTGAGAAAACTCAGGAATACCGAACGGAATAAATGATTGATGCAGTTTCCAGAGTCTAGCTATCAACCGCAGTAAAGCAACCCTGGTACTGTTAATGCATAAAATGTTAGCTGAATGCATTTGGCTTGTGGCACGATTAACGAATCATTTATACGTCGACACCAAATAAATACATGCCTGGAAAGAACTTTATTAAAATTTAAAAAATACAAATTAACAATCTGTTGAGAAATTTATGGTAGTTTCCCCTGAAAAATCGTTAATTGCTTAAACTTTGCGGATAGAGAACAAAAAATGTAATTTTTTTTACTTTTCGAAAATGTTTGATTTTTTTATTTTGAGCTATGCTTTCTTCGAGCGTTTCTTTTAAATTTATTTGAAACTGCAATATGGGTTTGGTAATCCGTCAGTGTACCTATGCATCAGCTCAAAAAGAAAGTGACGATGTGGGGAAGAGGCAATGGGGGTTCCTTTTCAAATACTTAGAAAAAGTCGAATGGATGTGAAAAGATTGGTCCAAAAACGAGTATATGTCCTTAAAACCAATCTTTTGCAAAAGTGCGGCGTGATTTTTTCACAGACTTGTTATATTTGTATCTACATATCGGTCAATATTTATAGATTTTATATATCCTGATACTATATATTTAAAACTATATGCCGAGAAAGTGCAAATGTAGGTCAAAACATTTGTAAATATATATGTACATACATATGTATGTCCTTATGCACTCGTCAGTATTTGTGTTATCACAATAAATATGTATGTATGTACATATTTGCAATTATTAAACATTTTGTGTGCCAAAAGTATTGTACACTCAATTGCCTAGAACACAGAGCCAAAAATAGCTAATAAAATTAATAAGATTGTCTCCTTAAATAGTTTTTAGGCTGAGGGGTAGGTCAGACGTCAGAAACAAAAAAAAAATTATAAGGAAATCTCTTCGGTTTGCTTAGAGAATTCTTGTTGGTAATATTCATAAATATTTCTTTTCATTTTCATAAGATTTCTTTTCATATATGTTATTTATACGAAAGTCTTGTTATTTTCTCTTAAAATTTTTGTAAAAATAGGGCAAAAAAGAGAAAACAGAGAAATCTTCTTATTTTTACAAGATGTCTCTTCAAAAATATTAATAAGAAAAATCTCTTTATTCACGCAATTAGGCAAAAACATAGAGAAATCGTTTTATTTTTCGAAGATATCTCTATGCAAAAATACAATTGCTATAACTTCATACATATCTATGTACATATGTACATACGGATACAAGTACTTTCGTACGTATGCAGGTATGTACATTTACCTACATATGTATTTATGTACATATACATATTTGTGTATACCAAATTTTCGTTTTTTTCCCGTTATGTGCATGCATATTCAAGTATAATATATATTTACGTCGCCAATTATAACGGCACTTTGCTAATATTTTTGGTAATATTAAAAAGATTTTCTCTACAAATGTATGAAGAACTTCTTCTTAAGAAAAATCCATAGAGATATCACCTAACTTTTGTTCTATTTTACTAGGTACTTTTCGCTCTGTGAAAGCTTTTGAGTTCTCGCAGCCTTATTTTCATAAGCACATAAGTTACGAATACGATGAAAGTGAAAGCGCCGGTCACTTGCACTTAATAATGTTAATGGACTACTCTTCCTCTTCAACATGTATGATTAAAAAAAAAATTCAAGGTAATTCACAAAGTAAAAAAAATAATGTTCGCGTTAACTCACCCAATTGTTCGGCAAGACGCGTGATCTCCAGTATGACGTACCCCTTGCATCACACGCAAAAGTTGATCTCTTTGGCGCCGCAGTAGAGCAAAGTTATTATTACTCAGACGATGCCACATGCTTTTATGTAGTCACATACATGTATGTATATGTTTCCAAAAATTTAGCTGCAAAGAAATAAGTTTTTTTTTTGTTTAAATGCGCTTTTAAACGGTGCTGAAGTAGTCATGAATCGGTTCAGGTTTATATACAGTTACTCAAAGAAATCAAGACAGAATGATTATTTGCAATACGTAAAGTTTTGAGCTTCTTATACAAAACTATAAAAACTCTGGGTATTTTAATTTGGTCTTGCAAACTTTTTTTCACACAATACATAAATTTTATCAAAAAAATGTGTTGATTTGTAATAGTTTTCCATGCAAATGGCCAGCGGATTTTCCACTATGCAAAATATTTTGGTAAAATTTTCAAAATTTTATTAAAAATCAACACAAGTTCTACAGATTTACGCATTATTTTACTTAAATTCGAAATTTTAATGCAATTTTATTAAATTAGTATTTATTTTGTATACAATTTAAAAAAGGTGAATTTCTGGTTTTGCTTGGAAATGAATTGTACTTTAATTATAAAATATTTAAATTTACTCGTAATTAGAAGAAAAATAAATTCTTAAAACTTTTCAATCTGTGCTTGTTGATCGAATTTTTATAAATTTTGATTTAAGTTCGAAACTTTGATTCGCGCAATTTTTGTTAAATTTTATAAAAAATAACAAGGAAATAATTTGATGAAATTAAATCCGATCAATTATTTGAGCCACTATGTATACCAGATATGTGTTAATGTATACATACGAATATATTTGTATACGTGTAGGTGTACTATTTTTGTTTGGAAAATAGCCGAAAATAGCTTAAATTATTATAGCCAAATTGCAAAGATAGGTACACACAACTAGCTTTGTGTAGGCTTTTCAAAGAAATCGTTTTTTCATATTTTATTGAGTAATGGATTTGAAGAAATTTCCTTCGCCAATTCTATTGAAATTGTTCAAATAACTTTTTTGGCTTATCTTATCTTCTACTATAAGTTAATTTAAGAATCGACGGGGTTCCCCTGACTTATAAGTACAAATATGCATATGTATATATATTTACATACATATGGACATATATACATACATACATATACGATTAAGTACGTTTATGGCGGGTGTGAAGTTTAATTAAAAATACTGATTTTATAAAAAAGAATTTATATTTCCAAAAATTTTCCGACTATATTATAAATTGTAAATTTATGACTTTTTTTTTGGGGTGTAGGGATTATTCTTGTATAGTAGCTACATACGAGGTGTGTTCAAACATTAAGATTACTTTTTAAACTTAGCCGACGGCGTACATTCAATTATCGATTTATTGTTGTTGTTGTGTTGGTACACATGTCCCGAACATATGTTTATAGTTTCAAGTACATAGCAGTCTCAGGCTCTAATAGAGACAAAAGTCATAATTTTAGACCAGTTGGCATTCATTAGTTTTAAAATAAAGTCTCTAAATTGAGACCTGGTTATGAGCAGGTCACAAAAAATTTAAATAAAAACAAAAGAAAAAAAACGTGAAAGCGAGGAAAACAATAATTCCTTGATCATTTTGAGACTTGAGAAGATACCAAGTTACTGAATTCGGGCATTCGTTTGTTTTTGACAGACAAAAAGGTTAGACGTGTTTGTTTGTGTTTGACGGTTTTCTATTATTATAACATTTTTTTTTACAAAAATACAGATTTTTTGGCCACAAACAACATGACAATCATTCCTCAGCCACCATATTCATCCGATTTGGCCCCTTGCGACTTTTTCCTGTTCCCAAAACTTAAAAGAACTACGAAAGGACGGAGATTTGGTAAAAAAAAGTCACCTTACTTTATTAACACACCTCGTACATGAAAAGCATTTGCATGGAATTTTAAGTGAAAAATGGAATCAAGTGCTTTCAGAGCTTGAAATGTTAACAGTGGCGTACGCTGAGTCTGCTCTAAGTAATTGCTAAATTGATGAATAAATAAATATAAATATAAAATCGTCTTACTTTTTGTACGCACCTCGTATATGTATTTAATTGTAAAGCTATTCATCAGAGCTGTATTGCTTCCACTCCGCTTATCGCTGGCATTTTCAATTGATACGGAACTCCATCGAAAGCAACAACTACACACACATGTACTTACTAATATAATATACGCAATTATTTTATGGTGTGTATTTAACTGCTGCAGATTTTTATACTTCCCTGGAAGTGATAACACGATTCATGAGTATATACATACATACATACATACATACATGCATATGTAAATATTTTTTTTTGTGTGCGCTAATAATGTCACTTTAAAAATTATAATATTTGTTCTTGCTTTGCTATTTATAGATATGGAATGGAATTATCTTATATGCTAGAGTTAAATTTAGGATGAATATGGACATAAGTAAATAAGCGCGACTCTAAAAATAGCTTAGCGAGATAAAAAATTTTGCGAGCATTTTCAAAAATTTAGCAAATATTTAAAGATTTTAAAGTAAATATATGTAGGACGAGTTGGAAAATATTTGCTTCGAATAAAAAAAATCCTTGAACTGTAGCAGAGAAGAAACAGATTTCAGCTGCACGAAGAAGGTATACTTACGCTGATGGGGAAGACTTAAGTGATAGTTGAGTGCTATGACCTGATTTCCATAGCCAAGATGGCCTCTTTACAGGAATGAGGAGAGGCGTGAGCTTAATTGCTAAAGGCCATGCCACATAAGACTTGCTTCGCTTTACGTGACATTTGTAACTTTGTCAGAAAAGCGATAAACGCAAAAGGTATGCCACAATAAAACTTTGACAATAAATACTTTTCGTTTGTTTATTGTGAGTTGTGAAAATCGCACGGAACTTGATAAACATATTTACATACATTCGGCATAATTATGGACATTATGGAAGTTTTGTTAATAGTTCTTTCACTCCACGAAGCCTTATTATGTTTAAAAAACATATCAAGGCGGAAAATGTGGGTAAGGGAATTATATCTTTGCTTCCACCTCCTGCACGAACTGGCCACGAAGTGACTTCCACCGTGCTCTGCAATGCTCCTCTATTATAAAAGAAAAAGCCTTTAGTAAATCATCACATATGTACATATATACATCCATATATGTATATTTAAGCATTTAGTTCAGTTAAATTTTATATTTATGTCAAAAATATACAAAATTGGTACGAGCGAACTGTCAAAGTCAGCGAAAAGATGAGAGTTGCCCAAGATTTCGCTTCGCTTTGGCGACGGTGTTGCCTATGTGGGAAATTTCGTATAATTGCATGTATTCATCTTTGCTGTCAAAGCTAAACTCTGACGTAAAGCGAAGCAGAAGTTTTATGTGGCATGGCCTTAAGTATTTCAAAAATGATCTGCTTTTTATTTGCGGTATTAAATTTCTATCCCTCATATGCCTTGTTGGTTATCAATCTGAATTCAAACACCAAATTTCAATGCATACTTTGTCCGAAAATTTCGTAGTTAAATTTAAAAAAAAAAAAACAAGTAAGGAATGGGCGAAGTCCGGGTATTAAAAGAAAAACTTTTTAAAGTGGCAACGAATTTGTGTATGCGTTATTATTAGAATAGTTTTACTAAACTAAAAAGTATTGTAACTTTATGGGTAGCCCAAAAAAAGCACTTATAATTTTCAAAAGTTTCCTAACAAAATTATTATATATAAATTATTTGAAGTATGAAACACTTCATAAAACTTTGGATATTTAAAACTTTATTAAGCTGACACTTTTTAATGCTAGTGCTTAGTTTAAGTTTCATTGGTTATTTTTATTAATTAACATGTCGTTTATGTAGTAGAACAAAATAAGTTTTTAATGTTTTAACTTCCACTAAACCCACTTAGGCTCTATTGAGCGCATAATCACAGTCCCGCTGGCAAACTTCTCATAATTTCTTGCTAATAATGCCGTTATTGTTATAAAAACCGACTAATGCAATGGACACGATAATTCCTGAAGTTCAGCGAAATTTACTGCTAATCGTTATACCCAAAGTGGCCAACTAAGTAAATAAGTAAACCGTCTTTGGAGACGCAAACGATTACAAGCACGTACACATTTAGAATGTTTTAGAATTCCTTTTAATTATTGAGTTTTCATGTACAAGGTTTAATTGGTTAATTTTTACCATTGGATTTTGTGAATCTCTTACATGAACAAATTTTTTTTGCCATTTGAAGTTTATTTCTTATTACACTAAAATTGAAGGGGTCATTAAACGGTATACTCAAAAAAATTGTAAAAATTTCATAAGTAATAATTATTGAAAATGGCTGAAGACCTCCATGCCACTGATATTTTGTAAATAGAGTAAGAACTTTCTGCTGATAAATGAATTTACATACTTATGAAAGAAAATTTTAAGGAAATAATTATAATTTTTGATAATATCAAAAAACTTGAAATTGTTGAGTTGAGTTTTTTTTTTGCTGTTGGCCAAACATTTTTTATTATAGAAAACCCTCTCTGTGAACTCAGTACATGCGGGTACACAAAAAAATTACTTAACTAATTTTAAAATAAATTTAAATAATTGCAATTTAATCGATACAAATATGAAAAAACTTGACACATCGCGACTTTATAAATATATTCAGCACTAAACGTTTATCAGAAACGTTAACATCCAGCCAAAATCGGTGCGAATGGCTGACGAAACAGTAATGCCAATCACGACAAACTGTGAAAACTACATTAGTAGCAAGGCACATTCAATAGGTAGCAGCAGTAGAAAAATTGAAAAAAAAAAATTTGAGCTCTGTATATTTTGTTTTTGCTTTTAAAAGCTAAACTTTCAAAAATATTTTATCAACTACCTTGAATTGTACTGAAAGCATTCTTATCACAACGAAATTCAAAATTTGACAATTCAAATTAAAATAAAATATGAAAAAAGTTCAAAAAAAAAGTTTGCTGCGGCTACCTATTTGATGTGCCTTGATTAGTAGTAAGCAAGAATTTTAAAAATTTGAATTTTGATGAACTCAAAATAAAACTCGAAAAAAAAACGAAATAGGCGGTACTTAGGCGAAAATTAATACAAAACAAATACCCAATTGAAGTGATTTGTTCATTTTGGTATGCCGCAATTTATAAACATATTTGTACTTATGAATGTACATACATACATACATACATATGTATGTATGCATCAGTGTTTTTCAATTGTTTTTAAAATTCTTCAATTGTTTTTGAATTACTTTTTCTTTTTTTTTTTTTTTTCATTCACATATTCATTTCTTTGCAAAACAAAATCGTGTGACAACTTACGTCACAACACACGCCCCTTCGGCAATAGCACATGCTACCCGTGTTGCGTGACGTTATTACGTCGTCGTTATTCTTCATTTTTTTTTTGCTGAAAGCTTGCCAATTAAACAAATAAACGTCGAATCAAAAGAATACTTGCATTTTTACGCTTTATTACTAAGTCGTGGGAAATTAATTTCTATGTAAACAAAAAATATTTTTCATTAATTTATTGACGTGCCTCCCAGAATGCCAAAAAAGAAAAATAAAAAAAGAAATTTATTCAAGCAATCACTGTCAATTTATTAAGAAGCGCTGCGCATTCGTTTATTGATTAAAGTTGTTTATAGTACTCCCGTCAATCAACACCAAATCGTGATTTTTATTTTATTTTTTAGCACCTTTTGGTTTCAATATAAAAGCATGTCTCTCCTTTATTGATCACAACTGCTTAGCGTTCAATGCACTTTTTTTATGTTACCGACAAAGTTTTTCCCAGCAAATTTCATAATTTTAACAAATGAATTGTAACTCATTCATATTTGCTAGGTGGGAAATCCTAGGATTCCCGTTTCTTGAGATTCTCATTTTATAAGAATTGTACTTTGTTATATTGTTGCTTTCAGTTTTTATGAATGAAAAGCATTGATAACTTAACGTGAAAAAAAATTAAAATAAAAAAAGCTAATAATGAGCGCAAGAAAACCTATTTAAGAGCTTTTGAGAGCGTCAAGTTTTGTTTACCTCGCTCTTGAGAATTCATTGTAATAAAGTGTAATAAAAGTAAAAGCAAACAATGGCAAATCAAAAGCAATGCATTGCTGTAATTTTACACAGAACTAAAAAGTTATGAAATTTCTGCAATTTGAGTAAGTTCCCGATTTAATGATAAATAAAGATTTTGCTATGTGGGGCATACCCTTATAGCAAAATAAAATATAATTAAAGACAATTTAGTAGTTTAGTAGCAAAAAATGCCACAACAAAAACTACAAAATTTAAAATAGTATATTACGAGTACTTTATATTTTATTCATTCTAAGTTGAGATAAATTTTTTTAAAAACTAAAAAATAGCAATATTCTTTAAATTGTTCTCCTTTCCAATGTTTATTTATATACAAAATTTAATCCAAGTCGTTATAGCTATTTTGAATATAACGAAATATTACATTTTGTCTTTATAAATAATTAATTTAATTTGCGTATGTAGGTGGCTACACATTAAAATGTAAGAAAATCTTTAGAGTCGTTTTCGAATAGGTTATATTCCATTGAATATTTACAAATAAATTTGTTAAAATATAACTTTTATTGTATTAGTTTCTTCTTTCTATTGTCCGACAGGGTGGAAAATCGTTCCAACAAATATCAACATAACTTTTATTATTTATAGATGACAACGCTAAAAGTGTGTAAAATATTTTCCATTTCGTAAATTTTTTATAATTCAAAATAGGTGGCATTCTATGTATGTATGTGGGGAGATAAACTAATGTCCGAATTCAGTAACTTGGTATCATCTCAAATCTCAAAATAAGCTAGAGATTATTGCTTTTCCTCGCTTTCACGTTATTTTCTTTAAGCAAGATGAAATAAACACAACAGCCAACTCGGCTAGCGTATTGGCTCTGCAACTCTGAGCTCCCGAGTTCAAAGCCTGGGAGAAGTGGTTATGAAAAATTAAATTTAATTAATTTAATAAAAAGAAGTCTGATAAGGAAATGTGGTGATTTTCGAAATAGTACTATAACTTTTACCATTAAAAACTGTTGTTATTTTTTCACAAAAATCTTCCATAAAACTGGCCTTGAGCTCAATAAAAATTTTCTTTTGTTTTTGTTTTAATTTTTTGTGACCTGCTCATCACCAGGTCACAATTTAGAAACTTTATTTTGAGACTAATGAATGTCAACTGGTCGAAAATTATGACTTTTGTCTCTATTAGAGTCTGAGACTGCTCACTGAATTCGGGGGTAAGATTAATTTATAAATAAATGTACAAAAAAAAGTTCGCTTAAAGTACAATAACATTTAATTTCAGTAAAGAGCAAGTCAACATGCTTTCAGTGGCTGAAAATTCCCAAAAACCTTTTTTCTGACGATTTTGGGTATTTTCTTTCATGCGATGTCAATGCGCAGGCGCATGTTTATTTTTAATATATAATAAAAATAAGTGTAAAAATCGTCAAAAATAAACGAGAGTTTTCTCCCATTTAAATTATCCTGATCGCAAAAAAGTACAATAAAATTTTTTCTAACTCAGTTAAACTAACGCTTGTTGTTTCATAGATTTTTTATTATTTAATATTGCTCATACGCCACTGCCTACTACAGACTGTCAAAATTTATAAAGAATGTGTTCTTACGATTTTAAGAAAAGAAGCTTGCAAATATAGTCTAAAAAATAAGAAGCATAAGTAACCACTATAATAGCTGAATTTGCTATTTTTGTTATTGTTTGCCGGAATTGTATTAAATTAAGTTATTGAACATAACAAAATTTTCGACAGAGTTCAATTTTGGTAGAGAACTTAGGTTTACGATTAGAATTAAAGTGTCAAAAGTCCCCATCGATCTCATGTGTGCTAAAAAATTTATTCGGGGTCGAAGGTCACAATTTTAGGTTTTTTGGGTTTTTCTCGAAACGGTAAGTTGAATCAAGGAAATTGTAGCTCTCGAAATTTTCTATAAAAATGGTCCTTATGATTTTTTTCTTTAAATACCACCATTCCTAAATTATAGCGCTTGTAAGAGTCACGTTCTACATAATATGCACATTTCATATATGGCAAGTATGTACATATTCAGGTATTTAAGCAAGCAAAAATGCGTATTTGTGTCTCTTTTATGTATAAACTATACTACTCTGGAAAAATATACACTTTAAAGACAGTCAGTCTCTTACCGAATCACCTCTACCCTCATAGCCTTGAATAACATCTGGCTATTCTATTGTTCGTGTGGTTGGAAATGAACTTTTCTTTTAAAAAATAAAATCTTAAAAAACATTTACATTTGAAAGTATAACGTTAAACCGAATGCTTTGCAGGGTAAAAAATAGTTTTGTCATATTTTATTAATATATTTAATTTTGTGTATACATTTACCAATCAAAATGGAAACTTTTTTGCATGCAAATGCTGATCATTTTAGAATAAAAATTACTAAATAAATTCTGAACCAGCAAGAAACGATAATTCCCAAAGTTGTTTAAGGGTTTTATTCCGGGATATCACTTGCAGTAAGTACTACCATGAGTAAGCGGGGTATGTGTATGTACATATGTACATACGTGCGTAGTTTTCGCATACATACTGAATGGCATGAGTTAGAAAGAAATTTAAACTCGAAGAAATATTACAAAAAATCACTCATAACTGCTGTTCGCCGCAGAAACTTCTCTTCATTTTTTATTAGCAAAACGTTCATACTGCGAGATTCACATTTACGTATTTTTTTAACTTAAATTTGATTATAAATATTTTAATCGCCATTTACAGAATTTTGTGTTTGCGTCTTATATGACGTACTTAGATATTGCAACAATACTAACAAATTTATTTATTTAAAATACATACAAAACCACATCAGACAAACAAAGCATCGGCTACCCAGTTTGTATAAGTAAATAAATATTTCATTTGGGAGCTTTGTTATTTTGGCAATAATTTACGAACTTTAAACCGGCATTGCTGCGGCAAGCTTCACCTCCGCTCGAATCGTTTTTTTTTTGCGATACGTTTATATGCCATTCATATTATGGACTTTTTTAAGCAGCTACAAAGTCCAATGAACTACAACCCCCCCCGCCATCGACTGTAAAAAGGTGAAAGCGGGTGGGTGGAATGCAATTGAAATATTTTCCGTTCATTATATTGTAAATGAGGTGCGAAAGTTTATATGCATATTTAAAACGGTAATATCCTGTCTTTAATTTTTTTATGTTTTTCAAATGCATAAAACCGCCCACACCAGCAAGGCGTATCTTTGATCACCAAGTACTAAATTTGCGCTTAGCATTATTGCCGGTAGAAGCGTTTAATGCCCTATCTTGGGGAATGTAAATAAAAAACATCTTTGCAAGTGTGTGCTTTATATGAATTTATGTAGAAAAAAAAAGTTAAATGTAATAATACTCGATTTAAAGTTATACGGCCCGTTGATGCAGTTTATTGACGTACTTGACCGCTACTCGCAAAAAGCTGGGCAGTCAGAGCTGTCAGATGTATAACGGTATTGTATTGTTTGACGGAATTTGCGTCAGAATTGCCAGCATTTGATGTTCGTAATAAATATGGCCGAGGAAAATCTCGTGCAGTATTATTGGTATTTCAGTTAAATTTTTAAGATATTTGCAGCTGAAAGCATTAATTATGTATGAATACAGATTATGGAATTTTGCAAATGACATAACTTAATAAATAATATTTAAATATAAAATTGCAAATACAAACAACAACGCAGATGTATCAGTTTAGAGCCAAATTGGAGGTGTAATACCTTTAATTATTACTTTATTGTAGTTATATAGGTATGTACTAGGGTGTTCGATTATGCGACTTTTTGTAAAACCGGTTTTCGAATTATTCGAAAAATGACATTTTGAAAAAAACCGGTCCTTAATTTTTAAATCAAGAAAAAACCGAGGTTCTTGTTCCGTGTAAGAAAATAGATACATCAATATACATACACCCGTGTGACTAAATGCAATTATTTCTATGAAAGAAATCTTTTGAAAATAACATATAGTTTAATGCCCTGACTCAGTAAGTAGTATCAGTTGCTAATAGACAAAAGTCACAATTGGTCTCAAGTCCTCTACTCTCAAAAAAAATTCTCTCAATTGTGTTCAGGTAATAAGCAGGATGTAAAATTAGTCGATGTGCGGCCGTATTTCTATTATTTGTCAAAGGCTTTAATTTTATAACTGGTAAAAAGCCTGGTTTGGAGATTAAAAAACAGATTTATTCGATATTCAAAAAATTAAGATTTCAAAAAAATCGTACCATAATTTACGAAAAAACCCGGTTGGAAAAAACTGAGCCAATCACCCTAGTATGTACGTAGGTATATGAGGAGCGTGTGCCTGTCAATGACCACCACTACTTTCATTCACATTCAAAACGTGTTCTAAGCACACGTCAAATATCTTATCACCGGCATTTTGGCGACCCATTTAAACGCCATGATGCCGCACTTCGGCATTGTTACGTTTTGTGTTTGAGTTGTTAAACAATCAAAGATTGTAGCTACCCTCATCACCCTCCTCAAAGACTGCAACACCATGAGAAATCACTTTATACGCGTTTCAGTATCAGCAAAATAGAGTGAACGACATCAGAAGCGAGTTTCTTGTGAAATTACAAAACTTTTGCAAAACTCAAAAATACAAATAAATTTGCAGGGAAACCTTCAACTTGTGACATACAAAAACACACTCAGTTCAAAATTGATAATTAATTGAAAGAAAAATAAAGTGCGCGAATCTTTCATTATGTGGTTCTGCTATAATTTGTGAACTACTGCAACTGCGAACTAGATACGAAATGCTTCCTTCCTATGTAACTACTCCAAGTTTGGACATTTCACAACTGGAAGGAGAAGCGCAGCTACTCGTATACCGTGTTTGCAAGTGAAATTTCTAACGGAACTTCCTGGATGTTATGTGACGATATGATGTGATGTGATTATATATTTGATGTAACGTTAATGACTTGCAAAACGTACATTTAGCCTCAATGGCGCCGATCAGGATATCGCTATTTTAGTTTTTCCGAATTTGACAGAATCAGCTGTTTGCGGGACGTCATAACAGATTTAAAAAAACTCATTTCCATGTAACCTATTTAGATGGTTCACGTACTGCAAATGGTATTTCGCAATTTTTGTTGATTAATTTTTGTGTTTTATATTTGAATTTACACGCTTCCATAACACGAACATTCATTGATCACGATTAGCTTCTAGTCTCTTAGATCTTTATTGTTTATTATTATAATTTAATACATATGATAATAGTTTTAAAATTCTTTTTAGTAGAAAATATTTATAAAAATGCCACTTCGAAAATCAAGCCGCTTTTGTTAATAGCATAGGCCGGATAACTTTAAAATAGTTTTTTTCTTTAAGTAACAATGCGGTTTCTCTCGATGGCACTAACTAGAGTATGAAAATTTAACCTTTACTTTGAATGTAGTATGTATGTATGTATGTATGTAGGTATGCATATATGTATGTACATACATACATCCAAAAATAAATATCATCAAGGGGCAAACCCAGACGATATTGAAAGCGAATAAAAACGTGTTCATGCATGGTTTTGATAACCGCAGCTTTTAGTGAGCAAGATTCTTACAAATGCCGCTCTGTAGTACGATCATTGCTTTTTACCTACGCTCCATACTCTCTTCAGAGACATAAATGAAAAAAGCAGTGTCAACCAATTTGTTTGTGTTTTCAATTTACTCTCAATGCTTCTCCCTCACTATCTCAGCTGCTGGAGAACGTCCAATTAGTCGTCCATGTACTGGGGGATTTTTTCATACCCGCTGTAATTTCAATGAAAAATTCATGTAGCGTAGCTTTAAAACAACATTGTGAAACTAAAAAAATATTTTACGCTTTTTATTTGTTTATTTTTATTTGTTGTATGTGCACAGGTACGTATACATACATACATACATACATACATACCATACATTCTTTGTGTGTGCATTTGTTTTTAGTGGAAAATATTATTTAACGTTGCTCGTTGAACTTGTCAAAGTTGGATCGTTGGAATTTCCAACGGCATTTCAAGTATGAATGAATGTAGGTGAGCGATGAAGACGTTTGTAGTATTGAAGATTTACTGTTAAATGCGAGCAAAGTTCAATTTATAACAATCAGCGTAGGTTCGATTTCGAGGCTCGCAATTCGGAAGTGGCATACAAGTAGTTATACAAACATTTGTAGACACTAAAGTACAAAGGTTTACATGTTTAATTTAATAGCACTGTTTCATTTAAAAAATTTTTGGCAATTTATTGTTCTTTTTGTTATTTTTAATTATTTATCAACAACTTAAAATACAGTTAACCAAATCCCTTTACCAAACTCTTTAGAAAATTCATACCTATTTATTCAACAAAGTTTGGCACTACTCGTATTAAAGAAATTTAGAATATTTTTGGCATGCAGGTTTCCAGCTCATTTAGTTTTAGCGCATAAAATGCAAGCTTGAAGTGGCGACGAAAGAAAATCGCTTTGTCCAAAATATTCTTTAAACATTTCTCAAATATTAACTCTTATTAAGAAAGTTAATTGAATTTAATTTAAATTGTTTTAACAGCTTTTGTTAGAGAATTCTCGGTATCTTAATTAAAATGTAAATTGTCACATTTGTTGTGGTTACAATTATGCGATGACATTTTTTTTTACAAAGAAGAAGCATTTAAAACAAATAACCTGTCTGTGTAAGACTAAGCCGAAATAATCCTCCGACTCTCCCGTACCCTTCCGCTTCCGGTACGGTGTTTTGCCTACTTTCTCCTCAAATTTCGACCAAAATGAGTTCACTAGAACATATTTTTTTATAATCAAGATACTTTAAGTAGAACAAATTGAAAATTTGAGTGCGTTAGAAATATCTGTGAGTTTTATTTTAGAAATTTTTTTTTGCTGACAAACTTGCGCATTTTTATCGAAACAAAATAAATATCCAAATCCATTAAAAATTTGAGAATTTCACATAAAAAAAAACCACAAACTGTTAAGAGATTATTTAAGCTCATATCTTCATTTTCTGCTATTGCTTTTTCTTTTTCAATATAAAAAAAAAATACTGACTTTTATGTGAGATTAATAAATTAATGTACTTCTAAATTATTATGAAAAAAAAGTCAGATAAAATGTATTTGGTTTAAATAAATTACAATATTGAACAACACTTACACAATTTTACTAAAATGATAATAAATATGTACGCGCACAAGCAATAATTAGGAAAATAAGCTATATTTATATCTTAGTCAATTACTAAATAGCCGAGATTTTATTGCATATTTATACGTCAAATCTCAAAGGTGAATTATTTAGCATGTGCTAGCTTAATTAGGGTAAACACTTGTTTAAAACAAACTCTTAATTTTGTATACATATATACATATACATACATACATATATGTATTGATATTCGATAAATACACAGCTGAATGATACATATGGAACAATGTAGTTTGAGTTTGAAATCGACGTCATAGTAATTTTTTTTTAGTGCTTAGCAGATAAGGTAACAATGCTAGTTTACATTTGCTGCATGTTAATTAATGGTTAAAGTAAAATATAAAAATTATTTTTTTTATTTTAATGTTTAGCAAGCAAAAGTTAGCGTCAGTACAAACAAATTTTTATTATTAGCATGGGTATTTTTAATTTTTATTTTTTAATACTCGTATAGATCTCAAGTAACAATTTTGTGCTTTTTAATTAAAAAAATAAAAGATCTAAATTACAAATACTACAATTCACCATTGCATTGTAACCACACTGAATATGGCAATTTATTTAAAACTTTTTTAATTTGTTTTATTATTATTCTAATGAAAGCTTCCAAGTTGGTAAACATTTAAAAAAAATAATCAGCCAACTTTCCTAAGAAGTGTAAAAGTTCTCCAAACAATTTTTTTTTTTGAAAAATAAAATAAAGGTCAATTTTCAAGTGACGCTCTTCTGCCATTTCTTCCGTGTAACACGATTTTTTATAATAAAAAAACGCGCATTACCATCAATAAAGAAATGGTCAAAATTGCGCCGCAGTTTAAAAAATCTTGAAACTTTCACTTTACTAAAATTAGTTAAATACGCTGCACTGCATACTCCAAAAATTTCAAGGAAAAGCTCTGATATTTTAATGAAAATTGAGGGATTTTGTTAAATAATAAACTGTGTTTTAATTTAAAAATTTCGAAAATTTAACGAAAAAAAAAATGGAATGAAGATATGGCACGGTTATTATTGTGAAATGGTGTGTATATGCCTTGTTTATTTACGAGTAGTTTTAATTTAATACAGTTCTAACAAATCACAATCAGTAGCGGAATAACTGATTTGTTTTTTATTTTTTATTATAAATTTAAATATTGTAGATAAGATTGTTAAGATTGTATTTTTTTCAGACAAGGCAAATGATTAAATATTTATGAAATTTTTGCTCTTAAAATCAAAAAAAAAAAAAATAAAAAAAACAACGCTTCACTGCTTCTTTTTTTTTAATGTGCACATAGTGCTTTTATAAATTTCTATGCTTTTTATTAAAAGTTAATCAATATTGTCACGTTTTTTTTGAATTATAGTGTTCTCAGTATGCTTTCGGTACTTTAATTTTAATTTATAAATAAGTTTGTTATTTGTTTACTTAAACCCAAATGGCAAGACCATACAAAAGTATTTTTTTAAACGACGTTTTTAACACTTTTCAAGCTAAAAATTATGTATTAAATTGAAGGTGGCAATTCTGACAAAGATAGATCTAACAAAAATTTTAAGATGCGTTCACTCTTTGTTGAATAGTAAGTGCAACAAAATAATATACTTTTATGCAAAATTGTGATGAAAGCGCTGGTTATAAAAACATCTCAAAAATTTATTTATCGTTAACAGCACTTTTAGAGAACTAACTTCATCCTCAAAACTCAAGCGTTGTAGACTGATTTGAGAATATTTTCACTTTTAATTCGTGACTCAAGAAAATACGAATACTCTAAAATAATTAAATTTTTTTAACTAAAAAGTTTCTAAAATGAATTTGAAAATACGTAGTATGTCAAATTGTATATGCAGTATCTAAGTAAATAAATTAAATTTCACTACAATAAGATATTTCAGGTGTTTGCTGGAAAAACAACAGTTATTAAACTAGCTTATAGACCGGTAGTTTACACTTCGGATTGATAGTACCTATGTACGTATTAAAATGGGTGCATACTTGTAGCTAGTGGCTTAGCAATGATAACCCAAGAGTGATAAACACAAATATGCTATTGACAAACAATTGACTTAGTTGTTATTAATTAAAATATTGGCAGAAGCCGACAAAAACAAAAACACAAAAATACGAATTCAGCTATCAAACAAAAACTTAGAACGCAATAAAAACAACAAAACAAAGCGATGACCTTGTATGCAGAGTTCAACTTTACCAAAGCAAAGTCTTACAAACAAACGTCTGTGAGAATATTTTTGATATGGAGAAGAAGAAAATCTGAAAACAAGATACCAGCTGAGTAAATGGCACTTTAAATTGCAAGCAAATAAAACCACAAAAACAGAGAAAACAAAAAAAACAACGAAAATCCATAAGCAAAGCGTGGCGCGGTTTGATAAGACTTCAACAATAGCAAGCAAACGAGTAGGTTATTTGGAATTTTACTGGAAGTAAAACAAAAACAAATAACAAAAACACTCATTAACACATACATAAATGATAACAAAATGCTTTACTACTTGTGTACAAAAGTGCATTGAACGCAATAATTGGATGCAAAATTTCCTAAATTCGCTTATAAATACTTAATATGAACTCTTATAAACAAACACACACACACACACCTATTTGCACACATACTATACAGTGGCAGAGTTCTCAGCCGCCGGGGTCAAGCCTTGTAAATTATAATTGTATTCCGTCGTTTTATATGGAGGTAAGCACAGTTTAAGTTTTCTAAAATTACTTGAAACCAGCCGTCAGTCAAAACACGGAATGAGGCCAAGAACGCTTTCAAGCGAGTGACAGACTATCGCGTGCTGGTCTCGTGTGGTTTTCCCCCACAACCCAGAACAGACAAATCATTTATGAGCATTTTGTTTTCACATTTTTTTCCCACAACAAACTGCTCTACTATGGAATTTTTACCGAATGCAATGGAAAATCTTGCGAAGCAGCATCCAATACAAATTATTTGTAATTCACTCTCCGCTATTGAGTAAAGTGGATAAAGCGTGTTTACACTCGCGAATATGTTACGCGTGCTCAGTTATTTAAAAAAAAAAACTCAAAACTGCTGGCAAAAAAGAAAAAAAAATAGAGAGGTTGTTTGTCCGGTACTATGGGAGTAGAACTTACGTTGTATTAATTTCTTATTAACAAATAAACTGAACTTTACATAATATAAAAAAATAAACACATCATAGCGCTGGGTTTTGTAATTGTTAATTGATTGAATCACAATTTAAGAAATCGATTTACTTAGCTGAGATATGAAGTGGGGTGAGGTGAGATTAAATAAGACCGTGAAGGAAAGAGAGGTGTGATCAAGTGATGTATGGTGAAATGAGTTATGGTGAGGGAAGGTCAGCTCAGTAGAAGTGAGGTGAAGTAAGGTAAGGTGAAGGCGTCGTTGTGTTATGAGTTCAGATCTTGGGTGTTTAGATATGGTAGGATTAGTTATGGTAGTTTAAGGCGTGGTGAGATTAAGTAGGTGAGTTTAGATGTGGTGAGTTTACGTATGCTGTATTTAAATCTGGCGTGTTCAGATATGGCTAGTTAAGGTGCGGTGAGTTAAGGTATGGAATGCTCAAGTATAGTAAGATGAAGAAGCAGCTTGTTGTGGGAATTTCAGCTATGGTGAGTTTCGATTAAGTGAGTTTAATTGTACTTACTGTCGTCCCCAACCATATACCATCACATCATTTCGCACGCATACGCCATGTTAGTGTTTTTAATTTACTACCGCCGATAGAGAGTTTTCAAAAAGAAGAATAGACAGATCTTTGCAAACAAATCAAGCTTGCCTTTTATCATTCCAAAACTTAGTGTACTACGAGCCGCTTAACCAAAATATTTTTTAAAAAACTTGAATTATGATTAAAGTTTAATTGAGAGATCTATAAAAATGAAATGATTGTAAATTTCTTGAAATTTTTAAATTAGAAAAAGGCTTGAAATCTGGATTGTTATGACTTTTTAAATATATGAAAAAATTTTCAAATTAGCTATGGAAAAGTGTAATCAATAGGTGCGATGATTTTTTTTAAGCTTATGTGTGCATACATACATATGCGAGTATTCATATGCAAGTATGTCGCTGGTAGCCTGCTGGTAATTTATTACGTCTTTATGCCGAACTGATAAGCGTTCAAAATTCTCAGGAAATTTTCATTCAGCCGTTTCATATAAAAAATTGAATTGTGATAATATAATTGAAAAAGAGAAGATTCAAAGCAAGCTAACAAGCCATACACATACATACATACATACATAAATATTTGCACAAATTATACACTCACCCAGAAAAAAATCGTTTAGCGAATAGCAACTGTTTAAAAATCATATATGTACATAAATTGATGAAAAAAAGGAAAGTGTTAAAAAAGTACTATGAGGCTTTCTTAATTGTAAATAAAGCAATAAAAATGTTGCTTTTAAAGGGAATGTACTTATGCATGAGCATGTATTTTATAATTATTTAAGAACATACTCGTAAACAAAAGATAATGCCCACAGATAGGCACTCCTTTGTCGTAAAAAGATTATGTCGTAAGCTTTATACCTATTAAATTCGTGGAAGTAAGCTATCAAATATTCTTATTTTGGTAGGCTAACATTTTGTGGCGCTTAATGCCAACCGTAGCAACGTTGTCTGGAATGGAAATTTTTTGAAAAGCGTCCGTCGTAGTTGAGCATGCGGCGAGAATGAAATCCCATAAAAAAGTGTTTTCCTAATAGCGTTCTCTTCAAGGCAGACGAAAAAAACCATAGATTGAAAGATTTTGCACAAAAATCGATCGTTCTCAGTAACAATTATTTTAGCTTATCAATGTTTACAACGGTAGCAGTTGTTAATCGAAACGGTAAAATGGCGGGTTAAATGACGATACTATTTACATATTTGTATTGATATACTTATGGCTATTTCGAAAATCAAAGGGAGCTCTTTTAAATTATTGAATAATTAAAAAAATGATCGCCGCTTTACATTGTATGGAGGAAACTGCCAGTAAAAAAAATTTCAAAAATCGGTGGTAATTCGTAGCCACTAGAAACGTGCACTTTGTTGTACTTAAATTAGAAAGGCTACGTATCTGCATGCCCCGAAAACTTCAAATTTTTTTTTTTTTTATTTCGAAATTTTACTTAAAAATAAGCCATTATTTGTCAACATTACAAGGACAAAAAATAAATGAAATGATGATTTATACAAATTGATATATCGAAAAGTATTAAGTTGTTTCTTTCAAAAAGTTCATTTATAAGAAACCCGCCTAATTACTACATCTTCAGTAATTGTTTTTGTAGAGACCTAAATTACAACTAAACCAAACGGAGCTTGACAACCATACCGAACGGTAGGACTTATTCTACGTCAAAAAAGTACAGAGCTTAATCGGGGACTCCTATTTATGTATTTAATGAAACATTTGGTTATGCAACAAAAAAAAAAAAAACACAAGTCGGTGAATTAAATTTTATTAATTTTTGAAACCAAAAAACTAGCTATTTTGATGAGTAAGATACCTTAATTAACATACTCTTAACATTGCCAAGTCACTCATTTCCCCAATAACTGCTTATCTTAGTCAGTTGTACGATATTAACATATCAGGTCTAAAGTTCATATCGTGTTCAGCGGAAACAACCGGCGGCGGTGAGCAACACGTCACCTGTTTGTCGTATGCTCGATATTTGGTTGGCCGGAGGGAGAGACAGTGCAATAGTAAAGCAAAATTTTGAAAATGCTTTCTCAGGTGTACATATGTATGAATGAATGTTTATACAAATGTATGCATGCGAATTAAATATAGACATATGCATAGCTATTTATATAGGTACTACATACATATGTACATACATATGTACGAATACGAATGTGTTCACAAATTTATAGTGTGCGAAAAGATGATAAGTTCACCAATACATATTGACTACTCACAAAAAACTTTTAAACCCAATTTTAAAGTGTAGAAAATTAAAAAAAAAACAACCTCATTAAAATTTTATATTTTCAATTTTTTGAAGTTTTTTGGATATACAGTTTTATAACACTTTTAAATTCGTTCACACCATCTTCGGTTAAAATTTAGCGCTTATTTATCAGACGGATGGTCATAACTGGCGCTTTAAGTTCCAGTTAACGTTTAATCGGATTTGGGGCAAACGGCTCTTAATGTTAGTTTCCTAAAGTGCAAGTGTGAGCTGGCTACGAATTACCATTGATTTTTTTTTGTTAACTTCGACAATTTCTTCCATATAACACATGCTTCAATTTGCTTTAGGCAGGATTAAAAAAAAACAGCAAACTACAAGCTTGCATACTCAAATAAATACCGAAAATTCGGTTTACAATATTTGCAAATTTTGAGGAATATTTGTTGAACTTTTTTAAGTTTTGTAAAAATTTCGTGTTTTTTGTTAGAGATTTCATTTTATTTTAATTTAAAACTTATCATTTTGATTAGCCCTCCATTCATAGACCTTAGCGACGATGACTCTGCGAAAATAGATGATATGTTGTTACAGGAGAATGTAAAATTGTTTACATTTGTATGTTTTTTTTTTTTTTACCAGGAGGAAGCATCGAAAGCCTATACCCTATTAGTGTGGGACTTTAACCAGCACTAAACCTCCTACTGTCATGTACCGATCCACCCAAAACCACTGCCAGGTATTCCGTCGGGAGCGATTTGAGCATTAAGATCGATCGTACGTTTTAGGACTATTGTAAACAGTCGTGGGCCGCAGCCTCATCCCCTCTATACTATTTGTATACAAAGACGTCAATGTACTTACATGCACGATCAATAATTGCATAGAATTATACATTTATTACTTATGCGTCACCAGCTGGGAGTGAAAGAAATTCAAGACGTCCTTCTATCACTGGACCAAACGGGCGAACAAGACTAGTTTTACTTCTTTAGCTCTTGGCGGTTGGAACGATGTAGGTTCCAATCCACGACGACGCTTTAGAATCTTGATTCCTTGACAGCATCTATATCTGAAAAATATTAGTATTTTATATTACTATAGCTTCTCGTTGAGTATTTTTGCGGTTAGAACGTCCTAGGTTCCAATCCGCGTTGACGGCTGAGTGTATATGTTTTGGCACCGCTCATGAGCCCAGAAAATCAGCTATAATTTTGCATAAGCAGTCGGAAAGTCCTAGACTCCGATCTGCCCATTTCGTTGGGCTAGGTGAGCGATCTAAGAGCACTATTTGGCGGTTGGAACGGCCTAAGTTCCAATCCGCTGAGATGCTAAGGACCTTTTTAGTTAGCTTAGTGCAGTCCGATCTACCACTTACTACCTCTCTTACGTTGGAGCTTCTGCATCTTTGTCTTTCTTCTCTTCTAAGAGTCTTCATCGTTGATAAAATAAAGCCATTGGCTAGGTTTCATTCTCCTTTGCCTCTTAGCATGTAGTTCACGTATACTATGTACATACATACGTAATCAGCAGACGATTCAGTCGCGTGTCGCAGAAAAACTATATTATTTAGTATCCTTAGTATGTATAAGCTTATTCATATACATAACATACATGTAAGTTTGTATGTGGTATTTCGTATATTATAAGTTTTTGTATGTATTATAAACGCCAACAAAATGATAACAAATTAGATAAAAAAAAACCAAAGTAATATGTAAATATGTAAACTAGATATATGTATGTATGTAGATACATATAAACAAATGTAAATATTACACGCCTCCGAAATAGTAAAATCTTCATAGCTGTATTTATCGTTGTAAATATTGTATGTATGTACATATGTATCACGGCTAGACACGTCTGATGAATGTGCGACATGACTAAATATTTCCAATGTTCGAGGTGAGTTGAAGTGCATATAGTATACACGCTCGCGCTGCATGGGTGGGTATTTCGCAAAGCGTTTTGCTGCGAAAGCTGCGATCAGCCGGTCCGATGGTGGCATGAATCAGCGACTTTGTGTCGCAAATAAAGCCGAGACCATTTGCTATACAAATGTGGAGTGTGTGTGTACGATTTATTTGCATGAACACGCCAATTTCCAGTTTATAATTTATTTTTATTTGTTCTAAATTATTTGGAAATATGTACATATGTATGTATGTATGTATGTATTTCGGATATCGAACAAAAGCCTTTTCACTGATAAGAATTCAAAATTAAGATGGGTTTTTCAGAGCAACTTAACTACCATACAACCATGGATATGTAAACATACATACATATATACATACATATGTATATACATACATATGTGTGATGTTAATTCTTGGGATTTTTTCAGTACAAACTGTGATTGGCTTTGTTGAAAAAAATAAAATAAAATTACTTGCTAGCCAGTGGTTTGCTTTGGTTTTGGTTTCACACGAAATTTTGCGTTGTGACGCACTTCGTTTTTGAGGATAACTTTCTATTGCACAAATGTACAAACACACACACACACACATACTTATATTGCACGCTACTTCTGTCGATGGAAAAAATTGAACAAAAAAATGTGAAAATAAAAATTGTGTTACATACATACATATGTATATACTTTAAGATTAAACGGGGAAATAAAACATTGACTCTTTTGTACGATAAAACAAGCCCAAAAAAACCGGTAAAAGGTTTATTAAAATTAACTCAAGTTATAATCATTTCAAGGAATTATATTTTATGCAAATTTTTTTTGCTTTTAAAGACATTGGCTTTCTGTTAAATTTTCATGATTTATAAAAAAAAATTCAAGTTGATTTTTGGATCGAAGTAAAATGAAAAATTTAAGACCATCTAGACCGTCTAAATATTGCACAAAACAAGTATTCTCCAAATTAAATTTGTTTTGTAAAAAATAAATTGGTGAAATAGTCACTCTAAAGAAGAGCTTCGTAGAAGCAGGCTTTATTCCGTTGATTTCTTCCGAGATTCGTTTGAATTTATTTCAGTATTTTTCCTTTAATACTCTTTCTCGAATGTTTTCTAATGTACGGGAAAAACGTTGATTTTCGACTTGGCTACTTTATCAACTTTAGTACATACTTATAGAGGGCGAGAGCTGGTTGAACTCTAATATTTCTTCAGAAATGGTTTTCCGAGTATCTTTAGCCTAAACTTTGTGCAGGTATGGAGAATCTAGTGAAGATTATGCGTATCCTCTCAGCATGTACGAGTATATACCTCGGCGGGTCAGTGTAGGTATATAACATTTTTTTTTTATCCAGACTGAGATTTGACGGAAGTAGAGAAGAGATTGCCAAAAAAGCCGCTTGTAGTTTAGCGGGAGAAATCGGAGCAGGCGACCTATTTTTATGCTTTTTATTTCGTGATTTTTGACATAATTTTAGACTTTTTCCAAGTTTGAACTTATGATGTCATAAGAACGAGTATTTTGTGGCTTTTTATTAAGAATGCAATACGAGATTTTTTTTATTACGACAAAAAAGTTACAAATTCAATACGTCAGATGGTAGTTTTGCCGAAGTCTGGTTTCTGGTAGATAGGAAAATGTTCAGAATTACGGGACTATTGAAGTTATCCGTCCATGTTCGTACGTTAAATTCGCGAAATCGACTAAATATTGAGATCTCATATCAAAGTTTTTTATATTGTATACTTTTGCAGGTACATAAGCATTCGTTTTAAATTGATGAATTTGGTCAAAAGATACGAAATTGTAGTTCTTTTAGGCCTCCATTCCGCAGGCAATGACAAACTTTAGAGTAAATTTCTACCATTCGTAGTTGGCATAAAAATGCAAAGCTCTCCTCAATGTTTGGTATAAAATCTAGACGCACAGGACAAATTGATAAAGAAACTGGGATAAACATCAATTAATAATAATAATTTTGCGCTAACACTATATAGCTTAGTGTTTGGCCGAGCTTCTCCTACCGGACTATTGAAGTTATCCGTCCATGTTCGTACGTTAAATTCGCGAAATCGACTAAATATTGAGATCTCATATCAAAGTTTTTTATATTGTATACTTTTGCAGGTACATAAGCATTCGTTTTAAATTGATGAATTTGGTCAAAAGATACGAAATTGTAGTTCTTTTAGGCCTCCATTCCGCAGGCAATGACAAACTTTAGAGTAAATTTCTACCATTCGTTGTTGGCATAAAAATGCAAAGCTCTCCTCAATGTTTGGTATAAAATCTAGACGCACAGGACAAATTGATAAAGAAACTGGGATAAACATCAATTAATAATAATAATTTTGCGCTAACACTATATAGCTTAGTGTTTGGCCGAGCTTCTCCTACCATTTGTCGTATGCGTCTTTATATTCAACAACAAATATAGGGACCTGCAGTTTTATGCCGACTCCGAACGTCAGATGTATTGGCAAAAATACCCTCGGAAGTTTTCCATTGCTTGCCGAAATTTTATATTTGACTTGCCCTGGCTGATATTCGAACCTCGGATTGTGCGGCATATCGAGTTAAAGCACACACCGCCACCCACTCGACCACAATTGCATTTCAAAGTAAAAAAATATGGGCGTATCATAGCCCACATCAAAGTCTAAAAGGTGTGTCTAAAGTCACTTTATCGAATTTTATCAGTTGAAAAAACAAAAGAACAGAGAAATATTGCAGTAACTACGTACATACATACATATGTATGTATTTATACTTAGATATGTATGTATGTTATCAATTTCATAAGAGGAAGTTCTCTTAAAACAAAACAAAAACTCGAACAATGGGGTTTTATGTAAACCCCGCTCACAAGCGGGTGCCATTTTAAAAATGTTTCCTTAAAAATTAAAATAAAAATATAACATACATATATGTATATATATATTGCACTAAACGATAAGATAAAGACAAAATATGAGTATCGGAAATAGATGAATACATTTGTATTCGTATACACTTGTACTTTTATATGTAGTATACTCGTAGGTATGTATGTATGGATTGTACATATGTATAGGTAAATGCATACAAACATACTCGAATATACATATGTAGATATATTACATCTGCAACACTCTAAGGCAGATTGAAGCCAAATAAGGCAATCGAAAACAATTTCATTGAGAAGGCGGAGTTGAGCGTTAGGAAGTAAGGTACGCAAACGTAGATGTAGAAGGCAAAGAGTGAAGGGGAATAGCGAAGAATTCAACCCGGTTTCCGCATAAATTGCAAAAGAGTGTATGTATTTTGGTTTTTCATATAATAAATTGTTTTATTAATAACATTTTTTCTGCGATAATTTTGCTATTCTTCATTTTGTATTGTAGTATACATATATTCTTTTTTGTTTTCATTTCTTAACTCATAGTTAATTCCAATGATGCTTTGGGTTTTTATTCATACAATTCTTTTTTTTTTTTTTTGAATACATATTGTTTTAACATTCTCCCAAATTTTATATATACACATACATACATATGTATATATATGCATATAGCATGCGACAAAAAGCTAACATAACAAAAATTTAACAAACAATTAAATATAATAATAATTTGTTTTTTCTTAATGAAAAAATATGAAATATAAAATTTTAATGCAACTGGTTATTCAACAAATGTTAGAGCACAAACAACTACTCTGTTTACTTTTTGCATTTTTTTTAACTGCTTGAAATAATTTAAAACAATTACTCAATTTCAGCTTTTACGTGAAGGTCAACATCTTTCATTTTTCTCTCTCTCTAAATTATGAGTTTGCATAAATTGATACACTCATATTTTATGTATCTTAATTAATAACCTATAAAGCGTTATTATAGAGATTTTTTTTTTCTAATCTTACTCGAGGCATACAATCAATATTTTTTTAAGACTATAAAGTAGAATTAACAGCAAAGCCGTTTAGTTGTTGCTGCTGCTGCTGCTGGTCATTTTGCGTTTGTTGTTGCTGCTGATCCTAATCTGACTTCCTCATCGCCTGAACACGCACACATGCACTCGCACTGATTGACTGACTGACTGACTGACTGACTCGCCGACTGAGCTGTGCTTGGTGCGTGCAGCGATCGTAAATCTGGCGTTCTTCCGTTGCTTTATTGGTGGCGGCGGCAGCGAGAAGGTCATTGCTACGCGCAGCAGCGCTGCTGGCGGCTTTATGTTGATTGTGTTTGTTCTTGTTGCTGTTATTGTTTCGGCTTGGCTCCGCGGGTTGTTAATCGCCGGGGGCGTACAGTGTTTGTCGTTGACTGTTTCAATTCGAAATTAATTGACATCCATTTCGAGTGCTTGTATTAATATTAATCGTTAGTTTGACTAGAATGCCATGTAATTCGCATGGCTTCGGGTCCGTTGTTAGTATGGCATTTGCATGCGAGGCCGCAAATTCTTCAATTTTCAATATCTTCTTCTGCATTTGCATCTCCTTCCTCATCTTCGGTATCTTCATCTTTTTTCGACTTTTGCTTCGCAACAATACAGTTTAAAAGTTTTCGATAGTTTTTTTGTTGTTGGGTTTTTCATCTTCGAACGTACCAATGTCGGCGTCGTGTTCCAGACATCGTTAACGCTCCTTTTTTCTAAGCCAAAAGTGTTTGATTTTTTTTCTCTTCAAAATTTCACCATTCGAGAAGTTGTGCATTATTTATGCGCTTCTCATTCAAAATTATTCTGACACTGTACGTCCGTGCGCTCACACGACCGGCAACTCGACGATTGGATGTTGTGGTGCATCCCAAAATGCCTCGCAGTAGTCGACCATTATTGCTTCTTGCTTATTGAGCTGCTCCTCGCTGTCTTCAGCATCGTCAGCGTTGCCAGTCCATGTCTTCTGTACCAGACAGCAAGATTCAACATCGGTTTTGCCCAGAATGCGGCTCAGCTTGGTGGGGCAATCCACTTTGATGACATAGATATCGTTCTCATAGCAGAAGGCTTCGAGTAGCACTTCATGCATATGTGTGGCGGAGTCGCCAACTTGTGGCACAGCCATTAGGCAGAACAGTGAACCCTCCGGTGACTTGGAGAGCACTTTGGTGGCGGCGCTTAGTCCCACAATGACACGCGACTCAGCTTGTGCCTTTAGCAGCGCCGACTTAACGGTGCGCCCAATTTTGGAGTAATCCATTTGAGTGGTAGCGGTGGCGGCAGCTTTAGCCTTTTCGTTGATGGCCTCTAGGTGTTGCTCCAGATTGATGTCGCCCATCACTTTGTTGTTTTGGTAATGATGGATGCGCGCTTCGTCCACGACCATTTTGTATGTGTGTGTTGAGAAGACGATTGCTTGCGCGTATGGCGGAATTTTAATGCTGCTCTTGGTGCTAACGTTTGAAGTACTTGTGTTGATTGTCACTTGTGGCGACGTTAATGCTGGCAATTTATACTCGTATGCGTTTGCTTTTGTCTTTGACAAGGTTTGCACTTTTTCTTCTTTTTTTTTTGTCACTTGTTGATTGAGTTCTTTTTGTTGTTGCTGCTTGTTTGCAAGTGTTCCAACAAATATGTTCTTAAGCACTTTTTGTTTTAACTTTGTTTTTATCTTTTTTTTTTTAAATTAGCTAGTTTGACCCACTTTTTGCTTTTTATGGGATGTGTGTTTTTATTGCACTGCAATGTTCTTTGTAGAAAAGTCTATTTTGATTTTGTCTTTGTTCTATAACAATTTGTTATGAAATTCTTTTTGCTTTGCTTTCACTTGGCTAGTAGTAACGTGTATGCAATTTATTCCGTTCAAGCGCTCTTTTGACTTGCTTCAATTTTGATTTTTAATTTCACAATGAATGCTCTGAAACGATTGTGCAGCCGCTTTTATACCCATGCTCTCGTTATCGTTTGCGTTTCCATTGAATTTCATCAGAATTGGCATGAAAAGCTTCACATTATGCTCGCCAGCAAATAATAGACTCTCGCGCCTTTGCCAAAGCTCCGTTGGGGAGATAGCATTGGCTGCAAGCTGACGGTGCTTTTTCACTCTCGCTCTCACTCACACTCACTCTCGCCGCCTCAATGGCCGGTTGTTTGAGTAGTCACCATTGTTGGGGTTTTTCGCATGCTCCCAATTTGATTTTGTTGCTTTTGTTTTGATTTTTATTTTGTTTCTTCTCGTTTTGCAAGCAAACTAACATGAAATTTCCCAGAATTAGCAAAAAAAAAATTATAACCGCAGCACGGTCTCAAAATTTTGTTGGTCACGCGTTAAAACCCGATCTACTTCTTATCTGCTTCTTTTTTGGTATTTTAACATTGCTTTACCTGTCACCGCCCTCAAAGCCGCTGTGCCGTTCTTCTCGACTTGCTGCGCATCGAAACACCGAAGGAGGTTCGCATCTGCATGTTAAACTCGCGCTGAATATCATGTGAGTCAATTGCTTACATTAAGAGTTTACTCGCACTTTGAAGAACTACGTACTTGATATGAATGTATACGTATGAGCACAGCATGTGAATGCAGTCTTATTCATTCAGTGATTTTGGGTTTTTCGCTTCTTACCTGATTGGAGTTTATATTAAAACTAAAAATTCTATTACAGCTTTTAATTAGGTTTACTGTCGGCTCGACAGCGTTTGGCAGTTGCGCGCGCATTTGCTCAATTGATAAGGTTTTAATGTGTTTTTTTTTTCTCTAACTGCCAACTCTCTTCTAATGCTCTTTGGATAGCGCTAAGTGGCTAAATTATCTACGAAAATTTAGAAGCATTAATGTTAGTTAAAGTTGAAGGTGTGAAAAGAAATTTAAGAGAATTCCCCGTTGGAGCTGAAACAATTTTACAATAATGCTTTAGGAGCGGTACTCACATTTGAAAGTGATGTACAGAGTCTCTATAATAAGAAATTTGATTATTATTGCAGTAGTCGTATTGCGTATTGCTTAGGTTAGTAATTCATTCAAATTTGATATATTAAGACCATTTAGCGACTGTTAGTTGTTGATCGATAAAATTAACACCCTGAACGCCCTTTTTGCATACATTTCATTTAAGGTTAAAGTTGTTTTTTTTTTAAATTCTGATACGTAGTCATTTCCCATAGCGTTTTTATCACTTTTCAGCGGAAAGTAGTCGTTGGAAAAAGAACAAAAAAATTTTATAGAATTTCGCAAACAGAAATTGAAAAATTTAAAGTTTAAAAGTAAAAAACTAACAAAAGTGCTCGAGAGATTTATTTTTGCAAATTTAAAATCATGATCAAATAACGTTTTGAATTTTTCTAAAAATCTCTTACACTTGCTTTATTTTGTAAGAAGTTTTCAATTAGCTTATAATTCCCGAAAATTATTAGTAGAACCTAAAAATATAGTATTTAATTTAACTTCCGAGAACCAATGTACATACATACATTCAAAAATAAAAAAGTTCAGTCTTCAAGAGAAAAGACTTTTCATTAATTCTGAAAATTTTGAAAATTTCATGCAATTTCTTGAATGATCCACAGGTTACTTGGAAAAGCAACAAAGAGAGTGTATATTTATTATGTCTGTTTAAATGTCATAATTTAAAGAAGAAAAAAAAATGACATAAATTATCGTGATATACATACATACATACTCGTACACATATATGTATGTATGTGCGTATGTAAATTTATATATACATTTTGCGTATTCTTTGCCTAATAGAGGCTAATTTAGTGCCAAGGCAATACTTTTTTGGAAAAATTCTTTTTTTTTACTTAGCTTTAAACGAACACACTCGTACGCATGTACTACATATGTTCATATGCGTTGTCACGATCTACCGGGCATCTGCAGTGAGTAATAGCACGTTTTTTGATCAGTTGCCGCGGGCCGCCTCATTGGCGCGATGCCAAAAGAAAACTGATGGCACTGATGATGCTAGTGTGAATAGCACCAATGAGTGACAATCGTTTTTGGGTAGTAATTTTCATGTTCTTACACTTTATCGCACAAAGTGTTTTTATTTATAATTATTTGTTTCTTAGAGGGCAATGTCTACCAGGAAGCAAGCAGATACGTGTCGTGAAAGAACATTTGTCAACTTTTGTTTTCTATGAAGTTTATTGTTTTTTTTTTCAAAGCATTAGACGTTTCGTGTTCAGATTTCATTGAAAATGTGTGAACTTATTATTTTTTTTAAGAATAGATGACTAGCACGCTGGGGGTGTCTCAGATCTTTTTTGAAGAAATTTCTGATTTTTGTTGATTTAATTGGATTTCGGGCAACAACGTGACAGATTAAATTAGAATAAAAAAAATAAATTAAAAAACAGTAAAGAAATAAATAAAATAGCAACCGCTTGAGCGAATTATTTGCGTGAAAGTGCTTAGGCTTAGGAAAGTGGGCCATTTAATACGTTGAAATCTTGCGTGGTATTAAGATAGGTTTAGCATAATATATTTTAATGGTTTTGTTTTGATTATCGGTGTGGTTCTTTTCCTAAACAGTTTTAATTTAATTAATTGCACTCTAGAACATTGTTATATTTAAGTATAAACTTATACTAATGTTTTAAATGAACGAAATGAAATAGAATGGAATAAGACAAGAATGGAAGAAGGGTTAAGCAATCGTCATCTCAATGTTGTACAGCGGAAAAGGAACTGATGTTTACTTTACAAACTTAGATTAGACGAGCATAACACCTGTCAGACGACTGCAGAATAAATAAAGCAGCCTTGCAATGGCATCTAACTCTCTGATGGGGAAATACTGGTAAACTTTTATGACTAGAGAAAGATTAAGAATTCTAATTGGTAACACCAAAGAACAGTGTCCCATTGCGCCTGTACTTTAAAGTTGGCATTCAATGAAAATTATTTCAATGATACAAGGACGTCATTGGGAAGTAGCAAATGCGAGCGTACAGATAAATGGTCTGTTCGAGAACTGATAATTATCACAAATTATCAGCTTTTGACCTTCGTCTCCGCATGTATCCAGCAAAGTAGGCGAAATTGAGAGCGGGATTTGACAGTTTACCTGGAAGGGAAGTTGCTAGTTTCTGTTGAGAAATGTTTGCCATAAGCAATTTGCCAGCAAGAAAACAGCTGAACATACTCAGATGTTTATAATAGGTACGTTCGTTTACAATCTTCAACAGAAAATATCCAACAGCAAAATTTAGTGGAATTGTCTTCTCTTCTCTCACAAAAGAAAAATATCCAAAACAGTACGCGAACGCAAAATTTGCAGAAACTTGCAAATTCAACCAACAGCTGATTGAATTCTTGTCCGCATTCAAATATGCAAAATGGAAAACATTGCATTCGTGTTTTCTTGAAACATCCAACTAAGGAAACTTAACCAAACTAACATTTACTTGCTACTAGCATGTTTAACACTCGTATTTTATAATTTCCACCTTAAAAATTCTTAAACAACAATTTCGTAATTATGCGAATTGCAATCATCTGTTTTTGATCAGCTGTTTTGCTGTTGGCAAATTTCTACTGGCAAAAATTTTTCCAGCAGAAACCAAAAGCTTCCCGTCAAATTGAAATGTCACTTTGCTCTCTCAATTTCCCCTACTTTGTTAGTTTTTGGCGTACGCGAACGCTAAAAGCTGATAGTTTTCGAAAACTTTTAATAATTATCCGTACCCGAACTTACCTAATATAGACACATGAGAAATTTGTGTTTATGATTATCAAATGTAAAAATTTAAAATTTGAGTTATCAAATATGTATGAAGCAAGTAAATGTTCGTTTGGTTAAGTTTACTGAGTAAAAGGTTTCAGCAAAACAGTAATACGATGTTAACCATTTTATAATTGTAATGGGCAAACGATTTCAATCAGCAGTTCGTGAAACTTGCAAATATTGCGTTCGCGTACTTTTCAGATGTGCTTCTACTTGAGGGAGAAATGGAATTTGCTTTCTTAGAATTTTCTGCTGGTAATTTTTAATTGGAGATCACTTTTAACATACAAATATTTTTGTACATATTTTGTTTAATACAATTATATAATACCCACAAATTGGCAAGATTTCACTATATTATAACCCTACGGGGCTCAATCCGCATAACGTACGGATGCTTTTTATATATACAAATCTTTGGTGCCGAGTCGTGACAGAAGAAAGTTTGTTAAGCGTCGAGATCCCAAGCTGCTCAGCTACAGAATAAGAATTCATCAGCCGAATACAAAGTTAGAGAAATGTAAAGTAAGAAAATTGGATCGTTAGCTGTTATTAAGAGAGGATAGAATAGTTCTTTTAATTATAAAAAGTAAGTCCGATACATCAAAGGTGCTGGAATGATTGTTAAAGTCTCGGCATAAACCCCGAAACGGTTCATTCAACTCAAAGTTAGTTCTGCATAGTTTCAAGAAAAGTGGTTTATGGTTTCTCGTTGCACGGGAGTGTACATTAAAATTAATTTGCTCTAGAAGAAATGGACTTGAGATCCATCCATTGACTAATTTTACCATAAATAGTATACCTAACATTTCTCTGCGACTCGAAAGAGTAGGAAGATTAATAAGTTTCAAACGACTAGTGGAAGGGGGCTGATTGTATGGCGAATCCCATCGTAGATTTCTCAAAGCAAAAAGTAAGAATTGTTTTTGTATTGACATATATATAATATAAGTTATTTAATATAAATTTATTTTAAACAAATTTTCAATTCACAGCCCTATTCTAATGAAACCTCACAACTGAGTTGTGAGCAAACATTTGTGAGGTTTCTTATGAGGTATATTTTGTGAAGTTATTTTTGGCTTAACCTCATAAGAAAAAAGCTCAACAAAATCACCACACAAGGTGAAAAGAGTTTTGCTGACAATAGCATAAGCATTGGCGCAAACAAAATGATCTGATGGCCCATGAACAAATGGAGTTTGTTTTTGTTTGGTTAATTTTCGTAACCTCTATGTAGCATAATTAGACATAAGGCGTTACTTAAAAATGTAATAAAAGTGAATGAAATATGAATATTAATAAAAAACGCAATAAAAAAAATAAAAGTTTTCATCACTATTATTTCTCATGAAAGACTAAACATTTTAACTAACTGGTTCCATTGGTTCAACGATTTACATACGATTATTATTTAAGAAATAAAAGGAATTTTTTTTTATTAAAATACTTTAATTGTAATGAAATTAAAAATACAATATTTTTTAGTATTTAAAAGATGTATATTTCTAAAGGGGCGTTATATAACGACCCCTAACTCTTACACCCTCTCTTGCATTCTCTTCACTACCTTCTCTTGCTCCTTCAATACTGCTGCACAAACAAGCAAAAACTCCACCATTCCTGAATATTTTTTTAATTAAAAAAAAAATCAACACACGACACTGATTGCGAACGACAATTTACAAAATATTGTAATAATTGCTTAATAAAAATCAGATGCTTTCGTATTGTGAGGCTGTCGTTCGCAGATCACAACTTTCCTGACAGTTATATAAGGGTAACCTCACAATAGTCAGGAACCTCACAACAGTCAGGTAGGTGAGTTTTGTGAGGGTATTAAAGTAGGGCTGTCAAGCTCAGTAAGGTTGATACAAAATTTATAAATAAATAAAATTTCTATCAAATTTCAAACTTAAAAATTTTTTTTTTCAAATATTTGTTTTATCCTCATTTATTTTGTAAGAAAATTTCATTACTGAGTTTATCAGCCGTGCTCCCAGTTTCACATTTCAATTCCACAATGTGATTTTAAAAAAATCCTGTGAAAGTGAATTCCCAATTTCACAAATTTCTTCGCATATCAGGTCATCATGTGAATGTGAAATTGGGAGCACCAAACATGTGATTTCAAACCGAATCAACAGGGAAATTTGTGAATGTGAAACTGGGAGCACGGATGAATGAACATAAAATTCGAAAACCATTTAGAACTTGTTTTAGTAACTCTAAGAATAAAAGTTGTAGTCCAAAATTGAATAGAAAGCAACAAATATATTTCAAAGCAAGAAAAACAGTTAGCAGCAATACATATGCATACGAGTATACGTATATATGTATGCTACTATTTAGACTTAATTTAATTGACACTGAATAATTTATATATATTTGTATATACATACATGCATACATATGTAAGTATGTTTTTGTGAACTGTTAATTGAGAAGGTGGGAAAAATTATATACCAATTTATTAAAATATTTAGACGCATTTGTTTTGGGTTTTAGTTAATTACACAGTTAATAAATTAAGTTTGAAGAAAAACATATTTTTGCCACAAGTATGCAGCCGATTACAGATTTATTTAAATTGCACTATTTACTAACAGAATTTTCGAGAAAAGCTATTTTTCAATAAGCCACGCGCACATGCAACAAAAAAAAGTAATTGCTTTCGTGAAGAGTTCATTTACCAGAAGCTGTTGTCAAATATGTTTGTAACAAATGTATGTATGCATTTTTATCTTCCTTTGCAAAAGTTAACGTTGATTTGTGTGAAATGTGCATATTTTGAACACACTTAGTACATACAGACTTACGTATGTATGTATGTATGTATGGATGTGCAAGTGTAAATGTTAAGCGCTGTCACCCTAATTTTGAAATAAATACAATTTGCATACTATCACTCACTTCCCCACTCACTTTTTCTCATTTAAAATTTATTTTTTTTTTCCACTTTTTTCATTTGTGTTGTTATTTGTTGGAATGCATGTGAAGTCGCACCTCAAGTTGCCGGCATGCGGCGAACATCGCGGCCTCAAGTTAACACAATTGATAAACAAACCGCAACGTCGCAGATCGTCGGCCTTTTTTCTAAGTTAAAAAGATAATTTTGGAAAGGGCAAACGTATGAACGAGTATACAAAAATGCATTTTAAAAAGCGGGGCGAAGAACTCATAAACGAAATTTTACTATCTGCGAGGTAAATACAAAAACGTATGAGCGTATGGATGTACTTTTACGTAAAAACATATGTACATACATACATACACAACCAAAGGCAACAATAAATGTAATAACAAAAGCAACAAGAAAACAATAAGCAGGTTGCCTTAACAATATTTTCCGTATTACGAGTATTATGAATCAAAGTTAAATTCGGAAGTGCGGCGCGGTCAAAGTCTAAACGTTCGCAACTTAACAATCAAATCACTCATTGAACAAGTGTCAAAATGCGGGTAGCAAATATTGACAGCTGCCCTATTTGGCATTGCATGCCCAGGTGTACAAGTAATTGACCCTTTGGGCTGAATTATTAAAAAAGGTGATGCTGCAAAATATTTAAAAAAGGCGAATAAACCCGATCCAGTCTAACTGTCAAAGAATGCACTGCTTTTAAATAAATTATAATGTGATAAATTTTAGCATAAGTTGGCCATTTTAATTTTTCCATAATCCACTATTCAATTCGACAGTTCAACTTGGTTCATTTCACTTTAACACAATTAGCTGGAAGTCATCATGTGCTGTGGTAAATTGGTGGGTCGCTCAACTGCCGAACAACCCTTTGTTTAAGCAATTGCAGCTGAAACCGTTTTGCAAATTGTAAATAACACAAAGTAAGTAAAATCAAAGTACGTACTTATATTATCAAAATTATAAAAGTAAAATCTCATTGCATTGCCATCATTTTGTGTACAGTGCGTTTAACAATTATGGGCATAGCCACATTTTCATAATTTTGGGCATTTTATTTATTTTTAATTTAAAACGATGAATTTATTATCAATTTACAATTTTTAATAGGTTTAAAGTTTTTTAAATAAATATTTTTCGAAGGAATTCACTGGCATTTTTAAAGGTACCAAAACGTAAATTCGAAGAAAATTTGGATATACTCCTAACCGTGTTTTCCAGACAACTGCAAGATATTTTAATTTTGATTATTTTTCAAGTAAAATACAGTTCTTTCCCAAACAAAAATCGCATAAACCCGGCATTAAATCTTAAAATGTATTCTCTGAATTTCAATAATTTTTCATTATGCAGTTTTAAAGCCCATTTCAGTTAGTGCACAAAAATTTGGACTTTTCAAGTGATCGAAAATTATCGATATTTTTAGGCAGTTTTGTTTAATGTTCCTTTTTCACATAAAATTAAAGGTTGTTTATGCGTTAAGTTAAAGAAAATATATAAAAATATACGTATATTAAATCTTTGCCAATTTTAAGCTACTTACAATTTGTTATATAAAAATTTCTGGGGTTACAAAACTGTAAACTTGAAAAAATTCTATCGCTTCTAAAAAAAATTTTGTAAATGGATTGAAAATTAATTTTTTTAAAGTTTTAGAAAGCTTTAAACTTGGTTTTACAGATGTACATATTTGCTTTTTTAAGAGAGAGATTTAAACGAAGTTGGCAACTCTGAAAACCTTCTGAGATGAACATTTCATAAAAACCTTTGATTGAACACTCCGATTGCCGTATTTTATTTAACTAATTAATTTAATTTAATTTTTGAATAGGTGGCATCACTCTTGGAAATTTTATTTATTTGTAATAAAACTTTTATAATAGAATTCATCTGACTTGCATTTCAACATACATGATTCGCTTTATTGGTTTAATGTATTTGACGTTCTAAACAGATGGCAACTATTTTTGAACACAAATTGAAAGGAAAAGTTTGTGTTCGTAATGAAGCTTGCCTTAACTTAAGTTCCAGGAACTTAAATTGTAAATTTGGTTCAATTTATAAACTTTATTGATATAAAGTGGTAACTCTCATTGAAAATTTGTTTCTAATTAAACTTTTAAATGGCACTTGTCTGACACTTTTGTTGGAATGTTCAATTCAATTGAATTGAAAATTGGATACATTTCTTGTTTTCTTTCATTAAATGTTACGCTGTAATAAGGTGGCAAGTCCTTTCTAAAATAAAAACATTATGAGTTTTTTCACTTTAAAAACAATTGCAAGCTTGGTTAGTTTTTAGAGAACGTGGGACTATATTAAAATTGCAACAAATGCAAATTAAATAAAAGAAACAAAATATGCCAATCTATAGTTGTGCTATAGTAGCGAAACATCTTCTCTTGAATATTAGTTAAGGCATGAAATGGTTTGATCGTTTGCACCTCATATCAGTTATTTAGGGAAAACGATATTAGTTCACACTTTGTTGCCATATGCGCAAATGGTTTTGATTTGTGAAGAAATTTATTTGACAGCGACATTGCACGAGCGCTCCCTAAAGCACAATGCATTCATTTTCAAGGCGATTTAGCAAAATGAGTTGGGTAATTTGAGGCTAGTACTCGCAACGGGGTCGGCTGATACAAATTTGTATTTTCATTTGTGAAAGTACATAAAGACATAACTTTTTGAAGAAATAGAGTCGTAGTTGAGCTCAATCTGGTACCACGCGGATTCCGAGAGGAAGAGAATAAATTGGAAAGATGCTGATGCGTCTTAACTGTTAAACTGTTCTAAGACTCTTTAATCGTTTTGTTCTTTTCCTCATATTTATTTATATGAGTAATAAGCATTACAAATGACTGTTTGATAACTCGGCTTAAAAGACGTTACGGAAGAACGATAAACGGAATCATTTGTTAATTACTGGTTGTTTGTTGAAGACTCCTTGCCAGTTCTGAATCGCTACATGCCGCTTAAGCAGCCCACTAAGATACCGACAGCGACTCGCGTGTGTTTCGGAGTATGAATAACGGTTTTATGTGCATCAGCAAGTTACATAACGGTTTTTTGAGTTCTAATTAACAGTCAGACGTAAATTAGTAAATTATAGCTGTTATCTTTTAATAAATACATTTAACAATAACTCGGACACTCCAAGCGACAATTTGTCCCAGTGATTGATTAACAAGTTTAGGTAATGATAATAACTCGAAATCGCAACGCAAAACAGTGCAAAATGAAACTCAGAACAAAGAAAATAAAAACAGGGAAGAAAAGCTTAATGATGAAGAAAATAATAAAAACAAGTAAGAAAAGCTAAATTCGCGCGAAACCGCGATGTATTTTTGTATGGTCGGTACCAATAACATCATAAAATTTCCATTTCTTTGTTTCAAATAGCTGCTAGTATGGAACTTTACTCAATTTGTTCCAATAAATACTGAAAAACTTAGTTTTTAGCATTTTTCAAAATTTCCCTTATATAAAAGGTGGTCCGATTTAAAAAATTATTGATAGTGATGCTAGTGATATCAAGGACAATATGGTCACCAAATTTTGTGACGATACCTTACACCGTTATTGAGATACAGACATTTTTTCCTAAGTGGGCGTGGCAACGCCCATTTTTCAAATTTCTTAATTCTAAATCGCTAAAAATACCGAATTTCCCTCAATTTGTTTCAATACATAACGAAAAAAAGAATTTTTGCATTTTCTAAAATTTCCGTTTTTTAGGAGGTGGGCGTGGTTATGATCCGATTTCTAAAATCTTTTACAAATAACTAATACGATAATGTGACGATACCTTACACCGTTATTGAGATACGGAAAACTGTTCATAAGTGGGCTAAATCGATTCCTCTTTTCATTCTGATCATTTTAGTATACATATACATATATGTCTATATCTATCTCGATTACTTTTTGCTGTTACAAACAACCGTTATGCGAACAAAGTTATAATACCCTTGTATACAAGTACGCTCGGGTATAAAAACGCCGAACCACAGAAACGAAGACGCAAGAGGAATTCTGAAACAAATGTCGATGCTTCATGTCCTACCATACCCAAAGTGAAAAGTTCCCGAATCGCGCTTCGAATATAACAAGAAAATTTGTAATTTCTTTTTCTTTGTAATTTTTGTTTTTATTGTATTTCAATTTTATAAACTCAACATTTAGTTTGACAATTGTAATTCGATTTTTTTAATCAACTTGCAGTGTTGTGACTACCTATGTACCACGTTTCTTCAGAATTAGTGTTCCAAGTGCATCTTGTTAAAAAAAAAAATTCTATATATGTAGCTCATTTTAGAAGCTTTGCTTGTTATACAATGCGAATCGCTTTGTAAAATTAATTTAATGAATTGCGGCATTAAAAAAAAATTTCGAAATTTTTTATACGTATTCGTTGGTGGAACGATTGTGTGTGGTTAGGAGACAAAGCGATTTTGGCGTTGTGCGATTTTTAGTATAATTTTTGACTGACAACTCGGCTACGGTGTTGCACAATGAGTCAAAAAGCCAATGTTATGACATACAAACAAAATCTTATTATATTTTTACATTTTAAAAAAACATAACTGTGTTAAATTTAATAGCAGCGGTTAATTTTGACAATTTTCTGCAACTATTTTCCTTTTATTCTAAAAAAAAAACGGCCCTACATTTGTGGCGATGCTGCTTTTTGAATATCTTAAATCACTCACATCGCAGAATAATGTATTCAGGCAAATAATTTAAATGGTTTATGCATCATACTTAACATTTGAAAAGTCGTGAAAATATTGAAAATTAAAAAAAAAATAACAATAATAAAAAATAACAATGAAAATGAATAATAAATAAATACAAGAATTTCACCATATCCATAATTCAGTTATCATAAAATCGAACCACTCCTCTATGCAACAACTCTTATCCAAAACAATGAACTCCATTGAACCGAATGAGTGTTTTGAAATTAAAGCCGATAAAACATCCTTACCCAGAAAAAGACGGCATGAAAAAAACAAAGAATTCATGTTTATTAAAAAAAAAAAAAGTCAGTTCATTGGCCATCTCAGTCGTATCGCAAAAAAAAAAAAAAAAAACAAGTAACCGCAAAAATTCTCACGTCTGCATAATTTTATGTTTGTAAACAAGATTCGTAGTAAAACGCATTGCTGGGAACTGCAAGTTGGCATTTTATGAATTTCCCGCCAATCGTCGAAATTCAGTCATCGGAGTACAGTGTCGCGCGACAAGTTAAACTGACCTAAGTGAAAAAGTTTTTGTTGACATCGAATATTGGCTTCCTATGCGAAGACCCAATGGCCAAGTGCGCGCTGTCCATATGGGGAAGTGTATTTTTAATATGTATGTACATACAAGTGTAATGTGTATTTACATACATTCTTGTACATATGTACGTATATGCATAGGCATAACATATCCATTAGCAAAGACAAAAGTAGTATGAATAATCTTCATACAAACATACCTATTAGGGTGCTTCGTTTGAGACGACTATTTTTTTCTCACTCCATTGACGAAATGAGCCGTGAGAGGTTTTAAAGAGGAAGGATCCTTTTACTACTTCCGCCCATAGGCAAATGAATATCATAAAATGTCGCTATGCTATAGATAATTTAAGCAAAAAAAAAAAATTTAATGATTTTTACGGTTTAAATAAATGGGAAAACTTTAAATTCATTTATTGAGTTCTTAAAATTAAAATTAAGAGCTCTCCTTTGGTGCGAATTTTTTTTTGTCTATGTTTAGAACCATATTTCGTCAAAGGAGTGAGAAAAAAAAAGTGTCGTCTCAAACGAAGCACCCTAATACAAATACATATTTATAGATAAGTTCCTACTAGGCATGTCAATCCCGGGTTCACGACCATTTTTAGCTTCCGAATGTCCCGAGATAAGTCTATTCAAATCCCGCAATTGTAGAAAACAGTGAATTTAATAGCCATTTATTTTTCAAATTTTGTATCATTCTTAAAAATTCCCCTTTTAAGGGCAAAAGAAAGCCTTAGAGAGTTCGCAATCGACAAATAACGCAGCTTGTTAACTCCCTTAAGACTTTGTTTTGTTATGGCCATTATAAATGAGCTGGAGAATATCCCACTCGAGTAGAAAATGAGCCTCACTATGAAAGCGATGTTAATAGAACTAACAACGAGGTGCTTGAAGTGGATAAGGCAGAAAGTCTCAAAGATAAATTGCATCAAGTTTTAACGAGCAGCTCGCAATTGTCTAATAATTGAAAGACATAAAATTTATCTCAATGTTTGGTAAACGAAATTGATAGTTTTTGTAATGAGGCTATGTCCTACAGAGAGCATTTAACTTATTGTCGACAATCCAACCAACATTTGTACTTGAAATATAAATTATTTTGTATGTGTGTCAAATTTTACGTTTTTTTCTTTTTTTTTTCTTGAATATACCCATAAATACATACATACATGATTTACAACAAATCGTTTTTCTTCGTTATATTAATGCTATTTTGTATACTTCTATAATACAACGATTACAGACGTGTTACATTTTTTGGCAAATTAAAAATTACGAATTAAAACTTCGTAAAATTCGGGATCCCGGGATTGTCCCGAATATCCCGTGATCAACAAAATACCCAAAATTAACATCCCTAGTACCTACAGACCTAAATTAAAATGTGCGCTATGCCTTTACGTATATACATACATACATACATACATACAGATATACATTTATATGAATGCATGTAAATATGTGGGGCAGTGTAATATACAAATCAGTAGCGGAACGCTTTTTTTGCGCGCAAATTTCTTTAAAAATATTTTGATTGAAAAGTTTATTGAACCGAGTAATCATAGGTATGTATGTACATACTTATGTATAAACATACATATCGCGGTCCACGGGAACGACAAATGCTAGACGTAATTCTAAAAGCCCCGTCTACGTGCCAAAACTCATTAACAAAATATAAAAATGATTATTTCTAGGTAGTTCAGCGGTTGGGATCACGTTGGGTTGACATGTGAGTTTTAAGTTCACCATATATATGTACATACATACATATGTATAGTAAGTATCTACAAACACATATGTAAATGTGTAAATATGTATGTATATGTGTTGCATTTTAATATAGCCAATTTTCGGCGAATGCATTGCCCACTCGCATATTAATGCTCCAGAGTGACTGTGTCAAGTTATGTAAAACACATACTCGTATGTAGTGTTTTGTGTGTTAATTCGGGCTAATTCGGCATTTTTCAGGTTCAATACAAAACAAAACTGGCCGCGTAAGTGAGGGTGGAATATACTTTTGTATGCACTTATTAATGAACGTATGATTTGTTTTGAAGCTGAAGTTTTTTTTTTACATTTGTATTTGGTTATTGGTGTCGAGTTCTGCAATTGAATTGTATGTAATACATACTTACATATACATATGTTTGTTTACTCAAAATATATACATATTGAACATACTTTAAAAAAAAAATGATCACTGTGCGTGCAATGAACAAGCGAAGTTTAAGATTTTCGGCTGAAAAGTGTTTATAGAAGTTACAGAAAGGCAATAAAAGTAATCTTAGTACACATTATTTAATTATTAATTAAGCGATATTTTCTAAAATTAATTTCAAAAATCGCCCGAAGCATTTTGAAATATTTAGTATTTGACGTTTCTTTTCGTTACAAGAACTAAAACGGTTATGAAAGTGCATAAATATTGCTGTAAATTATTTCTTATAACTATTATTATGCTTGATAATTCGATTTGAGACGATGATACGAATTTGGAACTCCGCCGATTCGTTTATTTTTATATTTTTAAGTTTCTCTGACATTTTCACCGCACCATACACAAAATTTTTTTTTCTTATATGTGGAGTATTGCACCTTGAAAGAATTCGCCTTGTTCAAGACCGGGAATGCTTTGAGAAGATTTCAAGTATAAACGAATTTATGTGAAATATTTCAAAATTTATGAGAGCAAATATTTCAAATACTTTAAAACCTATGAATACAAATATGTTTCCTATATAATTATATTGTTATTGCTTATTTTAAAACTATCCCAATACTCAGTACTAATCCTAGATATCTGCTTTGAAGGTTTTTGTTTGATTTTTAATTTTTTAATTTTAAGTTAAAATGTTTGTTTGGAAAACATCATGAAAATTTTGACTAAATTATTGTGGGCGTCAAATTTTTGAAACACAAGCGATTTTCTTAAAAAAAAAAATCAGGCAGTACTGCGTGTATACTGTGATAAAAAAAATTCCAAATTTTTGACAATTTATTTTTCCTTAATTCAATTTTAAATTAAAAAACAGCCAACTTCCTTAAAAGCATATAAAGCCAAACTTCAAACGTTGCATAAAATTAAAAAAAAAAAACAAAGTCATCAAACTTTCATCAATTTCTTTGTTTTGTCTATTTTGTAGCCCATAACAGTTAAATAAAGTACAAATTTCAAGTGACCACAAATTACCTTTGATTATTTGGCGACTTTTTTTTACTATTGAGGTTTTTCGATGGATGGAACTTGTGAAAAATCAACACTAATTTTTATATACTTTTATCACGCATATTTTGTAATAAAACTAAATGGCCGACAAAATTGCGTACGCAAAAATTTTAGAAAATGTTTTCAACTATAATCAGAACGTTACTTATACGCCCCAACAAACGCCATTCTGTGAAAATTTGACGCGGCGTCAACCTGGTGAAATCAAAAGATACGAACATATCGAATTTTTTTTGGCCGAGCTTATGCTGCCATTTGTGTTGTGCGTATTTATGTTCTACCACAAAATAAAGGGACGCACAATTTAATGCCGACTCCGAACGACAGATATATTTTATGATGTTTGCCATTGCCCGCCGAGGGGAGACCGCTATTAGAAAACAACTTTTCGTATGGGGACTTGGCTGAGATTCGATCCCTGCAACTCAGCGGAATAGCGAGTTGAAACACGCACCGCTAGACACTCGGCCACTAGCGACCACCGTTCTATAACAGATAGGCGTGGTTTAAGAACGATTTCGAGAATTTTCAACGTGTTTCTGAGTAAGATCATAATCAATGTTCATCTCAGTTCGGTAAAGATTGGTGACGCAATTACTGAGATATAGCGTGTCCACGCCCGTTTTCCATAATTTTATGATAATTTTATTGTATGTTCAAATACGAATCCATACTAGTTTTAACCAATACAATACATTATATTTATGTCATAATAATGATTTCAAATGATAAATTTGTTTCTAACAGAACTTTTCCCATAGTCTCACCCCGTTGAAAATGCTTCATTCTTGGATGCTTTGTGAGTCTACAACACTCTTATGCACAATAAAACTGCAGGCCATTATTTTTCAACTATTTCGGTTGAAGTCGGTGGCACTCAAATACATTTTTACTAACGCTATGAATTCAATTCGAGCATTTAATTTATAGGAAATTTAAAAATATTATTTTTCAAAAACGGAAATTTGCAAAAAACTTGGAAAGTCTAAATATTTAAGGTGGAAATTATAAGACTTAAATGATCTCCTGTGGCAATTTATTAAATACTTATACATATTTAATATTATTAATAAAGACTTAAATGATTTCATGTGGCAGTTTATTAAATACTAATAAATATTTAATAATAGCGTTTTCTTTTCTGGAAATAATGTTGCAATCATTCTGTTTCTTCATGTAAAATTGTAAGAGTGAGGGTTGCCCAGCACATTTACAATTTTATTTAAGCTTTTGTTAAAATGTATGTAAAACGAAAATAAAAATTTAATTCAATGAAGTGGTATTTAATTCATAAAAGAAATGTTTTTCTTTATTTGTATTACTATTATTATTAAAAGAAAAGGAGTGAAATATCACTTCTTTACCGACGACAGGAGCACTAGTATGAACACCTTCGGCTCGTTATTTATATTAAAAATATTATTTTCATAGAAATCTCGAACTAAAGCGATCATCTAACCAAAGTTTTGCAAAAATAAATTCACGAAGTACGTTTCTCAAACAATTACACAAAACAATCCAATGAATCGATTCGAGATATGCTAAAATTACTGAAAGGCAAAGTCCGCTGTGGCCGACTGAGTTGTTGTTGTTGTTGTAGCAGCGTAAAACTTGCTGAAGTGACAGTCCATAGCCGGACATGAATCCGGGTCGTTCCGGTTTTGTAGACCCGACTATCGTGGGAACGGACTGAGTAACGTTGAGTGCTTGACTCGGTGTGTCGCTGAGGCCCTAGGACCCTAGGTTCGACTCTCAGCCACGAAAAAGCTTCTGATAAAATACATCTGCCGTTCGGAGGCGGCATAAAACTATAGATCTCTCCATTTAAGATAGTAGAAGTTCGACCAAATACTGAGCTATACAAATAAAGAGTATTGTCTGGTATTTAAAAAGGTACTTAAATTTTTTGATAAAAATCTAAAAGGGCTGACAGACGGGCAATATTATCTTGATAAGTAGCCTTGATTTGAATTAACTCATGCATAATCCTCTTCCAAATGCGCATAAGCACTGAATACTGAATATTATGATTTCAATATGGCAAATCTTCCACTTTTGACAGAAAAATACTATTGTGAACTAGCAAAATGTCTACAGCTGCTGTCAAATGTGTTTATTATTAAAAAATAGCTGCAAATTAAACCAAATTATAAATTAAAATGCGATTTCTTGTGGGTTTGGAGGACAGGAATTCATGCAATCCGAAAGATTTTCGAAAAAAAAGATGTTGGCAAAAATCCACAACAATTTCACCAACCAGTACTGCATCCTATAGACTTGCAATAGTTCTATATTCCAAAGCGAACAATGAGATAGCCACTATTTTATGAAGTCGAATACATTGCCTGATATTGCTGTTCACCTTTTCAGTGCCCACAAATTTTCCACAAATTTTGCGAAATGCATTTGTCTTGAAATGAAAATTTTCTTTGAAACGATTTTCGTCCTTTGAAGGTTCGTCGCGTTCCCAAAAGTAGCTATAGCGATCATTCATGGAATAGTATGCATGTGCTTAAATAATAGTATGCGTGTGTATATATATCGTTAAAGCAAATCAAATATACTCACACATTTGCACAACTTCCTTTCTCTAATGTTGAGAAGTCTAACCACACAAGGCTTTAGCATCCTGCAAAGAATTATGTACGTATGTATCTCTGTGCCAATGTATTGCATATTTTGATTTTATTAAGCAACTTTAAGATAATAATTTTACGCTTTTTTTATTTCGCAATGATTTTTTGCCATTTAATAGTTGCCAATCTTATTTTCCTTAATTTCCATTTTCAGCTCAATTTCGTTTGTCAAATCAACTGATGTCGAAATGCAGATAAGTTTCGTCTGTCGGACCTAAAATATTATGCAGATATATGAGCTCGTTTATTTACATAAGTGCCCCCGTCTGTCAGCCCTTTAAGCTCGGATTTAATTTCTCGGATTCGGATAAAAATATATAAAATACAAACATACTATTTAAATTTCATTCATCTAGCTAAAAAATTTACAAAAAAATTTAATCGGCGACTACTTTGATAATAAGCAATATTAATTGGTTCCTCCTCAAAGTATTTCCGTTTTGGTTGAAAATTTCAACTGTATTCGGTAGAAAATTTTGCGAGTAAACGGATAAAAGCTGTCCCTTTTATAAATCATTTTTAGTTTTACTAGACAATGCTCATTTGCATTATGCAATAGCAATAAGATAACAAAAAATATGTGTAAATTTGCTTAACGCCTTCTCCTGGCAAAAGTGCGCTGACACAGAAACTATGGAATTCTTAAGCCTTATGCGTTAGAGGATTAAATTGTACGTACGAGTGTAGTAATACATTTTTTTGAACGTAACGAAAACCGGAGTAAACCATTATCACATCTCTGTGTACTTTGCACATTAAGTCAATTTACAACGTAATATCGATTACGTCGTACTTTCAAGTTTAATAAAAAGCTCTAATTTGTGAACTTTTAACAGACCCCATTTCAAAATAAAAGTAGCTCAACTGATTTGCACATTCCAATGCTTTCCTTTATTTAAAGATTAATTAACAAAAAAAAAACAAATCACGATTATTGCAATTCTCTACGTTTCCACCAGCCCTCACGTTTTGGCGAGCCATTACGAAATGAATGAACGTTGGGAATGCGCATTATGAAAATCTCACGGAACGATATAATACCAATGCAAATATTCGTCCTTCTAATTTGCAACAATTGCCAAAAGAAAGAACCATCAAATATAATGCTGATTTTTCGTTAATTTTTTCATTATTTAACACGACGTTTTTTCTTTTTAGCCATCATGAATATGTCTGTCTATACGTAACGCCATTTGATTATCGATTCAATTGCAATTAACACTATTCGTAAAATGTAAACCAGTTAATACCGCAATCATTTGAAACAGTGGCATACAAAAAATTATATATATATACTTACATACATACATACATACATACATACACATATACATATGAACATAACATACATACCAAGCAAGAAATAAAGCCACGCAGTAATGCCTTACGGGCATCTTGCTTTTTGCCCAGTTGTTCTTACAACTTTCCTGTCGAATTTCACTTAATTTAACAGGAGCTTTTTGAGCAATCGACCGAATCGGCGGTATATGTATTATTTTACAACTTCTTTTAGTCAGCTGTAATGGAAGGAGTTCAATTTCCCAGAAGACATTTTTGAAAGGCCTTCTTAAATGAAACCATTCTACAGAGCTTCCCCATGAAGGGCTGAAAAAAGTGGTTGCCAGTATGCTTCCTTTCGAAAAACTACTTGTAAAGACATACAACTAACTAAAGCCCTTCTTGAAGCCTTTCTGTAGGTAGCGAAAGTAGAAAGCCTTCAGTTTGTGCCGCTCCATACAAAAAAGAAAGGAAAAGGGAATGTATAAGTAGAATGGAAAGCCTCTTAAGTTTCCAGAAGGTCTTTTGCTAGTGTTTTTAGTTCCTGAATATATCTACTGGGTTGTGCTGCACTAACTGCTGCCATAAGTCATGACTAGAATTTTGGTATTAAAAGCTGTAAGGAAATGCGGATTACTACGTAATGTGCTTACCTCTTACATATTTTCCTGCTGGGTACATACGACATAGTTATGTTATGTTATGTATATTACTTCGAAGTTTAGGCAAATTTTTAATGCAAAGCAAAAAAAAAAAAACTTCTTCATATGTACATATGTATGTATGTGTATTTGTGTATGAATGAAAGCAAGTACGCTACAATCGTTTTAAAACGTAGTACGCATTTAATGCAATAAAACGTTTCGTTTGCAAACACCGACTGCAAAGTGTGTGAAGCGTGATGTGGGCCATACAAGTTCAGTCAGCTGGAATTAATACAAGCTATACGCTAATGAAACAAATTAGAATGTAAGTAAGTATTTGCATTAAATATTTTTAAGTACCGCTTCGCGAAATTTTTGCACGTACGTCTTTTTTGACGCATTGACGTGCGTATAAATTATAAAATATGACTTATGTACATACATATGTACATACTCGTGTAGCTGTTTATTTATGTTGAAGTCGGGGAAAAAGTCATACTCAACTTCCTTTCTTTAGAATTGTGGTTGAATGGTAACATCCCAGAACTAATCAAAAATTATATGAGTGAAAATTAAAAATACTGGCGGAAATAATAATAAAAAAACGCGACAGTTTTGCCTTTTTTGTTTTGTTTATTTCAAGGTTAATAATTTGTTATAATTAAAGTTAAGCACTTTACATTAAAACGATCATATAAATTAATATCTTAAACTTTGCTTTGTGCAATTCAACAATTTTCACCAATATCACTAATATTTAATAAAGAATTTTTGGAAAAATTTTGTAGTTGCAATTTAAAAGCTGTTTAAATGTAGTGTTTACGAAATTCCGTTGATTTTTGATATTTTTTCAACACCTTATTTTAATGCATACATACATATGTACCTACGTGCTGCATCCACTTTTGATTGCTTTAATAGAAATTGTATTTACTAAACGCGACGCAGGGTTCGAGAATTTTATTAAAATCGTAATTTTCTACTACTCGGGTTAATACGTATTCAGTATACGGATGCTGAAAATGTGCCCGATAGAAGGCGCTGAAAATCGTATTTCTGATTTGATTTGCTCATTATATGATTTTTATAAATTACTTGGTAAGAATAAATATTCTTCCAAAGAAGACCTGACAGTTCACGCTTATTCCGAGCTATTATGAAAAAAACCTCGTCAAATAAATGCGTTATATCGAAGTACTCCGAATACAGGAAACTCTTAGGAAACAATGCTCCAGGGAACAACAATACCGTAAGAAGGGTAAAAACATGGCACATGCAAGCTCTGTTCCAATCGTATTTTCTCCGCAAATCCTGCGAAACTTGAAACAAAACGCAAATTAAAAAAAATGTTATTAATTTTCAACTGAAAATGCAAATTCATATAAATACACGCTTTTCATGGACCACATATCTAGAAAAAACTCCAATCAGCTACTTACACTATACTACCTGTTTATTGTGCCATGGTATGTGTGTGCATTAGGGTGGTTCGCAAAAAAAAAAATAAAAAAAAATTCTTGCAAACAGGCTCAAAAGTTTCAATTTGACGTAAAAAAAAAACCATCTAAAATGTGAGCCCTTAATATAAGTATTAAGACTGCCCGCTATGACATGAACAAATTTTAGTGCACCTTATGAATATTATTACAAGCCTGTTGTGTATCATAAAAAAGATCCCTTTGCTTATTTTTGTAGAGAATTGAACGCTCTACAAAAAACCTCTACGAGAAACCTAGTAGGTTAAGAGTTATTTGAGGTCAAAGTTCAATTAATCGCAAACTTTAAGTTCTTCGATGCATCACAGCAAATTTGATGGTTTTATTGGAACAAATCACCCAAAAAGTTCGTGTTTATCTTAATTTTAGTTCCCTAGACAATACTTGTTAATAATTTTTAGTAGTCGTCCAAAGTAAAATCGAATAGTTCGAAGATTTATTATAAATGTTTTTTATGATAAGAAAAATCACGTTAAATTGTTCGATCGTAAAATTGTAAATCGAAATATCAATTCTCTACAAAAATAAGCAAACGGATCTCTTTCATGTTATTTATATGGGAAGTAGAAACACGCGATGAAGGCAGTCATAATATTATTAAATATTAAGGGCTCAAATTTTAACTGGTATCTTTTTAAGTCAAATTGAAACTTCTGAACCTGTTTGCCAGAAAAAATATGATTTTTTTTGTGAATCACCCTAATGTACATCCATACATACAATGCATTTGTGCTGTCTGCTGCATATATTTATTTATACACAATTTTCACAATTTGTCAATTTTTGTTGTCAGTTTTCGCGAATTTTTCAAATCTACTTCGAATACAACAGTATTAAAAATATATTTTCTTCGTTCTTGGTAATTCACACAAACTCGAAGCATTTCTCGAAAATGTTTATGTACACATACATACATACATACATATGTACATATCTTTATTTCATTTACGAAACTAAAGTGATTTACATAAATTAGAAAATCACCCACCAACAAAAGCATCCAAAACACAATTGCCTTGGGTATTTACGCAGAAATCCCCGTCACACAGTCAACTGATACACCCAAAGGCAAAAAATAAGAAGTGCAATCAAATACAAAAAAAAAAAAAAATGCATACATTAATACAATTTGCGCTTGCAATGTATGATTGGGAAAGGTTGGTATTTTTTCTCATCTGCTTATGCGTACATACAAATGTATGTATGTACATACTTTTGTTCCGTACCATTCCAATAAAAGCGACTTGTCGCTTGTAAAATAATTGGGGATCCCCATTGAGGAGTATACTTGTACTACCAGTAAGCTGAATTTGTTTTTTTTAGCTTTGGTAAACATTTAAAAGTTTCCTTTTTTATGTACAGAGAAATGTACATATGTATGTATTTATGTACATATATTTTGATATTTTTTGTACTCATGCATGCATGTACATATGTATGTATGTATGTCCCGCTCGAATCACAAAATGCCGCTAATTATTTGTTAAAGAGATTTTGGCTGGGCTTCAATTCCATGGGCCTCACCAATATACATAGGACTAATTAATAATAGTTTCAAAGTACATACATATGTACATACAGACTATAATGGTTTGCTATCAACGATTATTTTTCTTTTTCATTTAATTTTAATCTCTTCGATATTCTATTTACTCCGATCTCGCCAGATCACTACTCAAAATTAATTAGTTATACCCTGAATGATCTTAAATAATAATAATGATGTTAGTTTATAATATTACAGGCAATGAATAGTCCGCTTATGCAGTGCATGCCCTCACTGCAGTTATAACATTCCTCGCTAAGGGCCAGTTTTTCAGTGCTGGTTTAAACTCAGTTTAAACTAAGTTTAGTTAAACTCAGTTTAAATTTAAACTTAGTTTCCTTGCGCTCAATAAAATTTATTGCAACCAAAACGAAGTAGTCAGCACACAGCTGACAAGTTAAACAAAGTTTAACCGAGCACAAACGGTCGTTTAAATTTAGTTTAAAGTTGACTGAAAAACTGCATACTGAGTTTAAACTTAGTTTAAACGACAAACAGAGTTCAACTTGCACTGAAAAACTGACCCTTATTACTCTAATAAAATACATAAAATTCTTTAATTTTAAACATTCTTTACATCCACACTTTGAAAAACGCTGAATACAAAGGCTCCAGTGACATTCAAAATACGTTCGTAAACGGATGCATAAAGTAAAAATTTACGTTCTCTCATAAGTAATCGATACTTTTCAGTACTGCGTTTTTACACGTTACTCATTTACAATAAATAAAAAGTACTCGATATCGCAAACTTCGATAACAAATTTGTACTGCAGCACATCTGATAAAATAATTTTTATTTAATCTGATATCAAAATTGTCAGACTTTCCTTTAGTAATCTAAACAGTCAATCTTTGTTTTAGTAATATAAATATTTTTCTTTGAAAATTCAATACGATACAAAGGTTTTTGTACTCGGTTTCAAAACTCACAAAAATCTAGTAAAAATATCGGTATCGAAATTTAAAGTATCGTTTGGTCCCCAATCGTATTAAAATCCGCATTCCTAACCGATTGCTTCAATTTGTTTTCTCTTGGAGTTGAAATTGTGCTTGTCATTTACGATTCATTGCAAATAAAGGTTAAATTACTATTTTTAAATAACAATGGCTTTAGCTGAAATAGCGGGAGTGGCAAATGCCTCGTATATGACAGTAAACGATAATGCGATGGGTTTTCTAGAGCAGACGTATAATCTCAACAATCCGTATTGCCTCTTGGCACCACCATCTAAAGGAGTAAGTACCCAATACTTATTGGTAGATTTAGGTATTAATAAATATGTATGTTTTTCTTAGCCTGTAGATATAAAAGCTATGCACTCTGCAGGATCCAAAACTGGTATTAAAATTGATTACGATCACGGAACTACTACTTTGGGTTTCAAGTATCAAGGTGGTGTCATACTGGCAGTAGATTCTCGAGCAACAGGCGGACAATTTATTGGGTCCCAAGAAATGAAAAAGATCGTAGAAATCAACCAATATTTGCTAGGTACATTAGCGGGTGGTGCTGCGGATTGTGTTTACTGGGATCGTGTGCTTGCAAAGGAATGCCGCTTGCATGAGTTAAGAAATAAAAAACACATCTCCGTTGCAGCTGCAAGCAAGATCATGGCAAATATAGCACACGAGTACAAGGGAATGGGTTTGAGCATGGGCATGATGTTGGCAGGATATGATGATAAAGGTGCTGGTCTTTATTATGTCGATTCGGAAGGTTCTCGTTCCCCGGGTAATGTGTTTTCTGTTGGAAGTGGTTCGATATTTGCGTATGGTGTTCTTGACTCTGGTTACAAGCATGATTTAGAGGATGAAGAGGCATACGACTTAGGTCGACGGGCGATATACCATGCTACATTCAGAGACGCATATTCAGGAGGAATTGTTCGTGTATACCACTTGAAAAAAGATGGATGGATCAAAATATCCGAAGACGATTGCAAAGAACTACATTATAAATATGCAGAGGAGAAAAATCAATAAGTTTTGCATATGACTTTATCTGAGAAGACGCTTGTAATGTATTAAAATGAAACATGTATGAGCAGAGGTTTAAGACGGGTTAAATTTTCTAAAAATAAATAATCTGAATTTATTTGATATTGTGCAAGAAAAACTAATTAAATGGTTTGTTCTTTTATTTTTATTTAAATAAAATATTTAAAGTAGCGCTTATTTAACTAATTCATTACCCCTCTCTAACTCTTTTTTTTTTTTATTCACACTCATCGTCAGTTTCGTTTTCGCTCGAAATAGACTACTTTCTACTATTTATTTTCGCAACTGAGTAGTTTGAATCGCTTCAAGAGTTTTTTGTTACAACAATTGATTTTGTGCTATTTAATTCCAATTCACTTTATTTTTATTATATCAATGTGTTTTGCTAAATTCAATGATTTATTTTTTTTTTGTAATTGTAATTTATAACTCGTCCAATCAATTGTAGCTTCTCCGCCGTTTTTCAACTTGACTGCAGCTGGTGTTTTTGTACAAATTTTTATGAAAAGCTTATCGTTAGGGAGATAAAACCCTCTTTTTAATTTTTGAACAAATACATTAGTACTTAATTTTTTTCAACGAGTTTTGTTAAATTTTTTTTTATTATTAGTTTAATTCTTTTGATGCACTTTATGTACATATTTAAATTTTCCTTCACCCAATGACACTTAGGGCCGGTATTACAATGCATTTTTAAGTCGAACTTATATATAGTTTAAAATTTTGCGTTTCACCAACCAAATCTTAAACTCGACTTAAGTTGAACTTAAGTCGCCGAATTTCTCGGCTTAAACTGATCTTATCTTTGCGAACAGCTGATCATTGCTTGTCAAATAAAATTGTAAAGACTTAAATACAAATATTTGAAAAAATCTAAAGAATTTTCGAAATATGGAATTTGATTTTAGTAGTGAAGTTATAAATATTATTGTATTAAGGAGAACTACAGTAATTTCAATTGTCGATGAGAAAGATTTCCGCCACCGATTTTATTTCAATAATCGAGTTAAGGCATAAGGCTATCAGGTATACATATGTATCCTTTATTATTTCCAAAAAAACAAACTACTTAAATTTATCTCAGGAACCATGCTTTGTGTCTGAAAAGTATGTTTTTATTAGCATTTCGCGAAAGCTACTGTCTCACGAGCCATAACATACAAGTTTACGTCACACCCTATAGCATTGTTGAGAGAAAATTTATAAAATTCCGACAAAGAGAAAAAAGGAAAGCGTCAAAATTTAGTTTGCCCCTAGATTACCCACCAAGTAAATCTAATTCGGAGCGAAATTGCTTCTTCTCTTTGTATTTTGAATTTTGTTTAAATTAAATAAATCTATTTCTGTAATATTTGAACTTGAAAATACCTTTTTAATTAACCGCACACAAAAAAAATTTATATGAGTTATTTTCTATTTGAACAAATTTCAAAATATCAAAAAAGCAATTTCTTGTGGTGCTACCATATTTCTGAATTAAATATTTTCCATACTTAAGTCTCCATTGTGAAACGTAAATGTGTGCAAAATCTTAAACTGGTCTTAGCTAAGATTTGTCTTAACTAGAAATTAAGTTCAACTTAAGATTGGATTGTAAAACCGGCCCTTAAACTCTTTAAAGCGTTAACTCTTTGAAAGGCACTGAATATATAAAGCTGATAATCTGCTCGGGATAGCAATGAGTGTCATTGGTTGAAAATTTGCTCATCGCTATGTATTTAGATACATAGGTACATGTATCTACTTATTGAATATATAAGAAAAATTTATATTAAAGCGACACGTTTTTTTATAGCCTCCCATTGGTTTTTGTTAAAAATTACATATATGTATGCATATTAACAAGAGTGTTCGCTATGCTGATAATTGTTTCGAATTGTTACGAAATATCACGATTTTTGTCAAATCGCGTTAGCGGGGTCTGAAAAACTTGCTAGGAAGGAGAAATTAAGAGCACAAACTGACATTTAATTTTAAAGGGAAGTTAAAAATTCTTGCTGGACAAATTTTACCCAGCACAAATTTGCAAGCAAGAAAACAGTTGAATAGAATTTGGATAAATACAAAATTTTTGTTAAAGAGTTTTAAAGGTCAAAATTATAAAATATGATAAGCTGTTCGTTAAACTTGCAAATTTCTGCAAATTTTACGATCCCAAAGTTCTGAGAAATTTCGTTGCTGGATAATTCTTGCCAGACTTTTACACGAACAGCAAGAAATATCCAGCAACGAAATTTCTCAGAATTGTAGAGTATTCTCTCTCAAAGAGAATGCTTGTAAATTTTTACGCGAACTCAAAATTTACAGAAACTTGCAAGATTAACGAACAGCTGATTGAATTTTTGTCCGCATCCAAATATGCAAAATGAAAAACGTTGCATTAGTGTTTTCCTGAGACATTCCACTAACGGAACTTGACCAAACGAACTTTTACTTGCTCTCTTAAAACAGAAATTTACTATTTATCCAAATTTCAATCAGCTGCTTTCTTGATTGCAAATTTGTGCTGGGTAAAATTTGTCCAGCAACTTCCCCTCAAAATGAAATGTCATTTTGCGCTCTCAATTTCCCCGTCCTTGGAAATTTTTTGGTCACCGCGAACGCGATTTACAAAAATAGTGATATTTTGTAACAATTCGTAACAATTATCAGCACCGCGAACACTCTTTTAATATGTTTGCTTTTAACACGCATCCGTCCTTTGAAAGATACCTCTCGAGAGTCATTCGTATGTAGATAGATAGATAGATATGAATGCGAGGTTAGCACTGCGACCGATGGGTCTATTGTGCCCTCATGTACTTTACAGCATCTCAACCAGCCCCAGCATCTCCAGGAATCTAAAGATCGATCATGGGGATAGGGACTGTAAGTGCTCATCCTTGGGCCATAATGTTCCATTCGTATGTCACTTAGACATGTGATTTGCTTTTCTAGTCAAATTTATATATATGAAAAAGTTTTTATGAAACCAATTTTTGATTATAAATACAAAATGACATGAATCCTTTTTTTTTTTGGTTTATCCAGAAACCAATCGATTTAAATTGGTGGTGCATCTTAAAATGTAAAAGTATGTAGCTTTTCAAAGAAACTTGCATATTTTTTAATAGTTTGTCTATAATCTTCTATTACACCATAAACAAATCCGACTTTTTACTCTGCTCGATTACACATCTCTGAGCTACTAAGTTTGAAGCTAAAGTTGACATGTATATGTTATCGCTAAACTTTCGACATTTGCATAAGTAAACTCTTAAGTAGATTATTTAAAAATGACTTATAAAATCGGAAACGAATTTTATTACAAACTTATACATGGCGTGCGGGGTCAACCGTGTTTATTTGAAAAAAAGAATCGCCATTATTACAACAGAAACAAACGTAATGAAGCCTGGAAGGCAATAGCTATTGCTAGCGGTCGGCCGGGTAAAAATTATGGCATTAGTTGCACTCAACAGTTACATATGTTTAACGTATCTGTTCATTTTGGTTCACAGCAAGTGACTGCAAAGCCCGCTGGAAGTTATTACGCGAAAGATTCTGTAAACAAATGAAGAAAGCTGAGGCCGATTTCTCAATGGAGACTGATATGCAAGATTTGCATGAATGGGAATATTATAAAGAAATGCTTTTCCTAAAGAAATTCATAGTACCGCGCCGGTAAGTTACCCACTATTAAAAGACAGTTCAAGTGTATAACTCATTAAACTTTGCTTGCTTTCAGTCCAAAACATAATAAGGATTTAGGCTCTAGTTTAGAGGAGCCTGCTATTAATGAAGTATTTATAAATATCGACGGCGATGAATCCTTCTCGTCAAACTCAAATTTATCAAAAGGTAGTATTTATTCTTTTGAAAGCTATAACAAGACAACATCAATGGACACAGCGCCTTTAAAAATTGAGCTAATAAGGAATGTAGACTCACGAAATCATCAAAAACCGCAAGAGCCAAACAAAAGTCCTACTGTTACATCGATTAACATGGACACTGACAACTCTGCTGATGAATTGTTTGCAAAAAATATAGCGAATTTAATGCGAGATTTACCAATAGAGATTAAGGATCGCTTTCAGGCAGACATGTATGCAGAAGTCTTCCGTTTGCGCACTCAATATCGCAACTACTAAAATAAACATGTTTACTGTTACATGCCATAGGTCGTCTAATTAATTAATTACGTTCTTGTAGTTTTTGTAAAGTACAAAACCTAATATACCATACATACCGTCGCCTGGAAGCCCGGAGAGCGTAGACTTTCTATTTATGTTACAATTTGAAACGCACTTCACACTTTTATATGCTTCTATGTATATATAACTAAAAATAAAGTTACGTTTCGCGTTGGTGGTAAATATTTTTTACAACAACTATGTGTAGCCAACCGCCTTCCCTGAGGATAAGAAATTTTAGAAATTAGTGCTAGGGAAAATGGGACAGTTTTGAGACAAATGTAAACAACTTTTGCGCTGATCAGCTGTGTATAGAAGTTTTGAGAACACCCTAAGACCAGTTGTTCAGTGCTAGTTTAACTTTGCTTTCCATTTGAATTAAGTTTGAACCCGCGGTTGGTTTTATATATAATAATTTTTTGTATTTTTCCTCACTAATTAATTTTTTACTTTAAACTGAATGTGTATAAATACTGCACGTGAATTCTCATAGAAATTAAAAAGTTTGTTTTAAACACATTTGACTGGTAAAGATAAATTAAATGAGAAGGCACCGATTTGTGGCGCCTGTTAATATCGCGGCCTTTTACGAGTAGACTTGCAACATTGTTACCGGTGCGCATGTAACAAAAACAAAAAGTAAATGGGAGTAAAACTTTTACTTGTAAAAGTAAAATAAAAAAGTTGTGATTAACATTGTTTCTGGGAGAGCACCCGCTTCCAAATTTTAACAAATTATGGCCATATCAACTTTTAGAGCAACAAGCAAAACAAAACATGCCGAAATCGTACAAAAGCAATCGACAATAATACATCGCACAGTGCACGAAAGCGGCTAGCTTAATGGTTTCATAGCCATGTTCGTTGGAGCTTTACGGCGGCGCGGGCGAACCGAGCCAACCTTCAATCTGGTAGTAGCTTCGAAATCAGTCTAAAGCCTACAGTTGACGCGTTAGTTGGTGCAGTCGAGAAGTCAATAGTAACCTTCATTGAAGACAAAAGACAAGTTTTTATTGATTTAACAGTACAAATAAGTGTATACGCGTTTGTGTTTTGCCATTGGAGTTTCTCTGCCTAATGATTTTCTTCAATCGCACAATGGAATACTTGCAAGAGTTGTATTCGAAAATTTTTGGTTACGGGAGCGACAATATGAGCGACGATAATACGTAATATTTTGTGATTTCTAATAAAGTTTCGCATTTCTCTCTAACCTCATCCCTCACTTAGACCACGCAAAGTAGTCGCATTCGGCAATGTGCTCCTAGATTACACCGCGCAGCTTCCGGACGGTGATACAGGTTTATTAGAACGATTTCAGATACCTGCAGAGTCGAAGGGAGAATTGGATGCAGAGACTTTAGCCAAGTTAACAGCTGAAGCAGCTGAGCGGTATGTATGCAATAGCTAGTTGATCAGCTGGTCAAATAGTTGCGAATATTGACAACAAAAATCGTCGTGTTAATTATTGTTTTGATTCTATAATTGTGTAAATTTCTTTTTGATTGTATTGGTGCATAGTGTACAATTCGAGGTGAATCCCGGTGGTTCTGCTTTGAATACGGTACGTATACTCAAACAACTGGGCACGGATGCACTTTTCTGTGGCGCTGTTGGAGAAGATAAAGCGGCAGAGAAATTAAAGGAAATTTTGCAGGAACTTGAAGTGAACGCAAGGTGAGTCTGTGGGAATTACAAGTTAATATGGAAAAAGTCTGCATGACTAAGTGTTAATGATAAAAAATTATGTACTTATATATGTATGTACATATGTATGTATATGTACATATGTACAAAAGCATTAAATACTTATACACACACATATGAATGTGAACAAATGTAATATGTTTTGTATTAAAAAGGGCAATCTCATATAATTTAGTTTTGCGTAAGTGACTTGGTTTCCGTTCGAACATACTACACACATTTAATGAGTTTTGAAAATATTCTAGTTGCGTTTACTTTGTGCCTACGCGTAGCTCAATACAACCCGCATTTGAATAATCACGCTCTGATGCACGGCGTGTGGTAATTTAAGTCACGCTTCGACGGTGGTTGGGTAAAATGCAATACAAAAGGGTTCAAAGCAAGTCCATTCTTTGTTGCCCAAGTTTTATCAACAGTTCTGGTCAAAATTTCATTTACTTGTACAGTTCACTACAGAGCTTAACTTTTACATGTTGGTACTTTTTTTTTAATAATGAATGTCAACTTATGTATATACATATGTACATACATATGTATGTACATATGTACTTATATATGCATGCCCTTTTAACCATTGCTTGCGGAGTGGTGTTGTCATTATCAAGTCTGCCTTGTGTTGGTATTTAATACCTTGTTACTTCTCAAATTAAAAGTTTGTATGTGTCATTGACTCACGTCTTTTTAATCCCAAGCGGATTCTTATTTCTTTTAGTATAATAATGTCTATACACATTTGAATGACTGTATTTTATTTTACTGTGCATATGTCTGTATAAATGTTTGTGTTTAATTTATTTGTTAAACAGTATGTATATTTGTTGCTTTTGGCAGCTATAATTTTTCTAAGATTACAGTTATCTTAGTTGATCGTCATACTTATCTGTTTACGCAAAGAATTCATTCCCTTTATAATTTATAAAAGACTCGTCACAAATTTAAATGTAAAATTAATATGCATATACATATGTATGTATGTATATACATACATACATAATTGTATGTATGTACGTACGTATGTATGTAAGTGTAAGTATGTAAATATGTATATATACATACATATGTACATACATATATGTATATACGTGCATACAATTGGGTATTGCAGATGAGGGAAAATCTTAATTTATTCTTGCGAATCTTAACTTTTTGTCATTGTCATAAAATTAGTTAGAATTGAAGTGGGTTTTCTAGAGCAAGATAATAACTGTATTGATATTTGTGTATATGTATGTTCATAGCTACATACACACATACCTATGCAGTTTTCTGGAAGATTCTTTGAACACATGATCAGTACATATAAAACCTGACGACGTCGACCATAAGACAACGTTTTGAGATTAAGATTCTTTTCTTGTTCTATATTTGATTTATTTATTTTTTATGAATTTAGCGCTCATACTGTTTAGCTCAGTGTTTGGCCAAGCTTTTGCTACCATTTGTGGTGTGTGTCTCTTATGTTCTACCACAAATGGAGGGGCCTTCAGTTTTATGCCGATGAGAAGCTTTTTCATGGAGGTTTGCCATTGCCTGCCGAGGGGTGACCGCTATTAGAAACAACTTTTTCCGGCATATTTCCAATCCGACCACAGTTTATCGAACAGCTGATTGAATTCTTGTCGGCATTCAGATATGCAAAATGAAAAACATTGCATTAGTGTTTTCTTCAAAAAGTCTACAAAAGAAACTTTGCAAGTTTTTTGCGTACGCGAACGCTAAAAGCTGATAGTTTTCGAAAACTTTCAATAATTATCCGTATGCGAACTTACCTGATATAATTATTGTTATCGAAGTAGTAATCGATTTAAGATATGTATGTATGTATATGCTATACATATAAAATTTACTTGTTATTAGTAGTGTTTTTGAAAACTTGCAAATCAGGGGAAATCGAGAGAGCGAATTGACATTTCATTTTGAGGGGAAGTTGATAATAAGCCTGTTCGTGAAAAGTCCAGCAAGAATTATCCAGCAACGAAATTTCTCAGAATTGTGGAGTATTCTCTCTACAAGAGAAATGCTTGTAATTTTTAAGCGAAAGCAAAATTTGCAGAAACTCGCAAGTTTAACGAACAGCTGATTGAATTTTTGTATGCATACAAATATGGAAAATGAAAAACGTTGCATTAGTGTTTTCCTGAAACATTTCCCTAACAAAACTTAATCAAACGAACTTTTACTTTCTTCTTCGATGTTTAATACCCATATTTTATAATTTTCGCCTTTCAAACTCTTAAACAAAAATTTCGTATTCATCCAAATTGCAATCAGCTGCTTTTGATCAGCTGTTTTCTTACTAGCAAATTTGTACTGGGTAATTATATATATTTGGACGCGGACAAAAATTCATTCAGCTGTTCGTCAAACTTGCAAGTTTTTACTGGTTTTGCGTTCTTGTACTTTTTGGCATAATTTTCGCTCTGAGAGCGAATGTTGGCAAATTCTAAAGGGCCGTACACATAAAGGGCCGTACACATAAGACTTTCGCTTTGCTTTGCTTCAGAGTTTCGCTTTGACAGATAAGTTGAAGACCTGTTGTTATATGAGTGCTGCTAAATACAAGGCGAGAAAAGTAAAGCAAAGCAAAACGAAGCAAAATCATGGCGAACTCTCAACATTTGTACACTTTGACAACCAACTGTTTGCATTTCCATTTTATTTCTGCGTGCATATACACACGATTTAGGGCCAGTTTTTCAGTGCAAGTTAAACTCTGTTTGCCGTTTAAACTAAGTTTAAACTCAGCATGCTTGTTTTTCAGTCAACTTTAAACGTAGTTTAAACTAAGTTTAAACGGCCGATCTGGCACGGTTAAACTCCGTTTAACGAATCAGCTGTTCGCCAACTACTTTATTTTGGTTGCAACAAATATTTGAGCGCAAGGTCCTCTAATTGAATTTTTATTTAAAAAAAAATGGATATTTCCTCTGGTGAAAGTGACTACAGTGACACAGAAGTAAGCGAAATACTTACAATTACTATATTAAGAAGAAAAAGAGTAATATCTACTCATCCGAATCATTTTGATATTTTTGACGAAAAGGATTATTTAGCAATGGCATCAAATTGTCAACAAATATCAGCTGTTGTCTTATCTAGATAAAGAAAAAAACAATGTTGCCATACAAAATGGCCAATGTTAACTGCGGCCTTAAACTTGTACTGAAAAACAACTGTCCAGTTTAAACTTAGTTTAAATTTAATCTGAGTTTAACTAAACTCCGTTTAAACTGAGTTTAAACCAGCACTGAAAAACTGGCCCTTAGAAAATTTACTAGTATTTCATAGTTTTAAAAAGAGAAAAGAAGAGAAATATTAATAAATATCAAATAAAACACCTCTTTGATCGGTTTTTATTTATGTTGTCGAAATATGCTCGGCCTCAATGTAGTTTATTACACTCGCGACTTTGAAACATACATAGTAAGTAGCATAACTACCACTTAATTATATAAGTAAAACTCATTTCTTAATATTTAATTAAACAAAATATTTGGAATAGACACAAATAACAATTGAAAACAAACCACTAACGTAGAGACTGTCAAAGCGTTCTATGTAGCAAACCTTCTACACCTCATGCTTTGTTGTTAAATTTCGAATTGTCAAGTAAAGCGAGGAAAGTTGTATGTGTACGGCCCTTAAGACTTTCGCTTTGCTTTGCTTCAGAGTTTCGCTTTGACAGATAAGTTGAAGACCTGATGTTATATGAGTGCTGCTAAATACAAGGCGAGAAAAGTAAAGCAAAGCAAAACGAAGCAAAATCATGGCGAACTCTCAACTTTTGTACACTTTGACAACCAACTGTTTACATTTCCATTTTATTTCTGCGTGCATATACACACGATTTAGAGAATTTACTTGTATTTCATAATTTTTGCATATATAATTACTTTTAAAAAGAGAAAAGAAGAGAAATATGAACAAATAGCAAATGAGACACCTCTTTGTTAACCACCTTCATCGTTTTCCTAAAATCCCCTGGATCGGTTTTTATTTATTTTGTCGAAAGATGCTGCAAGAAGACTTGTTACATCTCAGTCTTAATAAAGTTTATTACACTCGCGAATTTCAAACATACATAAGTAGATGTAAAACACATTTCTTATTCTTTTATTAATGAAAATACTCGGAATAAGCACATATCACGATTCAAAACAAACAACTATCGCAGAAACTGTCAAAGCGTTCTATGTAGCAAACCTTCTACACCTCATGCTTTGTTGTTAAAGTTCCACAACAGTCGGTTCTACGCTACCGAAGTGACTCGGATTTCATCCGACCAAGGACTGTTTTTTCGGCGACCTAACCCCACTTAGGCTGCCGGACACCCCCATGTGTACGGCCCTTAAGAAATTTCCTTACTGGATAATTCTTACTGGAGAAGTACCAGTACATACATATGTACCTATTGTTTTATGTTCGATATTGTAAATTACTGTTCTTTTTGGTTAGAAATTACTTTAATTTATATTTAAACAATTATATATATACCTATGTATGTAATTAACCCTACAATTTACCAATATCGTTAATGTAGTCATATCAATAGTGATATGATCTAGGTCTACATTGCGAAAGCCGTTTTAAGCATATTTCGCATAATTATTCAGGTTATTCACGCTATCCAGGCTATCAGGTTATTTGGGTTTGAAATTAATTTTTATGTATGTATTTCCGAGCACAAAGTACAGTGCAAAGTAAAATAATTTCTGTGTACTTTCTGTTGAAAAGATTATAACCACTTAACTATATTAAAACCTGATAATCTGAATTGCGTAATATACCTACTAAATCATTTTCAACAAAAGAATTAAGTATAGAATAAAAAGTCAATACAAATTTTTCCTTAAAACCTCGTTCATTTTCGCTGTGGTGTTAGTTATTCTTTTTAAAGAGAAATCGCAAAGAATAGCGTGCTTTACATACACATAAGTACTTCCATATAAACATATGTACATACATATGTATCTATGCATAAGTATATTAATATTTTATTTATTGTATTTATTAGTATATCCAAGTTAACAGTCTTTTGTGATGAAATTGTTGTCTTCTTAACATTTAAAGCGAATAAACATCTCTTTTTTTTTTTCTTTCAAATTTTCACTTTACAGACTCGCAACGGTCAATGATGTACCCACCGGTCAGTGTATTTGCATCGTCAACAAAGACACCAAAACAAAGGCTTTGTACGCTAATATTGGCGCTTCGGCTAAGCTATCCGTCGAGCATTTGAAGAAAGCTGAACGCGATGAGACACAAGGCTTCCTCCGTCCCATTGAACGCAAGCAAATTCTCTATGTGGAAGGTTTCTTTGTGCCTCAACGCCAAGAAGTCTGTGACTTCATAATTACCAATTATATTAGAGAACGTCGTCGATTGGCAATCAATTTGAACGCTGAGTATATTATAAAAGAAAACTTTAAACATGTGCATGAGCTTGTACGCGCAGCCTTTTTCGTATTTGGCAATCGTAAGGAACATATGGCTTTTGCCAAGCAGCTGGGTTTTGAAACGATCGATGATGCAGCCAAGCATTTGTTGGAGGAAAGCAGTTCACCCAAAGTGATTGTGGTGACAAATGGACGCGAATATGTGCAACTTATTTCAAATTACGAAGGTGAATATTCACCGCCAGGTGCAGTTATGTTTCAGAGCTTTCACGTGCCACGTGTCGACCAAGTTGTCGATTCAACAGGTGCTGGCGATGCCTTCGTTGCTGCGTTTCTACATGCTTGGCTAGAGAAGCGTCCATTAAGTGAATGTGTGCGGATGGCAAGTGATGTGGCGGCCAAAGTGGTGACGGTAGTGGGTTGTAATTTACCTTAAAAGCATACGTACATACATATGTTTATGATTGGCTAGCGATTCACATTAATATTGTGCATCAAACTTAACTGAGCGGACTTGAAATGTTCTCAACTCGTAGGCTAAGCAAACCAACTCGCGAATATTTTTTATATACAAACATACATACATGGATTATACAATGTTATTGAGCATGCAGCCTTTTTTACTGTAGCTCTTGTAATTCTCGGTTTGCTTCATTAGCACTTCATTGCCCTTAGTATTAAGATTTAATAAGGCTTTGCGAATTAGTCTCAAGTCACGCCATTTCTCATATAGTTGCAAATGTCTTCGTACTGACTCAGCCCTCATGTTTCATCTCGTGCACAAAACAATAATAAATGCGAATTTTCATATATACACAATAAAAAAGTAAAATGATAAGTATTTAGCTATACGTACATATGTACATATTTATGTACATATGTACATGATTTCACAAATGTTTTCCCACATAGCTCTGTTTATGTGTATGTAACCGGACTTTCTAGCCGTGAGTGGGTGGCATTAAAATAATATATGTGTCAATTCAATCTTCACATTCCGCTACACTTGCAATCATGGTTTGCTTTTGTATATGCTTAGTTATAAAATATTTGTATTTATAGAATCTCTTGAAAATGACGAATAGTTAAGTAATAATTTAAACTATCTGGAATGCATGAGAGCTACTTTTGATGTTTTTGTCGCACAACAATGAGCTACTCACTCATATATTTAGTTATTTAAAAAAATAAACTTACATTTTAAGTGAATGCCTACACAAGGTGCAATGCATAGCTAATGAATTGGTTATTATTTAAGTATGTATATTTAAGCAATTATATCAGTATTCATAAAAGTTCATATACATTTGCGCACATAAATTTATAGTTCTACTCATGCATATGTTCATCATGCCTTTTGTTTTTGTGTATTATTTTTAAGTACACATTATTTTTTTTTGCTCAATATCCCGCATAAATTGAACTGAATTATTAGTAGTGTTTCCGAAGTGAACAATTTACGATATATGTATGTTAAGAACTATTACGTTCTGCCCTCCTTGTGCCCGAAAAACTTGCAAAGTAGAGGAAATTGAGAGAACATTATTGAAATTTAATTTTTATAAAAATTTGCAACTTTGTACTTGAAGGAATTTGCAAGTAAGAAAAATTGCTGGTCGCAGATAGGTGATTGTAATTTAAATAAAAAGGAAAATACATACACACATGTGTACCTACTTACATACATACATACAATGTGCTATTAAAAACGAATATTATAAAATATGATCAAAAAAATAATAAAAAAGTACTTTTTAAATATACGAGCACGGACTTCATTTAGTAAATGTTGCTCATTTAAGCACCCGAGCTTCCCGCTTTTGCAAAAATCCAATTTTACACAAATGTTTCATAAAATATAGAGACAAAGTAAATTTTTTAGTTTTTAGTGAAGTGAAGGATGACACTTAAGTTTAAAAATCAATTCGAAAAGTTTTTTTTCGAAATTCTTTTTTAAGAGAAATGTCATGTCATACATAAATGCTCTCAACTGCTTTGAAAATATTTGTTTACACATGTTTAAGGGAAATCAGCAATTTTACTCACATTTGTATCCATATATTTCCTTATATCACTCGAAATTTTTGAGGTTATAGTTGTAAGTGCCTTAAATAAAAGCAAAAATACATAAAAACATAAATACTTTGTAAAAATTTTGTCGCCAAGCAATTTTGTAAATCTGTACAAGTCCGATAGGAATTATATTAAAAACATTTTTGTTCAAACTGTAAACTTTAACTTAAAGCTTTAATAAATAAATTCAGTTTAATTATTTATAAATTGTTTAATTATTGAAGGATTCACAAGTATTAACGGTCCTAAATGTGATCATAATAATAAAGTATTTTCAAAACAAAGAGTTGTGTTATTAAAATTTCTCTTTGCATGATTCAATTATCAAAGGTTAGGTAAATAATGACATTCGAATTTTGACTCTCCTTCATAAAGTGTTGTTTTACGAAGTATGGAAAACGGGTAAGATTTTGTTACCCTTTCTTAAAAAGTAAATAATAGTAATTTTTTTAATTAAAAACTTCGAAGACATTTGTTTTAAATTAAGAAATACAAAATTTAAATAATTATGTACTTCTTCGTAGATATTTTTTTTAAATTTTTACCTAGCGAATACATTTTCAATCTATTCGTTCCATGAACTAAACGATTTTATGGTATAAGGCAAATATAAGTTATTTATTCGGTTTATTCCTTGTATTTATGTATGTATATACCATTGGTTTCAGGGTTATTATTAATATTGTGATGAACACAGGGACGTTCAAAGGACCAAAAATTTTATTCCGATAAATAGTAAATGACTTTATGGAGTTAATGGAGTTGTAAGAAAACCACAATAATTCGAAATTTTAGAAAGAGAATCATTATACATATATTAAAAGAAAAATAAATTAAACTGTATAACTCAAGAATTTAGTTCTTACAAATTCTTGTTTTTGACTTTGGATGATTATTATGTCACACTATTTTTAATTTCATTAAACCTATTCCTTCTAGAAATTACAAAACTTCCCACTCTGTTACATCGAATTTATATGCGCGTGAAAAGCATTGAATGCTAAAGCGCGTCATTTATACACACTTACGTGAAATATTTACGAGACGAGGTCAATCCTGTAATCAGAGAAAATGCTGTCATTCAAAGCCGGATTTAAACTTACCATTTACGCGTAAAATAAGAAACAAAAAGTGCTGCCTGTTAGTTTTTGGTATTAAACAGTTTTCAGGTTACTACTAATTATTATTATTTTTAAGAAGCAAGACGGTTTTGATGCTAAGGAAGCCATTTGACAGAAAGTGAGGGAGTTAGCTGCTTAGTTACCAAACCTTTAATAATCGAATCATGTCTTTGCTGAGCATTTAATGAATGGAAAAAAAGCAAATTTTTTAAATCGATTTAATGTGAGGTTCTTTGTGTGCAAAGCGTGTAAATATTTGTATATTTTCAAAAAAAAACACTTAAATTTGGATTTGAATTTGTAAAGTTATAGTGTATACAATAAATGGGAAACATTTTATAGCTTGGAAAACAACACTTCTCGAGCCATAATCGACACAAAGCCGCAATTGTTTGCAAATGTTGTCGGAATTCGGATTTCAAAATTATGCCATGTACGCCTCAACTTTGCCTGCGATTTTTAAGTTTATTTCATTCCAGTTTAAAGCTCTAAACGAGTATTACGATTTTTGGTTTCAAGTAAAAGTTGTCTGTGAACTTGTTTCGTGTAAAAGGTTTTTACGATTTTAAATATTCATATTACTTGGATTTCTGTAACCGTCTGTTATTTGATACCAACGTACCTTTTATTGTTTATAGTTTTACTTTGACAAAGAAAAAAAATATGTCAAATATAAACAAATAAATTGTTTGTTTTAATTTTACTCTCCTATGCAAAAATCTAGAAATACATACTAAAATAAATTATTTGTACCTATAGCAACAAATTTCGGCAAATACAATAAAAATGTTTTAATCTTGAAGTTGAATACAATTTGGGAATGATTACGGAGAATGGCTGGCTTCTTTCAAATTGTAAAGATTCTATCGAAACAAAAAAAGTTTCCAAGCAATTTTCCTCTTAATTTTTCATGCAGATTCTGGCTAAGGCGAACATTGAGTACCAATGGCTGTAAACTGGTAAACTATTGCATAAAACTTAATTTTTTTTTTTTAAATAAATTTTTGTATTTAGGAAGAAAGCAATGCTGGAGATGCAAATACCGTCAAAGTGTTACCAAAGTAAGTTAACATTTATCATGCATATATGTATGTATACACATGTATGTATATGTATATGTATGAAGGGTTTTCATTAGGTAAATATTTTGAAGATATGTAAAATATCACTTAAAGGATAATATGTATGTATATATTTAAGTGCATACTTATGTAAATGCATTAAGTACTCATAGCATTGACGTCGAATCAAAACCTTGGAAAATTCACGGCACAATTTGTCTTTGAAATTGACCCCATAAAAACCAGTCATGAGAATACATTAAATTTTCGCCATTTCACCAATTCTCACTTAATATAATTTTGCAGACAATATAAATTTTTCTCCATTGGTCATGCCCTAATCGATCACACGGCACGACTTTCTGCCAGCGATATTGACATTTTGCATACATTTCATATACCAGCGAATTCCAAAGGTGAATTGGATGTGGAAACTCTGCGAAAATTGAAGCAAGAAGCTTGCAAAAGGTAAGGCGCTTTAAAATTAATGGTCAGTTACTTAAGACCATCCATTAGCTAAGTAAGCGCTGAATTGTAACAAATCGCCGGTAATTTGAAACTGACATCGAGTAATCGGCTCTAAATGACTTTGGATCTGAAAAGTATGTATATATTAAAGGATTTTAAAGAAGCATGGGTTTTTATATAAAATTTCCTCCACATTCCCTTAGGCGCGTTTGCACCATCTCTGGTTAAAATTACCGGCGGTTAGCTACAATTCAGCTAACTATTCAGCGCTTACTTATCTGACGGATGGTAATTACCGGCGCTTTTAATCATCAATAAGGACACACACGACGAAGTGCTGTACGCGAATGTTGGCGCCTCTGATAAGGTTAGCGTGAAGGATATGAAACAAGTCGAAGAGGAGTTACATTTCCTGCGACCACCTGAACGCAAACAGATCATATATATCGAAGGCTTCATGATACCAAAATGTGAGAAGGTATGCCCCTATATCGTAAAGAATTATGTGGCTGGTCGTCGCTGGTTGGCGTTAAACTTGAGTGCGGAGTTTATTGTACGCGAAAATTTTGATACAATCATGGAATTAGTACGCGCGTCCTACTTTATTTTCGGCAATTTGAAGGAGTTCACCGCATTGGCGGATAAAATGGGATTTGGCGATAACTTAGATGAGGCGGTAAAAAAGATATTTACAATGAAGAGTACGCCACTTATAATGATTATTACGATGGATAAGCATGGCATTATACTTGTGGGCAATGTTGAGTATAGATCTGCCAAGGCTGGTGAAATATTTTATCGCATTTGTAGTGTGGATCCTGTGGAGAAAGTCGTCGATCCGACTGGTGCGGGTGATTCTTTTGTTGCAGGATTCTTGCATGCCTTTCTAAATAACTACAAGCTAACGGATTGTATAGTAGTTGGCTCAGCGGTAGCTGCACAAGTGGTCGCCAAAATCGGATGCAATTTGCCAGAAGATTTCAATGTTAAAACAATTACAGAAAATATGACAAAAATGAAATGAAGCAAAATTTTAATCTTGAATACATACATTTATGTATATTTAATCCAACATTTCATAAATAACACGTTAATGAAGTCAAAGCCCGGTCTCACTTCGTCTTTGCAATGTTCTATGACCACCATCAATTGCTTCTTCATCTGATGGGACCCTCGCCATTACTTCAGATCCTCCATAAAGGGCGACAGCATGATCAATCGTTATCATCAAGCTCAACTAGCGGGAGGTTGAGGAAATGTGCGGTTTCAACACGGTTAAACCATAGGGAGAGGGATTTTAGTTGAGTCGGTTTGGCAGGGCATTCGAAAAGGTGTTGGAGGGGTTTCAGTTGATCCTAGATAGGTAGGAGTATAGCTGCAGCTTCTCCGTGGCTATAGGTAGTGGTTGGACTCCTAATGTGGTATTTTGCAGGTCGGAAATCAGAAATGTGGTGTGGTACTTCATGCCACATTGTCACATTGGCAGCGTCTGAACGTCGTCGAGTCCAGTGGTTGTGAAGTAGCCCTGGGCCTCGTCCGTCAATTGCAATAGCTACCGCTTTTTGTGCCTAGGATGCGCGCAGGTTTCTATTGGGGCACCTTGGTGGTGGACTTTGTTGCTGCTCTGTACTTTATGACGGTTGGGGCTGTGTGCGTCAAGAAGGAGACTAGACTATCGAAGGTGACTTGCAGTATCTTCGGCTGAATGTGAATGTCGAGGTTCAGTCAAAAACTTTTAGTCCATGATGTGGATTTAGCAGGGTAAAAAATTATGTTCTGTCAAGTAAAGAGCAAATTCTCTGTGGTAGCTGTTCACCTTCGATCACAGATCATCACGTCCATGCTGGTAGCCAATATCGCGCCGTCGTCGGCTAACGAAACAAGTGGGACTCCCTCTGGCGAAGGAGGGAGCCTAGAGATGTTGAAGTCAAACAGTGACGGGGATAGGACGCTACTCTGTGGTACCCCATTTTCGTAGTTTTGATAAAGCACCAACGCCTGACCGCCATCCAGCAATATCCAGCTTTAACATCAATACCGGCTTTAACGTCAATAGGAGTGATAGATCTCCACGTCCTTCAAAAGAGCCAAGTGGCTGACTGTGTTAAAGGTCTTAGACAAGTCCAGAGCCATCAGGACGGTTCTCTTACAGGGGCGGTCGCAGCTAAGATCATGATTAATCTGGGGTTTTATTGCGTTATGAGCGGTTGTAGTGATTTGCACTTTCCGAAAGCCATGGTGAGGTTATGGTTCAAGTGTCTTTACCACTGCTAAAAGCATGGAGATCGGCCGAAAGAATTTACCTTTCTCAGCCGTTTTCCCCGGTTGCAACAGTGGCATCGCTCTGCCCATTTTCCAGATTTCTGGAATGACGAAGGTAAGCATCGACAAATTGAGGACCTTGTTAAAAAATAGCACCACCGTCGAACCGCGCACGTAACTGAAGGCACTCGGTGAAATTCGCCAACCCCGCTCATTTAGCCTTGTTAAACTTGACCTACATAGGTGGTTCAGAAAAGCTATTTCGAAAAGTCGCTTTGGGAGTTTCCTTTCACACGATTTTCTGAGCTTTCGACACTTAGCTGACTGAGTGTACGAGTATACTTCCTCATTTCAAGTTTTTTGTGCTGAGCGCTCAAAAGCGGTGTGATTGTTATATTAATCTGAACTTACTTGAATTTTATCAAACGAAATCCCTTCCACTTGCTTTAACGAATCTATGTACAAATAACTACATAATTACATAGACATGTATGTATGTTCATATGTTTTTCATTTGTGTGACAGGAAATATTTTTACCAGCCATGTGTTGCATGTACAAAATTGCATTTTCGGCATAACTGCTCTGACCAACGGCGGTGGCACCCAACCACCACCATCAGCGCCGCGGTCCCCTTCCGGTGCTTAACACTTCCAATTGCTGAATGATTTATTGCGCTTGAATGCTGAAATCGCAATAACTGAACTGAGCAAAGGATCGAAAGGCAATGGAATGGTCAACAAAAGCCATTGGTCCAGTATAAGCTTTGGCCATCTGTGGCTGACATTATTTGATTTTTTTTCTTCGAGTTTCATAACTGTCCACAAGTATGTACATACATATGTATGTATGTTGGTGAGTGTGTGTGTTGCAAAGTTTATTGCTCTACGCAAATATTGTGTACAAAGAGCTCGCGTTTGGCGGTCAGCCGTTGTCACCTTCGTCGCTCACTCGCTATCCTTTTGGCTGCTTTTGCTCTTTTCGCCGATTTTTGTGCAAATGTTTGCAGAAAATATTTTTGCCAACAATCTTATTGGGTCGGTCCGTTCACTAACAAACCCAACTTGCGCTCTGCAATACACCACGCCTGACTGGCCGGGCTATTCTGTCATTCTGTTGTCCTGTTATCCTGCGCTATTGTTGTTAGCCAAATGGAACTGAGCAACCGCCGCTCCTCGTTTATTTGTTTGTTGTGTTGATGTGTGTTTGCTTTTCCTGCCTCATGGACATGTGGCATGTGTGGCCATTTGATTATAAATGGTGTTTGTATGGCTGTGTATCCTTTCGGTTTATTTGCCTTTGTGCTTTTTGCGGTATAACGTTCGAGTAAGTGGCATTAATGTGGAATTTTTCTTAGTCGCTTTTCCGTTACATACCAACACACACAACTATATGTAAATATGTATTTAGTACAGATATTTTTGTTGTTTTTTTTTTCTAGGATTTTTTTGTGCTGAGCTGCATGCATTGCTGTTGGTCTCGTGAGTTATTTTTTGTTTAGTTGTATGCTGCTGATTTTTTTGTTTGTACTTTTATTGTTATTATTATTGTGCGCATTACTGTAGTTGTTTACGGCTTATGCCCATCACCGGCGTACGCTTGCGGCCATTTTTTCGATAGAAAGGGAAATGTTTGTATTTTTTGAATTTTTGTTTGTCGAATATGTCATCAAGTATTTACACAATCGTCGTATAGCTTAAATCACATTGATTGGCAATTTTGTAGATTAATTGTAAATATCAATGTAATTGAATTCCCTTGAAGGGGGTACATACATCCCATTTTTAAATTACATATGTACCTAGTTATCTCTTTTTAATTTTGTCGTTATCCATGATACAATAATTTTTAAAGGTAGTTTCACTCTCTCATTTCAGACGCCATATTAACAATTTGACAGAAACAGTGTTCCGGATTTTCGTGCTACCAATTCCTTGTTAAGAAAATCCTCTATTTTTCGCATTAGGAAAAACGAAGACAACAGAAACAAAATTTGAATATGTGCAAAGCTCGACCGGATAAATAAATGTCATATGTGAAAATTGGGCCAAATTTAGTTAATAATGTATGTATTCGCTATTGTTTGGCCTTATAACTATTTATTTTAAATATTTTTGAGCTTTAAGGCCGAACGGTTTATTGGAAAAATTATTAGGAAAAAACAACAATACTCAAAGCGGTAGAAGTTATATTATTTCGGAATTCACCAAATTTCCTAATCAGACTTCTTTCTTCTTGGCTTCTGCGGGAGTCGAAATAATGCAGTTATACTTAACTTATTAAGATCTTTTAAATGGCACTATCCTTTTTTGGATTTCTCCTTTATAGTCGGAGAAATTGAGTGAAATTTTGTCGTAAGTCCCAAATATTTTATATATACGAAAATTCTACATATAAATTCCGTGCTTTAAACACTTGGAAAAATATTGTCAATTACCTTGGACAAAATCTTAAAATCTCTAATTTATGTAAATTCATAAATAAAATTCCATTGCGTTGGTGAAAAAATATACATACGTCCAATAAATGAAACATATGTATGTACATACATTTACAAAATTTACACGATTTGTTTTTTTAATACAATAAAATTAAAATTAAAATCCCCAATGTATATTTTAAAGTAGTGGCAATATTGGGTGTCTGCTGTCGAACACTGTTTCTGTCAAAAAATTAAAAGTGAAACTACCTCTAAAAATATTTGTATCATGTTGTTATCGGCAAACAAGTAACTTCGAAATGATACACAATTTAAGCACTTGTTCTCTCCAAGCCAAAGATTTGATGTTTTTTTGAGCGGTTTCTCATCTTATTTCACAAGAATTTCAAGTCGTTTTTAATTTTAAATTGTTTTCACTATTATAAATTGAGGTTGAGTCCAGTTTTAACTTTTATTTGTTAAAGCGGTTAAAGTTACAGCTGCCACATCTTTTTATCTAACTTTTTTCCTTCTTGGATTGACTTGAATTGACTTGGTTTTTGTTTCAAGCAGGACTGCAAACCACCATTGACCAGATATTTACAGCACGTCAAATCATGGAAAAGACCCCAGATAAACAAGTCGACACACACCATTTCTTTGTCGTTTTTTTTAAACCGCTTTTGACAGCACAAATAGAAGATGCCTGTACGACGCCATGTCTAAATTTGAAATCCCTGCTTAACTAATACGGCTATGTAGAGTGACGTTGAACACAACTTTTAGCACCGTCCAAGTTGGGAAGGACCCCTCCGCGCCGTTCGAGACCAAACGAGGTTTTAGACAAGGCGACTCACTTTCGTGCAAATTCTTCAATCTGATGCTGGAATCCGTAATCTGAATCGCAGTGGCACTAATTATAACAACAGTAGGATGCTGCTCGCGTATGCGGATGATATTGACATTGTTGGGCTTAACAACAGGGCCGTCACCGCAGCATTTTCCAGTCTGGAAAAAGAAGCAAAAGAGGTTGGTCTTGCAGTGAACGAGGACAAAGCAAAGTATTTTGTGGCAACAAAAAGAAATCCTCACGTATTGGGACTCACGTCACTGTTGTCAGTTACAACTTTGAAGTAATCAAGAATTTCGTATACCTCTTGGATCCAGTTGAAAGTGGAGCCCTTTCTCGACTAACGAAAATCTCGCTCTACAAATCCCTCATCATGCCAGTTCTTTTATATGGCGCAGAAACATGGACGATGCTAAACAGCGATAAGAAGGCTTTAGGGGCTGCCGAGAGAAATGTTCTACGCAAGATTTATGGACCTGTTCGCGTTACCGACGAGTACCGAAGAACATGGAATGATGAACTGTACGAGCTGAATAATGATATGGCCATAATCAAGCTTTTAAAAATTCAACGACTGCGATGTCTTGGCCATGTTGTTCGTATGGACAACGGAGGCAAGGACGCCCACGAATACAGGAAAGAGCAAGTGTAGAATTAACTGTCTTCACTTGGTGGGAATAATTGGCGAAACCTAGCGAAGGAGATAGGGAACTGGCGAAGCTTTTTGGTCTCGGCCCAAACCAACAAACGGTTGTAGCGCCATAAAAGAAGAAGAAGGACTGCAAAAAGCTGAAAAATTTATGTGATACCGCTCAGTGGATCGACCCATTTAGATGAGAATGCGCAAGAAGCGGTTCGCCGGTACTTTTGAACCACCGGTTTGGTTCGGTTCGGTTTGAATGGTATTGAATTTACAGACATCGCATAAAAAATCTTACTGTCGTTAATGGCACTTAGAAATATTGATAGCAGAGTACGTAGCTCTGCTTAGCGAGTTGATGTATTCGAGAATATAAGGCAGACTTCACTGTCAACTTAAAAATCTATTGTACAATTTTCTTTTTTTTTTGCAAGAAATTTTCAACGTTTAATTAAAAACGTTCTTTCTTAAGCAGCCCACAAAAATGCATACTTTCTTAGTAAACCTATATCGAACAAATGCCCTCAAAAGGTTGCTGGAATAGATAAAATGTATGTAAGTATAGGGTGACGCAATAAATCTTCTGTTTAATGCACAAAATGGTAGATGGCACAGGCCTTTGAAAACCAGATGTCATCAAAATCCTCACCGTTCAGTAAATGTCAAAATGTTTCCACAATTAAATAATTTTTTTGCAAACCTAAATTATATTCCATTTGCTTACGTAACTTTTATCGGGACACCCTATATGAAACTAGTAAACAGCAGGCTAGACAAAAGCTTCCACTGTGTGCACATATGTATGTACCTCTCCGATTCGCCTTTCTTTTCTTCTATTGCTTTAACTTACTTATTAACAGCTTCAGCGTTTGGTGGCTTTTGTGTAATTTTTTTGCATTTTTGCTGGCTTCTAAGAAATCTACAGTAGACAAAAGTTAATCAACAACCACATCAATGGCAGGGAAAATGTGTGGCGATCGTAAAAATGAACTTTACGGGCAAGAATTGAGCGACTTAAAATGGGTGTGTATACTTGTCAATTTATGATTAAGTGTCAAAGATTCTATTAATTTTCTTATACACCTAAATGAAGGTGCTGCTTTGTATTTTAAAGAAAATATAATGAAGAATTGTGAAATTATTGAGGAAGCAGTTCTTCAAAAGCTTTGTGTTATGTTCTATTGTGTAGCATCCTTCAAAATTGGCTGTTGAAATGGCTTTTTTAATATAAAAGAAAGTCTAAGACATTTAACGGTATACTTTAGTCCATGAAAATTATCGTTAAATTTCGATTAACATAGCCGACTATTATACCAAGTGAATAAAGCAAACGATTTCCTTGTTACGAAAATACAATACAACATCTGCGCATGTGCGCACTAGTGAATGCGTGACTCCAAAGTGATACACATAGGCTATTTTTCGTTTATTTAAATATGTACATATGTACATATGGGCATTTCCACGGTAACGGACGCAACATTCGTACGCTTTAAGTGCGTCCAAAACAAAGAAGATAAAGTAAAAGTTTATATATGTATATTGATATTGTTTTAAAGGGCTGACGGAGTGCTATATTTTAATATATACGGGAAGGATCTTCTACAAATAAGTACGTAGTTATAAGCAATTATAAAGTGACACGGATGCGACAAAAAGTAGAAGTTTTTTTGAGGCGCATTCAGAAATATACAAAATTCAGCAAATTAAAGATTTATGTATATATATATATACATATATATATCTTAATAAATGCGAACAGATGACTGTTATTCGTAGGTTTATGAAATGTGATAATTTTCTCTTAGTTCTTTTAAATTGAGTATAGAAGAAATACGGACGCGACATAACGGACGCGACAAAATTTTCCATGGGCCAAGAAATACAATTTTTTTCATTATAATACTTCAATTTTATTCAAAATAAAGCAAAACAATAACGTAAATTAAAAATTCAAGTAACATTATAGTAAAAACGACTTAAAAAATTAAGAAGAAAGTTATTAGTTTTTAGTATGGTCTATTTTATTTATTTTCTTTAATGAATAGGCGGTCCGAGCAACTTCAATAAATTTACTGTCGAAATATCAAAACCAATGCATACTTTTAACTCCCTTGATATTTGGAACATTTTGCCATAACTCTGACAGTTGATTAGAAAAACTATCAATTTGTGTTCCAGAGATATACAAAATGTTAACTCCATCAATGTTATTCTGAGCACATTCATAGAAGCATGAAGCATCACCGAGAACAATATTTCTTGCTTTAACGATTTGCCATTTTTTTCATTTTCTCTCTATACTTCATTGTTATTGCTTTTCTTGTTTCTTTTGCCGTTTTTGCCATCTATAAAATTTTAATTTTGTGCAATTTCGACGACATTATTTAATATTTAAGGTTTACGGTAACGGACGCGACGAATTTCAAACACCAATAAATTGTATTAATCGTTTTTGCGGAGAGCCAATTATTAGTTTTCTTAAGTGAAATGATTTATCTGCTTATAGTCTGAAAGCAATTTACACTTTAACATTTTGTGCACTAATGAGAACAATAAATGGTGTTTTTCGGCAACGGACGCGACAAAAGAATATAAAGTGAAACAAACACAAAAAACTACCATTATTCGATCTCCACTTAGTCTGTCTGCTTGTTGAACATTATGTTACTATCAACAGAAGAATATAACAAGGAAAAAAGTTGGTATATTTGGTCAAAAGAGCCAGAGTTTTGTAAATTTTGTATATTTGTTGTATATTTCGGCTCAAAATGAAAAGAAAATAAAAATTCCTTTATATTTATAAAATAAACACATTTGAGATTTATTATTCATCAACAAAAAGTTTTCAGGAACAGTTTGAATTTTGCATTCGTGGTGGACCTTTTTGTGGAAATGCCCATATGTATATTCAAAAGAATTTTCTACAGTATCAACTACTTCTACAACTGCTCGAATAATAGATTATGATAATACGATTATACAATGTATTTAAATATATTTCATTAGTCGTTGTAGAGGTTATGCAAAAGTGTGAAATATGAATAGGATGTGTTCAGCAGCGATTGAAATACCTCCATTGTCATTGGATACATTTGGCCGACACGGATCTGCAAGTACATATAAGCAATTAGTCATACATGTATGTAGTTTTAAAAACTATTAAATCATTTAAGATACATATTTTTATAAGAGTGGAAGGTTCAGTAGGTATCTAGATGACAAAATTCTATGTTTAAAAATGTTCTTTAGTACTTAAATCTGTAAAAAGCAACTGACATGATTGCACAAGTTTTGTATTTGGTTGAAAAAGTAATTACAAAACCTTTAAAATCAGCCTACTAGTCGTCCAAGGAGTCTTGTTTAACTGGTCCGAAGGAACTTCGCAGGCCTCTAAGCGCTATTGTACTGCAATCTTAAATATTATTAAATAAATTATTCCTGAGCGATAAGTGTCAGATGGCGGCAGAGTAGATGATTTCTGTCAATGTCTTCTGAACTTGTGCACCGGTCATTTTAAGGAGCTGCATATTTACTTACTACACATTTCCCGATCGCAGCCCTCATCATCAATCTCTTTCCGACTAACGTTGAAAGAATTTTTCTTTAAATGTGGGGAGGCTTGTAAAATTCCTCTATTTCCAAGACGAAGCACGGGGGCTATAAAAGCGCCAACTTTGTACAGCTCCAACCTCATAGAACAGAGCAGAGCGGAAGTTAGGGCTCTGGTAGGCAGATATGTTGCACTGGTCTGCGTACTGGGGCACAGCAGTATTGAATTGACCGACGAGCTAGCACGTAACGGGTCGATTGTGGATATCTCGCGGGCTAAATTGATTCCGTGCTGAGCTTTATCATATCTGAAAGCTGGAAAAACCTTTGTAGGGTCGGCAAGAGCTTTTGGTCAAAACGGACTTAAATCACCAACAAAAATTGAATTTATCTAGGCTTATCGTACTTTTCACAAGACCCTGGAGTCTGAGCATCCGAGCGGCAAGTTAAGGTAACAACCAAAATGCCGTTCCGCTTACAAAATATAGTGAAATTTTCAAATATTTCAATTCAACTCTACCATAGGCTCACTTTAATTGAAGCCAATCGGAATCATTTAAAAAAAATGTATGGCGATGTTTTTTTGCTTTTCTAAAAAACGCGTGTTAGAATTTATCATGAATTATTCGGTTGGGATAAACGGCAATAAACTGAAGACATTTATGAATTATATTAATTTCTACCTGTAATGGTCTTTGCGTGCGTCCGATGAAAATGAGTAAAGTTCGCTTGAAACGCTGACTGCAGTTGTACCATTGCATTTCGTAAGCGGCATCTGAGACAAGAAGGCTCTAAGAGTACACATAAAAAAAAAATAGAAAAGTACATAGTAGGAAATGGATAAAAAAATCGCTCGTATAACAGATTATTAATACACACGGGAGTAATGATTTATTTAAAAAAAGTTAATCATACCATTTCCAAAATGCCATTGGCTTGCCAGTAATAAGTAAAAAGCACATACAACATTGTTCCAATATACATGACAATGGAAACTTTTTCCGCTGTTGAGTTGGTCTGCCAAACACGGTGAAAAGCAAAAAAAACAAAGAAATTAAAATAAATACAAATAAAAATAATTAAATGGGGAGCTTCATAAAAAACTAATTATTTCTACACTTCAAATTCTTGTATTTTTGATTCATTTAATTTCTATTTGAACTTTGATTTTTAAAATAGTTTTATTGATTATCTAAATTAAAATCATGTTTTTCCATTTCCCTACGAAATTTTAAAAGTGACTGATTACGTCTTAATAAATATGAAGCTGCTTATCTCAGGGCATAATTGTTATTTTTATATCAGTACTTCGATTTACTTACTATATTTATGCAGAAGAGCAGCGAACAAATGACGCAACTGAAGAGTAAAAATTCTACCAGCACCATATAAGTGACCAATTCATTAAAATCATTGACATATCTTTGAATAAAAAATAAAGTACACAAATGCTCCTTTCGGCTCTCATGAGTAAAATCACAGTTATTTTACTCACCTAGCAATCCTTGCGTGGTAGGCTATATTCGTACGTAGTATCTCGAAAAGTTCCGGCTCACTTTTGCATTGCATATTCTCGCATAGATTACGGAGATTATTTTGTAAAATCTGCAATGCTGCTTTGCCAAACATTGCAAAGGAGGCGAATAGACTTACATATGGCATATACATGGTAGTCAGGGTGAATGGAGAAGGCAGTTGGGTTATGTAGATAATCTCATAGAGCGGTGAGCGTGTGACATCGATGCCGGGTAATGCGACGCCAAAAGGATGTACTAAGTATGTGTTTCAATTAATAATTTATGTAAATATAATTAAAGCGAAGATGTGATTTTTTAAATAAATCTAATTAAACAAGAAAACCATAGCAATTAAAGTTTAAATCTTTCTATTTCGGATTTTCGGTAATTTTTGAGAACGCAGCTTTGTAGCGCTTTTAATTTAAGTGTTACAATATGTGATTTTGACTTGACTAAAATATAGAGATATTATGCAAGCGTTACGTGGAAGAAAATGCGCAACAACCTAGAAGAAAAAAGTCTCCAAACGGAGGGCTTTTCGACGTAGCTTTCGAGAGATGTAGCATGAACCTTGCCCACATTATACGTCTTCTCAGTGTGTAAAACACTGGCCCAATACACTGATGTGTGTCCTTGGATTGTGTCCTTATTGTGAGTCTTATTCGTAAGTTCGCTGGTATACTTAGCGTCTACAGCAATAAATGGTTCTGGTTATTTAGAGAAATTCACATATTAACGGTTCACTAAATCGTTTCCATTGTGAATGCAATTTTCGAAGAGATGCAGTGGTTTTCAATAGCTTTGAGAAAGCTTGGCTATCACTTCACACTTTGCTAATCACACAGTTTTAAGTTTCAGTTCAATTTTTTTGCAATTTGCATTGCCCAAAAGCGAGTCTGGATTTCTGCATTGCTCTCTTGTACAAAAAAGACTCTAGGCATCAGCCTCTCATACAGGCCAAAAACTAGTAGTAGTACTGTTCTGGAAATCTTCCAAACAAACTCTATGTGAACGGAGCTCTCATCGTAGTGCTTGGCTTATGAGGTTAAATTGTGTCCTCTTAAATTGAAAAATACAGAGGTAAAATGGACAACAAAGAATTAAAGTTTCAGCTACTCATGACGCCCGTAATGGTAATACATGTTCGACATGAATTAAGAACCTCGCCAGATATTATCATTACTCTTTCAATTTAATTTTTTTTTTGTTTGAAAAATAGCTGCAATCTTCATCTACTTACTTCTTTGCGACTGAAAAAGCGGATAACCAATTGCCACAATTAAATCGGAAAATGAAGCTGCCAAATTGAAAATTGATATATTTCGTGCCGTCTTCGTGGCTTCAGCCAGTACACGCTTCGCATAAACATCCTGAGTGGCCTACATTAATTTGAATGCAGTAAAATAGCAAAAAAAAAAGACAAATCAATTATTGTTTATTTTTTTTAACTTACACAGTTTTAGAGTCAATATCAATTTTTTTAAATATATTTTGAAAATTGATTTTATTAGATTGCAATACATTTCTACATACTCACTTGTATATTATCGTATAGAATTACAAGCTCGCGCATAAGTGTCTCAAATTTATCTTGATTCTTGATGACAAGGCACGTTCGCAACAAAGCATTGAAGATGGACACCGCAAAGAAGGTATTCAATATGAATGTGGCCAAATCACCCCATTGTTGGTACAAATAAACGAATTGCATTGCGTTCATCAGACAAACAGGCGCCACAAAGGCGACACAACGACGCCAATCACGCGCCAAGAGTACCGACAGAAATTTCCACAGTTTCACATTCATCGAGAGCAGTGGATTGTCCTCAATGGCAGTGGTCATACTTGTAGTCGGCGGCGGAGAAGAGTATGTACACTAACGAGAAGCTTAAAATTTTAGCGGAAAAATACCAAGAACCGCAAGAGATCACAAAGTAGCAGCTCAAGCTGCAATTGAAATTGACAAAGTGTTTGCTCGCTCTCACTCTGTCACTTCTACGCAGTTGATTACTTGATTGCTCCTTTGCTTGATTGTTTATTTTGTAACTTGCTGGTTGTCCACTTTCAACTGCTTGCACTTCTGCATTTCCGTTGTTGTGCAAGTTTATTAAGTCACTCCTTCCTTGTTGGTCATTTGATGCCACTTAAATAGGTCGAAGTGGAAAATCAGCGGCCTTGCTTCATAGGTTTGGCAAATATTAAATTAGAACTTGTATGTTTTTGTGTGTTAATTTTAAATTGCAAAAGGATGCGTGCGTGCGTGTTGGTTAGGGGTTGATTGCATTATGGAAATTGATATGTGTGCAAAATCTATGTTTGTCGTACGCGTCGTATACGTAATTGCGGGCATTAATCACGCAGTTGGCACTCTAAGTAGTCATTAAATCACATTGCAATTGACACAGCTGGTGACAATTTCTCAAGTGAGTCAAATCGAATATTTCACTCTGAATGCAGCTGTAGAAATTGCAATACATATAGTGGATTGATTTGCTGAAAATTACAATATGTTCACTAATTTCTAAGCAATATAAATTGCGGCACTTAAAGTATTCTAATGTCTAATAAAGTAATGTCTATTAAAAGCATGTAATATTAATTGATCTTTTGAATTCGGTTATTAGTTTCAATTAATTTGCCAGAAAGCTCCATGTCCTGGCAGCCCAACATACTATTAGCCTCTATAATAAAAGCTAATGATGACTTGGTAGACAAATTCCTGACACTATAGAATTTGACTTGACTGCGGCTGAACTAATATACATATGTATATGAACCTTATAGGCTAGACAGGCGGTACGTTGTTTGGTATGAACAAGCTGGATTGGAAATATCTTGTGATTTTCCAATGAAAAAGCTGCATTGTAACCAAAGCGAACCTGATGAAATAAAATGTTAATGCAGTTTTTTTTTTTAAATTGAGTATTTTAAAAAGTTCACCCTGTTTACGTTGATATAAATACATTTCCTTTTTTCACTCCAGAGGATGGCGGTTCAAATCCCGCGCATGAAAAATAGTTTCAAACACATTTGATTTCAATAGATTTTATTTTTTATATATTCTTTATTTATAGTTTGTACTTTTATGCATTTTAATCACATCTCTCTCTGATAAAAAAATCAAATAAAGAAATGAACTGTTTAATCGCGTTAATTGCGTATCTACCTAATCACGGCTAGCATTAACGTTCGTCTGTGCATTAAGTCTGTGACAGACAAACGCACGCAATGCGCTCCGAAGTATATTTAAATATAAATATGGCACACTTTGAGGTATTTCAAAGAGTATAAGGGAGCTACAAATTGAAGCAGAATGTGCATTTTGTATGGAACAATTCTTTTAAAGAGGTTGATAAAAGTTTGGTTGTACTTTGAATGATACAATTTTGTTGAAAGGAACAATGAATTATACAAATATTTATATGCATTTTTTTTTATTTTTCTATTGGCCAATTATTACTCAAATATTTATATATTTTTGTTCAGCTGAGTTTCTTATTTTCTTATTAGCTTTTCTTATTAGCTATGTCTTTTACCGTGCCTATAAGTTTTTTCTTACTAACATACATAAATAATATATATATAAATATAATAAAAGAAAAAATACACCATTGTTTACTCTAAGAGAAAAAAGGGAATCTCAAAACAGTAAGATAATAAAAGATCCGACATTCGAAGTAAAGTTGAGCGAATAAGATAAACCAGCATGGAAATAATTTAAGAATGTTGATTAGCGAACTATTGTTGAGATTGTGTTGCAACATCTCACTCGAAAATCACTTTTTAGACTCACATCTGGAATTTTTCCCTAAGAGCGATGAGCGCGGATATTTCAAAGTTGGAAAAGCGTTACCATAGCAAATGGAAAACAAATATGTAGAGGGACTAACCAGACTTAAAATTTGTTAGAAAATCTTAGATCCTAACTTGTTAACATTTTTTTTTTTACATTTTTTTCGATTTCAAGAAAAAAAAAATTTAGTTAATAAAATAAATCTTATAGCTAACTGATTTTTTTTTGAAATCCTTGTTTTTTTTACTAACAACAACCTTTTAGTAAAAGTTCTAATGATTACCTTAAAGTAGTCCACAGCAGTGAAAAAAATTGTGATTCAAGTTTATTTAAGCTTTTTATATGTAATTATTTGTTAAATTTGTTGGTTTTGCTTTAAGAGGCATTTTACACCATTTCAATTGGCCAAAAACTACTTTTGCGCGAATTTTGGGTATGTTGCAGAGGAGGTACTAAAATGTCTGTAAACGCAAGGAATCAGAGCTTTATAAATAACTTTTGTTTTTCTTTTAGACAAAATTTTTCATATCTTTTTTAATTTAAAAAAAAAAAAAAAAAAAAAAAAAAAACCTGTTTGCACAATTTTAAAAGTAAAAAAAAATATATGTGATTGAACGTGTTTCAAAGAAAAAACGAACAAATCTGTATTTGGGCTTTCTTTATTCTTAGTTATGTTCTCAAATTAAAGGATACATTTTGTAACTGCAGTATCTTTTTTATTATAAATGATTAAGTGCAATTCCTTAAATTCACATCTTTAATATATATGTACATATGTATGTATGTTATATGTACAAATGTATGTAAATATAAATTCGCTATATTCGCTGCCAAACTATTTAAAATACTTTATTTTTTTGTTTGCTTCTTTATGGTTTATTGCATCTACAAAGCGAAAAGAACTACTTCAGACATTCACAAGAACACTCGAATAAGGGCACATACATACATACATACATTCGTATACATACATACATACATAACTGAGTTCAAGCGCTCACATAAAAGGACATGTAAGCAAATACATTAAATTAATGTATGTATGTGTGTATAAGTAAATATAAATTGATATAAACTTGTGCGTATGTATATCTAACCAATGCTAAGTTTGTCGCTGCAATGCATCGAAAAAAATATTATACGAATAATATAAATGATAAGAAGTCAATATACTCGCAGCAGTCAATCAGTGCAGTAGAATATTAGGAAAATTGAAAAATGTGCACACAAATACTCAAACGCATAAACATGAGAGCTATGTATGGCACGAGTATACAGACGAGTATGCACAAACATGCCGATCTCTTAACAATAGATGTTGAAAAGAAATATTGCATTTTTTTTTTAAATTTCGCAGACTTTGCGTAAATACATATTTCAAGCATCAATGAGCAAAAGAAATGCTGAAAAGGAAAAAAAAAATAAGGAGATATTGAGTGATGAAGGAAAAGCGTGAATGTATGTTTGTATGTGTGTAAGTATGTGCCATCGATATACGACCTGCAGTTAGTTGTAAATTATGTATTTCACAACTAGACTAGTATGCATCGCAACCGCAACTAAATAGTCAGCCAACTGTATTTTTTCCATACAAGCAACTGGTGTTTTTAACATGGGAATTTTTTACGAGCTGGCAATTGTCTAGTATGCATCGCAACCGCAACTAAATAGTCAGCCAACTGTATTTTTTCCATACAAGCAACTGGAGTTTTTAACATGGGAATTTTTTACGAGCTGGCAATTGTCAGATTTGGATCAGAAATGTACCAGTCTCATATTATTTCAAAACAGACAAAGCAATACTAGTCCACAGTCTAGTGCACAAGGCTTTATGTACATATGTATACAAGTAATTTTTGTACACAAGTCAATATTGTCAAATAAAATAATTCATGAATAAATCGTTTTGTATTTAATAAAAGTCTGTTCTTTTTCGGACTAGTACGATTTCAATCAGGAAATGCTAGTTTTAAACTAGTATTTTTTCTGACTAGTTTCGTGTTTAATTGCCGGGTTCATTCGAGTACAAGTACACACTCGTGGCTTAAAATTTATAAAAAAAATGTGCTAAACTTCTTCAGCTGACATTGATTGGGTTGCTTTGATGGAAATCTCGTAACTTTATTATATATTACATGAAGCGAAGTGAATAATATATCTATACATACATACATACATATGTAAGTATGTGTATGCGTACTATGATGTGATTGAGCTACTAAAATATGTGAAATACCAGTGAGTAATTCTTTGAAGAAAAAGCGCACAACGCGCTGATTGGAATTATGTAAAGAATTTTGCATGCGTTTTTCGGAGAGAAAGAAGAGATTGAGAAAAGTGGAAAGTGCAAAATAAATTGTGCGATGCCCGAAACCACAAATATTCTGCATTTGTTGGAATGTTTTAATTGAATGAAATGAAGTCCATGAAAATGATTGATATCAATTTCACCCCGAATGAAGTTCATGCAGAAGCTGAAGAAAAATAAGATATGAGTAGCATATATTTAACTTTGATATAATTTATTTACGTAAAATAAAAATGTGTAATGAAGTTTCGACGAATTTTTGTAGAATCAAAGTTTTCTGAAGAATGTTTTACAAACAAAGTCGTAAATATTTTACACAAAATTTATTGAATTTTTCTATTGACTTTTCGGAATCAAAGCGAGATAATGAGTTCTGAAAAAATATAAAATCCAAGGAAAAGAAAGTAAATTATTATTATTATAACCCAACGGAAACCCACTTTCCCGCCCAACCGACACGAGGGGCTCAATCCGCATAACGTACGGATGTTTTTTAAATATACAATTCTTAGGTGCCAAGTCGTGACAGAAGAAAGTTTGTTAAGCGTCGAGATCTCAAGCTGCTCAGCTACAGAATAAGAATTCATCAGCCGAATACAAAGTTAGAGAAATGCAAAGTAAGAAAATTGGATCGTTAGCTGTTATTAAGAGAGGATAGAACAGTTCTTTTAATTATAAAAAGTGAGTCCGATACATCAAAGGTGCTGGAATGATAGTTTAAGTCTCGGCATAAACCCCGAAACGGTTCATTCAACTCAAAGTTAGTTGTGCATAGTGTCAAGAAATGTGCTTTGGATAGGACCTTCCTTTTGAGTTGACGACCCCGGCAAACATTTTAAGGATTATTATTTGACGGAATGTCCCTGGAATATCCGAATCTTTAATTGGGAAAGTGTCTCTGCCCGGATGGTTGATTTCCTCTGCAGACCAAAAGCTGATATCACCGCCATCCAAGATTTGCGATTGCTGTCATGTAAACAAGCGCAAATTTTGTTTCGACAAGCACTGTCGTTTACTCCGGTGGACAAAAATCTCACCAACATGTGCATCAAAGCCAGATTCTTAAACATCTCGCTGGTTTGTGTCCGCACACCGTCGTTGTAATAGACGGAAAGCACAATCCGAGGAGCTAACATCGACTCAGATCATTTTCTTGTTGCAACGGTGATCCGCAGACGCCTTTGGGTGCGTGCGCAAATCGACAAAAGTTCGACGTAAAAAGTTCTAATTACAACAGACATAGAAAGAAATATCGCCAAGTATCATCTTTTTGTCGATTTCAAGGCTGCAAGAAACTGCCAAAATGCCACAATGTCTGAATTCGGTATTCCCGTAAAACTAATACGGCTAAGTATGTAAAATGACATTGACCAACATCACCAGCTACGTCAGAATTGGAAGGGACCTCTCCGAGCCGTTTAATACCAAAGGAGTCTTCAAAAAAGGGTGATTCTTGTTCGTGCAACTTCTCCAGTATGATGTTGAAGATCTTATTTGATACGTCATCATTGGTCTAGACAATCGCGCTGTTAATTCTGCCTTCTCCAAATTGAGTTGAGTAGCGAAGCAAATGTGGCTGGAGGTGAACTGGGGCAAAACCAAGTATCTCAGACCATCAACTAGACAATCAGAATATGAATCTTTAGCTCCACTTCTAATAAAACATAATTCCTTTGCCTCTCAGAAGTAACTCCATAACTAAGTATTTTCTTATTCATCGCCTCATTTACATGAAAAAGCAATAAACACCTTTGCGTCTACAACTACTTTACTACACGCACAAACACTCATTTACACTAAGAACATATCGCACATTTCTCATCAGTATTCATTACCAACATTTAATTTTAATTATTTAAAATTTTTCCATAACAAAGCATAAGCACTTGAACGTGAGTAAGAAGGGGAAACGGTAAAAATCTTCACAAACTTGCAATGTCTGTTGAGTTTTCTGGTGAAAGCAGGAATTTTCCACTATACAATAGGCTGCCACCGGAAGAGTAGTGAATAAAATGCGGCACATTCCAATGAACGCAAAAACAAAGACGGCCAAAAATTGTAGTATGTAGGAGCGACTACATTAAACAATGTGACCAGGTGACAATGTGAGAAGGTGGCTGCCTGTTGACTGGCCTTGCTGAGCTTCAGCGCATGGTGATGTAGATGGCGCCGCTGAAGAGTGTACTTTTCATTATCAGGTGTCAAGTGGATGTGTTTAAACGTTATTCGTGTTTTTTCCCTACCTTTTCTGTGTTTTGGCGCAAAGAAATCACAACAACAAAAAGGCAAAATATAGCGCCGCTAAGAAAACGGTAAACAATTGTTGAATGTGTAAATAACCCTGTGGTACTCTGCCTCCTCCATAACCTGGCACTTGACTACATTTCATGTTTTTATGTATAACAGATTCGCTAGAGTAGGCACACAATAAATGGCGTGCGCTTTGAATTTGCATTGAATTTTGGTGGCAAGTATATCGCAGTAGCAGATTGCAAGCTATTGAAAATAGAACTCTATGAAGTATTCACTTCCCACAGGCTTTACATTTTTTTCTTAGTCACACTGCAAATGTAAATATGTTGCAAAACTGCAAACTCGTTTTTATTTATTAGGTCGTCAAAAGTACTCGGCATATTATTTTCTAACTCAAAATTTTCTTTGGAGTTTCAAGATCTTTAATGCCATGATCAAATTCAATAAAACGTTAATTTTTTGTAATTTGAATAATTAAAAGATAATCTAATAGCTAAAAGTCGTATTTAAGAAAATGCATTTTGTCAGTTATTTTCTCACTTCTACAACTTGTTTCACCAGCAATTTAAGTGGAACTTAAAATTTCATTTTCTAGCAGTTTTCCGATTAAATTCTAAAAACTAAAATCATTTTTTATTTGAATTGCTTTCGTGAAAATATATATATATATATTTAAAAATTTGTTTCTGGGAAAATAAAAAGTATTTTTTGTGTCATCCATATTTTTAGCGTTTATTTTAATATTGGAAATAAAACGTATAAATCCTCTTTTAGAAAGTAAAAGCTTATCTTTAAGTTTTATGTTTTTGAGAAAAATATTTGCCGTTTTTTGGGTTTTTTTTGTTTAAAAACTTAAAGGTTTTTTATGGTTTATGCTTTTTCACTCAATTTGGAGTTCCACTCCTTATCTAGAAATATTACATAAAAAAGTTAATTCCATAAAAACTAAAAAAAAACTTACCAAATTACTATATTTGAATAAGAATTCGAAGGCAGTTTTTAAATAAAATTATATTTTTTCTGAGAATTTTACAGAAATCGGTAAATAAATAATGTCCACCTTCTTGGACCGAAAAATTTGAATTTAAAATTTGATATCGTATTCCTGTACAGCGAACACAAAATTCATGAAAGCAATAATTTGTGAAATTTTTTTTTGAATCGAAAATTAAATTTTCAGGTAGTCATTTTGAGGTTAGAATATTAGTTTTCCACGATACACTACACGACACCAAGGCAATTCCTTTCATTATAATATTTCTCGCAAAAGGATGACTGGTCAAAATGTATATTTGCAAAATTAAATTCAAAATTTAACTTTTTATAGAATTATCATTATTTTCAGACTTTAAATGCTGAACTTATTTGGCGATGAATTTGTTTGGCTGACGTAAATAAGAGCATTTAAAACTTAAAACATTGCTTCTAAAATATTTTTTTCCGAGAAGGACCGGTCCTTTAGATAGTTTTTAAAACTGTTCTGCCTTTTATTTATTTATTTTTAAGGCAGATACAAATTAAGGCAAATTTAAAGAATGGCCCTCAAAAAATATATATCTAATCTAAAAAACAAATACTACAGAAAATGTGTATCTTAAATAAATAAAACTAGGGAAGAATCAAACACACACTTAAAGTATTTAAAAGAAAAAAAAAAATTGCTTGAAAAAAAACGTAGCTGATTTAAATTAAATTTTCACGAATTTCATAAAAATTTTGCATGAGAGAAATATACTGAAATTGTTAGACTGCCAAGCTAAAAGTATATGCACTTATATTCTCTTATCCTTACACAATTTCCAAACAATGAAGTACTTCAACACAATAAAGTGTGTAGTTCCCAACGTCGTCGAAAGGCCGACACCAGCTAGAACTTGATTTCTTCTTCAACGCTTTTGTGCATGCAAAAATATGCAAATTAGTCGGAAATATCTAAAAGTGTGTTGGTGTGGCACAAAAGAGCCAAAACTATATGTAAGTACAACCAGCAAACGTGCGCCACCAACAAAACAACAAAGCAACAACCCAAACAAATAAACCCAAACAAAGAAATGTTGAGGCGGCTCTCAATGAATCAGGCTGGCAACCACCACAGACAGCACAGCTCGGCTTTGAGCAGCAATTGGCAAACGGAAGCGAATGGAAAAAAAAAAGTGCAAGTGCGCCGCATAAAATTAACGAGGTTAGCGGCATCGTCAGCGGGTAACGCGGGAGGTTTAACAGGTGAGGTCGTGGTGATGGTGGTCGGTGGTGGTCGGCGGTGGGAAGGACTGCGTTCGTTGTTGCTCTGCCTTGCTTTGGCAAACAGGCTGATTTTCATTAAACCATCGAAATTTATTCATTCTCGGCTACTGTCAGCCAGCAGTTCAGTTATGTGTGGTATGTGGGTTTTGTTGTCCTTGTTGTTGCGGTTGTTGTTGCCGTTGTATGGCTACCAACTGCCTCTACTGTTTGTTGGCAGCAAAGGTGACGCTGGAATAATTGAATTCATATGCATCAATGAACGGCTGGTGGGCTGACAAAACACCAGCCAGGACAGAAGCCAACCGCAGCAACGTTGAACTCGGCGAGTAAACGCCAGCGACCTGTCGGACGGAAATGAAAACTTTGACAATCACATCACTTCCTCCCACCATTTGCAATGCATATGCATTACGTGTGTGTGTGTGTGTGTGTGTGTATTTGCGAAAGTATTTTGTGGTGGTTAATTTAAATAGATTTCCAATTGTGGTTTTAACATTTTACATAAATTTTTATAATGAGCCAAATGAAGGGGCACGTTAACGCTTCCGATAATTGTGTAAAGGGGAGATGCGGTCGGTGGTGTTTTGCATTGCTTGGGGTGTAGAGTGAATGGCTGGAGTTTTATGCAAAATAGCTTGCTACGATTACGTTTTTTACTGTCGTTTTTGTTGCCTATTGAAATTGCACTGAATTGTATGACAGTGTTGACATTTGTGGTGACAGTTTGTCTTTATTTTGGAATTTAATTTTCTAAAATTGAAAATTCATTGGATTTGTGATACAACAATATTGAGATAATAGAAAGTTTGTAAATTTTTCGAAAATAATAAGAGAGCAGTGGAATGTGTGCTTTTTAAAATAAAGTAGTTGAAAATTAGTATTATGAATATAATTTCGTTGCTAAGGGCACGCAAAGTACGAAGGCAGCAAAACTGCCGAGTTTGAAAGCGCCAAATGGGTTTATGAGTTTTGACGCTGTGTTGCTGAGTAAGAGAAATAAAAAAATTAATATTGTAGAATTAGTTAAATCTTTTGATATATGTACGAGTGTATAAAAAATATTTGTGTATCTGTTTATTAAAATTCAGCGTTTTGTGAGGAAAAGCATACAAAATTATTCAAATTGGAAAGAATGGTTTAAAATTAATTCGTCCAAAAAAAGCAACATTTTAGCGAAATATAACTCAAATAAAAAGCTTAAAGGTTTAAAATTATTCAAGTTGTCTAGAAAGGTTGGACTCTCCCTCCACGTATGTAGATAAATATGTTAACACAATTTCTAGATACCCTTTTCACAAAAGGAAAGCGTTAATTCATGTGCAGTTCCTAGAACAGCTATTTAAGGGAATATTTTTTAAGGCTTAACATAGTTCCTGGTTGAAGAAGAAGTTTCCCATGATCAAGTAGTTGTAAAGGATTAACACAGCTTACCGTATTATTTAATATTTTTAGGACATCCTACAGTTTAAATAGTAACTTAAGATTCATTCTTCCACATTTCCCTATAGGCTGTATGTATGAGTTTGACAGACTCTTGTTGTGAGCCTTGCTAATGTATTAGTGTTTTCTTTCAGTGCATTGAAAGATCACCTAGCTTATATGATATATAATAACTTGAAAAACCTTGCCGCAGATTTTGCAATAATATACTCACATTATTTAATTTTGTATTCTTAGTTTTTTTTCTTTTTTTTCAATTCCTTATAGCTTCAAAAATAAGTCCCTAAAATATTTTGGTGAAATTCGTAATTTAAAATGGTCTATATCGGTTTTAAGCGCATGCGCATTTTCGGCTCTTTTAAGGTGCTCGCGCAGCTGTTAGAGAGAAAAAGCGTAAACTTAAAATGCATTTTTCCCGAAATAACATTTTTCCAACTTGCGGAGAGTTAATTTACGGATTGGCTAGACCGATTTTAATAATTATTGGTGCGTTATATTTGTTATTATATTCTGTGTGGGAAGTTACCACAATTTGACCAAAAATTAAAAAATTAATATTTTTTAACCAGGAAAAATAGAAGAAAAAAGACGATTGTTTCAAAATCTTTTTTAAATTTCCGCAATTTTTTTTAGATGGCATATGCCGTTCGATATTTTTGTTTGAAATATATCAATCCTGATATTAACTGTCCGCAATCGGAACAATTTGGCGCCTTTTTTAATACGAGTATGGCTGTAAATGTAGAAATAAAAAAATAAAGTTTCAGGTTCATATGGTGTTTAATAAAACGGCTGAGAAAAAATTCTTGAAAATAAGCATTTTGTTGCCCTTCTAAAGTACCTTAAATTATTAAGTAAAAGACAAAATTAAAATTTTTTGTCTAAATACTAGCAAAACATGTACTCGTACATTGGCTAATAAAATTTTACTTCAAGCATTTGAAACAGCAAATAATTGAGAGTACAAAACGTTTATACATAGTTCAGGCGTTAAATATGCCTTAGCGATAACTATACATTGGTATTGATGTTTAATCTATTCAAACGATATTTCTATTTAACATAATGCAAAAACCAATTTCGTTAAGAAAATATTATTGCATATTTTGACAAACAGTTTACTATTAAAAATTGTAGATAGTTCTCGGTACAAAAGTGGTATTACTTTGGCTCAATTTACTTTTTAACTGAGCAAGAGCTCTTTGTTGTCCACCCAAGTAACTGCTCAAATAGTGACAATTTCTTCTGATTGTTCATGAACGTCCAAAAAAAAATTCACACGAAAAAACTTACTACCATTTGTGTGTGAATCGGTTCCAAAATAATGCAGCACAGTGTTGCATTGGTATTTCCACACAATTTATATATACACCCCTATTCTGAACAAAACCTCCGAGAAATTTGTTTCCTTCTCCCATTGCTTTAACGTGCGAAAATGAGAAATATTCCTGGAGAGTTTCTATTTAGAATTGGCTTGATAGATAATTAAAATTTAATTGAGCAATTAATAGTTAACATTTAGTTGGGTATGTTGAGGTCAATTAGCTTGACTTATAGCTTAGTTAGCAGCCTGTTTGAGCGTAGCAAAATATTTGGTTTTCTTTAGCCCAAAATCACGATCATCCAAAACTTCCTTAATTGTCGTCAATATTGCAGCGATAGGCGTTTTGAACTTGATACAAAATTTATGTTAATTTAAATAATATTCTTAATATTTCAAACTATTGGAAATGTGTTTTTATGGTTTTCTTGAGTTGCAGCTTTATAGCCCATTTATAAAATAAATTGTGAGTTTTTTAACAATTTTGGTTTTACTCAGAGTATTTTGCAGTTTTTACCATAAGTTATTTGTTGTTGTTTTAAACACCCTTTATTATACTAAAATGAAATGACTATTAAACAGCCTACTCGACACTCAAAACGTCCTAAGGATGATCTCAAATTGACGGCAAAATTTCGACAATTTGAAAAAAATAATATTGATTAAACAAAATTTGTTTAAATATCAATTTCTAAGGCCAATAGACCAAAATGGGAAATTTTTTTTTTAAATTTATGTATAGTCGATAAGGTGATAGAACTGTACCGAAGTTTCAACAATTGAGTTAGTCCTCTTCACTTCTGGTAGCCCAATTACTAGACAGACATCTAACTCAATTTAATGAATACTTTAATAAGAGGCTTATGAAATAGTGTTTAAGCTTAGTAGTCGCTAAATCTAGCGAATTGCAGGTAAAAATTTCGGAGTAAGTGATACGTACTGAAAAATATACACATATTTAATCGAAGCCTAAATAATTGGGAATGCACTTTAAGCAGCTCATTTATTTCTAGTAAAATATGTACCAGTTTACATTTTCTAAAATTCCTGTAAATTGTTTTATTTTCTTTATTTCTGATGGTATTTCGTATGTATTATTTGGTTTAAAATATGAAAAAATTCATTGTCGTCGATTGTTTGAATGAATTTCTCATACAATTTTACTGATTTGATAACTGATTAGTTTTTAAAATGGATTTGCTTTTGATCGGAGTTTATTTGAATGTGGCTCGAATTTTCGAAATGACTTTGGCTGCCGTTCGAACATTTTTTAGTGACTTTCGAATGCCCCAATCTCTTAACTATTGCGTACTCAGTTTCTTTTTGTGCATGAATACTTCGTTCGAATATTTCTGACACTTTGTTTTTTTTTTCACGAAATCGTTCAATCAAGTTAACGTCCTTTATCACCTGTATGTAACGATATTATTCTTTGAGATTTCGTATAATGCATATATTTTAATCATAATAAATACTTTCGATGTTTCTCATAGATATGCGGAATTTAACGGCTTGAATAGAGCCGATCCTCTCATTTATAGCTGTAGTACACTTTCAATTTGCATACTTTAAGGCGCACATTTAAATGGCTGGCTCCGTCCGCCAATGCAGCGCAAGCATAAATCAAAGTTGAGACTTTTGCATACTTGAAATTGAAATATGCAAAAATCTACACTCGAGTGCGAGACTGAATTTGCATGAAAATGTCATTTCGCAGTGTGAAGAGTGCACACACGTCCCACAGTCCCACAGTCCCGCATTTGTCCGGAGGTGCCTCATCAAGCTTCACTTTAAATTTGCGCAGACAATACCAATGAGGCGTTCAACAGAGGAGTCACAGTGCTGATGGGAGAGCTGGAAAAAAGCACGCTGGCGGGCGGCTATGTAAAGTGTGTGATGGCGGGAAAAGTTTCATTTTCATTTCCATTTCCATTGCCATTTCCATTTCAATAACGCCGCAGGGTTCGCTTTTACGAGTATTTCGAATTGCGGATCTTGCTTTCACCGCTTTGACTGTTGTCGCCGTTTCCTTTCGCTGCCGCTTTTGTTGTGGTTGTTGAGCTTTTGTGATGCTTAAATAGAAGCAGAACACATTTAACTTTTCATATAACTAGTATATTTTTACATTGTATGTATGTATGTATTTGTGTATGTGCGCTTCTTTGTTTAAATATAGTATGGTGTAGCCTTTCATGCGCACCTATACATACATACATAGGCACATACAAATGTATGTATAAATCGTCATTCGTGTGCATCCTTTCGTTTGCTTTAATATATAGTAAAAAAAAGAAAGATAATGAAAAACCAACACAAAGCGCACGCTGGCAACAACTAGCAGCTTTTGTCATACCGTCGCCATTTATTTTCACTTGCCTTCGTTTTTTTTTTTCTCCCGCTTTTCACTTGTTTGCTTAACTTTTTAGTGTTCGCAGTTTGGATGCCATTTTTGCTGCTTTTAAATATTTCCGCTTAACATTTTTTTTTTGCTCCTGCGAGATTTTTTTTTCTAGCCAACGATTTGGTTTAATTTTCCGCTTGTGGTTTTTATTTTCTAATTTTGCCGCTTGTGGTTTGCCAATGCGACAATTGCCCAAACAAATACCCAGACATACACACACACACACCCACACATACATAAATGTGACTACAAAGTCCGCGTATTCTGCGAAATGTCCTTTTCGGTCTGTCGGTCCGTTGTAATTATCTACTTACGTTTGTCATTGCCGGCATTAAAGCATACACTTTGTTGCTGTTATTGGCTGCATTGTTGTTGTTGGCGTTTGCTGAAACTGTTTTTCTCATTATTGCTATCGCTGTTGAGCATTTTGCTGCCTTATTATTCCACTGCTGCTTAGAATTACCCATTGGGACTTTCTCCTCGTTACTTTCCTGTACTCCAATGTATGTTTGTATGTCATTTTTAGTTGTCATTAATGCATTTTGTTTGCTTTATTTGTATACATTTGTGTATGTATGTGTAGCATGAAAGCTCTGGTTTATTGTATGCAGTTAAGCTGCTTATGGTTACTAAAAACCACTTTTGTGTGGAACTCATAACATGTCCTTTTTAATTGCGCCGTTGTATGTAGTTGAGATGAGGTCCTGATGAGGCTGTCTAATTGCATATGAGTTTATAATAGCGGAAATAGTTGCCATGGTTTTTTTTTCGCTTAAACAACTAATAAAACTACGTTAACGGAAATATTTTGAAAATATTGGCATTTGATTCGTGTACTAATTACGGGTATTTGCCAAAATACTTCTTTCTCCTTCTGCTATTTGTAATTTGAATCATGATTTTGTTTTATTTCGTCCCAATTTCTTCTAAATTTTACGCGGTAGAAATTTGGTGGAAAAGATAAAAAAATGTCGTTGCATTTAACGGTGTTTCCAATTTTATATACCAAAATACAATGTAAATGAAATTTAAATCACTGAGATATCGCTTGCTTAAAGTGAAATGGTACAAAAGATCAATTTTGTTATCTTCCTGTTTAATATAACTGCTCTTTAAATGTTCTTAACTACATGCATAATTTTGCCTGAAAATATGCAAAGCTACACCTTCAACCTAGGAAAAATTTTGTATAGGGTATGTGAACACATCAATATATATGGGCAATTCTCCAGAAAGGTCAACCGCAGCCAAAAAAATCAAAGTTCATAAAAGTATGTTTTTTTCGCATATTTGTGTAGGGAATCTATTAAATTAAACTAATATAAGCAAATTTTACGTTTACTTATAACACATTTTGAAATATTTTAATGCAAAGTAGACCAAGTGCGTAAGTTCGGCTTTGAGCATTTCTAATGCACGTTTTATTTTGATTCATTTTCTTAAAGAGAGTCATTATGCATTGATATTCGCTCTTCTAAATCTCTATTTATATTCAAAGAATATAAAAAATATGTAAAAGAAACAATGCGATTGCTAATAACGGTGAATTTCTTATCAGCTTATTCGTTTTTACCAATGTCGCGTGCGACAGTGAAAAAGAATACTTTTCATCAGTGCATCCAAGGTTTTGGTGCAATGAGCATCAAATATCGTGTCCAAACGTATATTTTGACACTAAAGTAAATAAAAAAATTTTAGTTTAATATAAGCAGCTTTTCGAGTTTGAAACTTTTTTAAAGTTTGTCGCGTGCGACATGGTAAGTCAAAAATTTTTAAATCGTTTTTTGTTTTTTTTTAAATATATTTTTTTTTATGTACTACTTTTAATGTAGATGAATGCAGGAAACGAAAAAAAGAAATCCAACTGCAAACGGTGGAGGGAAAATATAAAGAAAGATGAAACAAAATTACAAAATTATAAATTTAAAAACAAGGAGAGAATGCGGAATGCTAGACAGACAGCGGAGAACTATCGGTTGACACACCAAAACGAGATTCAAAGTGCTCACTTTAGCTACCACCAGGTAACAATTTTTACCTGCGTAGCTTGGTTTGCTGGTGCTTCACAGTCGCTTGCAATTATTAGTGACAAGCTCACGCATAATAAACACGACGTATATATATATTTTTGTCATAAACCTTATAATTGAAATTAAAAAAATTTTTGGTAATTTTTCCAAAGTACATATTTATATTTTCTGATGGCAGCTGCGCCCAATTTAAAAATAAATACATATATTTTTACCAGCTTGGCCGATATTTTGAAACAAATTAGATGTCAAAATATTGAATGGAATTTTTTTGCCAGTTCTCACGGAAAAGGAGCTGTTGACGGAGTTGGAGCCGTAATTAAAAGGAAAGTCTGGCAAATAACAAAATCAAAAAATGTGGTGTTACCTGATGCACTTGCGTTTTATCAGTTTGCAGAAAACAACATAAAGGGAGTTAAAATTTATTTTATGCCATCTGCACAAATTGAAAGTTTGTCAATTTATTATAAGTTAGATGAAAAACGGAATGATGTACAAAGCATACCTGGTATAAGCCAGATGCATTCGTTTGGTTGCAATGGCCAACAAACGCAATCTGGTAGGACAGCAAATTCATTTAAAAAAATGGTTTATTGACGTTAATGAAATAATTAACGTTATTTAGTTAAGTTTATCATATAAGATGAATATATTTGTTTTTGTTTTACTTTATTGAATATATTTTGTTAAGTTTAAAATTAATGTAAGAAATAAAAAAAAATATTGAATATATAAAAAATAATTTAAATACTGTTATGCACTTCTAATTACTTAAAAAGAACAAAAACAACATAAAAATTATGATGGAAGAAAATGTCGCGTGCGACATGTAGCGTGCGACAGTGATTCAAATTCAATTAAAAAAAAAATAACTTAATATTTTTAAGTCAAACGAAATGCATTATTAAGAACAATCAATACATAACATTTTAAAATTAATTGCATTACAATATTCCATCATGTTTCACTGAAATCAGTGCTTGAGCTAGTTTTCGAAAAAGTGACTTCTGTTTGTGTCGCGTGCGAATGCCTTACATTTTTGTGATTATCTTGAAAATGAACAAATGCCCAAAATCGATCTTAACACAGATTATAGTGCTAACCAAGAGCTATTAAATTCGCATTTAAAAAAAATAAAAAAAAATCTAGGCACATGTTTTTTTCAGTTTGATTACGTACAAATGTCGCATTCGACATCAGAGAATTGCCCATATATAATTTTGGCGTTTACACTTTATAGCTTATTGCTTGGCCGAGCTTCTCCTACCATTTGTGGTGTGCGTCTTTATATTATACCACAAATGGAGGGACCTACAGTTTTGTGCCGACTCCGAACGGCAGAGGTTTAGTGACAAGTGTTTTTATGGCAGAAATACCCTCGGAGGTTTGCCATTGCCTGCCGAGAGGTGACCGCTATTAGAAAAAACTTTTTCTATAATTAAAAGTTTACTTGCCCTGACTGAGATTCGAACCTCGAACTCATCGGCATATCGAGTTATAACATGCACCGCTACCAACTCGACCACAGCGGCCACATCAAACCCAGAACGAAAATGCAACACTGCCAAATACGTTGAGAGTAACCATTTCAAATTAAAATATAAAAAATATTATATGTAAACACTAAATATTATTTTTATAATTACACTGTCCAACAGATGAAGACTTTTTGAATGGAACAGAATAGCGACCCCATAATTCTGAAAGGGTATGTTGAGTAGATAATTTTTTAGAACAAACTTATGGTCCAGCACGTCTGAGTTTTTTTTTACAGTGGGTCAAAGTTTTAATTTTTTGGTCGAAGGGAGCATTATACTATATGAAAAAAATGTTGTAAGTTAATGTCTGAGAGAATTCTTATGGTCAGAGTTGTATTGTGGAATTGTATGAGGATTATTTTTGTGGAAGATCTTAACCCTCTAACTGGTCCTTTAAAAAAGGACATTTAAGGATTAAAATATTCTACGAAAATGTTTGGCGGAAAATTTCAGTGGGGGACACCAAAGACACCATTGTTGTAAATAAAGCTCTTTACGATTAATTGGCAAAATTACACGCCAACATATATAAATCAGGTGAAAACGTCGTCGCTATTCTGTTCCAAAAATGCTGTTGGACAGTGTTATTTATTATTTATTATGGCCTACGACTCAGAACACTAAGTAATGTGTATTCTTAAGTGGAACTGGGAAATGGGTATTTGTACCAAAGAACGTAAATCTAGATTTACTGCATATATATTTATCGCCACAATAAAGTATCGAATTTTTTAGGTAAGGCGTTGCATACTTTCAGGCACAATATTGCCTTTGGTCGAGATAATTTAGAGAGAAATTCAATTTAAAAGACAGATGAGAAAATGGTTGTAAGTCAACTTTTTAACAAGTTATTTTTAATGCATGATGGAAAAAGGTAAAAATACATAATCGTTTTCTTAACTACGAGTTAAATTTAACTGCCCGTTAAATTTTCCTGACAAATTGCGCCTTAAAATATGCATTTTGTTAGAAATTATTTCTACTGAAGCATAGTTAACTTATTAATTTTAGGACTAGTCACAAATTCAAAAATAAATGATCAAAATGTGTTTAACCATTTTTTTACAACTGTGCACTTTCCACGCGATAGTTATTTTTTTTTAACAGTAATTCGCTTATTCCATATTAAGTTTTTAAGTTTTAAAATTTTTATCGGTTGCGGAACTCAAAAAAGCACATAAGTACATCATTAATTTCTGTCTTATAGTGAACTGCTCTTTGTATATTGCTTGACATTTGAAAGTAGTAAGAAAAATAAGTTACGAGGCGATAACTCAAAAACTAATGGACAGCAGGCAAATTTTGCAGATTTTCGAACTCAAAAATCTTTCATTTTGTAGAAACATTAAAGCTTCAACGTTGCAGTTATCGGTTGCAAATTAATTAGTATCACTTGTCACAATTCGCTCTTCTGTAGAGCAGACTTCTTCCTAGTAGCCTGTTAAGTTCCCTGGAGCTTTTCCTGTTCATATCTCTTTATTGACTTTTTTGCAGAGTTTGGGTTATATTTCCTTTTTCTTTGTTTTTTTTCCACTCTTTACCCGTTTGGTCGGGTCTGGATTCTTTGTTGCCAGGGCACGTTGGAATTGTTGAAAATGAAATTGCGGACAGGCTCGCAAAAAAGGAGCCTTAACGCCGTTTATAAGCCCCGAACCTTTCTCAGGGTTAGAGAAAGAAGCATTGTCTACCTTGACTAGAAAAAAGAGAGAATACTCAAATAAATATGCAGGGACAATCTACGATGCCTAGATTCCAAATCGTTTTTGTGTGCTTCTTCATTTTAACCCAGCAAGATTCAGAGAAGGCATAGACTTTTCAACCAACAACTTCACCAAATCACCTAACTAAACTAGAAATATATTTGCAAGAACGTTAAAGATTTTGCATGGAAGAGAATGAATCTATAAAACATTCTCTGGAGCAGTGCCCTGTATTGTTGCATAAACGTAAAAAGTACCTAGGCGTCTATCAGACACTTAGGTTCGTACCTAAAGGGCCGTACACATAAGACTTTCGCTTTGCTTTGCTTCAGAGTTTCGCTTTGACAGATAAGTTGAAGACCTGATGTTATATGAGTGCTGCTAAATACAAGGCGAGAAAAGTAAAGCAAAGCCAAACGAAGCAAAATCATGGCGAACTCTCAACATTTGTACACTTTGACAACCAACTGTTTGCATTTCCATTTTATTTCTGTGTGCATATACACACGATTCAGAAAATTTACTAGTATTTCATAGTTTTTGCGTGTATAATTACTTTTAAAAAGATAAAAGAAGAGAAATATTAATAAATAGCAAATAAAACACCTCTTTGATCGGTTTTTATTTATGTTGTCGAAATATGCTCGGCCTCAATATAGTTTATTACGCTCGCGACTTTGAAACATACATAAGTAGCATAACTACTACTTAATTATATAAGTAAAACTCATTTCTTAATATTTTATTAAACAAAATATTTGGATTAGACACAAATAACAATTGAAAACAAACCACAAAGCGTTCTATGTAGCAAACCTTCCACACCTCATGCTTTGTTGTTAAATTTCGAATTGTCAAGTAAAGCGAGGAAAGTTGTATGTGTACGGCCCTTAAGGTTTTTTATTTAGATTTCGCTCACGTCAATACCTTTCCCCTCTCAATGAACTTTATTAATTTTTTCGAGGGTGTTCCCTTTCTTATGTTTTCAAATTGAATCGCATTCTTTTCTCAGATTTAAAGTTATGTCCCTATAAATATTCAAGCCATACATAAATTGCCAATGTATCTGGCACATACATACCTATACTCGTCTATGTATGTAGTACATATGTATGTATGTATGTTCGATTACTCGTTCGCATTGTCATTAGTGATTTGTATGTCTACAAGAGAAATTACACCTTCATATCCATGAATAACACCACTCGTAGATATTGTGTGCAAACATTCGAATAGAAATGATGTACTTGTACATATCCCTTTGTGATTTGCTCGATGATGTTGTGTCGGCGTATGAAATTCACACTCTGATAGACATAAATCAAAAGTGAAAATGCAAATAATGTGGCAAAGGAGCAGACGTGAAGTGCTCATAAATATATATAGACATACATTCTACAAATGCAAATATGTAGCGCCACAGATATAACAACTACATAGAATTCAAGCAATTCTAAGTACAAGTCAAAATGCTGTACAATATTATGCTTCAATTGTTTTTGAATGTGACTGATGCAGGTTGTATGAATATTAAACTCCTTTGACTAAGAGTGTTGTGTGTGTGTTTTCTATTACGCTTTCGAAATGCATTGTGAATTTGGGCGATAACTATGAAAATGAATTCGCTCATTTATATACTAAAATACAAATGCAAAAACAAAAAATAAAAATATTTTTCTCTCCGAGTTATGAAAACATTGGTAGGTAAATTTGTTGCAAACATTTAGAAATGTACGACGGCCTGCAGAAAATACTTCTTTCTTGCCTATCTGAGTATTTAACTACTTTCTAAGGACCGTTTTTTTCCCTCTTCTTTTATTTTTTATAACCCAACGGAAACCCACTTTCTCGCCCAACCGACACGAGGGGCTCAATCCGCATAACGTACAGATGTTTTTTAAATATACAAATCTTAGGTGCCGAGTCGTGACAGAAGAAAGTTTGTTAAGTGTCGAGATCGCAAGCTGCTCAGCTACAGAATAAGAATTCATCAACCGTATACAAAGTTAGAGAAATGCAAAGTAAGAAAATTGGATCGTTAGCTGTTATTAAGAGAGGATAGAACAGTTCTTTTAATTATAAAAAGTGAGTCCGATACATCAAAGGTGCTGGAATGATTGTTAAAGTCTCGGCATAAACCCCGAAACGGTTCATTCAACTCAAAGTTAGTTCTGCATAGTTTCAAGAAAAGTTGTTTATGGTTTCTCGTTGCACGGGAGTGTACATTAAAATTAATTTGCTCTAGAAGAAATGGACTTGAGATCTATCCATTGACTAATTTTACCATAAATAGTATACCTAATATTTCTCTGCGACTCGAAAGAGTAGGAAGATTAATAAGTTTCAAACGACTATTGCAAGGGGGCAGATTGTATGGCGAATCCCATCGAAGATTTCTCAAAGCAAAAAGTAAGAATTGTTTTTGTATTGACTCTAGTTGGTATGAGTGGACCTGATAACGAGGATTCCAAACTTACTCCAGTATTGGTCTTACCAATGAAGTAAAAAGTGTTTTAGTTATATACGGGTAGCGGAATTCCTTGGACCAATGCTTTACAAAAGCCAGCACACCCCTTGCTTTATTAACTGTGGAACTAATATGAAAATTAAAATTGAGTTTACAATCCGTATCAACACCCAGGTCAACAAAACTGTTTACATGTTCTAGGACATAGTTATTTATTTTGTAGGAGGCCGGCTGAATGGTTCGTCGAGAAAAGCACATGAATTTACATTTGTTAAGGTTAAGCGGCATATAATTATTGCTGCACCAATTGACTATGCTGTCCAAATCTTGCTGTAGCAAGGATCTTTCTTCAGCCGAGGCAAAAGTCTTAAAAAGTTTAACATCATCCGCGTACATCAATATTTTAGAATACTTTACTACTGTAGAAATGTCGTTTATGAATAGCAGGAACATAATCGGTCCGAGGTGACTGCCCTGAGGAACTCCCGAGGAAACATCGATGATCCCAGAATGAAAATTTTTAAAAACTACCCTTTGCGTCCTACCGGAGAGATAAGAAGATATCCAACAGACGATACCAGGTTGAAAACCAAGCAGATCTAGTTTACGGATGAGTAAAGAGTGACATACTTTGTCAAATGCTTTACTAAAATCGGTATATATAACATCAGTATCAATGTATTCCCTAAACCCATTTGAAACATGGGTGGTAAATTCAAGTAAATTAGTAATGGTTGATTTGCCCTTACTTGAAGTAATCTGAAGAAAATCTTCCTGAAAAATGACTTCAGAAGAAGCCAGTGCTACTTGAATCGCTTGCCTGAAAAAGTGCTCAGTGTTTTATGTTATGCCACGAATGGATGGGCCTACAGTTTTATACTGACTCCGAATGACAGTTGTTTTTTATGAGAAGCTTTTTTATGGCTGAAATGCCCTCGAGGTGAACCTTTGCCTGACGAGGGGTGACCGCTATATGAAAATAAATTTCAATGATTAAATATTTTGGAAAACATTTTATCCAATTCACCATTGGGTTGGGGGATGGTGAGGTACCCTAACGAAATATCTGCATACACTGATGATAACCTTAAATTACATTGCTATGATGGAGATAAATTCTGCAGTTGTTCCTTACATACACACACACTTTTATGCAGCTTCAGTACGATCAAGTGAAACTCTGCTATTTTCTCCCCCAAAGGGCCATGTGTAATCGCATAATTTTATTACGAAAGCATTTATCTTTTTTGACATTAAAGCAAGCTATTGGATAAACGAATTGCAGAGTAAAAATATGTACATACATATGTACACAAACAAACTGTCTGCTAAACATAGATATGCGCGAGACAGGTAAAGGTACGCTGTAGCGTTAAGCAAAAGAGATTCATTTGGAATCACTGGCGCCGCTAACAGATTTAGCATTTAACTCATTTTATTATATTTTTATGTGCTTACGCATTTATTTCTCCGAACGGGGTTAAGTAAATACGAAAAAAATAAAATAGGAAGTGGTAAAAAATTTCGCGTCGTTTCTCCCTAACATTTGCATAAACCCTAGCGCTTTTAAATATTTAAACATTTCATATTTCAAAGCGAATACTCGTACTCCTTCCTCCCTCCACCCAGGCCATTCTGATAAACAGCTGCAAAAGATGAATGATGATGGTACATAAGTGGGGAGGAAACAAATAAACACTTCTTCCGCATTTTTATGACGTGGTAAAAAATCAAAATTCACGACTTTAAACTTGAAGCGAAATGTAACGCGCGCACGTGTCAGATAACAGGCTCAGATACCCAGTAGGGTTGGGAAACAATATTTATTATTCGGATTTCCTTTATTAAAATGTTGCATAAATTTTTTTATACGGCTTTTTGGCAAAAAAAACATTTCTAAAAGCAAAATGATAAAAACGAAAACTTTCCATATATGTAATATGACTTTTTCTACAAAGATTCTTATAAGTTTAAAAAAATCATAATATTTTACTAAATTTTTTTTTAACTACTTGGATTGATTAAAAAAAAAGTTGAGTTATTTTGAAATTAGAAGTTCGTGGAAGCCCAAAACGGCATATCTGAAAATCACGTTATAGGAATAATCCGTTCAGATTGGTTCTGACAAATAATTAAAACATTATAAAAATAAATTCGCTGTATTGCACTGTAAAGCAGTTTACATAAGGAATGAGATCATTTTGGTACCGAGCATTAATCATTTTGAAATCAGTATCGGTTAGACTCAATAAGTAAAAGTATCGGCTCAGCACACACGACAGCTTTCAAAGCTATGATTCGATGATTAAAGCTTTCAAAGTGAAACAAAGCAAGCAAGATTAGCAAAGAAAGTTTAATTTCAATTTCAATTACCATTTTTCAATTTGAATAAATACAAAAATTAAATAATTAACAACCTAGATAAGGTACAGAGTGTCTATAGCTGATTTTAAGACGGATCTTGGCAATGAAAAATCAATTTGAAATTTTTTGGAAATATTATTAAACTCGAAAAGTGCTCTAAATATTGGTGCGTGGAACTTGAGTGGTTCAGAATAGTCTATGGATCCAGATATTAGGACGTAGATGAACATAGGAAACTGGATAGTTCTTCTATTGTCGAATGATTGGAATCTTATAAGCATGTAATGTGCACTATAAGATAATATAATATAAGTTCCTCAAAGTTTAATGATTGAAGTGCAAAACGAATTAATTTTCGTTTTACCCTTTCAATTCTAAATCGGATTTGCAGTCCTTACAGTACTGACGCTCAATTGCTAAATTACTACGGGTCTTAGAAAGGACATAACTGCAAAGAAGTTGCAAGAGGTGAACATGAATTTCACAAATGATACTAAGTCAGCAGGATTCAAAATGTCATAGCTTGCCACGTATATTTCCTTATTTATTTGAATTAAAATTCAATCCATTCTCTAACATAAACCATAAAAATCAAAGTTTTAAACTTTGTGGAAAACTCAACAAAAAAAAAACCAACTAATTTGTATATAGATTTTAAACTTTTTTCACAGAAGTGTTAAATTTTTTTGAGTACGCACTTTTATCGCACAATTAAATGTTGCTTTTTCGTATGGGGGGAAGTCGCAACACACTCGATGAAAAAATGTCTACTAAATTAACGGTTCCACTTAGGCTCCTTTTTTGTTAGACTAAAATTGAATGGGCTATTAAACTGTATACTCAAAAAATAATTATTTCACTTTAATACATAAATTCATTTTGATATTTGTACGGAAGCTGCTAGCGTAGTCTTTGATGTACCTTTTTTTTAAATAAATTTATATTGTATTAATTGTAAGCAATTTTAGACTTTTCGCGCTAGTGTAATTGTAAGAAATTTCACATTTATCGCCAAATTACTTAAGTTTAATTTGTTTATTGATTTCTCAAAAAAAAAAGTTCCTCCACGATTTTGTGTTTGCAAATCCAAATCCCAGCTTAAATTATTCCGCAAACTTTTTCCTATTCGCCTCACTGCCTCACTCTTTAAAAACGCTTGCGGCTGAGCATTTAAATATTGTAACACCATAAATGTTCAAGTTCGCCCTCTTTCTGTGAAAACTCAATTCAAATGATTGTCGAATATATGTACGCATGGGCATGGAAAATGTGGAAAGCTCTAAGTACTCAGTTTTGAAAAACCTCTAAGCGCCTCAGGTTGGAAAGCAACACTTCGCCGTCAATGTCACCGGAAAAACAAAAACAACGCCACAGTAATAGCTACAATGTTGCTAGGGAGCTAACCGCCTGCAGTCATAGCATCGAATACTTACTTCTCATCCTCACCCGCTTTCAAAAAACTTTTCAGCACGCTCCTGCCAATGCGGCTGCTTATTTGCCATTCGGATATTGAAGTTATAAAGCATAAAATCAGTGCCAAATACTCAGGCGCTAAAATATTTTCAAGTGCATATGCGTGCCGGCGCATGTGTACGAGTGTGTGTGTAGTATGTGTGTCTGTTGGGGAGTGAAAAAACGTGAACAAGTGTTTTCCTTCTATGATTTTGGGAGTGCTATGAAATCTGTCTAAGCAAACCAGATGGTTGCCTCACTCACTTAGTGTAGTGTGCTTACTGTTTCAGTGTGTGTGTGCGTGTGTGTAAATGTAAATTTTACCTTCAAGGCAGACATACGTTCTGTTTCAAAATTTCGTATTTCCGCCATATCTTTTACTGCATGCCCATGCCAATAAATGTTTTTGAGCTTGTTAGTTTTGTTCTATAACGGTGTATATGTAGATATGTTTGTATGCGTGTGTATGTTTGTATTCAGAGACGCGGGCGTATACGTAATGCTTATTCGACGTAAGCCAACACAAGCTACAGGAAAACTAAAATACCCGGCGTTTGCGATGATGATGGGCTCATAGACAGACAACAATATTCGCTTACTGCAGCTTCGTAAGGAGAGCAGAAGAGGAGTGTTCTGATGCTGGGTGCATTACATGAAATTTAAAGAATTTTTCTGTTAATAGGAATTTTGCACAGGTATGCTGGTTGCAGTTGAAAATTTGTTAATATAAATTATGGCATTTTTAATACTTAGTTAAGGATGTATGTAAAACTGGCATGTTTGCTATGCAAATTTAAGTGAAAGGAAGTTAACCTCACAGCCTTTTCACTTATTTGTGTTGACTTTGCGCTGAATTTTATTTGAAGAGTTACTTTTGTGCAATTAAACACAGGTTTTTATTAAGTTTGAAAAGCAAAAAATAGGAACTTTTTAGTTGGTATGATTTGTTGCTGGTTTAATTAGCAATTTAAATAAAATTAAAATTTTTATTTTCTGCGAATTTCAGACGAGAATAAATTCAAGCTTATAATCATTTTTTTTTAAAAAGTACACAATTTTGTTTTTAAAAAATGTTTTGAAAATGTTCGAGTAAGCAGTTTTATTGCCTTTTAAATTTTAGTACAACAAATTGCAATTTTAAACCAGCTCAAAATCACCATAGGTTTTTTATAATTATTTTACCGAAACAAATTTCTAAATGACAGTAATTGTTTGTAAAAAATCAACGGTAAAATGTTGTCACTTGAAAATGGGCAAACTTTACAGAGTTAAAAAAATATATATCAAAAACTTAAATTTTTCTAATTTTGAAATTTTAATAAAAATTATTACATATTTTTTATAAATTTTTAAACTTGGGTTAGTTTGACTTTTGTTAGAGATCGAACTCCGTTTTATTTAATATGATTAATTTAATAAAAAAAAGTAGCCATATATTCCTTTTATTTTTTAGGCTCTTCCTATACAGACATATCGATCGAAGTTCTTATATATATAGAACAAAAGTTCATCAGCTAATTGTCAAGCATATTACTATATACAAATATGAAAAGTATTGTATTGTTTGTTTTGCTGTTTTTTTACTTATAATTTTTCCAAAAAACCAATCGGTCTTAAAGTGCATAAACAAAATAGAGAAAGAAAGTGTTTTGTTAAAGGATAAGTGTGTTTGTAATCAATCATTTATTGAGTTTCATATTTCAAAAGTACAGGAGTGGGTGTTGAAACTACGTAGTGGTTAATTTAATTCAAAATTGGTTTTGCATGGCTTCAGAAACACAGACCGGAAATGCCTTCAAAGTCGGGAGAGAACGTTGAGCTTTACTTCGGCCGCAAGAGGTGGGCTAGAAACTAAAACTGTCAGTTACTTGACCGCAAATATTATGAATAATATTTCTCTGCGAGTTGTAATTCCAGAAAAAATCACTTACAACAAAAAGCGTCTAATGCATTTACATGTTTTTATTCCACTCGGAATAAATTTGATAGCGCTATTCCAAACCATGGAGCCATATTCCGACATTGTCCTCACAGACGTTGAGAAAGATATCTTTGTAATTTGTAATGTAAGGGTCACTGAATTCTTTGAAACATCGTTTTTATTTTTAATGTGAAGATATAAGTTGAGGATCCCTTGTTCAAAACTGTTCCAGACGTTAGTTATATATAACATAAGAAACTAGTTGAAACGTCCTTCGAAAAAAAGCATATAACATTACATTTTTTTTTAGTTTTAGTGACGTGTAACTTAAATTACACCAAGTAGAGAAGCTGTTAAAGTTTGCAGTAACAACCTTTTATAATAAAGGATTTTGTGCAAAAAAGGTTTACATCATCTGCATACAATAAAACTTTTTAATTTTTTACTACAGAGGAAATGTCATTTATAAAATGTACAGAAACGGACCAATACACCTTTCTTTTCTAAAGAAACATGAATAACGCTGGAAAAAATATTTTTAAGAAGTAGACAAAGATTAGGTTGAAAACTGCGGAAGTAACAAATGTTTTACTAAAATCGGTGTACATAATATCAGTATGCATAACTTTTCTAAAACCGATCGATACATGAGTTGCAAACCCAAGTAAGTAAATAAGTAGATGTGAGTTTCCCTTTAAAGAACCCATATTGAGTGTTAGAGATTGTAGAAGATATGAAATATGTTATACATTTAACCATATATGTTTCAAATAATTTTGGAATAGCATAAACCTTTGTTATACCGCTATACTTTTTTACTACTTCCAATTTTATTTAGGGGTATAGTGTGTGATTCTTCCCATGGGAAAACTTCAAGTTTTGAACAAATATTAAAATAATTCATTAGGGGTTCATAAAGAATGACAGTCTTAAAATATTCTTTAAGGTACTTCAATTATGACATACTTCTTTGGAAGCTATAGCGTTTGCTCAATCAATTTGTAGCTTTTATTTTTTTTACATGCGTTGACATTTAGTATTCTGAATGCACCATTTTCGGTAAAAAATGTTAAATAAATCTTTTAACTTTTATAAATAAAACTATATTTTTTATTCAGCAGAGGTCAGTTGGGACCTTTCTACATCCCATCAATGCACAGTGCATTATACTTAAATTGCATTCGCACATCGAACTTATCGCTGCATTCACTTTAACAACTCAGAAATTCTTTCAATACAAAGTTAAGAAACAAAAAAATAATTACCTGGCATAAAATTGCTGCACATCAGAAGTGGGCGCAAGTTTCATAAAAGCACAGCGGTGCGTATGAGTAATCTGAATGCCTTAGTTGAATGCAGCGCCAATGGCATTTTCACATGTGCACGTTTACGATGAAATACACTTTTCAACGACAAGCCATATGCAATTTTTCATCTCCTGCTGAGCGAGCAAAAAGTGTGTAAAAAGCAAACGAGAAGTGGCGTATGCATTTCGAGTGAAGTGACGAACGGTAAAAGGAGTTGTAACAAACAGCTCAATTGCAGACGCAAAAGCAAAATGGAGCAGAAAGAAAGAAGTAGCTGAATTTTCACTGTTGCATGCATGCAAATGGTAAAAAGAAAAAAATGAGAAACAAAAATAAAAAAACGAACGAATGAGTGCATGCAAAAATTGCGGAAATGCGCCACTTCACAAACATGCCTTTGCCATTAAGAGCTGAAAGATATGAAACGATGAAGAAAATTTTAAGTAGAAGGGCCACCATTTCCTTGTTGAAAAATGAAAAATTTGCAAATAACAATTTCCGCACACGTACACATACACACACACACACACACTCCCACTCACACGCATACGCACACACTCAGGCAGGATATCAATTTCCTATAACTAACGATATTTCATTTCTTCTTTGCCTCTGCTTTGATAAATATATTTATCGCACTTCGAAGTGCTGCTCGCTTTTGTTTACTTTGGAAATTTGGAAAATTTGCACCTGCAGACAGCTGTGTATTTAATTGAGTTTCAGCGTTTAAGCTGAAATTGAGTTCATTCATTTGCTTTTCTTTTAGTTGGAAAGTGGCGCGGATGGAGGCACTCAAATGGCAGTTGCAATGTCTGGCGTGCTTCCGGCGGCTGTTTTTGTTTGAAAGTTGCTGTTAGAATTAAGCAAATGCACAAGGGGGAGAGTGACAAAGGGAGGAGAGTGCAAGTAGGAGAGCGATAACATTGCGCTGGTAAAACAATCTAAATAATTAAAATATGCAAATGCCTTTAGACTAATCCGCACCCAAAAACAGCAACATTTATGTACACAGCGGCACATAACTGCAGGCATTTGAATAGCAAATGAAGTTGAGTTACATAGAATTATACTGGCATACACATAAATACATAAGAGGGTAGCTATTTGATTTTGATGACCGATGAATTTTAGCGTTAGAACATTTATGTAGTCTGATTCGGAGTATGTCCAAAAACCAAAGTTTACGCAGATACATACTCGAATATCACTATTTCCCTATTATTCTTTTTTAAGTACGTAAGTTTCATTTTCTTTATTTATTGTTCATTTTAGTTGGATGCGAAGAACTGAGGTGAGATAAGATGAGGTGTAGAGATGTGAAGTAAGGTGTGGTGGAATGAGGTGAAGTGTCATAAGGAAGTAGAAGTGAGTTGAGGCGAGGACAGAGCTGGTCAGGTGAGGTGAGCTAAAGTGAGAGAAGATCAGAGTAAATGTAGAGAGTTTAGGTTTAAAAAAGTCTGACGAAATGTGTGATTATTTCCAACTTTTCTAATTAAATTTTTTTTATAAAAGTATAAAGAAGCTCGTACAATATTTGTTGTTAGATTTAAAAATGGTTTGAATAGAACAATAACTTTAGTTTTTTTTTGTCTAATATAAATATTTTTATATTGACAATTTTATTGAGCTCAAGGCCAGTTACGAAAGATTTTTGTTTAGAAAAACAACAAAAGTTTTAGTCGTACATGTAATAGCTGCCAAATATTTCAGAGAAAACCACATCTCCTCATCAGACTTTTTTCTTATTAGTTAACAAAATTTATATCCAAGGATGAGTAATTCCAGTTTATTTCAAAAGCAGTTCGGGGCCAGTTTGTTACTTGTTAAGGACCAGTTTGGGATTAGTTTGGAACTATATCGGGATAAGCTCAAAATCGATTCAAGAATACTTCGGTACTAGTTTAGTACATTTTCAGGACCATTTCGGGACTATTTCGAATTTAGTTCGGGACCAGTTCGGGACCAGTTCCGGACTTCTCGACTTAGTCTTTAATTGTTTTTCGGCGTAAAATCTTGACTGTGCTTAATTAAAAATTCGTATTATTAGAGAGAGTTTTGAAATTAAAATAGATTGAATTTGAAATAAAAAATCTCGAAACGATGTCAAATGCCGAACAAGTCCCGAATCGGGCTTGAAATAATCTCGAACGAGTCTCGTTCTTACTATAAACTCTCCTGACGCTTTATTGATTATCCAATTAAGCAACTTTAAACTTTGATTTCGGTATTTTGCGATAAAATTAACTTCGACATTATGCACTTCAATGTATTTAACTGGTAAAAATCGGAGTGCTAAAGGACGCTTTTGTTGCCAGTTTAAAATAAGTCTGGTACTTATCCCACCTCCTCTCCATTATTGCTTGTGGAAAGATCATCGGCATGAGCATCACTTCCGATTGTGTGCTTGATCGAATCACCAAATAGGTCTCTTATCGCTCTTTCTCTTCTCAGGTGGTCACTGTAGACGCAATGGCAAAATATTTACAGCTTTTTTTCTCTCTGTTTCAAAAACAGATCAAACAAGTTTTGCGCTATTTGCTTAAATGCAAATGGAATTATAAAACGATTCGTGATTAATAATTATAAAACCATTGAAGAAACTTTTAAACAAAAATAATGAAAATTGTAACCCTCGTAAATTACTCTCGTTGCATAACAACTTTGCATCTGCACATACTTACATAGATACATATGTATGTATGTATGTACATATCTTCAAATTCGTGTGCATACGGCCACCCAAACATGCAACGCAGAAAATTTCGCCGCTGAGGTTGCACTCAAGCGGATTTGTGTAAATTATTCAAAGCAGCGAAATGATATCCCTTTACTTAACTGCCTCATTGAAAGGACAGGAATGTTCACTTCTTCTCTTTTCTCCATTACTCCATTACTCTGTCACCCTAAATGAAAACTTTCTCTCGCGCTGCATAGAATAAGTTGCTTGAAAATTAAGTAAATAAGTTTTTATTGTTTTAAGTAGCAAGCTATTGTTGAAGTGCCACTACAATAAGTGGCGATATGCACGCTGCGCACTAATAACGTAAATATATAAATTAATTTGCTGTATATGCAATCGAAAATCCAGCGCTGCTTGCAACTCGACTGAATACGCACATTTGTATTTGTGTGTACTCGTAGTAGTAAGTTGAGTTCATAAAATTTTTCGCAAATTTACTCTCGCAAATTCTGTGCTTATGTAAGTTATTGAACTCACTATTTTAAGCTGCCACAAGCAGTGCAAGTGTGCACTTACATACATACATATGCACATATATACTACAAATGACTGTTGCAAGTTGGCGAAAGTTCTTGCTTTTGCTGCTTTGCGTTAAACTCTAAACAAAATGGTTGCTTTCATTGCGGAGCGCTTAACAACTCAACTTTGTTTTAAAATACGTCCATAAAGTTACATTTAAGTGTTGTACTTATGTATATAAACTGTTATATGCTTTACAATTATTTTTGTTAATGACTTTGATTCTTATTATTGTGGTCAAAAACTAGTGGTACGCAAAATTTCATTAAAAAGTCTAATAATATCCACCAACGAATGTCCAATTTGTTTCCGTATATTGAAATAATCTGAGATATTTTCCATCCATAGAAGTTTCATTTGAAAAACTATAAAAGAGAAAAAATACCGCACAGAAGATCTTTGTTTTACTGACTGGCTTGCATACACGTAACTCTAAATTAATTTGATATTGATAGTCGAAAGGTACACTTTTTCTGTATTTGAATTTCACTCCGATTTTTTACCTCCACCAGACAATTTGCGATAATGTTTAACAGAAAAATTACCTCGGAAGTGAAATCCAGTGCTAAACCGAATAAGTAGAAATATGTAAAAGAGAGCGCTCCGAAGATAAAATTAAACAATAAATTGCTGTTGAAGATCTTTTGTCATTCGTCTATGTACTGAAAATTTACCCTCATTTGTAGAATGTAACCTTAATAATATTAAAAATAAAACCGCTTCTTCCTCGCAAAAGTACTAACAACTACTAAGTCATACCAATTCAAACAAAAAATTGCGATATATACTTATCGGGAAAATACTAAGTAAAAAATTACAAAAAATTTAACACATTCACGGTCATCAGTGTAAAATATATTTATGTACATTTATATCAATTTAAGGGATACTAAAAATAAAATTCCTTACCCACATTCAATAATAAATATTAAAAGAAATAAATCGTCACGTGCGGGTCGGAGTTAGCCAAAAGCCTCGGAAGAGGTGCATTCTGTAGGAAGGCAAATCTTCATAAACTTTAATTTAGGCAACCAGATTTTCGGTAGTTATAGACGCTGTAATATAGACAGTCGACTGAATGTTTGCTAAAGAGGTTTGTTCTAAAAGTCAGGTTGCAATTATTAAAAGTCTTAGAGTCGACGATGGTGGCTTTGAAGTTATTTAAAATAGCTGTACTTCTCTCTGTTACTTTTAAAGAACTTTTTGTATTGTAGATAAGGGACACAAAAAACAACGCGTGCTTCTTAACATCGTTTCCTTATTGAGTTGATGCGAATACTCAGCTTTCATACTTTTTGAATGTTGTGTCTAATTTATTATTTTTACGCGATAAAAAAAGACTAAAAGATTAAAGTCTCTAATGGGCGTTATTCGATATTGCTGCTCAATTTTTACGAAGATAGTGTTAAATATGATTTGCCATCATCCCTAGTAGAGTTCGATTTTAAGAAAAACCGCTTTTGGAGTTGTACCATCTTTAGTGTCGTTTTGCTTTTTAAATAATTTTGATTTCGTTCTAAATTCGTGTTAAATTGTCTCATATTTTTTAATATTAGCAGCTTGTAGAGCTTTATAAACAACTTCAGCTCTTACCAAGATAACTGAAGGTTGCTATTTAATAATTTTTCTATCAGCACAACGAAAAACTCAACAAAGACTCTTACGATTTCCTTGGAACATCTACCAAACCTTAACAAATCTCTATTCACAACACACAAACAAAAGTAATCATATTTACTTACTATGTGTTTGTATTTAAGATGCTGGAAAAAGAGTAAAAAGAAGGTCTGAAGGTCTCTATATATTTACAAAATTTAATAATTGGTTTTTTGTTTTATTAAATTTCCACTGAATTTTAATTAAAAAATATGTTATTTTTTACCAAAACCAATATAAAGCGAAGTCATAAATTTAATACAAAACTAAAAAAAAATTTTAAAATTTTTCTTAAAATTTCCAAAAAAATTTTCAAAACTTTTCTATTGGTTTTTTGATAGTGTCACATTGTAACTTTTGCATAAGGCTAACAGTCTTCCTAGTAGAAATTGTTGCAACTTTTGGTCAGAGTCCAATAAAAAGGGAAATACAACGCCTCGAGAGACAAGACAATTTATTTGTTCGCCAATTATTTAAAATTATTTTTCATTTAAAATAACGTTAATTCTCTAACAAAAACCATTAAAACTATTCTTAGCTTTATAAAAATGTAGAAAACAGGAATCAAGAATTCATCTAAATTTCGAACTTAAAAAAAAAAAAATTTTGAATTTTTTGGGGTATGCATTCATTTTTAGTGCAATAAAGTGCAAGTTTCGAGTATATAAAATTCATTATTTTTGAAAAAAAATTTACTGATCCTCTTCGCTCTTTCTAACATATAAAAAATAATCGCGGTTTTGCATTGTATGCAGTATAATTTTTTTCAAGTATCAGTGATAACTTGTAGACACTTGAAACTTACACTTTATCAGATTAAAATTTAATGAGCCAAAAAACTGCAATCTAAAAACTTATTTAAAAAGTTCGGAATTTTGATGAAATTTTGATTAACTAGTGTATGTTTTGTAAATAGTTAAACATGGGTGTTTATGGGGTTTATTAGAGAATGAACCATATTTTACTTGAAGAATAATTTAAATTAGTAAGAAGAATAATAAAGTGCCTAAATCTGTTAATATGTGGTTGTGCTATAATTTATGTACAGAGTATACACATATATATCAATATAAAGATATAAATATATTGAATTGTTAAGTGGACAAAACCGGGAGATAGCTACAACTTTAAATTTAAATTTAAATTTACTCAAATATAAATTTTTTGAATTAAACACAAAAAACAAACACATCTCTCTCTGTATTTACCTTTTTATAAAGATTTTTTTTCATTTATACCAATTTCAGACGGCGCTAGCCAAGTAATTACATTGCTCATCTACATCTTCAGTATTTCACTTTATCGTTAAACAAATATGCTATGTTTCCACAAGGAAATTGCACACATACCTACATACATACATATTAATTTGCTATCACTTTTTTGTTGCATACAATTTTTGAAGTCTTCATGTCATACAATTTCATAGTTCGCCAGGCAATGTTTCACTTGCGAAAGGAAATTGATATGAAAAAGCGCTTCAAGTTAAATCAATACTGACATCAAATTGTTTACTTTATAGCAATGAATGTTGTTGGATACAGACAGCAATCGTTGACAGAAAAAAGGACGCATTTGACTGTCTGTAACGAGAATGTGACAAAAAGGCGTCTGGACCAATGAGTAAAAAATAAAAGATATCGAAAAACAAAAACCCACAAAAGTCATATGTAACCAAATGTCTGTTGAATTAAACTTTTTTTTTTGTTTAATTGTGTTCGCTTTAGTTTTGTCCCAATGTGCGGAGGTTTGCATCAATGTCTTCCTTTGATGACCGGTTTGTTTTAATTACTGTAGCAAAGGTAAATTGGATGCGGGCGAATGTCAAAAAATAATCAAAAGCACATAAAAAGTTTATTAGAGCAGGACAGCAAGTGTTGGTGCATAGTTCTGACTAATTGGCTACACTTGAATTTAAAGTGAAAATATGCACATGATGAATATTTTAGTTTGAATTTTCTAGTTTTTGAGATTTAGCAACAAAGTTTGTTTTGAATCGAATACTAAAAATACATGTAAATGAAACCTTTAAAGGCAATACTTTCACTACTCCTCTGCACTCCTTCGCATCTCTGCCGTCACGATTTTTTTATTTTGTTTTTTGTCGCTGTGCATAGTGTTTGTTGTTGCATTGTACAACAGCCATCATAAATCTTTAATAAAATATGATGGTCCAATAGGGCACACTCAAATGCATCCATGCATCGTGTTTAGTAGTCGTCCTCCTCATTCTATGCAACTGATTTGTGGGGGCGTATGTGTAACTAATTTTTTCATTGTCGCTCTGAGATAGTACTCGTAGCAAAAATCCTTCGCTTTGGCAATCTAACATCATAAATAAAGTCGTCGCAGTTAGTTCACCCACACTGTGAAGCATAGAGGACATTGGGGATCTCTCCAGTGGTGAATTTTATTAGCTGGCGTTGGTTTCCACTGGCTAGTTGTGGCTTTGACTTTTCGGTTTGGTTGCGACCAAGTCTATAATTGGCGTTATCGTCTTATTGTATGTATGCAATGTACAGTGTATAACTTAAGTGACAAATACAAAAACGAATGGAATGCTTTCTTTATTTTTTTTTTAAATAAAAGCTGGACTTTAGATGTGAAACTCGAAGTTCTTGGGTAAGACTGCGGGCGTACTTCAACAAGGAGGCAAAGAAATTTAAAATGGCGGATGCAATGTGATAGACGAAATTTAGAATTTTATCGGATTTGCTTGTTTTTAGCTTAGCTTTTTTTGTCGTTTGCGGTGAGCATTTTTATGTTGTATTACAAATCGAGAGATGTACGCCAATGTGATGATGTATCAGCCGTTTTTTTTCATTGCAGAAATGTCATGCTAAGGGGTGGTGAAGATTCTGTACTGCATCTGTTTTTTTTAGCAATTAAAAGGCAACTTTTTAGTGCTTTAATTTACAAATAAAAAGCGCTATTTGCAAGTCTTCACATTTTCCATTTTACTAATAAACTATTACTAAATGATCGCATTTTTATTTGACTGCGCTTAAAACTTTATTGATAATTTATGAAAGCGAATTGAAACATTTTAAGTTAATTTATTGGTTGTTTAAAATCACATATTTCCGGCATAGTTACATACATACTCGTATATGCGTAGCAATTATAAAAGTCCGATAATTTTGTGATAGTCGTAAGAATTAAATTTAAAATTTTTGTATGATGCTTTTTGTTGGCCTCAATATGAAAAATTTTCGCCGATACTCAGCACTGACCATTCGGATTTATGAAGCCAAATTTTTTGAATCACTTATATCATTTAAGAACAATTGTAAAAAATATTGTATTTCATTTTTTTTATACCTTTCCGAAAATGTTTGTTAGTAGAAAGCGTCAATTCGATTTCAAAAAGCATCATTTCGGTTTTAGAAAGCATACATTTTTTTTAAGATTGGCCTAATGCATCTTAGAAAACAACAGAAATACGTAAGAAGACATCAAATGAACATCGGAAAAATCAAAGGTGCTGTTTTCTTAAGCATATTTAACTTATCGAATCAACATTTTACACTCACTAAAATCGAAGTTTTGCTTTTTTAATTATATTTAATAATTCTAGGGTAAATTTGATGCCTTCTACGGAACATTTGACTTTTCTAAAATCCGTATGATAACATTAATTCTGAAAGGCTCTAACCAACATATTTTTCCAAACTTCCTATTTCGGTGGGATATATTCAAAACGCCTTCAGCACTTTTCAAATAGTATTATCTTAAGTTTTTGTTTTTTCTGTTAACAATATGAAGTGCTCCTCTTGTAAAATATAAATTTTTTGATCAGCGTCTTTGTGAATTGATTAATTTTAGGAATTGAGAATACATACGATACAATCAAAACTCGATTTGAGGCTTTCTCAAATCGAATTGACGTTTTTTAAATGCAAATTTATATTTTCGAAAGCACCATTTAAAGAAGTGTAGCTCTGCGGAAGAATAATTTTTCTTAAAATAACATTTTCCTTCCGAAAAATTAATTGTCTGAAGCAATATTTGTAATTACTTAACTTAAAGTGGACCCACTGAATTTTATATGTCAGTTGTTTATCAAGAAATGCTCAAAATAAACATATTTCAAAGCAGAATTAGACACTGTACGCCTGCAAGTATGCCTCACTTTCACAATAGCAACACTAACGACCAGCAAGGCAGCATTAGTTTTACGATTATTTGAGGCTATTATTGCGGCTGGTGAGGCAGCAGCTCTACTATGCTTCTCTTGGTAAAATATTGTTGAATACAATGTTGTTGGAAGTGGCTCGGCCATTATTTGCAGCTGGACAGCCAAACCAAGGGACTAGTAAATGCAACTACATACTTTGACTGTGGTTTAAATACATACATATGTGTATATGTATGTATGTATGTATATAAAGTGACCTGCTGCGCTAGCACAGATAGTGTCTAAATGAATAGTACGTGTTATAAAATCATGAATGACCAACGAAGTTGTACTGAAGAGAAAAAGTAAAGGTTTATGTATGTTCACTACAAACGAATATACTTTAATCTAATTCTGTTTATTTATGGTTGGAATACATAATTACTTAAAGTTTTCGATTTTTTCTTTTGTTATATCAACACCAAAATATTTTATTAGCCCCAAACATCACACATGCGTTCCACGTACGTTCATCAAATTATGATAAATGACCAAAGCGTTTGCTCTCATAGCAATGTGTTAATTTATTTTATTACACTTCCTAAACACCAATCATTAATTTCCCCACAACATTTTTCTAATTTCTTATATTAGTGTAGCTAGCTTGCGGTCTTTTGCTAATTAAATTTTGCCATTCTTGCAACACATTAATCAATACAAAATAATATCTCACACTTTACCTTCGAAGCGAACGCGCGTTAATGTTGCTGCACGCCTCACTAATTAAAGCACAAACCGCCCATTGGTGTACTTAGTAAATGACACTGAGCAGCAGCATCAGCGGTCCAATGTTGCCACCAGCAACCATCAACCACCAATAACAGCCATCAACCGCTAACAACGAACCCAAAGGACAGCGTTCGGTTATGAGTGCGCTCCTGCAGCGAAAACTATTCCTAAATTATTAGTTTTGATGTACGATCCAATGCTGTTGTTGTTGTTGTTGCTAGTAATATTATTGTTTGGTCTGTGGCATTGCCTAAAATAATATTTAATAATAATTTTTCACGCCTCGCTTTACTCGTAAGCTACGCACGTGATTGTTATACATAAATAGCCGCATATACATACATACCCTGTTGGAAATCAAAGTCGCTAGCTTAGAGTGCAAAGGTGCCAACTGCACTTTTTGAAATTTTTCAGTAGAGACAAAAAACTATATAAAGAAATAAACATTACATTTTGCGAATTTTTTCGAATGCAATTTTATTTGTTTTGTTGTTACTTACATATACAGTAAGCAAAAAAATAAAAAAATAAATAGTATTTCTGATTTAGAGGAACTTTTGTCATTTAGCACTTTTTCTGTTGCTTTTTTTGATTTGTGCATATCATTTAGCACCTTTTCTATAAAATATAATTTAAACATATTTCTTATATGATTTAAATAATATGACTTTATTTGTGTTTTTAATGCCGCAAGCACTTAATATTTATTGTAAAAAAATAAATTTGTATTGTATACAGTCTTACTTCGTTGCTGTGACTTAAATTAACTTAAATTCAATAATAAAAAATAACTTTTTTAGGTTTTTATCACATGATATCAAGTTTGCAGACTTATTTCGTTGCTGCTTTTATAAAATAAAGTAAAAAAATATGTAGCACCTACATTGAAGAAATACATTTGTATATACATATATTACTCGTGAGGTAATTCGTAATAAAATTGGTGGTGAACTTTCGGCAGGATCATCTTTAAATATTGCAAGTCTTCATATTTTGTAGTTGTAATTTTTTTCCCCTCGCTGTGAAGTTGCGGTAAATCAGACCAATCTAACGGAGAAATAGTTGTATTTATTCTTTGAGGATAAGCTTGCCAGGAATTTGGGAATCTTAATTTGTAAAACATTTCTTTTTCTGCTGTATATTTAATCGCACGAATATCAGTGACTTTGGTATCACCTTTTTCCCGGCCAGGACGAATAGTGCGACTCCATAACCAGCAAAGAATCCAAAAAAGAGTTCAAGCATTTTCGATCATTTGAAAATTCTGTCATCGGTACTGTATTTGAATTATAATTACTAGTTACAGGCCACTTTACCATATTCAGCATTGCGTGTCTGCCAATGTCCAGTGTATTTAAAAATAATGTTCTGCACACACGGATATTCTTATTATCAATTTTTAGGTAATATTTTAAAGTTGACTTCTTTTTGGTTGTTCTCTTCACGGTTTACGCGTCTAACTGGTAAGGTACTTTGAATCAAGTTATTAAGTAAATTCCATGTTCATGCTCAAAAATTGTTTAAATAGTCGACCTCTTTCGTTGTCAGTGATTTGCGTGATTTACCACTTTCTCTGCGATATTTGTTTTGAGTGCTCATCCAATTTGCGTGTTTAACTTGCACCCTCTTCTTGCGCTTTTTGGATTTGACAGGAATGTCTATGGAATAATTTGACTCGCTGTGATAACCATAAGGCACGAGTCCTAGACCACCATCTTCTTCATTATTGCCAAAAGGGTCAATATTTTTGCTGCTGTCAATTGCTTGTAAAGCAGTGTTATTATTTTCGCCGTTTGCCATACAGACCTTTTAATAAATGTACTAATACTTTAGTTAATTTTTGTAAAACAATAAATAAAACATCTGAAATAATATTAAAAACTGAATAAATCAATTTGTACGGAGCGCGAACGAGCAAACAGCAAAATTTAGCACAAAGCACATAGGTTTATTGAACATAGCGCGCGCTTTTTGATAGCTATGTAAATGGCACTTTTGCGCATCAACACGAAACCCTATGAAAAAAAAGAGTCACCACTGTTTTTTTGTTTTTAAAAGATGTATTTTTTAATCCTTTTTTGTTCTGCATTAAAATCTCAATTTTATAAAAAAGTGCAGTTGGCGCCTTTGCACTCTAAGCTAGCGAAGTACTTTAAAACCAATTTAAAAAGTATTTTTTTTCTAACCACAAGTGGTTTAAATTCATTCTATTTTCTTGTCATCAACTAACTTTTTTAACATGGCGATGTCCTAGGAGCAAGTCAATTATCCGACTCTGCATTTGATTTCAACAACTTTCAAATATATTTGAAAGAAAGAACATTAAAATTACTTTTTTTGCAACTGCAATAAAATGTAATTATTTCCAGCTACTTTAAAACTGCTTTTTTTACAACTATTTTTAACTCGATTTATTTTTAAACCTTTTTATTTTATACCTACTCTTTTCTAACTATTTTAAAACGCATTTTAGTTAAGTTTTTATTAAATATATTTGCATATGTATTTTTGTTTGAACTAAGCAAGGAAATCAGTTAATTTTTAACGTAAGTTTACACGTTTTAAATAAAATTTAATTTAGTTTCTTCTGCATACATACTTCGTAAAAACATTGTTTTTTTACCGCCTGAATGGCCTTGCGAGTAACTTCCTCTGGGACACGATTTTCGATACAAAAGGCATCTACATATGTATCTTAAAAATGATAAAGAAAAAATTGAAATATTTTAAGAATCACGCATTTTATGGGCTCGCCCCCTGTCTTACCTTTCAAAAGCGGCTAGAAATGAGCAAATTAGCAAAAGCTTTTAATCTTTTTTTCCGTGAGTTTAGGGTTGAAATTCATTACGTCAGCGAAAACCATCTCTTTAGATTTTCTTTTCATTAGGCACTTCATTCCATTGAGCTATGGAATATATGGGAAAAAGCTTTTAAGTATTTAGAATTTTATGAATATATTAGCTTCTCACGTAAATTGTTTTGTTTTCTTCGTAAATATTTTCGACGGCTGTCAATTCATCATCTGTTTTTTTTTGGAAATTGTAAGTGAATGACACCACAGCCTTCTGCTGTCGGGTGAGAGTTTTTATGAGTACAGTGTATGTACATACAATACTATACTCATATGTTTCTCTTCACTACAAAAGTTTTTAAATTATTTTGTATTACGCTCATATAAATATACGAGTACTAAGAATTAAAGACTCGCACGTTGCATTTGTTTCAAAGCAGTTAATATCCAACTACTTTAAAATTGGTTAATTTTTCAGACTCTGCTTTTTTCCGACAGGGTATGTACACATGCGTACAGTTACTAGTGTTGCCAGACATTTTTCCATTTTGGGCACATAAAACTTAGAACATAAAATGAATGAAGTAAGAAAGAGGCAGTTTCTCGAAACCGTAAAATGTTGAGAATGGCATTTACTTTTCAAAAAAAGAAGAAAATAAGTTTATTTCGAGAACATAAGATTACTTAACACATTGGTTTGTATTTGGTCACTGGCGCTAGTGTTGGCAATATAAATAAATTTATCATCTTACGCTTTGGTTGTTCGCTCGGTTGAGTGTCTTTTTTTTACGACGAACATTCGCGACGAAAAATTCGTCGGACGCCGGCATTGTGTTTAAGCTATATTTTTTTAAAATTTTTTTGTCGTTTATTTCATTTCTAATATTACTCAGTTAAAATCAGTTCATTTTCTAACAAAACCTTTATTAATCAAATTTTCAAATTTTATTCACAATGAAACAAAATTTCTTCTAAATTTCGAGCTTTAAAATGCACTTTTGTAGCCCACAAAATTTTTGGGCAATAATCTGCATGTGTTACGTAGCTAAGTAATACATTGAATTTTGACCATTTTTTTTGAGTAATTTTAACCAGATTTCAAATTAAAAAAAAAATCAAAATTTTTTCTCAGATTTATTTTCGAATTGTTTTAGGCTACAACATTAAATTTTAGTAAAAGGGTGTGACTATTTCAAGTGGCTTAATATTTTCGTTCAAACGAAACTTTTTTTGAGAACAATTATAAAATACGGTAAAAATCTCGCCAAGCAGGACATTTAAAATTTTATAAAAATGTGGGATATTTGGCAACGCTAATGCTTCCCCTTGTTTTTGCTATAATAAGGTATGTATGTTTGAGTTAACTGTTCATATGCGTTGACCAAAAATTAATTAAACGCTCTCGCTGCCTCTACTTATATTTTTATGCGCGTTTATGGCCATTTCGTTGTAATTTATGTTCTGTTCACATTTGGCTGGTTTGTTTAATTTGTGTGTTTATTTACTCATGGAGAAATTTCATACGTTAACTACAGTGGAGTATCGATAACTAGTTGCAAGAATCTAATTTTTTTAAGTTACACGATTTTTGATTTCATGTAACTAATATTGGAATTAGAATAAAGGGACGAATTATGAACATTTTTGTTATTCTAAGAAAAATTACAAGTCGCAAAAGTTTAGCAAATATCAAATTTTATAGAAAATCGCGTACCTCGTTGTTCTAGTAACTACAGTCTCTTTCCTATCGTTGCGTTTACTTCGATGCGAATAAAAACATTAGTGACTTGTTATTATTAAAAAAAATATTTGATAGAAAAGTTAAACATATATATTTGTAATTTTGATATCCAACGGAGATGCACTCTTGCCAACTAGTGCTAACTACTTCGCATTGAGAAGGTAAATGAGCAGTAAAGTCCTTCCTCGATGTACAAAACCAACACTCTTTAAATCTCTTATTATGCCCGTCCTACTGTATGGCGCACAGAAGCATGAACGATGTCAATATTTGATGAGAGGACTCTTGGAGTGTTTGAGAAAAAGATTCTCCGAGAGATTTTTGGACCTTTACGACTTTGCGACGGCGATAACAACGTACGATGGAACGATGAGCTGTACGAGCTTTAGAAGCACGTAGGCATAGTCGAGCGGATTAAGACCCGGCCGGCTAGGCAACGTTGTTCGAATGGATGAAATAGCTACAACACTGGCGCCATTTACAAGCTGGCATGCTAAGTTAAGCTCGCCCAAAATGGCTCAGGCGGTTAATGCGCCAATTAAGTAAGCAAGTAATTTTGAGATTTTGCTCTATTCCATTAGTATCACATCAGATTATCAATGTTGTCTTAAGTATGGTTTCTATTATCTTCCGTTTTGATGTACAGTCGATCTCCTTTTAACGTCTCTTTTTACACGGTTTTACATTTTTAACGCGGTTTTTTTTCTCACAAATTATTCCGCCAACCCCCGTTGCCTTTTTTAACGCGGTTTTACTTTTTTAACGCGGTTCGCGATTCATTCTGATTTTGCACTTTTGTTTTATTTTTTACGCGTTTTGCAAGCGCTAATGAAGAACGTTTGGCGAAATTTCGTCGAGATTTAAAAAATGCAATGGAGTGCTGCCGGGATTCATATATCGATATGCAAAAAGAGAAACCTCAGCGATTATTAGTAGATTATTTTAAGAACTGAAGTATGGATATATTTGTCGTTTAATATAATTTAAGTTATAGGTGATCTCACTATGATTTTTTGTCAAAAACCTTTAAAACAGAGGTTTTTTTTTAATATGAATCAAGGCATAGCGAAAATGTGGATATATAATGAACTTGTCTACTTTCCCAAATTTGGGTTTCGGGTGGAAACTTGGTTATTTTAACGCGGCATTCTTTTTTTTGCGCGGATTTTTTGCAAATAGGTACGAAAAAACAAATTTGAACTGAGATGTAGTTATTTTTAAGCGGGTTTTTTTACACTTACAAATTAGTGTCCCGGTCAACCGCGTTAAAAAGAGATCGACTGTATTTAAACATTTTGACGTCATCGGCTTATATTAGACAGTGCTACAAAAAAGAATGAAGTCGAAATACACATTTAGTTTTACATTACCACGATTTTTATCCAATTTAACAGCAAACACAACAAAAGATAAACAACACGTGCACTTCAGTATAACGGAAATTTATAAAGACTTCAAAATTGAGTAAAAACTCAAAAATTAAGTGATAATTTCCTTGGGAACAACACAAGCAAATTTTTGCAAAAATTTCGTTCTTATAAAAAGTAAAATAACTCTGTCACTTTTTGGCCGATTTTTTAAAAGAAACATTCGTTGAACTCGTTATTAAATGTACTCTTTGAATCTATTCAAAACTCATTTTGTATTTTTATAAAATAGTGTGTGAAAATATCGCCAAAGTCAAAAAAAGAAGAAAAAGGGTAGCAAAATTTAAGTTTGTTGTGCAAAAACAAGTAAATTTCTTCAGCTTTATTAAGACGTCTATATATCTTTCTGATAAGGTCTGAGTTTCTTCTTTCTTAAACCGTTCTTAGAATGAAAATCGGTTGTTAATTAGCTAAGAAGTGCGCAAAAGCACGAAAAATCGGTTTTTTAAGGTTAAGTCGAGATTTTGGGGGTGTTTGACAAATTCCAAAATTGGATTCTCGTTCTACTCGATAAGACCTACCAGAAAAATAACATCACATCCCAGGTATTTTTGAGTGTCACACTGTGTTATTGGCATGGAATACTTTAAGACAGTTAAAAGAACGTTACTGAGTTCTATGAATAAAATGCGACCAAGGTGACAACCTTGCGGTACACCTGTCGTAACATTCAACGTAAATAAAATACAGTTTTCGAAAACTACTTTATTTACTCTTTCTATCAAATAAGCTGAAATCCAATTAAAAAAATTATAGTAAATTGAAACGTTTGAATCGAAGTGATATTTAATTTATCAACACTTAACATAACTACGTAAGACTACACACTTTAATATGAATAACTTTTACAACATTCTTGTTTAAGTAGCAAGAATCAGAGCAACTTTGCCACAAAATATATAACTCGAACAAAACATTCCTTCATTTATATACATACGAGTATGTATGCGCTTCTATCATTAGCATAAACATATTCAAACACATTAATTTCGACCAAACACTGTAATTAATTTTCAAACGAACAAAGCAGCAAACCAAGCCCAGGCAGTAAGAAGCAACTAACTACGAGTAGCTAATTAAAGTCGTAGTAGATGCCTAAAACCACCGATATTACAAATAGCAAAACACACACACACAAACACACACACACATACATACAAGCATATGTAGAAACTTTCAACAGCCTCCGAAGTCGAATAATCGAACGTAGTAACCAAATCATGTTGCCTTCGAAGTAGATACTCGAACTTGTTGTGGCAATTAAGTAAGCTACTGACTTCTGCGAAACTGAAGAGCAATTCCAAAGTGCTGCTTTGTTAATAACTACAACAGGTAAATATATGTTGATATGTGTGTGAGTGTGTTGCATTTAATTTACCAAAGCAACAAAGTTGACCGGCCGTTGGTTAAAACCGCAAGCGCACTTCGCTGCACTTCACTTAGGGACATATTATCGATCTAATGGCTGTGTAATTACAGCTCAAGCAAATGGGCAACATTAAATCATATCATTGGAAAGTGGGAGATTAGCATGATTGCAACATGCGCACGTACACACGCAAAACATTCACACATATTCGTGCATAGAATATGGCAGCAAAACAGTCAAGTGGGTAGTGAATGCATTGTGGCGACTGATAAAGGCAAGTGATGGCAAAGATAGTGAAAAGCGCCTGAGCAGGGTGAGCTGTTGTGTCGGAAAGAGTAGAGAAAATCAAGACCGCACGAGAGGTGAGATGGACAGTTGTGATAAAATCGAGACAGTGATGAAATTGTTTTCGATTTGCCAGGGCGCGCGTCTACAAGTTGTGGCATGCAGCAGACGATAGGTGGTAGGCAGCAGGCGGCAGGCAGCAGAAAGCAACAGCTGCCCACCTGCCTGCCAACGACTGCAGCCAATATTTTGCATATTTCAATGTACACAAACATTGAATAGCCTTTGCATTGCAAATAGATGGAAAATAACAATGCACACAATGACAAAAACAACAATCACAACTACAATGTATGTATAACAAAATTTCCACAAACGTTTGTGTGTGTAGTGGTGAATGGTGAAGCGTATTGATGTTGTTTATTGCATTCCGCTGCCAACAAAAACACACACACACACACAACAAGGAAACACGCAGGTGACTGCGCTGCTGCGATAACATGTCTAGCACTGATAAGCTACAACAGCAATAACAATGGAGGGGCGCAACAACAAAAGCGTTAACAAAAATAGCAAGAAGTTGGAGTAGTTGGAGTACAACAATGCAAACAATTGTACAATTGCACTTGTGCGTATGTGTGTGTGTGCGTGGGTGTGAGGCGCGCCGCTCATTTGTGTTGCATCCTTAGTGCAGTCGCACTCACAAAAGCGAATAGATTACATTTTACAGATTGCATTGGCATTTCGAATGGAATTAAAATTAAAATCGAAAATGAAATTGCAATTGCAATTGAAATGGAAATTGAAAATGGCAATAGAGTTGTAATTTTGTACAGGCGAGTCAGAAATTACATACTCGTATATGTTTTTTTCTTTTTGAGAACTCATCCAAATGTTGGCGCAAATTTATTAGTTTTAGGCGAATAACGTTTTGTTTATTTTTGTTGAACTACAAAATTATAAGAAACTTTGTGTGTTTAACGCATGAATTTAACTAGGATAGTTGCTTGAAAAATAAAATTTATTTTGTTCATTTTTAATGACTAATATTTTGATTTTGGCTTAAATTTGTTTCAGAATTTTAGAATCTATATTCATAAAAATAGGCTTAAATATATTAAGAGAATCCACAAGGCGTTGTAACATGTTGTAATGTTATACAATTTTATAATTTCTTTGTAGTCACATCTCAGGATCTATTTTTGTTGTTGGAAAAAGAAGTGCAAAAATTTACTAACTATTTTGAATTTTTTTTATCACATTACCACACCTTGTGAATACCTCCATTACGCCGCCTTTATAAGACCATCGAACTGTATTCTTTCTATGTAAGATTTTAGGAAAAACTTTCACGTTAAGTTTCCTTTTAGATAGATTATAGGAGTGGCAGTATAGTCCAGGTGAACTCCACTGAAACCTGCATCGATGGATCCGAAACGAACTAAGGGGCAGATGCTGAGGTCTTCTCTGTGGTGCTGAATGTCTCCCTCTCGCTCCGTTTACCTCACTCTGCTAACATCTTCCAAGCGAAGGTGCTGTAATTTGTATTACACTTAAAAAAATGTGTGGAGGAATACGGGAATCACTCAATTTCTCGCATAGCCAGGCAGCACTTATGGCACTTGCCTCTTCGGTATTAAAGTCAAAAGAGGCCAGACACATTGGCCAAAAACTAGATAATTATTTGACGAGTCCGATCAGTGACCATAAACTAACTACTGAAAGTTTTGAGGAAGGGAACTACATTTCCATATTGCGCGAGAGCAAATTGGATTGCGACGAAAAAAAAAATAATACAAATGAGGTGGCATCTCATTTCGAGACTAGTTCAGGAACGGTTCGAAACTATTTTAAGTCTTTTTTTGGACTAGTTTGGGATCATTTTGGTACCTATTCAGGATCTGTACAGAACTATAATAAAGAACCTTTCGGGTCCGTATCAATACTTATTTGAGATCCTTTCGTGTCAAGCTGACGTCTTTTTCAGAACCACTTCAGGCTCAATTTTGAGACTAGCTCATGAACATTTCAAGATAGTTCGACACAAGTCGCGAAATGGCTTTGAAATATACCTGAAATAGTATTCCCCAAAGTGGTTTAGAACTGGGGACGTACTATGTGACTCGTTTCAAAAATAAATTGATCCAATTCAAACTTTTTTGGTAAACGATATTCGAATGCGAGCCAATTTTTGTTCGACACACTTTTTTATAGTAGCCCCTTGGTCCCGATAAAGTAAATAAAATGAAATATAATGCATGTTTCATTTCTAACGTAACCAATTTATGTATGTACGAGTATATAAACGAATCGCCTAAAGCTTTGACGGGCTTTGCGGGAATGTTTACACATTGAATCGAAACACGGCTCTTCTGGGCCTTGAAAATAAAGCCCCTTTCTATTGAAAATTTCATTAGCAAGAGCAAGAGAGAATTAAAACTCTCTCTCGCGCAAATATAGGAGAGACATTTTAAATAATATTTCAAAATTAAGAGGCATATATATTTAAGTTTCTATTGTAAACATATTATTCTACGTAAAGCCTTAACAGTCGGTATTTTTATCGATAACGCTATCATTATTATCGTTTTCGTATAGATTGTCAGGTTGGCTATGCATATTTGTAGATGTATTTCTACAATTTTTATTATTATTAGTTGAAGATATCAACCAGGGGGGTTTCCAACGTTACCAGCAACTTTCAATCATTGCAATTACATAATTTCCAATCACATACGAGTACATAAAATAAACACTGAAACCGAAATATTATTGATTTCTAATATACATTCATATAGCACAGTCTTCTCGGCTGAATTAATTGCTTTCAACTCCGCGGTTAACCTTATTAAAAATAAAATAGGCAAATTTGTAATATGTTCTGACTCTCTCTCATCTCTGGACGCTATATCAAAAATTGATAACAACGACCACTATCCGAGTATGATCCGAAAAACCCTAATAGAAAAACATCCAAAAATCGTTATTCTTTGGACTCCAGGTCTTGCTTGCATCAAGTATAATGAATTTGCGGACGTCTCGGCAAAATATGCCACCATAGGTCCGATTATAACAACACCGAACTTTAATGTTCAAGATATTGTCAAATTTCTCAAAAAGAAATTTGTAAGGCAAAATATAATAGAGACTTGGGAAAAATGTTCGACATGGTACAAAGCACAAAACCCTCATAAACTGACCTTGAACCAATTCTTAAGAGTCAACACCAACCAAACACTCTCTAGAATGGATTTGGTGAAATTCACGCGGCTTCGACTGGGTCACTCAAAGCTGACTCATCTCCACCTTATGGACTGTAACACCCTTAAGGATTTGTAATTCTATTCCGGTATCCATCAAGCATGTGATTGCGAACTGTGACCACTTTGTCACACATATAAACCATATCTTCCATGGCAACGATCCTCTTGAATACATATCCAACCCTACAACCGAAAACTTTCACAAAATAATATCCTTCTTAAGATTATCTCATCTATGCAAAGTAATCTAGATACAATTTTCAAAAAGCTTTGTAAAAATTTATAAATGTAAAAATAAGTAACTAGCATTATATGAAGAAGCTGAAGGCCAAAATAGCCATTGCTTTTTTACTATCAACTAGGCTTATAATTAATTGTAAGCTTCAGTGTGTAAATAAAAAAAAAAAAAAAAAAAAAAAAATTTGCCACACATGCTAAGTGTCGAACAATCTAACATAAGTAGACAATAGTGGATATCTACAGAGTTTTACGTCAACTCTGAACATAGGCATTCCGGATAATAGCACATCACAAATTTGATTCCACGGAAACCAAGGATTTTATATATAAAACAAAAAACATCTCTGCTTAACGAATGCATACAAAGGCTCGCTTGCTTAAAAACAAAATTGCTTCTCTGCCATTCACTTTACTACTCACATTATTCTACGTCCCTTCTGCAAGGTCTTCAACATTACTCCACCTACGTTTGCTGCTTGCGCTTTTATGTTTTATTACATGTCATTTCCGTTTCCCGTATCCGCTACAGCAGTCAAAAACAACAACAACACCAACAGCGGCAACAACAATTCATATCGAAAAACCAACGGAAACCACCATTACAACTCTCGCGCAACAAATAAAGCATTCGACCAAATAGACCATCAACCAACCGAGCATTTAACCAGAAATGCAACCAACAATTGCACGCACCTACCACATACCAACAAAAACAACATATTGCATATGTATGTAAAAACACTGACTAGTGTCTGTGAGTGAAGAGAGATAATGGCCAGTAGCCGCTAGCCCTTAGCCGCCAGCAGAAGCATCAGATAAAACACAATTTATATGCGTTCTTTCCGCTTTGCTCCTACTTTAGTTTATACAGTTTGGAGTATATCAGTGTGTGTGCCAATATATATATATATATACGTACTGGTATTCGTGGGCATGTGCGTGTGTGTGTAAGTGCGTGTGCATTATGATTTTCCGGCCAGCATAGTTCGCCAATTTAATGCGCCTGTGTGTTTGATCATCAACTTTGACAGTCATTATGGTCAAATACAGCTGTGCATCGGACACAAATGTACATACATATGTACATAAGTATTTATATAAGAAGATATATATATGTATGTGTATATGTTTTTATGGCGTTTTATCCATGCGTGCTTATGGTAATTCTGTTTGCATTGCCATTTGCCAACCGCATTGATGGCGGTGTTATTGGATCTTTTTAATTGTGTGCGAAATTACAAAACGCATTGTGGGTAATTGAATGTCATTTCGTTTGCTAACAGTTGCAGAGATTTGCAAATAAATTTTTTCGTAAAAATCGAATGACATTTGGTGAAGATCGAGCATTCGTGAGTGCATTTTGCTTATAACTAGTTATTGCGCATATTAAGTATCAGATAAATTTCTACCGTAAGCTGCGCGCAGTGGCATCGGAAGAAGAAAAGTTTCCGAAATTCTAATTTATCTAATCTTATACACAATTAACATTGTCCATAGGTATATTTAAGACTTTGTGTGATTTGTATTTTTAATTTTAATTAATTATTTTCTGCGAAAAAGTGGATACTTCGATGACAAAGCTACTTCTACGATGCCGACTTAACATGGAAGCAAAATTTATTTTCATTAGTATTTTTCGTTCGATTCGTTAGCATAAAATTGTTATAACTTCCCTCCACTTCATGAATTATTAAATTTAAATAACATTTCCATTTCACAGTACGAAAGTTAAAGTCGCATCACGTTCAGTGCGTTAATAATTTGCAATGTTACTGCAGAGTATCAGCTGAGTATCAGTGACACAGTGGCACTAACAGGCAACAAGGCTGCTATTCTGCGACAATTATTATGTAGCTCGAACGCACCCTGTAGTTTTGCCAAATGAAGTAACATTTCTTTTAAATAATTATATTTTACAACTACACCTTTTCCAACAGTATTTCAGAAAAACACAAATGTATTTCAGAAAAGATCATTTGTATTTCAGAAAAACGCAAATGTATTTCAGAAAAACGCAAACGTATTTCAGAAAAGATCAATTATATTTCAAACAAACGCAAATGTATTTCAGAAAAACACAAATGTAATTCAGAAAAACGCAAACGCATTTCAGAAAAGCACAAATGTATTTCAGAAAAACACAAATGTATTAATTTCCTCTTTTTCTGAAATACATTTATGCTTTTCTGAAATACATTTCACCTATTCTGAAATACATTTGATCTTTTCTGAAATACATTTGTGTTTTTCTTAAATACATTTGCGTTTTTCTGAAATACAATTGATCTTTTCTGAAATACATTTGTGTTGGAAAAGGTGTATAAAGAAAAGAGTGTTCAGAAAATTTTCTTTTTTCGTTTCTTAATCGTTCCATTTATAAAAGAAGATGACATATCATAACCCTTTAGTGCGTAACTTTTAAGTTGTTAACTTACAATTCAAGAAATCAATCTTATTAAAGATTCGAATCGCTTAGATCTTACATAAAGTGATTGAAAATGAGGTGAAGTGTTATCTGGTAAAATGAGTTATGATGAGGGGTGGCCAGGGCAGTTGAGTTGAGTGGAGGCGAAGATAGCTGACATGTGGTGTGTGGTGAGTGAGGATATGTTGCCTTTAGGTGCTTAAGTTAGGTGAGTTTAGGTATGGTGAGTTTTGACCTTGCGAGCTAAGATATATTGAAATTAGGTGTGGAGCGTTAAGGTACGGTGAGCTAAGGTGCATTGTGAATTTAGTTTTGGTGAGTTTATATGTGATGGGATTAAGCTTGGTGAGTTAAGGTACGTTGGTAACTTTACATAATTTTCAACTGCATGCAGTTCGTTTTTTAAAAAACCCCATATAGATCGAGACTCAAACTTGCGAAACACTAAAAAATTCAATGGATTTCATTTATGTACTTACGAATACATAGCTTTATGGGTCATTAAATTTTAGAACGTATACGTAAAAGTTTCAAGTGGTTGAAAATAATCGTTGATTTTTTGTTAATTTTTCTGTCGTGTTGTAATTCACACTTTTTATCTAAGTTGTACATAAGTTCAATCTGAAAAAAGAAAAACTTAATCTCGTTCGTTATCTGGTGGATAAAACATATAATTCATTTTCGCAAAGCTCTTCTAGCTTTCACTGATTTAACAATTTCAGAATTATCTCCGGCAGGATGTCAGACAACAAATATCAATTTAAAAAAAAAAATATCGAATAAATCAACGATACTTTTTAGCAAACTGATACTTGCACTTTGTTTTACTGAAATTTAATAAGAATCTCTTTAAATTGCATTGTTGTATCAAATAAAAAATAAAATTAAATAAAATTCATAAAATAAAACAAAATATTATAATATCATAAAACATTAATGATTTCATACAAAGAAAATGCAATATTTTTTTTAAACAAAGTTGTAATTGTATTTACAGTGCAGGGTTTAAAAGTTCTGGGGAACCAAGAAGGAATGGCTCTTATAGATGAAATAAGTAAGTTGAAATCAGTTGGCATGTTTTTTTTTTTATTTTATTTTAAGTTTAAGATTGGTTTAGCATTTTATTTTATTTTTAAGTAATTTCAGTTGAATTGATTTTATTATGTGATATTCTATTTTGTTTTAATATGTATATTTTTGTTTTTAATTATCAAGTAAATGGCGCAGTTTAACATAGATCAATATAGGAAAAATTTCAGGAAAATAATTTACATTTAAATTAAAGATTCGGGTTTCTAAACAAAAATATTCTTGATGTACCATGGCGAATATATTGAAAATTCGTATTATCGCAAAACGCGAACTTCTGCTTCCATAATAAGATTCAGCACAAGAGAAAAAATAAACTGGTTCCAGGGCCTGAAAAGGGAAAACTTGTAATTGAATGTCGAAATATATATGATTTCCAAGGAGCGTCACATACATGGAGCGGCACATACGAATTTATATACATACATATGTAATTCCTTATATCGCAAAGCTTGTATATACCCTATAAAAACCAGTTACACTTCCTATTTACAATATGTCAACTACTTTTATTTTCTTTTCTTTTCTAAATAATGCGTGAATAATGACACCAAAATGATTTACATGACTTGCTACACCACATTCATCAACGAAACTATGCAGTTTGTTACCGTCAAACTCCAGCATAATTACACTTTACTCAACACAAAATTATGAGACAAGCTGCCGTGAATCTCCTTGGGCGTCAATTAATTCATAAAAATGCGAATATATTGATGAATGTTTATATGTAAATGATTACAAATTTATATAATATCATAGTGAACGTCGATTGGAATATATCAGCGTGACCCAAAACTTTTCATACGAGTATTATGATATGGCAGCATGAAAACCCCGGACTACCAGAGCGTGTACGAGTATACATACACACTTGCGTACTAATATATACTTACATATAAGTATATACATATATACATATTTAGAGCAGAAAATATCGATAACAATTAAAAACACATCCTATAAACTAGAGGGTAAACGGAACTAATGTTTTCTTAATATGTGCGGAAATTTTTGAAAGATTTAAGTAGATAGAAAAAGGGAAAGAAAAATATAGAGCGGAAGATGACTAAAACCCAATGCAGAAGTGTGAGAAGAGGAATTTATTTTCAGTTTTTAGAACTAAAGAGACGTTTAAATACACAAAAAGGTATGCAAAACGTTCAAATTTGTGATGGGAATATACTTACGAAACAAACGAAATATTAATTTAAATATTTTTCCTTACTAGTTAGCAGGCAATAAGGAAGCTGTTCAAAATTGTGTATGCAATAAATGCTGGACTCGGGCTCCGGAACTCAGCCCTTTAATGCTAAATATTATATCCCGAAGAGATAAGATAAAGAACATTAAAGCAAAAATCCACGTGTTTTGAAGTGATTATTTGAGATTGTAGATTTTTTCAGGTAATCATGCAGTAAGACGTAATATGAGTAAATCTTGATGTTGCCTTCTTCTCCGACATTCTTCGCTGCATGAATCAGTACTTGAAATATGATGTGAAAGCTTTTTATTGGTATGGATTTTTTTTTAAATTGGCCCAAGTAAGCGACCTGCAGTTACACATTCCGCCAGTTTACCGATCATCTACCATTCATTTAACCGTTTACTAGATAAAGTGTCTTTTTTTTTCTCTTTCTACGCCATCTCAATATTGAAATAAAAACTCGATTAGGTTGATGCTTTTACTTATGTAATTTATATTTTACTTATCTTATTTATCATTATGTAGTTAATAAACATAGAACTTTATCAGTTATTTAGTAAAAACTTTTATAAAATACATGTTTTTATATGATTTTTACGGACACATTATTTGAACCACAATAAATAGTTAATAGTTGCTTTACTTAACAAATACCTATACTAAGTAAAGTTATATTTATTTGCATAGCTAATATGTTATTGCTACGGGTTTTTAATAAATTTGTATCAAAACTTCTGCTTAATATTTTTTTTGTAAAGTTCATAAAAATACTTACTTAAGTTATTATGTACTTATAATTTCTCATTAAACCTAATATTACATATATGTACATATGTAAATTTAATATTTAATATTGTGTAGCTTAGTTGCTATAAATGAGGTTTAAAAAAATTTTTTTTTTCTTGGAAGTTGGTAAGTTTAACTTTATTGCTTAATTTTTTGTTATTGTTTTTTTTTCAGCCAACAGATTCTGTTGTGGTTATTGTTGCGTTGCAAGGGATATGACTGATTCAGAGAAAGTTATTAATAGGTATAGATATCTTAATACGTGTATACGTACAAATGTATGTGTATATATTTATGCGATGTAGTGTATGTACCAGTGAGTTGCTTACATATCTACTTATCTATGGTATATGTAGCCTTTAGTTTAATTAACTGGTAAACTGTTCAGAAAAATATATTTCTTTTTTTTATTTTGTACTTATGTACTAACAATATGGTATATAATTATAGGATATCAGGCAGACGAGTAAATTATATTTGCAAAAGTAAAATTTTTTGAATTTCTTTTTGTTAGCCACCCATAATATTTACAAATGTAACTATGTATATTAAAATGATTTTGAAAAAAAAATGTGTATATGCCTCTGTGCAAAATAATTGTACCGCGATTTACTCACAACTTATGCATTTATTTTAAGTTTTGTAAGTTAATTTTTCAACTTGCCAAAGTCCAATTTTTATATCTTACACGCAGTCAAAATAAAAAGCAGACAAATTTTATTTAAAAATTTCAAGTTCAAAAATTTCCCTTAAATACTTGCCAATAAGTTTAAAATGTTGATGAAATTTTTTATATTTTTATACCTTGAATTTAAAAACTTTATAAGCTATAAATTTATATTGATTTAGGCCGCATTTGCAAAATAATTTAATAAAAGTAAAAAAATATTTTACAATTTTGATAAATATTGTTATATTTTAAATCTAAAACAAAATTAAATTTTGTATAAAAATTTTTTGAATTACTTTAAAATTAAATTAAAAAAAAAAAATTTTTTTTTTCGCAAACATTCAATTATGCTAAACATCTGTAATCTTTAGATTTGGTTAAAAAAAAATCAATTTACCGACTTACATTTAATATTTAGTAATTTTTGATTAATCAACTGAAATTCTAATTTAAAAGTTCTATTGATTTTTGATATTAATGAGCAGCGTAACGGTTGATAACTTTGAGTTTAATGTGCTTTTTTTTTGTTATATTAGTATAAAAAATTATGTATATACGCTATAAAACTGTTTACCCGAAATTTTCTAAAAATTCTTGTTTAAATGTTTAAAAAATTTAGACAGTTTTAGAAGTTAGGAAAATTTTGACTATTTGATTTTTTTTAGTTTTGAACCAAGCCTAAAGATTTAGTTATAGTACTCGCCTTACTGTTTTTTAAATTTCAAAAAGTAAAAAATATTCAATATAATCAATCAGCTATTATTTTGCACACAGATGTGTATGGAAACACATTTCATATTTGAATTGAAATTTTCAAATTAAAATTGCTCAATACTTTAGTTGAAATTTTTCTAATTTTTTTTCTAAGATTACATAAAATTATAATGAAACTTAGTAGGTTTTTACAGGAAAGCAGTAAGTAATGCTTCAAACTATTTTATTTGTGTACTTCAAACTCACTATCTTCTTATTTACATACATACATATATACGAGTATATGTATGTTAATCTAGAACTAATTAATTTTTTAGTTTGAAAATCTTGTTACCCGCCGCTGCCTGGGCGCGTTTGCCTGGAAGCTACGCTATTAACTTTTATAATGATTGTTGCCTCTGTTGTTAAATTCATTTTATTTCTGAATTTTGTTGTACTTTTTTTTCTTTGTTGATTGCCGCCATTCAATTTCAGTTGCGTTGCCTCGCATTGCTAGCGGCGATAATTACACATTTCTGCTTCTCATTCCCCTGCAAACGCTTAATGGCTTCGTCACACCAACGCATCATGAAATTATGCAATTCTTATCCTTGTCACCCAAATCGCTTGGCTTACGCTTACGATCGTAAGCGAGCGCATCATTGGGCACATAGCTCACACGCACACCGCCATAGTGTCGTCGTTGCGGCAGTTGATACATCATCATGTAATCCTCGGAGGAGGATGAAGATGAGGAGCAGGTAGAGCATACACTTGAGGCATCGTCCGATTCTTCGTCGCCGCAGTGTTTGCTAGTTTTTGCTGCTGTTGCGCCGCCGACGCCGCTTCCATGCGATGCAGAGGCGCTTTGCAGCATCGAAGGCGGACCCTGGTAGGAAGAAGAGAGCGGTTGTGCGGTTACATAAGTGTCAGCGCGTGTTGTCGAATGTGAACGATAACCACTGTTGCGATGACCTGAAGACTTTCGACGACGCCTACGCCGCGATGAGTGTCCACCGGTGCTTGACGAGCGCTCTGCGCTGCTGCATTCTTTGTGTCTTCTACTTTCGCCTCCGCCACTGCTACTGCCTGTGCCCGCACCATTGCCTGAGTAGCTGCGTGAACGCGGTAACGTATCCGGTGGTATGCCTTCAAAGCGTACACCTTTCTTCTTCACTTCACCGCCAGCGGTTACGCCGCTCATGGGCGAAGAGGATGACGCGCCGCTAAGTATTGATACGGGATGCACGGGCGCTTGACCGGATTGCATGGACTGTGGTGAGGTAATTGAGCGTTCACCACCAGAAGCCGTGGGTGATCCCATTAGTTCGGGTGGCAGCGCGGTAGAAGCGACTGACAAATTAGGCGTGGGCAGCTCGGCGATATCCGATGGCAGCGGTGAGGTGATCACGTCGACGTAGTCTTGTGCGAATTGTTGCGATGAAGTGCGCGCGCTTGCATGCGATGGCGCTGGCATTGTTTGTCGCCCTGTCAGCTCCGGCATGCTGGAGGTCATTGAACTCTCCATTTGCGAAACATGCTGCATATGGCGCGGCAGATTGTAAGTGTGCGAGCCCGTATGCGGCGGTTTGGCGGGCCAAGCAGTGTCCAAATTAAGCGTCATCTCGTTGAAATTGTAAACCGCCTCCGACTTCAGTTCCATTGGCTTGGGTATCAGATGTGGTGTATATTCGCCGGGCGAAAGGAGCGGCGACATATTTTGCGAGGATGAGGACGGCGCACCGCCCGAAAAGTCGGTAAAGTCGCCGGTGCCACGACTACCGCCCGCATGTTCAATGTCTTTGACGACGCCACCATCCGAATCTGAGGTGGGATAACTTTGCTTTGTGCTCTCCATAAGCGTCATATCGGCTCCTCCGCTCATGCCAGTCGCGCCCTTCGCAGTTGCTTTGTTGTCGAGACCAACAATTTCACCAACTCTGCTAACAACACCACCACTGCCACCTTCGCCACCGCCACCATCAACTATGCCAGCCGCTATCTGTTGACTTTGCAATTGATACATAGCCTGATTGAAGCACTGCTGGTGCTGTTGCTGTTGCATTGGTGACATGGGCGGCGAACTTGATGCATGACTGCTGGGTATGCGCGTTTGCGGACGCACTCGCTGAGTTGGTGGTGTCGGTGTGGTGTACATACCAGTGCCCGAACTATCCGATGGTGTGGGCGGTTCACCTTTGCTGCACGCAATCGAGCAGTAGATGGAGCCGCGGCGCGGCAGAAACGCGCGTCCCAAAAGCGTGCAACGGCAAGTGTTGCACGAAAAACATTCGTCTGTCGCATGCCAGTGCTGGCCATCGTGACTCATTTGACCCTGATCGACACCGATGGACTCGCCGCAGTAGTCACAATACTCGGCGAACATGGCGTCGAAGCAGAGCAGGCAGTAGGGTTTACCTTCACGCATTATATACCGCTGGCCGCCGAGTTGCTTCTCGCACTCCTGACAGGCGAAGTGGTTCATATGCCAAGCACGTCCTTCCGCTTCGGTGCATTCATCAGCGAGGATTATCTGCGAAGAAGACAGAATGACAAAAAAAAGGAAATGATAAATAAATTTAAAAGTTTAAAAGTGTGTGCGCTAAGTAGACGTAAAGAAGACTGCAATGTATAAGACACCAAGGAAAAGCGAAAGCGAGTGTGGCAAGTTGGTAGTGTGTGCGGTTCGAAAACTTAAGCGGAAAGTTTTATTAGAAATACTCGGTAGTGTCTTGCGAATGGAAGCATGTCCGTAAGTGAGACGGCATAGCAGCGTGGTTAGTTAAAAATTAGCGAAGGTGTTTGCTGTTTTTGGTTAAGTTTCTGCTTCACACGCTTTGGATAAGTTTGCAAAGTTTTGGGGCTTGTGGTCTTACACTTGAAAGTGGAATTTAAAGTAAGTTTGATTTGCGGTGAATTGTTTAAATAGAAACGGAGGAAAAGAGTAGATATTTGAAGAAGGTGAAAAATGTCAACGAAAGTACTTATTGCAGCGAAGATAAAGTTAAAAGTTTGCAAAAAAATTGCTATTGAAAGAAATACGCAAAAAACAACAATTAATAGTTCAAAATTGTATTTTGTTTATATACTCCAATATATACATACAAGCCATGGCTAAATTCAGTCTACCGAATCGAAGAAAAACAGTTGTTCCGACCTTTCTAGAATTCGTCTTGATGCAAGCGTTAGAATAAGATTGTGTCTTTTTTCAATTGTAAAATTCCTTTCCAATTCTTTTTGAGAGTTTAAGTTAATATTTTCTTTTTTGCTGTTGTTGAAATTTTTGACAGGGTAGGAATCTACTGAATTTTGGAATGATTTTTCACCATCCCTTGTCAAGTTTAAGTTAAGTTAAAAAAATAAAATTGCCATGCCAAGATCCTGCACAGTTTTTCACAATTTTTGGAAGACACTTTTAGGGATTTTTCTAGAGTTCGAATTTAAAAAAATTTTTTAATCGTAAAATATTTAATATAATTAAGGCACATTTATAACTACGAGGCGGTCAATAAGTACTTGACTTTTTGAACAAGTTTTTGGATAAACAAATATTTTATTTTTCAACATAGTCTCCATTGAGTTCTATACACTTTGTCTAAAAATAGGCATTTGTTTGTGAGATGATTTCCTCGTTGGAGTCAAATCTATTTCCATTTCTTAAGATTTGGAGAACAGGGCGGCACCCATCTTGCGGAAAGCTTTCTCATACCCAAGTGATCATTTAAAATTGATACCACTGAGCCATGTGTGATACCTAAGGCTTACACAATCTCTCGCACTTTCAATCTCCGATCGGCCAACACGATATCGTGAATTTTTCCAACTGTTTCGGGTGTGGAGACCTCAATTGGGCATCCCGAACATTTGGCATCTTCCGTGCTCGTACGGCCACAACGAAATTTATTAAACCACTATTTTACCATTGAAATTGATGGTGAAGAGTCCACATAGTATTTATCAAGCTTAGCTTTGGTTTGAGTGATGGTCTTTTTCCGCAAAAAATAATGCTTGATGAGCACACGAAATTAATTTTTTTCCATTTTCTCCTCAAATCAAGCGGTAGTCTGCTATGAATGGCTGTCAAACACAAATTAAATGCCGCAGCTTGTTAAAATTTTGACAGGAGTCAACTGACAGATGCCTGTTGATAGTAGTAGTAGCAGTGTTGCCATTTTAGTAAAGAGGCAAGAAATTCAAAAAGTTACGGACTTATTGACCCGCCCTCGTATATTAAACTATACCTAAACTGACGGAAATTTTAAACTTAATTCATAAATGCATTTCTTCTATTATTTTACATGGAAAATTTGTATGACTTTAACAGGCAGTTATTTCGAGATGCATGGCAAAATATTTTATGACACTTCAAACGCTTAAAATATTCTAAGCAATTTTTTTTGGGCGAACATGACATCTCTTTTAAAAATACTAAAGTAATAATTTTAGGGAATTTCTTTTGTAAAACATGTTAAAAGTTCAAATATAAATGTGCGTGAAAATCAAGTTTGCTGAATAATAATGGTTTTTCTATCACTTTTACAGCAGCTGTCCGGGTCTCAATTTGAGAAATCAAGTTATCAAATTTTCTTTCAAGGCTTGCGGGCATAAAAAATATATTTTAATTCTAAAAAGAATGCCGAAATCGTTGGTAAAAATCAATGGTAATATTAAGCTTTTGGCATTTACTGTTTGTTATATTAAAATTGAATTTACTATGAAGTGACATGCCAAAAAGTTTAACTTCCTTTTTAGTTAGAAATTTTTACGAACAGTGTTTTGAATAATTATATTGTTTGAAATATTAAATAAAAATGTAATAAAGCTAAAATAAATATTTTACAGTTATCGTATGTATATTTATGAATTTTTTTTATTTCTTCTGATTTCCCAATTTTACATGACTACTTAGATTTTTCAGTGATGCCTATTTATCTTATCGAATTGAAACAAGGTTAACCAGTAACATTCAGGCTTTATCATTATCACATCGCCATTTAAATGTCCACCCTCCGAGCATCCACAAATTTGAATATGTAATTGTGAACAAGCTCAGCTTGTCGGTGTTAAACACTGATTAAGCGATATATTGCTGTGAATTAACTTATTTTTAGCTTTCTAAAGATTTAAGTCGAATAATGACATTCTTAAAATAACAAAAACTACGATTTAAAATCTTTTGTTATAAATATCAGTAAAACAAAATCACCACATTCCACTTTCGCTAACTTCCTTAGTTGAACAATGACAATACTCAGCTTTGAGATATACATACACTCGTACAAACAATACTTCATCAACTTACCTCATCACAGGCGGAGCAGCGCGGCTTCAATGTCTCCGCATGATGACGTCCACAATACAGTCGGCCATCGCGATGAAAATAAATGAGATCGACTAGTAGCTCATGGCAGATGCAGCAAATGAAACAACCCGGATGCCAAGAGGCATTTGGACCTAGACGTGTGGCAAATACGGCGATGTCACCAGTGGAAATCAATTCGTCACACTGAAAGTGAAGCGATGAAAGATGAAACAAAATAAAGAAAGAAAAATAATCAATAAATTATAGTGAATAGAAAGTTAGTGAAAGATGTTTTTTTTTTTTTAAATAAAGGTGGATAAATACTACTTAAATATGTATCTGTGAACAACTGTGAAATTTTCAAAGCTATAGTTTATTTGATTAAGTTTTCTATAGGCCTAAAATTATTTGTAATTACGCAGCTGTTGTTTATGTTAAACTGCAGATTGAGAAAATTTTGAATGTAATATACATTTATGTGTTAAAGCATAGGACTTAGGCGGTTATCGCTTGTGACCAAAGATATATAATTTTAAAAACTTTAAACTGTGAAAGAAAACACATTTTTGCGCCCAGCAAAAGCTGGTAAAGTCTAAAGGTTGTTTTGTTTGAGGTCACTTACGTATAATAATAAATATAAGTAATCGTAATTTATTTTTGTTTATACCACTAAGCGCTTTAGTAACATTTTTTTTTTTTTACTTAACTAGTTAGGCTTTAAGTGGCACAACAACTGCTTGACAAATCTTAACTTGTGCTCACATAAAAGTAAAAGCAGCAAAAGCAAAAGCGTAGGCAAAGCCAATGTAAATCGCATTAAGGCATACATAGTCTTGTCAGTTTGTTTGCACAAATAATTCCCAAGAAGTTTTCCTTTACTTTACTCAATTTTCTATGCACATACATAAGTATTTATTTACTTGAGAGTACCATTTACCATTCAGTTTATTTGTTCTTGACTTAGTGTGGTGGCTTTAACACGTTTTGTCGCCGGCTAAGTGACAGTGACAAGGCATTGCAGCGTTGTCCTGTGTCAATGCCAATGTCAGTGACAGTCAAATTGACAGTTGCTTAAGAAGAAACTACTCACAAACGAGTATGTATAAGTATTTGCATTAACAAAGATTTAAGTTTAAGTAAGTACTTCTATGTACTCGTACGTCAGTACACAAATATCGAGTGCGTTGCCTTATTGAATTTAGCTAATTGCATTTGTGTAGATAAATAATGTGCATTGAGCAAGTGAATTGCAACTAATTTTTACAGACATTCACATTTTTATATGCCTCAGTGTAAATGAAATAGAGAGCAAGTGTTATATAATAGCTGCTTGAAGATTTTTCGTAAGCCAAAATGTTACAGCTTTCTCAGTAGTAAATTACACATTTTGTTGTTTTCTATTTAATTGGGCATGCTTTTTTTCAACCAAACTCTAATTTAAAGTTATTTATATATTATCTTTTAATTCTCTAACAAAAACCATATAAACACAAGTTTCAAGCTTAGTGGAAAATAAACAACAAAAATTTCATTGAAATTGCTTTAGTTTTTTTATTTGCGTTAGAAACTATTTAAGTACACAGTTCTTAAGCTAATTCAATTACATATAATTATAATAAAGTTACAAGTGGCTGGGAAGTACCGTTGATTTTTGAAATTTTTTTTTGTCACACTTTCTTGCATTTAACGCATAAAAAAATTTAATTTTATTTAAAAGGTAACCGCAACACCTTCGACAAACCAATTAAAAAAAAAACCACGAAAACTTTAGCCAATAGAAATGGCTGCATGATTATATTAAAACTTAATGCGCTATAAAATTTTAAACTTAAAAAAAAGTACAACAGTTCTGGCCAAAAAAAATTGCATTTGGCTGATTAGGTTTCGAACTCGGAATATAACTAACCAAAACGCTGTCTAACAGATTTGTTTTTAAAATTTTATAAGGAAGTTAATAAGTCACATTTAAAATTTTCCGATTCTCATTTATTACTGTAAAAAAAAAGCGATTCATTTTCAAATTATTTTCTTTCCTTTGCCGCTCTAGACTCTCAGAGTTTTCCGTTTCCCTAGATGATGCTGAAAATGTAAAATGTAGCTGCCTTTCACGGCACTGTTTGGTCAAAATCCGATTGCAAAAATAGTCTATCAAATACAACTCGTGCTTTAAAAGCTATTTTCCTCAAGCTTCCCTGCCTGGGATCGAGAATCTCGCGATTCCTACACTCGTGATTTTTTAATCGAAATATGGTCAATTTTAATTGAAAATTATTTTATAAAAGGTTACTTAGTTATGTGGCTAACATTTTTTACAAAAAAAAAATGGAGAAAATTGTTATTTTTAAAGTTTTATAGTGATATAAAAATATATTTTTGGAGTTTTTTCTTTCACAAATTAAAAAAACTTAAAATCTGAAGCTCTATTTATTTAATGATACACACATTTGTGGAATGATTTGCACTCTTTTCTTGTTCGATGGCTTTTGTAGGCCAATTAGTGCTATGGCAAACATATAAAAGTATTTGGCTTCAAGTTTTACTTAGATGAAATTTACAATTTAATTTTATGTATTTTATTAAATTTATGTATGAAAAAAAAAATCTCAGCTCCCAATGACTCTTTAATTACAAATTTAAATCAACAATAGTAATTTTCGCCCCTTGGTTATAAGGATTATTGTCCATTGTCAAAACTGCGGCGCCAAATAGTAGGCCACAACAATTTTCCAAATCTAGGGAATTCGGCTTATTAGTATTGACAATGGCCATAATTCGACTTCACATTTTTATACAAAAAACGAGTCGAAAAATACACACATTGTATTTATAACCAAAGTGTTGGCCAATTTTTAAACTTTTCTTATACTTCTGATACATATTTAAAGGCATATTTTTGGGCATACAAATCTGATGTGCAATTATGACCATTGTCAATATTAATATGCCGAATACCTTGCCGCAAAAGTAATCTTAGTTCTTAAAAAAATGCACACGACTTAAATAGTTTTTGTGGCATAGTTTTTGGCGCCGCAGCAATGGCTATATAAATTGGCCTAGGCGCGTGACTTACTTACTTAATTGGCGCATCAAGCGCCTAAGCGATTTTGGCCGAGGTCTATGCGCGGGAAGAGGACTGTTTATCTGAGAGAGTAACTCCAGCAATTTGGTATAAAAAATCGATCTTTATAGTTTTATGTTTCAACAGAAATACATCTGCTACAAAAAAAGAGTTTATATAATGTCGTTCTAATAATCTATGTAGACAACTTGATTTGTAAAACTTTTATTGTTTTCATTGCCTTTGTAATTTCTGCTAAATTTATTTGAGAAAAAAATGGAGTTCACACTTCAAGACACTTCAACTGAATTTAAAGCGGTCAGACGGGATGGTAGGTCCACTAAATTTATAGTTTTATTTTTAAAAGAAATTTGATGAAAAGTAATACTTACACTGTCACACGGGCGCGCACTCATCAGCTGTCTGACATTGCCACGTCCGAGAGCGTCACGCTTGCGCTGTGTAGAGAATAGGCGAAGTTCCTTGCGTTCCTCATCCGTCAATGAGTGACAGTAACGAACCTGCGAACAAGAGGAAAAGAGAAAAAAAAATTAAATGAAATAAAATGTTGATGATGACGATTGTAAGTAATGTTTTGTTTAAGTGTGTAGGTATATCAAAGTATGTATGTAAGTACATATAATCGCATTTAACAAATGTTTACGAGAACACAGGTAAGTGGCGAGTTAAATAATTTGTGATTTGCAGGCAAGTATTTATTTGAAATTTTCAGATTCTTTGCTGCTCGACTTTACGAATGCATCTACAAAAGTGCGTCTATACGTATGTGTATGCGAGTATGTGTAAATTCGAAATTGCTTCTGAGAAAAGAAGGCCAAAGCGCCAAAGTGCCAGCCACAGTAGCACAACTCACAATGCATTGTACAACTGAAAAATTGTGTGGCATTCACACACCAAGCAGCTGTTGATGGTCAATCAAGTGATGCTGTAGAGTCTGCATTAATGCGCGTATGTGTGTGTGTGTGTGTGTGCTAGAATGTGCAAGCGATGAGAAGCGTGCACACTTTGATTATTACGCAAGTGAGTGAAGCTCATGACACGGCTCGTCGGTGGCAAATGATTCGTGTGGCATGTGTAGCATGCAACTTTGCTGACGTGCTCTCGAATAATGACAAACATTTTTCGCGTAACGCGGTGGTATGTGGAGCTACATACATATGTACATACAGCAGCAAATGGCAGCAACGCTGGCATCACCAGTAGTTTCGTACCTCCCCTCGCTTATTCCACTGACTGCTCATCAGACCATCGTCTGTCTGTTGTTGCTAGTCTAACTGACTAGCCGCGGTTCGTTCCACCTTCTGCTTGTTTACGATATGCAAATTCCATGCCAATATGCGTCTCGTTGCAATGCAAGTTATTTGAATGGAAGAGAAAGGGGAGCAAGAACAGAGAAGGGTAGTAGTATAAGGTAAAATGGCTGGTTTGCTTCGGACCAGTGATGATGACCAAGTGTGGACACATGCCACGATCTGATGCATACAAGAGCATGTCTATAGATAAATGTATATACACCTATGTACATATGTATGTATGTACAGTGTTGTGCATATCAAAAGCAACACCATCCAAAATGAAATTGCTTTCCAAGCATATTTGTTTATTTATTTTTAAGAGTTTTTAATTAAAATTCAGTCTTAGAGCATGGACATAAACTATGAAAATTAAATTTGAAACTTTGTGGAAAACTAAAAAAAAACTTCAACTCTTTTCTCAGAAGTGTTTGAATTTTTTTGAGTATGCAGTTTTATAGCGCATTCAATTTTAGTATAACACTGTGAATGCTTCAGGTGGTTTGGAATTACTGTTGATTTTTTGGAATTTTTTTTTATCAAGGCATTTTTTTCTTCCATATAAAAATAAATGTTGCTTATTTTGAATGCTGTTGCTTTTGATATGCACAGCACTGTAAATACACATTCTCTGCACCAGTGTATACCACAGCTACGAGTATGTACTCGTATAGCGCCGATTTGGCTGCCCGATTTTTGTCAATTATAATATTTTCTTTTATGTGGGTGCTACTGACATTGTCATTGCCGTTGTGTTTTTATATCTCGCTTGCTCCATGTTTATCTTTGCGTTTGCAATTGTCGCTTGTACTACATGCACTCATACAATCATAGGTATGTATAACATGTTAGCTTGTATGTTTATATGTATGTATGCAAATGCTGATACGTTTGTGCATTTCGCCAGCTATCCAAACTGTCAATTCGGCAGCAATGTCATTCTCATATCTCAACATCTCAGCCTTTCTCGTGTTCACATTGTTGGTGCGTTGGTGTTTTTGTGCATTTCAATGCCCTACAATGACAAAGGTGGAACTGTTTTTTTCTTTACCCAAACTAAATAACGGTGTCTTGTTTATATTCGAGTGGGCGTAGAGGCGTGGTTTGTGTGATTTGTACCGCAAATCTGTAGGTGGAAATCAATTTGTGTGTGGAAAAAAAGAATAATAAAGAGTACAAATGCGTAGCTGGAAGTAGAGTGTCTGAGATAATTTTGTGAGTTTTTTTGTTTTGAAAATGTAGAGGACTTTAGCTAGAAGAAACCATTAATTGAAAAGTTGGAAAGCATTATTGCTTGCCTTTTTTGTATTGGTTTTTGACCAGATTACGCTATCGAATTTGGACTGTAATCTTCAATTACACCAGCATACTTCAGGTACAAGATATTAATTTTTTAATTCTATTTAATTTAACTGTAATAATTGCTAAATTTTCTTAGGTACAAAATAAACAAATATAAAAACACGAAAGTTGTTAATGAGAATTAAGTGGCGATTTGCAGCTTTAAAAATCAAAATTTTAGAATTATATTTGGATTCTTATTTAAAAATTACAATTTAAAAAATATTTTATATCAAAATAAAATGTTATCTTTAATTTTTTTATTTTTAAAATATTAGAAATTAAACAAAAATCAAAAATAATAAACGTTGTAAATGAAAATAATGTAGCGATTTGCAAATTTTAGAGCTAGCAATTTAATATTTTTATTCTGATTCGCATTTAAAAATTACAATTCAAAATTATATCTGTTAAATATTTTTTATAATAAAATGAAAAATGTAAATTATGCAAATTAAACAATTTTTTTACAAGAATGCAAATTCTTGAAATTTTGTTTTGGTAACAAAAAAATAATTTTTTCGTTTTATTTTCAAAATATTAGAAATAAAACGACTAGTAGCGAATTATTTCAGTTAAAATTTAAGTACTATGAGAGTTCCATTAAAATCTACACTTTAAAATTTATTTTTGAATATCATTTGAAAGTTATTTTCAGAATTTAAAATTACAGATTTTGTTTATATTTTCATAAAAATTTATTTGAAAATTATTTTTGATATTAGCCTCCAAAAAACAATTTATCAGTTATTTTTGATTTATTCACACAATTAAACTTTGTTTCTTAGCTTTTATGTAAAAATCTGAATTCATAAATCCTTTAGTTTCAAAATAATCCTCTTTTACAATCAAACTTGTCCCAAAAAATTAAGGGTGTCTTGCATTTTCATATAAAAATATATTTCACTCATGAGTTTTATGCCATCAGAAATTTGAAGAAGACTAAAATTCAAGGGGCTACAAAATTGCATACACAGAAATCTAAAATTACTGTTGAAATTTAAGAAATTTTGGAAGCGATATTTTTTAATTTGAAAAACGTTTGCGAGTGTAAAACAAAATTTGACACCTTGATTTATATAGTTTTATCTATAGAACAAACTAAAGTTTAGCTTCTTTCTGTGCAATTTACGAAAGCGATTCATTCCAAAAAAACAATGTGAATATCACAAGGTTATACTTTTCGCAAGAATTGGATTATAATCGACTAGTCTAGTATTTTTATTATTTAATAAGCAAAAAAAAAAAACATAATTTAGAAAATGTTAAGCATTTCTTAAAAAAAAAAATTACGAATTATATTTAAAAGTGTGGATATGCAATTGAAAAACGTCTATTTTCGTCTTCGTAAATGAGCACAATAAGAACTTAGAATTTTTATTTTATACCAAAATTCATATTTTCTAATTTCACAAAGTTTATAAATAAATTTTTTAAGGGAAACTTATCATATGAGTTAGAGACTGGTGATAATTTTAATATTCATAAATTTAAGCGTTGCAGTTGTAAAATCATAAGTAATAATTTAATTCAAATAAGTAAATTTATTTTCAACAACTCAGAAAATATCCTGTTATTATGCCAATTTCTTGTTTCTTGCAATTTTTAACAACTCTAACTTCTTAAATTTATTATAGCTCATTAGAACTTCGCTTCTAACCAGCACCCGCTGGTTTTCATACATCAGTCCAATATATTTAACTATTAATGCATGTTGTATGCAGATAAGGGTGGACCGAACGTTGGTGAGAAAAATTATAATTTGAATTTTACTGCTCTCACCCCTTAGTATTGCCTTGTATCGATAAAAAGCTTAGCCTTTTTTTTTGTTTTGAAACCAAAGCGCTCAAAATTGTTTCGAAAAAGGGTAAATATAATAAGGAAATCAATATTATTCAATCTAAAAAATGAAGAGCCTTCAAATCTTATTTTAATATCAACTTTTTAAATTTAACAATTTAGTCTTATGTAATATTATCGATTATTTATTTTTTACGATTTTTCGAGAACCGATAACAAATAGTTGGTAGTAAAATTATATAAAAAGTGGATATTCTTTGCAATCTTCTGAAGAGGAACTGGTTTTCTTAATTGAAAAAATTAAAATTTAAGTTTTTTTCACTTCTACGAGAAATTGCTATTTTCTCACATAAATGGTATGAAAAAGTTATTTTAGAGCGCCTTAAGCGACTTATAAATAACTTTTCAGACTAAACATTAAAAATAGGTATAATTTATTTTTATTACAGAACAATTCTAGGTGTTAGACCATTAAAATTCCACCTTTAATTTTCTTTTGGACCAACCTAATGTAAACACATGCAAAAATATATGTTTGTTATTCAGTTAACTAGCGACGTCGCTACCAATCAGCATATCTATCAGATATTTTCATACTCGTATGAAAGCATAAAAATGCTTTCGGTATGAACTTGCGTTCCAGCTACCTATGCCAAGACACAGTGGGAAGTGCGTGAAAACTCGTTAGTCGCAAATGGACATCACTGATGCTACATACATACATACATGTACACATACAAAGAAATACAAATGCAAAATTGCGTTCAACGGTATAAATATGAAGAATTCACTTGAATTCGACCGCCAACCACATGCTGATCCTGCAAGCTGTGGAGGACCAGTTCGATTTGGCAGTAAGAAATTGGGGCAATTTTTAACGCTAACAACTTATTGAGACTGGATATTGTCTAATACATAATATAGTAGTGAATATCGGTTAAAAGTTACACAGTTGCGAAATAGTTGCGTGGCAGTGAGTTAAGTGGGAATTGTGATATGAAAATGCAAATTATGCAAATGGTGTTATTGATTGACTATTTATGGTTGTGAAGTTGAGGGAAGAGCATTGATAATTAAAAATTCTCTGAAATAAAATATGTGTTAAAAAATAATAAAAGAAATGTGCACTTGGTTTGTGCTCTTCAAAGCTTTCTGTTAGCTGCTTTTAGGTGCTACGCTTTTAGTCGTATTCGAATTGAAAACAATGAATTTATTTACATTCCAGTCTCATTATTTATGCCATTCAATGCTTGAACCAGATAAAATGTTAGCATTCTTTCGTAAAATATTTTCAATAGCAGAGTATTGCTTAGTTTTTAGTCTCGGAAAAGTCTTCAATCAAATTGTTCATCTTACCGCCAGCCTTCATAAAATTTAATACGGATTCCCAAAGCAGATATTCTAAAACACACTCAGAAAAAAAGTTTATGTATATAAAATCGTAAAGGACGCAAAATATTTTAATTCTTATATTTTTGTTGCTAGATTAGTCCAATTTGACATCAAAGTGTGATCTGAAAAAGTTGTGGATTGGGGAGGTAGTCCCAATCGTCTTTCAAATTCCTGATGGGAAGTGTAAATATGCCCGCAAGAGAGGTACAATTGCTAGTTAAAAACTTTCCTTTTTAGCCTTGCGTGCTAGATTCTTTACTAATTTTTTTTCCTTTGGAATGTTTTACATTTTAAAGGCTAAATGTATGTTTGTGTGTTAACACTTACCTCGTTATCGTGTGGCGGCAGTTGATGCAACAATTGACGCACTCGATACTGCTCACCCGGACTATTCACGTATGGCACTTTGTCATCGGGTATTTGTGAGAAATACAAGCGTACCTTAAAAAGAGAATAGAAAACGATAATTATAAATGCAGATAAAAATTTATTCAAAGACATAACACTAAAATCGGCTGAATTAAAAACCATAATTTTGACTCATTGCACTGTAATATTAGAGCTTCACACAAATTCTTACTGAGCGCGAAGTATTGAACCATTTTACTTTTTCAAAAATTCACAATTTTAGAGAAAAGTTTAAAATTTGTGATTTATTTATTTTCGCAGCAATTACGCGAAGTTTTGGCTTTTTTTTTGGCCAATTTCGAGTGGTATTTCTAGCATTTGTAGCCAATTTTTTTCAATCAAAAATTCTTGTCATTTAGTTTGGTTTAAGAAATGTGTTTGCTAACTTGGAAAAAAAAAATTATGGGCATAAACAATTTTTCATGCCAAACTTTGCAGACACATAATAAACAATGTGGCCAGCGTTATAAAATAATCTAAGGCATTCAAAGTAAGGAACGAACTAAGCTCAACATCACAGCGATAAGAAGTTTTCCACGTTCATAGTTTATTTGGAATTGTATTCGAAATGGGTGCGAAAAAATTGGAAGCAAAAGTAGCAGAAGAATTAACAATCATTATCGTGCTTTTATATTTTCCTTTGAGAATTTATAAACGATAGGAAAATATTTTGTTTTGCTGCAGAATGGTTACATGCTGGAATGGAGAATAAGCTTTTTTCACATTCCATTTCGAAGGTGAGACATAAAAAAGAAAATCTCATAAAAAACAAATTGCGCTCGAGTTGTTAGCGAATTTCCATTTTCTCGATGTTTTTAATTTTTATCTGTAACGAAAAACCGTTTCTTAGACAAACCAAAGTCCCAAAAAAAAAACACGTCATTGTCGATCCAAAACCATGGCCCTTTTTGTGTGGTCCACTTTAACTGCTTCCATCAGGCCAGATAATTAATTCCATTCCAATCGCCAGGGCAGAGTGCAACTGAAATATTCCATATGAGCGTGCCGGACCGCACCGGAATTCAGCAACAACGTGGCCTTGAAATTTCCTCTATTTCGATGAAAGCTCTGTATCTTTGGAAGTCATTCTTTCAAACAACTGGCAATCACGAAATTGAATGGCAGGTCGGCAAGACAGTGTGACACGGATAATCTAAATCTATTTCCACTATCTTAAAAATTTGAAGTATTTGAAGAATTAACAAGGTTTACATAATTAGGCGACCTTCATGGGCGGGATTAAAAAAGCTTGATTCAGGCGAAAGCATTACTACAGAGCAAATATACAATTTTGTATACATTAACAAATATTGTTTGAATGCTCACATCACCGAGTTCCGAGTTCAAGTCTCAAGCGCAGAAAAGCTCTGTCCTCGAAAAAATCCTACTTCTTAATTAACTTAAATTTTGACTACTTAACAATAAGCGAAGTTAGATGGGCTTCACAATTCTATTGCTGCATGCACAATTGTATAAACGCTACCGTACTATACAATGTTTTTTTTTTTTTACTTTTAACCACCTACATACATACTTTCAATTAAGAAAAGTAAAGTGTATAAAAACAATTTCTTTTTAATTTATGCCCTCCCACCGCTAACTATTCATCGCTCGACGGAGGTGAGTGTGTCAACCTTTTGCTTATGAGTTCACCACTTGCCCGCCTGTCACGTTCGGCACTGCAGGCGCGGCACGATTTCCAAAACAATCACCACTCACCATCAAAATTCGGCCTCTTTCACAGCAGTGCTCGTTCCAATGAAGCACACACCCCGCGATATAAACGGCGATCACCATCAACATCACCACAAAATCACCACAAACGCCGAACAGATGCACCAATATAGCAAGCAAATGAATGCCAAGAAAAGTGACCATAAATGCTTATCAAACTGTGAATGCACAGCGATGAGTAAGTGCAGCAATTGTTGCAATCGTATCGATCGGCGCAAAAAAACCTTCTCCGCGCATCTTGACGCAGCGGGTTGGCGCATGATTTGATGCTGCTTTCTTGGTCAAGTCAATACGTACATACAAACATACATACATACAAACTCGTATACGAGCTCGAATGTACTAACGCCACACTTGCAGCTGGTCGTTGACATCGCTTGGCATAAATTTATATTTTATGCCATTTTAATAGCGCCAGAGTTGAAATCGTATGAAATGGATTTTATCCCACTTCAATTCCCCATGAGTTGGCCGTCGTTGGCCGTTGGTAACTGGCTTACGTAGATGCTTGGCGGCCGTTTGAATTGATATTGAAATCGATAAAATTAAAGCGATACCTGGTTGGCGTTTATTATGTAATCCGGGGAATATTTAAGAACGAATCAACGGTTTGAAAAAGTGCACAATGCGTTGATGACGCGAGGGCATGGCGAGCTGTGAAGGGCTTTTCGCTTGGCATGCATAATCTGGTAAGAGTATAGGAGTAAAGGTAAAACATACTATTGAAATCTTCATAGCCAAAGACATCATCACTACTATCACCATCACCATCACCATCACCGCCATCGTCATCGTCATCGTCATCGTCATCGTCATCGTCACCATCATCACAATGGTCCCGCTGCCACAAACAATTCTTTACACTTATCCCAAATGAGCATTTTTACGGCGCAAGACAATTGGAAATGAAGTGAGACTTTGAATGGCCAAATAAAAGGTGATATTTTTGATGATTCTTCAGTTGAGAATATTTCTATATATTTGTATGTTCGGGTTAAAGCGATTTCACAACAATGAACGCATGGTGGTAACTATTAAAAAGTGAAAAATTGCTGCCATAATAGTTAAAAGGTAATCACATCGAGCGGATCAATGTGCAGCGACAAGCTTGGTGGTCATTAAATTGGTGTAGTTTAAAAACAGAAATGTAACTTAGAGGACAATCGAAGCGTTTAGTATACTATAAGCTGGCATTTTAATTTACATTTTATTGTAAGAAAATATAGCGCTACGCATAATGCTACGACATCCACAAAAAAAAGTTTTGAACATTTATCTTTATTTTATTTAATTTTGAGAATTTATTATTCAATAAAAAAAGGTCTCTAACATAAAATTTATAAATCAGCGATTTGAACTTTGTAAAAGCAAAAAAAAAATTAATGTTCGAGCGGGGAGGAGTTAGGGGCCGGGAATTCCTCTTGAATTCCACGGCAGCGGGGATCAAGGAAATAGGAAGCCGATCTTCTGAAAACTTGAGATCTTTAAATGAGCTACCTGAATGCTGCTTTGTTCTCGCAAATAAAAACACGCAAGTTTAAATTTAAGTGGGGGTTAAATATATGTACAGTGCAAAAACCTTACGTGTAGCGTTGGGGGCGTCTCTTCACAAAGTGAAAGAGCGCAGGGTTTTCGCATAAGGCGAAACCCATCGTACGGTAAGGGTAACAGGACTCGAGAAAAGGGAGAGAAAGTAACGAGTCCCTATTCCTGTACTACACAGCGACATCTGCAAGTGGAATTAATAATTTATTCACAATGGCAGAATACATTGTGAATGCTGAAACAGCTGACGTAAACAATTAATAAATTTTCATCAAAATTTTTAAAGTAGCAGTTGTACTTAATGACGACTCTCACATCCACGTTCGTAACCAATCCGGTCCTGGCTAATAGAGATGGAGCTTTGGTAGGGCCACACAAGTTTTAACTTCCAGTGAATAGTCACAATAAGCCACGGAAAATAATTTTCCCAAATGTTGACTACCCCCGCAAATGAAATAAAGATTTCGATTTACGGATATGCATCTGGAATGCCCGGTCCATCTATAGGAAATATACTTATCCCACTGCTGGAATTCCTCCACAAATATAAGGCTGACATCGCTGCAGTTAAGGAGAGGCGATGGACGGGGCATGGATAAAAAAAATGTGCGCACAACTTCTGTGTAGGATTTGTGGTTAGGCAGAGACTCAGAGACCTTGCTTCCAAGTCCCCGACGAAGGAGAAGGATCATGGGACCAAAATTGAATTCTACGGTTGTTATAAGTTCCAGATTCCAGCATTGGAGGATTCACCAAGCCACTTGGGAGTCACCGGATTAAAAAACGATATGAGTTTCGAGTGTGCTTGATGTTCGTTCGATCCGAGGAGCTTGCGTCGACTCGGACATCCAATCGAGCGATACCGGGGAAAAAGGGAAAGTGGTCTTTTTGAGAAGAAACGAGGAGAAGAAAGGCTGGAAAATCTTACCTCTCGAAATTGCGCTATTTTATATTTAAAATTTTGACTTTTACATTGCCTCTTTTTAAGCACACCTTTTATTCATTTTGTTATTTTTTAAGAGGATAGTCAGCGCAATATATTCGAGAACTCAGCAGTGCGCAGATTCGAACGGCAGATGTATTTATGAGAAGTTTTTTCATGACAGAAATACCATCGAAGGTTTTCCATAGCCTGCCGAAGGGTAGCCGCTATTAGAAAACAACTTTTCTATGATTTAAATTTTACTTTGCCCTGGCTAAGATTCATACCTCGAACTCCGCGGCATATCGAGTTATAGCGCGCACCGCTACCCTCTCGACCAGAGCGGCCATAATAGGATGTTGGAAAAATGTAAGAGAAAAAAGTATAGCTCGAATTTTTAATTTTTAATAACTTTATAAAGTTTAAAAATCCTTAGATAAACAATGAGAAACAAAGTTTGTAGGTGGAAAAATATTGCCACGAAATTTTGTTTTTTTCATATAAAATATATGAAAAATTTTGACTGCTTTGATTGCTTTTAGCGAAATCTAAATATTTATTCTCGATATAGTACTACCCTAGGGACTGGGAGCAATTATGCTCCAAATGAATAGTATTTTACCAGTGCTACAAAATAAGTTCTGTGACACATCCTGTTACTAGCTACGAAAAAAATTCCACACACAGTGCAGAACGGGTGAAATGGCGTTTGCATAAATGAATAGCCCACAGGATTTAAACGGGATTTCCGAAAGCTAAACGATGGCACAGGCGATGCTTTCAACTAATGAAAAATGCCATAAAAGAGCGAAGAAAAAAATACAAACAGTTGTAGTGATACATTTACAGAAGCGAACATTTGTGGTGCCAGCAAAGACCAACAGCATTTTAAATGAGAGTTAAAATCAGTCGCAGGATGTGCAAATATTGCAGCAAACTGAAAAAATGAGAGTAGCGCGATGACTAAAACCACAACGAAAGTAGGATGTAAACAAAAGGAGAAAGTAGTAGAACTTAAATAATTGTAAGCCTTTCAGAATGGCGTTAGTGAGGTGGACTACCTTTGGCTGGCATTATCCGTGAGGCAGACATTTGTGACGGTTCATCTAGCAAACGCTTCCGTATATCACTTTGATGGACAAGTACAGCGAAATGAAGTATAATAAGAGCAAATGTTCGGTGCCACAAACAATATTTTATTTATTTAAACGCCAACAATGACAGTGTCATCACAGGTTCACTGGTCTTGCGGCGCTTCGAATTGTGTGGCGCTGACCGTGACTGACTCACTGACTGACTGATACGCGCGCGTGCAAAGCAAGTGAAAATAAAAGCGAAATAAATTGAAAAGAATATGTGAAAAAAGGATTATATGACATATAAAAAAAAATATATAAAAAAAATACTAAAAAGTCGACTGAGCAAAAGCAAGCGCTGCGCTGCGATGCTACCACATGTGACCACATTACACACTGTTGCTCGTTTTTGAATCAAAGGCAAGAAGATTGCAAAAGATTTATATTTTGCTGCAGTGGTAGCGCGCACCGGATATTTTACGGCAATAATTTATATGTTGCACAGCGCGGTAGTCGTCGGCAGCGTCTGTCACACACGGATAAAGCGCAACTGCCGCAGCGCATGTGCGATGATAGTGTGGCAGCTGGAAGATTTTTTCTTTTTTTTTTGTAATTTTGTTGTGCACACATTTCATATGTAGTTTGTGTTTTTTTTTGTCCCCACTCCCCTTTAACCAACAGGCTTTGCAAGTAAATGAATGGCCGACATAATTGATAAAGTCGAAAGGATTCCATGTGGCGCGCTGCGGCTCACTACGGTTCGGTCACTTTTTAACGCATTAAACACGTTGTAAAAAGTCAATTGGTGGCATTTGAATGTCGCACAGTTGGTGCCATCCAAAAGTTGCAGCAATTGGAAAGTCGACGAATTGACTGGTGTAATAAAAAATGTATAGCACTACAGTGGCATTTTTAGCTACAAATACTACAAAATACGTTTACATGTGCACTACCAACTTCGTTGCATGGCAACTTTATAATTTCTATTTTTATTGCCACCTCAATCAATGCAACAAATTGTATTAGGTTTTATTGTGCTACTTTTATTGCTTTTGAGATACTTTTTATAGTATTTTAATTTTTATTTTTGCATCAGCCAAGCTATAACTCTTATTTATCAAAACTGCACTTGACATATTTATGACCCAACCGCATCAACCACATAAACTACTTTTGGCGTTTAAAAACAAAAAAAAAACAACAGAAAAGGATATCGCTATACTAGAGTAGCGTACACTTGAAAAAAGTTCTACAAAACATTCTGTATTAACGTTTTGAGTTTTCAAAACATATTTTATTAAGTTAAAACATAATCACTGCCTTAACGTTGACTTGCCTGCAGTAAGCATAGAAAGGAAAATTTTTTTTGTTATTTGCAATGTTTATCAAATTATTTTTATCCCGCTAAAAATAAATAAATATCCAAATCGTATCACCTTTCTGATTTTTAATGAAAATTCGACGTCAGCGTCATCTGGCGGGGAAATTTTTTTTCCAGTTATTTACATTTCTCATTAATATTAAATATTTTGGATATAAGCGCCGATGTCGAATACAACTATTTCTCTACCAATTTCGAAATTTGATTTTTAGTAATGTCTCAACTTCAGCGTCATCTAGCGGGCACTTTTTTCGAGTGTTTTATATGAGCACGCCTGGCGGATAAAAATATTTTACAAAAGTGTTTTCTAGCCATTTCGAAATTTGATCTCAAATATGACTTTTAGTAATGTCTCAACTTCGGAGCCATTTTTTATTAGGTGACGAAAGCAACGTTAAATAAAAAAAAATATATATACAGGGTGTCCCAGAACTCAACGTCAAGCCGAAACGGGGTGACAGCATTGATTGTAACCACCATGAGAAAAATCATAAAAAAAACATGCAGTTTGAAAATTATGGGCATTTAAGAAAAACCTAGAAATTTGGTCAAACTGTAACCATTTTTCGGTTATTGTGGTTAATTTTTATTATTTTTGTTCATTTAAACTTTGTAACCTTAACCCTAAATAACATTTCTAGAACCTAAGTCAAAAATAATGACACAATCGCCCCAATTTTTCTAGAATTAAGACTATCTGTTAAACTATGAATTTTATTTTTTGTTGGAAAAATTAGAGAAAAAAACAACAACACCAATGCGGTAGAAGTTATAGTACTATTTCGGAATTCACCACATTTCCTCATCAGACCTCTTTCTTCACGGCTTTCGCGGGAGTCGAACCCGGAAATGTGGTGATTTTCGAAATAGTACTATAACTTCTACCGCTTTGGTGTTGTTGTTTTTTTCTCTAATTTTTCCAACAAAAATTGGCCTTTAGCTCATTTAAAAATTAAATAATGAAAATAAACAGGTCGAAAACAACAAAAATTAAATTAAATTTTTTTAATTTGTCGACATTGAAAGCCGTCTGCCATTAAAAGTTCGCGTATTTAATAAGGATTGTAAAATGGTTCCATACTAAAAAAAAACGAGTAAAAAAATAAAACCTCAAGTAAACCGATTTTTGCTAACCCATTTTACTCAGTTCAAATGTTTTTTATTCGCACAAGCTCTTGGAAGGTTCCTAATTTTACGGCAAAATGATGAGAGAGATGGATAGTGGACATGCTTGCCATGAGCGAGCGAGACAGATAGTGACGACACTTTTACCAAAGTCAACAAAAGTTAGTTAAATTAACAATTTCTTCGAATCTGTACCGCATTTGCAAGGCTTTAGTAAACAAACTTCAGATTGTATTCAATAAATTCGCCGCAAATCGCCAACGCTTTGAAATAATTCATTCATTATTACTTTTGGTGCTATTTTTCTTTCAGTGCTCAGCCAATCGTCTAGATATGGATTTCAGCAGATTAAATGTGACACAACTAGACATTCGATATAACAAAGTATCTCGACGGGTTGTGCTCGATTGTCCGTACTTTTGTATTTACGTATGCTTGCACTCTTACATATTCGACGCGTTGCGTAAGAAATCACCGACAGTTGCTGCGCGGTAAAATGATAAACACCAAAGCGCTCTCAACTTACACGAGTATCTATACTACAAACCAAAATGTACTTTACAGCTGGAAACGCAACGGCTGCCTGGAGCCACAAATCTTTATGATACCGAAGACACATAACGACAGCAGATAGCCCAAGTAGGGGAAGGAAGCCTTGTTAGCTTCGAAGTCTAGGCGGCAGTTGGCAGCAGCGATTGGCGATGGCGTCTTGTAGTTATCACAACGCAATGGATGCCACGCAAAAAAAGTTTTAGCGCGCTGTTGGTTGCTTGCTTTGATACTTTTAGTTACCGCGTTGTTGGAAATGGTGTTGAAAGGTTGGTAACGCGTGCGCGTCGGAACTTGATACGCATGCGCAAGGCAAATATAATACTTTCAATGGCGTTACGCGTATGAAAATCTCTAGCTATACTGACACTCACATATTAATGCAGCGATGTGTGAAAAATTTTTCTTCTCTTCCACTTTATTGTCTTTTAATACACAGAGTGTTTGTGTGTGTGTGTGTGCGCTAGTAAATTCTCAGCGCGTGTAATTGCATTCTTCAACTCATTGCTAATTCAAACTGATTGCAATATTGCAGAACATTCAACTCCTCTCGCAAGTTAATCAAAACAATTGCGGCATAATTTCACGCCTAGTCGCAGTCTCTCTGCCACACTTATCCCCCATCTCCGCGCATATCGATTTCAACCTTAGCAGTTAAAAAATAATTTAAAAAAAAAATGTCTTAAATTTCTCACCTGATCAGGTCGCAGACCGGGCGGCACCCAAGTGTACTCTTCCAGTGCACAGCCGCTATCATCGTCCGAATGCGAATGCCGCTGCATGTCGAGCTGCTGGTGGCCGACAAGCGCGAAGGGTGGATGCGCCGCCGACGACGAATGATGCAGCAGCGAAGGTGGTGAAGGTGATGAAATTGCCGGCGATAGCTGGTGTGGCGCATGCTGATGTTGTTGTTGCTGCTGCTGATGATGTTGTTGTTGTTGTAGCTGTGCGTGCTGCTGCAGAGCATGTTGTTGTTGATGGTGATGCTTCAGCGATGAGGTCGAGTACTTGGACGACGAGGAGTGCGCCGAATGCGCCGGCGAATACTGTTGCGATGCGTGATGCGCCAACATGCCAACAGTTGGTGAGCCATGCGGCGGCGCTGGTGGCGGTAGCTGATGATGTGGTGGCAAATATTGTTGATGTAATTGATGGTGATGTGACGGCGGCAATGGTGGCGGTTGCTGCTGCTGTTGTTGCTGCTGCTGGTGCAGTAGTTGCGGCGGTGGTGGATGCAGAAATTGGCGCTGCAGTGGCAGTGGTGATGTTGGCAAACCACTGGCATTGGCGCTATACAAAGCGCTGGCCGACGAGCTGCTAGGCAAAATGCCGCTTGTGAGTAGTGTTGATTTTGCACCTGGCGCGCCAATGGCGGCGGCTGTTGCGCTGGGCGAGAAGTGGCGCGGTAGTGTTGGTATTTTTTGTAAGTATGAAACCTGTGTGAGCGGCGTGCGGCTGATGGGCCTGCAACGAAGTGCAAAAGAAAAGAAGAAGAAAAAGTGAGTTAAGAATTTTGTTATAAGTTGTATAAAAATATATAAGAAAAATGTGGAATTAATTGAACTAGCGGCTGCAGATCTTGCTGCCACGGTTAACGGCGCGCCAATGTACCGCGGTTGTAACAAATTGTCTTGCAATTTTATTTTCTACAAACTGCCTCTTTTTGATTTGTCTTTGTTTTATTGCTTCCCATTTTAGCGGCATTTTAGCCATTCCCGCTTTTAGCTAGCTGTGCGGCATGCAGTGGAGCGAATTGAAAGTTAATTAAATTGTGAGTGGTTCTGCCTGCGCGATTCCGAGAGTAGAAGTTTTAAAAGCATTTAGGACGCGCTACTTTTGACCAATGGGAAGTGTGCAAATGTAGAATTCGTGAGAGGGAAATTAGGAATTTATTTATAGCGGTAACATTTATTACTAAAAAATCAAAGGTATCTAATATTATGAATATCAATCACTTTGTCGATAAAATTTATAAAAATAATCTTGGAATTGCGAAAACTACAAACAAATAGTTTTTTCAGGCCTAATAAAGTAAAAAGTTTACAATAAAGCGATTTCCGAAAGATCAGAATTTGAAGAAGTAGTCACCCAATGATTAAAAGCTGGCTTTCCACTGCTTCCCACTTGACTTATTAGGTTGTGGGTAAAAATAAAGATATCTTTAAATTCACCCTCTTCTGTTCTTATATAGTCCACCGTCTCCTATATTGCAGCTACCTCAGCCCGAAAAACACTGCAGTGATCAGGAAGAAGGAACGATTTTTCTAATCCTACTTGAGCTGAGAAAACACCTTCTCCCACTCTTTTCTCAAGCTTTGAGCCGTCAGTGTAGAAGTGAAGTGATTTCTCCGATCCTGGGGATCCATTGGACCACCATACAAATATACATCGCGAGTGTATATAAAAATCGGTTTCGCCCGGAATTTGCTTTCCTTACTTGTTTTTAGTTGACAATATTCAAACTTAATTGTGAAAAAGTAGAAAGCAAAGGTTTAAAAAAATTGTTTAAAATAATTAAATTTCTTTTTAAATTAAAAACAATTTTATGTGTTTGAGCGTAAAAAAAAAGTAGTAAACGTTAAAAGAATTGTATAAAATGGTTAATGTATTGAAACTATAGGGTACGGGTTATTTAGAAAGGGAAAATTACGAATCGCAGAAATTGGTAATTTCTTTTATATCTTAAAAATGCTAAATTATACACTTTATTTAAAAAGTATAACAGCACCTCATATGACACATTATTTATTATTTTTTTTTTTATTAAATATTTGTTATTCTTAGCGAAAAACAGCTCATTGACTAAAGGGAATCATGGAAACTAAATTTTTCAAACTTAATACAAAAAAACTCAACAAACTATAATCGAAAAGTTAAAAAAATATTTGAGTTTTTTCAAATAAGCAGATTTTCAGCCACATCCATAACAATAACAACGACGGTAAAAAAATTTTTAAAAATCAACCGTAGTTTGAAGCCAATTGGAAGTTGTTTGCATACTAAAAAATTTCTATGTTCGTTTTTAGTTTAGAATTTTAATTAAAATCTGCGAAAGCAATTTACATTTTTTATAAAATTTTAATTTTGGATTATATGTTTATAAATTTATTTTACTAGAAACATTTTATAAAATTAATAAATGAAAAATTAATAAAAATTTGTCAATATGTGCATGACATATAATTGTGTTATGCAGTATATAAACAAGTTGATTATAATACTTCTTATTTTCCTTCTTAGATACATTGGCAATATGTCTAAATTAAAGGAATCAAAAATATATTTAAGTTTATATTATTGGCGCCCGAAGTGGTCTCTGCTATTGTTAATAAAGAAAAAAATGATAATGAAAATAGAAGTGATAAAAATGTTTAACACAAGCACAGAACATTAACATAAAATATATAATATATTTTAATTCGATTTTCAGTGAAACGGATCGACTAAAATCGATACATTATATATGTACAGTGTGGAATGCCTGATATCCATTTTCTTATTTATTTGTATTTGAACAGCACTTTAGCAGCAAAGTTTGATGTATGTAAAGAGCAACAATTTAAAAAAAATAACTACAAACCATTCTCAAACAAATTGTTTTGCAATATCAATAAGCGCCAGTGACAAAAGTGACAGAATAAAAAAAAATTATATACATGTGTATACATATGATATATTGGTAGGCTTGTAGGTATCTAAGAGAATTCGCATAATAAAATAACGCAGCACAAAAACGTTTTGAGAGTAAAAACAATGCCACATGAAAAATGCAACAGCCCAAATATAATAAAACAACACACACAAAATTTAGTTATGCTTCCTGCATTTTTGTGCATTTTATGTTTTGTTATTTTTGTTTTGTATTACGTTTTGTTGTGTACTTTTGACAGCTGTCAATGCATGTTGGCGGATATTTTGGCGAGTTCATGACGCGTGTTCGCCGTTCGTCCACAAACGCCAAATGCAGGCAACGGCGCGTAAATGGAATATTTTTTGTTGTTTCTTGTTTTTGTTAGTATTAACGCCTTGCAAATGCGCCACACTAGATCCATGGAATAGGGAAGGAGCAAGCCACAACCAAGCAGACGGTGTTATTCACGTGAGAGAGTGCAAATTTCCAATGTTTTTCGTGTTTTTTTTTTGCTATTTAAGTATTTGTATTTTGGCGTAAAATATTTTCGTTGGTCTCAATATTTTGTCGATTTTGTTATTGTTTTTGCGCATATGATACGTTTCAGATATATGTAGAGTAGAAAAGCTTTGCTAAAGCTGAAGGGAGAATTGGTTAGCTTTTGGGGCACAGACAGTGGTGGAAACAAAAAAACAATAGGCAGACATGCGTGTGTATATGTTCATATACCCTATAGCGAAATTTAAACAAAGGAGTTAGTTACATACATTTGTACTTAATATGAAGATTTAAATTTCATCGTGTTCATATTGAAAATACTTTCTTATTACATCACTCTACTATTTTTACACAAAAATATCTAACTGTATTATAAAAAGGTGAATGACTCAAACTAGGATGTTTAAATATTTTGACATACATACATACCTCTAACGAAAAAAAAAACACTAAATGAGATTTAAAATGTTCACTTTGAATTATTACTTTTTGTTCAAAACTTCAGTAGTAAATCAATAAAAGCCGTCATTTTGGTAATACAAAAATTCACTTATTACACTGCGTTACAAAAACGAACTTTAGTCTGTCCTATGAACCAAATATACTTTTTCGGAAAGGGGAGAAAAAATAAAAATACACGTGTATCGGCGATTTTCATGTACACGTCAGAATTTCTTTTTTTTATGTATAAAAGTATATAAAGAATATATAGAAAAAATACTTTATACATAAAAAAAAATTCTGACGTGTATATGAAAATCGCCGATAAACGTCCCACCGAAGTGGTCTTGAAGTAGTGCTGAAAAAATTCCAAACTGATCCCAGAAAAATTAAAGAAAATAAATGATTTAACTCCCTACCTACTTTCTCATACGAATTTTAAAAATTGTCCTTTATAAGTCCACAAGTAATCCCAAACTAGTTTGGAAATTTTTATAAAGTGGTCCTTTACAGGTGCGGAAATGATTCTAATCTAGTACTGAAATGTAAACACAATAGACTTGAAGTAGTTCCGATATGGTCCCAAAATGATTCTGAAATATAACCGCAATAGTTCTGATATAATCCTGAACAGGTCCCGAAATAACTTCGTCCTGAAAATTCATCACATGGTCCACAAATGATCCTGAAGTCGTCCAGAAATGGTACTGAGATAACCCTGAACTTTTCTATCAATGCTCATTTGAGCAGTTAAGCTCTGTGAAGTTGGAACCACCAAAAACGAATTTAAGAAAAAAACAATTCGTTCGTTTCTCCATGTTTATCCAACAAAAATTGTTCTTTGTATACCCTTTGTTTCAAAAATTTACGTAAAAAAGTGGAAATTGCGAGTTTTACATTTTTTGTATTTTTTTTTTTATTAAGTCTTAAATAAAGGGTTGACTAAAGAAAATTTGTGGTTGGACAAACTTACGATATATTTTCCTTTCTAAAATTAGCATTTGCTGGTGCCAACTTCACAGTGCTGCCAATGTAAATTTTACCAACAAAAACATTAAAAATTTATAAATCAGTATGAAGTGCGCAACTCTTCACAATTTTGACCATACTCCTCAAAAAGTTGGAATTCGTGGATGTGTTTTATAAATCAGTTCTTGCTTGTTTTCTAACTATTAAGCTTAAAAACATTATGTTAACTCTGTTGAAAAATCATTAAAACTGTTGATTTTTAACAATCTGATTTCTGAAATACCTTTCGACATTCAATTTACATCGACGGTTCATTATTTTGAAACCAAAGATTACTTTCGACAGAGTTTAGTTATTTTTCGAAATCATACAATTTTACGTAGTTACGAACAATGTTTTCAGCTTTATATTCGAAGCAATTTTCCAATGCGATCGCAAATATTCAGTATTTTCTTTGATGTTGTTCTTAATTACGAGTAAAATTAAAGAAGTTCAAAGATTTTGTTACCAATATATTAGTTACTTTCTGAAACGCTATCGTAAGGCTTTGCTATAGATAGATTAATCCGATTCAAATAAATTATTTCGAATATATATATGTATTTCAATATTATTTGTGATCAATGATTGATGAGAAAGCTTACAGTCATGCTAAACGCTTATGAGCATAAACCAATTTATGTCAAAAATTACTTGTTTTACTTTATTTGTTAGTAACATTTTTCACTTTGTGTGTTTGCATACTTTTCGGACTTTATTCCGCAAAAAAAATTTCAAACAAAAATTACACAAAATTGCTAGTGACTTTGACAGTTTGATGTGTCAATAACACTTCAGGTTTTTTTTTATTATTATTATTGTGTTTCTGGTTTCAGTTTTAGTGATTTGTTGAACTTTTTTTTTTGTTGTGGTTGGCTGTCAATTAATTGCGAATGTTTTGTCAGTCTTTCACTCTTAATTGACAGCATACATACATACATACGAACATTTTGTTCTGCTTTACTTTTATGAAAAATTACAAGTGCTGGTTTTATTATTTTATGTGGTGTGTCAAAGGGATTAGCTTTTAATTCGTTAAGCGCAAGTGGTGCATACTTTTTAAATTAATAAACTATGCACTTGTTCCATTTTTGTTTTGCTGATTGAATTCATGCATTCTAAAAGAATTTTTAAACACAAGCGTTATTACTAAATTTTGTTTGCTCGCTGAATCGAAAGTTAAGTCATTTTAAAGGTGGAAAGCCCTTTCGTTGGACAGGTTTACCGAATGGCTTGAGAATTCTCGTTCGCTTTGTGCCTAACCGTCGCCAATGCAAAAGCAATCGAATTTCTACCATTTTAACTCTTTTTAGAATACTTTCCGCATGTTTGCCGGAAAAAATTGTAATGCCCGTGGTAAAATGAATTCAGTTGACTGGCAACAATTTTATAACAAAATTTATATTTTTCCAAGACAAAATTTTGATGTACGTGTTTATTTATACTCATTAAGGGGAATCATAAAAATAAGTTGTTGGTTTTCTTCGTTAGTCTTAAAAATTGTTAAAGCTTTTGATAAGGTTTTTATGATTTAATATTAAGAGCTTTTATTAATCTTGCTTTGTTTTTATGATCGTTTGTTTGTTTGGGTCAAATCTTGCTAACGATTTTTTACATGTTTACTTCCTGCTTAGCAAGAGATTTGAAATATTTTCAGCATAGCTTAATATTGTATAGATGCTGAATTGAACCGCTAAAAGGGGCACCCATTTAATTTTCATTTTACATTATCGGATTTAAAAACATGTTTTTAGTTTTTTTTAACTTTAGTGAAATTTGTGAAACCCAACTGAACTATAAACCAATTAGTTTAATTGAAAAACTGCCTGAAGCGAGCCGAAAACCAAGACAAAAATTGCTTAAGCCTATTTGAAACAAAATACTTTTTTTTTATTAAGATGAACTTTGATGACTTATTTTGTTTTATTTTTTTTCAAGCTGGTCGTGATCTGTCGTGTATGGAAATAAATCACTGTTTTAATTTTAAAAGCATTAGATAAAGACATATCTCTGAACTTATGTATAATCTGAAAAAAATTGCATAATTTTCGAGAACAGATGTTAATTTTTTCATACGAATACTATTACCAATTTTAATTGTATTGATTATTTCAGTTTGCTTACATAACCCGGCAGTAAATAATTAATAACAGTTGAGATTAAACAAGAATAATTTTGATTATGTGTCATTAAAAAATCAATAAAAGGCTTATGTAATTATTTTAAATCGTCTAATTATTTTTAATTAATTACAATTTTTTTTAAATTATTTTTTTCTATAATTGATTTTTTTGCATTATTTGAATATTTTTAATAATTTTATAATTATTTATTATTTTTCAAACTGATGAAAGATGACAGTGTTGTTTTGGTTAGTAAATTCTCTATTTAAATTTGTTTCTTAAGCTGATTCAACCTTCTACTTATTACGGTTGTTTATGCCTAAAAAAGGATTAATCAACGAAAACATATCTTTAAAATGCATTGCATTAATTAATTAATCAGGTAATTAAAAATATTAAGTATATAATTGAAAATATTTATATTAGTAATGTTTTTACAAAAAATTAATATATTATTATTTTCTTTTTGTATCATAAAATAAAACTCACTCCCATGGAGAGAGTGAGATTAATAATTTTAGATTGCCTCTTTTTAAAACAGAAATAGACAAGCAAAATATATTTTATAAAGGGTTTAAAAAGTTCCAATGAACTTCCTAATTATATAAAGAACAATATTGTTCTTTAACTATTTTAATAATTTTAAAAATAGTCTATTTGAATGCTGCCGAACCCTTCCTCTAAGATGAAATTTTCCCTTCTTATTTTTTCACGCTATACCTAAACGGATCATTTATCGGATTGAATGAAGTGAATATGAGAATGGCAGGATTTGCTTTTATATAACATAAATACTAAGCGGGACTGAACAGGGGCTGTCACCTATGTTGACCGAAAATACAAAATAAAATAATATAATATAATATGATCAAAGTGCTATTTACGAATGACCATTTAAAACTGCAAGAATACCTCGGCTGTCTCTGCATATACTTAAAAGTCGGCATCCATAGCGCTTTAATAATCAAATAATAGTGCAGTGAGACCAATACTGTCAACTGTAATGAGCGGAACCAAGAGTAACGCGATGTTTGCTTATGGCCATTTTGTCTGTATTGAGACCTCGTCAGTCTCAGAAGACTCTAAAAGTAGCCGCCCTAAGAGTAGTAATAATATTTAAAAATATTTTAAAATTGTAATTACTTTAAAATTGTAATTATTTTAAAATTGTAATTACTTATAATGGTTTTTGTTTTTAAAACTGTAATTACTTCTAATGGATTTTGTGGGTTGTTTTATGGTGTACAAAATTAAAAGAAATGAATTAAGTGATTGTAAAGTTGTACGTTTTAGGCCTTAAAAGCTGTAATAATATATAAATAAATAAATAAATAAAATGTGCAAATACGAATTTTTTATTATTAAAGACTTCTCTAAAAAAAATCGTTTAACTAATAAACTTTAAATCATTATTTAAGTGGTCTGGCTTTAACAAATTAGATAAATATTAAACCAATTAAGGAAACTTTTAATGAAATCAATAAATCAACCTAATAACCGATTTTTGTTCCAAAGTTTTTCTTGAAAATGTGTGCTCATCATTATGGCTTATCACTAAACAATACCGAATTTCATATGCCTTTTTGAAAACAATTGCAATTTTATGATTAACGCAAAAATCAATATCAGATTATTATTTTGCAATGAGCGTGAGGCACCATAATGTAAACACACATATACATATCTAAATAAATACATAACTTCTCGACTCAAAGGTGACTGAATATGGAATAGTTTAAAGCGATTAGTTGAGGTGGGCGCGAATTTGTAGCGCCATAAGTTGTTATGGTAGATAATTTTTTACAAATAAAAAAAAATGTGAAGCTATCTTTTTATATCTAAATAAAAAAAAAGTTGTGTGTGTGTGTCGTTTGCGATTTTTTACAGTTTTATCTGCTAACTACAGATTTACCTACACATCAAAGCCTTTCACGTTAAAAATGCTGCCGAAATTTCGCACCAGCGATCTAACTCAGCATACTCCCTCAACAGAGTTGAAAGGCAATTGAAGGAAATCGTATTTGTATCAAAAAATGCTGCAAAATGAAATAATAAATGCAGAAATGTCGTCTCGCTGCAGTTTGTTACAACGCAGCTGAACTCTGGTCTTTGAAGTTGTTCCCAGCCTGCAGCTTTTTTTTTTACAAACATTCCTATATACATATTTACATATGTATATCCACTTGTTCCACTTTGTTTCTTTTGTTGTTCATTTGATTTTCCTACGCTCGAGTTTCCTCAACTGACCACTGAAACCTTTGGCGAAAAAATGCACGTGAAATTTACGGTAATTTTGCCACAAGTTTCCTCGTTTTTGTTTTATCTTTTTGTTTTTGTTTCGGCTCTGCTTCGTAATTCATTTTTCGTTAAAGGTATTGTAGTCTAAAGTATACAGTTAACTGCTCTACAAATGCGCACCGGCAAAATTAATTTCTGTTTGACTGCATAGTTTTGTGTTCGTTTGGGTCGCGTGCAGCAATTTGTTTTGTGGCCCATTTGTTTTTTTTTTTATTTTTTTTTTCGAGTAAACAATTTTTTAAATTTTTTCTTGAGTAATGTCGGCATTGCATTTTCATTCTTCTTCTACTAGACAACATTGTAATTTGCTTATTAAGCCGTAAAATTTGAAATTAGTCATGGTGATCGTGAAGACAAATAGAGAGGAGTGTATTGTTGGAAGTAAATAAGAAAAACACGCTGCGTCGCTCCTCAAGTTAAACACAGTTTTTTTGGTTGAATATTAATAACCAGCTGGAGGTAAATGAGTGATCCATTAGGTATTATTGTGGTTAGCAAGTAATTAAAAAATAAAAATTATTGGCGCTTGGCTAGATGCATTTTTCAGAAATACACACGGAGGTTGGCCAGTGCCAGCCGAGGAGCGTCCACTATTAAATATACATATATATAAATATTTTTTTATGAAAAAAAAATTGCTGCGGCCTTATAAATTTATTTTTATTTATTTCTACTATATATAATTTAATTCGAATGCTGATTTTTGTTCATTTTATTTTGTTTAATTTTAGATTAATTAGCTTAAGTTTAGTTAATGAAGTCTAATTTAATTTAAAAATTGAAATGGTTGCCAAAACCATCGGTCTAATTAAATTTAGGTCCATTTTTCTTTAATTTAGTTTATTTTAGTATTATTTAATTTTCCTTACTAAAAAATAATGTGTTAATTTTAAATTTTTTTTAATTTTATTATTATTTTTTGTTTTACTTTTGTTTAAACTCATTTATTTCATTTTTATTTTATTAAATTTATTTTAATTTAGCTTTTGCTTATTTTATTTTCCTTCATTTAATTATATTTATTGCATGTAACTTTGCCACATTTTATTTGCTTTGATTTTTTTAGTATACCTCTGTAGCGCATAACGAATTTAAATAAAAAAACTTAGAAGCGTTTTCGAAGTGAATTGTCTAAATTTCCATTACGATATAAAATATAATACTTAATAATACATAATACTTCAACAACAAAAAACACAAATTTTGAGTTCCATAATTTCATGATTTATTTGTGATTTTATTAATCGTTTATTTTATGATTTTATGATTAATTATTGAGTTTGTGATTGTCTGATTTATTGATAATAATTTTAAAACATTATAATTTTAAGATTTTTTGGTTTTTTTTTACTTTAAGTCACTTAAATCTGCTTAGTACGTGAAATTTCTCAGATCTGATAACCCAGTGTTTAACGGCGCGCTCTGCTCTCCGTAGTTCCCGGTTTATGTTCCTGGCATTTATGCATTTCTCCCGGCATGATTATTTAAAATTTTAATATGTATGTTTGTCTGTTTGAAAAGGAATTTTTATGCAGCTTATTCTCACGTCATGTTATGTCTACATATTGCCACGGAAAAAACAGAGTATATGAATGAAACAAGTTGAGAAATTTCAAAAATATTGACCAACGTCAACATATTGAAAATTTATTAACAAAATTTGATAAAAAGGTGAGACGCATTCCACATTCATTCTATGGTTTTCTAAAATAGAGGTAAAGCTCAGAATATGACGATAATATATACATAAGTATGTATGTATAATTTTGTACATATGTCTGTTAATATTTATTTGCTAAGCCGTTTAGGTGTGACATAATTAAAATGTCAAAACAACAGTTAAACTATAGAAAATGTTTGACCTTAAATATTTAAGCCGGTCATTAACATTCTTTACAGAGTAGCAAAACAAAATGTTAACTAACCGTTAACCGAACATTTTGTTGCATAACAAAAGAGTAAAAGAGATCGGACAAAAAGACAATGAAATAAATATTGACATGGCAGCAATGAAATTGTTTTAAATATAAAAAGCTTGGCTAAATACAGTGGCGTGCGCAACTGAATAAAACTTAAAAGTTTGGAGTTCGTTGTCTAATTTTTAGTCAAAGGAAATAGTGAAAGAAAAAATATATTAAAAAGTAGTGAAGCACGTAAAGAGCAGAAGGCCAATGAAAGAGTACGAGTATATTTGCGAAGCGCAGTGTGACTGAGAAGTTTAAATGATTTTACTTGAACTTTGGTAGAACAGAAAATTTTCTCAGGTTAATAACATTTTTGTTTGAATATTTTAATGTCAATATTTTACAATGGAACTTTCGCTAATGACAATCTAAGGTACTCAAGTGTAATTACAAAGTGTCAGCAATGCTAAATAGGCGGAAATCAAATAATCAAAGAAATTGGCTGCTCGGATTCCTGTCCATTCCGACAGCCTAAATGAAGTTGAATTTCGAATTATAAATACAAAGAAATTAACGCAATTGGGCGGGGACGACGGACTCGACACGGGTGGGCCAACAGAGGTGGTGCCAAGTAGATCCAACTTCCACGGACTGCATCAAGACGGTAATGGACTTAGAGTTTAGTGCTCAAACTGCCTCCGAATTAAATACTTGACGGTAGTACCGGGATTGGAACGGTATGTGACAGCAGGAGGTTTAGTGCAGGTTAAAGTCCCACACTGACGGGGTGAAGGCTTTCGTTGCTTACTACTCGTAAAACAAAAAAAAAAATTATAATTATACACATAAATATAAAACTACATGCAGTAGGTATGTAAATGTGTGAAAGCAAATCAAATCAAACGTATTTTTATCGAATTTGCTTTATTATTTTTCATTCCATGACGTTTGTCAGATTATTAGATTTTTGCATTAAAAAATCGTAGCTACAATTGCAATGTCTGAAATTTTGTAAAAAAAAAATGAAACTGTTACAACTTTAAATTTACACTTCTATCAAGCAAAAAATCGAAATTTGTTTCATTTAATGAGAACAGTTGTTGTTGCCAGCCTTCTGACTTTTAATAAAATTTATCATCAATTTCGTGCTTGTTGATTTACTATTTTCTGTATTTCCGGTAAAAGCAAATTAAAATACACAGGCTTAAAGAAATGTGTTAAGTTAACCGAAATTATTTAAACTAAATTATATAAAGTAAAAAAGACTTCAATAATAAAGAGAGGATGTGGAAAATAGAAAGAAAAAATGAGCTGCGTCTTTCCATGAAATGCAAAGACTTTCTGTTGAATATTTTTTCAAACAATTAAACGCCATTTCAATATTCAAATACAAATTCATTAAACTCAACACTGTTACGCTTACTTCAAAACTTAATTATTTTGCGAAATTTTATGAGCCATTTTGACGAAAAAAGTTTTAAAAGCATTTTACGAATTTTTTGATTTCTTCGCTCTTAAAGGCCATTTTTTTTTAATATAGTGTTTTTTTTTTTTAATTTTCATTCGTTTGCATTTGTCGTACACTAGGTCATAGTAGATACTTTCGAGTACGTTTTCAAACTAAACATTAACATACACACATGTAAGCCTTTTGTTAACTGACATTTCTCACATTATTCAAGTTACAAAATAAAAGGTTTCCGCTTTAAGCTCTGACAATGGCATAAAAAAACACTTGAAAAAAAAAAAAATCAAAAACAATGTAAAGGTTAAGCAGATCAACTTGAGTATGCAACATAAATTTAACTTAAAATTTTTAAAATGACAGGCACTCAATGGAACGCGCAAAGTCTTTAGCAAATGATTTACTGCTTTCATTTGCCCCAAAAAAATGCCTTGTTATCGCTTGACTGAAAAAATAAAAACCAGGAAAAAAATTAAGGAAAAAGCATTATGGGCGTGGGATATGAAAATACATTTTAATAGTTTTTTTTGGATTTAATTTTTTAATTACTGAACAGTTATTTTCGGTCGCTGATATATAATAAATAGTGTAGATATCGGCGTAATTTAAGAGATAAATTTTGGTAAATAAGCATAAGCGAAAGTTTTGAGATTTGATATTTGTGTTTTGGAATGTATTTAGAAACGAAAAGAAATTTAATTAAAAATACAATTTACTATTCTTAAAATGTATATGAAAGCATAGGAAGCTAACATATAAATAGGAATTTTGGAACATTTTCCGTTTGACCGCTGCAAGATAAAGTATTAGTATGGAACTTTTTTTAGTCGACTCGAGATATTGACTTTTACTGCTTTTCTTTTGCTTGTCAGAACTACCTCACTCTTGTGATTGGCTAGTACATCGCATATTTTCTTAATATCTTTCTTTTTTCAGGCTCGTATTGAATGTTTAAGGCGTTTTCTTTGTTTATTTTAGAGCAGTTAGGCGTTCAGAAAATTCGGGTCTACCACTGCTACGTTGGTTTTTAGTCTGGCGCGTAGGCCAATTTTTTTCAGTAGTTCTGTGTTCTTATCCCACCGGTATATGTATATATACATACGTATGTATGTATATCTATTTTACATATAAGCCCTTGGAAGAGTGAAATTTATACCGAATATATACAGATATATACAGATATAGTATGTTAACCGTTGACTGCGGTGACAGTTGGCACCTGCCACATTGCATTGGTATTAGTGACTTTTGGTTAAACTTGTTACGAAGCAAACCACAAAATGCTGGTAGTGTGAAAACTATTTTAATAAATATATATGTACATACTACTAACAGCAAAGCATATACACACATACATGCAGTTTTGCAATTCTGTTGCTTCGTATTGATTATGAAATTTGTTGTTGTCATCATATCGCCATCGAAATTGTTTTGCAGGCGACAGGTGGCTCATAAAATGCTGTCTCGGAATTTCACCCCAGAGACTTGTCATGTTTTGATGCCATCCTTGGTCGCTGATTGTGCCTGTATATGCATACTTAGATATGTACACACATTTTTATTCTTGATGTCTTATGTTTTTTTTTTTTTTGTTTCAGTACCCCTGGCACCAGAAAAAGCAAATACCCTGCGTTTACGAATTATAGCACTACTACAAAGGCCGATAGACTTAGCAGCTAGCGCCTTAAATTTTGTAATATAATTATAAATAATTATGTTTCATGTAAATAAATAAATAAGTAACACAACCACATATTAATAAATTTTTTATTATAAAATATTTCTCAACAAAAATATTAACTCCGTAACCAAGATCATTAAAACCCAATATTTAAGCTTATACAAAATGTACAATAATTTAACAAAATTTGCGAAAAAATTCAAACATTAAACAAAATTGTAGCTCAATCTATTAAAGCACATAAAGTGCTAGTCTCACGTACTAACATCTAAAGCAACACTGATTTTTGACACATTTTTTACTGGCAATTTCCTCTATATAAAGCAAGCCCGCGATTATTTTTTATATGGAAGGATTTAAGTAAAAGCATCCGTAAAAAAATTGTCAAAAATCAGCGGCAATTTGTAGCAACTTTAAACATGCACTTTATTAGACTAAAATGAAATAAGCTACAAAACTCTTTACTCAAAATACTCTAGAATGTTTTTTTTAAGCTTGAAATTTTGATACAATTTTATTAAACCAATGCATATTTTGTATAAAGTTAAAAAATGGTCGGTTTTGGTTAAAGAATAAATGATATTTTAATTGAAAAATGATTTAATTTAATTTAAAAAAAAATTTTTTGTTCGAATATGTTGTTGTGCTATGATTTGTAAACGCGGTGTATGTATATGGAAGTTTGTATTGTATTGCATGACATTTGCTTCCGCAATTTCTCACCTTGGGCCTTCCTTATTTTCTTATTATTTGTATTGTAGTTGTTTAATATTTCTTTTATTTAGAAGTTCTGTTTTCTCTCCACAATTATAATAGCAAGTAAATTTTTATAAACTGTAATGGTGGCGTTTGCCACTACGATTATTGCAAGCAAGTTGCGTGCTTCAAGCGCATGCCAATATGAGTTGCCACATACATATATACGAAAAAGTTTTAAATTTGTATTGTTTTGTTGTATTCAACTGAGATACATTTATTCGAGCAAACTTCTTACATATAAACAAAATCATGAGTATGTTAATGTTTACAACATTGGGAGGGCATTGACGGTGACACGGATAGCGTAAACGATTTTTATGGTATGATTAAAGCTAGTAGACATATCGTATATACATACACATAAACAGAGATGTGCTATTGGAAGACCAAGCAAATATAAATAAATAAAAAATAACAAAAACGAAAAAATATAATTTGAACAAAAAAAAAAACTAAATTGCAGCACACGCCCACATAACATTGTCTGGCTCTAAATTTTATACTTACTTCTTTTCTTTAGCAAATTTTTTCACGTTTTTTTCATCTATTTGTGCAACATAAACTCTTTGATGGCAGCTGCCGATGTCAAAGTGTGTATTTTTTGTTTGTATCTTTTATTGCATAACAGAGCTAAAGTCAAAATTTCTGTTTTTTTTTTTAAATTCAAACCTAAAACAATTTTCTGTAAAAACCGGTCACATGTCCACTTCAATAAAACTATTTATTGTTCTTTAATAAAAGTAATTTTAGTCTAGAATGTATCCTGCCGCCTAATTAAATTGATTATAAAATAATTCTAAGTATTGTAATTTTAAAGACTCTTTTTGTTATTATTTGGCCATATAATTTTTTTAATTTTTAATTGTTTCACAACAAGTACACAGTCAAGTAGAAAAGCAGCAGATCAGCCGCGCGTGATTGGAGTAAGTTGTGAAGGCAAAATAGGAAAAATAACAACAACTCACACAGAGTAAGCTTAGCTCAGTGCGTTTAGAGGCTTAAGTATTACGCATGATGTTGTGGGTTCGACTCCCGCAAAAGAAAAGAAGTCTGATGATGAAATGTGATGATTTCCGAAATAGTACTATAACTTCTAACGCTTTGAGTATTGTTGTTTTTTCCTTCAAAATTTTTCAAAACATAATCGACCTTAAAGCTCATAAACAATTAAAAATTGCACACATTTTATTTTTTTTTAAATAAATACCATCTTTAAAAAATCTTTTAAAAAACGAGTAAAAATCTGGTATTAAAAGTGTCTTTATAACATGGGTTTTAAACGTATACGTTTAGTAATTAATAAACATTATTTGTACCTTCTTCATGACTTATTAGTAATAACTTAAAAAAAATTATCAACAAAACAAAAAAAATTTATAGTTTATAAATTTTTTTAAAATACCAAATAATAGTAATTATTTTCAATTAATAATTATTGCAATTTATTAATAATTGCTGAATTATGTAAGAAAATTTAAAAAAAATCATTAAAATTGAAACAGCAAAATAACTAATGATGGCTAATCGTGAGGCAAAGTCAACAGCTCAAACGCAATGTTATAATCAAGTCTAGACTGCTGAGAGCTGCTATCCCAAGATACTTCATTTCAAGGCAATCACACAAATGTATAATTGAAATAAGTTCAATGAATGAAAAAACAATTAAGTTTTCATTATTATATTTCGCACCACAGATAGCAGTTATAAATAGTTTGTTACCTATGTACTTTTAGCGTTAATTTTTTGTCGAAATAGATGATTTTCTAAATACCTTTCTTGAAATCTTTTTATATATTATCACTATATTTAATATTATTAATTTAGAGCTCACACTATTTAGCTCAGTGTTTGGCCGAGCTTCTCCTCTCATTTGTGGTGTGCGTCTCTTATGTTGAACCACAAATAGAGCGACCTACAGATTTATGCCGACTCCGAAGCTGATCCCGAACATCTCTCCAAGGTTGTTTAGGAATTGAATGGTAAATCCATTGGATAATTGTTCGGTCAGGGTCGCGAGAAACTTTCTTCTATGACAGTTGGTGGTGCTGCGACGGCTGTTGCTGCGTCAGCTGCTGGTGATGCCGGTGGTGAGAAGAAAGTTATAATGTAGTCTGAATTTTAATAACTTAATACTTTGGTTCTAATTCCATCTAATTCCTGATAGGTGTTTCCGATAAAAATCATCTAATTTGAATATTATCTATATCGCTTAATATTAACTAAATCGTTAACCAGATTGGACCATTAAAAACATTTTATATACACTTATACTCATGCGCCACCAAGCGGACTAATTTTCCGCAAACTTCTTTCACATTTTGCAAGCAATAAACATTTTTTTATACAAAATCGGTTAATCACTCGCCTTCAGCACCGCTTAGCTGATTTTTTTTGCATAGGACGGCGAAGAGATCATTAGAAATGCATTAGCAAAATTCCAAAGAAACGATATGTATTTGCATTTATAAAAAGTGGCTTTCAAAATATATCTTAATTATACCACACTTTAAGTTTAATCAAAATCAATGCACGTTTTACGAAAGCAAATAGCCACAAATGTTCGATTGTTTTTGGGGTATTCACACTAATCGTCCCATATAATGATAATTTACTAGAAAGAACATAGTACTATAACATATGAAGGCATTGCCCTGTTTGTAAAAAGATTTGAAGTTAAAATTGCGTAGCAGCAGTCATAAAGTGAAAAATTAACGCGGCTGATACGACGGAAATGATGAAAGTCATACCCACAGGAATGGCGCGGCTATGGTGGAAAGTCAGCGTTTATATCTGAACTCACCGCACCTTAAGCCATGTTATGCTATGTTATGTTATGTAGTTTTGCGTTACGATTCTATAGGTTACTTTACAAAATATTTGTTATGTTATGGTACATTATGTTATATTATGTTATGTTATGTTAAGCTTTTTCCTCTCACAGTAACCGAGCTAAACACACCAGAATTCACCAGAATTCAACCAACCACATCAAAATTTATATGAACTTTTCACTCCTAAACTCACCATACTTAAACCCTCCTCAACTTATTTTACCCTCTTTTTATGTTACTTCAGCTCAATTCATCTCGTGATGAGGTGCGATCAAAAATAAAATTGATTGATCATTAATAAAACTGATTTGTTAAATTGTGATTTAATCAATAAAAATTACGTATCCCCAAGTTATGTTATGTTAACTTATTTTATTTTAAATTAAGTTCGGTTCAATGCAGCCTCGAATTTTGTTAAGAAATTATGGAATAATAGAGAAATGATTTCAGAGAAGTTTTACTTCCATAGCGTTTTTGTTTCTAATTACTTTCATATAAATAAAACAAAATCTATTTTTAAATTCTAAAAAGTAAGTTTAGTATGTATGTATGTATAAGAGCATGTGTGCCCTCGGTTTTTTTTTTTTTAATTTTTAAACCCTCTTTACTTAACTCAGCGTAACCAGCTATGAATCTAACAACGATAAATCGAACACCAGCAAATATCTGCGGTTGTTATCATTTTGCAAGAATGTTGAGCAATTAATGTTGGCGGATATTTTCACCTGCCAGTGCGACAAAAATGCTGTCTTTCACGCTAGTATGTTGGTATGTTGATATGTAAATATGCATTGGTGTAGCATGTAGCAGCATAATTGATAAGAACAAGTAGAAAACAATAAACTCTGAGTGTGGTTAGCAGCAGCATTGTAGTGCAACATTTGCTGCCAACAATTAACTCAGTCAGCCAGAGTGCATATATCAACACACATACATACATACATACATACTCCTGCGCTAGTAACCTAACATTGCTTTACCGTTGCAGTGGCGCGCTTAGTAAAGCCACAATGTGGCTGGGGTCGCGTTCAACAATCTACACTGGGTGTGTGGGTTAGTGAAACAATTTGTAACGGATGGATGGCGCGACCGACCACAGCAATCAAGTGAAAGAGTGCAAACGTATCCAAGTGTAGATGTGTTTGTGTGTGTGTGTGTGTGTGAATTTGTGCAAAGTGACTTAGTGACGATCAGTTACTGCTCTTATTATTATTTGTTGCTGTTGGCTTACTCACTCGCCCTCTGCAGCATTTTACACAGAAGCCTCTACACACACACAAGCACGCATGCGCGTCGTTCGCAAACTTTGCATGTACGAGGGTATGCTATACATATCATATATATCCCTTAGCACGAATAAATTTCCGTAAGCACATATGTATGTTTGTATGTATGTTTGTATGTATGTTTGTATGTATGTATGTATGTGTAAATAAATATTTATGTAAGCGCATCTCGTGAGAAGAATGCGAATTAAATGCAATTTCAACAATTTGCCCAGAATTTATGCATTCACACCTGCGCCATCGTTGCGCGGCGATTGCGGCATTGAATGCCAAGCGGCAATTGCTGAGCGTCAAGTGCTAAAGCTACACACATCGCGGCTATTTTGGTTTTCTTTGTGTTCATTGA